>CM053787.1:856065457-858465457 GCA_028749045.1 Cupressus sempervirens
TATGTCTTTTAATGGGTCAAAGGGGGTCATAGGTCACCCTATGACCCCCTTTGACCCATATGAACAATTCGAATATGTCCCTAGGGGTCCAAGGACCCCTAGAGAAATATGTCGTCGTTTAATGAGTCAGAGAGGGTCATAGGTCACCCTATGACCCCCTTTGACCCATATTACCCATTCGAATATGTCCCTAGGGGTCCTAGGACCGCTAGAGACATATATCATCGTTTAAAGGGTCAAAGAGGGTCATAGGTCACCCTATGACCACCTTTGACCCATATTACCCATTTGAATATGTCCCTAGAGGTCTTAGGACCCCTAGGGACATATGTCATCGTTTAATGGGTCAAAGGGGGTCATAGGTCACCCTATGACTCCCTTTGACCCATATGAATGATTCGACTATGTCCGTGTGGGTCCTGGGACCCCTAGGGACATATGTCATCATTTAATGGGTCAAAGGGGGTCATAGGTTACCCTATGAACCCCTTTGACCCATATGAACGATTCGACTATGTCCCTAGGGGTCCTAGGACCCCTAGGGACATATGTCATCGTTTAATGGGTCAAAGAGGGTCATAGGTCACCCTATGACCCCCTTTGACCCATAATACCCATTCGAATATGTCCCTAGGGGTCCTAAGACCCCTAGTGACATATGTCGTCGTTTAATGGGTCAAAGGGGGTCATAGGTCACCCTATGACCCCCTTTGACCTATATGAACGATTCGGCTATGTCCCTAGGGGTCCTAGGGACATATGTCATCATTTAATGGGTCAAAGGGATCCCCTTTGACCCATTAAAGGACGACATGTCCCTAGGGGTCCTAGGACCCCTAGAGACATATATCATCGTTTAATGGGTCAAAGAGGGTTATAGGTCACCCTATGACCCTCTTTGACTCTATATACTAATAATATACATATATATTAATAATATACATATCAATATAATTATATATATATATATATATATACATATACATATTACATTATTATATTTAATGAAAATATTACGTTATTATATAAATATATTAATAACATACATATTAATATAATAATATATAATACGTATTATATATATATATATATATATAAAAATTACGTTATTATATTTAGTAAAAATAATAATAATATATATTATATTTATAGATTGTAATAAGATTAACATAAGATATTATTATATATTACTAAATTATATCTTGTATGTTTACATTACATTATATATATATATATATATGCCTTTACATATTAATATAAGTGAAATAATTTAAAAATAAAAAACTAGAACGTTTAAATCGAATTTCCCTCCAAAATTTGAAGATTTTTGAAATTTGACTACTGAGCCATATCGGATATCCGATGTCAAATCGAATATCCGATCAGGCTTGGTATTTACCAAGCTTGCCCGGTCAACTCCAAAGACATGTTTATAGAGAGTTTTAGTGATACTCAGACTTCGGGTAGCCGTCTGACAATGTTATTTTGATCGAAATTGAATGAAACGAAATGGGTTTTTTAATATCGCTCTCTAGATTCCATCAATATAATTTCTGTCAAATTCTGAGTTCGATAAGTATTTATTAGTTAATTATCAATGAATATTATTGTAAAGTGCTGATTGACATACTGAATGAAAAATAGCTATAACTTTCAAACGGTATAACATTTTTTAAATCTAAAAGTTGTGTCACATTCTATACTTCGCCTAGTATAAGAAAAAAACAAAAAAAGAAAAATTTGATCAAATTTTCTATTAGTTAGGGTGGTCAGACACGGAACTTTTTTTAATCCGAAAAAGTTTTGGTAGAAAATTCATATTTAATTATTTATTTGGAATAAAAATATCAAAAAATATGCATCACATCCGGGCATGAGTCTAGTTTTCATATCTATAATTATATTAAAAAAATATTATGATTTGATTTTGATTAAGGTGGTCAGACATACACCTACTTTTTATTTTCGCCCTGAAATTTTCTTAGTACTGCATTAAAATTCAAACTTTTGACCAATCAATTATTTTTTTCTCCTGATAAGGCCTAGTAGTTTAGAAACTACATTCAATTTTCTACAAATTATTTTCTTACAACTTTTTGATATAAAGTCCATAACCACTTCAAAATTATGTGTCAAGTTGACATAAACCTGATTTGCTGATTTTTCACTGCCACTTAAGACCATAGTTTGGTACACCATAATCTTGCGCATACCCTAAATGAAGGAATCAGTTTTTACCGTGTAAACAAGGTAAATGAAAGAATCAGTGTTTACTGAGTAAACAAGGTAAATGAAGGAATCAGTGTTTACCAAGTGAAGAAGGTTATCAATGGATTCAGTTTTTACCAAGTGACACAATATTCACCAAGTCACCAATGGTTACCGAGTTCCAAGCTACTTAGAATGATTAGTATGGACTATGCCTCTACTCTTACCGAGTGCATGACAATGCAGTGTATTGTAGTGGATGTCGAGTATCAGAAGGTCACCGAGTCAATTTGAGGAACTCGAGTTTTTTACTATCTGGTCAACTCAGTAATGTTTGTTCACTTATGATTGGCCGACTTTGCCAGTGTAAATATTAGAATGATATATATCATTTGAAATAATGAAATATTGATCATCATTGGTGTTATATTGCAATATTTTGAGAAGAGGAAAAGCGAATCACCAGTAGAACAGAGGAATACAGTAAGGTCAACAATTGATGCAGAAAAGCTGTATCCATCACATCAAGTGATCAAAGCACAAGGGATCTTATCAGCAATCAGTTGTAACCAGATCCACTGCTTCATCCTAATAGGTGAACCAATTTCTAAATCTTTTAACAGGGTAGACTTAATAGTCTTTTGTAAATCTCCTAACAGAGTGCATACTTCATTGTATGTTTGTAAATCCTCTAACAAGGTGGATTTAGCAATCCTACTTGCTCCTAACAGGGCAGATCATCAGAAGTGATCACTGTAAGCCTTAATCGGCCAACTTTATACTGCAATATTGAAGTTTTGTGGGCATCATCCCCACCCCAGTTTTACTTTCTAATTGGAAGGTTTATGGGTCACCAAATCAGTGTGTTCATGTGTTACAAATGTTTATCTTTTCATGCATACAATAGATTAGATGAATGAAAGGTAAATATGATATTATGCAGAATTAAATTAAAGTTTTAGGGTTACTGATTCACCCCTCCCCTCTCAGTAACCTTGCTAGTCTTGATTATTTCCAACAAGTGTATTGTATCACATTCAATGAGTGTGTAGTAGAATGCATATGTAATCTTAACAGAAGAGCAGAAAGTGAAAATTACAAAGGCTACAATAGTATAAGGAGCAACAATGATTTATCTATCATAGCAAGGTGATTTGTACACTTAAAGGAATCTCATTTAGGAAACCAAGTTGTAGATTAGAGATCAACTACTATTTCATCCTAACAAGTGGATCAATCAAATCTTTTAATAAGGTAGACCTAATAATAGTTTGTAAATCTCTTTACCAAGTTCTTACTTCATTGTATGTTTATAAATCCTTTCACAAGGTGGACCTAGCAATCCTTATTTCTCCTAATAGAGTAGATCATCAGAAGTGATCAATGTAAGCTTTAATAGGCCAACTTTATACTTCAGTACTAAAGCTTGTGGGTATCATTCCCAGCCCAATTTTACTTTCTATTTGGAAGGTTTCTGGGTCACCAAATCTTTGTGTGAAAGTGTTATGAATGCTTTCATATTTTTAATTTCTTATGCATAAAATTAGATTAGATCATATGTGAAGGATGAAATGCTAATTGGACTGTTAGATTAAGAGTTAAAATTGCAAAAGTTTTAGAAGTTGTTGATTCACCCCTCCCCTCTTAGTAACTTAGCCTAGTTAAGAATATTTCCAACACACTGAATTGTGGACAAGGTCATGCATTATGAGCATCCATTGCATCCCCTTCCCAGGTCCCTTGGATACTGGATTCAGGTGCTTCTCAACATATGGTATCTTCTCAAGGGGTCTTCTCTACTATTCAGGCTTCTCCCATTCCTCATATTCTCATGGGGAATAACACTACCCTAGCAGTCTATGGGAAAGGTTTAGTTGGCATTCTAGATGGTACATTCAATAATGTATTGTATGTTCCTTCTCTATCTACAAACCTTCTCTTGATGTATCAGATTACACATAGTGGATCAGGGTACATAGTTAAGTTCATTGCAGATTCAGTCTTCATTCAGGATAGTGCAACAAGAGGCTTTATTGCTATAAGGACAGTCGATCATACCACCCATCTCTACACCTTCTCACACTTTGGTCCATCATCTCCATTGTTGGAGCATAGCTCTTCTCTTTCGCGAGAGCATCATGTGGTGTAGTCACGAGACTTGAACCTTTGTATTGTTCCTAAGATCATTGTTTTGACTACCACAACACATCCTGTTGAGGTCTTTTCTCCTTAGCTAGATTCTTCTCTAGCTCCATTCATTGAGCCTCCAAGTGTACTTGTTGAAGATTCTATAGAGGAAATTCATCTCCTCTTTCATGATAGTGTCAGTACACCTGTCAACCCACCTACATTGGGGATTCCCTTTTATGATCCTCATGTGTTCTCCTTTGAGCATTAGTTAGGCCTTCCAATTTCACCTCTCATTTAGGGGTTTCCTTGTTATGTGCCTTTGTTTCTTCTATATTAGAGTTCCATTGGTTCGATCATTTCTACAAGGGCTCCATCATTTTGGTGGGCTTTGATGTCTCTACTCTCTCTCATGGGGGGCTAGTTGTACTTATGGTTTTGAGAGAGTCACTTGAGCCATTTCTTATTTTTGTTGGCTTTTTTCTATCTCTTTTTGGAGAGGAGTTTTCCCCATTGGGTTTTCTCCTTTGTCTTTGGTTTATAGAGATTTCCTTGTATTGGGTAACTAATCAGGCCTTGTTTCCTGGACCCATATCATGCTTTCATAGCTGTGCTAGGTTAGCTTGTCCCCTACGCTTAGCTTAAGGGGGGGTGTTAGAATAATATTTTGTTTTCTTACTACTTAAATCATTTTGATCTAATTAGTTAAGTTATTACTCTTTAGTGCTTAAGCTTTCTCATCGATGCATTAATAGTTTATTTTTTTATTAATTATTAATGTGCAACCTAGCTTTCTTAGGCTTTAGGGTTTCATTCGTCTTTAAGGTTGAACTCTTGTATTTTTTGTTTTATCATCTTGGAATATATTTTTTTCTCACTCCACTAAGATTTCCAAGCTGCACTTTTTCCCTCTTTGGTTTCCTTTCAGCAGCAGGTTTTTTATATGTAAGTGTTCTTGGCGAATTGTGAAGTTGGTTTTCTCAACTTCTACAATAAGTAGTTCAAGTATAATACAATACTATGCATATTATACAATCGCATAATTTACAATAAAAATATAATTATAACCATCTGAGGTATGAAAATTACCAATCATTTCATAAATTTTCCATTTTGATAATCTTTTAAAGAATGCAAGGTCAACCCAAAATCATGACATACACAAGGAGTGTCATATTCTTTCATGTCAAATTAAGCAAAAATTGGAGACACAACATGCAACCCATGTCATCAACTCATACAAATATAGATTAAGCTAGTTGACTTACAATTATTTGCCTGAGTGTGGAACCAAGAGCTCTGATATCATATGTAAAGACTGAGCCTTCAAAACCAATGCCACATCAACATTCTCCATGAAATGCAAAAAATTCAACTAGAGTCAAGGTCCTTTGAATATTGACCTATCAAAATTAGTTTATTAATTATCATATACGTATATGGTCAAGTCTAAATGAAACCATAATTTAGTTACTAGAATATCAAGATGTACTGATTATGTCAAACATTTTGATAGAAGCTCCAAAACTTGTCTAAGAACACAAGAGTGAGAATATTGTAGGAATGCTTTACCACCCTACAAAAAATTTGTTAAGCTTCCCCAATATCTTTCCTAACATCAAAGATACCCCTATGAGTAGTAATGAAATTGTGTACATCGAATACAATATATCTCCTCTCTAGTAGAAATGATACTTATTCCTCATCAAATAGTAATCCAAGTATATCATCTTATCTTGAGCTCATCTCATAAGACCTAACTACACAAAGTGCTAATTAGAGAAACATAGCAGCATTTCCATAGTTCTCAAGAAGTATATTGAAAAATCATACTCTAAATCATACAAGGAAGAACATCACATTATCCATCATAATTAAAAATGAAAATGTCAAAGAATCATCCCTAATTATTAGTTCTCTTTGTGAAAATCTAGGTCATAATGGAAACATAAACAGTTCATTATGTTTCATGAAATCAATAATGCATTTGCTAACAATAGTAGACAAAGTAAAACATTATTTACATATCCCTATAAAATTAACTTTTCATATTCATATTTAAGTACACTACTTAACTACATAAAGTAGCCAAGATACAACCCAAGAATTTAGTAGTGGGATATAGAGCAGCATGAACATCATATGGTCCAAAATTGACTCCTTGCAATAAGAAAAGAATAGTTCATTTGTTTACTTACAATGTAAAGATATCACTTAGTAGCTATTTTAATCTCAATTCATTTCTCCATTAAGAATACAACATAATGCAACTCATTGCTTGCTTTCAGCTCGACCCAATTAAGAAAATTAGTAGAGGGATGATAGTAAGACTTAGTATTGTTTTGAAACTAGAAGAAAATAGAAAGACCTTGACCATGATGAAAGGATTATACTAGACATTGAAATCTTTAGAAAGAAGGGAGGCACTTAGAAAGTCATCATGCCCATATGTAAAGAATAATAATGAGTTAAAACCAACATGTACCATGTCTTCTAGCCTCTCACAAATTCACACAGTAGTACTAATTTGTGCCATAAGTTCTGAATAGATAAAACCAATAGTAGTCAATCAAAAACTAATCCATAAAAATCACAATTAGATGGTTTGTCTTCCCTCTCATCAAATTTGATTAGTGGCTACTCACTCATCTGCAATTGCTAAAGTAACAACAACAAGATAATAGACATTTTTCCTAGTATGATTTTGTTGCTAATTTGATGTATAAACCATTGACATATTACACCAACATTCATATACACTCATATTTTTCTATTGTATTCTAAGCTTTCTTAGAATTCTATGCTCATCAATCTATAGATTGGTATATCTCTTTTCCAATATCGTATCCTAATGGGGAAGTAACTTTAATCATTTGAATAATGTATGTAAAATCCAAATAGTTAAAATATGGAGGATGTCATCTTCTAGGTAATACTAGGTAGTAATCTTAATAGAATGAATTTTCATAACTGAAAAATTTTGAATTGCAGGGAAAACTAGTCATATGCCTTGGGAAATAAAAAAATGGTTCTTACTTCTAATGAATATTTCACATGCATGCAACTTTCAAAGTGAGTAAATGTTGTTTGTCACTAAAGCACAATTATTGTGTGATGAAATAATAAAAATGTGTGTGTGTAGGTAACTCCTTGGTGAAGATCAAACCAATCTATTTGCTAAAATATTCCAAACGCACAAGGCTTGCAGGTTTCAGTGGAATGATAGACTCCCTTTGACAACGACTCAAGAATTTGATGATTAGTTACAATTTCACAATACTATTAAATAGTATTTTCACTATGCCCAGTTTAGTAGTGGCAATTAATGAGGTAAGGATCCATAAAATTTCAATGTTAACAAATGACCCAAGGTAAAACGGTAATAAAATCCATGCACAATGCGCATTCACATGCGTGTTCGTCACATAGAGATGTAAGAGTGGTTTATAATTCACAAAGAGAGTTAAAATAAAATAAAACTACGATGGGTGAGTTGCATTGTCACAATGAAATGCCAAAGATGGGACAGCTACAAAATGAAATAGGGAACAATACAATCAATTCTTGGTACAGTCCATTCACAGTAGCAATTAAGAGCTTTTGACCACATAAGAAAGATTTTTTATTCATACAATAATATTGATATTGCTGAGTAAAAGAATGAAAGGAAAGACACATGGATCAATCAGTTCCAGTTTGGCTATTTTCCATAGATATCATGACTGCTGACTATCCCAATCTACTTTCCACTCCACGATCTTTAGCTTCCCCTCTCTATAAGATCAATATAGTTGCAATCTTCTTTGAAAGTCTCTCTGTGTATTACAAGTCTGAGCTCTTCCACCACTTTTCCCTTTCAGTAGAAATTAGTACCAATGCATGGAAAATATGTCAAGCAGTTAATAGGGAAACATCCATTCAGGAGCAGAACGACATGTTCGAACATTAACAATGATGTGAAGGTGGGCACAAAAATAAAATGCCACCTAAATAGCAAAAGAAACAAACGTGTTGTAGTAAATAAAAACGATATATCCACATGCCTCATTCTACTTACTCCTGCACACCATGGCAAACCCATACTCAAATATCGATCTAGTCCTCCATTTAACCCCAGTTACTCCATTTACAGGTGGTTGATATTGAAACAAAACCAAGGTATCGATGCACAAGTACAAATCACCAATGATCATGGAGAATACCTCGACATTGGACTAAACGAATTTATAATTTTTTTAAAGTAGGCTCTACTATTCACACCATAGATGTATATATACTGAATATACAATACCCAAACAAATTAGTTATTGACAGTTAGACATTTACCCTAGATAAACTCTAATGTAATGTTAACCAATCAAGCATTACTATCATTAATTTATAACTTTATTTCTTTCAAATTATTGACATTGTTATTTATTTTCATCAAGATATACATATAATAAAATAATATCAGGAATTGGGTCCACTTCAATCCATGTGTCAAAGAAACATCAATTTACTCTACATTAGATAAAGTGGTTTGTGACATCAGCTCACAAGGCACCATGATGCAGTAGGTCAAGAACCTTGCCAAGTGTACCCACAACAACATGAACCCCAACTTAGAGTATATGATTGTCCTCTCTGATGCTTTCTCCCCCAATAGAAGCACATAATTTTACTTGTAGATGATCCCAAGTGCCCTCATGACTTTTTCTATTTGATGTGTGAGTTCTCTAGTATGTGCCAAAACTAGTGCTTGACAATCATGTAGGTTGTAGTCTAGTCATCGTAGATTTCCTAAACAAAATATTGCAATCTTTCATGTTCCTGATTATGCTTTCTCAATAACATCAAGTCCTCGGCAAAAAGGAACAATACCTCTCTATTGAATTGAGGATGGATTTTCAAGACCTGAAGATTCATGTGTGAACAAATCTCATTAAACCAAATCATAGACTAGTATGTAATAGTTTAGTTATTTATTTATTTATTTATTGAAATTCATATTAGAAATAACAATAGGAAGATAAGTGTAACTAATGAAAAACTAAGAGTTACAATTTAGAATTTCACAAAGATGTTCTTCTTGAGATTTGAACCAAGATCTTCACGATGTGAACTCACTACTTCAACCAAGCTAAACCCTTTACACAATTTAATCAAGGTTTCAATTTACTAATACAATATTTATTTATCTGATTCTCTAAAAGATGTCAGTGTGTTGATGGTATTTATAGTTATTTTCTAAGAAAGCATCTATAAAGGAAGTACTCTAAAATAAAGTTTCCAAGGCTAGAATATTAAGGGAGTTTTCTATTGTTGGAGGAACAGAGTTTTATAGGTTTGGTACAGTGCATACTATAATGGAGACCCACTACTCCAAAAGACTCAACGCTTCTTTTGTTCACTGATCATTTTATCTGATCATTTCATATAAAGGAAATATGAAAACTGTATGCATGTTTATAACAATAATGTATAAGGTAGAGAGTTGCTTCCATTTTAACTTTTATCAAACATAGTTTCTTTTGGTTTGGTTAGTTGAATCAATGCAAATGTGGTTATTTTCTATTATTTTGTTTGAAGGTTAGGCATTTGACTATGATGGTCGATGTTGTCCTAGTGTGTTATTTGGCTGTAATGGTTCAGGATGTTGCTAATTGGTTATATGTCATTCTTATTTAGATTCAAGACCCTTTCCTACCTTCTTTATCAAAAAAATTTACCAAGAGAAGAAATTGATCTAAATCAAACTTTTGTGAGCAACTGTGGAATAAATGACCTATAAACACAGAAAAAAAAAAAAAAGACTATGCAACTAATGTCCCTATAATATTCCTACATACCATAGACATAAATACCTCACAATAGATTCCCTTGAAGGCCCATGGAGTCAAAAGTATCATGAACTTAATTCCAATTAGTACCTTCACCATTAGGGTTGCAATACAACCACAATACAAGCATCATGTACCCTTATCACTAATAAAATTAAGCACCTCATTCACTAATACAATTCATAACCTCATAAAATTTAGGTCACAATTTCTTCATTTAACTAATCTGGCTTAATAGTCTAAATCTATTAGACTGTAAAGACAACCATTGTTATGAAATAATTAAAAACAATCATTTTAAAACCTCAAAAATACTAGATTAATAAATAGATCTTCCTATATAATGTTGTATGTAAAAATCAATTATGAGATTTCCATGGGTGAAATGTTTATATGTGTCTTGTATTGACAACCTCATCTACCTTCATGCAATTTTTTTTTTATGGATAGAATCTATTTTAATTACATGAACATGTTTTTCCTTCTCATATTGGTCCTTTATCCTTCAACATTAAATTTTGACACTAAGTGTAATAGGGTCTACCATGCCTATCCTTGCCTGCATCATGGGGGCTATCATATTCTATATGTTAATACTTCCTCAAGACCTTAGTTTGTATTTTGTATATAGTCATTCATTAAATAAATAGTTAATAAGGAATACTCATTGTATGGCCTCTCATCATAGATAAAGGGTTCAATTTCATGTTAATCATTTAACATATAAGGAATATACCACCAATTCAAAAAGTGTCATTGACATGCAATTAGGATTATCCTATATGTAAATCACCCATGTATATTCTAATTATGGAAGCTCCAAGTTCAATAATATTTAAATAATGATTCAAAGTGCTAAATGATTATAACTTATAAAACAAGAATGCCAAGGCCACCAAGGGGTGGAGATCACACACATGAAATATGACATGGCCAACTCTTAAAAATATCTTCAACATTATTCACACTAATCTAAATGTTTCAATCCAACATTGCTACCTAACTTAGTATAACCAAAGGTCATTGGCATTTTACCCAAATTTCAAAGCTATAAGTACAACAAGTAATATTCAATTCAATGGATTTCATGATCTTGTAAAGCTAGGCTAGGCCTCACATCTTGTATATTGCTACAATCTACAATTAATGTTGAATCTCACCACTTATCTTCATATGAATGATTGTAACATGCCATTACTTTGTAATTTACGCCATTTGGCTAGATAGTTATGCCATGAGTTGTGTCACCTAAAGTTTCCATAAAAAATAGTATCATCTTATTATCATCCCAACATGGATAAGGGTTTTTTTAAGGCTACTGGTGTATATATGTGACAATTTTTTTAGGTGTATATGATGTTCATTTAAAGCTTCTTAGTTAGACTTTTCTTTTCTACAAGACATACACTTTACCCATTAAATATATTATTTTGACTTCTTATAGGAATTAAAGAAATATCTTTCAATGTCTTAGAGATGATGCAAGTAGCCTTCTATATAGACTTATTTTTCAGTATAATTTTAATTTTTCGAGTTCCCTTTGATTTCATTCAAGAATTTCTTATGATTATGCCTTATCTTAATCATAAGAACATCATATTTTTCCTTTCTCATATTGACCCCTTATCTTTTATGATGACACTTCAAATAAAAATAGATCTACACTAGCTCTCCCTTCTCCATTGTGAGGTATTACATCATATACTAATACTTCTTCAAGGCTTTAGTTTGTAGACGGCTCAATGTATATTATTCACTATACTAAGTGGATGTAATATCTCAAGAGAAGATATTTCCCATAAGATTTCTCATTTTCTATATTTAAAAAAATATATTTTGAATGAGAAAACGTAAATCAAATGTATAGGATCATCCTCTATCAAATACCGGTTATTATTAACACATTATAGTTATTAGTGGCAATGGTGTGAACTCGAAGCAGCGGACACAACGAGGACTTGCTCAGAAAACATTCGTATTAAAGTTGAGAATTTCAAGAAAGGTTGATAAATCATGCCACAAATTCTGAAGCGAGATGCTTTGACAGATTTCAAAGGTGCTTGCAAGCTCTTATACCAAATCTGCAACATTTGGTGGCATTTCTCCAATTACCACATCGAAAACTCTATGAATCTCCTCAAGCATTTTCTCATCATCCCTGCTGACAAAGCTAATTGCCATTCCTTTCCTACCAAATCGCCCACTACGACCAATACGGTGTAGATACTTTTCTGGTTGTGTAGGCAGGTCATAATTGATAACAAGAGAAACTTGTTGAACGTCAATACCTCGACCCAAAAGGTCAGTTGTAATCAGCACTCTTGAAGAACCAGATCTGAACTCTCTCAAAACGATGTCTCTGGTATTCTGATCCATATCACCACGTATTGCAGACACTGTAAAATCTCGAGCTCTCATCTTGTCTGCAAGCCAATCCACCTCTGTCCTCCTATTGACGAAAATCACACTCTGTGTTATGGCTAGTGCTTCATACAAATCACAGAGTGTATCAAGCTTATCTTCCTCTCTGGTCACATTCACATAGAACTGGTTAATACCCTCCAGAGTAAGTTCATCTCTATTCACAAGAATACGGACTGGATTATTCATGAACTTCCTTGTCATCTTCAGGGCTTCAGGAGGCATTGTAGCCGAGAAAACACCAACTTGGAGCTTTTGAGGGAGCAACAGGAAAATATCATATATCTGCAAAAAGAAAAAGAAAAATGAAAAGAAGAAAAGGAATGTTTTAGGAAATAGAATTCGATAAGACTAAATCCGCCACCAATTTAATAATTGACAAATTTAACTCTAATAGTACCTGATCCTTGAATCCACGTGACAACATTTCATCTGCTTCATCAAGAACAAACATTTTAATATAATCAGAGCGCAGGGCATGGCGGCTCAACATGTCTTTAACCCTGCCAGGTGTCCCCACAACAACATGGACACCAGATTGCAGAATACGAATTTCCTCTCTGGTGTCTTCTCCTCCAACACAAGCATGCACTTTGACTTGTAGATAATCACCAAGTGCCCTCATAACTTTTCCTATTTGCCGTGCCAATTCCCGAGTTGGTGCCAAAACTAGTGCCTGGCAATCCTGTAGAGTGTAGTCCAGCCGCTGTAGAATTCCTGAACAAAATGTTGCAGTCTTTCCTGTTCCTGATTGTGCTTGCGCAATAACATCGAGGCCTCGGCAAAAAGGAACAATACCTCTCTGCTGAATCGCAGATGGTTTCTCAAAACCTGAAGATTCATGTGCGAATAGATCTCATTAAGCCAAATTACAAACCAGGCCATTAGCCACTTTATATTGAAATCCTTTACAAATTCTTGTGCCACTTTATAAACTACTATGCAACAATTTTTAGTCAGGGTATATTGAAATCCACTTTATATTGAAATCCTTTACAAAATCTTCTTCACTTTATAAACTACTACGCAACAATTTAGTCAGGTTTTTCTATATTGAAACCTTCTACAAAATCTTGTGCTCATTCAAGAGCGGCAACTTCAAATTCTACTCTGTTTCTCTTAAATTTTGAACCACGATCTCCACAATAAAAACTCATTACTTCAACCAACCAAACTAAACTCCTGAGACGATTTACTCAAGGTTGCAATTTAGTATCACTATATTTATATGATTCTTTGAACGATGTCAGTGTGCTGATGGTATTTACAGTTGCTTTGTAAGAGAACATCCACAATGGAAGTACACTAAAAAAAATTTCCAGGGGCAGGAAATTGAAGGAGTTCGCTGTGGTTGAACAGGGTTTCATAGGTTTGTTACAGATTATACTATAATGGAGACCCACTACTCTGAAAGACTCAATAATGTAGTCCAGTTCAATGTTACTGTTGTTCACTAATCATTTCAATTAAAAGAAATATGCTCTTTCTACGCATGTCTATAACAATAATGTGCAAGTTAGAGAGCTGTTTCTGTTTTACCAGAAGAAGAAACTTTTGTGAGCAACTGTGCAACAAATATCCCATAAACACAGACAAAAAGAAGAAACTGAGCGACAAATGTCCCTTAAATGTCACATACCATAGGCATAAATCCCTCGCAATAGATTTTCTTGAAGGCCCATGGAATCAAAAGTATCATGAACTTCCTCCCAATCGGTACCTTCACCTTCGGGTCTGCAACACAACCACAATGCAAGCATCATGTGCCCCTTATCACTGATACACATTAAGCACCTCTTTCACTGATACAATTCATAACCTCATAAAATGAAGATTACAATTTCTTCATTCAACTAATCTGGCTGGTCCATCAGTATCTATTAGACCATAAAGGCAACCAGCGTTGTGAAATAATAAAAACAATCATATGACGTATTCAAAATAGCATTAATAAATATATCCTCCTCTATAATTTCAATTGAACCAACCAAACAGGTCAAGAGTAGCGTTTCAATCAAAATATATGATACTTAAGACTGACAACAGATTTTGAACTACCAAATCCAACTTAAAAACAACAATAACAAATCCATAAATATTAAATTCTTTGTTGAGATTCTCTTGACCAATCTTCAGAGGTCATAATTAATGAACTGGGAAATGTAATAGGCCTACCCCAAAATTGGCTCATTGCCATTATACCAATTCTGGTCTATTTCTGATAATTTTTAAGTCCTATTCTAATAGGCAATTCTCATTATGCTATTCGCTACTTGACTTAATTGTCAGATGCAGAAAACCCTAATCTGCATTCATCATATTCCTTATTTAGTTTCTATAGTACACACTCATATTAGTCGCATTAAACCTACTTGGTTTAATTATAATTTAATTATTAAGTATTTATACTTTAATTAAATTATAATTATATCCTAAGGCTAATGTATTATGGAATTAAATTTATTTAATTTAATAAATACGCCTATCTTGATTAATTAAATTTAATTATTTAATTAAATGGGAAAGGTATTTCTAATTAAACAAAATTAATTAATTAAATGGAGTACTTACTTCTAATTAATTAAACAAAGTTATTTAATTAAATAGGAAAATATTCCTAATTAATTAAATGAAGTTATTTAATTAAATAAGAAAAGTGTCTCTAATTAATTAAAGATTATTTAATTAAATAGAAAAAGTAATTATGAGAGCATATCTCATTTTATTAAATTAAATATCTTAACAAAATCTCTCTTCAGTTCAAAAAAGAAAAATTTTCAGTTCACTATTGATAAAAAATGAGTTAAATCAGTTAACTCCTTTTTCTACTCAAATTAAAACAGTTAACTCCTTATTTTACTCAAATTAAATCTATTAACTCTCTTTAATTTCGAAATCTCCCTTTATGACTGAACCTCATCTTCAATCCTGACCGTTGATTGAAATCGATCTCAACTATTGATGGATTCCAGGAAACTCTATTTAAGAGACCCTCATCTCTTCATTTTGGGGAATGAATTTGGAGAATTCGCATCGAATTGCTGCAGAAATTCATGCTCACATTTACTTACATTTTTTGCATGCATTCTCATTCTTAGTTTAATTCCATTGTGAAATCCTTCGTTCTTAGAGGGTCTGGTTGCCTGCATCTTGATTCTGAGGATATTAACAAGCAAAATCCCTTTAGATAGAAGGCAATAGGTTGCTTTGTAGGTTGATTTTCAGATGAACAATCCAATGTTCATTCCGAGATGAATCCGCATACAATGACCGTGTTGAAGTGTGTGTGTTAGCAGAGGCCACATATTCACACATACATTTCTGGTCTCTTTCTGTGTTTTTTAAATCATTTTTTTGTTCTCTGTTCGTACTGTTCCGTATAGATTTGGGAATCTTCGTGCGAGACTGTACATTTTCGTGCGAGGATCCAGAATCTTCGCACGAAGATTCTTTTCGCGTCGCGCGAGAAAGTGTTTGGCGCGCGAAACTTCGCATGAAACCTATAATTTCGCGTGAGTTGAATTTAATTTCATGTGAGCCGAATTTGATTTCGCACGGGCCGTAAAACTTCTTCGCACGGACTGTCAAGAATTTCGTGCGAAACTCTGCTGACAGAGACAATTTTTTATATTGTTTTTCGTGTTTTTTGGTTTTCCTGCTAACTGTTCACGGTTTCTCGTGTTTCTGTGTTTTCTTATTTTTTTGGAACAACATAACAGCGGTTTGCGGGACAATGGGAAAAGTATGCTAAAGTTGCCAGAAACAAGTAACCATCTACTAAGCGCGTTGCGAGGATTACCAGGTAATTCTTTTTGACTGATAACATTTCATTTGGAGCTAAAATGAACATATCTTGTGTCAAGCTTGTGTGTGTATTTTTTTTCATGTTCTCATTTTACAACACATGCATAATTTGATACTAGGTTGTGATCTCTATTAGTTTCATCTAGCAGGCTTAATCTTTAGAGATAGATCTAATTAGCTATCTTGGGTTATTGGACTCGCTAATCCATCGCCCCTCGTTCCACCCTATGGTTGCAAGCTCAGCACCACGTTAAATAGGGGAGGGGTCTTCAGGACATAAGCATTAAAGGCTCCATAAGGAAACCCTTTTGTGCTTTCTGAACTCACTAATTTTTGAGTTGTGGACTCGTTTTGGCTTGTATGAGAGGTTAAATGTTTCACATCTTTGGACTCACCTCACATTAGTTAAAGTGTTAAGTGTACCACCATGTGCTTTTTGATTGCTTTTAGATAGATTTGTTTTCAAGAATTAACATCTATACACATAGTAATTAAGCCCCCATGAACACTATTTGTGGATCTTGAGGGAGTGGGTTCCTAGTGAAACTCCTCTCTAAGACGGATTCCTTATAGGTGGGGAGGATACTTTGAGCATCTCGTAGATAGATGAATCTTTGACTTTTTGATTAAGGCATCCTTTCTCCGAAGAGGTTGATAGATCACGGGGAGATGATATCATAGATCTTTAAGAGATAATCTTAGTTTAGCGTGTCAGATTAATCTGTCTGTTTTGATTGGGCTAAAGGTGAAAAGGTGTCAAAACCTTGAATCTAGAGGCTAAGTCCCCTCGTGGTATACTATTGTGAGTCTATCACCTTTAGAGAGGGTTAACTGTAGCAGACAATCCCTCTACAGGGAAAACTGCATTGACAGAACTTCAAGCGGTAATAGCCATTTTCGCCATGGTAGTGACAACCGCTATATAAATGTCCTTGTGGAAGAAATCTCCATGGGTGTGGTTCATTGTGGGTTGTCAAATCTCCCTAGCAACTCTTGAAGATTAAGTTCTCAGACTGTGTCAAAACTTCGGTGCGCTAAGATTGGAGGTCACCCCTGTGAGTCATAAAAGTTGCAGAGTCAAACCATTACTAAATACCTTAGAGAGGCCAACTTTTATTTTCTAGGAATATGTGCAATGATTGCAAAACTCTTTGAAAACGTACACAAATAGCTCTCTTAGGGATTAGCACAAACTAAGTCACTTGATTGTTCATGCGCAAGGTTTCTTTTTTCCTTGCTCATTATTTTCAGACATGCTTGAAATCACTTGCTTTCTATTCTACGTGCCTGTTTATCTACCTGGTTCTTGGAACAATAAAAAATTTGGTCAAAATTAGTCGTTGTTGTGAAACTGTTCTATCCTTTCGCGCGAAATCATTTGGGTCTCACATAAAATCATCTGGCTCTCGCGCGAAGCCATTTTGTCCTCGCGCGAAATTAAATTTATGTTGTGCATCTTTGCACGATCCAATAAACATTTTTGTGCAAAATTAAACCACTGTTATTGATCTTCGCGCGAGACATAAACATCTTCGTGCGGCCCGTTAAACTTCTTTGTGCGACTTGTAAAAGTTTTTCGCACAAGACTTTGTATCAGCATTAACAATCTAGGTCTGTTCTAGCTATTTGTGGCCTGCACGCTGTCCTTTTCTGCATCCGTTTATCGCTCTCTATTTGCAAACAGTCTTGAAACAGTGACAGTTCACTTAATTGAAAACTTGTGTCTTATACCTTGACTAGTCTCATCTCATAAGTAATTTTGGTCCTCATCTTAATGCTTGTCATACTTTGTGTCGTAGTGGTCATAATCTTTGGCTGTTCTAGCCTTTAAATTAGACCATTTGTGCCTTAGTCAACAACATTCTTGCTACTATCTTGTCCTTTTTGAGACTCAATCTTAGTGTAGTCCTTGTCTAGGTTCTAGCTTCTTGTCCTTTCCTATGACTGTCACAACCAGAAGTGACAACGTGTTTTATCCTGATAACATTAGACATGGTTGTGCTAGGGGTCGTAATCGCAGTAGAGGTAGCTTACCTTTCGCTACGCAATCTATATCCATTTTGGCTAGTGAGGTGTCTTCACGGTCTTCCTCACCTACAAGGTCATCTCAAGTTCAACGAACATTTTCCAATTTGCAACAAATTAGGAATCCTTTTTACCAAAAGGATACTGAGACAGGTAGAAGTCCTGCGTTCCCAAACACAATGTATGATCCTTTCTCCACGGACCCTTTTGAAACACAACATACGGAAACTAAACAAGTTCCTATAATGACTAATCGTGAACCTGAACGAGGTAGTCATAGTCGATATCAAGAAAAACCTAGGGATGACAAGGAGAAAGAGAAAGAATATGACACTGATGAGGAACAGGAAGAGGTGGAAATCCTTCCTGAACACATAGAAAAATTTCAAAGAGACAAGAACTTTCAGAAGGTCATGGGAATCCTACTCCACGAAGAGAAAGAAAAGTACTTTCTCAAACTCGCCCAAGAGGGAGCTAAACTGCCCACACATTTCAATGTGGAGACCATTATCACACGTGAAGAAGAAACTGAGACTGCTAAACTCCAAAAACAACTAAAAATTATGCAAGACCAATTAGCTCAGATGATGCATGAGAAAGAGAAACCCAAAAAGACATACACATTGGATGTTCTTTGTTTATTTCCATTTGACAAAAGTATAAACATGCCACCTTTCCCAAGAGGCGTAGAACTACCCAAATATGACAAGTACTTTGGTACTACTGATCCCCAAGATTACTTGCAAGAATTTGGTGCTTTGTCTATGGAGTTTATACACAATCAAACGTACCTCATGCGTTTATTCCCTAGAAGCCTAGGTGGTCAAGCTTTGGAGTGGTTCTCACATTTACCTCTTGGTATCAAGACGTTTGATGAAATTGCTAATTCATTTGTTCAGCAATATTCTCATAACATTCAACATCTAGTAAATATTCGAGATCTATGCAACCTTAAATAGAAGGTTGGTGAGCCTTTTCTCACTTTCCTCCAACGGTGGAGACAACTTTACACTAAGTACTCCCATAAAATCCCAGAAACAGAGAAGCTCAACATTTTCACTGATAACCTCTTACCTAATTTTGGGTATAGAGTCCAACTACAAGGTCCATGTACCTTTGAAGACATGATTACATAGGCTATCCGTATCGAAGAATTTATGGTCAAGAAAGGTGAGCTCACTCTTCAGAGAGACTCAAAACAAGGTTCCACTTTCAACAGGGATAAAACCAAACATATCAACAAGAACCGAGAAATTGTACATGATGAGGTTGTTGATAATGTCACACCAAAACTTGCTAAAGCAGCATTTAATCTCACAGATTTCCTCAAAGTGGCCAAAAATTCTGAGAAGCCTCCTCCTGACAATAAGGCATCTGGGAACAAATCGAGAAACTCATGGGCAACACGACCCAAGCGAGAGTACACACCTTTGGGAGAACCTTTGGATGTGGTTTACAAAACATTGCTACAACACAAGCTTATCTCACCAATGGATAACCCTCGTCCCTATGATCCACAACCACATCCACCATGGTGGAATGAGACCTGATTTTGTGAGTATCACCAAAACAAGGGACACAAAACTAGCAATTGTATAAACTTACGTCATAAAGTCTAGGACATGATTGATGCTGGTGAACTTGTGGTAGATGGACATAACAAAAACTTGGACCACAAGGCATTCAAAGAGCCTTTCCCAGCTTATGAAAAAGGAGACACTTTGAAACTAGAACCCTACAATAAGGCCAACTATACATATTCCAACGATGAAAATGTCATTCACATGGTTGAACCTATAGATTCTAAATACTGTGACATTATTACCATAAAGGGCAAGCAAGATAACGACAAATCCAAGACACCATTTTTCTTAAAAGGCCCTACTTCCAATAACATGAATGATGCATCTTCACAACATTGTGCTAATGCTATTACTCACTCTCATGCGAAGTTGGTGCTCAAAGGCCCTACACCTCCTATTTAAAATACCCAACAACACAAGGACAAAACCCTTGCTGGTCCATCCGGTAAAGGTGCAAAACACACAACCAACTTGACTGCAACCAGTTATAGTGTTCTAGATCAATTGAAATGAACTAATGCTCACATTTCAATATTTGAGCTGCTTAAGATCTCGCCTGCTCATAGGCAAATTCTAGACAAAGCCCTCACTGAGGCAAACATTCCACAAGATCTTGATCTTGAGCAATTTCAATCCATGGTAGGTCACCTGACCTCACCTCATCTTATGACCTTCTCCAAGGAGGATGACAACTCACTGAATCACCCACACAATCAGCCTCTACACATTGAGGTTATGATCCACCAGACATGTGTTCGTCGGGTACTCATTAACAATGGTGCTGGCCTAAATATTGTTTCTGCTACTTTGTTTAGAAAATTGGATTATTCTAAGGACTCTTTTGATCCTTGATGAAAGATCGCTATTAATGCGTACGATTAAGTAGAACGAAAGCCACTAGGTCTTGTGACTTTACCAATTTGTGTTAGTCCTGTTGATAGGGATGTCACCTGTCAGGTGCTTGACATTCCCTTAGCCTACAACATTCTGTTGGGATGGCCATGGATACATGAGATGCACGTTGTGCCATCCACATACCACCAATGCATTAAATTCTCATTTCATGGCTCCGAAGTTACTATTCCTACCACTACTAGCTACACTTGCAATATGCTCAAAGTTGTTGATTCTTTCATCCCTGCTAACTGTGAGTCTACTGATTGTCACAACAATAAGCTGAAACAAATTGAGCAGTCATTTAAATTGAAAGAAACTGGTATGGGAGAGTACCACATGGAACTAGTTCTGTCATTAACATCTATTCCAAAGTCCCCTTGACATTTTGGGAGACCCTCAGAAACAAAGAAGTCATTCATGTTGACACCTCAGACCAAGTTTAATGGCTCTTTTGTCAAAGCTACAGTGCCCTTAGAAGATGAAAGTGAAAACAAAGCCATTGCTACATGGCTTTACAAAGAAGAGGCTCTAGTAGACCTAACAGAATAAGCTCGAGAAATCACTCCTAAGAAGTATGGGCCTAGTCTTAAGCTTATGAAGCGTTTTGGTTACAAGGGAACTGGCCCTATTGGGTGTAATAAAAATGGTTTAATAGATCCTATCAAAGCAACAGCTTGCAACAACAGTGACACAACTGGCCTAGGGTTTAAGAAGGTCCCTTTCCATTTGGGATCCAATAAATTCATACTTGTACGTGAGAGTTCATCTAAAAATGAGTCACAATCTGAGTCAGGTACTCAAGAGGAAGAATCTGATGATGAGGATTCTTACCCTCATCCTATTCCTTATGATCTTGCTAAATTCTTTGCTGAGCCAGATGACTTTGTGCCACGTGTTAGCACTGTGGATGACACTAGTGATTCTTCTGAGGACAATGCTGAGAAACTCAAATATCATTCAGAAAAGGGAGAATCTAGTTAGTCATGCCATATTGAGTATTTGTGTAAAAATCCAGAGGCTTAAGGAGAGTATGTCCCTATCACTGTTAGGGAGTTCTATAGTCTCTCACCATGTAGCACCGATTCTCATGAATATGAATTTGACAATATTTCAGAAGTGACTACTAATAAAGACATTGACCAAGTGCATATCTATGAAAATCAAATCGAAGTGAGTGAAACATCTAGGAATAGGTCACAGGGGTCTGATCCAACTAGTGTCCTAGAGTCATCAATTACTAATGTTCATACTCTGAGGCGTTTGAATACACCTGTGGGTGAGGTCACCGTAGGTCTCGAGTTGCTAGTCCATGCATTTAATGACTATACTATGAATGCAATTGAACCAGCCACTACTCTCTCACTCGCACATCTCGAGCTTATAGACTGGAACCCTAATGCATCTAGGGAAGTCCCCACATTCCAGAATGACTATCCTCTTGCCTGTTACCGAAACATTATCAAACCTGTAATGTCTTCCAGAAATGAGTAGAGCATCAACATGACTGAGGCTGACATCAAATATCTCAGTCACATAATTTTAAAAAAAAATACAAGAGGTCTAATGGTGAAAACCACATTGTGGCAGTGTCGAATCCCAAAAAAGTAAAAACAAAAGACATATCCAAGGGTGAAAACCTCTCTGAGGTGCCTGCGGATGAGATATTTGATGTCCTTCCCAGTCACTTTTAGGAGAGGTCATCAGTGTTAATAGAGCCAACACAGAAAATTAACCTGGGCACAGAAGAACATCCTCATGTGATACATCTGGCATAGTCATTGTCACTTGAAGAGAAGGAATAATTCATTGCCTTTTTCAAGGGAAAGAAAATAAATTTTGCCTGGACATATTCTAACATGCCAGGATTGGATCCTGATCTTATTATGCATCACTTGTCCATAGCACCAGGCATAAAACCAGTTAAACAGAAGCTTCGAAAAATGCATCCTCATGTTGCATTGCTCATCAAAGCCGAATTAGATAAACTTCTGAAGGCTGGTTTCATTCGTGCAATTGATTATGCTAAATGGATATCCAATATTGTCCCTGTGTCTAAGCACGATAAGTCTATCAGAGTTTGTAAAGACTTTTGTGATCTTAACTTGGCATGTCCTAAAGACGACTTTCCACTCCCTAATATTGATATGATTGTGGACATCACAACTAGCTATGAGATGTACTCACTTATGGATGGTTTTTTTGGATACAATTAGATAAAAATTGTGCCAAAAGATCAAGAGAAAATAGCTTTCACATGTGCATGGGGAACCTTTTGTTGGAATGTGATGCCATTTGGTTTAAAGAATGCTGGAGCTACGTATCAGCGGGTTGTTACTACAATTTTCCATGACATGATGCATAGAACCATGGAGGACTATGTTGATGATACCTTGGTCAAAAGCGCTAAACGCAATACTCATTTGCACGATTTGGGACCAATCTTAGATCGTATGGAAAAGTTTAGTCTTCGGCTCAATCCTAAGAAATGCGCATTTGGTGTCACATCAGGAAAATTGTTAGGATATATTGTTTCTGCAAAGGGAATTAAAGTAGATCCAAAAAAAGTACAAGCAATAATGGACATGCCACCACCTCGGAACATCAGTTAGATGAGAGGACTACAGGGAAGGCTTCAATCTATTCGCAAGTTCATTTCACAATTGGCAGATAAATCACAACCCTTCATAAAGACCTTACATAAGGGTGTGAAATTCAATTGGAGCCAGGATTGTGAGCAAAGCTTAACACAAATTAAACAATATCTTGTCAATCCACCAATCCTGATGCCTCCTATGCATGGGAAGCCTTTGCTTTTATACATTTCAGCCACTGAAACATCTTTGGGAATCCTGTTGGCTCAAGAAGATAATGATAACAAAGAAAGAGCTATTTATTACTTCAATCGAACATTGGTCTCTTATGAGAAAAACTACAGCATTATTGAGAAAGCTTGCTTGGCAGTTGTCTTTGCTTCCCAAAAGTTGAGACACTACATGCTTTTCCACACTACATGGCTTGTGGCTAAAATAGATCCATTAAAGTACTTTCTTAGTAAGGCAGCTCTCATAGGAAGATTGGCTAAATGGGTCATGATACTAAGTGAGTTTGACATCCAATATGTTGAACGCAAAGCTATAAAGGGACAGGAAATTGCAGACCAGCTGGTCGAGGCACCCATATAGAGTCTTCTACCAATAAACATTGATTTTCCAGATGAGTCAATTCTAACACTCACTCACCATACATGGGTTATGTTCTTCAATGGATCCTTCACACAACAAGGATCAGGTGTTGGATTACTTTTCATCACACCACAGAGATACTCATTGCCCAAACCGTACAAGATTTTGTTTTCTTGTACAAATAACATTGCTGAATATGAAGCTTTGATCAATGGTATGAAAATTGCAGCTGAATAGAGAGTAGATCAGTTGGATATCTTCGGTGACTCTCAGCTTGTCATCAACCAAGTAAATGATGTGTATCAAACAAAGGATGAAAAACTAATTCCTTACAAATGCATGGTTGATGACTTGACAAAATATTTTGCACACATCACCTTCCAACAAGTTCCACACGTAGATAATAAAGTGGCCGATGCCATGGCCACTCTGGCCTCCCTTCTACAAATTCCATAAAATGATCTACAACACGAGTTCTTGGTGGAAGCGTTACACTACCCAGCCTATGACACACCTGATTCCAGGATGATCTATTCTATTAGAGGACAAGAATCATCCCGCTACCATCACATCTATTCCTACCTTCCTAATCAAACCATTCCGGAAGGTCTGACCCAGAATGAGAAACATTACCTAATCTGTAATGCTTCACATTATGTCATTATTGCTGACGATCTGTGTAAGAGAGGTCTTGAAGGAACACTCCTTAGGTGTTTAGAACTCGACAAGTCCAAATGTGCACTAATAGATGTTCACGAAGGCATTTGCAGATCTCATTCCAATGGCTTGACACTAGCTCGCAAACTCCTTCGTGCTAGTTACTACTGGCCTAAAATGGAGCAAGAAGCTGTTAAATATGCTAGGTCCTACAAGTAGTGTCAACTAAATAGAAATCTCATTCACACTCTAGCCAGAGAGCTAATTCCCTCTACTACAACATGGGCATTTCAACAATGGGCCTTTGACTTGGTGGGGCAGATTCACCCAACCTCTTCCAATGGAAATAAGTTTATTATTACCGCTACAGATTATTTCACAAAATGGGTAGAGGCAGTCCCTCTCACAATTGCTAATGGAAAAACTGTAACATCATCTGTAGATATGGTATACCATCCTCAATCATTATTGACAATGGAGGACAGTTCAAAAATAAAGACCTCAAGGAACTGTGCAAGAAATTCAAGATTACACAACATTGGTCTTCCATTTATTACCCCTAGGGTAATGGCCAAGCTGAGGCATCCAATAAGGCGATCCTCAAAATTCTTCATCACACAGTCAGTAAGTCAGGGAGAGACTGGCATCTCCAGATCAATCTAGCCCTATGGGCATATAGAACAAGCATTAGAATTCCAACGGGCATGACTCCTTTTGCGTTGGTATATGGGGTGGATGTTGTGCTTCCGATAGAGATCGAGATTCCTACTTTGAGAATCTCTATGAAAGGTCTTATCATTGATGACGACTATAGGATAGCTTGGATTCAAGAGCTTGTGTTGCTGAATGAATGATGACAAGTGGCCTGTGATCATCTACGAGCATATCAACAAAGAATGACATGAAGCTACAATAGGAGAATTAGGCCACGTGACTTCTAGCTAGGTGATCTCGTCTTGAGAGAGAATCCTAAGAATCAACAACAACAAATGCAAAAGGAAAAGTTTGAACCAAACTAGCTAGGTCCTTACATCATTACTGTAGTATATGGATTTGGCACCTATCAGCTTTCCACAACCGAAGGAGAAGTGCTTAAAGAGCCTATGAACACTCTCCACCTAAAGCGGTTTTACAGTTGATTCAATCTCAGCAAGCTCTCTGTACATATCTAAATGTCCTAAAACAAAATCTAAAAATTGTAAAAAGTCCTAAAAAATTGTTAGCTTGGTGAAAACCTAGCAATAGGTGCCTTGGTAACACCAAAAAAATTGAAAATATCAAAAATAAAAAATAAAAATAAAAAAAATTTAAAAAAAAAAGAGAAGAGAAAACTTGCCAAGAAGGTGAAAACCTAGTAAACAAGCGCCTCTTGTTCCCAATGCTCCATCTTGCAACGCATCTTCTGGCTATTCTGTATAGTCACTTTCATGCTTTTGCTTTCCTGCTTTTCTTGCTCATGCATCCATGGATTGAGTCTTGTCATAGCTCGGGGGCGTTCCCCCCTTAGTGTCACTTTTTCCGAGATTCTCCTCATAGAATCTCCTTCGTGACAGTCACCAGTGGTTCTCACTGCGTCTTCCTACTGTCACAAGTGTCACTCTTTTTGAGATTCTCCTCATAGAATCTCCTTTGTGATAGTCATTAGTGGTTCTCACTGCATCTGCCTACTATCACAAGTGTCACTCTTTTTGAGATTCTCCTCATAGAATCTCCTTCATGATAGTCACCAGTGGTTCTCGCTGCATCTGCCTACTATCACAAGTGTCACTCTTTTTGAGATTCTCCTCATAGAATCTCCTTCGTGACAATCACCAGTTGTTCTGACTGCATTTTCCTACTGTCACTAGTCTCACTCTTTTCGAGATTCTCCTCATAGAATCTCTTTTACAATGGTCACCAGTTGTTTCAGCTGTGTCTGTCTACTGTTCCTAAGTCATGTCTCTAGATTCTTTTATGGAAAATCTCTTCCGTCAGTCACCAATCGTCCTGGTTGTATCTGTCTACTGTCACTTAGTCCTTCTTAGGTTCTTCATTGTGAAGATTCCTCTTTGACCTCAGTCACCAGTCGTTCTGACTGTGTCTTCCTACTGTTGTCACCCTACTAAAGAGATTTCTTTCTTACATGTTCTGGACATTAGCACTTGACATCAATCCCGAAAACATTGAACTCAAAAAAAAAATGATATACTTGTTTCGATATGCTGAGCATTTTCTTTGTTTGATTTTTTTTTCTTTATCATATCTCCTCGAGAAACTCGATGATGTCATCTTCGACTAAAGAAGTAATGACTGGGGGCATGATCTTTTTCTTTGCTTTCTGTTTGCGGTTTAGTTCCAATAAGTTGATCTATTCCTATTAGAGGGGTGTCCACTATAAGAGCCTCCATCTTGTATTGGATGGCCGTGTGTACCTCGACTCTTTTTATACATCAATGATGTTGGTTCTCCTCCTTGTTTGTTGGAGTGAACTCTTCATGCTATAGTACATACTGATACTCATCCTATTAAGTGAACGTACGGATCACTGCGAGTATATCTAGCACACTTCTGTCTTAGGTTATGAATGCAAGGGTCATTGTGGATAGAATGAATACTAAATACTTAGCATAAGAGGAATCTCTTGTGTGTTTGGTGTGCCTGTCATGCAAGCAACATTCAGGTCATCCTAGCATTTATGCTTTGATGCTTATGTTAACTTGCTACATTAAAAGGGACAAATGTTCTGGTCATTTTGGTTTCTTGTGCCTCAAATGCTTACATTTAATCCCGACATCCTAATAATGTATGTTATATTCATATTTTCATGATTGCAATGTCAGTGGGAGTTTTATAACATACAAGCTTTATTTTATATCCAGTGATGATAAATCGTCAAGGCTTGGTAACCAGACCTAGGGTTGCATTTAACATAGTCTTGCATTACATACTTCATTTGCATTAGCATGCAATTCAATGGTAATTCTATTCATACTCCACATGCATCAAATTCCTCCATGTCTGCATAAGGGTTTGGTTCGTCGACTCTTGCTCCTCAATGGAATACCTGCGACTGTCAAACAAAAATATGCAACACTACATAAGATGTCAGTTCATACATATGTGTTTTATCTAAGTACAACATACATCTCATGTACATCAAAGAAAAACAAAATAGACAATGACATGTACACAGGAATACTTGGCTCAAAATCTCATGTATATATATATATATATATCAAAATATGGGTCAGTACAAAAATGGGCACTACTCGAGCGCAATCGATCAAAAATTATACATGCGGTGCTGACACACCAATCGATACATAGCCAGAGATCAAAATAAAAAATCAGGCACAGAGCATCTAACTCTATCTTGAACTCTCACCTCCAAGAGGAGCAGGAGGAGCAAGGGCAATAGGTGGCGGAGGCGGTGGTGGCATATCCGACCTGACAGGAGGTCGTGCACCTCCGAACTCTCGTGCGTACTGAGAGAATTGCTGCACCTGCAATGTCTCATCTGGCACGACACTAGTGTATGCAGCATAATAATATGTAGCTCGAGTAGACTAGAAGAGGATCTCATCCTGTGCCAGCTCCAGCCTTCGCTTTGCAGTCTCTGCGCACTCACTCTAACAATCTAGCTCTCGCTGTCGCTCTACCAGCTGCACATCCCTGACTGCCAATGCAATCTGCAACTCTCCCAACTGTCAGGAGGCTACATGAACTCGCTCTCGATATCCTGTACCCCACCTGCCAGCTAATCCGACATATCCTCATCAACCATCTCAGGTGCATGCTGCGATGGAGGTACCTGTGACTGAGGCACCTGCTACTGTGGGACCTCCTGCTGAGGGGCTTGCTCCTTTGTCCTCTGCCGACTATGTCCTACCCCACTGCCCCCAACACCTAGGTCTGATCCCATCTGATGTGGGGGAATAGGCATCTGCTATACCCGGTGCTGGACCTGTGGTGGCAACTATGGCTGTGTTTGCTATTGCTGGGGCACCTGTCCCTGCCCTTGTACCTGCCCTGCTATCCCCACTAGATTTGTAAAACATGGGTATGGATGACTAATCAAAAATGCCTGATATGCAGGCGTCATCCCAGCATCTGCTATCGCCAGTAGGTAGTCCCACTGAACTGTAGCTAGGCTGCGGATGTCTATCATGGATCATCCTGGATCCATCTATGGAGGCCATCCTCGGTCAATATCCCTCTGCACCATAGCATAGGCACAATACTCAGCTAAAATGTCCTGTGGTCAGCCATACTGCCGCCACACTCATGAGATCATGAATCTCTCTATGACTAATGTCGTCCTGCCTGCTAGCGGTCGAGAACTAAACATCCAGGGCAACTCTCTGGGGGCATCATCCCAGTCCTCTATCTCTCTCCAGGGTCGCCATATAACAGACACCAGTTCATCGAGATGTGTCTGCCAGTGCTCAGTCTTACCCAGGTGGGCCTGGGTAATATGCCATCGATATCTGCAGATGTAGGGCTCCATGGGCTCCTGAGAATCCTCAAAAGTCGGCCTACATACAGGGAGATGCTCCCAGGCCTAGATCTATAGAACATAAACACCCCTTGCCATGGTCTTCCTCTCATGGAAGACGACCTCATGCATCTCATGAAAAAGATGGACCAACATGCACTGATGCCACCCAAAGATCTCGGGTGCCTCAACCATCCTAAGGAGCATGACACCCCATCCACACTCCAACCCATGCTATCCCCTGTCAAGACATAGGAAGCAGCTCAATAAAATACCCAACACGGATGCCAACCTGTGCGTGGGTCCATAGATATGCATCAGCTCATCCCAGCTGATGGCCTTGCCTCTCGGTAGCTCTCTCTCAAAAATAGCTCTCTCTCAAAAATAATGGATAGTGGTTCTATCCCTAATCAAGGCATTGTATCATACACCACCCAGGCGCCGTGAAAAGGAATCCTCAATATCCTCCATATGTCCTCTAGTGTGATGGTCATCTCACCCATCGACAAATGAAAGGTGTTCATCTTCGAATGAAAACACTCTACCAATGCAGTGAGAAGGCCGTGATTCACCATTACAGCTAGAATCTGGCATAGTGAAGACAAACCCAATTGGGCAACGTGTGCCCAATCTGCATCATCCAAACTCCGCAATAACTCTCTATATGGTAGATAATGAGATCTAAATGAAACGTCTCTCAAGACCTCCTGCATGCACAACAAAAAATGATAAACAAACGATTAGTATCAAGTCAAATCGAAGCATCAAAACGAAATAAAGTGCAAAATCATAAAACTGTCATGGGATTTCATGCAAGATTCATGAAATCTCGTGCAAAGATATACAGTTTCATGTGAAATAATTATTTCTTCGCGCAAAGAATCTCGCCTTTGCGCGAAGAATCTTGCTTTTGCGCAAAAAAAGATCTCCTCGCACAAAGATAGAGCTGGCTGCGCGAGAAAAGAGATTCTCGCACGAAACACGAATCACCTCGTGCGAAGAATCCTCATCCTCATGCGAAACCAAATTCGCCCCACGTGAAAATTCTTCATCCACGTGCGAAGAAACAATGCATCCTATTTCTTCACGCGAAGAAAGAAGATATTCATGTGAGAAGAGATCGATCTCGCGCGAAGAAAGAATTGACAAGCTTGAAACATGCTAAAAACATGTAATAAATGACCTAAAAATGCGTGAAAACAAAAGTACGAAGATGGAAAATCGATGACTCACCGGTGGTCTGTAGTTTGCTACCCGGTTGTGTCGTCTGGAGCGCTCAAAATGATGATATCTCACATTCACTACCATGTCTCTATTAGAGCTCAAAATCACTACAAGACAAAAGCACAAATGAATTGAAAATGACTTTTTGAGCCCTTATATAGGTGTTGACCAAATTTTTCAAAGTGCTCGAATTTGCGCAAAAATCACACCCTTGGCTAATTGGACCATTCTAGATCCATTTTCGGGATCAAATTCGAAATCTGACACACCTAAGAGCCTCAAAAATGCATTTTAAAATTTTGGAGACCGACGCTATCGAACACTTGTGCAGCCCAAATCTTTTTGATACTTTGTGATTCTTGGAATCCTTTCAACTTTACATTCTCCATATTTTCAAAATTTTATTTTGAAAATAGTCAACTTAAGTCAACTATGGCTAAATCTGGTCAACTTTTGGTCAAACTCGATCTTTGTGACTTCGCAATCATTTCAAATCAACCCTGAATCTTCTTCAGATCATTCTTCTATATCTCAAATTTCTTCTATATCTCATGATATACTGCTTCAAATCATATTTTTGACGTGTCATCTTTCGATTTCTCTCCCGAGGGGGGCAGGATGATTACATCATTAAATACTTATTGCTTGGGGCATCTGGTTCCCATTTTATATCCTTCTCACTTGGGGCATCTCATTACTCGGGGCATCTTGTCCCCCTCTTTCTGGCATCTTTGCCATCTATCTTATCTTTTCATCAATTGATCAACCTTATAACAACTCTTCTCAGAGTTCGATGGACAGGTATTGGGATAGTCTAAACCCCAACTCCTGAGGATCAAGCCTTGTTCTGGGGATGATTCTATGACTCATGATTGGACCTTGTTATCTTTTTTTCAATCTCTTGGGTATCTAGGTGTTCTATCTGGATCCTTGAAGGTTAAGCTCCATTCTGGAGATAGTCTTCTAAATGCTTTCAATCTCAGGTATCTAGGTGTTCTATCTGGATCCTTGAAGATTATGCTCTATTCTAGAGATAGTCTTCTAAATGCTTTCAATCTCGGGTATCCAGGTGTTCTATCTGGATCCTTAAAGGTTAAACTTCGCTATGAAGAAACTTTTTAAATGCTTATCAATTTTAGGTATCTAGACATTTTGTCTAGATCCTTAAAGATTATGCTTCGTTCTGGAGGTAGTCTTTTAAATGCTATCAATCTTAGGTATCTAAGTGCTCTGCTTGGATTCCTTAGGATTAAGCTCTATTCTAGAGATGGTCTTTAAAAAGCTTATCAATTGGTCTCCATGTCATCATTTTCGAAACCAATCTCATGTTCGCATCATGCTTTCTGATTATCTTTGATATGAACGTGTTGCTCGCACATTCATTCAAAGAGGGGCAAAATGTAATACCCCAAAATTGGCTCATTGCCATTATACCAATTCTGGTCTATTTCTGATAATTTTTAAATCCTATTCTAATAGGCAATTCTCATTCTGTTATTCGCTACTTGACTTAATTGTCAGATGTAGAAAACCCTAATCTGCATTCATCATATTCCTTATTTAGTTTCTATAGTACACACTCATATTAGTCGCATTAAACCTACTTGATTTAATTATAATTTAATTATTAAGTATTTATACTTTAATTAAATTATAATTATATCCTAAGGCTAATGTATTATGGAATTAAATTTATTTAATTTAATAAATACGCCTATCTTGATTAATTAAATTTAATTATTTAATTAAATGGGAAACGTATTTCTAATTAATTAAACGAAATTAATTAATTAAATGGAGTACTTACTTCTAATTAATTAAACAAAGTTATTTAATTAAATAGGAAAACATTCCTAATTAATTAAATGAAGTTATTTAATTAAATAAGAAAAGTGTCTCTAATTAATTAAAGATTATTTAATTAAATAGAAAAAGTAATTATGAGAGCATATCTCATTTTATTAAATTAAATATCTCAACAAAATCTCTCTTCAGTTCAAAAAAGGGAAATTTCCAGTTCATTATTGATAAAAAATGAGTTAAATGAGTTAACTCCTTTTTCTACTCAAATTAAAATAGTTAACTCCTTATTTTACTCAAATTAAATCTGTTAACTCCCTTTAATTTGGGAATCTCCCTTTATGACTGAACCTCATCTTCAATCCTGACCATTGACTGAAATCGATCTCAATCGTTGATGGATTCCAAGAAGGTCTATTTAAGAGACCCTCATCTCTTCGTTTTGGGGAATGAATTTGGAGAATTTGCATCGAATCGCTGCTGAAATTCATGCTCACATTTACTTACATTTTTTGCATGCATTCTCATTCTTAGTTTAATTCCATTGTGAAATCCTTCGTTCTTAGAGGGTTTGGTTGCCTACATCTTGATTCTGAGGATATTAACAAGCAAAATCCCTTTAGATAGAAAGCAATAGGTCGCTTTGTAGGTTGATTTTCAGATGAACAATCCAATGTTCATTCTGAGATGAATCCGCATACAATGACCGTGTTGAAGTGTGTGTGTTAGCAGAGGCCACATATTCACATATACATTTCTGGCGCTCACCATGGGGCCCAAAAATCAATTTTTCTGGTCTCTTTCTGTGTTTTTTAAATCATTTTTTTGTTCTTCGTTCGTACTGTTACGTACAGATTTGGGAATCTTCATGTGAGACTGTACATTTTCGCGCGAGGATCTAGAATCTTCGCACGAAGATTCTTTCCGCATCGCGCAAGAAAGTGTTTGGCACGTGAAACTTCACACGAAACCTTTAATTTCGCGCGAGCTGAATTTAATTTCATGTGAGCCAAATTTGATTTCGTGGGGGCCGTAAAAATTCTTCACACGGACTGTCAAGAATTTCGTGCGAAACTCTGCTGACAGAGACAATTTTTTGCATTGTTTTTCGTGTTTTTTGGTTTTCCTGCTAACTGTTCACAATTTCTCGTGTTTCTGTGTTTTCTTATTTTTTTGGAACAACATAATAGCAATTTGCGAGACAATGGGAAAAGTGTGCTAAAGTTGCCAGAAACAAGTAACCATCTACTAAGCGCGTTGCGAGGATTACCAGGTAATTCTTTTTGACTTATAACATTTCATTTGGAGCTAAAATGAACATCTCTTGTGTCAAGCTTGTGTGTGTATTTTCTTTCATGTTCTCATTTTACAACACATGCATAATTTGATACTAGGTTGTGATCTCTATTAGTTTCATCTAGCAGGCTTAATCTTTAGAGATAGATCTAATTAGCTATCTTGGGTTATTGGACTCGCTAATCCATCGCCCCTTGTTCCACCCTGTGGTTGCAAGCTCAGCACCATGTTAAATAGGGGAGGGGTCTTCAAGACATAAGCATTAAAGGCTCCATAAGGCAACCCTTTTGTGCTTTCTGAATTCACTAATTTTTGAGTTGTGGACTCGTTTTGGCTTGTATGAGAGGTTAAATGTTCCACATCTTTGGACTCACCTCACATTAGTGAAAGCGTTAAGTGCACCACCATGTTCTTTTTGATTGCTTTTAGATAGATTTTTTTTCAAGAATTAACATCTATACACACATAGTAATTAAGCCCCCATGAACACTATTCGTGGATCTTGAGGGAGTGGGTTCCTAGTGAAACTCCTCTCTAAGACGGATTCCTTATAGGTGGGGAGGATGCTTTGAGCATCTCGTAGATAGATGAATCTTCGACTTGTTGATTAAGGCATCCTTTCTCCAAAGAGGTTGATAGATCACGAGGAGATGATATCATAGATCTTTAAGAGATAATCTTAGTTTAGCGTGTCAGATTCATTTGTCTATTTTGATTGGGCTAAAGGTGAAAAGGTGGCAAAACCTTGAATCTGGAAGCTAAGTCCCCTCGTGGTATACTATTGTGAGTCTATCACCTTTAGAGAGGGTTAACCGTAGCAGAAAATCCCTCTACAGGGAAAACTGCATTGACAGAACTTCAAGCGGTAATAGCCATTTTCGCCATGGTAGTGACAACCGCTATATAAATGTCCTTGTGGAAGAAATCTCCATAGGTGTGGTTCATTGTGGGTTGTCAAATCTCCCTAGCAACTCTTGAAGATTAAGTTCTCAGACTGTGTCAAAACTTCGGTGCGCTAAGATTGGAGGTCACCCCTATGTCGTAAAAGTTGCAGAGTCAAACCATTACTAAATACCTTAGAGAGGCCAACTTTTATTTTCTAGGAATATGTGCAATGATTGCAAAACTCTTTGAAAATGTACACAAATAGCTCTCTTAGGGATTAGCACAAACTAAGTCACTTGATTGTTCATGCGCAAGGTTTCTTTTTTCCTTGCTCATTATTTTCAGACATGCTTGAAATCACTTGCTTGCTATTCTACGTGCCTATTTATCTGCCTGGTTCTTGGATTCCAGTTCAATGTTACTGTTGTTCACTAATCATTTCAATTAAAAGAAATATGCTCTTTCTATGCATGTCTATAACAATAATGTGCAAGTTAGAGAGCTACTTTTGTTTTACCAGAAGAAGAAACTTTTGTGAGCAACTGTGCAACAAATATCCCATAAACACAGACAAAAAGAATAAACTGAGCAACAAATGTCCCTTTAATTTCACATACCATAGGCATAAATCCCTTGCAATAGATTTTCTTGAAGGCCCATGGAATCAAAAGTATCATGAACTTCCTCCCAATCGGTACCTTCACCTTCAGGTCTGCAACACAACCACAATGCAAGCATCATGTGCCCCTTATCACTGATACACATTAAGCACCTCTTTCACTGATACAATTCATAACCTCATAAAATGAAGATTACAATTTCTTCATTCAACTAATCTGGCTGGTCCATCAGCATCTATTAGACCATAAAGGCAACCAACGTTGTGAAATAATAAAAACAATCATATGACGTATTCAAAATAGCAAGTAGATTTTTTATTCTTTTGAGCTCCTTTCTTGTATGATTCTCCTTCTTTTGTATGTCCAATTCCTACTTTTTCTTTTTGTCTATAGAGATTTTTCTCATTCAACTGATTCATGTTTGCTTGGGATTTCATCACTCTTTCATTGATTTACCTTTCAAAGTTTAGGTTATTGTGCAATCTTTCATTTTTAGATCTTAAACTCATGATTTCTTCATTTGCATTGGAGAGTTGATCAATGAAGTCTACTTGCTAAAGGGATTGGTGTTGGATTTCATTTTTCTTTCCTTCTATCTCTTCTCTTCCATAACTTCACATAATCTTACTGACTGAATTTCTTTCTCTCTTCTTAGTTTTCTTACTTCTTCTTGTAAGGAACCATTCTTTTCTAAGAGTTCTTTGATTTCTTCATTGGTTTCATCTAGATTGCTTGAACGAAGGTCTTCAATTCTTTCTTCAATGCAGAGATGACCATTCATTTTAATTGAAAGTTATTTTCTTCTTTTCATAGATTGAGAGAGTTTCTGCTTTTCTTTCTTGAGTTGTGAAATAGCCATTTCAAAATCTAGCTTCTAATTGTCAATGGCCTTGTCAAGTCTAAATATCTTCATGACCTTGATCTTTGCTCAAGCTATCAAGCTTTTCTCTGAGAACCACAAGGCTCTAATACCAATATTTGGAAATATTCTTAACAAGGCTAGGTTTTAGATTAAGGTAAAAATAGGTTTTGAAGGGGCCCCGAAACCCGTTACATCAAAAAGAAAGATATACCATGAAGCTCTACTAGGTTTTAAGCGGACCTAAAACTAGCAATACAATTAAACCAGGTCAAGCAAGGACCTAAAACCAACAAAAGTGATCAGAAAGAGAAACCAACGAGGGCACTGGAACCTAGAAAAATAGACTGGAAAGCGAGGCAACCTGAGAAGCCTCCCAAACCAAGAAAATCACCAAGGATTGCTGATCAAATTTATTCTTCTAGTTACAAATTCCTTAGAAATGTTCTTTCTCCAACACTTATCTTGAAGTAGGAGAAACTCATACTTTTGTTATCTAACAAAATCCTAACAATATCCAGATTATGAATATTGTTCAGCCCCCTAATATACCAAGTAATGATTTTCATATCTATTTTTTAGGGGTAAAATCTAGAATAGTAGCTTGTCTGCCATCAGCAATATTCTGCATACTTTCTAACTCTTTGGTTTTCTTAGTGGTTCTTCTTCCAGATTTTTCTAGAGGACCAACATTCGGTTTCACCTTCGACTGTTGTTCTACTCTTTTTCAAGATTTATCCAGAGTAGAAGCAAGAGAATTTATCTTGGTTTGCTGGACCATTTTGCTGCTTCTAGTCTCTAGCCCTTTAGTAATGTTCTTAATATCATCTCTCTTTCTTTGGTTTGGTTTATGCTTTGAGTTGTCTCCTTTTTCAATCGCAGCATCTAAGGGGGGAGGTTCATCCAAAGGAAGGTCATAATCAGTTTGAGATAAAATTTGGAACTCCCTAGACTGAGAAATAGGAAGATCACCCATCTCTGATTTATTTCCATCTTCAGCCAAGAATTCACCTTCCTCTAGCATGGATTTATCATCTAACTATCTCCTTTGATCTTCTATCATTTGATAAATAACAATTTGTTTTGGTAAATCAGCTAGATCATCTATTCTTTGCTTAGGCATTATGGTATTAGATTGAAAACCATGTCCTTCTTCCTCAAAGATTTCTTTCTCAAATGAAGGCTCTTTATCCACCTTTGCATATAATGATTTAGAATCTTCTTTGGGTTTCCATACTTTCTTTTGCTGGATCTTGGTCTTTTTCCAATCCGAAACACTGTTTGGATGCTTTCTACTTTTGGAAGGATAGTATTTGACCAGATGCCCCTGTTTCTTGCAAGCATAGCAAGAGTTAGGTAGATCTTCAAAAATAATTTCTTGAGTCTTTTTACCAAGTTTGGAAATTAGTTCCACCTTGTCTGGGAGATGATTCAGGTCAGCCACTTTAACATAAAGTCTAGCACTTTGAAGTTTGGTTTTGGAAACCATAGCATTATCCAGTGCCACTAATTCACCAAAAGAATTGGCAATACCTTTGAAAATGTCCGCATGCCAGAATTCTAAAGGGAGACCAGGAAGTCTAGCCCAAATGGGGGTGGTTAAGAAAAAAGAATCTAAAAGATCCATGTTAGGCTCCCATTTTTTAATTGTGAGAGAACATTTACCAAAAGACCATGGTCCCCCACAAAGAACCATATTCATATCTTCAATTCAATTGAAAACAAAAGAGAAGAAACCATTCAAAATTGGGGCAATATCAACTTCTTCTCGAATAATCCATTTCCTTTTAACCATTTTTCTAAGAGATCCAAGAACTGGTCTTGCGCCTAAAAATTTACCCACTAGGGTGAAATCCAGGGAGGACACAGAAAAATCAACTAAAGGATCTAGAATAAAAACTTGTAACTCACCTTTCTCCTAGCAAGACTTAGAAATCACTGGTGGGAAAAGAGGTTTTCCTGTAGGTTTCTTTCCAAAAAGAGAAGACCAGGGTTTTAGTCCTTCTGAAGACATTTCCTTGTTAGAGTCAGCAATATCTTTCTCCTTCTCGAGATCTTGTCCTGACCCATGAACATAATCCAATGGGGGAACACGAAGCCCACAAAAAGGACCAGATTCGCATAGCATCTTTCCAATATCCATGTCGACCAGAGAGTTTGACCCAAAATTCTTCTCAGAACCCCCAACAGATCCTCCAAGGATAGAACATCCTGCCAGATTCTCTTTGACCAGTTTCTCGCCTACCTATGAACCAGAAATTTTAAATTTTGATTGAGCACAAGAAGGATCAGAATCACACAAGATCTTTCCATTATCCACAACGGCCAAGGATTTTGTCCTAGCATTCTTCTCAGAACTCCTTCAAATGCCTGGAGGGTCGATTCCTCCTACCAGATGCTCTCCAACCAGATTCCCTCCTACCCCACAAAAAGGGCCAAATTCATGCAACTTCTTTCCACTATTCACTTCGGCCAGAGAATCTAACCCAAAATTCTTCTCAGAACCCCCAACAGATCCTCCAAGGATAGAACATCCTTCCAAATTCTCTCTAACCAGTTTCCTGCCTGCCTGTGAACCAGATATTTCAAACTTTGATTGAGCACAAAAAGAATCAGATGCACACAAGATCTTTCCATTTTCCACATCGGCCAAGGATTCAGTCCCAACATTCATCTCAAAACCCCATCCAGCGTCTGGAGGGTCAGTTCCTCCTGCTAGATTCTCTTCAACCAGACTCCCGCCTACCAGTGACCCAGCCAATTCAAATTCTAAAAGAGGAATCCTAGAATCTAACCAGTCCTCCATTTTAGAGGTTTTTCACATAACAAGGCTAAGTTACTAAGAGGGGAGGGTTGAATTAGTAACTTCTAAAACTATAATCTAATTAACACTTAATCCAATATGAATATTCTTTTTTTGATGAATAGTCATTTTCTATTAATAAAAGTATACTAAGAATATAATTAACAAAAATGGGGTCGAGGGATACAAGATCACCCTACGAAAGAGTTGACATGGCCGAAGCCAGACTTAAAAAAATGGCCTCAGCCAGAAGCAACAACTATTCATTAAAAAAAAAACATAATAAGCAACCTCAGGCTGCCAATGCAGTGCCAGCTGAGGGAGGAGGATCATCTTTATCAGGAAAACCCCACACATCAGTGGGATTGTGGGGTGGGTTGGGAATAGACCAACCATCATCAGTAGCAACAAGATCAGTGGCAATCTCTACATCTTTAACCTCAAGCCTCGAAGGAGAAATTGCCAAGGCCAGGTGAGGATACTTTCTAGAATGCACTCATTGAGGACTAGGAGGAGGAGTTGGGGACTAGTTAGAACCCCCATGAGGTGGGGAAGTAGAGTGGTGCATCCATCTACCATCACCACCACTGGGAGAGTAGTGGTGAATAGCTTGGAGCATGGCATGTGTGAGTGGCAGCCTGAGGATGGGCACCGAGAACAGTGGCCACAAGGTGTCAAGACATCAGCCGAAGCATTAGGAGACACTTTGGCAATAGTGTAGGGAGCATTTCCCCAGTGATTTAACAACTCCCACAAGTGAGAAACTTCTATGGCAACCTTGTTAGCTTGCACTTAGATCTTCATAATAACATTGTTACAAATACATGCCTTAGTGTACATAGCAATGTTAACATCCAAAAAACTATTAGTGAACAGAACAACATTCCTATCTTTCAACAGAGAAAACAAAATTTCCATCTTGAGGGTATGCCAAATATGGGTGAACTATTGAGGAATTTTGCGGGAATCACCTAGGAGGATCATGTGCCCAAAAATGGTTCAGCCTTAAAAGGCTTGAAAAAATCATGAATCCAGTACCAATAATTTTTAGCATGCTTACAAAACTAGCATATATGAAAAAAGGACTCTGGTTGACCATAGAAAGGGTATCTAGGATCAGGAACCCCAATGTGCTTGAGCTGAGGCTCTAAGGGAAGACCTTGGAATGCAAGGCACCAAGCAAAGTGGGCAATCTTGGGTGGTGTAATAGCACTCCAAATGGTGTCAAAACATTTTCTCCATTAAGAAAGTGAAGATTGCAAATGTCAGTGCTGGTTAAGTGTGTCCACCATCAAAAGATGGGGTGAAAGCCATTTGCACCCCATATTGGGCTTGTAATTGGAAAATGGAGTGGCAGGATACCACTTCCAATCATGCCACCAAGGACGGACAGTCTGAATTCCCACTTTATGAACTAAGTGCATAGGGATGGAAGATAATAGGAGGTCAAAAGTCAGCCAATCTATATGGACAAGGCAGTACTGGACTTGCAAATCTTCCCATGACTCGAAACTCATGGTGACTCTTGAGAAGAGATCCTTAGGAGTTCAGATGCCACGTTTGAAAAAATGCAGAGCATTGGCACCTTGAGTCTTGGCAAGAGGAGTACCCTAAATGGTAAATAGGGGAGACCACCAAATGTTATGTTGATTCAAGGAAAGCCCATGGCAAAACTCATCTCTAGCCCAATGAAGCCAAGGCTTAATAGCTTCCTAGGATTTCCAAATGCTCTTAATAAAAAATGAGCCTTGTATGGCCATAGGTTCACGCATGATGAGAAGGGTTTGAAAACCAATCCCCTTCCATGCAGGCCTGTTAATAGGGAAGCCAGAAGAAATGCAATGCCCAACCAGAATCTTCTAGGCTTCATCTCTAGAAATAGCTCAGATAATCCATTTAGCACAAAGAGAAAGGCCCTATTTCTGAGTGGAGAGCAAGCCAAGAGCACCAAACTCTCTTGGGAGACAAAAAAAAATCCCAAGCAACTCTATAAAAACCATGATGATCAGAACTAGAAGCCCAAATAAAGTCTTAGAGAAAATGTTCCAGCTTAAGATAGGACGATTTGGAGGGAGCCCAACAAGAAGAATAGTACACATGAGTGGCTGCCAGAATCTTCGAACAAATCTGAAATTTACTAGCAAGAGAAAGCAGCTTGGTGATCCAATATTCAAGCTTTTTGCTAATCTTGGCAAGCACAACATTCCAAAGCTCCACAAGAGAATCCTAGAAGGCAAAGGGAATTCCAAGAAAGTAGAAGATTTCCCTGTGAAAAACTCATTTCCATTGAAACTAGTTGAGCCAAGGCAGAGTTGGCAAGAATGACCACCGGTAGCATAGCATCTTATGCCATTGAATGGCATAGCTAGAGGCTTAATAAAAGGTGTCCAGACAATTTAAAGCATTTTGGATGTTTTCTTCATCCTCAAGAACAGTAAGAAAGGAATCATGAGCAAAATGACCATTGACTAATTGGGAGGAAGATCCAAGCAAGGAGATGCCATGAACCAGCCCTAAAGAAGCAAAATTAGCTAGTAAATAGCCAAAACCTTCAGCAAAAAGGACATAAAGTATTGAAGCTAAAGGGAAACATTGCCTGATTGAATGAACAATTCCAAAAGCCTTAGATTGTGAATTATTGATGGTAATGCAAGCATTAGCATCACCAAAGAGCATCTCCACAAACTAAAGGAAACTGGGACCAAAACCCAGAGCCTGAAGCATGGCCAAGATAAAGGGCCATTCAATGCAATCATAGGCTTTAGCAAAATCTATCTTTAAAAAGATAGCCTATTGCTTGGACTTGCAAGCCCATTCCATACCTTCCCAGAAAACAATGATGTTGTCAAGAATATATTTGGACTTCATGAAGCTAGTTTGCTAAGGCTGCACAACTAAAGGAAACATGTGCCTGACTTTGAGAGAGAGCACCTTCACAATGATCTTATAAGACACATTCAGAAGGGTAATGGGCCTCCAATTGCATATTTCCTCAGGATCACTAGCTTTAGGTATGAATTTGATATTCCCTTTGTTTATAATTGCTCCTAAGCTTTTAGAATGATATGCTTTGAGATAGACTTTGTGCAAATTAGGACCTATTTTCTCCTAGAGGTGTTTCTAAAATTCACAAGGAAATCCATCACACCTAGGGGACTTTTCATCCACCATGGAGTAAACTACCTCTTTAAGGTCACTAAGGGAAAGAAGTTGCTTATAGAAACCATGTTTCTCAACTACTAGGTCATTTGGAGTAATAGAGCTACACATTTTGAGAGCTTCCTCTTAAGCAATCAGAGTTCCCTATGAAGCAAAGACATTCTCATAGTGATGAATGAATGCTTGCAGGATGTTGGGGAGACTAGACAAAACAACCACTCCCTGTTTGATCTTATTAATCCCAACATTGGTATGATGGGCTTGGAGAGCCTAAAAGAACTCCTTCGAGGCCTTATTGCCAACCTCCAACTAGTGGAGATGGGCCTTGATTTGGGATCCTCGGGAAGCATAGTTGTCAGCAATTTTCTTGTCATGGAGAAGCTTGGCAAGTTGAATTTGTAGATCCACATCAAAGGGGTTGAAGGCAAGATCCTTAGAGGCTTTTTTGAGGGCAAGGGTGTTGGCCTCATAAGAACATTTTTTGAATATAGCCAACTGACACTCATAGATGCGTAGGAACCTAGCAGTTCTGGTAATGATCCCTTTGGGGAATGTGGACATGGCTCCAAATTCCAGACATGTTGGATGTGTGAGAGGGTGGAAGCATGCAATAAAATAGACATGTTAAGGAAGAACTGAGAGTAGGCCATGTTGGGGGCAGCAGTTTGCCAAGAAATGACAAAAATATGGGGGAGTGGTCAGATAACTTCACATCTGGTAGCGGAATGATACGCAAATCTTAGTCCTCAATAGAAGAGAAAAAAGATTGCACAGTGATCATAGCATGATTAAGACTTTTTAATATGCGGTCAGAGCCAGCTTGAAAGTTGGACCAAGTGTTCCAAACCCCACTATCCTAGCGGTGGTTGGTATTGGGATAAAAAAGGCCCAATTTATTATGTATGTAATACTAGGCTTACCTTTCCCTAACTGTCCAGGAAAAGGGCAGAATTTCATCTTTGTTAGATACCACCTCAACCATATTAAAGTCCCCACACATAACCCAAGTAGCTGGAGGCAAATTGTTAGCCAGCCAGGCCCACAGTTGGGATCTTTCCATAGCATCATTGGAAGCATAAACATTAATGACTCCAAAAGAATGATTGTTAATGGAAAGAAAAATCCAAATAATTCTATGTGTGGGATCAAAACTGTGTGAAATAATAGTAGAATGAAGGCGAGGTGATAGGAGAGTAACTACACCACCTTGGCTAGCTTCATGCTAGGAAGAAAACATCATGCCATCCTTCCAAATAACACGGCATGCCGAAGCAAGCATGAAACCAAAAATTTTAACTTCTTGCAGACAGAGAAAATCTAAATTACCAAGTCTATGACAGAGATCCCGAACATAGTACTTTTTGGGGAGGTCTATGAGACCTCGAACGTTCCATGAAAGGAAATTCATGAGAACTCTTCTATATCATCTTCGTCATCAAGAGAGGAGTAGCTATTCTACAAGAAGGTAGAATCATGGTTGAAGTTAGATAGAAAACCCTTTGAAGACTTATAGCCCGATGCTTCATCTCTGGTATCTCTACACATCCAGGAGGACTGCAAGAACACCACATCACTAATGGTGCTATGGAAGAGGCAGCAAGAGGATTACACATCCTAGCCAAGGCAAAAACCCTGGTGGCTGCCTTAATCCCCTGCGAGCCAGCAGGGTTTGAAATTTGCAAAATTCCAGGCACCATTCCTTTATATGTCGCTTGCATCCCTATGCTAGCTGGAGTTGATGCTCCTGTAGGGAAAGGAGGAACTACAGTGACCATAGAATAGGACTACTTAGGGGACAAGGGATTCAAGGAAGCCTTCCCCTTACGCCCAACACTAACCCATTCTTCATTTTTCCCATTGGCCTGTTTGACAGGTGCCTAATATGAATATTCTGATCTAACTGCATGCATGAGAAACTAAATACATGAAAGCATTCATAATACTTTAACACAAATATTTGGTGACCCAGAAATCTTTCCAAATAGAAAGTAAAACTAGGGTGGGGATGATACCCAAAAACTTTAGTACTACAATATAAAGTTGATCTATTAAGGCTTACATTGATCACTTATGATGATCTACCCTGTTAGGAGCAATAAGGACTGCTAAGTCCACCCTGTTAGAGGATTTACAAACATACAATGAAGTATGCACTCAGTAAAGAGATTTTCATAAGACTATTAGGTCTACATTGTTAAAGGATTTGACTGATCTACCTATCAGGATGAAGTAGTAGCTGATCTTTGATCTAAAACTTGGTTTGTTGATGAGATTTCTTTAAGTGTATAAATCACCTTGCTATGATACATGAATCTTTGTTGCTCCTTATACTATTGTAACCTTTGTAATTAGCACTTTCTACTCTTTCCTAATAATCACATTGATTCCATCCATATATTTTCTCATACATTCACACATTGGATGTGATACAATATATTACATTTATACCAATCTAATTATACAAATTAGAAAGTTGGGCACAATACAAGTTTACACAAATATTACAAAGTTGGGTTCTGAAGACAGACTTAGTGAGGTTTTGATACTCAACATCCACTATCAATACTTGGCATCATCATGCAATCAGTAGACATAGAAGCTCGGTCCATACTAATCACTTCTAAGTAGTCCTAAACTTGGTTTGCACTAGTTACTCAGTAAATACTATAAAACTCATCATATAAACTAAATCACTTGTTTACTACTGCATATCTTAGTAAACACTATCACCATGAGCTTGATATAAACTGAGTCACTTGGTTAACACTAGACTCATATCACATTAACTAAAAACTCGTTAATCACTACACAACTCTATTTGCACTAGTAAACTCAGCATACACTAAGATGCTTGATTTACACTATTGATCTTCACACTAACTGTAGTTGCTTGGTAAATACTGGAATTTGTCCAAAGGACTCAATAGCAACTGTAGAACTTGACAATAGCTAAAATGCTTGGTAAACACTATTAATTATGCAATAAGCTAAGTAGATACTTATAAACTGAATAAGTGTATCTCACTAATAACAAACTTGATTGATATGTCAATAGATCACATGGCCTATTTGAAAAATTATTCAAAAGAGGAAAAAGAAAAAAAAATACAAAAAAAATAGAGGAAGAGGTCAAAAATAAAATCTTAGGTATACCTACGACTAGTTTGACATCAAGCATTGAAGAATATAAGGTAAAAATACTTGTAGATGAATCTCCCTATCATTTTCTAATAGTTAAATATGATGTTCAACCTTAGAAAGTGGAAACACTTGTTGATAAAATGGATTTCAAGTTTATTCTATAATGAGTTATATGCGCACTTGCAAGTGTATTATGTGACTATTTATGGTGATGGTGAATATGATGATAAAGCATATGTTGAAGAGACAATGACAATAAAGAGGATATATGGTTTAGAAGAAGTGAGTGGAAAGAGGAAGAGAAAGTCTATCATTGAGGCTAATCCAAGAGAAGAAGGCAAAGAAGAAGAAGAAAAAGAAGAAGAAGAGGAAGAGAAAGAGGAAGAAGAAGAAGAAGAAGAAGAAGAGGTGGAGGAAGAAGAAGAAGAAGAAGATGAAGAAGAAGACAAAGAAGAAGAAGAGGAAGAGGAAGAAGAGGAAGAGGGAGAGGAAGAGGGAGAGAGGGAGAGAGGGAGAGAGAGAGAGGGGGGGGGGGGGGGGATAAAGAAGAAGAAGAAGAGGGAGAAAGGAAGAGGAAAAAGAGGAAGAAGAAGAAGGAGAAGAAGAAGACAAGGAGAAGAAGAAGCAGAAGTAGCACAAGGAGAAGGACTAGAAGGAGAAGGAGAAGCAAAATAAGAATAAAAAGAAGTAGTAGTAGAAGAAGAAGAAGAAGAGGAAGAGGAAGAGGAAACCAAAACCACAGTTGATAGCCTAAGGAAAAATTGTTATTTTTAGAAAATCTAAAAAGGAAGCAAGAAGGGAATAGATTGAGAGAAAGAAGAAGAAGGAGAAGAAGGAGAAGGAGAAGGAGAAGGAGAAGGAGAAGAAGGAAAAAGGATAAGGAGGAGGAGGAGGAGGAGGAGAAGAAGAATAAGAAGAAGCAAAAGCAGAAGTAGAAGCAAAAGAAGGAGGAGAAGAAGCAAAAGAAAAAGGAGAAGAAGAAGATGATGATGATGATGATGAAGCAAAAGAAGAAGCATAAGAAGAAGCATCAGAAGAGGAAGAAGAAGAAGTAGAAGGAGAGAAAGGATAAGAAGAAGGAGGAGGAGGAGGAGGAGGAAGAGAAGAAGAAGAAGAAGAAGAAGAAGAGGAAGTGGAAACCCAAACCATAGTTGATGCCCTAAGGAAAAACTGATATTTTTAGAGAATCTAAAAAGGAAGCAAGAAGGGAATAGATTGACAAAAAAGAAAAATAAATTCAAAGAATTGAAATCATCCAGAGATATTCTAGCATATTGAGTACCTTATGTAGTGTATAGACTTGAGGGAAGCATGATTGATCAGATGGATATCTTGATCAAAGCCATTATAGGACAAGTTCCTAAATTGGGGACTAAAACAATAAAGTTGGAAAAGAACAATTAGGAGAAGAAGAGAGTTGTAAGGTTTATGGAGAAAATTACTAGAGATGGGAAGATACTTATAGAATTGGTATATCAAATAAAGGCTTTGAAGGTGGTTGGGAAATTCTTCATAAAAATGTCAAATCTTGCAAAATTCATCAAAGATTTGGAGAAGAAGATAAAGGATGCAAAAAATGATTGTGATTCCCTAATTGAGTAGTTTAATCCCATTATAATCTCTATAAGAAAGTATGGGGAAAAGATAAAGGTGATTATGCACAATGTGAGATGGATCCAAGTTGAACATGAAAATAGAATCATTACCCTACTAGAGTTATAGTCATATTTAGCGCCCCTATGGAAGCAATGCAATAAAATGTAATGAATTTTTTTGAAGTTATAATAGATTGACTTAACATAAGAACTTTACATTCAATTTAATAGTTAATTAGACTTTCATTGGTAAATCATTGTCATTAATCAGTTGAAGAGGTCATGGGAGATGCCATTGAATTCAATGAAAACTAACTCCAAGGATGTCTTTGACATGATGTAAGTATGAGGATTTATCTCAAAGGGGGAGAGTAGTATGTAAAAGTGATCACATGGGAAGAATAAGATCAAGTATAGAGATGCATAGTTTTAAGGGGATTTGTAATGCCCCACCAAGGGATCCAAAGAATTAACCTAAAGTTTCACTAAGTTTGGTAGCATTTTTTTTTAAACATGAAAGTAAAACCATTCACAACTTATACATAATAACGCAAGCAATAGCAACGATTCAAGTAAAAGTAAACATAACATACATAACAGGTTACATTCTTTAAGGATCCCTTACCATTGAATCACATCAAAATTAACTATTAATGAATCCATCTAATACTACATCCACATGAAATAATAATGAAAAGTCCAACATTCTTAAATTACATTTATGATTGCTTGATCATCCACTGTACATGCCACAGGGTATGAAAGGCTTCAAAGAATATACATCTATGTAAATAAACTACATTATCATACTAACTCTAATCCATGATGCAATAACATAATTGAAACCACAAACCATACATGATACATCATCATAACCATAAATCATCAAACATAATTAACTAACTACATGGTTCCTCCCAACTATAAATAGCATCATTAGACCATCATGGATCCTATCCATCCCTCCATGCATAACATTCCAAATCACCGAAGAGATCATTGGTATTAACATAGTAGGAATGTCACTCCTAAATAATACTACATCATACGCAGAAAGTAGTCTAACATGCAAAGTAAAGAATAAGATAACATCATCTAACATATGCAAATCATCAATGTGAGGATACATGCCCACCATCATAATCCATGAAGATAGATGCCACAAAGAATACATCAGCCATAGTGTCTCAGACAGATCTCAAATGGTAAGAGTGAAAAAGCACTACCACCCGACCACGTGGAACCTAAATGGTCCACTCCCACCATGCTGAGGAGATAATCTCAAGTCCCAAACAGGTTATCAAAATCACATAGCACAAAAACTCGCTAAGTCTAGGAATCCTAAAAGTATACTAACTCAAAGGTTCCAATCACAAAACAACATCTAATCCCAGAGGCACACAAAGACATGTAAGAAACCTACTATGCAAGCGAGAAAGTGTCATCACACGAATCACACTAGAGTTATTTTGGCAGTCTCCCAATAGATCCCGACCCCCTAGTGATCCTTGTGCGGCCACTAGTATCCTCTCATATTGATGAAACATACTATGGAATGCAAGGTCACAACCAAGCATTCTCTCTACTCCCATCCTAGTTTGTACTAGCACTCGAGGCATGGGTGAGAACATACAATTATCTTATTAGGTTCATTTAATCCCCATTTAGTGTAAATGTTTTCACTTGTTAATGAAACTTACAATGAGTTACCCTAGCAGCCACTTAGGGCCCCGACCCCCATTGCAAGCCACTTATTGACACTATAAGTAGATAACCTACCCTAAGCTCATGGAATCATAAATCACAAAGTTACCACAGTCCCATACAAGCGACTGGAAAAATACACCAAAAGATAATCCATAAAAAGAGCATCAAATCTCCATGAGCACATGAGAAGCATCCATAGATAATCATGACCACAATAGTTCTCTATTAGCAACTGAAAGTATCACTGATAATCAAAAGTATCCATTGGTTCTCAATAACCAAAATATATCTCAAAATCATACTGATCGAAGACTCCAAAATGGTTGAGTCAAAACATGTCACAACATGACATCATCAAGAAATAAATCAACATTTCAATCCCATCATGGTGACTGGAAAGTAATCCAAGGATAACTAATCGATGACTCAAAAATGGTTAAGTCAAGTGTCTCAGATACATATAACTCAGCTTCACTCAAGAAGACTGATGAGCAATAACAATCAACAAATACAAACATCTCATAGAGCATACCATCACATAACCATGGTTGGGTTTATAAAGATCGAATTCAAGACATCATCATGACATCAAAATCATAACCCTCTAGCCTCTAGTAGACGTCCTATAATTGGTCAACACTAGTCAACCCAAAAACCCAAAACAAGAAGCATAGAGAAAACACAATGCAAGCATATGTTTGAGTTTGCAAAAATCACATAGTTGAATTAAGTGTGGAGGTTCCAGTTTCTGTTAGCAAGTATACTTTAAATATATAAGATTTATCATTTGACCTACAAGTCAACCCATTTGTTCCCTCGATAACATTATCCTTCCATTATTTAAAAGTACATTCTAAGAATAATTGAAGGATAAATATTTACTCATTGCACTAATCTTCATGGTCCCTTAATTAATATTATTCGCTTTATTAATTAATCTTAATTAAATCATATAATTAAATTAATTAATAATGTACAAAATCCATGACTCTGTATCATTCTAATAGTTCTTAATTAGAACTCAATTAAATATCACTAAAACTTAAGTCTCATCACTAACAACCATTAAAATACCTAAGGTCATTATTCAAGTCATCAGAGTAAGACTTATCAACTTCGATGTAAATACTTCACAATCTTGTTAAAAGAATCAATATTAGCATACCAATTAAAACTTTATTAACTTAATTATTAATTAAATTTAATCAACTCTAATTAATTAATTTAATTAATAATTACATATCCATATTAACTTCTCACCCCCTCCAATTATTAACAAATTCTATTGATTAATATCCTTTACAAAACTTCAATCATTAATTAATCTCTACTAAATTCACTTTAATTGGATTAATTGATAACAACTTAAACCATTATACTATTATTTATTAATAATTTGTCAAACCCAACAAACATTAATAAATAATAAACTCATCAAAATTATTATTAATTGATCCAAAGAAGTCTTCCATAAACTTCATTAGTCAATTGATCATGATTGAGATTACATTTAAATTAAGCTAGTTATCAATTATATGACTAATTATTAAATCTCCAAACCCGGATCCCTCATTAATTCAAGCAACTAGTATTTCTATTTAATTTAATAATAATTAACGAACTATTATTAAATTAATGTTCCACCTTCACCATTATATATATATATATATATATATATATTATAACATATCAAATAACAAATATTAATATTAATTGATGAATATGAATATGTTTATATATATATATAATGATAATTAATAACATATACATAACATCATATAATATACCATATTTATAACAACTTCAATATATATAAAATAAATAATTTTAAAAAAAACAACATACCTATCTCTACCTACACTCACGCAGGGCCGTGTGCTGGCGGCTGCTGTCGCAGCCGGCCCTGCGACCATAGTCGCAAGTACGGGTGCATCAGCAGACTGTAGCCGGCGGTATGAACGAAAAGGGGGTGGGGTGGGGTGAAACCCCTGCCCTCCCATATAATTTAAATTTTTATTTATTTTTAAACGTTTTCTTCAAAATGTAAATTGCATGTGCGATATTGTTTCATTGCAATAATAAAACAACATTTTTAATCAAGTATATACATATATGTATATATGTATATATGTATATGTATATATATATATATATATATATATGCAATTTTTATCAAGCATATTGCATTTTAGTAAACAAATATATATATATATATATATATATATATATATATATATATATATATATATATATATATATATATATATATATATATATATATATATATATATATATATGTTTGCAAATTTCATATGTATATGTAAAAAGAAAACATATATCTAATTTTATACAAGAAGGGATTTTCATTTTGATGGATTAAGAATTTCTCTAAAAAGGTAATTGTTCTCTAAATTTACCTATTAATTCTTCTACTAGGTTTGATTATAAATTTTAACTTAGAATTCTTCATTAAAATACAAACCCTTGTCTAATCAAATCTCCAATTCTATTACAATTCAAACCCAAACCGGATTTAAAACTAATTTCTTTCCTAATTGGAACTAGGGTTTATCCTACTTGAGCTCTCTATTGATTTCTTCGCACAAGGAGAGAATCAACATGCGAATCTGAATTAAACATTCATCACAAGAATTATCCAAGCAGTCATCTAGTAGACATGATGAAGACAAGAAGAGAAAGTGTGCAAAAAGGGAATATGCAAAAATCATGAGTGCATCTGGATATTGATGCTAATTTTCTATGCCTCAAAAGTCAATAGAAAAATCCCTTCCTTTTCCAACATTCGCAAATCCTCCAAGATCCGAACCAACCACCTCGAGTGACTAAGAATGCTTGTAGAAACATAGGAGCATATCAAAGAATACAAGCTTGTAGAAGCATATGAGTATGTAGGAGCATATGAGCTTCTCGAATGCATGTCAGCTTGTCCAAACACACTAGGAGAGCCTCTATATAAAGGCCTCTAAGTTGCATCTAGAATGTGTCTAGAAGGAACTAGGAGATAAGCATGACAACTAAGCATGTAACTTCCACGACAAGAAGATTGACATGATGAGGTGTCTAGAATGTAGTAGACACTATGTGGTCAAATAATATGCTAACTCCTAAGTGTAGACAACATGTGCATACTTAGAGTGCAAACTCCTGTGTTGTCTACATGACAACTCTCAAGAATTTGCAAACTCCTATGTGATCAAATATTAAAATAATGCACATTAATTAATTTAATATTCACTTTACTTCTTCCAATTTAATTTATTAATTTTTTTAAATCACATGCACTAACTTTAATAAATCCACTTGTTTTATCTTAATATATTTATGTTTTAATCATATGCACACATCATGCAATTTAGAATCTTTTAATAATTTTAATATCTTTTCCACTTTTACATTTATTTTTGAAACTTAACAGCTAAAATATTTATTAACTTAAATAAATATTATCACATTCCAACTTTAAAATTATAACTTTTATCTTCAAATTTAATTATTTTATTTAATTAATTTCCCAATTAATTAAATAAAATAAATATTAAAATACAATATTAATTTTCTATTGAATTAAACCATTAATTAAATCTTTTAATTAGGCTTAATTAATAGAAAATACACCAATGACTCATAAAATAAAATACGAAAACCCATCATAGCCAAAATACATACAAAATCAAACCAAGGGTTAATATCATGAATTACATCATGTGACGCATCTAGATACTTATCCTAATTTAAAATTAGGACAAATGGCTTAAAGGGTTGGAATTTGGACTTGAAAATTTATCTCCCCTCTCTTACCATTGAGATAATGCGATAGGGTATGCTCATCCTGGCCATTCAGGGAAGTCGATACTCGGTACTTGCAACTTGCATAAAAACCATGCATGTACGTACAATATATATATATATGCTAAGCTAAATAGGAAATGGAAAGAAGTGGTGCATTGTGTAGATCCCGACTAGCAGGTGACTACGACTCCCTTCCTTAACCACATCAAAAATGCCATCCAAGAACAAACACACACACCATACACATGCAAGTATGGGGTAAGTATCCATAAGAAAGCACATGTGATAATAAACCATCTAATCTAATTATTATCAATAACTAAAAGCAATGTAATAATCATCATGCATATATGAAATGTAGAGTCTAAGTAATCTCATCACATATCAACTAAATCCATAGCACAATATTTGATAGTCTCAAAACAATGCTGCTAACCATCAACATAAAACTAGTCTATTAGAGTTTGACAATGATAACAAAAATGCGACCTAGGGGCAGGAACTACAGGATTCATGCAATATGGATTGTGTATTTTTCTCTAATTAATGGGGAAGATAAATTTTGATGAAGTATTGATAGGTTACCTACTTTCACATACATAAGACTTTTCTATCAATTCCATAGGGGGATATTATTGGCATTGTGATGGATCTCACTGAAGTGATCAACAATAGTTGAGTACTTGGTTGTCATTTATAGAAACTTTGCCATAGGAATTAAGTGGATCAACCAATAAGACAAGAGAGTGATCAATAAGGAGTTGATCAGATTAGTAAGAAGGAAAATAGTTAAGTACATCAACTAATATACATGTAAACCACAAGAAAAGGTTATTCTGGTGGCAATCTATGTGCAGTAATATTTAAGTAGAGAAATCATAGATAGAATATGTACATATCTAGTAGATACTATGACTATGACCACAACTTATGATGATGATAAGTAAGAAAGGATCTCAACAATAAATGAAGTTGCAAAATATATAGCTCATGTTCTTGAGCAACTAGTCTCAAATTACTCGATATGAATAAAATGGTGAAACCAAATGTTATAGTGATGTGTCTTAATCGACAAGGATATATTTTGGTGCTAGTTGATAATTTATGATTAAAGAAAGTATGAAAAGAAGATTCTAGAAGGATGTTAGAATTGGTCAAACATGTTTTGACTATTCTTGAGTAAGTCACATGTATACCCTAATATAGATCAAGAAGATGAACAAAAACATATGTTGACATTGAGATATGTGATTTGAATGTGGTAAATGAGCACCAAGGTTAAAAGTTGAATGAATGATCACGATTAAGTAGAAAAAGTGACGTTCTTATAAAACAAACGTTCTTAGTATTGACATGCAAGTAGTTGGATGAATTATTGAAGAAGAATTCAATGTATTAGGGTTGTGTTTGAGATATTGAGAAAATATTGAGTAGAGAGTAGTGTTAGAGTGTAGAGAAAATATTGGATCTAAGAGGCAAGGAGTGCTACATCTAGATTATATAACTTATAATTCCCTAATAGTTGCGGCAAGGGAAATCCCTTAATTGGTTGGACCTTAATAAGTTTTTTGGTATAATCATTTAACACAATGGATGCTCAATAGTTCTAAAATATTTTGGAAAGGTAGATATTAACATATCTCATTTTACTCCTAATAGTGTACTAATCACTCCTAACAAGATGAATGATCACTCAAATAGGGTATTTGTCACTCCAACAGGAGAAAATCTATTCACTATAGTGAAGCACTTGTGGATGTCATCCCCACTATGGTTTTCTCCCTCTAGCTAAGGTTTGCCAAATATAAAGATTATTATTTCATGTGTGATGATTGTGTGAATGTCAAATGTTTTTTACATTTGTAAATTCTATGGATTGTTGAAAATGTAGTTGCATTGTCTTTTTGTGGTATATACTTTTCAAATGCAACTATCAATATATTTATATGGAGAATGAGTTATGAATAGACATGTATCTTTAGGGACATGTCTACTCATAATATTAATCATTATAAGCTTTCATTTTCTCTAATATATAAATAAAAATAATGTATGTGTGTGTGTGTGTGTGTGTGTGTGTGTGTGTGTGTGTGTGTGTGTGTGTGTGTGTGTGTGTGTGTGTGTGTGTGTGTGTGTGTGTGTGTGTGTGTGTGTTGGAAATGAATAGATAACTAAGAGGGGAGGGGTGAATCCATTACTATAAAATAATTCCAAGTCCCTAGATGTCAAATCAAACTTTTTAGTGATAATGCAATTCTTTATCCAACTCGATTAAAACTAAGTTCTTGTTGTAACTTGATTAATAAAGCAGTCTTATAATTGTTAATATGTTTTAACCTTTAGTAACTTATTTGTAGAAGCATAAAGCATAAAGAAAATAACATGAACACTGATGATGCCAAGATTTGACATTGAAAGCCAATTTAGGAAAAACCACCATGCAACTATTTACAATATTTTCTCTCTTCTAAAGTGAGCCTTGTTAGGAGCCAACTTTGTTAAAGGTTACAATACATACTATTAGGTATGACCTTGTTAGAGGATTTAGTTCACCTTGTTAGGAGTGGCCTGGTTAGAGGTCTTCAAACACTTTAATCTTGAAATGTCACCTTGTTAGAGGATTTCCAATATGGCTATTAAGTCAACTTGATTAGGAGATTTCTTCACTACTACGATGATTAGAAAGTAAAAATAATTTGACTTAATTTATGAAGCAACTTCTTTTGTGGATTTGGATCTTTGTTTTGGCTTAAAATTTAGATCCATGATGATCATAATACTCTTTTTTTCTCATATTCTAAAATTGCTTATCTCTTCCTTCTACTTTGGTCACAGATCCATCTTGTTCCACATTTTCACACTTTTCATTTCATTTCTCGACCTTACTTATATATCATAAGATTTAACAAGTTATATTGAATACCTTTTCAAATAATCAATAAAAATCCAACTGGTTTGCTTGAATTAGATAATTAATTAACAAATGTGATTTGTTGGTACTTATTTAGCACTATTGATGTAGAATCCCTTTGATGCCCAACTACTCAGTTAACAATGGGATCCCTTCATTACTTGACTGAACTTGGCTAATACTAAATGTGCTTAGTTAATACTGAATGACCTTCATTTCTTGAATTCTTAGTTAACACTAGCATTTGTGTAACATCAATGACAATACACAATTTGAAGAATTATTTTCAACAATCTCCCTCTTTGGCATTGATGACACTACAACATGTCAACATAAAATGATAAAAGTGTGATAAACTATATAAGATCCTTATTTTTATTCTAATTTGTTGAAGTTGATAAAAGATCAACCCCATAGCTCCCAAGAATCATCTTCATGCAAACACATGTCACAGAGAAAGAGAGAAGCAAAAAGCTATGGAGGTTGGAATTGTTAGATTCATAGATGAGACATTCTTGATGAGCAAAAAGAGAAATTTATATTATCAAAAGTGAATTAATAAAATTACAAAGAGATCAGTCCTTATAAAATGAGATCAAAACCCTAACAAATAAAGCGTAGGTTGCATAATAATAATTAATAAAATAATTAATTATTATATGCCTACAGTTTAGGTTAAGTAAACTAGAGATAATAAGTGACTTAATAATTAAATCAAAATAATTTAATTAATAAGGTAATATCTTATTACTCTAACACCCCCCTTAAGATAAACTTAAGGAGTAGCTAAAAACCTAGAAACTGTTGTTGAAAGAAAATTTGGGTCCTAGCAACAAGGCTTGATGAAGCACCCAAGCATAACCAAATCTCTAAAAAGAGGAGAAATAGAGAAAACCACATGGAAAAAACCCTACTCCAAAAAGAGATGGAAAGAATGTTCTAGAAGATAGGAACAAAAGGATGATCATGAATAACACCACTAAAGCATGAAGTTGCAAACACGACCAAATTGCTGATATGAAGAGCCTCCATTGTATAGAACATGACCAACTAGAGAAGACTAAGTTTGAAGAGTTTATCAATCCAAGATGGAAGGTATATTCATGGCCTCCAAAAATAGGAATAAAAGAATGTCTATATGGTAAATGATCCATCTTACTGAAATGCATAGGTATTCAGCCACTACTATCATCTAGTAGATAGGATCAAATACTAAATACATAGCTCACTCCATTGAACCAAGAAAGAAATAGAACCAACATAACCCCCATATAAAGTTGAGTGGTAAGACATGAACACTAAAATTGAATACAATATCTCTTACAGAAAGAAGAACCAGGAACATAAAAAGTGTAAAAGAAGTACAAACATCTATAATGGCATGTGTGATCGACACATCATGATGGTAATGTCATGGAAGGAACACTCATTTGACAAAGGAGGATAGTGAATAGGGAAAACATGAAACCCCCCAAGGCACTTTATAATGTAGTGCGAGTACAAATAAACAAAAAAAATGTGCAATATCCCAAAATGCAATAGAGTGACACTTTATATTAGTGCATTTGTAAAAATACTATAAAAGGATGTTAACAAAGATCAAAAAATACATAAGGCTGATAAAATAGACAATAAAACCCATGAAAAATCATCTCAAACAAAAAAAAAGTGATCTCCAAACCTAAAATAACCAAAATATCCATCAGAATGTGAAAAATTGAATGGGATGTGCCTAGAGCATAATCTAGAAAATAGAATGTCTCAAGATGTCTCCCAGAGTGAAAAATAAAACCTCTAAATTTGACTAAATAAATTGGAAATTAAACAAAATTAAAAGTCCAAATAAACTGCACCATCATGATATGCCTTAAATCATCTTTCCAATGCTTCTTTTGGATCAAAAAATGGAGTCCAGATGAGCAAGTTATGACCAAAAAATCACATGTAGGTCAAAAAAGCACTGGAAAAGTTTTTAAAAAATTGTAGCCTCAAGATCTGTGCCAAAATGCTTCAAAAAGTGTGTCCACTAGTAATAGAAATTGGCTCGATAAACATGCTAGTTCAATACAAAACTATCTCAATTTGCATGCCAAAAAATCTTGATTTTTGTACCAAAAATCACAAAATTGTCACCTTGAGAAATATGCCAAAATCTCAATTTTTGAACCAAAAATCTTGATTGTCATGGTAAAATTTAGAAAATTGTGGCCACAGGAAATGTGCCAAAAAATTAGAAAATTTTCACCTTGAGAAATGTGCCCAATCTAGGGGCAATATTTTCTAGCCTTGAATTCCAAATGTGTCCAAATTAGATAAATTTTTTATGAAAATAGGTGTTTTTGGGCACTCTGACCTCAACACTGATCTCCATTTGGGTTCAAAGTGCACCAAAAAATGATGGCCCCCTATATTCAATTCAAAAAAAACTCTAAAAAATGAAACCCTCTAAAAGAAAAAAAAAATACAGATCTTAAAACCAAGCCAAACTTCTCATAAACTGAATAGGGACATGAAGATCTAGAACTCTAATACCATGTTGAAGTTGATGAAATATGAACCTCATAGCTCCCAAGAATCACCTACATTAAAATATTTTTCATAGAGAAAGATAGAAGCAAAAAACCATGGAGGCTAGAGTTGCCAGATCCATAGATGAGACATTCTTGATGAGAAAAAAGAGAAATTGCTATTATCAGAAGTGAATTGATAAAATTACAAAAAGATCAATCCTTATAAAAGGAGATTAAAACCCTAATAGGTAAAACCTAGGTTGCATGATAATAATTAATAAAATAATTAATTATTATATGTCTAAAGTTTAGCTTAAGAAAACTAGAGATAATAAGCAACTTAATAATAAAATCAAAATGATTTAATTAATAAAGAAATATCTTATTACTGTAAAATGATTCTCATCCATACCTACTCCCTTTGTGATTCTACCTGGATTTGATTTAGCAAATTCCAATTGAATTCTCCCTCTTTCATTTGTCATTACTTTGCTTTGTATTGTTGTCATTTTTTCTCCCTCTTATGCTAATCTCTCCCTCTTTGACATAAAATTCCAAAAGATACATTGATTTTACTATGTGCCTTTTGTATTGATTCATATTCAAAGTTTTATGAGTTTCACACTTGAAGTGTGACATCTCGTATCAACTTAATAGATCTTCAATGAAGCTTGGTTGATGCATCACTATCTTATTCTTTAGTGAGCACCAGATATGGGAATAACCCCTAGTTTACCTCTTAGATAAATAAATGCATCCTTATGTAGTGCCTTAGTGAATATGTTTTATATCTACTCCTTGGTGTTCACATATTCTAATCTCTTGTCTTGAATTAATTACCTCAAGTATTGATACTTGATTGCAATGTGTTTTGTCTTTGTCTGCATTATAGCATTCTTGGATATATTGATTGCTCTTGTATTATCACAATAGATAACCATTAATTCCTTGATTTCTTCCTTCATTTCTACTAATAACTATTTGATCCATATTATATTAGAACAATTATCTATTACAACTACACATTTTGCTTCTGATGTTGACTAAGAAATACAACTCTACTTTTTGCTTGTTCATGATACTAATCTCTTTCCAAGAAATAATGACCTCCACTAGTGCTTTTTTATCTCATCAATGTTTCTTGCCCAATTTTTATTAGCAAAGGTTCTCAACTCAAATTTTCCTTCTTTCTTATACCATAAACCATATCCTTTAGTTCCTTTTACGTACCTTAGAATCCTTTTTACTACCATCATGTGATTTTATTTAGGATTTATAGAAAACCTTGCAACTATGTCGAATGCTCATGCAATACCAGGTCTGACATGTACCACATACTAACATTTCCAATCATTGATCTATAGTTAGTCTAATTTACATCTTTTGAATCATCATTATTTGATAGTTTATGTCCAGTAGACATAGGTGTTCCAACTGGTTTGGAATCTTCCATTCCAAATGCTTTTAGTATTTCTTTGATGTACTTTGACTGAGTAATGTAGATTCCATCCTCCATTTGATGAATTTGTAGGCCAACAAAGAACTTATCTCTCCAAACATAGACTTTTCAAATTATTTCCTCATTTCCTCAACAAGATTTGCATAACACCTCATGTCCTCCGAATATGATATCATCCACAAATACTTTCGCTAGCAATATGATGTGCTATGATCCTTCCTTTCTGTATAGATTACTATTATCATTTTTTCTTTCAAATTCAATTCTTACCAAATATCCATGTAGTCTTTCATACCATGCTCTAGGAGCTTGTTTTAGTCCATATAGTTTTTTGTGTATTTTGTATACATTGTCTCTTTTATTTGGATCAATGAAACCTTTAGGTTGTTCAATGTACACTTCTTCTTCTAGGGTTCCATTTAAGAAAGTTGATTTTAATTCCATCATATATACTTTTAATCCTTTATGTAAGTAGTGTTCTAACTCCTTCAAGTCTTGCAAAATGTAAAATGTTTCTTTATAGTCAATGCCTTATTCTTTAGCATATCCTTTGCATAGTATCATTTCCTTGTTCCTTGTTACCTCTCCTTTCTCATATAATTTATCTCTACATACCTGTACAAATAATATTCTTATCCTTAGGTTTCTAAATGAAATTTATATCTCTACCAATTATTTGATAGGTTCATGATATCTTCTAACATATTTTGCAAGTTTAGACTCTTTCCTTCTTGATTCTGAACTAGGTTCACTTGGTTCTTTGTGCTCAATAATTTTATGATGCTTAGGCTCCTCTTTCTATGATTCAAGTTTCCTTTATTGTGACTCAAGTTCCTTTGTATATGACTTGGATTCCTTTTTCTAAACTTACTACAACTCAAGTTGTACTTTTGAACTAGATGACTTAATAGGTTTACTTTATTGTTGTTCACCTTCAACTATCTATGACTCAGGTAAAGTCTCAGGTTCCTCCTCATAATAAAAAACCCTTATGTGGTCTTTAGATTCCTTTTTTCCATGTTCTTCACTTCTTTCTACAAATTCATCAATCCTCACATGTGCACTTTCTATAACCTTTTGTGTAGCAAGATTCAAATATTTTTATGCCTTACTCTTATTGGAGTAGCCTAGAAATATTCCTTCATCACTTTTTGCATCAAAATTTCCTATCCTTACATCTTCCAAGATATAAAATTTTCTTCCAAATATTTTGAAATAACAAACATTAGAATTATACCCATACCATAATTCACATGGTGTTTTATTTGTACCTTTCTTTAGTTGAACTTGGTTTAGTGTATGAACTTCTGTGTTGATTTCTTGTCTCTAGTATTTTGGTGCAACATTTTTTATAGTCATTAGTGTTCTTTCACATTCCATGATAGATATATTCCTTCTTTCTACTATACCATTTTTATCTAGTGTTCTAGGTGTTGATACTTGTATTTTGATTCCTCTTTCATAGAAAAAACTCATTGAATTCACTTGAGATGAATTCACCTCCTTCATCTGATCTCAGGCATTTTAGATTCTTTCCTATTTCTTTCTCAACTCTAGCCAAGTATCATTTGAAATTTTGAAAAGCATCAAATTTATATTTTAAGAATACTACATTCATCATCCTAGAATAGTCATCAACAAATAGAATGAAATATTTGTCCCAACAATAGCTTTCTAGACCTATTGGTCCACAAAGGTCTGTATGAACTAGCTCCAAAACATCTTCAAAATTGTAAGTCTTACTTTTAAAACTTCTTTTACTAATCTTTCCAATTTGAAATTGTTTACACATTGCTATCTCAAATTTCTTTAGATTTGGTATGCCTCTTACTCTTTTTTTTTTGCATATGGCAACTAGGTTATCAAAGTTAACATGAAACATCCTTTTATGCCATAGCCAACTTTCATCTATTTGAGCTAATATACATATATTTTCAATAAGATCTAGGTAAATAATATTAGTTTTTATTTGATATCTAGTCCTTATTAGGTTTCTTTTTCCATCTAATGGTATAGCTTTTCGATTCATGAATTATACCTTGTATCCTATATTGTTCAATTGTGCCACACTTAGTAGATTGTATTTGAGTCCTTCAACCCAATAGGCATTGTCACATTTGATTCCATCATTTAATGGTATGGATAATTTTCCATTTGCATAACATGGTTCATTATTTCCAAACCTAACACTTCCACTATCATAATGTTCTAAGTGTTCAAACTTAGTTTATTCACCAATCATGTGATGAGAACAACCATTGTCTATTATCCATATATCATTTTTGCTAACATGTAAAATAAGTGTCATCTTTTCATTTTCCTCATTATCAAATTGATCCTTAACAATAATATAGACTACTTCATCTTCATTATCATCACTATAAAAATATTTAGCAATGTAACAATATTTCTTCCTTTATCTTTTTAGTCCTTGTAGTTTTTGAAGTCTTTCCTGCCTTTGAACCTGCTATTTTTTCCTTCATCTTTATCTTCTATGTTTGGGCACTTTACAACAATATGACCAATCTCTTCACATGAGAAACAAATTAATGGAATTTTTTGTTTATATTTACCTTTTCCTTTTGGTGATCTTTTTGAAAGAAGGGCTTCAAGAACTTCAAGATCATCATTAGTTTCATCTTCTTCTTCACTTTCAACCTATTTTCTTTTTGAATTTCCTCCTTGTCTACCAAGGGTTAGTTTATCTTTGAATGTAGATTAAATGTTGCAAGGATTAGGAGCATAGTTATCAAAGTTATCCAATTCAAAATTAGACAATCTTCCCACTAGAGCATCCAAGGTTATATCATTATTTGGATTGTATCTCATCTCTTGAATTACTGAAACTCTAATTGCATAAAAAGGAATAAGGGATCTTAGTACCCTATTGACCATTGTTTTGTTAGTTATTTTCCCTCCTATAGCTCTGATTGCACTCATACTTTCTTTGATTCTTTCACTTTATTGAACAATGTTCCCACCTTCTTTCAATTTCATTTGATCAAACTTGTTTCTTAAACTTTTTTGTTTGGCTCTTTGCACATATTTATCACCTCTATAAATTTTTTGTATTTTTTCCCGCATGTCAAAATTAGTTGGACAATCCTTGACTTCATCAAATTTAGAATAATTGAGAGAAGAAGCTATTTCAATCATCATTGTGTTGTGATTGTTTGTCTCCTTCATTTGTTCCACAATCATAGGTTTAGGTGGTGGTACATATCTATTTTCTAGGTATGATATACCAATATCACCAATGATTGATAGGTGTAGCTTCATCAATTCTTCCTATGCTAAAAATTTTTCTCTCTTGAGCTTGGGAATCTCCCTTCTATATTAAATTTTGGTCTTTAGCTTAGGTCTTTGAAACCTTTCCTACAAACACCAAGTGCTCTGATACTAATTTTTGGAAATGAAGAGAGTAACTAAGAGGGGAGGGGTGAATTAATTACTATAAAATAATTCCAAGTCCTTGGATATCAAATCAAACTTTTCACTGATAATACAATTCTTTATCCATCTCGGTTAAAACTAAGTTCTTGATGTAACTCAATTAACAAAGCAGTCTTATGATTGTTAATCTATTTTAACCTTTAGTAACTTAGTTACAAAAATATAAAACATAAAGAAAATAATATGAACACTAATGACACCTAAATTTAATGTGGAAACCCAATTTCAAAAAAGCTACCATGCAAATAGTTACAATATTTTCACTCTTCTAAAGTGAGCCTTGTTAGGATTCAACTGTGTTAAAAGTTACATAATATATTGTTAGGTATGACCTTGTTAGAGGATTTAGTTCACCCTATTAGGATTTTCCTAGTTAGAGGTCTTCAAACACTTCAATCTTGAAATGTCACATTGTTAAAGGATTTACAATCTGACATGATTTATGAAGCAACTTCTTTTGCAAATTCAGATATTCATTTATGCTTAACCTTTGGATCCTTGATGATCAAAATATTCTTTTTTTCTTTTCTTCCACACTTTATTTTCTCTTCCTTCTTCTTTGATCACATATTCATATTGTTCCACATTTTCACACTTTTAATTTCATTTCTTGACCTTACTTATATATCATAAGCTTTGTAAAGTCAACTTGAATACTTTTTCAAATAATCAATAACCATCCAACTAGTTGGCTTCAATTAGATAATTAAATAACAAATGTAATCTATTGGTACTTGGTTAATACAAGGATTAACCACTTGGTTAGCACTATTGATGTAAAATCCCTTTGATGCCCAACTACTTGGTTAACACTATGATCCCTTCATTGCCCAACTAGAATCGATTAATACTAAATGAGCTCAGTTAATACTAAACTAATTTCATTTCCCGACTACTCTGTTAATATTGAATGTGCTCTATTAATACTGACATTTTTGTAACATCAATGATAATACATAATTTAAAGAATTATTTTCAATCATATATATATATATATATACACACACACACACACACACACACACACACTAGAGTTTATCAGACTAAAGCTAAAAAATATTAACACTCCCTCTTAGCTAGGAAGGATAAAAAAATGACCATATAATACCTCAATGTAATATAAGAAAAATTGCATGTCAACTCATTTGACATTTGGTTTCTTGAATGTTGACTCATTCAACATTTGTATGTCAACTCATTTGAAATTTAAATTTTGAATGTCAACTCATTTGACATTTACTAGGCACCTTTGAGGAATGACCTCCCAAGTACTATGAGAAATGGCCTCTTTAGTGTTAACTCTTTTAATATTCACTAAGTACTCTATGTAATGGCCTCTTGAACATCAATTTCCTATCATTCACAATGTACTCAAACAAAATTATAAGGTATGTGCACTCACATTCTCATAATTTTTAAAAATAAATTGATACAAGTATGAGTATGTATTTCAATCGTTATTTTGTCACTAATGTCAAACCTACTACTTTCTTGTAAGAAAATTGCTTAGATGATTTGTGTACTATCATTTCTTTCATTGATGAAGAGGATTTGATCAAATAAGGTAACAATAGAACCTAGAAGAAAGGTTGAGTTATGATATAGAAAATGAGTACAAGGATCAGTTAAGATAGTGATATTATAGTGCATTGATAATCTACTTAAGGTTGCAAAGGATGGATACACTTATTAAGTTTAAAAGAACAAGTTAAACAAAGTATGTTTACTAAGATTAATAATCTACATAGTAGGTGCTGAGAAAAGTTAGTGTAAGTTGTGCATAAAATCACTTGGAGCCAAGCAAAGTCAATATTAGTGTAAGTCAAGTGATACAATGTAAGCTAAGTAAAGTTTAGTTGATGTCGAGTACTAGTAAACTTTAGTTCATGCTAAGTGTTAGTGGATGTTGAGCAACATAGTATGTGTTGAGCATCAAAAGCAAGTTAATGCCGAGTGTCAATGTCATTATGAGAGAGATTATGAATTTGATGAATTTGAGCCAACAAGTTTGATTTCTTGGATTATGTGAAGCATGTGGAAGATAAGCTTGATGAAATGTTGGCATAGAATTCATGGTGAACCATTTTGAGGCAAATTCAAAGAAGATTCAAGAAGAAGTTTTGAGAAGGGTATGAAATGAAATGATGGGTAGATTCATTGAATCCTACCTAACCCAACCTAACCCAAAAATGGACAAGGAAGGATGAGCAACAAAAGATCTTAAATTTTCTATTTATAGAGATGATTGATCAGAAGCAAAGGTGTCATGTGTAAGAACCTAAGGAATACAAGGAGTGTAGAGGAAGAAAATGAGTCTAGGGCATTGCTTCATTCAATGACCTAAGAGAAGAGACTGCATTGGCAAGCAAAGCAAGAAGGCTTAAGGGTATGGATGCTTGAAGGGTGAACAAGCTATCAAAGCTTAAGTGTGTGAAAGCCAAGTAGAATTGAGGACTAAAAACAAAGATATATAATACACAAGTGTGTTGTAAGTTGTTACTAGATTAAGCCTTACTCTTACTTTATAATCATTGTATCAGTCTAGGGTGAATCCTTTGGATTAAGGTTGACCTAACAGTCATTTGTAAATCCTTTAACTGGGTGACATTTCAAGTGAATGATCTCAAGTCCTATAACATGTATCACTCCTAATAGGGTGATTGAGGTCCTTTACTAGGTCACATTTAACAGTGTTCATTGTAACCTTTAACAGGGTTGGTCTTTCACAAGGTATCACTTTAGAAGAATGAGAATGACTAGCATGTTACTAGTGGTTTTTTCCAAATTAGGTTTCCACATTAAATCATGGTGTCAAATGTGTTATTGAATCCGTTATGTTTAATGCTTACATTTTTGCAAAGTTGATTTGATAGTAATCTACAAGTTTAGGTAATTGTATGATCTAACAGATGCATGCATGATGAAAATGATTTATGGATATGGGTACACTAAGTTGTGAAAATTTTTAATTATACATCTAGACCTTGGATAACTGATTCACCCCCCTCCCTCATTTATTCTAAAAAATTCCAACAACAATGTGTACCCTATAAACATCTACAATGCAAAGTTAATCCACCATGATTTGTATAGAAATTGTAAGATATCCATCATAAAAGATTAAATTATTGTACGATTGTCACCTTTCAATAACTTCTAAAAATATAGGTGATAATCATCTGAAAGTCATCATTATTAGTTTGTGGTGTATGATCAGGGAAGTATTATACATACTTCATAATTTTTCAAGGGTTCAAGGCATTTTGGGCCTTATTTCATTAGGATTTTGGGCTGACATGTAATAATTAATTATAACGCTAAAGCAGTGAAAATACTTGTGTAAAATTTCTTAGGTTTAGGTATCATTCATTATGTATGTGATGTGAAATTGCTTCTTGCAATGGTATTGAGTTGTGAGGGATTACAAATTATAATTAGGTTGTAATCACTAGATCATAATAATATTGGACTTGTTGTTTGGTGTATATAGCCCAAAGTTTGGGTGAATCACATTAAATATTTTTATCTTGTGTTCTTTTCTATGTGATCTATTATTTTATAATACTGTATAAATTTTCATGTAATTATTATTTATGTTTGAGGTTAATCCTGTCAAGTGGTATCAGAGCAAGGTTGTTTTTCAATTATCCTCTATAGGAGAGTCTCACAGTCAAGTGGGAGTCTCACAGTTGAGTGTGAGAAAGGTAGACAAGGGTAAGCTGAAGGTTGACAAGTTTAATGGGTAGAACTTTCAATTATGGAAGATGCAAATGGAGGACTATCTTTATCAGAAGGATTTATGTAAGTTGTTGGAAGAAAAATCCAAGAAATAGGGAACTATGACATATGACAACTGGGAAATTTTAGGTAGAAAGGCACTTGGAAGCATTTGATTATGCCTAGAACCATTGGTGACATTTAATATTATAAAAGTGAAGATGATAGAAGAGTTGATGCAAACCCTAGCAAAATTGAATGAAAAGCCCTCCACTTCAAATAAGGTATTTCCCATGAAGTGTTTATTTAATATGAAGGTGGCAAAAGGTGAATCTGTTGCAGATCATTTAAATGAGTTTAATACTATTACAAGTTAGTTATCTTATGTGGGTATTAATTTTTATGAAGAAGTTAGGGCTCTCTTGATCGTGTGTTCTTTTCCTTAAAGATGGAATGGCTTGGTAATGGTTGTGTGTAATTTTGTTTCTGGATCTAATACCCTAAAATTTAATGACGTGATTAGTGTCATTATGAGTGAGGAAAATCATAGAAAAACCTCAAATGTATCTATATTAGGAAGTTCTTTTAATGCACAAAGTATAGGCAGAACTACTAATGGAGGAAATAATTCTAGAAATCATGGAAAATCAAGAGGAAAGTCAAAGGGAAAGAGGTCTCACTCAAGAGAACCAAACAAATGTTGGTACTTTGGGAAATTAGGGCATAAGAAGAAATATTGTTGGACTTGAAAGAAAAATGAAGGAAATAAACTAGAAGTAAACAAGGAGGAAAATGTGGTAAGTAAAAAATCTAAAGAGGATGTTTTGCAAATGTCTTTAGAAAGTGTTGATAATTCATGGGTTTTAGATTCTAGTGATTCATTTCATGCTACACCTCATAGAGGTTATTTTATTGATTATGTACAAGAGGATTTTGAACTTGTTTATTTAGGGGATAATGAACCCTATTAGATTGGTGGAAAGGGAAAAGTTAAGATTAAGCTATAGAATGAGAATCATTGGCTACTACATGAGGTAAGAAATTTTGCAAGGGTGAGTAGGAATTTAATTTCAGCATGGAAACTCGATGATGAGGGTTGTGTAGTTACTTTTAATGATAAAAATAAAAAGGCTTCAAAAGGTTCCCTTATAGTAGAAAAAGGTGTGAAAGTAGGTCCCTTATATCTTTTTACAAGTCATATTGTTCCTTCTACTTTGATTGTTTTAGAGAAAAATTAATGTTCAAGAACATTTGCTAAATTTGAGCAGGGAGAACAAACAATTGTTGTAGATTTTGATACAATGCTTTGGCACAAAAAACTTGGGCACATGAGTGAGAAAGGTATAAAAGTACTTCATTAAAAGTAAGTTTTAATAGGTCTAAAATGTATTAATATGGATTTTTGTGAAATTCTTGTGTACAAAAAATAAAAGAGAGTGAGTTTTGTGAAGAGTGGGAAGGAAAAAAAAAGTGAGAGATTAGAGCTTGTGCATACAAATGTATGGGGACCAACTTAGGTATCTTCCCTTGGTGGCTCTCATTATTATGTTATATTTATTGACGATGCAACTAGAAATGTATGGATTTATTTTGTTAGATAAAAATCAGATGTATTTCAAACTTTTAAGAAATGGAAATGCTTGGTTTAAAATGAGACTGGTAAGAAATTAAAATGTCTCAGATCTGATGATGGTGGTGAATATTGTAGTCATGAATTTTAAGATTATTTCTTGACTAATGGTATTAATAGATAAAACATTGTCCCAAGGACTCCACAAGAAAATTGAGTGGTTGAACGCATAAACAGGACTATAATGGAGTGTGTAAGGAGCATAAGGTTATAGGTTGGGTTGCCCTTAATCATGTGGGTAGAGGCTATCAATACTAATGTATATTTGAATAATAGAGGTCTCTTTACTCCTTTGGGTTGTGGTATTCCAAAAGAAGCATGGGTTGGTAGGAAGGGGAGTTATTCTTTTCTCAAAACCTTCGGTTGTGAAGCATTTTCTCATATAGATTGTAAAAATAGAATCAAGTTGAAAACTAATCAAAGAAATGTGTATTTTTTGAATACGAAATTCATGAATTTGGTTATAGGCTTTGGGATTTTGAAAATCATAAATTTTAAGAAGCAAGGATGTAATATTCAATGAGAAAGTGTTGTACAAAGACCTATTGCAGCAACATGAAAAGACAGAAGATGATTATGTAGTGCTTGATGATATTCTAAAAAATGATGTTCCAACAATTTCTCATGGTCTGTAACAAGTGCAAAATCAAATTCCACACACTAGTGAATGTTAGATGGTCAAAAAGGCTAAGTAGACCTCCAAAAAGATTTCTCCAAATTTGTATTCTATTTTACATACTAATGTTGGTGAACCTAAATGTTATGATGAAGTTATGCAGGTGGATACTAAGATTCAGTGGGAGTTTGTAATGGTAGATGAAATGGACTTCTTGCTAAAAAATAAGGCTTGGGATTTATGAAAGTTTCCTATAAGTAAATGATCTCTATAGAATAAATGGGTTTATAGGTTGAAAGAAGAGGATGGAGGTAAGAAAATATTTAAAGCTAGGTTAGTTGTAAAATAATTTGTATAAGAAAAAGAGCATTGATTTTGATGAGATATTCTCTCCTATTGCAAAAATGACTTCTATTCATATTGTTTTAAGTATTGTGGCTACTAAAGATTTTCATTTAGAGCATCTTGATGTTAAAACAACCTTTCTTCATGGTGATTAGGATGATGAGATATATATGGCACAACCATAGGAATTTGAGGTCAAAGGTAAGGATAACTTAGTGTGTAGATTGAAGAAAAGTTTATATGGCTTGAAGCAAGCACTTTAACAATCGTATCTAAGATTTAATAGTTTTATGCATGAGTATGGTTATAGTAGGTGTATCATATCATTCTATTTATTTTAAGAGGCTAGACGATGATAGCTACATTATTTTATATTTATATGTTGATGATATGCTTGTAGTTGGGTCTAACATGGATCACATTAAGGGGATGAAATGTTAGTTAGCACATTCATTTCCTATGATGGATTTAGGGGAAGAAAAAAAAATCATTGGTATGAAGATTTCTAAAGATAAGAAGAGCAAAAAAATAACATTATCTCAAGCTAATTATATTATGAATGTGTTGCAACGTTTCTCTATAGAGAATGCTAAAGTTGTTAGCACACCTTTACCTGGTCATTTGAAGTTAACAAAGGAGATGTGACCAAAAATACAAGAAGAGGAGGATAAGATGTCCAAGGTACCTTATGCTTTAACTATACGAAGTTTGATGTATGTTATGGTATGTACAAGTCCAAATATTGCACATGAAGTGGGAGTCATTAGCAAGTATATGAGTCATCCAAGAATTGAGCATTGAAATGTAGTCAAATGGATTCTCAAATATTTGAGAGGTACATCCAATATGTGTTTACACTTTAGATTCTCTACTACTAATTTACAATGATATGTTGACTCAAATTTGGAAGGGGATATTGATACCAGGTGAACTACTATAGGTTATGTATTTATGGTTGATGGGGTAGCAGTGAGCTACATTTCTTGGTTGCAAACAGAGGCAGAGTATGTTGCTTCTACAGAGGCAATCAATGAGATGATATGCCTATAGTTCTTCTTGGAAGAAATGGGACATCCTCAGAGGGATAATTATTTATTTATAGATAGTCAGAGTGTCATGCATCTTGCAAATAATTTTTCTTTGCATTCAAAGACAAAACACATAGAGTTGTAGTATCATTTTATTTGGTTAGTTTTGGATGATGGATAGTTAAAGTTGGACAAGATACATATAGATGACAATCCAATGGATATGTTTACAAAGGTAGTGACAAGGGAGAATTTGAAATCCTCTTCAACTTTGGTTGGTCTTCTAGATTGAATAAAATAAAAGAACAACAGAGTCTAGGGTGGTTTGATTTAGGAGGAGTCCCATGGAGTAGTGACATAGCTGTAGGATCAATCTCAAGTGGGAGATTTTTGTCTAGTGTGGAGCTTGATTAATCCCTAAGTGGGAGATTGTTAGTTTGTGGTGAATGATCAGGGAATTACTATACATACTTGATAATTTTATCAAGATTTTGTGCCAACATGTAATAATTAATTATAACCCTAAAGTGGAAAAAATACTTGTACAAAAGTGCTTAGGGTTAGGTATCTTTCATTACATGTGTGACGAAAAATTGCTTCTTACGATGTTATTGAGCTATAAGGGATTACATATTGTAATCATGGTGTAATCATTGGATCATAATAATGTTGGACTTGTCTTTTGGTGGATGTAGCCTAGGCTTTTAGTGAACCATATTAAGTCTTGGTGTCTTGTGTTCTCTTCTATGTAATCTATAATTTTTTGATATTGTTTATATTTTCATGTAATTGTTATTTTTGTCTAAGATTAATCCTATCAATCACTTCCACATGATATACACAAGTAGGCCCATCTAGTTATGAAGAATATTTAGGTATCACAATCCTCTTGACTACTCACTCTTAATAATACATTCAAGCTTGCCTATAATAAAATGCCAATCTTGCTTCAAAATCTTAATCTCCCTCTGTGACATAATGCAAGGAAGGGGAATCCCCAAGGAGATGTTCTAGCCCCCAATAAATAACCACATAGTGGAAACACTACACAAGATACACAATATGATACCAAATGCAACTCTTTATTTATAAACTATTTTTTTACATGCAATGTGCCTGGCTATAAGGCCTTCTGGGTTATGACCAAATATAATAGCAATTACAATCACAGTTCTACAAGATCTAACCCAAACACTAGCTAGTCTAGATCTACACTATGGTAGAAAATTTAAGGAAGATCTTAACTTGCGCTCACAAGCCCACCGAGAAATCTCCTTGTTTCCCAAGCCTTAGCTACTAGTTCTTCTAAAAAAGTACTCAAGATCCAAGTGTAAACTGCCTCACATTATATGCTCTATCCACACACTTAGGAAAACCTCACTCACTCAGGTACTCTATCTTCTCCATGTTGGATCCCACACTAAATAATGACTCACTCCCTTAAATGAATATCTTAAGACTCCACAAGACCCCTTTCTTATACCCAACTAAGCCACAAGTCGGCCTATCCCAATACAAACTAAAATAAACCCTTACATTAAATGCCCATGCAAGCCACAAGTCATCTTACAGTAGAAATTAAATACCATAAGCCTAAATTAAATGCTCAAGTCAGCCCACAAACAACTTGCTTAACATAGAACCAAGACCAAATTGAGCATCTAAGAAACCACATCAAGTATCAACATTCTAACAAAAATAATTAAACTCTCACAGTATATGTCAAGAAATAACTTCACAAAATGAGTTCCTCCAACAACTAAACTCCTTCAAAGACTAGGAAACTTGGGCAACACTATAACCAAGCTTCACCAAGTTCCTAGTGTGTGTTGAGTTCCTAAAACCATTGTTGAGCACCTTTGAAGACAAAGTTCTCTAAGCTATGCCAAGATCCTTTGACAATAAAGCACCTCCAAGATAGCCAAGTCCATTCAGCTACCAAGTTCTCAACCAAGAACTATGAAGAGGTGATTAAGTAACCTCTACCAAACACCTCTTCTTTAACTGAGTATCAGTGCAAGCACCCTCCAAAGAAAATATCAAGTCTCCTCCCATGAACTCCAAAGTAGCCACCAAGAAAACTCAAGATGTTCATGCATCACTCTACCTTAATGACATTCTTAGAAAAAAAGATCAGGATACATAATCTTATAGTACATATGGATATACAAATAAGAGGTTGATTACAAAAGTAATATAATAAAAATACTCATCTCATTATTTTATTAATTTCTATATGACTAATAATCATCTCCATATACTAATATATACATTTCAATGTTCTAATTGAATACTTACCATATATCTACTCATATATTAGTAATTTAAGAAAATTAAATAATATATTAAAAATAATAGTACACATATACTTTACCTTAATGGGATTAGCACCAATCACCTTGCATTCTTTTCATTCACCTTACACATTGATTTTTGTTCTAAGATGAAATGCATTTCTTTCGGTCCTTTTATAACTTATCCCTTTCAATGTTTGTACACTTGGCACCTTCATTAGATCCCACTATACTTTTTTTCCTTATGAACAACTTCTCCAAAGACATTTTTCTCATAACATCATAATGAAATATTTGAGTCAAGCCACACCTTCTATCAAACAACCTTTGTTCAAATTGAATGACTAGAATCCATGAATTTAACTCAATTTAGTATTATTATTCTTAATTTTCAATTACAACTAGTAGAACCGATACTATATTCCAATATATGAGTTATTCTTTAATTTATCCAAAATATGAAGCATGATAACAATCTAATACCATAAACTAGAAACTAAGATCTTTAGTAACCAATGAAAATAAATAATGATGAGAACTAATATTAGATTACACCACCAACCCATACCAAACACGAATTACTTTGGAATTTTTTCACGCACCCAATACCAATAAGACCAAGATAGCTTTAATCGGTTTAAGATGTTGAAGAAATAGATGATTGACATCTCCCAACAATATTAAATAAGACATTAAAGTGCTACCAATAGCTAGAAAGATAGTAATATAATGGCAAGAATATACTTATAAATACATGTTGTTAATAATAATGCATTAATTGTCTTGCCTACTCATTGATTTGGATGCACATTAGTCCACCATTTGCTACCATGAAATGAAAAACATGAGGAATTGATTTTATTTGGAAATGAGAATGGAACATGCATTCCACCTTATTGGTCTTGGTCATCAATAGCCAGAGGACCTTATGATGTTCCTTTGCATCCTCTATTTGTGCATTAACTATATATATCTATATTCCACTCTATTTATAGCATTGGTAGTTCAAATTTTATGAAAAGTTCCATCATATGGAACAATCATGTATATATTCTTATTCTCCTTGATTTGCATTGTCAAATTGACTCCTAAATCTATTCCATTCCATATGCATTTAGTGAATCTTTGTTTTCTTTTCTCTTCATAAATATTTCTATATTTCTACATCTACAATCCACCTCTAATACCATGTTAAGTATATGGATCATTGTAAATGTAGTTGCATTGCATTTTTGTGGTATATATTTTTCAAATTCAGCTATCAATATATTTATATGGAGAATGAGTTATGAATAGACATGTCCCTTTAATATTAATCAATATAAATTATCTCTTTCTCTAATATATAAATTATAATTATATGTATGTATGTATGTGTAGACACTATAAAAAGGTTCACATCTATAGTTTCATCACTTCTTCATATTAATTTGTTCCATTTTCTCATTCAACTAACTTCGATCTTTTGGCCAAATTGATCATACTTTATCGTTTGTATCCTTCTTTACATCAATTTCATATCAACTCAAAACCATTTCATATCAACTTGAAGTCATTTCATATCAAATCAAAATCACCCCAAATCAACTTGGAATCACTCGAAATCAGTCCTAGTCATCACAAAGCATATCAAACATCCCAAATCAATGATCATTTATTCGGTCCTAGGTATTTTTGTGGCTTTCAGTGCCTTGGAAACCTATCAACCTATCAATCTTATCAATCTAACCTCAGTACTATCATGGCTCTCAGTGCTAGGTCAAACTATCATTCATGTCATCAACCATTTTAATAATATTGACAATGTCCATCAATGTTATTATGATCAACCTTATCAATCAACCTTGATCTTGTAGCATTTGCAATGTCAGTTAAATGTTACGTATTAGTCAATTCATGTCATGTGTCCTTGGCATGTTATCAACTTCAATCAATCAATCTGACCATGGCTTTGGTCTACTTGTCATCATCTCATTCAATCTATATCATCATCATATTTTCATCAAAAGATATGGTCATATTCATTTAATCAATTTGGCCAATCGTTTACTAATTTTCTCTATAGGATTAAATAACCCATAATTTAATCCTATTATTCTTTCTAATTATTCTTCGTAATTGTCATCCTCAATTAATTAATTTTATTAGTTAATTGGTTCATCATTTGCAAACAATGAAAATTCTTAATTTCCTAAGCTCCATTTTCCATCACTAATTCTATTTTCTACTAATTCTTATTTTGTAGAATAAAAGGATTTTTAATTCAAATATTCCATAAAATATTGCATCATTATGATACTTGGATAAGATATTTCATAATCATATATTCTTATTCTCTTACGCATGTGCCTATTTGGCTTATTTGTCATAGATTCTTGGCTTTAAGTGGGCTTGAGGTGTCTTATGACGTGTCATAGATTCTCTTCCACATTTAGCCAAGTTTGACTTCCATGCATCATAGAATCTTACAATTGGCATATTTTTTCATATGCATCATGGATTCTCAAAGGAATCTCTTGCCACATCACATATCTAAGGGTGAAAAATCCAATGCTCTCACCTTGAGTGCCTATTATAAAATGAGCATTCCTCCTCTCATTTTCGGTCCTTGAATCCTTGAAGTCTTGGAATCCTTGAAGTCCTTGAATCCTTGAAGTCTTGGAAGTCCTTAAATCCTTAGCTTCTTTGCATTTTCACACCAATTTTATCTCAAATATTAAATCACAACTTCAAGTATTCTCATGGCATTATCCATATCATAGGCTTTTGCTCCAATTTTGTGTGCACTATAGGCAACTTTGGAGCTAAAATCATTTGGAGAAGAAAGAAGGACATGGGAGCTACAAATGAAAGAGGGGGTTTCTATTGATTTCTTTATTAGTTTGGCTTTCATGGTAGACTACTGGGTGCTAACGTATGTTGATTGAGTTTTTTGATTTGCTCATAGTATGTTATGCATTTAACCCATTTTCTAGGTCCTACATTTGGTGAACCCGACGTGAACATGCATATCTAACTTGGGTTTTCTTGTTTTGTGCTTGTAGGTGCAAGGAAGGAGCTCACTTGGGAGGGTATAATGACTTTCTACTCTTCCTTTTCACACCTAGATTAATTAGGGGGTCTAGTAATATGGTTGTATCCTTTCATTCTATGCATTTTGTCAGCTTGTCATCCTAGGGTGCACTCTGCTTTGTCAGGGCACACTTGGGACCTCTAGGAGTAATTTTAGGAGTACAAAAGCAACCAAAACCCCTTTCTACTATTTTTGACTTCCTAACTACACCTAAAACTTACCAACTATGTCATTGACATAGTCTGCACTATTTGGGCACACTTGGTAGTATAGGTGTCAAAGTTTGCAATTTCTAGGTATCACTTAGGGCACCATTTCACCACAATTTGCACCTGACCTCCCAACTATGCCGTAAAACTACCAACTATGCCCAACTGGGCCCCAATTATTTCATTGACATAGTCTACACTATCTAGGAAAACTTGGGAGTGTTCTAAGCCATTTTGGTCTTCTAGGGTGCCACCTACTCTGTCAAAGCACACCTAGTTCACAATGAGCACATACATCAATTAGAATCTACACATAAGGTTTCCATTTGCTTTAGGGACATAGATTAGAGGATTTTTTTGTTACTAATGGTTTGCTTGTAGCATGTGGCAATCATGGGATGAAGACATGATCATAAGAAACTACTAATGCATGCTTTGCAGGACGTTGTCGAAGACTTTGTGTGTTTGTAAAAACTATGTGTGTGGATTTCCTAGATTAGATAACACTTTGTTTGGTGCTTAAAATGAAATTTTTCTTTTCTTCCTGGCATTTCTATAGTGTTTAAATCCCTAGGAGTTACATTGGACGTATCCTCTCCCCTTGCCATTCGTGGATATTAGGTGTAAGAGAAATTCGTGTAACTTCTATAGGAGCCCTACCTTGGACCAAGACACTCGATATTGGGTATGCTAGGGGATGACCTTAGAGAAGTAATGGGCCAAAGCCAGGTCAATTTTCCAACCACTATATAAAATTTGATTATGGTGAAATTCATGTCAGCGGTATTGCTGCGTGATAGCTCTCCTCTAGTATCCTTGTGGTGCATCAAACCCCAGTCCTTGGGGCTGGGAGACCTTCTATGGAAGTTTATCATTCACTTTCCAAATGGAATGCCCTTACTAAAAACCATGTTTTAGTGGCCAAAATAATTTCTATCCACTAGCTCAAGGGGTCACCCATGCCCGTGAAGACATCCTACATTCTCGCAGTCCTTAGTAGAGCCAACAGTCCCTTGGAAAGTCATACCCCTTGGGAAGTGGATCTCGGTAGCCCTGAGAAGTGAGTATGCTATAAGGGGGAGCCTATGGTGCCAAGATCCTAGGTTTTCCACTCTAGATAAGTACGTCTAAACTTTGGTTCAAGTAGGAATTCAGTGGATATAGTCCTAAAAGCTTAGGTTGTGGTGTGATTGTTCACTTTTAACAATAGTTATTCTTGTCTTAATGTGTCTTGCATGTGTGTAAAAAATAATCAAGGTAATAGCCAAAATTAAAATTTACACCTTGAACCTTCTCCAAAAATTACACATTTTCAAGACTTTACGACCTTTATCAAACTTTGCAAACTTTGGTTCAACACATTCAAACCTTGGAAAACATGGCAACTTGTGCTCCTAAATATGCTTGGCAAAACGTAGATCTCATCCTTGCATAGACTCCACTTGCATTTACCCTAGTCTAAGCCTCATACTTGCATCATATAGACTTCATATTGCACCTTTTAGTCCTCATTTAGTATCCATTACCTTTCATATTGCATCCATTTGTGTTTGGTTTACCTCCCTTAGTTTTTGCATTCCAATCTCAAAATCAGCACTTTGCATTCACCACCATACATCTTTGCATACCTATTCATCATCTTGACCACTTTATCCATCATTATAGGTGTCCTAACCATCATTTTGAGCATTCATATTAGTCTTAACATTGTCCCCTATTGTTTACCTCTCTGTGATATCAATCTAGAAATCATAGCTCTCAGAATTGCCTTAGTTCTAGCCCAGTTTACCAACTGCGCCCTGAAACTACCAACTACATCATTGACATAGTCTGCACTATTTGGGTGCACTTGGTGGTCCTAAAACCTAGTTTTGGATTCCAAATAGCATTTTGGGGCTTCAACAGTGTCCTTAGGTACTTGGTTAGCTCCCCTTGCATTAGCTTGCCCAGATCTACATTCTACATCACCTAGTCTTCATTACCTTCACTTAAGACATATTTCCCTAGGTCATAACCTCTATTTTTCACCTCCCAACCCATTCTAATATCAACCCTAGCATATCACTTTGGTAACCATACCCTTCAGCATTAGTAAACATTCTTCCTAGCTTACCAACTATGCCCAGAAACTACCAATTGCACCCAAACTAGCCCCAACTACATCAATGATGAAATTGATACTATTAGGGAAAAATTGGCACTATTAAGGCACACTTGGGAACCTACAAGACAATTTTGGCCTTCCAAACTACACTTTAGAACCCTAAAACTACATCTAGGAGCCTTTGTACCTCCCCATTCTGCACTTGACCCAAAACTACATCTTGCACCCAAAATCCCATTTTGCATCATAGGCATTGTCCATATCACATATCTATTCAGAATCACCGCCATTTCAAGTCCCTAAAACATCATTTTGAACCCCCAAAACCTTTGAATTTAGTCAAAAATCTAGACAAAGTATGAGTCTTAGAGTATCTCCTAGCGTTGATGGATAATGGATCTTGACTAGTCTTTTTATTTTTTCTTATCACTTTGTTTGGTCAAAATCTATATATGTCTTGATAGATTTGACCTTGTCATCTTTTATCAATTTGATCTTTTTTCTTTTATCACTTTTTGGTCAAGATCCAAAGTGCTTTATCACAAGGTTAAACTCCTAGACAAAACACTTTCTAAAGGTTTTACCTAAGTTCAAAACTTTCCATATACCCTTTTCATAGAATAATCACATCCCTAGCATCCCTAGACATCATTTTGGCTTACCTTAGTGGTACATCCTTGTCATCTTGCATGATTCAAACCTTAGCATCATTTTCACTACCAAACCCTATCAAAGTGTCTGTCAACCAAATTGTCGTCTTGATCATTTACCCTCATTTTGCATATCACAAATGTCATTATCAACCCTTGGAAACCATCCTTGGCATAGTCTATCTGCCATATATCAACCTTTGGCACCCTTAGCATGTCCAAAACATAACCCTAATTCTCATTTTGCATACCTTAGAGTCATTTTCATCTCCTCTAGTCAAACTTCAAAATGACACCTTGCATTTGCATTTGCATAACATCCCTAGGACATTTTCACTTTACACATCAAAACCCTAGTTCATTTAACATTTCCTCACATTTCATAACATCCCTAAATAGTTAAAAATCCCAAAAACACTCATATCTTGCATACCCACATCTTAGTTATCAAGTTTTGACCTCTTTTACCAATCACAACCCTATTTTACCAATTGCAACCCTATTTTACCAGTTTCTCACTTCAAAGTGCACAGTTGGTATTTTTAGGGTGCAGTTGGTAGTTTAGGTGCACACTTGGGAGGAAAAAAGTCCATTTAGGTTTCCCTCCATTGCATCTACATTCTTAGGTATCATGCCTGTACTTACTAGGACACAATTAGGTTAGAGACCCGAGGAACTTTATCAACCTTTATTTTATGAGGTGCAAGCACAACCAAAACCTCATCTAAGACAGAAAAAGAGTAAGAAAACCCAATGAACCTTTGATGAAGACCAAATCAAGGCATCACAATCATTACTAGTAGACCCCTTAAACATGTATCCGTAATATCATCATAATCAAGCTATGGCACAACAAACCATGAACAATGCACCTACTATGAGATTTCCTCCAAACACTTCCCCCACACATGGGATGGTTCAATGGAGTCCTAACTTTGAACCTATATTTGTACCAATACCACTAGGAGGAGGAAGTGTACCAAACACACCTGAAGATGAACAGTCACACTCCTTTGAATTTAGCCAACCTAACACAAGTACCTTCAACTATAACACATCAAACATACAACAAGGTACTGTACACCTACGTGATGACTCTGACACTGACTATGGCATCATTGATGAAGAAATGGCTAGAGCATGTCAAGACAAAAACTTTTGTAAAAACTTCAACCTTTTGGTGGCCCAAGAAATTTTCAAATTCAACCCCAATGTGGAAGGACCGAAGTCCAAACATCAAACCAACACAACCATTGAAAACATAGAATCCATGATCAATTTGGACTTAGATAAGGGTAAACAATGGAGTTTTCAAACATGAAAATGGCACCTATAAGGTTCCATATCAAGAATCAACCATCGAGATCCTCCAAGGTACATTTGAACACATCAATGTTAACCCCTTGTTCGATGAAATACCACCAATTCCTAAACACCCCAAAAGGACATTGAGACTTGATTTTAGTCACATGATGCAACAACAAGATGCACCTAAAGAGACTTGTGCTCTAGGGATTCCAAACATACCTTCTTTGGAGGCAAATGAACAAAGTGCACCTTTGCTCCTAACCCTACAAAGTGGTATGACATCAAATGTTACGGAGCCTCCCATGAGTACACTATGTGCAACATCTGCTACAACAACCCCTATTGATGCACAAAGGAAAAGCCTCATTGACATTACACCTATTCCCAAAATGAATTTACCTCATTGTTAAGTCAATATGATGTCTCATGGAGAACCCTCCAAAATACAAAGGAGCCAAAACAACAATACCAACATGATGATCACTTCTCAAGGACATAACCAACAACCCCAACAACATCAACCTATGGTGGTACAAGGAATTAACACTTCCAACCCTCAACCAAGTCTACATTCACTTAAGGCACATCCCACATATCAACAACAACATCAACCACAATGACAACAACCTCAACTGGGGCAAACATCCAACATTCCTAATATGCAGTCCCATGTGAACCCACTTGACTTACACACAATTTATCAACAACAATTCCAACAAAAACAAGTGATGTTTGTTAAACAACAAGAGCAACTTAAGAAACAGTTGAAATACCAAAGATGCCTTGAGCACCAAATCGCATACCAGCAACACTTATTGCAACAACAACATGTGCCACAACAACCTCAACAAATACCTCTACAACAACAAGCACATACATGGTCTCACATACAACAACCGAGGTATCCCAACAACAACCAGAATGCATGGCACAACAATAACACATGGTACAACAATCACAGTCAATCCCTCAACAAGTGCCACATCAAATACCACAACAAGTTCCCCAACAACAGGCACCCTTCTATCTTTGAGGTACCAACATGCCTTCACTGCCTAGTGACACATCACCAGACTCATCAAACATAGAAATGTTAGAACTAAGTAGACATAGCTCTCACCATAGCAAAAAATGTACTCATAGGCACAAAGGACTTGAAGGAAAGATTATCACACAAAATCCCAATGAAGAGCTATTACAATAATTCAAACAACTTTCCAAATAAGTTGAGGCATTGGGAATCGAAAAGAAATAGGCTTTATATACAGAAAGGGACTTATGTCCTAATCCATTCAATAAAATTCTGTATATGCCTCCATTTCAAAAACACTTTGAAGCTCCAAGGTTTGAAAAATATTGAGGAAAAGGCAACCCTGTTGATCACATCTGAGAATTTTGTGCCTCATCTACCGAACTTAGTGATGAGCCCATTTACCTCATGAAATTGTTCCCTTGTTCTCTAGGTGTGCCCACACTTGAATGGTACTCCAAACTTCTTGGTAATATCAAATCTTGGTCAGAGCTAGCAAACAAGTTCATCTCCCACTTTTCCTTTAACATTACAAATGAAGTGACACTTGTTTATTTGTGCTCAACTAAACAAAAGGTAGGAGAGCCATTCATCACATTCTTACTTCATTGGAGAAGCTTAGTTAGTCAATGCTTGCTAGAAATTCCTAAAGAACAAGAAGTAAACTTGTGCATTGAAAACTTAGTCCCAGATTTAATTTATGATCTCAAAATCAAGAGCCCAAGCACTATTTCTAAACTGATGAAGAAAGGGGCTAGTATTGAAGATGCTCTTATTTGTAAGGGAATCCTTAAGATAAACAAGGAAAACACAAACACTAGTTCCTCTAATGACAAGCCAAAAATTTTCTTTAAAAACAAGAATGTGACTAATGATGGTATCGTGGATGCTTGCACAATTAGCACAGCACAACCTCAACTAACTTTGAAAGGTGAAAATCCTACAAATTCAGAGACCTCTAATCAAACATCAACTCCACAATAGAAAATTGAGACTTCCATACAAGAAAAACCTCAAAGACATCTTAGAACCAAGGACAAAAAATTCACACCATTGGGAATACCTCTTGAGACTACATTACAATAGTTACTGAGTAATAACTTCCTGTAGTTACTTTCGATCAAAGATTAACCATTGACTAAAGCCGATTGGGATGACAAGAAGTACTATAATTCCCATCACACCGAAGGACATAAGACTTCATCATGCTTCCAATTAAAATATGCAATACAAGACCTTATTGATGATGGTGTAAACATGATTGACCCATCACTATTAGTATCCAACTCTAACCACACTATATTCAAAGATCCTTTGGCTAACCATGACAAAGAGAAACCCTCAAGTTCAAACTCAAACTCACAAGGTAATGTGAATTACACATGCATGGGATATGACTACACCATCAATTACTTTAATGAGTCTAATTCTCGCATATCCATATTCACATTGAAAGGTGAAGACCATCATTGCACTATCACTACACGTCGTAGCAAGATCACCCTAGCTGGAGCCCCATCTAGCCTTACTGCTTCTACTAGACCTGCACCCCCTAGTAGACCTATTGCTCCTACTTCATCTAATTATAGCCTTGTTGAATAGCTCAGCAAGACCCCAATGCAAATATCCATTTTGGACCTACTGCGTGCGTCTCCCCAACAATAGAAGATCTTGGATCAAGCCCTTAAAGAGTCAGTAGTCCCAAATAACATTGATGTTGCCTAGTTCCAAGCCATGGTTGGGAACTTATCCACATCACAACATATCACTTTTTCCCCTCAGGATATTCCTAAAGAAAAACCTAACCACAATGATCCCCTCCACCTTGAAATCTTTGTCCACAATGTTAAAGTCAGATGCATCTTGATAGATGGAGGAGCAGGGCTGAATATCTATACACTTAAAGTAGTCAAAGGTTTGGGTTATTTTAAAACTGATGTGGATCCCTCTCGAAGGATCACAATAAAAGCCTATGATGATGGTGAATGTTTCTCTATAGGGGTTATCATCTTACCTATCAAAGTTGGTCTAGCTATTGAGAATAGTTTATTCCAAGTCCTAGATATATAAATGAACTGCAATATGATACTAGGTTGCCCATGGATCCATGCAATGAAATTAGTTCCTTCTACATATCACCAATGCCTAAAGTTCTCCTATAATAATGTAGAGGTAACCATCCCAGGTGATCCAAATCCCTTCCATTTTTGTGCCAATCTTAGAGGAACCACTACATACCAGGTCCCAACAAACCATGCAGCAAATCCCCTAGAGTCATCCAAGTATGGTGATCCTTCCATTCTTATTTCCATATCCAAAAGAAAGCTCAAAATACAAGACCAAGGTTATGGTGAGTACTCCATGTCTCATGCCTTTCACATTGGGAAACTTCCTTTATCCCCCAAGTCATATGGTAAACCTCAACTTATAGAGAACAAGCCTAAGTTTGCACTTCAAAAGAGATCTTCTATGGCATTCACCAGTGGAGGCGAGCTACATGAAGAACATGTTTATGAAAATACCTCTACATGGGTTGAGAAGGCTAAAGTAGAACAAGAAATTACTCCCATATCTCCCGATAGGTATGGACCTAGATTCACCATCATGTAGAAAAAGGGATATGATGGATGTAGTGGCCTGGGACTCCAAAAGCAAGGCATTTTTCAACCCATCACTGCATCAGGAAAACCTCGTAGCTTGCAACTTGGATTCAAACCATTTGTTTTGGGTCTCCCTAATACTGAGTCATCCTCATCTGAGGATGTGAATGCTTCAAAAAATGACAAGGAATCTGAGAACAACCAACCCAAACCCACCCAATCTGTATCTAACATTGATGATTCTAATACCTCCCTCGATCTTGATAATATGTTTGTAGACCCGAATAGCCTACCTATGGAGGATAAATATGTCAATCCACTTGTCACTCAAACCAAATCTTCAAATTGGATCAAAAAATTATGGGACCCAAGCCCTCCTGCTTCTAAACATGATCTTGATGACATCACTAAAGAAGATATCCATATATATGCCTTTTACCAAAGCTTATTCAACACTGATGATGACATTTCCTTAGTTTTCCATAAACTTATTGATTGGGACCAACAAGGACCACCAATGTTTGACCAGTTTGAAAATGATGATGCCATCACAGAATTCTTTGAGCTCCATGAAGATGTACCACAAGGTGATCACAATTCTAGATTTTTCGTTGATCTCAACATCATGGCATATTTTGGGGAGTCAACTCCATCTTCTAGTTGCAAAATTGAGAGAATAACAAAAAAAGACACAAATAGGTCTCTTGGTGAAAACCAAAAGGTATCATTAGACCATGAAAAAGTAAAAATAAAGGACATATTTGAGGGTGAAAACCTCTTTGAGGCACTCGAGTATGGAAGATTGGACACACCCCCATTAAAGGAAAGGTCAACATTACTTGTGGAGATGATAGGAGAGATTAATCTAGGAACTCCTAACAACCCCAAAGTCATACACTTTGCAGCCTCATTATCACTAGAAGAAAAGGATGAAATTGTCAGATTCTTTCTAGAGAGGAAAATCAACTTTGCTTGGTCTTATGGAGACATGCCTAGATTAGATCCTAAACTGGTCCTTCATCACTTGCCACTAAAACTAGGAATCAAACCAGTCAAGCAAAAGTTATGAAAAATGCATCCTCAAGTTGCCCTCCTTGTCAAAGTTGAACTGAAGAAACTATTGGATGTTGGCTTCATAAGACCCATTGCTTATGCAGAGTGGATATCTAATCCAGTACTAGTAAGCAAACACTCTAGGGGCATTTGGATATTTACTAACTTTCATGATCTTAACAAGGCATGTCCCAAGGATGATTTTCCTTTACCAAACATAGATATCATTGTAGACATGATAGCTGGATATGAAATGCTATCACTAATGGATGGCTTTTTTGGCTATAATTAGATAAGAATAGCCCCTAAAGATCAACACAAGATAGCTTTTACATGCCCTTGGGGAACATACTATTGGAACGTCATGCCATTTGGTCTTAAAAATGCTGGGGCAACATATCAAAGAGCAATGACCACCATCTTCCATGATTTCATGCACATCCTCATGGAAGACTATGTTGATGACTTACTTTGCAAATCCTATAAAAGGAAAGATCATTTGGGCATCCTAGATTAGATATTCACCAGAATGGAAAGCTATAAGCTTCGTCTAAATCCAAAAAAGTGTGTATTTGGAGTTGTCTCTGGAAAGCTCCTAGGCTACATTGTTTCTCAATGAGGTATTGAAGTGGATCTTGAGAAAGTAAAGGCAATACTTGACATGCCTCCTCCAAAAAATCTAAAAGCCTTAAGAGGACTACAAGGAAGATTATAGTCTATCCATAGATTCATTGCACAATTGGCAGATAAGTGTCACTCCTTTCAACATCTTTTACGTAAAGGAGTATCCTTTCAATGGAATAAGCAGTGCCAAGAATCTTTCCAACAACTCAAAGATTATCTTCTAAATCCACCAATTTTAATGGCTCCTATTCTAGGAAAACCATTTATCTTATATATATCTACTATAGATATAGCATTAGGATCTCTCTTAGCACAAAATGATGAACAAGGGAGGGAGCAAGCCATGTACTATATTAGTAGAACACTTGTGGGCTATGAGCTAAATTATTCACTAATTGAATGAGCATGCCTTCTTGTTGTCTTTACAGCCCAAAAGCTTAGACATTACATGCTCCATCAGAAAAAAATGCTCATCTCTAAAATTGACCCACTAAAATACCTCCTTAGTAGGGCTACTCTCATAGGATGCTTAGCCAAATGAGTCATAGCCCTTAGTGAATTTGACATAGAATATGTAGACAGAATGGCAATCAAAGGGCAAGTGATAGCAGATCAATTAGCAGAAGTCCCTATGTCAGATGATCATCCCATGTTGCTAGAATTTCTAGATGAAGCCATATTTCACATGGATGTAGCTAAAAAATGGAAGCTTTATTTTGATGGATCACATACACAAAATGGTTCAAAAGCTGGCATTATGTTTATCACTCCTCAAGGAGATATAATCCCCAAGTCATATAGGATTGCATTCCATTGTACAAACAACATAGCAGAATATGAGGTACTGATCATAGGGCTCAAGATAGCCATCCAATGGAACATTCAACATTTACAAGTCTTTGGGGATTCCCAGTTGGTTATCCATCAAGTCAATGATGACTATGAAACCAAAGATGATAAACTAATGCCCTACAAGCAAATGGAAGACTTCCTTAAGTCTAAATTTGTTACTATCTCTTTTCATTAGCTACCAAGAATACACAACAAGAAACCTGATGCTATAGCTATCATTGCTTCTATGATTGATATGCCTCAAAATGTGGAATGTTGTTAATTCCTTGTTGAGCAACTCTTGATTCCAGCATTTGAGCTTCCTCAATCTAAGTTTGTGTGTGAACTTGTCAGTCCCAATTCTCCTTGGTATCAAGACATTTATGATTACCTACATGACCAAATTCTGCCACCCAACTTATCCAAAAATGATCGTCGAGCCTTTATTTGTCAAGCTGCTAGATATGTCATTATTGGTGACACCCTTTATAAGAGATCCTTTGACCAAACCCTTCTCAGATGCCTTGACTCACAAGAAGCTGAAACTGCCTTACATGAGGTTCATGAAGGTATATGTGGAGGCAATTTCAATGGTATGAGTCTAGGCAAGAAACATGTTAGAGCTGTGTATTATTGGCCTACCATGGAATAGGATGCCCATGACTTTGCCAAAACATGTCATAAGTGTCAGATACATAGTAATCTAATCCATGCACCAGCACAAGAATTGCAGCCAGTCATATCACCATGACCCTTTTCACAATGGGAATTTGATCTTATCAGAGCTATTTCTCCTCCATCCTCTGATGGTCATAAGTTCATTATCACAGCAATAGAATATTTTACCAAGTGGGTTCAAGCTGTCCCTTTGACCTTCACCACTGGCAAGCAAATCTCAAGGTTTATTCTAAACTACATCATATGTCATTATGGAGTCCCCTTGGCTATTATTACTAACCATGGTACTCCATTTCAAAACAAAGATGTAGACAAGATTTGCAAGAAGTACAACATATACCATGGATATTCTAGTATTTACCATCCATAAGGCAATGGCCAAGCAGAAGCATCTAACAATACCATTGTTAAGATTCTTCAAAAGACTATCAATGATTTGGGTCGAGACTGGCACCTCCAACTAAATCTAGATCTTTGGGCATATCGAACAAGTGTTCATGCTCCTACTGGTGCAACACCATACTCTCTTGTCTATGGCACTAAGGTCATACTTCACATTGAAGTTGAAATTCTATCATTAAGAGTATCCCTACAAGATGTTGATGATGATGAAAACTATCGAATATCTAGACTCCATGAGCTGGAAATGCTTGATGAATGGAGACGAGCTGCCTTGACACATTTGCAAGCTTACCAAAACTTACTCAAATATAGCTATAACAAGAAAGTCTAAGGTCATCATTTTGAGGTTGGTGATCTGGTCCTAAAGATGAACTACAAGACATGGCAGCATAGAGAAAAACAAGGCAAATTTGAGCCAAATTGGGAAGGACCTTATGTAGTTACTACATCTTTTGGATCCGGAGTATATCAGCTTGCAACTCTAGAGGATGAACAATTGCCCATGTCCATCAATATCATGCATCTTCATAAGTACTACACTTGATTTCATCTAAAAATCCTGAAAAAATACCAAATTTTTTGAAAAAAGTCATGAAAAAATATCAAAAAAATAGCAAAAAGTCCTAAAAAAAGTCATAAAAAATGGATGCCTTGATTAAAACCTGGCACATAGGCATCTTGGCACAAAAATTTGAGTGAAAAGAAAAATTCTATCCACAAGTGAAAACCTAGCAAATAGGCACTTTGGGCAAGTACCATGGTGAAAACCTGGCAAACAAGCACCATGTGTAATCAGTTGTTGCTCCTCCATCTATCAGGATTCCATTTGGTTTTTTCCCCCTCTATTATTCCTTGATCATATATTTCCTATTGCAAGACATCATTGGCTCCTAGATCATGGCTCATGAATTGGTTGATATCCATTATTATCCTACTTAAAACATCACTAGTCTACACACACTTTGTCATTGGTCTTTATACATAGTTTGTGTCTTGTCTGGGGACATATCACCTACATGGTGCATGAGCTTGAATTTGAACTAGGGGCATATCCCTAAGAACTTTTTATCCATTGGACCTATCACATAATGGATTGGAGCTAATACTTGTATATGCTTTTATGGTGCTGAAAAAATCCTAAAAAATTCAAATACGATCCTTAACAAATCACTAAAAATCATAAAATGTCTTGAAAAAAGCACTAAAAATCATAAATGTCCTGAAAAAATCCCTAAAAGTCATAAATGTCCTGAAAAAATCCCTAAAAATCACATAATGTCTTGAAAAAATCTATAAAAATCACATAATGTCCTAAAAAAAGCACAAAAAAATAAAATATCCCCAAAACCCTAAAAATCACAAAAGCCATCAAAAATTTGCAATAAGCCTTGTACATATTCACTATGGATAACCATCCCTTTTGTGTAAACACTTGCGATTTGCAAATTGACACTCAAAGCCTTACACTTTCAAGACAATCACACTATCTGAACACTGTGAACCAATAATCAATCCAACATGTCGCTACGAACCTCTCAACTGAATCCACAAATAGAGCTATCACATCATCAACATATCAAAAAATACCTACACACCTAAAACACTAAAAAACAAGTAATAATCGACAAGAATGGCTATTGGCTCACACTATTTAGTGAGTGATTTATTTTTTCTTTGTTTTTCTTTTTGATCATGTTCCTATGTCACTTGATGATATAAAATTGATCTATGAGAGTGGTCAAGATGGTTCATGGTCATCGTTTTCTATTTTTGTCTATTACAATGTACCTTTGAGAGTCTAGGGCATGTACATATACCTCTAGAAGGACAAGGTCATTCTCTGTCTGCATTGTGCTTGTTTATGCAAAAGGCTTGCATTTGTGCTCTGGCCCTTTATGCCATGATGTGTTGCATTCCATTTGCCATATCAAAATAAAGCTCCATTTGACATATAGTGCACTTTCTAAAAGCAAAAGTATTTCCATCATGCTAACATCTCCTCATCTCATCTTTCCTCTTCATCTTGTTCTTCATCACCATGATCATGTCTTCTGATTCACCATATCATCTTCATCTTGCATTCATGCATTCCTACATCATCCTGCACTATGAATCAACTTTCAGTGGCTTTCCACCTAGTTCAACCTTAGTCTAACATTTGTCCCATCATATTTGACCAAATCTGACCATTTTTGATGATTTCACTCATTCAATGACATCCTTCCATCATTTTGGGAATTCACCCAAAGTTTTGAGTCATTCTGAGTTTGTTTCCACCCTTTCGAGCCCTTTGCACAATTTTTTGTTAGCATTTACCCAAGTTTGACCTACATCTTTCCTATGTTTGACCAAATTTTAAGCATTTTGACCACCTTTGACTACATTTTATCATGTTTCTAACATCCCGCTAGGGTTATGCTAACCCATACCAAGTTTTAGCTCAATCTGGGACCATTTGGACCTCGATCAGAGCCCTAGAGCATCCTAGGTCATAGTTGGGGTTCCCAACTGCATCATTGATGCACCTAGTCATACCAACTATGTCATTGATGCACATTGGAATTCCCACTACTTCATTTATGCACTTGGGGACCTAGGATCCCCAGAACTGCTCCCAGAACCCCTATGTTGCACTCCGGAGGCCATAACTTTTGTGTTTCAACTTTGATTTATGAACCATTAGTTGCGTTGGACTCATATCTTTGTTGTGAACAAAACTAGCTATCATTTTTATTATTTTGTCACTTTATGGAGTGGTAATCCTTAAAACTACTCTTGGGCTCCTGGTTGCCCACCCCCCCCCCCCCCCCCACCCCAGTCATGTTGATTTTGGCCCCTTGAAGCCTTCTCGGCCACATGTTACACTTTTTGAGTCCACTTGGGCTTCCTAAATGTGTCATTGATGCACTTGTTATTGCCATGATGTACTTGGGCTTACCAACTACATCAGTGATGCACTTGGTTGAATTTTGGGTGCAATTGGGACAGTAGAATGTCCAAAACTACTCCCGAAGCCCCTATGTTGCACTTTGGAGCTCATAACTTTTGCGTTTTAACTCAAACTTGCAATCCATCAGTTGCATTGGATTTTTATATTTTTTGTGGACAAAATGAACTATCATTTTTATCATTTTGTTTCTTTCTTGAGTGGTAACCCTTGCAATCACTCTCGGGCTCCGAGTTGATCCTGTTCTGCACTCTAGGCCTCATAACTTTCACATTTTAGCTCTAATTTTCATTCTGTTAGTTGCTATGGTTTTGTCTTCTTGTTGTTTAAAAATTGACTTATCATATGCATATCTTAGTTTATTTCTCAAGGGGGCACCCATATATATCATCCCTACTGGGGCATGTTGTGGTTTTCTCATCAGTTATTCTTTGACACAATGCTCTAAATCACATTGTATCAAAGAGGGGCAAAATGTAGACACTCAAAAATGGTTTGCATCTATAGTTTCATCACTTCTTCATATTAATTTGTTCCATTTTCTCATTCTACTAACTTCAATCTTTTGGCCAAATTAATCATACTTTATCATTTGTATCCTTCTTTACATCAATTTTGTATCAACTCAAAACCATTTCATATCAACTCGAAGTCAGTTCATATCAACTCAGAATCACCCCAAATCAACTTATAATCGCTTAGATTCACCCCAAATCAACTCAAAATCAGTCCTAGTCATCACAAAGCATATCAAACATCCCAAATCAATGATCATTTATTCAGTCCTAGGTATCGTTGTGGCTTTCAATGCCTTGGAAACCTATCAATCTTATCAATCTAACCTTAGTACTATCTTGGCTCTCTATAATAGGCCAAACTATCATTCATGTCATCCAATCTTTGACATTGTTGAGGCTTTCAATGTTAGATCATGGCATTATCAACCATTTTAATAATATTGACAATGTCTGTCAATATTATTATGATCAACCTTATTAATCAAGCTCGATCCTGTAGCATTTGCAATGTCAGTTAAATGTTACGTATCAATCAATTCATGTCATGTTTCCTTGGTATGTTATCAACTTCAATTAATCAATCTAACCATGGCTTTGGTCTACATGTCATCATCTCATTCGATCTATATCATCATCATATTTTCATCAAAAGACATGGTCGTATTCATTTAATCAATTTGGCCAATCATTTACTAATTTTCCCTATAGGATTAAATGACCCATAATTTAATCCTATTATTCTTTATAATTATTCTTCCTAATTGTCATCCTCAATTAATTAATTTCATTAGTTGATTGGTTCATCATTTGCAAAGCATGGAAATTCTTAATTTCCTAAGCTCCATTTTCCATCACTAATTCTATTTTCTACTAATTCTTATTTTGTGGAATAAAAGGATTTTTGATTCAAATATTCCATAAAATATTGCATCATCATGACACTTGGATATGACACCTCATGGATTCTCCTTTGATACTTGGATAAGATATGTCATAACCATATATTCTTATTCTCTTACGCATGTCCCTATTTGGCTTATTTGTCATAGATTCTTGGCTTTAAGTGGGCTTGAGGTGTCTTATGACACGTCATAGATTCTCTTCCACATTTAGCCAAGTTTGACTTCCATGCATCATAGAATCTTACAATTGGCATATTTTGTCATATGCATCATGGATTCTCAAAGGAATCTCTTGCCACATCGCATATCTAAGGGTGACAAATCCAATGCTCTCACCTTGAGTACCTATTATAAAATGAGCATTCCTCCTCTCATTTCCGGTCCTTGAATCATTGAAGTCTTGGAATCCTTGAAGTCCTTGAATCCTTGAAGTCTTGGAAGTCCTTAAATCCTTAACTTCTTTTCATTTTCACACCATTTTCTCTCAAAGCTTAAATCACAACTTCAAGTATTTTCATGGCATTATCCATATCATAGGCTTTTGCTCCAATTTTGTGTGCACTATAGGCAATGTTGGAGCTACAATCATTTGGAGAAGAAAGAAGGACATTGGAGCTACAAATGAAAGAGGGGGTTTCTATTGCTTTCTTTATTAGTTTGGCTTTCATGGTAGACTAGTGGGTGCTAATGTATGTTGATTGAGCTTTGTGATTTTCTCATAGTATGTTATTCATTTAACCCATTTTCTAGGTGCTACAATATGTGTATTCAAGTTGATGAAATATCAATCCCACAGCTCCCAAGAATCAACTGCATGCAAAAACCTATCACAGAAAGAGAGAAGCAAAATCTATGGAGGCTAGAATTCCTAGATCCATAGATGAGACAATCTTTATGAGAAAAAAGAGAAATTGCTATTATCAAAAGTGAATGAATGTTTTATTACAAAGAGATCAATCCTTATAAAGGAGATCAAAACCCTAAAAGGTAAAAGCTAGGATACATGATAATAATTAATAAAAGAATTAATTATTATATGCCCAAAGTTTAGCTTAAGTAAACTACAGATAATAAATGACTTAATAATTGAATCAATATAATTTAATTAATGAGAAAATAATTTATTACTCTAATATTTTATAGCTTAAGTCTAATATATATATGTGTGTGTGTGTGTGTGTGTGTGTGTGTGTGTGTGTGTGTGTGTGTGTGTGTGTGTGTGTGTGTGTGCTTACACACACACACTAGAGTTTATTAGACCTAAGCTACAAAATATTAACAACATTTATTTCATTTTTGCAGTTATAAGTTATATGTTTTGGAAGTTCCTTATAAGGTTAATTGTATTAGTAGTTGAAGTGATAGTCTACATGTTTATATTGATTCACCTAAACTTTCCAAAAAAAAAGGTATCATCTTGTGCTCATCCTAGCATTGATATGGAGTTTTTCAAGGGCCCTAAGGGAGGCAATTTTTTGACAAGACATAACATTAACTTAAAGGTCATTTAAAGCCTATGGATGTATATATTTGAAATTTTTTGTAGGTGTATACAATGTCTATTTAAAGCCCTATCTAGACTTTTCTTTTCTACAAGGTATATATTTTACCCATCAAATATATTCTTTTGACTTCTTAAAGGAATTAAGAAATCTCTTTCGATGTCTTACTAATGGTGTAAGTAGCTTTCTATATAGATTTTTTTTTATTTTAATATAATTTTATTTTTTCTAATTTAAGAAACATCATGTTTTTCCTTGTCATTATAATCCTTTTATCTTTTATTATTAAAATCTGACACAAGGTGTAAGTAGATCTACCATGGAGAGTGTCATTTTCTATATGCTAATACTTCCTCAAGACTTTAGTTTCTAGAAGGCTCAATGTATATTATTTGTTTTCCCTTATCCTAAATAGATGTAGAATTTAGTTACCCATGCATTTAGTAGGATGAAATTTAGGCAATATAAACACATCTGAATACTATTTATAAAAGTGACTTGTATTTCTAGTTGATTAATTATTTTGAGATTAGTCAAATCTATATCTCTGAAGACAAGATTTTTCCCATAAGATTTGTCCTTTTATCCATTAAAAAAAATACATTTTGGCTGTGGATGCCTCATTAGACTGTAAACTACTCCTATTAAATCAAATCACCAAGAAAAAGTAAATCAAATGCATAAGATCATCCTCAATCAAATATTAGTTATTAACACATTGTATTTATTAAGGCCAATAGTGCAAACTCCAAGCAATAAATACAATGAGAAATTGTTCAGAAAACATTTGTATTTCAGTTAAGGATTTCATAGAAGCTTGATAAATCATGCCACAAATTGTAAGGAGAGATGCTACTCAGATTTCAAAAAGGGTAAATTTTCCCCAAAAGTTCTTTCAACCTTTTATACCAAATCTACAACATTTGATGGAATTTCTCCAGTTACAACATTGTAGAATCTTTGTACATCTAGAATCCATCTCTCATCCTCCTTGGTGACAAAGCTAATTGCCACACCTTTCTTACCAAATTGCCTATTATGATCAATATCGTGTAAATAGTTTTCTATTTTTTTTGGAAAGTTATAATTGATAATAAGAGAAACTTGTTGAACATCAATACCTCAAGCCAAAAAGTCAATTGTAATCAACACTCTGCAAGAACCAGATCTGAACTCTCTCATAACAATGTTTCTAGTATTCAATCCATATCACCATGTATTGCAGACTGTGTAAAATCTCAAGCTCTCATTTTGTCTGTGACCCAATCCACATTTCTCCTACTACTAATGAAAATCATGTTCTATGTTATGGCTAGTGTTTCCTACAAATCATAGAGTGTGTCAAACTTATACTCCTCTTTATCCACATTCACATAGAATTGGTTAATCCCTCTAGTGTAAGCTCATCTCTCTTCACAAGAATTCAAACTAGATCAGCCACGAACCTCCTTGCAATATTCAAGGCTGCAAAAGGCAGTGTAGCTAAAAAAAGCTCGACTTGGATCTTTTGAGAAAGCAACTAGAAAATTTTATATATCTGATGGAACAAGGAGATCAATCAATGAAGAAAATAGATGATACATGTAATGCCCTGATTGGAGATCCTTGGAACAAAGATAAATATGAGCCAAGATAAAATTAGTTTTTACAAGTATGAGTGCACATGACAACATCATATAGGGATAACAAAGATCACAATGGAAGACTTAACCACAATCCTAACAACTAATGAATCTCCAAACACCACTACTTGAATTGACACAACCAACTGATGGACAAAACACCACTACAACATCAAAAAATAATATCTCTGAGCTATAGAAGCAAGGAAACACCAAAAAACCCTAAGGGTACTTAAAACACTAAAATGTGTTTTCTAAAAACTAGTGGGGATACCCCCTAATTTTTGCACAAGGACAATAGATTGATCAAATCTCACATGAGGAAGTGCAACACTACCCATGAGGATCTACCTTTTGTGTGAGGAAATGCATCAATGGGCACAAGGAAGTACTTGGCCCAATAGCCAAAGTACCCCAACACTAGTGTGGGCTTTCATGTGAGAAAGTGCCAAAAGCCATGTGAAAAAACCCAACATACTATGTGAGATTTTACATTCCCATGTGAGAAAGTACAATTTCAAGCAAGAATCCAAAAGGACATCCAAAAAAAAAGGTAAATAGCTAAGGAATAAATTTCATCCACACTAGGGAGCACCAAATCCACATATCAAGGAGAGAAACTCAACCAAATAACTATAAGATGGAAAGCTGAAATCTAAATCTAAACATTTATAGATAGCAATGAAGGGAAATAACTGAAAGCAATATTGCAGTGAACTAAAACAATGAACTAAGTGTGCAGTTCCTCCCAACTATAATAGCATAATGAGAACTCAAAGATCCTAGCCATCCCCTACATGTAGCATCCCAAATTGCCAACTAGATAGTCAGAGTTGTCTTATAAGGATGTCACTACTAAAGTGTAATAACATCATAAGAACAAGAAATCTAACATGCTAAACCAAAAGCAATAGATACTCCAACTAAGAAGGTAACATCATCTATCATATCCTAAACATCATAATATGGGAATGCATCAGTAAAATAACATCATCTAAATACGATATGCAAGCATTCTAATGAAAGAATAAATCACAAGAAAGCATACTCTAGAACTTGAAGTACCAAGTGAAAACATCTAGGAATGGTCACACTAAGACAATAGACCATCTCTATACACCAATCCTTAGTAGTGGTGAAGGTAGTTATTCCTTTCGACCATGTGAAACCCATAGGTCCACTTTCATTGTGCTGATGGAGATAATGATCCAACCACAAACACACTCAAAGAAAGTGTCCATCGCAAACACTCACTCCAGATAGTAATGATGACTGAAACCAAGATCAAGAAACAATGAATAAACTACAATTCTTAGTAAAAAATTCAATGGGTTACTATGTTGGGGCTGACATCATGGAGAGTCACTTGGCATCCAAAATCCCAAGCCAATTTGGCAGCTACACTCCCCAATGGAAGGAGCACAATATAGGCAGCAAGACTCCCCAATGGAAGGTGCATAATTCTCACTTTTTTAATTATCTTAAATGTATTACCACCCAATATTTTAATGTAGTTATCACTTATATAAAACTTTCTTTTCCAACCAATAGGAAAAAGTCAACAGGTTGTGAGACAGAAGCCCCTCCATGTTCTACCCTACCCTATCCATGCTCATTCAAATTTAAGTTCCTATAGGCATGCATATTCCCAACCCAACCCTAATGATCATAACTCCTAGAAGTATTACAAAAAATTGGGCCTCACAAGTCACTCAAAAAATGTATGCACATGAACTTGTGTGTGGTACACCACCATCACGAAGATCATAACACAAGGACTGGATGAGAACACAAGAGGAATATCACTCAACTAAAACACCTTGGAAGAATGGATGTAGAACGCATCCCAATGAAACATAAAAGTGTGAAAATAGTCCAAATAACATCCAAATGGATGATGTAGGTCCACAAATAACATCATGCCAAGAAAACTTGATAAAACAAGGTGACATGCAAAACAAGGTAAAAACCCCCAAAACTGGAAACCTTCAAAATTAAAACCCATTTGGTCTTTGGGCACAAAAGCCTCAAAAATCTAATAAAATTTGGGTTGAGACACCATATGAAAAAATTACTAGCATAATAGTGTGAAACCCCAAACCCTCATCACAAAAATAGGGAAAATGTCCATACTCGACCAACCGGACAGAACTGACAAATAGAAAAGGAGGAGAACACTAGTTCTCAACCTCCAAACCAATAGGTACCAGAAAAAAATACAAAAATTGAGCTAAAAAAAGAAAATAGGAGAGCCCTACTTGACAACAAAAGGGGCTGAAATAGGAAATGACACAAATAAATAAATCACTTACAAAAACTACTAGAAATCATGACACAACAAGGTCTCCCCGAGCCAGGTCCAACAAGACTAACCTCATAAAGATCCCACACCTGCAACTCTCACAATGAATAGAAACATGATCCTCTAGAAGAGGATTCTCAAAAAGCCTCTCAATTTTGTATTTTACAAAAGTGAGAAGTGAGGAATTGAATTCCTCTTTCCATACTCAGTTTTTGAGTGAATATTTGATTAGGGTAAATAGCCAGTTAGACTAGCTAAACTCCAAATTGACCCAAATGAAAATAACCTATTCCTAAAAATAGGAATTCATCTATCACAAAGCTACCAAAAATTAAATTTAATAAAAATTAAAGCTTGACAATCCAAAATCACAGAAATTACCTTATAACTTTGATGACAATACAAACCTCTAAATACATAGACATGCTCACTGGTCTAGTCACATAATGAAAATGAGTTCAAATTTTATAATTACTGAAAGGTATAGTCAAAAAATTAAAATTAGGATATGGCAACCATACAAGGACAACATTGGTAAAATATGAATAGTTGAATCAATAACTCCATGTGCTACTGCCAGGGATATAATTCCTACACATTAAAACACATGATCAAGTGCAATTGCAAATAATTTTAGAGCCAAAGAAATAAATACATTAAATACCTAATTTAACCATTTACATCACTCATGTTTTCATAAAGAATAATAAACAAGAATGAAGTAAATATCCATAGCATAAAATCCATCACATAATAGAATTAGAGAAATTTCCACAATACCAGATAACTAGATATCATCATAGACCTACTGTCATCTCAAAATAGCATCAACATGCAATATAATAAACTAAACAACATAGTAGTATAGAATCTATGGTACTGAAATAAAAGTATAACATCTAACCCTCAGGTCATCTCAAAGTAAAATAATAAGAGTATCAAGTATCTCTTGAATCAAAATAAAAAAGATACCGACTACAAACACAAGAGGCACTACATCCTTCCCCACTAGCATAGACTTACTCCAAGAAGCCAACAAATAGATAGGGGTACAATCCTCTCAATCATGTAGCATCTTCCCAAGTCATAGAGGTCTCATTGCTCAGGTCCCATTGGACCCTTACCTAGTTAATTTCTTGACCTATCAAAGTTAGTCATCAATGTTGAAGGATACATATAGGTTGCAAAGCAAGTTTCTTGTCCACTACCTACAAAGCATCCCAATCAAGAACATAAGTCACACCAGGAATATAATACCTCAAAATAGAAACATGGAGCACATCATGGATGTGTGAAAGGCTAGGTAATAGTGCTAGTCAATAAGCAACAAGACCTATCCTTTCAAGGATCTCAAATGATCTAGCAAAATGGAGTGCCAACTTAGAGCCTTTTCCATAATAGATGGGGCTCTTCCTTAGCTACACTCTCAAAAATAGCTTATCACCAACAAAAAAATGATGATCCAACCTCTAGGCATCTACATACTTTTTCTACCTATCTTGAGTAGTAACCAAATGCTCCCTAATCAAAAAAATTTGCTACTCCATATCCTAAAGCATCTCTAGACCCAAAAGAACTCAGTCCTCTAAATGATCCCAAATTAAAGGGGTATGAAATGATCTACCATAGTGTTGGGAATTCATTTTGCATGAGGTCGATGGTAGGAATCCATTGCGTAATTCCTCTCTTGAAAAGAAAATATTTTTAAAGATCCACTCCAAGGTTTAGTATTTGTCTTGTGACGTACCAAAATTTGCTCAGTAGAAGATAAATGTGAGTGTTCACAAGGAGGCCTTTGTTGGTTCTAAAAGAATCTTTTATCTCATAATCGAAGTAAATATGTTCTTTGTCTCAAAATATCACATGAAAAGAACAATATTTTTTGTATTTTCTATTTTTTCAATGAATGCAACTCTAAAAATGTATCTATATGAAGTCCTATTTGGGCATTAGTAAAGAAAATAACAAAACTTAAAGAAAATATCATAAAATCAAATGACTTGAAATTGAAATTCCTAAATGAACATAAGCTACAGAACACAACATGTTGCTAGTTAAACCTTCGAAGAAATTGGTAGGAAACCAATGAAAATAGGAGCAATCCTTCCTAGAATCCACTGATGCAATTGTTGGTGAGAAACTTTAACAAATTGAATGATATTTTACTTGTCATCAAATCACAAGGCCACAAAAAGTGCGCTCATGTGAGACAAAAAGCTAGGTAGACACAAATCGGGTGATCTCTTCTCAAGCTTGTTACGTCAACAGAATTAATATATCTATAACAAACACTAGAACTAAAATATCACACAAACCAAAAAAAATACAATAAACCTTTGGCTCAATCACAATCTCATGAATAAAATTCACAAAATAATGATACATTCAGGCAAGAATAACTACACTCCAAATGTGAGCACCAAAAGCATAATTTTATTGCATAATAATGGTGGTCTTTGTTACATTTTACAATGCGGTATTTATAAGAAATAATCTCCTCAATTTGTGTTGAGAATGAGAGATATCTTACATGCAATAAAATGCAAACTATCAATTAATCTAGTGCTTAGAGGGACTCCATCTACATTTTAATCATTTATTGGATGCATGAGCCCTCTACATGTCAAAAACAAAGAAGAAACGAGAGAGAAAGTAGGAGGAGGCCATCAATTGAAGTGAAAGTGCATGGAGGCATAAAAATATAGAAGCTTCCCCTTCACTAGGTGTGTGTCAGAGTTAACTTTCCATCAAAATGCATTCTTGATGCATGGAAAGTGTTATTTTTGGAACTGGCAGCCAACTATCGATGCACCTTTGAATTGCAGAGCTATGGACCTATGGACCTACATGAAAATGTAGAGCTTCAGACCTATAGAGCTCAAAAATGTGGAGTTGTGGAGCTATGTACCTACAGAGCTACGCACCTTGATAACTCAAATCACCAAAAAATCAAAGTTGTTAATTTTAAAAATGATTTCTTGGTTTTTCTCAAATGGGGTTTTAGATCACTTTTGTATATATTCTTTTCCTATTTTTGATGATTTATACCCTCTTTATAGCCAATCACTTCCATAAACTTGAACTGCTTCTGCTTCTTCAATCTAAAATCCCAAGGCACATGTGTTGAATCTTGTTATTAATAGCTACACAAGATGAGGAACCTATTCCACTTCATGTGTCCAACCTTTGTATCTTCGAGCTTTGTCTTCTCTCCAACTGCCCTATCCTTCCCGACAAGAAACCAAGTGATCCAAATGATCAAATGTTTGAAACTTTTTCATAATTTTTCGCAAATTTTTCTAGGCATTTTTAAATAGCCTTTTCGAAGGTCTTCTGCTCAAATTTTCAAGTTGAAACTTTCATTGGTCCCTAAAATTAGGCAATTGATATCTCACTATTTTAGGGACTAAAATTAGATCTTTAGGTCTTCTTTCCAACGGTGTAAGTAGTTCTGAATTCTGAGCTCCGAGTCAAAAGTTATGACCCCAACAAGTTAAGGATACCTTTTTTACCTACAAAAAGAAGCAAACATTAGTCTAGAGAGATGAAAATGCTTAATTAAGACACATCTAATGACATTGAAATTTAAAAAACACTAAAAACTAGTTGTGTAGTGCATTGTGGCATGCACGGCACATTTGAAGTGCACGTGGAGTGTATGAAGCGTGTGTGGAGCATATGAAGCACGCACGTGGTGCACTTTGGCATGCGCACATATGAAATGCACGTGGTGCCATTTTGCATGCGCAAAGTGCATGGTGTGTGCAGGTGAGCATCTAATGTGTTATGGTGAATGTGGCCCTTTCCAACACGTGCAAGGCCTTTTGGCATGCACGACCCTTTGGAGCACATGCATGGCCTTTGGCGCTCGAGCACGTGCACTGCCCTTGGTGGCATGTGCATGGCCTTTGGTGCATGTGGTGCTCAGGCATGCATGCTAGCCTCAGCAGTGCCTTCAAGGCCTTTGGCACACTTTGCCCTTGGTTGCACGCATAGCCTATGGCCCATGTGGCGCTCAAGCGCATGCACTGCCCTTGGTGGTGTGTGCAGCACTCAGGCACATGTTGCTCTTGGTGACACATGTGAGGCCTTTGGTGAACACTGCTTTGGTGCTCAGGTGCACACACTACCCTTGGTGGCATACGCACACTTTGGGTGTGCATGACCATTTGTGGCACGTGCATTTGATGATTTTTTTTTTGTGTTTTTTTTTCAATTTTTTTAATTTATTATTATTTTTTTTCAATTTTTTTTAATGTTTTGTTATTATTTTTTTTTTTTACTTTTCTAATTTTTTTGTAATTTTTTGAATTTTGACTCTAAAATTCTAACTCTAACAAAAATTTCTTCTCCTGACTCTTGAAATGTGAGTGTAGGAGTTTAAAAAAAATAAGGGGTCCCCATTCCTAGTGAGGAATGGGGCATGTGTTGTGGACGCCACAACACATACAAGGCCCGAAAAGGTGACATGCCAAGAGAACTATGATACCCATTGTTGTAGGAAAACTCAACAAGGTACAAATAATCCTCCCACTTCACCTACATGTCCATCACATACATGCAAAGCATATCCTCTAGAACTTGGTTCACTCTCTTAATCTAACCATCAATCTCTAGGTGATAAGTCAAACTAAAATTGAGTTGCACATCCAAATCATGTTGGAGAGATGTCCACAGTGTAGAAGAAAAAATTGGATCTCTATTTGAGATAATCCTATGAGGGATCCCATGCAAATGAACAATATCCTCCAAGAAAACATGTGCTATAGGAAAAGCTATGTAAGATGCTCTCATGGGTGAAAAATGTGCTACCTTGGACAACTTGTCCACTATCACCATGATATAATCATGCCTCTATAATGACATAGGTAACTCCATGATTAAATCAATAGATATTGCATCCCACTTCTACTCTAGAATAGTATGCAATTGTAAAAGACTCGTCAAATGTTAGTGTTCTACCTTCACTCTCTGGACTTGACACATCAAGTCAAAAAATCAACAACATCGTGTTTCATCCCTACCTAAAAGTATAACTATTTAAGATTAGCGTGCATCTTCTTGAGACTAGGATGTGCAAAATATGATGCATGAAGAACTTTCAACAAAACCAAAGCATTAAGATCGGCTGACATGGCTACATAGATACACCCCATGTGTCACAATAATCCATTAGACTTAAGAAAATAAACCAAAAACCTCTCATTAAGGGTGCCTCTAGACTCAACCTCTACCCTAACCTCTTGATACCACGTGTCACTAGGAAAAGCCTCTAAGATGTGGCCTTGAAAATGCACTCCCAATGACAACACTTGTACCTCATGTTGCCTCCTACTCAAGGCATCCACAAAAACATTCTCCTTCCCTTTAATGTAGTGAACATCAAAGTCATATTCCTACAAGAACCCTATCTAGTGACATTGTCATGCATTTAGGTTTGGCTGAGTAAAGATATACTGCAAGCTCCTATGATCACTACACAACTCAAACCTATGTCCCAAAAGGAAATGTCTCCAATGAACTAGAGCTTGCACTATGGCCAGAAGTACTAAATCATGAGTGGGGTAGTTAAGCTCATGGTACTTGAGTTTTCTAGACTCATATACAATCACACAACCATCCTACATTAGTACAAACTATGAAATCACTAATAGGATTAGGCACTGCAAGGACTGGTGTACTATTCAAACACTCCTTAAGAGCATTAAATGTTGCCTCACACTAATCCAACCAAACATACTTCTTCCTTTTATGCTGAAGTGAAGTGATGGGATGAGCTACTCGTGAGAAGTCCTTCATGAATCAATGGTAATAACCTACCAATATTATGAAACTACAAAATTCTAAGACATTATTGGGTATTGGCCAATCCATGATAGCACAAATTTTCTCTAGATCCACTACAATACCATCACTTATGATGATATGTCCCAAATACTTCACCTCTAATTGGAAGAACCCACATTTACTCAAGTTTCTATACAACTAATGGTCTCTCAATCACTACAACACTTGATGTAAATGGATTTCATGCTCCTCCATAGTCTTCAAATATATCAATATATCATCCAAGAATACAATGACACACTGATCAAGGTAAGTGTGAAATACTCCATTCATAAAAATCATAAACACTCATGGCACATTGGTTAACACAAAGGGTACAATCATAAACGCATAATTCTCATACCATGTACGAAAGGTTGTTTGATGAATATCAGCCTCCATACAAAGATGATGTTATCCCAACTTCAGATCAATTTTTGAGAAAACTTAATTCTCTCTTGATCTAACCAAACAAGTCATATATCCTTGGCAAAGGATATCAGTTCTTCACCATCACCTTATTCAACTATCAATAGTCAATGCACAAACACAAAGATCCATCCTTCTTCTTCACAAAGATGACTGGTACACCCCATAGGGATACACTAGGAAAAATATGGCCAACAATTCTCTAACTACAATCTAAGCTCACTCAACTCCTAAGTAGTCATGTAGTAAGGAGCTCATGAAATTATCTCTACTCCTAGTATAAGATTGATCTAAAATTAAATGTCACACTATGGTGGTATACCTAGAATCTCATCAAGGAAAACATTTGCATACTTATGAAGGAGTTGATGATCATTCAGTGTCACCGTATGACTCTCAATTCCTCAAGATCACTGAAAAAAAAAAACAACTAACTACCCTTCCACACACTCCACTTCAATTGGTTAGTTGAGATCATTCAAAGTGAGACTAGTCTCTGAACTCCTAAAAGTTCCACCTACCCACTTGTGTCATCAACACACTATACTGACTTATGATGACAATCAATGTTTTCCTAATGGGAGGTTAACCAATCCATGCCCAACACAATGTCATATGATCCCAAAGGTAGGATACAAAGATCCACTATGGTGGTGAAGGTCCCCAAATTCAAAATACAACCACTAACCAATGAATCTATAGCCACTTTGGAACCTACAACTAACTCAACCTACCACCTATTGACATGATGCACTGCCACTAACCCACATCATTGAACAAGAGATAGAGAAATGAAAGAATATGAAGTACCAGAGTCAAATAACACTAAAGATGAAATACCATGCAATCTACCTATAGCCTTGACTATTATACCTTGATTCTTAGCTTGGAAGTTGTCAACCACCACAAAGACTAGATGATTCCTACTAGCATCTCCCATCATAGGCTTGGATCTAGCTGCACTCTTATTAGGTCATGCAGATGGTTTAATAAAACACTCAAAAGATCTATGGTCTGGCTGAGCACATGAATAATAGTTTCCCCTGAAGCTGGAACCTATTCCATGGCCAACCTAAGTAGCACTAGGATAAGGTGCACTACCCCTACTAGAGTTTTTCTTACCACCTTGAGGAGGGTGATCCTACCAAGATTTTTTTCTATGGCTTTCTATATTTCCTTTCTTTCCTTAGTCACCTATACTTTGTCCACCCTTGGTACAAGACCCATTACAATTCCTACGACGTTGTCCACCCTGAGGGGGTGTTGACTAGATTTGGCCCTTCCTTGAGGACTAAGTGAACTATGCATCTTTCCCAAATTTTTATGCACTTTGGTTTTGAGAACCATAGTTATCACTATAGCCTCTAACTAAATTATTCTCTATAAGACACTCCTTCTCAAAAAAAAAAACTAGAGTCCTAGGCTAATGCATATGAACTTCTTTGATAAGGGAATCCTGAAGGCCTCAGATGAAATGATGAGTCAGTAGTAAATCATCATGGTTGTAGTATGAGTAATGCTTAAGATTAAAGAATTGAATCTTGTACTGGTCCACTATTATGTTTCCTTGTCAGATCTCATAAACTCATCAGCATGGGCCTCTATAAACTAAGGAGATAAGGATCTCTCTCAGTACCTCTCCTCAAAGATCTCCCAAGTGAGATATACAATGTTTATTTGGAGCTTCTACCCCTCAATATTCTACCATATGAATGCATGGTCCCTTAACTACATAATTGCACAATGAGCCTTCATATTGGTTGCATATGGGTACATGGTCAAGCAATGCTCCATGTCCAATAACCAAGTTTCTTCCTTGATGTCACCTCCCTTACAGTCATACAATGGTGATTTGGATTGTTGAAGATATTTCATGATATCCAAATGATGGAATCTTCATTATTATGGTCCCTACCACCCCAATGGCTCCCTTGGCCACCCAGTAGAGTATGGGAATGTTTACACTCATGCTCCTCCTCTCTATGCTTTGACTAATGGGAATACCCATGATGAGATCCCTCTTCCTAAAGATGATCTTATTAGTGCTCCTCTACATGAGCTCCCAACTAAGAAAGAATCTCTTGAAGCACTAGCATCAATACCCCAATGTTTTTTTGTTTATTATTAACCTATTCCCCTTCTCCATTCTAATGTTCCTCTTTTTGGTGTTTGTCTCCATAGTTATTTCTATGGTTACCACCCTGACCACTAGGTCTATTGTAGGAGGCATCATTATGGAGGCAACAAGATAAAATTAGAATATATGAGTCACAAGCATAAGAGTCATAGCAAGATAAAAAAATAATAACCAATAACTAATAATTCACATACAAAAACAAAACCATAATGGAAGCATAACATAGAGATCCTAATGTTGCAATACGAGCTTTGATACTAGATGTAATGCCCTACCTAGAGATCCTTGGAACAAGGATATATTTTTAGAAATATAAGGAGTACCTGAGAGTGGAGGGATGAATTAGTTACTACAAAAATAAATCCCAGATCCCTTAGATAGTAGTACAAATCAAAACTCTATATAAATTGTATTCTATTGTAACTCAGCAAACACACATGCACTTTGTTTGCACTAGCAAATGTTGTAACTCGGTAAATGTTGAAATAACTTGGCAACTTTTTAACATGAAATCTTTAAGATATTATATGTGATGAATCTTACTTGACTTAGTTGCATAGGTATAAAAGAAATAGAATGAGAACAATTGACACCAAGATTTAATGTGAAAACCCAATTTTGGAAAAACCACCAATTGTAACTAGTTACTAATTTTCACTCTTCTGAAGTGAGCCCTATTAGGAGCCAACCCTATTAAATATTACAAAAAAAACTATTACATGTGACCCTATTAGAGTATTTAATCACCCTATTATGAGTGGCCTTGTTAGAGGTCTTTAGACAATTCAATTAGAAATGCCACCTTGTTAGAGGATTTGTAAATAATTGTTAAGCCAACTCAATTAAGAGATTTATATTGCTGCTACAATGGTTACAAAGTAATAATGAGATGACCTTGATTTCTGATGCAAATGAATTTTTGATTACAAATCTCAATTCTAGCTTGTATACTTGATCCTTCTTGATCGAATGTATCTTTTTAGCTCAACAAGGATATTCTGCATATCCTTCTAATTTGCTTCCTCTAAGCATCACCAAATATTCTATTCAAATCAACTTCTACTCATTCTTCAATCCTCAACTCAACCTTATGTTTATATCTTGCACATTTTAAAGTCAACTTGAGTACAACTTAGAATACTTAATATTCAACTTCTCAGTATACTAGAACCAACAACTAAATCAATTGAACTCGATATGCCAAAACAAAAAAATCCTTTGTTAGAAGACCATGCTTGGTAGACACTAACTCAAAAATTATTTTTGTGTGTTAACCAATTGAACTCGATTAACATTGCATATGCACAAAGTTTCTTTGATAACCAAGTGAGCTTGGTTAACACTAGCTCCACCAACATTTTCTTTATTAACCGAGTGAGGTCAGTTAACACTCAACTTCTACAAACTTTTCTTTGACAACTGAGTGAACTCACCAGACACTGTCTTCTAAACTAAGAAAACTTTGGAATGCTCGAAAGAAAAAGGAAACTATCTTCATCACCCAAGTGAACTTGACATACACTAACTAAAAATTATTTGACATTTTATGTACAACATCAAAAACAATACACAATTAACCAATTATATCCAACAATATCCCTCTTTGGCATTGATGGCAACACAACATGTCATAATACAATGAAATTTTCAAATCAAGAATAAAGTAAGGAACATATGCTTAGTTTTATTTTGATTCTCATCTATGAGAACTCAACTACCACTATCAGTGTGAACTCCCTCTATCTTTAGTTACTCCCTCTATCAACAAAACTCTACTTTCAACATCTTCTTCTAATAGAAAACTCTCCTTCTTTGATATTAGACCAAGTTCTTCATCTTTGACATCACGAAACAAAATTTCTTTTGATATGATAGCCAAACTCTCCCTCTTTGACATGTCATGCCAAAGAAAATATTTAGTGATTATCAATGTACCTTATGTACTGATTCATTTTCAATGTGCCTTTGTCAATACTATATTAATTGTCTGATCTTCAACATGCTTTGGTTGATGCCTCACTAAACTGCATTTAGTGAGCTTCAGATGGAGGAATGACCCCTAACTTACCTTTTAGATACAAAAATGCATCCTTAGGTAACGTCTTAGTGAATATATCTACAATTTTCTCTCTCTTTTTCACATATTCCAATATTACCTCTTTATCTTGTACTAGTTCTCTCAAAAAATAATATTTTATAGCAATGTTCTTGGTCTTGGTATGCATAATAAGATTCTTTGATATATTAGTTGCATTAGTGTTATCACAGAAATCTTCATACCTACCAACAATTGGTTGAACCAAAAAAATATTAGAAAAATTAACTATTGCTACCACATATTATACTTTTGTTGTGGACTATGAAAGACAATTATGCTTCTTGCTTGTCCAAGATACTAGTCTTTTACCTACAAAGAATGCTTCACCACTTGTGTTTTTTCTATCATCAACACTTTTTGCCTAATCAACATATATGAATGCTTTCAAATTAGAGTTGCCACCCTTTTTGTACCATAGTCCATATTCTTTAGTACCTTTTAGATATCTCATGATTCTCTTAATTTCCATCATGTGATTTTCTTTAGGATTTGTTGAGAATCTTGCCAGCATACCAACTGCTAATGCAATATTAGGCCTTGTGTGCACTACATACTACAATTTTCAATAATTGATCTATATGTGGTTACATCTACATCTTTTGAATCATCATTTTTGGAAAGCTTATGTCTAGTAGATATAGGTGTTCCAACAAGTTTTGAGTCTTCCATCCCAAACTTCTTTAGTATCTCCTTGATATATTTGGATTGAGTAATATAGATATCATATTTCTTTTGCTAGATCTACAATCCAACAAAGAATTTTATCTCTCCAAATATGGACATCTCAAATTATTTACTCATCTCTACTAAAAATGACTTGCACAAGTCATCATTTTCTAAAAATAAAGTGTCATCCACAAATATTTTTGCAAACACAACCTTCTTGTCTATTCCTTTTTTGATAAATAGACTATTGTTATCATTTGTTCTTTGAAAACCAATCTTTATCAAGTAGTTATGAAGTCTTTCATACCAAGCTCTAGGAGCTTGCTTGAGACCATACAAATCTTTGTGCAATTTATAGACCATATCTATTTTTCTAGGATCTACAAAACTTTCACGTTGTTCAATGTAGACTTCCTTATCAAGAATTCCATTCAAGAATGCAAATTTTTGTAGCCATTTGATATACTTTAAATCCTTTGTATGAAGCATATGCTAGTAAAGTCCTAACACCTTCTAATCTTGTAATAGGAGCAAAAAATTAACCATAATTAATACCTTCTTCTTGAAAATAACCTTTATAAACTAACCTTTGTTTCTTGAAACTTCTCCATCTTCATTTAGCTTATTTTTGAATACCCACTTTGTGCCAATTACATTTTTATCCTTGGATCTCAAAATAAGATTCCAAGTTTTATTCTTCTCTATCTATTCTATTTCTTCATTCATAGCTTCAATCCAAATTTCATTATCCAAAGCATCTTTAACATTTCTAGGTTCAAATTCAACAAGCAAATATTTACCTTTCAATTTGATTCTTGTCATTGTTCCATTTAACTTATCTCCAATGATCTAATCAAGTACATGGTGCTTTCTGACATATCTTGCCAATACAAGTATTTTGGATTTAGAACATGTTCTATTAACCTCTTCATGATCTTCTATGTTAAGTTTGGGTCCCACTGTCTATGACTCAAGTCCTTCTAACTTTATTTGCTTAGGTACTAACTCGATAGTGTTTGACTATGACTCAGGCTCTTTAGGCTATGACTTAGGTTGCACTAGATGCAACGATAGATTTTGGGGACTCAGGAGGTGAGGCCTCTTGACTTCCAAATAGATTTGGCATGGTATCAAGTTTATAATAAACAAAATTTCTATAATCCTCAGGTTCTTTATTGCTTTCCTCTTCACTCTTTTCTACAAATTCATTAATTCTCACATGTACACTTTCTATGATCTTATGAGTAGATATATTTAAACATTTGAATGCTTTACTTCTATAGGAGTATCCTAGGAATATGTCTTCATCACCTTTGAAATCAAATTTACCTTTCCTAGATTCCTTCAACATATAACATTTGCTACCAAATACTTTCAAGTAACTTATATTGGGTTTGTTGTCATACCATATTTCATAAGGATTTTGATTTCAGTCTTTCTTCAACTATACTCTTTTCAAGGTATGCACTGCAGTACTGATTGCTTCCTTCTAGTATTTGATTGCAATACTCTTTTCTATCATCAAGATTCTTGCACAATCCATGATGGATCTATTCCTTCTTTCAGCTATACCATTATGTTGAGGTATACTAGGGGTTGATACTTATCTCTTAATATCTTTTCCAATGTAGAATTCATTGAATTCATTGGAAATAAATTCACCACCTCTATCTGATCTCAAATATTTCAGCTTCTTTCCAATTTCTTTCTCTACTCTTTCCACATACCATTTAAATTTTTGAAAAGCTTTAGATTTTTCTTTTAGATACATTATAGTCATCATTCTAGAATAATCATCAACAAATAGAATAAAATTCTTATCTCCATTGTAGCTCTCTATTCCAATAGGTCCATATAAGTCTATATGTACTAGCTCCAAGACTTCTTCTAAATGATAGTCTTTGCTTCTGAAACTTGCCTTGCCCATTTTACCAATTTGATAATTTTTTCTTAGGCCCATATCAGGTTTCCTCAAACTATGAATACCACTTACTTTTCTATTTTTTCTTATCTTGACAAGATTATCAAATTTCACATGAAACAACCTTTTATGTCATAACCAATTTTCTTCTACTCGAGCAATAAAACATAAAATTTCTCTAAGATCTAGGTAGAATAGGTTACCTTTTGTTTGTTTGTTAGACCCAGCCAAATTTCCTTTTCCATCTAGTAGTTTGGCCTACCCATTCATGAATTCTACCTTGAATCCAATTTTATTCAACTATGCCACACTCAATAGATTATGATTTAGTCCTTTAACACAATAAGCATTGTCACATCTGAGTTCATTAGTTAGTGAAATAAAACCTTTTCCCTTTATGCAACAAGGTTCATTGTTTCCAAATCTCACACTACCACCATCATAATGTTCCATGTGTTCAAATTTAGTTTTATCACTAGTCATATGATGTGAGTAGCCACTATCAATAATCCATGTATCATTCTTGCTAACATGAGAGATAAGTGTCATTTTATCTCCTTCATCATCAAAATCATCTTTTATAGTAATGTAGACCATTTCATCATGTTCACAAGAGAAACTTACTATGCTTCTTTTCATCTTTGTCTTCTCTATTTGGGCATCTTGCAAAAATGTGTCCAACTTCTTCACAAGAGAAATAGATTAAAGGAATCTTACCTTTATACTTTCCTTTACCTTTGGGATACCTTCTTCCAAGCAATGGTTTAATGGCTTCAAGATCACTGTCAGAACTATCTTCCTCTTCACTTTTAGATTGTTTTCTTTTGGACCTTTTAGCTTTCTTCTTAAGTGATACCTTAGCTTCAAATGTAGGCTCAAGATTTCTAGAACTAGGAGTATAATTATCATAGTTGTCTAGTTCAAATGTTGTCAATCTTCCAACTAGAGTATGTAAAGTTATCGTATGATTTAGATTACATCTCATCTCTTGAATAGAAGGCACTCTAATTTTATAGATAGGAAGAAGGGTTTTGAGTACCTTACTACTATTGCATCATCAATTTTTCTACTGAAGGCTTTGATAGTATTGATACTAGCTTTGATTTTATCAACATATTTTGCAATATTTTCATCCTCTCTCATTTTCATCTGATCAAACTATCCTCTAAGACTTTTAGATTTAGCTCTCCTTACATTATCATCTTCTCCATAGATATCCTTCAATTTGGTCCACTTTTCATGAGTAGTTCCCCAATATTTGACTTAATCAAATTCAGCATAGTTGAGAGATGAAGCAATATCAATCATCATGATATTATGACTCTTCTTCTTTCCAATTTCTTCAACAGTCAAAGCCTTGAATTCATTAACATGATTCTTTAGCCATATATCTCCAATGGTTTCCAAGTGTAGCCTCATGAGTTCTTTTCATGCCTTGAAGTTATCTTTGTTCAACTTTGGAATCTCCCTTCTATAAGACATCCTAATCTTTAGCTTAGGTCCTTGAAAACTTTTTTGCAAGTACCGAAAGCTCTAATACCAATTGTTTGAATTATAAGAGGAGTAACTAACAGGGGAGGGATGAATCAATTATTACAAAAATAAATCCCTAATCCCTTAGATGTTACTATAAATCAAAGATCTTTATAAACTGTATTTTCCTATAACTCGACAAAAATGCATGCACTCAATTTATAGTAGCAAATGTTGTAACTCAATAAATGCTGAAATAACTTAGTAACTTATTAACGTGAAATCTTTAAAATATTATATGTGATGAATCTTAGTTTACTTAGTTTCATACATATAAAAGGAATAGCATGAACACAATTGACACCAAGATTTAATGTGGAAATCCAATTTGGGAAAAACCACCAATTGCAACTAGTTAATGATACTCACTCTTCTAAAGTGAGCCCTAATAGGAGCCAACCCTGTTAAAGGTTACAAAACACATTTTTAAGTGTGAATCTATTAGAGGATTTAATCACCCTATTAAGAGTGACCTTGTAAATGGTCTTTAGACAATTCAATTTGAAATGCCACCTTGTTAGAGGACTTGTAAATAGTTGTTAAGCCAACTTGATTAAGAGATTTAGATCACTACTACAATGTTAGAGAGAAACAATGAGATGAAATATTTTTTTATGAACTAAATTGATGATTATAGATCTCAATTCTAGCTTGTATACTTAATCCTTCCTGATCGAATGTATTTTTATAACTCAACAAGGATATTCTTCTTATCCTTCTAATTCACTTCCTCTAAGCATCATCAAATATTCTATTCGCTTCCACTTTTGTTCAATCTTCAATACTCAACTTGACCTTATATTTATATCTTGCACATTATCAAATTGGTTTAAATACAACTTAAAATACTTAATATTCAACTTCTCAGTTGGCTAGAACCAAAAACTAAATTAATTGAACTTAATATGCCCAAACAAGAAAATTCTCTATTAGCTAACCATGCTTAGTAGACACTAACTCAGAAAATTTTTTAATATGTTAACCAAGTGAGCTCTGTTAACATTTCATATTCACAAAGTTCCTTTGGTAACCAAGTGAGTTTGGTTAACACTAGTTCCATAAAAGATTTTCTTTATTAAATGAGTGAGCTCAGTTAATACTCAACTTTTGCAAACTTTCATTTGATGATCGAATGAACTTGGTAAACACTGCCTTTTGAGCAAGGAAAACTCTAAAATTCTTGATAGACAGAGGAAACTATCTTCATCGCCCAAGTGAGCTTAGTATATACTGACATGCAATGATATGACATTTTGTATAACATCAAAGATAATACACAATTAACCAATTTTTCCTAACATAAATATCAGTGAAGATAAATAAAAATTTACAAGTATGAGTACATGGAAAAACACCATATAGGGATCACAAATATTGCAATAGAATACTTAACCACAATCCTAACAACCAAAATATCTCCAAAAACCACTTCCTAAATTGGCATGACCAACTAAAGGATGAAACACCACTATAACAGCAAAAACTAAAATCTTTGAACTACAAAAGCAAGGAAACACTAGAAAACCCAAAGGGTACTTAAAACACCAAAATGTGTTTCTTAAAAACTAGTGGGGATACTCCCTATTTTTTGTGTGAGCACAATAGACTGACATAATTTTTTGTGAGGAAGTGCAACACTACCTACAAGGATCTACCTTTCACATCAGGAAATGTATTAAAAGGCATGATGAAGTACTTGGCCCAATAGCCAAATTACCCCAACACTAGTGTGGGCTTTTGCATGAGAAAGTGCCAAAATCCACACAATAAAACCTAGCACACCTTGAGAGATTTTTCATTCTCACACAAAGAAGTACACTTTCATTCAAGAATCCAAAAAAGCATGCTAGAAAATAAAAAGGTAAAAAGATAAGGAATAAAGTTCCTCCACAATAGGGAGTACCAAATCCACATATCAAAGAGAGAAACTCGACCAAATAAATGAAAGATGAAAAGCCAAAATTTTAATATAAACATCCACATATCAAGGAGAGAAACTTGACCAAATAAATGAAAGTTGAAAAGCCAAAATCTGAATATAAACATGTATACATAGCAATAAAGGAAAATGAATGAAAGGAACATCACAAAGAAGTGAAACAACAAACTAAATGTGTGGTTCCTCCCAACCATAATAGCATCATGAGACCTCAAAGGTCCTATCCATCTCCCACATGTAACATCCCAAACTGCCAACTAGATAGTCAAAGTTTTCTTATAAGGACATCACTACTAAACTGTAATAACATCATAAGAATAGGAAATCTAACATGCTAAACCAAAAGAAATAGATACTCCAACTAAGTAGATAACATCATCTATTGTATGCCAAACATCATAATAAGGGAATGCATCAATAAACTAACATCATCTAAACATTGTATACAATCATTCCAATGAAAGCATAAATCACAAGAAAGCATACTCCAAAAGCTAAAGTACCAAGTGAAAACATCCAGCAACAATCACGCTATGAAAATAGACCATCTGTGTATATCAATCCCTAATAGTGGTGAAGGTAGCTACACCTCCCAACCACATGAAACCTATAGTTCCACTCCCACCATGTTGATGGAGATAGTGATCCAACCACAAACACACTCAAAGAAAACATTCATGGCTAACACTCACGCCAGATAGTAATCTTAACTAAAATCAAGATCAAGAAATAATGCATAAACTATAGGTCCTGGTCAAACACTCAATGGACTACTATGTAGGGTCTAACATCATGGAGAGTCACTTGGAGTCACTTGGCATTCAAAAGCCCAAGCTAGTTTTGTAGCTACAATCTCCAATGGAAGGAGCACAATCTAGGCAATGACACTCCCCAATGGAAGGTGCACAATTCCCACTTTTTTAATTATCTTATATTTATTACCACCTAGTATTTTAATTTAATTATCACTTATATAAAAATTCCTATGCCAACCAATGGGAAATAGTCACTAGGTTATGAGATAGAAGCCCCTCCACATGCTACCCTACCCTACCCATGTTCATCCAACAATGAGTACCCATAGGCATGCATATTCCCAACCCAACCCCAATGATCATAACTCCTAGAAGTATCACAAAAGACCAGGCCTCACAAGTCACCTAAAAATGTATGCACATGTATGCATCTATGGCACACCACCATCATGAAGATCATAACATAAGGAATGGATGAGAACACAAGTAGAATATCACTCAACCAAAATTGCTCAAGAGAATGGATGTGACACACATCTCAATGCAACATAAAAGTGTGAAAATGGTCTGACTGACATCCAAATGGATGATCCAAGTCCACAAACAACATCATGCCATGAAAACCTGAGAAAATAGAGTGGGACACAAAATGAGGTAAAACCCCCAAAAATTGGAAAACTTCAAAAGTAAAACCCATTTCATCTTTGGGCACAAAATCAAAGAAAATTTAATAAAATTTGGGTTTAGACACCATATGCAAAAATAACCAACATAACAGTGCAAAAAATGAAACCCTCATCCCAAAAATTGGGAAAATGTTCATACATGACCAACTAGGCAAAACTAATAAATAGAAATAGAAGGGAACACTAGTTCTCAACCTCAAACCAACAACTACTAGAAATAGATATGGAAACTGAGCTGAAACAAGAAAATGGGAGAGTTTTACCTAATAGCAAAAGGGGCTAAAATACGAAATCACACAGAGAAATAAATTGCCTATAGAAATTGTCAAAAATCATGGTGCAACAAGGTCTCCATGAGGCAAATCTAATGAGACTAACCTTGCAAAGATTCTATTTCTATAGCTCTCACAATGAACAAAAACGTGATCCTCTAAAAGATGATTCTCAAAAAAGCTCTAAATTTTTTGTTTTGCAAAAGTGAGAAATAAGGAATTAAATTCCTCTTTCCATACTTATTCACTTTTCTAGTGAATATTCGATTAGGGTAAATAGTCAGTTACACTAGATAAACTCTGAATTGACCCAAATGAAAATAGGTTGTTCCTAGAAATAGGAATTCATCTATGGAAAAACTTTCATAAATTAAACTCAATAATAATAAAAGCTCGAAAACCCAAAATCACGTAGATTTCCTTAACAAATTTTGTGACAACATGAACCTTTAAATGCATAGACATGCTCACTAGTCTAGTCACATCATGTAAATGAGTTCGGATTTAATAATCACCAAAAGGTTTAATCAAATAATTAAAATAAGGATACATTGACCATACAGGGATGTTATTGGTAAAATGTCAATAGTTGAATCACTAACTCCATCTACCACTACCAAGGATATAATTATTGCACAATAAAATACATGGTCAAGTGCAATTGTATTTAATTTTATAGTTGAAGAAATAAATGCATTAAATATTTAATTTAACCATTTACAATCACTCACATTCACATAAAGCATGTTGAAACAAGAATGAAGTAAATATCCATAGCATAAAATTCATCACATAATAGAATCAAAGATATGTCCAAAATACCAAATAATTGAATATCATCATAGACCTACTATCATCTCAAAATAGCATCAACATGCAATATAATAAGCTGAACAACATAGCAGTATAGCATCTATGGTACTAAAATCAAAGTATAACATCTAACCCTCAGGTCATCTCAAAGTACAATAATAAGAGTATCAAGTATCTCATGAACTAAAATAAACAAGTTACAAACTGCAACACAACCATAGTACAAGCACCATGGAACCTTATTAAGCACCTCTTTCACTTATACAATTCATAGCCTTGTAAAATAAAGGTCACCATTTCTTCATTTAACTAATCTAGCTGGACTATTAGCATCTATTAGACCATATAGACAACTAGTGTTGTGAAATGACAAAAAAAAGTTAATTTAAACTCTAGTTTATTTACATGGCACCTCAGAAATACATTTAAATAAATAAATATAGTGATACTTGTACTGACAACATATTGTGAACTATCAAATTCAACTAAAAAATAACACTAAAAAATTCATAAATATTAAATTCTTAACTAAGGTTCCCTTGATCAATCTTCAGGAGTCCTAGTTAATAAACTAGAGAAGATGTTGAAATTTGGAACATTCAAAATGTCATGGTCAGTTTGAGAGAAGAAATACTAATGGGAACCCAAAATTTCTCTAAAAATTATTATATAAAGCATAACAATCTTCGTCTTTTTTTGAGAAAAATAAATCCTAATTCCATAAAATCTCATACAAAAACTATATGGGTCTTGATCAATCAGAATTAAATTTCCAAATTGATTTAAACATACTCCCAAAGAGAGTATAATTGGTAATAAAATTATTAAAATAGATAACACATCCAGTTTAGTTAGACTTGCCTAATGTTGAGAAAAATTCTAGTTGCAAGGATGGAATTTGTAACTATATTTGAATACTTACACGTCCTACATGTTTCTAGCATCAAAATTGTCTCCCCTTTTGATAGTCCTTATTTTGACTATGCCTAAATTCTAAAAGTTTTAACGTAAAAATGCCTTGAATTGTGTTGTGCAGCTAGGGTTTGTTACATTTTTGTTATCTGTCCTCTGGTGTGAACCCTAATCTAATAGGTTTTCCCATTCCCCTTGAATTTTATAAAACATGTTTTTCCCTAGCAAACCCTTAGTTTTAATTCATGCCCTTTTTGAACTTTTGAAAATTCAAAAAATCAATTAGTTCAATCTTTGTTTTAACATATTTGTGCATTTTAATGCAAGCTCACAATTTTTTTAAAGTGTGTGACCATGCAAATAGGTTGATCGCATGGTTGAGGCTCTTCATCAAACTACAACATATTATGGTGTGACCTAGCAAGGCAGCTAAGTTTCCTTTGATTAGTAAATCATGGCAAATACGCATTTAAGTGTTTCTTGTATTGCAATCAAGAAAAGAAGTCAGTCCAACCTTAGCTGCACAATCGCCTAAGTGGAAGGGATACCTTGGATTTTAATAGTGACTACATGAAACCTTTGTTCACATTGTTGAGGTTTTAAAAAAGAAAGAATTTGAGATGACCATGACTGGGTGAAAGTAGTCAGAAGAACCTAAGAAAATCTTTGATGATGTGGTCATACGATTAAGTATATAATCAAGAATTTTTCTTGTGAAGCAGTGGTAGGGTTAAACATTCAAAGTTACCTTCAATCATGCGGTTGAGGCAATTAGGTCATATTAGGTAAGATAAGTCATAACCTAGCAAAAACAAGCTACAAGATGCATGAATCTGTTTGTTTGCTTGCTCACATTGTTAAAGAGGACAAAAGTTATATAGTCAATGACTTAGCAAGGTAGTCAATTCGAAGGAAGAATGTATGTGATCATACGGTCACGGTGTTAAGAGGAAATAAACCAAAACAAGCTACAATATGGCAAAACCAACTAAAGATACTTGTTTTCTTGGTCGCACAGTTAAGAATTATAAGAAGTTTTTAGACCATGACCAGGCGATATAGCTAGAATGAAAGTAGAACATAATTAGTCACATTGTTAAAGAGATCTCAGTGAGGATGAGCTGTAAAGTAGTGACCAAGTTAAGAGTGCATGAAAAGTCCTTTTCTCACATGGTTGCAAGGAAATTTTTTTATGAGATAAGTAAAGTTGTGACCCTGTGAAGTCTTGAATAAATTTCCAATAGAAGGTGATCGCGTGGTCACAGCAAGTCCAAAAGTAGGAAAAATGTGCAAAGACTTGAGTTTGTAATAGTTAAGGGAAGTCACATAATCATAGAGAAGAAATGTTAATTTTAATAAGGTGGAGTGACCATTCTATTAAAGTTATAAAAGGGACTAAAATCCTTAAGGCACTCAATTAATTGTCCAAAATATTAGCTAGATTGCAAAGTAGTGATGAAGGTGTGAAGATGTGATTGCCTAGACATTGGTGTTAAATGCTAAGGTAGAAAATAATCAAAGAGCCACAATTAAAAGGAGTCATCGAGTTGCAAGCATGAGTTTCAAAGAAAAAATGTGACTATTAAAATTTTTTATCATGATTAAAAGGTGTTTTTCTATCAAAAGTGCATCAAAAGATTTGAAAGGCTAGCAATACAAGTAGATTTTGGCACTTTTATAGAATTTGATAATTTTTGCATACGTTGACATAAAGACACATAAATGCTTCCCTTCTACTCATTTCTCTATTAATAAGTTGATATAATGGTTTTTGAGTTACAATTTCCTTTCCATAATCCAAATATAGAAGTTTGAGCACTAAGAATTTTCCAAAATTTGCAAAGATACTCAAAAAATGTAGAGTTGATATTAATAGAGATTGTTTGAAGATTTTAATCATGACACAAGAAAAAGGCAAGATAATAGCCTAGGTTGATGTAGAAGAGTCTTCACAAGCCACTAAACAAGCCAAACCAAAGTTGGTGAACCTATATGTAGAGAAATGGGTATACTTCCTTCTAGGGTCTTCCCATGCTCAAAATGTGAATTCTCATATATTAAAAGATGCATATTCTTTCTATATAGATGCTATTGTACCTAACACCAATGGGAATGAGCTCTTCTGGTACAATAATAGGTTTGATAAAACACCAATCTATAACCCTTAGATTAGGAACATGGAAAAATTGATAATGCCGAAGGTAATAATAGATGTTGATCTGATGAAGGCATTGATCAAATCATATAATCCTACTACTAAAGGATTTCATAGGAAGGATATGAGTATCCTATGTAGGTTGGATAGTGGGACTTTTATTGAAGTTTTTGACCTAGGAGGACCTATGACTAGGCCAATTGAGAAAGAAAAATGAATGAAACATTCAAGAGCTAGAAAATTTTATTTACTAAATGGGTTATGAGAAGGCATATGCCCAAAGCAAAGAAGGAAAAGGGTGAACTACCAAAGAAGGTAGGAGAACTTATGCCACTTGAATTCTTTTACAAATACTTTAGATACACCATGAATTTTTGGGATCAACAAATTGGTGGGAGTAGATGGCATCATGAATGGACCTGGGTATATATACTTTATGGCTCTAGATTTCCAAGACCCAATTCATAATGTTAGATATGATTTTTTTGAGTATATTATAAAGAGGATTCATGAAGAGATTGTGGCAGCTCAAAAGGAAGAATTGGAAAATTTTAGATTTTTCCATTACTCCTTGTTAATGAAAATTGTTCTTTATAAGAACATATGGCATATTAATCTAAATTTTATTGAAGCCACTGAGGAGAATGGAGAGAACCTACCTGTGTAGTTGTGGACTCATTTTTGGCAAAGTTTTTATAGTTATGCTAGTGTTGTTTCTTTTTATAATGATTTTGTTTTTCCAATTTCAAATATGTCAGCTAATATAACTAAGAAAATACCTAGTGGGGTAAGAATGTTAATAAGACCATCTTCTTGTCCTAATGGGAGTAGGGTATTGAGCCATGATTGGGATAGACTTTTTCTATTTGGAAATTTTTTTATTTTTTGGGTGTCCTCAACCCCCTCATGTACTACCTAAATATTTCCTAGAGAAATTACGCCAATTAGAATTCTTCTAGTAGTTACATATGATGAGCAAGGAGTATTTAGGCCCTATTTTTAAGAAAGGCTCTTTTATAGACAAGAATACCAAAATAGGGGACTTTGTCATTGGAAAAGATGTTATAGAAGAATAGACAAGTGCATTGTTGAATTTATGCTTCCTAAAGCCCCTGCCAAGACCTATGATCCAAATGATTTGGTGAGGCATGCTCTTAAGAAGATGAGAAAATACACCCTCCCTAACAGCAATCCAATTGGGAGGAAGATTACATAATAAGTTGTTTAGACATAGAGGTCTATAGGGATAGAATCTGTAAATGGAGAGAGATAATGAGAATAGAAGAAGCCATGAAGGTAGTAGATCCATCTTTCCATGGTTTCTATCATGAATCAACATACTTGGACAGGTATAATAAGTGTCTGGATAATCGTGATCAAATAATGGCACAAGTACCTGCAACAATCAGAGACAAAGAAAAGCCTCAAGCTCCTCAGTAGGAGGATGTTATAACTATTGATGTAGATGATGATCAGCCAAAGAGATCTTCATGGGCTCAAGGGAGAAAAATAAAAAAGATGTTTGAGATCCCTAATAAGGTCAGAGGGAAGGCACTGCAAATTTTTCCTAGATGATCTCAATATTTTGATATAATTAGTCATAATTTATTGTTGAAGCAAGCCTTGTAGAATGAGAAAATTCCCAATTAAACTGAGCTACAAATTCAGATGTTGGATGAGAAAATAATTCAAGCTCAAGAATTTATGAAGGATGATGAATTCATAAAACTGGATGAGTTCAAATAATTCCTATATAGGGTCAAGAAAAATGAGCTTACACTATAGCTACAACCAAGAGACTCCCTAGAGAAGACTGTAGAATTAGTGCAAATGTTGTAGGAGTAAGACCCAAATAGGTAGATCCTCACTATGGAAGAAGCTAGAGAGATGGTTACAAGAAGTGGGATGCTTCTTTTCCCAAGATGGAAGCTTAGTGCATCCTTCATGCTTGATCAAATAAGAAAATAGGATAAGTTGGTCTCTTTTGAGGAGACAAACATTGTTGGTGAGTTGCAGGGGTCTAGTTTCAACATTAATAGCAAGATAATGGTAGTATGGAGCATGGCTCCTAAGCGAAACAAGCCAACTCATATGGAGATAAAATACCCTCTCTAAGGAAATATAATTCTAGAATGTTACTACTGTGTCTAGTGAGCATATACACAATTTGATGAACACATCATCACTCATGGGGAAGAGAAAAATGGATATGTTGCAAGAACAATTGTATCAAACATACAACATATCCATTGATTCCAGGAATAAATATGAGGGGTTGAAGAGAACTTATGTTTTGGAATAGAGATTGTTTGCCTTGGATGAAGAGGTAAGAAGCCTTAGAAATGTAGCTAGGCCCATAAAAAGGGTGAAAAACCAATAATCCTAGATAGAAGTTGATGTAAAAAATGTGGGAGAGACACAATAGATGGATATTGATGAGTGGGATGGTGCAAAGGAGGAAGAAATCAAGATAATACAAAGTCTGATGATGCATAAGATAGGTGCCTTGCAAATTGTTTCACAAAATATGTACATTAGATATATCTCTATGCAAGGAGTTGAATTTAAATGCTCAAAGGCATTAGCTTTGCTTTCCCCTTTATTTACAATCAGGGGGCCATACAAACAATTTTTTAATAGCTTGGTCCCTCTGCTACTTGAAAATAAAGAATTTCCCAAGGGGGTAATCATCAATGTCAAGAAGATGATAAATAGAGTAAAGGAACTAAATAGGTTTTTCTCAAGTAAGATGCAATTGATCCAAGGTAAAATGAAGGAAATTTCTATGGGGATTCCCAATTTTATTCCTACTATCTTAGATGTTTATGGAGCTATAAAAGAATGGCAAGAATGGTCTTCCTCTTTTGAAGATTTTGAGGCTATTTTGAGGCATCCATGGTTTTTTATTTATTGCAATAATGAGATAGATGTAATAGTTGTCTATGATATGATTGATTTTTTGTTTAGAATTGAGTCAAATATGAGAAAATTCACTAGAAAAATAAAGATGATCACTAACACTAAATAGAACAAAAATGTATAGATGAGTCAAACACTATCCAGGATGCCATGAGGCCTAATGTGGATACTGATATTTTTATTTGGGAACTCATAACAACTATGAAGGCCATACCATCTATTGAAAGTGACTAGGAAAAAAGGACAAAAAGGCAAAGAAGGTGATAGGTAGTTAAAGATCAACAAAAATATGTTGAAGAAGCCTATAGAAATTGCCACCTGCCAATTTATAGTTGCATCCTAATTTTTTTGTTCAAAGTGCAAAATGTTGACAATAGATTGAAAAGAGATTGTAAAGAGGGAGAGTAAATGTTTCAATCATTGTTTTATCACTGATGTCAAACCTACTATTTACTGGTAAGACAATTTCTTAATAGATTTAAGTACTATCACTTACTTGATTGATGAAGAGGATTTGATCAAAAGATGTAACAATAGCACCTAGAGGAAAGATTGATTTATGATTATGTAAAGGAGTACAAGAATTAGTTAAGACACTAGTAACATGATGTATTCGCAATCTAATTAAGGTTTCAAAGGTTGGTTACACTAAGAAAGTTCTGAAGAACAAGTTACACAAAGTTTGTCTACCAAACTTGACCAAATGGATAGTAGGTTTCGAGAAAAGTTAGTGCAAGCTGAGTAGAAAATTAGTTGGAGCCAAGTAAATGCTTATTCTAGTGTATACTGAGCAGAATAGTGGAAGACAATTAAAGTTTAGTTGATGGTGAGCACTTGTAAACTTTAGTTTGTGTCGAGTAATTTCATAAAGGATGTCAAGCAATGTAGTATGCATCAAGCATCAGAAGCTAGATAAAAATAAGCTACTACATAATATACAAGATTGTGAATTCAATGGATCTGAGTTGACAAGTTTGTTTTCTTGGATTGTGTAAATCAGGAAGAAGATAAGATTGATGAGATGGTGGCATAGAATTCAAGGTAAACCATTTTTAGGCAAATTCAAAGAGGATTCAAGGAGATGTTTCTAGACAAGATATGGAATGTGGAGTAGATTCATTGTATCCTACCTAATCCATCCTAACCCTAAATTGGATGGTAGAGAATGAGTGGCAAAAGATCTTAATTTCTTATTTATGGAAATGGTTGGTCATGAAGCAAGTTTATCATGTGCAAGAACCTAAGGAATACAAGGAGTCAAGGGCTTTGCTTCATTAAGTTACCTAAGAGAAGAGTTTTCAATTGCATGTTAAGCAAGAAGGCTTAAGGATATGAATTCTTGAAGTGTGAACAAGATATCAAAGCTACAATGAGTGGTAGCCAAGTAGAAAGGGGGACTGAAATAGTGATTTGTAATCTACAAATAGAGTTGTAAGTTGTTATCAGATCAAGCCTTACTTTACTCTCTAATAATTGTATCAATCTAGGGTAAATGCTTTGGATTAAGGTTGACCTAGTAGTCATTTGAAAATCCTTTAACTAGGTGACATTCCAAGTTAATGGTCTAAAGTCCTCTAACAAGGCTGACTCCTAACAAGGTGATTGAAATCCTTTAATAAGGTCACATTTAATAGTGTATATTTAACCTTTAACAAGGTTGGCCTTTCACAGGGCATCACTTCAGAAGAGTGAAAAAGGGTAGCATGTTACTGGTGGTTTTTTCCAAATTGGGTTTCCATGTAAATCATTTTATCAAGTGTGTTGATAAATCTGTTATGTTTTATGTCTACATCTCTGCAAGTTGATTTGATAGTAACCTACAAGTTTTAAGTGTTTGTATAATCTCATGGATGCATGCATGATGAATAATTTTTTATGGGTTCACTAAGCCATGAAATTTTTTACTTATACATTTGGACCTTGGATAATGGATTCACCCCCCCCCCCCAATTATTCTAAAGTATTTCAACAATAGGTATCAGATCCATTTGCTTAAGAGGACTACTTTGAAGGTACTAGAAGCATAAAGATCAAGATGTTGAAAAGAGAAGTACCCAAGCTCAATAGAGATAACTTTCCTGCATGGAAAATTTTGATAAAGCTACACCTTGGAGGACTTGGAGATCATGCACAATCTACCATTATTGTTGAGCATGTTAATCCTGCTAGTGCCCCAACTACTGAGGATATGAAAAAGAAGAAAAAACACAACCAAGCAATGCTTGAGATTGCCACTACCTTAAGTTATGTTGAATTTGATGATATCAAAGGTCTTACTATGTAAAGAAAATGTGGCATACCCTAACCACTATTTATGGAGGAGATGAAAATGTTCTAAGAGCCAAAGCTAAGAGTCTTAGAGGTAAGTTTGATGATATGAGAAAGGAAAAAGGTGAAAATATTGTTCAATATGTTGAAAGGATAAAAGAAGTTGTTAATGCAATAAAAGGAGCTACTAGTAATATAGATGATGATACTATACTAAGAAAAGTTTTAAGGACATTATTGCCTGCATATGCTATTAGAGTTTATGCAATTCAAGAATTGGGATGTCTACTAAGGAATAAAATATCACTTGAAGGTTTGGTAGGTAGACTCATTGCTTTTGAGCTATCTAAATTTGATAATTACAAACTTGAAAATGTTGAATCTACTTTCAAAGTTAAAGTGTCATTGAAGGAATATGATGAGAAGAAGAAAAAGAAAGAGAAAAAATATGTGTCTAGTGACATTGATACAAATGAGGAGGATGTAGAACAACTCAAAGCACTACTGGCAAGAAGATTCCACAAAGGTAAATTACCTATCATTTGTTTCAATTGCAATGAGGTTGATCATATTACTACTAGATGTCTAGAGAAGAAGAGCTACAGAGGTGGTGATAAGTACAAAAGTAGAAGAGATGAAGATAGCAAGAAAGACAAAGGCAAGAAGTCTTTCTATATTATTGAAGAGGAAAGAAGGGATGATTCTAATGAACATGATGATGAAGTGGTGTATGTTGCAATGAAAGACAAATCTAATGAAGATGAGGCAACTACACTTGTGACATGTGTGAACAAAAATGATAGATGGATCATTGACAATGGATGTTCACATCAAATGATTGGAGACAAAAGTAAGTTCATTACCCTAAATTGTTATGATGAAAATTGTGTAAGACTTGGTAATGATGCACCATGTTTGATAAAAGGAAAAGGTTCTATCAAGCTCACAGATAAGATTTTATGTGACAATGCTTACTATGTTGAACGTCTTAACTATAATCTCTTGAGTGTGTCACAACTGAATAATTTGGGATGTAAGGTTGAATTTGAAAACAAGATTGCTAAGATATATGACACTGATGGGAAACTAATTGGAAAGGGTGATCAAACAAAGAGTAATCTATTCTATCTTGACATAGAGGATGCTACTTCTCTAGTTGTAAAGTTTGATGATGTATGGCTATGGCACAAAAGGTTATGTCATGTCAATTTTGATGACCTGGTCAGCATCATTCACATGATAAAACTTAGAAGTTTTTCTAAATTGAAGAAACCTGATAATATAATGTGCAAACAATGTCAGTCAAGAAAAATGACAAATTCAAGTTTGAAGAGTAAAGCCCATACCTCTAAAGGAATACAAGAGATTGTTCATATTGACTTGTATGGTCCAATTGATGTGCAAAATTACAAAGGAGACAAGTACATTATGCTACTTGTTGATGATTATTTTAGAATGATGATAGTTATGTTTTTCATAAGATAAATAGGTTTTATAGCGACCCTGAAAACCAATAGTTAAAACAAAACCAAGGCTGATAATAAGTAGTTAAAGCCCAACCAAACATAGACAAGTCACAAGGCTAATAATAAGCATGAAAGCCCTACCAAAAACAAAGGCCAATGAAAAGGCGATTTCAACATACAGCTAAAAATCCATAACAAGAAAAAGCCAACTAGACAAAAAATAGCAGTAAACTATTCAAAAAAAGATAGGAAAAAATAAACCATGATTACTCTTCTGTCTTTTGCTCAAGCTCTTGCATCATCTAAGTTGCTTCATAGACTTTGTGAGTCTCCTTATCCATCTGCCCCTGAGTCTTCTAAACTTCTTGATCTAGGTTGCTAAACATAATTTCTATTTCCGCATCCTCTTCCATCTTGGCTCTTTCTTTGTCCTTGTCCTCACTTGCATCGAGCAAACCTCTGGCTTTTAACATTTCAGTAAGGGATAGAATGTTATCATTGATATAATTGAGGATGGAAATCATCTAATTTACTAGATTATGATTATAGTTTTCTAGATTCAGGATTCTCTTCTTAGCCAAACTTAGTCGATCCTCCTGATCCTTCTAATTTCTCAGACTTGGCTCCTTCCTATTATTTTCCAATTGGTTGACTTTTTTTTTGAACTCTTCCAATTCATGGTAAATCCATTTGATTGACCTAAAAAAATTGATCATGCTATTATGAGCATTATTCAACAAATTCATGCTTTTTTCCCTAGCATTATCCATTATTACCACCATAAAGGGATCGATGAGGTCTTTGAACTTGAGCTAGCCCTACTTTTCTTCAAGGATTTGGGAATTCATTGTCTGTCTAATAATTCCCATCTTGGTCATTCTTACATTGAAGTTTCTCCATGTCTTTCATCTATCCTTCATAACCACTTCTCCACCCTCTCCACTAATATTCTCCTTCTCTTGCTCCTTGGGAGGAATAGGGGAAAGAGGAATAGCAGATTTTTCTAGCCCTGAACCCAACACCCCCTCAGTTTTCATCTCTTTAACCCTCTTCCATTTTTTAGCAACTGGTTCTTCCCTCTTAATTTATGTCTCCTCCTTTTCCTCATTCTTATATTTCATTTCCTCCCCTTCCTCATTGTAATATTCATCACCATGGCCTATTATTTTAGGCCCATGTCCTCTAGGGCTCTTCCTACTTGGGGTAATAGATGAGGGTGATTTCTTATCTGACTCTTTGGCCTTCTTTTTAGAGGAAATTTTTTCCTCCCCCTCCAAGCTAATACTTTGGATATCCTCCTTATCAGAGGAAAAACTAGAGCTACCTAAGTCCTTAGAGGCTTCTGCTCCATGTAGAGGAGTTTTACTTAAGGTCTGAGCTTCAAAATGCTCATAAATTAATAGCAATAATCCTTCATGCAAGGAAAGATTCACAGAGGGTTTTTTCTTGAATTTAGAAATAGCCTTAGTCATAGAATTAAACAAATAAAAGGGGAAAGAAATCTTAATGCCATGGTGGAAATGGCTGAGAAAAACAAAGTGATTAGTTCTCACATGATCAAATCTAGTATCCAATGAAATGTACTCTATAATAGCTTTTAAAACATACCTCCAAAGTTTTTTGATAGAATTCATTTCATAATACATTTCACATTTTACCAAATCATTCCTCTCCTCTGATCTCTTTGCAAACTCCTTGACTGCATTTTTCGACAGTGTCTTGTCTCTATAAAATTTGAAACCCTCCACCAAAATTTCAAAAACAAGATCAATGACTTCCTTTATAATCTAAAATGGAACTCCATTCACTTTAACTTTACTATCCTTCCAAGAGTTAACATACTATTAGTAACATTTGGGTCAAATCCATGGAGTTTAGCAATGTAATTTGCTATACCTCCCTACTCCAATTTCTCCCATACATTTTCCCTTTGTTTCCATTTTTCTACTTGACCCACAAGCTCCTTCCTACTTCATTCCCCCACCATTTATGAGCTCGCCACCCCTAAAATTTGCATAAACATCAACCTATGCAAACCCTTCTCAAACCTTTGAATGCTCTAGTTTTTTCTTCTTTGAAAAGCACCAATATAATTTTCTATACTCTAGAAAAAATGGCAAATGAAAAAATTGACCCACAAAATGTGTCGATATGACACTGATAACCTCACTTGACTATGTTTACTATAAATGCCATAATTACAAAAACTCACACCCAAGCTACCATTAATAATCATTATTACATTAAGATCTCCACCATACCTCCCTGGATTTTTTCTAGTTTGATAAGACTCTTCACTTCTTCTAGAATATTCCCACCCAAATTCTAGGTCATCACCTTGTCTTGCCTAACAACTTCATTGGCAAACTAGTCTACCATAGGGTTAGCCTCCCTATAAACATGGGTGACATGGACACATTCAAAACTTTCAAGGACATTATAGGTCTCTTCTATTAAATTAGCAATAGACCATGAAGGTTGATTGTTTCATTTAATACATCTTATAATGTTATTAGAATCCCAATCCAACCATAATTTTTTAATCCCCATGTCAAAGGCCAATTTTACTGTAAGGCAAGCAGTACTAGGTTTAGCAAAATGGTTAGTTTGGAACACCAAAGGATGAGAAAAAGCCACCACCCCTCCACCATAGTTATTTCTTATGATTCCTACACAACCCAAAGGTCTAGGGTTACCTTTTGATGCACCATCAAAATTTTCTTTATGCCATCCCTCAAGAGGGAGCAGCCATTTCACTTCCTATCTTTTTATACTCATGTCCTTTTCTTTCTCCTTCTTATTACCACCATTTTCAATATCTCTCCCCTTCCTAACCTAGTAATTTTCCTTTATGCTTCTAAAAATATTCTCCCCAAGAATAGAAGCAGGTTCCTCTCTTTCTCTGAAAAATCTATTATTTTTTTCCTTCCAGACTACCGAAAAAAAAATTAGGCAAAGTCCAGGTGCTTAAATCTAGTAAGTCTGAACCTTTGAACATATTTATCCAATGACAAAAGAAATCTAGAAGATTGATTGGTTTGCGCTACCTTACCCCAAAATTCCTAGTTATGTTATCCCAGACCTCCCTTAAGAAAGGATAATGGATAAACATATGATTGATCGATTCCATCTAGTTTTTACAAAGGATACACCTATTGGGCATAATATGACCTCTTTTTATTAAATTAACCTGAGTAAGAATTTTGTCCTGCAAGGCCAACTAGTAAAAAATATTGAACTTTGGGGTAAGACTAGGTAACCGAGATTTCACCGAAGGGGGTTTTTCTATTAGGATCCAAAGAGAGTTATAGCCCAAAGCTACCGAGTAAAAACCATTAGGATTGTTACCTCCTATAACTTCATCCATCTTATTATTATAACCATAGAATTCAGCATTGTCATGATCAGCTTGAGATCCTCAGAGATGAAAGATAGGTCTCTCCATCCCTAGTTAGTTCTATAATCACTAACTTTCAAACCAAATTGCCTAATACAATCATTAGCCCATATTTAAAATATATGACTATTAATAAGGGGTCCTTGAAACAAACAATTATCAATCCAGAAGAGAATATCCTCCCCATTGCCCACTTTCCAAATAACCTTAGCCTTGGCCAGCTCTCTTGCCTTAAGAATACCATTCCAAATAATAGACATGTTTGGGATATCCTCATTGTTTAGCAAGAACTAGATAGAAGGTCTTCTGATGTACTTGTTAACAAAGATATCTCTCTATTCCCCAATACTATTAAAGATGCACTAGATCTATTTCACTAGAAGAGCAATATTGAGATGCCTTAATTTCCTAATATCCAATCCACCATATCACTTTAGAATATAGACATTATCCCATGCCACAAGGGGATATCTTTTCTACCCTTCAAGACTTGACCACAAAAAATCCCTCTTAATCTTTTTCATTTTCTCTGCAAATCTAACTAGTATCCCAAAAAGGCTCAAGGCATACATTGGGAGGCTCTAAAGAGTGGATTTTACCAAAAGGCATTTGCTAGCTTGAGTAAGAGAAGCCCCTTTCAACCCCACAAGCTTCTTATTGAACCCATCAATGATCCCATTCCAAAAGGAATCAGGAGGTTTAGCACCCAAAGGGAGTCCAAAATAGGTGGAAGGAAGCTTTCCCACTCTACATCCAAGGATCCTCACAATTTTCCTCTGCCTATCCTCTGGAGTATTAATGACGTAAACTAATTTTTTTTCCCAATTAATAAGTTTTGTAGATCCTCTAGTGTACAAATCTAGAATCTCCTTCATAACCCTAGCCTCCTTGATTGAAGCTTCCCCTCCCATTATAGTTTCATCCACAAATTGTTGATGGGAAAAAGAATCACACCTAGAGGTTGGTTTAATCCCTTTTAGCCTTCCTTCTTGTTTGTTCTTCTTGATTAACCTTCCAATACATTCTACCAAAATAAGGAACAAAATAGGCAAGAGAGGATCCCCCTATATAAGCCCTCTCATAGGTTTAAAAATAAATAGAAGGAGCAAAATTTACCAAATTAGTAAGAGAATAAGTAGAAATAAGCTAAGATATAAATTTACAAACATTCTAATCAAAGCCAAAAGCCTAGAGCACCAAACCGAGGAAATTCAAGTTCACCCGATCATAAGCTTTTGAAAGATCTAGTTTGAGAAGCATACCATCTCTCTTTCTAGCTTCCATAGACTGGATAACTTCATGCCCCATCATGGTCAAATCCAAAATCTATCTTCTAGGGACAAATCATATATGTTGCTAAGATATGATCAAAGGAAGGATTTTAAGCATTCTAGAGGTTAGCACCTTTGGGATAATCTTGTAGAAAGAGTTACATAGACTAATAGGTCTAAATTTATCCAAAGAGTTAGCCCTAGGAATTTTAGGAATGAAGACCAAAAAAGTAGAATTAATCTCTTTTAGAATGCTTCTTGCTCCAAAGAATTCCTAAATAGCCTTCACAACATCTTCCATAACCACCTGCCAGTAAATTTGGATGAAGGTAGGAAACCCATCTAGGCTTGGGGACTTATCCATAGGGAGGGAGAAAAGAGCTTCTCTAACTTCCTATGCATTTGATATAGCCCTTAACATTTTATTATGATGGGGTTGAATAATCTATGGAATACATGAGACAATTTTATTCTGATCCAACTTCGAAACCAAGGGATCCCAAGACATAAGAGAGGAGAAAAAGGAAACAGCCTCAGCAGAAATTCCATTCTCTTTTTTCAACATATCCTCCCCCTTTTTTAAATTAGAAAATTTGTTATTAGCTCTATGCTTTGGAGTAGAAATGTTTTAATCCCCCTCTTTCAACTAGTTAATTCTAGATCTTTACTTCCAAAACTTCTCTTCATTATTAATAATATTGTGCAAGTTAGATAGAATAAACAACTCAACATTCCTATTCAAATCATTATACCCTTCCTATTGAATAGTATCCTAAATTGAGGTGAGTTTGACAGAAAAATCATCTTTGTCATGAAAAATATGACCAAAATCCATCTTATTCTAGACTTTTATCATTCTCTTCACATTACTCAACTTCTTCACAACTCTAAACATGCCAATACCTTCCACTTCTATCCCCCACCAATGATATATCTTATTCAATAAATCAAGATGTGATGTCTGTTGGATAGTGTTGTTCTTGATGTCACACAAAATGTCATATCAGTCTTTAATCTCAGTTAACCGAGTTCAGACAATGATAACCGAGCTCACTCGATCATCGAAGAAAATAAAACAGACAATGATAACCGATTCATCGAAGAAAATAAAACAGACAGTAATAACCGAGCTCACTCAGTCATCGAAAGAAAGATGGAAAAGTCAGTTTTCACCGAGCTCACTCGGTCATCGAAGGAAAGATGGAGAAGTTAGTTTTCACCGAGCTCACTCGATCATCGAAGGAAAGATGGAGAAGTCAGTTTTCACCGAGCTCACTCGGTCATCGAAGGAAAGATGGAGAAGTCAGTTTTCACCAAGTTCACTCGGCGATTGAAGGATTTCACGGAATTCTCTGTATTAACCGAGCTCAGTCGGTTAACACAAGAATTATTTTTGAACAGAGTTTACCGTGCTGGGTCAGGTAGTAAAGGGATTTGTTAAATCTTGCAATTCAGCCGACTATTGGAATAATTGTTTTCCAAGTTATTTGAGCTGACTTGATAACCTGAAATATATATATATAGAGTTATTCAAGTTGTAAAAGTGTGGAAAAAAAAGGTGTAAAAACAAGTGAAGAACAAGAGAAGCAAGGATGCGAAAGCAAATACTTGGATAAGAGAAGACTGAGCGAATCTTGATGAAGGATTAAAGGAGCTATAAAGTTGTATTTGATCAGTAAGGATCCACTCAAGCTGAACAGAGATCTGTAATCAGCAAAAGATAAGTTGCATATTATTCAGGTCACTTCATTGTTGCTTTATAACCTTTGCAGCAGTGAATCCAAATCTCTTAACAGAGTTGGTTTAACAACCATTTTGTAAATTTTCTAACAAGGTGACAATTCAGTTGAATTGTTCTAAAGACCTCTAGCAAGGCCACTTCTAACAGAGTGTTTAAATCCTCTAACAGGGTCACACCTAATAGTGTGTTTTTGTAACCTTTAACAAGGTTGGCTCCTAACAGGGCTCACTTCAGAAGAGTAAAAAATAGTAACTAGTTACATTGGTGGTTTTTCCCATATTGGGTTTCCACATTAAATCTGGTGTCTCTAGTGTTTGATTTTGCTGAATTGTTTTGATATTAGTTCTTAATGATTGTTATTATTTGCTGCAATATCAAGTTTGAGTAATCTGTAAAATAGATCAAACTTTTAGACATCTAAGGGACTATGAAATGTTTTTGTAGTAACTTATTCACCCCCTCCCCCTCTCAGTTACTTCATTCTCATTTCCAACAATTGGTATCAGAGACTTTGGTACTTTCAGGAGAAGATTTCAAGGATCTAAGCAAAAGATCAGGATGTCTTACAAAAGAGAAATTCCAAAACTTAATAGAGATAACTTCTCAGAATGGCAAGAACTGATGAAACTTCATCTGGCTACTGTTGGTGATACTGGACTGAAATACCTTGAAGAAAAATATGAAGAACCTTCTGGCACACTGTCAGTCAATGATATTGCTGAAAAGAAAACTCACAACAACATGATGATAGACATAGCATCTGCTCTCAGCTATGAAGAATTTGATGACATTAAGGACTACAAAACCGCCTTTGACATGTGGAACAAGCTAAAAGAAATCTATGGAGGGGATGACAATGTGAGAAGAGCAAAAGTAGAAAGTCTAAGAGGACAATTTGATCAAATGAGGATGAGAGAGGATGAAAACATTGCAAAGTATGTTGAAAGAGTTAAAGCATGTGTAAGTGCAATCAGGGCAACTGGTGGTAACATCAAAGGAGAAACAGTTGTAAGAAAAGTTTTCAGAACCTTGCTTCCCATTTATGCAATCAAAGTGTCTGCAATTTAGGAAAGAAGATGTGAAGCAAATCATCAGATAAATCTTGAGGCCATAGTTGGGAGATTAACTGCATTTGAACTAGATAACTTTGACAACTATGTTCCAGCTTCCAAGAACATGGAATCAGCATTTGAGGCCAAACTTTCACTCAAGGAGAAAAGCAAAAAGAAACTTCAGTCAGAAAGTGAAGATGAATCAAATCTAAGCTCAGACAGTGATCTTGAAGTAATTGAAGCTCTTCTAGCAAGAAAATACTCCAGAGGAAAAGGAAAATATAAAGGTAAAGTTCCTCTAATATGTTTTTCATCTGAAGAAATTGGTCATATTGCATCTAGGTGCCTAAACAAGAAAAACAATGATGAAAAGAAGGATCATAAATGGAATGGCAAGAAAGATTTCAAATCATTCAAGAACAAAGGTAAGAAATCATGTTTCATGGCTGAAAATTCTAAAAATTCTAATAATAGTGAGGATGAAATTGTTTATATTGCTGTTAAAGATGATTCTGACAATGATGAGGAAGATAAAATTGCTCTTATCTCTCATATAAGTAAATATGATACATGGATTATAGACAGTGGTTGCTCACATCATATGACTGGTGATAAAACTAAGTTTGATCAGTTTGAAGATTATGATGGTGGCAGTGTAAGGTTTGGTAATAATGAACCTTGTTTCATAAAAGGAAGAGGAAGACTCTGTCTAACAAAAGAACTTGTTTGTAATTGAAATTTCCCTTTTTTGATTTTGTATGATATTTATAATCTTTAATCAGATCTTTAAGATCAAACAACTAATATCACAAAGATCCTCCAAATTTCTCAAGAAACCCCAAATCGGGTATGCCAGAAATGGTGCCAAAAGCTTCATAGCTTCACCTATTATTAATAAATCTGAAAATGGCCATTTTTACAGATTTTTCAGCAGCATAACAGCCTAAAAAATGACATTTCCAGATCTATATAGCCTTTATACAACAGCTCACAAATGTAGGACAAAAACTATGCTCATCGAGCTCCCGAAATTAACACAAAAATGCCCGGAAACACCACAAAAATACTAATAAACTATCTCAGAATTTTAATCACATCCCAATACATATGTTCAGCTCTATTTTAACAGCTTAAAGTCTTAAATATAGAAGCAACCAAAACTGATATGAAATGCTCATCTGAAAACACCAAACTCATGCAAAAAACACACCCAAAAACCCACAAATCTACACTGTTCAGCACAAAGGCAAACTCTGTATGAGCATGCACATGGAATGGCTTCAAACTCCCATCCTTAGCCTTCCTGGAAACCTGCAAACTCCCGTTCTTGGGTCTCCCTAGAAACCTGCAAACTCCCATTCTTGGGTCTCCTTCTCCACAGGTTTGGCAGCCTCTGAAGAATAACAAAGAATGAGCAAAAATCAAGTTCTCCCCCCTGCCCAAAATGCCTCCAAACCCCTTAAAAGAGGCCATAACCATAACTCACATCCAAGAGAGGTTAATGAAACATATTTTAATAATAATTTCATTTATTAGTCCAACAGTTTCCAAAGATTAACCCCCCTTTTTCCAAAACTTCACTTTCTTGGGCCTGCCTGTCTTAGCAAAGATTATTATTTTTTTATTATTTGAAAAGGGGACATGACAAGTCCTCCCCTCCCCAAACATTGCTTGTCCTCAAGGAATGGCTAAACAATAAACCAATCAATCCACCTGGATCCCAAATGTAGTCATGAACTATACTACTACCAATTAACATAGGCTCCTGCAATATCCTCTGCAATATGACCAAGAGGAATCCATAATCAAACTGACAATTATAGCTCAACCAAACTCCAAAATCACCACCACCATAGTCAAAAACCCATGAGACACAAACTCTTAGAACATCAGAACCCAAGTAAAGTGGACAAATCAAACTACCAAAACAATAAATACCATCAATGCATCCCACTGGCCTATACGAAATGTACAATCCAACTCTGCAACAATGGTGAATGCTCTCATATGAAACTATACCAAGTATGGAGAATCCACACATTGTACAACTCCTGCAATCAACACAACTCTGTAGATCATCGGCCACTGTCTCATAACCATAACTCCCATGCACCCCTGATGGTGAAAAGCCATCACAAGATGAACAACAAGAAATGGAACCCAAACCAAATTTTCCTACCATCAACTCCTCAACACAAGGATCAATTGCTAACTGATGTACATACCCTGCTGAAGCATCACTCCAAAACTCCTGCTCTAAGTCATGTATTATCAAGCTATCAACTGCAGGACCTATCACCATGTCATGCCCATCACAACTCTCATCCCGAGGCATCAAACTATTCCATAACTGATGATAAGCACTAGGAACCAAAGTACATCTCTGTATCATAATCTCATTAACATGGTCATCAAAGGTAAATTGATGAGCGTACCTCACAGTGTAATGCCGATAGAATGCACCAATCTCAGTCAGTGGCTCAGACTGTACTCCAGATGAAACTAACTGCAATTGATCATTAACCATGTTGGAATTGACTACTATCTCTGAAGATATCACCAAGGGAGTAGTATTGCTATTAGGAAGCATGCCAATTGTCGACTCACCAACATCACACATGCTCTTTGATACATCTCTAGTCTCTATGCCATCAGTACTATAGGCCACCACCATGTCAGGCATACAACAATCTTCTACAAAACCCAACTCAACTGAACCTGACTCTAGTGGGAATGAACCTGATATGCCAATGTTAGTATCAAGGATGGATGCATCCCCATCTCCACTGTCTCTGAAAATCTCAGCCATGGACATCCTCGGATCACCAAACACCATAGCTTGTGACTGTATAGAATCAGGTAAAGACTATAGCCACTCTAACTCCATGGTCGCCTTAGCCAAATGAAACTGTGACTCCTTGAAATCCAACTGTGTACTCTCAAGAATCTCAGAAGTCACCTCAAGTTGCTCAGTAAGCTCACTCACCTCATCTTCCTTGGCCAACAATGCATCATATGCTGTGCTGCCCCACTCCATAAGATAATCTCTGTCAGCTACCAACTACATATAATTCTGTCTCAAAATTTGAATAGCCTCCCATAAAGAGTGGATCTCTGTCAAGGAAAGATAACTGCCTTCCTGCTCATCACTAGTAGGAGAACCCCATCCATAAACTGCTAACAATTGACGAGCAGCATCAAAATGCTGGCAAGCGATAGAAATGTCTCGATCACTAACTCTTAACTGATTAGGCACATGATGGCACTGGCTTGACTATCTCCTACAAACCTCCTCTGATGCACTATCTAAAGGAGTATCCTCAAAGTCACTAGTCTCTAGAGTATTACAATCCATACCCTGTGAATTAAATCTAAAGCTCATATCAACATACGGAGTATCAAAAACATTAGCACTGCTATCCAACTCCTCTGTACCCAAGGAAACTAAGTCTTCAAAACTACCCACTACATCCTCCTGGATGTCATCAATGCCAATATGATCCTGGGACTCATCTGTACACATTGCCAAATATGAAATATCATCAACACATTCCAGCAAGTATGGTCGACTAGATATATGAACAAAGCCCAACACCGGTGTATAAAAACTAATTCAAACATCGAATAAGCTCCTGGCACAAGAAAAGACAACACCGTGCAATCTGCTAATCAAATCCATGGTAGCACCCAAACAATCACTGCTACCAAAAAGTGTTAATGATTTATAGTCAACTGAACCCCAAATGCCAATATAAGAATCTCGAGTCCATATCTGTAAACTAGAATTAGCTGGTAACTCAAGCAAAATCCTGACTTGAGTAATATGACCAATACCAACTAACTCCACATACCTGTCATGATGAGATAATGTAGTGACAATACTGTCTTCACACACCTTCAGCTGGCAGGATAAATCATGTGAAGTACTACTAGTCTCAACCTCATGTGACGAAGCATCTAACTATGCCTGGTACTCTCTCTCAGAAGAGTCATGAATGCTCAATGTCTACTCATCTACACCAGGTATCTCACCATCATGCACAAAAACATCCTCATAATCATCATCCTTGAGGTTAAATCTATCTATCACTCTTTGACTAAAATCATCAAATGTAGTTACCTGATCATGACCTTGAGTAGTCATTCCATGATACCACCAATCATAGGCTGCATCTTCCAAGTGTAGACTTGCAATTTGAACAACATCACTCTCCTTCACGGGGTTAAGTGTGAAGAAGGTCTGTAATTTTTGTAGCCATGCTCTAGCTGAAATTTTATTTGTTCCATCAAAAGTAGGTGCTATAAACTTGCTTATTTTATTTTTGAGCTCTCTTCCACTTATGTCATGCTCCCTTCTATACTCTTTCTTGGGCATCAAAGTGTTCATCATATCCACATATTCTCTAAAAGGAACTAAACTACGAAAGTCATCATCTAAGCCATTATAAGTAGCTCTTAATGTAATCAAGTTACCTGTAACCTCTTTCATAGGATTAATGGCTGGATTTGGTACTGGTGGCTCATCTGCAGGCAAGAAAATAGTTTTGGTTGATTTAGATGGTGTGGATTTCAAATTTCTTGGCTCCTCTGAAGTGCTCCCTTTCTCATTAATAGATGCAACTCCTTGTAGTTTTTCTGTCAATATTCGCAAAGCCTCTCTAGTTTCTGTGAAACTATCCACTGTTTGCTTCTGAGTATTTTGGATGTCTTGGAAGAATTTCTTTGCCATCTCATCTGGATTAGCCATACTTTTCCCTTCCTTGGATTTTGTACTTTTACTTTCAACTGGAGGTTTGATCAAAAAAAATTTATTCTTTTCTCGCTGCAAATATCTTTTTTCTCTTTCACTTAGTTGCATGCAACCATAAATTTTGACATGCAGCTGATTAGAAGCAACATGCAACCACCAAATGCACCAAGAACTAACATGCATATGATTAGAAGTAGAATGCAAACATAAATTTTGACATGCAAGATTTGGGTAGTTATCAAAACTGACATGCAAGATCTAGGTAGTTGTCAAAACTAACATGCAAGATCTAGGTAGTTGTCAAAACTGACATGCAAGATCTGGGTAGTTGTCAAAACTGACATGCAAACTTCTACAACCACCAAATTCACCAAGAACTAACATGAAAATGATTAGAAGTAGAATGTAACCATAAATTTTAACATGCAGCTGATTAGAAGAAACATGCAACCATAAATTATGACATGCAAAATCTAGGTAGTTGTCAAAACTGACATGCAAGATCTGGGTAGTTGTCAAAACTGACCTGCAACTTCTACAAACCCTCAAGCTGGCAAGATCATGGCTCTGATACCACTGAAATGTCCCTTTTCTGATTTTTTATGATATTTCCAATCTTTAATCAGATCTTTAAGATCAAACAACTAATATCACAAAGATCCTCCAAATTTCTCAAGAAACCCCAAATCGGGTATGCCAGAAATGGTGCCAAAAGCTTCACAGCTTCACCTATTATTAATAAATCTGAAAATGGCCATTTTTACAGATTTTTCAGCAGTATAACAGCCTTAAAAATGACATTTCCAGATCTATATATCCTTTACACAACAGCTCACAAATGTAGGACAAAAACTATGCTCATCGGGCTCCCGAAATTAACACAAAAATGCTCGAAAACACCACAAAAATACTAATAAACTATCTCAGAAGTTTAATCACATCCCAATGCATATATTCAGCTCTATTTTAACAGCTTAAAGTTTTAAATATAGCAGCAACCAAAACTGATATGAAATGCTCAACTGAAAACACCAAACTCATGCAAAAAACACACCCAAAAACCCACAAATCTACACTGTTCAGCACAAAGGCAAACTCTGTATGAGCATGCACATGGAATGGCTTCAAACTCCCATCCTTATCCTTCTTGGAAACCTGCAAACTCTCGTTCTTGGGTCTCCCTGGAAACCTGCAAACTCCCGTTCTTGGGTCTCCTTCTCCATAGGTTTGGCAGCCTTTGAAGAATAACAAAGAATGAGCAAAAATCAAGTTCTCCCCCTGCCCAAAATGCCTCCAAACCCCTTAAAAGAGGCCATAACTGTAACTCACATCCAAGAGAGGTTAATGAAACATATTTTAATAATAATTTCATTTATTAGTCCAACGGTTTCCAAATATTAACCCCCCTTTTTCCGAAACTTCACTTTCTTGGGCCTGCCTGTCTTAGCAAAGATTATTATTTTTTTATTATTTGAAAAGGGGACATGACAGTAATAATGCCTATTGGGTTGACAGTCTCAAACATAATTTTCTAAGTGTGGCACAGTTACTCAATAGTAAATTCAAGGTGGAATTCATGCATGGAAAGGCAAGACTGTTGAATGAGAAAGGAAAGCTGATAGGATCTGGCACCCAAACTAAAGGTAACTTATTCTATCTAGAACTTGGTGAATGCTCATGTTTTATTGCTAAAATTGAAGAGAGTTGGTTATGGCATAAAAGGTTGTGTCATGCCAATTTTGATAATTTGATAAAAATAAGCAAATTCAAGAAAGTAAGAGGCATTCCTAACGTTAAGAAACCTGAGGTTGGTCTATGCAAGAACTGTCAGATTGGTAAAATGGGAAGGACTATTTTTAAAGGTAAAAACTATCAATCTGAAGATATATTAGAAATTGTGCATACTAATTTATGTGGACCTATTGGAATAGAAAGCTATACTGGAGAGAAATTTTTCATTCTCTTTGTTGATGATTACTCAAGAATGATGATTGTCATGTATCTAAGAAATAAATCAGAAGCATTTGAGAAATTCAAATGGTATTTGGCAAGAGAAAAAAAAGAAACAGGGAAAAGGCTGAAATGTTTAAGGTCAGACAGAGGTGGTGAATTCATTTCACATGAAATCAATAACTTCTGCATTGAAAGAGGTATTAAAAGACAGGTTTCAGCACCAGGAACTCCAGAACAAAATGGAATAGCTGAAAGAAGAAACAGATCCATTATGGATTGTGCAAGAACCCTGATGATAGAAAAGAACATTGCTATCAAATACTAGAAGGAAGCCATCAGCACTACAGTTCATACATTAAACCGAGTACAACTGAAAAAGGACTCATTCAAGACTCCCTATGAATTATGGTATGGCCACAAACCCAATGTAAGTTATCTGAAAGTATTTGGAAGCAAATGTTATATTTTGAAAGAATCTAGAAAAGGAAAATTTGATGTAAAAGGTGATGAAGGAATATTTTTGGGATATTCTTGCAAAAGCAAAGCATATAGATGTTTAAATCTATCCACTCAAAAGGTCATAGAAAGTGCACATGTGAAAATTGATGAGTTTACAGACAAATCAGAAGAAGAAAGCAAAAAGGTACCTGAAGACTACAAGAGATTTGTTTACATTGAACCAGATACTATACCAAGTATACCATTCACTCAAGAATCCTCAACTCCTGAGTCTTCAGTAACCGAGTTGCAAATAGTTCAAACCGAGCCTCAACAACTTTCAGACACTGCCGAGCAAGTGTCTACCGAGTCTGAATCAACTGAGCCAATATCTACCGAGCTAGAATAGCAAGAATTTGAAGTACAGAAGGATAACAATGAAATTCATTCAAGAGGAAAGGAACTTGTATTAGAAAAATATGTCAGAAGACATCATGCACCAGATCAGATCATTGGAGACAAATCTGAAGGAACCCTGACAAGAAGTAAGTTGAAAAATACTTGTTTACTTGCTGATTTTGAACCTAGAAGTATTAAGGATGCACTGGCAAATGATAGTTGGATTGAGGCAATGAATGAGGAAATAGAACAAATAGAGAAAAATAAGACATGGACTCTTGTACCCAGGCCTAAAGACAAGAATATAATTGGAACCAAGTGGGTATTCAGAAACAAGTTGACTGAAGATGGTAAGGTATCCAGAAACAAAGCTAGATTGGTATGCAAAGGATACTCACAAGAAGAAGGTATAGATTATGGAGAAACTTTTGCTCCTGTTTCAAGATTGGAAGGAGTCAAAACCTTACTTGCATATGCTGCTCACAAAGGATTCAAAGTTTATCAGATGGATGTCAAGTCAGCATTCCTCAATGGAATATTGGATGAAGAAGTTTACATTGAACAACCTAAAGGTTTTGTTGATCCAGATAAAAGGAACATGGTCTGCAAATTACACAAGGCATTGTATGGTCTGAAACAAGATCCTAGAGCATGGTATGAAAGATTGCATAATTATCTTATTCAGATTGGTTTTAAAAGAGCTAATGATAATAGTAGCTTGTATATAAAGGAAGATCCAGATAAAAAGATTGTCTTGGCGGAAATATTTGTATATGATATTATTTTCACAGGGCATGATGATCTTTGCAAAGAATTTTTAGAACAAATGAACAAGGAGTTTGAAATGTCTATGTTTGGTGAGATAAAATTCTTTGTTGGTCTTCAAATCCAACAAAATAAGAATGGCATCTTCATCACTCAGTCAAAATACATCAAGGAGATATTGAAAAAGTTTGGTATGGAGGACTGTAAACCTGTTGGAACTCCTATGTGTACTGGATTGAAACTTACAAAAAATGATGAATCCAAAGAGGTAGATCAAACATTGTATAGATCTATGATTGGAAAATTGCAGTATGTAGTTCATACCAGGCCAGATATTGCTCTCGCAGTTGGTATTGTTGCAAGATTTTCAGCAAAACCAAGAGAAACTCACCTGATGGCAATCAAGAGAATAATGAGATATTTGAAAGGAACTGAAGATTATGGGCTATGGTACAAATTTGGAGGTAATTTGGATTTGAAAGTTTTTACTGATGTTGATTGGGCAGGAAACCTTGATGACAGAAAAAGCACAAGTGGAGGAGCATTCTTTCTTGGAAAGAGATTGGTTTCTTGGACAAGCAAAAAGAAAAATTGTACATCCCAATCTACAGCAGAGGCAAAGTATGTGTTTGCAGCAGTAAATTGTTCTAATATTGTTTGGTTTAAGCAACTATTGCAAGGAATGAAGATGGAAATCAAAGAACTAGTTGTTATGTTCTGTGATAATACAAGTGCAATCAATATATCCAAGAATCCAGTGATGCATTCCAAGACCAAGCATATTGCAATCAAATATCATTTTGTCAGAGAATTGGTGCAAGACAAGGAGATCAGATTGGAATATGTCCACACAAAGGAACAAATTGCTGATATATTCACAAAGCCCTTGTCTAAGGATGCATTTTTATATCTTAGAGGTAAGTTAGGGGTCATTCCCCTATCTGAAGTTCACTAAAGGAAGCTTTAGTGATGCATCAACGCATACCAGATTGAAGATCTATCTGTTGATATAATTTAATCAGAAATCATTGCATATGAATCAGTACTATAAGTACATTGCAATTCACTTTACTTTTGTTGTCTTTGGCATGTGTTATCAAAGAGGGAGAGATTTACTGTCATATCCTTCTGAAATTTATGAGACTTAAAAAAATCTGCTATGAAGCTCCTTAAAAGAAGGAGACTAGTGAAAGAGGGAGAAGTCTGTTATCTTGTTTTCAAAATTTCATTCTATTATGAAATGTTGTGTTGCCATCAATGCCAAAGAGGGAGATTGTTGGATAGTGTTGTCCTTGATGTCACACAAAATGTCATATCAGTCTTTAATCTCAGTTAACCAAGTTCAGACAATGATAACCGAGCTCACTCGGTCATCGAAGAAAATAAAATAGATAGTGATAACCGAGTCATCAAAGAAAATAAAATAGACAGTAATAACCAAGCTCACTCGATCATCGAAGGAAAGATGGAAAAGTCAGTTTTCACCAAGCTCACTCAGTCATCGAAGGAAAGATTGAGAAGTCGGTTTTCACCAAGCTCACTCGATCATCAAAGGAAAGATGGAGAAGTCAGTTTTCACCGAGCTCACTCGATCATCGAAGGAAAGATGGAGAAGTCAGTTTTCACCGAGTTCACTCAGTGACTGAAGGATTTCATGGAATTCTTTGTATTAACTGAGCTCAGTCGGTTAACACAGGAATTATTTTTTAACAGAGTTTACCGTGCTGGGTCAGCCAGTAAAGGGATTTGTTAAATCTTGCAATTCAGCCGACTGTTGGAATAATTGTTTTCCAAGTTATTTGAGCCGACTTGATAATCTGAAATATATATATAGAGTTATTCAAGTTGTAAAAGTGTGAAAAAAAAAAGTTGTAAAAACAAGTGAAGAACAAGAGAAGCAAGGATGCGAAAGCAAATACTTGGATAAGAGAAGACTGAGAAAATCCTGATGAAGGATTAAAGGAGCTGTAAAGTTGTATTTGATCAATAAGGATCCAATCAAGCCAAACAGAGATCTGTAATCAGCAAAAGATAAGTTGCATATTATTCAGGTCACTTCATTGTTGCTTTATAACCTTTGCAGTAGTGAATGCAAATCTCTTAACAGAGTTGGTTTAATAGCCATTTTGTAAATCCTCTAACAAGGTGACAATTCAGTTGAATTGTTCTAAAGACCTCTAGCAAGGCCACTTCTAACAAAGTGTTTAAATCCTCTAACAGGGTCACACCTAACAGTGTGTTTTTGTAACCTTTAACAGGGTTGGCTCCTAACAGGGCTCACTTCAGAAGAGTGAAAAACAGTAACTAGTTACATTGGTGGTTTTTCCATATTGGGTTTCCACGTTAAATTTGGTGTCTCTAGTGTTTGAGTTTGCTGAATTGTTTTGATATCAGTTCTTAATGATTGTTATTATTTGCTACAATATCAAGTTTCAGTAATCTGTAAAATAGATCAAACTTTTAGACATCTAAGGGACTATGAAATGTTTTTGTAGTAACTGATTCACCCCCTCCCCCTGTCAGTTACTTCATTCTCATTTCCAACAATGTCCACATATTTTCAAACCAAAAAGGGAAGTTCCTTCTTGGTTCTAAAGAAACAACTAAGAGGGATACAAGGGAGAGATCAAAGCCAACTCTAGGAACCAAGGACAACTTAAAAGAGAAAGATTGTAACTAGTCCAATGAGATAAGAGCTCTATCCAACCGAACCTGAATACAATCCCTTCCAAATCTTTTATTTGACCAAGTAAAAGCTCCTCTCATCAGATCCATGTCCAAATAAGCTAGGCTATTAATAAAATTGGAATGGTCCAATTTTCTTTCCCAATCAAGGGCCAAACCTCCCTTCTCCTCATCCACTAATGGAGAATTAAAGTCCCCCATAATAATGCCTTTATTTATGCTACTATTCTAAACCAAATCATAGACTTTGGACCAATAATTCTTCCTCTCCCTTTTGGAATTAGGAGCATAGACATTCAAAAGGAACCAAAAATAATTGGAGAACAAATGGAGCACTATACAAAAAAGGATTTTACCATCATTATACAAAGTAGTAAATCTAAACTACTTATTATTAAAAAGAGTCAACAATCCTCCAGATGCTAATTTAGAATCTGAGCCTTCCCCACTCATGTCATTACTAAAAGAAATTTTATTGAAGCTCTCTTTCTTTATATTAGTTTCTTGTATCATCAAAATATTAGGTCTCTGATATCTAATCATATTCCTAATGATTTCTTGCTTATGGGCTCCATTAAGGCCCCTTATGTTCCAAGAGATTATCTTCATTTAAAACTAGGGGAACACTCCAAAAGAGTTCTTTGGCTCCCATCTACCAAACTTCTTCTGGTCTCATCTTCTCTAACTTGACTAGCATGTCTCCTTCCTCTAGATCTTGACCTCACTCCCAAGTCCAGTTTACTACAACTCTTGGTCTTAGCTGGTGAAACTAGGGAGAGCTCCTGACTACTTTTCCTTTTAGGCTTAGGAGATAAGGATTTTTCCCTCACTAATCCATTTTCCAAGTTTCTTGAAACACTTGCGGCCTTCTTATGAGACAAGGGGAGATCCAAGATATCCTGTTGTATTCCCTTCACTAACTCCTCTTCAATAATAAAGGCTTGATCCCTCACTTATTGTGTTTGAGTATCTAACACCATAATTTCCTGGGATTGACTATCCATCTCTCTCTTGGTCTCCTTCCTCATTACTTGCGTAGGAACTAAAATTTCTCCATTTGCCTCCTTGGCTATTGAAAATCTAGGATAATCCTCCTTGACTTCTAAAAATCCAAGATTCCTTTGTAAATTTTCCTCCTCCCTAACAGATGAAACAACTATCTCATCATCATTTGACCCTCTAAGGATTGTCTCTTTCCTTCCATCAACAAGGAATTCCATTATATTTTTTGGTTCTACCACTATCATAGCTAGTTCTATGATCACATTAATCTTTGATGTTGGTTCTGCCAGCACATTAATCTTTGGTCCAGAGAAGGCAACCATGTCTTCCCTAGAAATCATTCTGGACAATTTATTCCCTCCTTTGATAGGAGCATTCAACACCTCAGCCTTCTGGCCACCCTTAATATCCTTCCTTTTCTAGATATTTTTCTCCTTTCCTTGAGAACAAGATGGAAACTTTTTCTTTTTAGTTGTAACCTTAGGTCATTGATTTTCCTTGTGTCTAGATTTTAGAAAATGAAAACAAGTGAAAGGGATACTTTCATAAACCAACTACTGAGTATGTGCTCCCAGCTTAGAGAGAAAGCTCACAACTTTTGGCATGTCATCCCCTTCCCTAACACCAATACATATTATTGCATATGTTAGTGTACTTCTAGAAATTGTTATTAGGTCTATTGAAAAAAAATTCCCAAAGGAGTTTACTACTCCCACAAACACATCCTCATTCCAAAATTCCAGGGGCAACTCTAGAAGTTTGACCCAAACTGATGCTTGCACAAAGAATGCTTTACTTAGATCCAATTTCAATAACCATTTCTAAAGTATGAGGGTAGACCAACCTATACTCCAAGGTCATTCACATAGGATGTTAGACAAGTCCTCATTACAAGTAAAATCAAAAGATAGGAATCCTTTTTCCATTATCATAACATTGACCTATCCTTTAAGATGTCATTTCTTCTGAGTGAAAGATCTCCCTATGTCTATGTTTTGCCTTTTCCCAATAAACTTTTCTAATAGAGTGGAAGCCATTGAGGCAATACTATGGTCTACTAGCTCATCTGGAATAGCAATCACACAAAACCCCTTTCCAAGCTAGAAAGAATCTTAACTGGACAGAAGGAAGACTTACTAGAGGGTTTAACACCAAAAAGAGATGACCATTTTTCTGGAAGATCCCCAAACCGGTCCACCTTGGGTGGTGGAACAAGTTTTTCCAGACCTCTACTCTTGTCACGTGCGTCCCTATCCCTATTCTCTGTCACATATCCATTCTCCACTATCCTCTGACACTCCACAAACCCCTCCTTCATTCCTAGTTTCCAATTTCCTCCTCCCTATGGAATCTCGCCTAGGATAAGATTCAAATTTTGAAAAGGTGCACTTCCCCAACCTTTCCCCTATCTGCTCCCACTCTCGCTTGCCATTTCTATGACTTATGATGACAATTATGTTTTTGAAACAAAAATTTGATGATTTCCAAATGTTTAAGTGATACTTAGCAAGAGTTGAGAAAGAAACAGTTAAAAGTATAAAGTGTTTAAGATCTGACAAAGAAGGAGAATTCACATCAAATGAGTTTGAGATGTTTTGTAAGGACAAAGGAATCAAAAGATATAAATCTATCCCTAGAACACCTCCACAAAATGGAATAGCTAAAAGGATGAACAAATCTATAATGGGTTGTGCTAGAACATTTATAATGGAGAAGAATGTTTCTCTAGGATACTAGAGAGAAGTTTTAAGTACAATTGTCTATACCTTGAATTGTGTATAAGTCAAAAAAAATAATCATTCAACACCTTTTGAACTATGGTATGGTTACTTGCCCAATTTAAAATATTTTAAGGAATTTAAAAGAAAATGTTACATTCTTAAAGATTTTACGAATGGTAAACTTGATGCAAAAAGTGAAAAAGATATATTTCTAGGATATTCCACAAGAAATAAAGCTTATAAGTGTTTAAATACTAACACGATCAAAGTTTTGGAAAGTGCAAATGTAAATTTTGATGAATATATAGAAGTATATGAGGCTAAACCTATGAAAGAATTAGAAGAATACAAATCATTTATATACTTTTATGAAGTTATGCCTGCTGAAGAAGATGTTGCAAATCAAGCTACAAACCAACAGCAAGTTCCAATGACTGCCAAGTCACATACTATGAATGTCGAGTTGCATTTAGGAACCAGGCTACATTCAGATGTCAGGTTACAGAATGAAGAGGGAGCACATTTTGATTTTGAGATTAGTGTACATGAAAGAGAGGTTGAACTACCTGATAGAGATGTACACAGTGACTCTGAAGTTGAAAGACAAAATGAAGAAACAAGAGTTGAACCAAGATTGTCCAAATATGTCAAGAGACATCATCCTACTACACAAATCATTGGAGACAAAGATGCTAGACCTATGAAAAGAAATAAATTATTGAGAAATGATACATGTTTACTGAGTATGAAGGAACCCAAATTAGTGAGAGATGTATTAGAATATGTAGAATAGAGTACATCCTTGGAAGAAGAGATTGAACAAATAGAGAAAAATAAAACATGGAGTCTAGTTCCTAGAACAAAAGACAAAAATGTGATTGGCACCAAATGGGTATTCACAAACAAGTTAGATCAAAATGGTGAAGTCACAAGGAACAAAGGAAGATTATTCTATAAGGGATATGAACAAGAGGAAGGAATTGACTATGGAGAGATATTTTCTCCTCTTGCATATTCTGCATACAAAGGTTTCAAAGTTTATCAAATGGATGTTAAATCTATATTTCTGAATGGTATATTAGAGGAAGAAGTTTACATAGAATAGCCAGAAGGTTTTGTTGATGTTAATAATAAGAACATGTTATGTAGATTATACAAAGCTCTATATAGTTTGAAACAAGCACCAAGAGCATGGTATGAGAGACTTCATAATTATCTTGTGAAGATTGGATTTAAAAGGACTGATGATAAAAAAAAATTGTACATAAAGATAGATAAAGGAAAAGGTATTTTGTTATCTGAATTTTTTGTTGATGATATCATATGTGGAGGTCAAGATGCTTTATGTAAGGATTTCACAAATCAAATGAAGCAAGAATTTGAGATGTCTATGTTTGGAGAGGTCAAATTCTTTGTGGGTTTGCAAGTATATTAAATGAAATATGGTATATACATCATTCTATCAAAGTATGTCAAGGAAATATCGAAAACTTTTAGATTGGAGGATTCCAAACCAGTAAGTACACCTATGGTGAAAGGACACAAGTTGTCAAAGACTAATGATTTAGCTGAGGTAAATCAAACATTGTATAGGTCTATGATTGGTGAATTGTAATATGTAGTACATAGAAAACTTGACATTTCATTATCTATAGGAATAGTTGCAAGATTCTTTGCTAATCCTAGGGAGAATTATTTGAAGGTTGTAAAGAGAATAATGAGATATCTAAAAGGAATAGAAGATTTTGGTCTATAATATAAGAAAAATGAGAAATTGAATTAAGAGCCTACATTGATGCTAAGTGGGCTAGAAACATTAATGATAGAATGAACACCAGTGTAGAAGCATTTTTCTTAGGCAAGAGGCTGGTTACATGGACTAGCAAGAAACAAATCTACACTTCACAATCTACTGTTGAAGCTAAATATGTTGCTACTATTTTAAATTGCACAAACATTTTATGGATTAAATAGCTACTCAAAGGAATGAAGGAAGAGATAACAGACCCAGTAACACTTTATTGTGATAATACAAGTGTTATAAACATATCAAAGAATCCTATGATGCACACAAAGACTAAGCACATTGCAATCAAGTATCATTACTTGAGAGAATTAGTTCAAGATAAAGAGGTGAAGATAGAGTATGTTAACACAAAAGAACAAATTTCTAACATCTTCACAAAAGTATTACCTAAGGATGCTCATGAGTATCTAAGAGGTAAACTAGGGGTGATACCCCTATCAAAGGCTATCTAAGTAACAAAAGTAGTGCCTGCATCAAACAAGTTGATGTTCATATGTTATACATTGATGCAATGGATATTACTTTAGGATCTACCTAAAGTAATCAAAGATTTGGAACTAAAAATTAGTCACAAGCAAGGTGACAAAGGGAGAAATTAAAAATGTATATATCTGCATATTAACATGACAAGTTTTTGGCCTATTTCTTTGGTATTATTGTCAAAGAGGGAGAGTTTTACTGATCATAAAGGGAGAGTTGTACTAATTAGAGGGAGAAATACATCAAAAGAAAAATTAATTGTTGAGAGAGATAGTTGTTGATCATTGTTGATCAGGAGAGCAAAGAAAGAGAAATCCTAACATCTACCTGGTAAGAGGGAGATACAAGAAGAAATTCTGAGGGAGTTATAAGGAAGATTTTTGTAACCTATTCAAAAGATGGATGTTGTTAATATAGGGAGAGATTTCAATAGAAAGAATTATTTTCTTTTTCATATTTTGTTGGTCTTACTGTTTTAACCTAGTCAATTTGGTTGAACAAGGTGTTTGCCATTTGGTTGATCAGTTTGTTTGCCATTGGTGCCAAAGAGGGAGATTGTTAATAATAGATTGAAAAGATATTGTAAAGAGGGAGAGTATATGTTTCAATCATTTTTTTTCCATTGATGTCAAACTTACTATTTTTTGGTAATAAAATTTCTTATAAGATTTAAGTACTATCACTTATTTGATTGATGAAGAGGATTTGATCAAAAGATGTAACCATAGAATCTAGAGAAAAGGTTGAGTTATGACTATGTAAAGGAGTACAAGAATTAGTTAAGATAGTGGTAACATGATGTATTGATAATATACTTAAGGTTACAAAAACAAGTTACACAAAGTTTTTCTACCAAGCTTGACTGAGTGGATAGTAGGTGCCAAAAAAAGTCAGTGCAAGTTGAGTAGAAAATTAGTTGGAGCCAAGTATATGCTTATTCTATTGTATGCTGAGCTAAATAGTGGATTTTGAGTAAATTTTAGTTGATGCTAACCACCAGTAAACTTTAGTTCATCTCAAGTAATTTCACAAAGGATGTCAAGCAATGTAATATGTGTCAAGCATCAGAAGCTAGATAATGTTGAGTTGTTGCATTATTTAAAAGATCATGAATTTGATGGATCTAAGCTAATGAGTTTGTTTTCGTGGATTATGTGAACTAGGAAGTAGATAAAACTGACGAGCTGGTGGCATAGAATTCAAGGTAAATCATTTTTAGGTGAATTCAAAGAGGATTCAAGGAGAAATTTCTAGAAGAGATATGGAATGTGGGGTAGATTCATTGTATCCTACTTAATCCATCCTAATTCTAAATTGGATGATGGAGAATGAGTATCAAAAGATCTTAATTTCCTATTTATGGAAATGGTTAGTCATGAAGCAAGTTTGTCATGTGCAAGAACCTAAGGAAGACAAGGAGTCAAGGGTTTTACTTCATCAAGTGACCTAAGAGAAGACTCTGCAATGGCATGTTAAGCAAGAAGGCTTAAGGATATGAATGCTTAAAGGGTGAACAAGCTATCAGAGTTGTAATGAGTGAAAGCCAAGTTGAATGGAGGACTAAAACAATGATCTATAATTTGGAAATGGAGTTGTGAGTTGTTACTAGATCAAACCTTACTATTACTCTCTAATAATTCTATCACTCTAGGGTAAATCCTTTAGATTAAGGTTAACCTAATAGTCATTTGTAAATCCTTTAACTGGGTGACATTCTAAGTGAAAGGTCTAAATTCCTCTACTAAGACTCACTCCTAATAGGGTGATTGAAATCTTTTAATAGGGTCACATTTAATAGTGTATATTGTAACCTTTAATAGGGTTGGCCTTTCACAAGGCATCACTTCAGAAGAGTAAAAAAAGGTAGCATGTTACTGGTGGTTTTTCCAAATTGGGTTTCCATTTAAATTATCATGTCAAGTGTGTTGATGAATCTATTATGTTTCATGTTTACATTTCTGCAAGTTGATTTGACAGTAACCTACAAGTTTTAAGTGTTTGTATAATCTTATGGATGCATGCATGATGAATAATGTTTTATGGGTTCACTAAGCTATGAAATTTTTTATTTATATATCTAAACCTTGGATAACTGATTCTCTCCCCCCCCCCCTCCTCAATTATTCTAAAGTATTCCAGCACAAAAATTGTTTGTAATGTAATAGAATATAAAATATCTTTGTATTTTGCTTTCAATTAAATTTTGACATGTGTCCTCTCATCTAAAGCTTGTTGCAATCCTTCCTATAAAAGGATTTCCAAGATGTGGAGTGAGGGTCTAAAGTCTATACAATTTTAATGTTTATGTCATTTTGTAATTGGTCCAATTAGTCTTTGTGTCAATTTTATGTATTGTATTCAATTTTGCAATTCTAAGAATACAAATGAATCTTGAATGATAGTTTTCTCATATCTTGAGTTATTCTTGAGTTTATACTAGTAATGTATCATTTCCAAGGAAGATTAATACAAAGGAAGGTTCTGCAATATTTGTGTCTCTAAATTTTTGTCTCCATTTTCACATATATATAATTTTGGGATTCAAATGAATAAGGTTCTTTCATTTTAATGCAACTTGGATAGGTTGTATATCTTTTCATTGATTTCTTTTAATTCAAGGAGTTAAGTAAATGCTTTCGTGAATTGATAGGGTTTCTAGGTATATGGGAGGGATATTATAAGAATGAAATTTAGAGTTAACTACTGATAAAATTTAATTGCAAGGAAATTAATTAGGTCAAGTTTTAGTAGTTAGACTTTGTATAGCAATGGATAAGACACTAATAATCAAGTCAGATGCAAATTGATAAGTTCATGTGGTTGCGCAAAGCACATTTAAAATCAAATCAATATTTACTTTTCTAAAATGAATAATCAAATTGTTGGTCATTTCTTGTTTGTGATAGCTTCCCTCTAAATTGTACTTAGTTGATGTAGTTAAGGAGTCATTGTAAATCTAAGAAGAATTGTTGACCATTTTTGGTTATAGGGGATAGATCTGAGGGAAGAATATTAGTGAGCACATTTTGAAGAGAGAATTATAAAAGGAGACACATTTCCATCCCTAAAGTGCACCCACCTTGGCCCTATAGATCCTAGAGTATAGAAAATCTCTATGATTTTGTTGAACTTGGTCCAGATCTAAAGAAAATCCTACTAAATATGGGATCTAGCTAGTCCTTAGACTTCTTTTTGTCTTTTGCATCCTGGTATTGGGTCTTTTGCAACTTGGTAGTTTTTCAAACACCAACACCTTTGACTTGTACTTTCCATCTTAAACTTTTAAAATATAATGTATATGTTTGTGTGAGCGCTTATAAGAGTTTTATACAAGTTTTCTCTGAGTGCCCATGGTAGAAATCAATTAGAGAGAACTAAGGGTTTTACTTCAAATTGGTCTTATATAGAAGCCTTGTCTATAGAAGATGTTAATTGTGGATGATCAATAGACACCATTAGAATTCCACTCAAATATCTATATGAGAATTTAAACTTAGATTTTAATTTGTGGAAGATCAATAGATCCCATCAAAAAGCCTACATCAGATATTTGTATGAGTTTGGATGTTAGAAAAATCCAATAAATAATTCAAACCTTTCAACTTCCATCTACATATTTCAATAAGATTTTACTTTATAAAAAAATTTACTAGAAATTGAACTTTTATTTTTTTTAAAGAACACCACAAAGGAAGCGCTACTTACCAAAGTACTCTATTAGTCTCGCTTATACATAGGTCTTGACTTATATTATTTTTATTTTTATTTTTTAAAGACTTTTTTCTTCTATTTGATTGGTCATTATTTTTGTTGAAGTTGATGAAAGATTAACCCCATAGCTCCCAAGAATCACCTGCATGTAAACACTTGTCAAAGAAAGAAAGAAGCAAAAAGCTATGGAAGCTGAAATTCCTAGATCCATAGATGAGACATTCTTGATTAGCAAAAAGATAAATTTCTATTATCAAATGTGAATTAATAAATTACAAAGAGATGTCATCCTTATAAAGGAGATCAAAACCCTAATAGGTAAAATCTATGTTGCATGATAATAATTAATAAAATAATTTATTATTATATGCCTAAAGCTTAACTTAAGTAAACTAGAGATAATAAGTGACTTAATAATTAAATCAAAATGATTTAATTAATAAGGTAATATCTTATTACTCTAATACCCCCCTTTAAGATAAACTTAAGGAGTAGTAAAAAACCTAGAAACTACTATTGAAAGAAAATTTGAGTCCCAACACCAAAGCCTGATGAGATACCCAAGCACAAAAAAATCTTTGAAAAGAGGAGAAATAGAGAAAACCACATGGGAAAAACCCTACTCCAAGAATAAATTGAAAGAATTTTCTAGAAGTTAGGAATAAAAGATTATCATGAAGAACACCACTAAAGCATGAAGTTGCAAACACTACCAAACTGTTGATTTGAAGAACCTCAACTGTAGAACATGACCAAGTAGAAAAACTAAGTCTAAAGATCTGATCAGTGAAAGATGGAAGGTATCTTCATGGCCTCCAAAAATAGGAATGAAAGAATTTCTATATGGTAAATAATCCATCTCACCAAAATGCATAGGTATCCAACCACTACAATCGCCTAGTAGATAGGATCAAATACTGAATACATAGCTCACTTCTTTGAACCAAGAAAGCAATACAACCAACATAACCCCCCTATAATTTTTAGATGTAAGACATGAACACTAAAACTAAATACATTATCTCCTACAGAAAGAAGAACCAGGAACATCAAGAGTACAAAAGAAGTAAAAACACCTATAATGGTACATGTCATGGACACATCATGAGTTTAATGTCATCGAAGGAACAATCACTTGACAAAGGAAGATGGAAAATATGGCCAAAATGAAACCCACCAAATCACTTTATAATGTAGTACAAGTACGACAAAACACAAAGATGTGCAAGATCCCAGAATGCAATTGAGTGACACTTTATCTCAATGTGTTTGCAAAAATACTACAAAAGGATGTCAACAAAGATCAAAAGAGATATAAGGTTGATGCAATAGATAATATAACCCATGAAAAATCATTTGAAACAACAAAATCGATCCCCAAACTTGAAACAACCCAGATATCCATCAGAATGTAAAAAAGCAAAAAATTGAATGGGATATGCCTTGAGCAGAATCTAGAAAATAGAATGTCTTAAAATATGTCTCTCAAAGTGAAAAATAGAACTTCTAACTTTGATAGCCACAATAGTCCACTAGAAGGCATCAAAAATCCAAATAAATTACACCATCACAACAAGCTCGAAATTAGCTTTCTAACAATATCTTGTTTACAAGAAACAAAGTCCGGATGAGCAAGTTATGCAAAAAAAACACATGAAGGTCCCAAAAAAGCACTAGAAAAGCAAAAAAAATTGCTACCTCAAGATCTGTGCCAAAATGTTTTGAAAGTGTATCTACCAGTACAAGAAATTACCTCGAGAAGCATGTCAATTTCATATCAAAACTATCTTGATTTGCATGCCCAAAAATCTCAATTAACATGCCAAAAAATCTTGATTTTTGTGCCAAAATCACAAAATTGTTGCCTTGGGAAATGTGCCAAAAATCCCAATTTTTTAAAAAAACCTCAATTTGCGTGCCAAAATTTAGAAAATCATTGCCTTGGGAAACATGCCATAAATCTCAATTTTCAAAAAAATACCTCAATTTGCATGGCAAAAATTTGAAAATCATCGCTTAGGGAAACATGCCAAAAATTAGAAAATCATTACCTCGAGAAATTTGCCTTAGATTCCAACTATGTTTAAATTGGACAAATTTTATATAAAAATAGGGGTTTTTGAGTGCTTTAAGCTCAGCGGTGATATCCGTTGGGGCTCGAAGTGTACCAAAAATAATTGACCCCCCAAATTCAATACAAAATAACTCTGAAAAATGAAAGCCTCTGAAAGAAAAAAAAAAACATAGATCTAAAAGCTAAGACAAACCTCTCATAAACAAAATAGGGGCATAAAGATCTAGAGCTCTGATACCATGTTGAAGTTGATTAAAGATCAACCCTACAGCTCCCAAGAATCACTTGCATGCAAACACCTACCACAGAAAGAGAGAAACAAAAAGCTATGGAGGCTGGAGTTCCCAAATCCATAAATGAGACATTCTTGATGAGCAAAAAGATAAATTGCTATTATCAAAAGTGAATCAATACATTACAAAGAGAGGTCATCCTTATAAAGGAGATCAAAACCCTAACAAGTAAAACCTATGTTGCATGATAGTAATTAATAAAATAAATAATTATTAGATGCCTAAGGTTTAGCTAAAGTAAACTAGAGATAGTAAGTGACTTAATAATTAAATCAAAATAATTTAATTAATAAGTCAATATCTTATTACTCTAACATTTTCCTAGTGTTTTTTTCCTTTTTTCTTTTAGAAAATTCAAATAATTTGTGATATTTTTACATTTGTAATATTCTTGAGTTATCTTATTTTTATTTTAATGTTTTAAATACTCTTCCTTTTTCCTATTTGGATGGTCATATTTTTGCTAGTATTTTTAATTTTAGATAATATAGAGAAATGTTAAAAATTAATATTATCTTTCAATAAATATATTTCATATAAAATTATCCTTAAATTTTTTTAACCTACATAAAATACAATAATAATTTATCTATTAAGATTATTCTATTTTTATATACTGATCAAAAATATTATTCTTATTTTATACTCTCTTTTTTCATGATTTTTTTTAAAGATTTTATTTAAAGTTTTAGAGAGTATTATATAAATTGTGACAATTTATTAGTAATTTTGGACTAGTATATCATGTGCAGTAAAATGCTTTTGGTAATATTTCTAAATTGTTATATTTTATTTTATTTTTAAAAAAAATCAAATATTTATTTTATCAAAATATTATTTGGGAATCTTATTACAAAATTGTAACTAATATGATAGCTCACATATTTAGGTAAACTAATTTGTAAATACCTAAGACTCTTATGAAGGCTCAAAATTGATTCAATTTTTTTGCTTTCAGATTGAGTGTTTGATTGTTTTGAGTGAAGTTTTTATAATGCATTTCATGGTAGTATTATTTTGTAGTGAATGCAATAACTACCTATTTGGTTATGAAAGCCTAAATTCTTTTTTTTTTTACATGGTAATCAGTCTTGATTCTATTTGTTTAATATTATTTGTTGTAACTAATTCAAGGATTGGTGAAATTAAAAGAAAATCATTTTTTTGGAATGGGGAAAAGCTATATCAACCCAACATTAATGGGGTTTGGATCCCACTTAAAGATCTTGATTCTGAATTTAAAGCTGCATTATTGCCTTTGTATTGACATTTGATTTATAACCTTGAAACACTAAATGGAATTATTGTGAGCTTGAAACCAGCCTGTTAGTGATTCATAGTCTTGATTGATATGATAACCTAGTGAAGAATTCATTATTAATAGTTTACATTCATTTTTTAGTGAAAACTAAATCAAATGCATTGAAAAGTTTGATTTTAACATTTTGTTTAACCAATTGCAACTAGTTTACAAAGTCATTATGCGTTCTTGGCAAGAGAAAAGCCAATTTATAATTAGTTCTTTCAAGTTACCACATTAAATTCAAATATTATAGATTTCAACAAGTTAACAAGGATCTTATTTCAGGAATATTGGTGTTATGAATTGATTAATACTCTAATTTTATGAATAGATTCCTTACTTTAATTCTTTTTAAGTTTCCAGATTAACATTTGGTATTGTTTTAAAAATTATAGATCAAATTTTGTATTGGAATTTTATTTTTTTATTTTTTATGAATACTCTAATTTTATGAATAGATTCCTTACTCTAATTCTTTTTAAGTTTCTAGATTAACATTTGGTATTGTTTTAAAAATTATAGATCAAATTTTGTATTGGAATTTTTTTTTTTTTTTTTTTCACGCTTTAGTTTTTTGTTAAGTGGTTTAAATGTGTGGACTCAATTCATGATTGGAATGTTATAAGTGTAATTCTATTTTTATTTGTAATAGTATCATTTCCGATTATACCATTGCATTATTGAATTTGAACTCCATCATGTAGACTAGTGGGAACTTAAAACTGATGTGTATTAGACATGTGTGAGAGTTAGTGCATCAAAGGAGGATTTTTTTGTCTTTCTGTCTCTACTTAGTGAAATTCGACAAAAAAAAAAAATTACATAATGATTTTATTGCTAGTGCACATTTTTTCAATTTACCTCTTTTTTCTCAATAGGTGGGGGCGAGACTCCAGCTATATCATAACTCTTGTTATGTTAAAATCTTGTCTTCTAAATTTTTGTTTCTAGAAAAATAGTTTTTCTCTTATCTTAAGTCAATGGTAGAGCATAATTCAAGTTAGAAATTTTAAATTTTAAATGAAATTCTTTGAAATATTATAATTCATGTTAAAAGCTTGGTTTAATTTTTTGTAAGCTGTATATACACAATTATATATTGCTTTCTATGTTGTATTTCAAGATGATAAATTATGGAGAATGATTTTTTAATTAGAAATAGTTTATCTATATATATATATATATATATATATATATATATATATATATATATATATATATATATATATATATATATATATATATATATATATATATATATATATATATATATATATATATATATATATATATATATATATATATATATATATATATATATATATATATATATATAATTTCTCTTTCATCATTGGTTCTTAATTAGCTACCCAATTTATAGGTTGTATTCTTTATACCTTTTATTTTTAAATCACATCACGCCAAAAAATGTCAAACTAATAATAATCATAGATTATCTAATACAAAAAAAAAATCATCAAGAGTATTTATAACAAGTTGATAAACATAAATTTAAACATCTAAGTACTCTATAACATTATTACTACCATTGGCATTATAAATATTGAATATCCTCAAAGGGGAATCAATCTCTAGTTTAGCAACAACATCTTAGTTTGGTGTATCAGTTAGCTAAGATTCGTTATTATTATTGGCATGATGATTATGTGTGGCATGGTTGCCATGTGTTCTAATCTAGAACTCATCCTCGATTTCATACCACTATCATAATAAGTTTTCGTATGGAGACAAGGAAAAGTGCAACTAGTAGAATTGTTCTCTATGAAGTCAAAAAAATTGTTGTTGTCCAATCCCTTTGTCTACCCTACCTACAAAATTTCATAATGAATGGAAGCCAAGAAAGATTCTAAGGAATAGCAAGGAAGATTATAGAAGATGCCCTAAAAGCTAAGGATCAAGCCTTAAATGATAAGGAACATGAACTCTTCAAATATGAACAAGATTTGGGTACTTTGCTTGCAAATCTTCATGCATTAATGAGGAAATGCAAGATCTCAGAGGTGAGCTCAACAATATAATGATGAGAAATGAGAGTTTGGGTATAGAGAATGAAAGATAGTAGACTAAATGAGTTGCCACAAATAATTTGTTGAGGAAATTGAATGAAAGTTATACAAATTTGGATGAGAAAATTAGGAACTAAAGGATACATGGTGAGACTCATGTGGTATTAGTTATAGTGATTTTCAAGTTGGACAATAATCTATATCCAAGAAGCCCAAATAAGATAACAAGTCTCCACCAAAGCTAAAAACTTATTTGTTAACCTATCATAAGGTAGAATAGACAACAAATATATGTAAGAATAGGCCTTGCACTCCTACATGCTCAATTTGTCATGATTTAGGTCATAATACTAGAGTTTGTGAAAATAGGTTAAATGTATTCAACAGTCATAGATATAATTGCAACAAGTTCAGTCATAGGGCTAATGAGTGTAGGAGATGATTGAAAACTCAAAGTGCATTTGAAAACTAGGAGAGTCCTTATTAGAATGAGTGCATGTGCTAATGTTACTTAATCGTATTTTCATAAGAATGACCAGGTGGAAATAAATTGTATATTGAGGACCAACAAGGCAATGTTGGACCTTAGAGATCTACCACAATGGTATGATTCCACTATCATGGGATTGGAAATATAAAAAGGATTTGTAGGATAAAGAACAAAGGAAATCAATTGGTAAATTAGGAGAATGACAAGAAGGGAAAGAAGATTTCTAGAGTTGAAGAGACAAAGAGTCATATGATAAAGATATGAGTCAAGAAGGATGAGAATAAGTCATCAAAAGGGTCTACTTCTCCATCAAATGAAAAAAATTCATTTATTGGCTAAATTTAGATTAGGTTAAGGGGAACTTCATTTTTAGATTCATTTATGAACCTCCTAGATGCATGTGTAGTAAGTTTGATATACATAATGATGTGATAGGATATGGTAAGAAGTTTGGTTGCATGATGACATGATTTTCCCTTCCAAGAATGCTATTCTTTTCATAAAGTAATGTTAGGTTTGTTCAACTGATGAAGAATTTGTTGTTGATGTGTGATAATTAATAAAAGGTATGATTGACTTCATTTTTCACTCGTGCTTTTAAAGAGCAAGAAGGGAAGAGATAAAAGTGATTTATATAGATATTTAAGTGATCTAAACTATTGATGTGGGATATTTTCATGTCCTTTTTATGCAGGAACTTTTAGTGGCTTTTTAATCTTGTAATGATTTTCTTAAATTTTTATAAATTTTCTCTATTAATAACTTCAAAATATTACTTCAAGGAAAGATCCTATAACACAATGCTAACTTGTAAGCCTCTCATCAAAGAGGTCTTGGGTACAAATCTAATCGAATCAACATATATAATATTTGATCTCAATAAATAATAATAATTAAACTAGGCTTCAAGTCATTACCTACAAAAAACTTCAAGATATTACTTCCAATTTTGAATGTTACTTGGTAGTTCATCTTATTTTAGTTTTAGGAAGCTTCACCAAAAAATTCAACATTTTTGAGTTATTTTAACAATTATCAAAAATGACAATAAATAGTTTTATGAGAAATTGCAAAAAAAGGTGATTTTAGATTTGTATTTTTTTCCCTCAATGTAGGAGAAGAGGATTTGAAAGAAACAAAAAAATATTAATTGAAAATTCAAAAATACTTTAGCATGTTTTCTCTTATGTTTATGTTAATTGTTCGTGGGATTCTGATTGCATCATCTGGTATCAAAGCTCAAAAGGTATAGGAAAAGGATATATTTGTGGTTTTGTGTGGTTATGAGTTTATATTTATGTAGGTCAAAAAGAGGTACTAATTTTCAAAAGACTAGGTATAAAAGAGAAAAGACCTAGTTGAAGTAAAGGCACAACAAAAGCAAGGTTAATGGACTTGCTTGAAGAAATGGATTTATTGAAGAAGTATTTGCAGACTAATGATTCATTAAACAAGGAAGAAGAAAATAAAAGAAAAGAGAAAGAAAGGAAGAGGAAGGTGGAAGAGATGAGGCTATTAGAGTTGATAGAAAAATTAAGAGAAGTACAACAAGGTTTGGAAATATTAAGAAAGCTAATATAACTAGAAATGCAAAAATGGTACCTACTAGTCAAGGAGAAGATCACATGGACTATTCAAAAAATTATTCAAAAGAGAAAAAGAAATAAAATACAAAAACATAGAGGAAGAGGTCATAAATGAAATCTTAAGTATACCTATGACTATTTTGACATCAAGTATTGAGGAAGACAAGGTAAAAATACTTGCAGATGGATCTCCCTATCATTTACAAATACTTGAACCTAATGTTCAACTTGAGAAAGTGGAAACACTTGTTCATAAAAATGATTTAATGGAGATGTTTCAGATTTATTATTAAATGATTTATATGTACAATTGCAAGGGTATTATCTGAATATGGTGACAAAGCATGTGTTGAAGAGATAAATGATAATGGTATAAAAGGTATATACAAAAGAAATGAAATTTTAAAATTTAAAGAGTGAGAAGATGATGAATAGAATATGGGTTGATAAAAACAAGAGGAAGAAGGATCCAATGATAGATGCAATGATGAAGGAAAAAATGTCAAATAATTGGAAGAGTAGAAAGAAGAAGCAAACTTGCATTCAAGAATTTTTTAATGTTCTTCTCTCTGGATCAATAAAATTTATATTTGGTAATATGAGAATCTTTCAATCCAAAAAATAAAACATGTATTCGAAAACAACTTGTAGGAGTTGTATTATTTTCAACCAGAGGAGAATGATGTAGAAGCTTTTAGTGGCTTTTTAAGCTTTTAATGACTTTCTTAGTTTTTCAAAATGTTTCTTTATTAATATCTTTAAAATATTAAATCTAATTTTGAATTTTAGTTAGAAATATATATTATCTTATTTTTAGGAAGATTCATGGAAAATTTCAGCATTTTTTGAGTTATTTTAAACATTACCAAAAATGGCAAAAAAAAAAATTTATGAAAAAAAAATACCAAAAATGGTAATTTCAATTTTTTATTTTCTCTCCTTGTATAAGAAGAGGATTTGGAAGAAAAAATAAAGAAGAATTGTGAATACCAAAATACTTTAGCATTTTCTTCTCTTCTGTTTTGTTATGTTTATGGAATTCTAGTTGCATCAACTACTAGATGAAGGTTTTACTAGTGATCTATTACAAGTTTGTTTATCATATTCAAATGTTCTTGAAGAAACCCTTCATATTCTTAAAAGGTATTTATCAAATCTTGAAGCATGAATTTTTTCTAGAATCATGGTCACTCTCATATTTAATGCTTTTATTGGGAGTCTTAGCCCTAAGTTTAAGAAATATCACTTCAAATCCATTGAGTTCAATTCAATGGGTGCCCTATCTAGCATGCACTATGGTGTGATTCATGCTGAGGATATTAGAGGTTACATTCATTGTAAGATTAAAAATATAGGTGCTACTATTATTTTTAATTAGTATAAGGATCTGAATGATGATAACAAATTTTTGAAGGATGAGTATAAGTTTTCGAGAACAAGGGTTTAACCCACACCATCTGGCTCCCAAGAAATATTGAAGATGAACATATCAAATATGTGTTAAGAAAAGTCCATGATCAATTCCTTTGGTTAGATAGACCATACTAGATCACTAAAGAGGCTATACAAGTAGTTATTGAATATTTTTATACCAAAGAAGTCCCTATTGTTAGAACTACTCAACAAGATGAGGTCTCTCGATTGACCAAGTCCAAGTGGTATAAGTGAGCTATGAATATAAATGATATTCTAGTAGAGAGATTTTCCTTAATGATCATTGGGTATAGGAATCTAGTTAGATGAATAGCATAGTAACAAGAGCAATTATAAATGCATATAAAATGGTCAAGAAAAATGTTAATTTTGACTTCTGTGAAGCAATGAGAGAGAAATTATGCCTAAATTTGGAGAAGATCAAAACCAACAAGAGAATACATTTCAAGTATGGATATGCATTGATGGGGTTATTCTTTTGTTTCTAAAATTTCTTACCAGGCATTAGAAATATTGCATAGATATTAGGTACGCCAACATTAGTACAAATTTGGAATTGCTTTATTGTACTAGGAAAGAATTTTACATGTGTGGTATGGGGATATTTGAATTATTTTCAACAAAAGATGCCTCAAAGAGAAAGGATTTCATCTTTCATGGTAGAAAATTATAAATATTTGATTTGTTTTATGGTGGATGTATGTTTGATGGACATAGTAGAACCAAGAATGTCTTGGGTAATGTCAATGGATTTTGAGGTAGAGGCTAAATTACTAATAGACTAAGTAGAGGATTCATCGTCTAAACATAGAGGTCCAAAGGTACCTATATTTGGAACCTATGAGGAAAAGGATGTGGAAGTACATAGGAAACTCAATCAACTAGTGATTGAGAAGAAGATAAGAAAAGAATTTGAACAATTTTCTATCAATCATAGTTTTGCAAAGGAAAGAATTGCACAAGCAAGAAAAAAATGTTCCTCAACTAGATAGTGTATGCCTAAAATGTGGGCACACTTCTATGAGTCATTATATCCAAGATTTCTCAAGAATGAGGTCTCGAGTGGTGACTCGTAGCTCTCTATTCATGGAGTGCAAGGGTTTGTAATGGAAGCCCTTAGTTTTGACCTAGTTTGTGCCTATGCAAGTACACCATTAAACAAGAGATTCAAGGATGCAAAAACATACATGCAAATGAAAATGAAAACTAATCTATATGATGAAAATACCAAACAATGCAAGAAAGGAAATGTAATAACAATGCAATACTAATCTATGAAAATAAATATGACTCTAAGATAATAGGCAAATGCAAGGATGAAACCTCATGATAGAAGCCATGGATGCAAGAGAGAATAAGACAAGAAGATAGAAGTTCTCCACAAAAAGGTTTGATGCTCAAACTCCTTCTTCAAAAATTACTCTCCAAACCTATAGCATAACAATAACGTAATTGTGGATGGATTGTAGATATATCGTGGATGAATTGTGGATATATCATGGATGAATTGTGGATGAATTGTGGATGTATAATCGTGGGTGATTGGTGGTTGTCCAAAATGAGGAGACGGCTCTCCCTTATAAAAAAAAATATGGAGGTGAGAGGCTTCTCACAATCAATATGGGATAATAGAGTTTGATCCATGTGAGACAAAATTCCACCAATGAGAAAAGAGGAGTGGTTGAGAAGAAAGTGGAAAGAGGATAAAGATAACTCCCACTTAGAGATATGTGCATTTAAGTGTAGAGAAAAAGATTTATTTAATTTTATTTATTTCTTTTCTTTTCTTTTTCATCATAAAGAGAAATTTAAGTGGGAATTTTATTTAATTAAAAGGGAGCAAGTTCTTTTAATTAAATAGGAAATATTTAATTAAATTAAAAGAGGAGTTTTTCTCTTAATTAATTAAATGTGGATGAATTTAATTAAAAGAGAGGTTTTCTTTTAATTAAATGGGGACTTATTTTATTTAATTAAAAGGGAGAATTTTTTTAATTAAATAAAACTTAGGATAAAATGATCAACCTTAGAAAAATAAATAATTGAATTTGATCAAGGAAATTGATTTGAATTGATTTAATAAAATATTGCAAACCATTGATTCAAGAAATTTGATAAATTGATAAATTTAATAATGGGAGCCCATAGTCTAGGCAACCACTTTAGGGTGCATATAGATAGAACCTTGAATACTACCAAAGATAAATAAGTTGAAGCCATTTATTTAATCAAAAAAGATACAACTAAGAGGCAGAATAGGACTCATACAATAACGAAAGAAAATGACACTTTCCCTATAAAAGTGTACACCAAGAGAAAAGGTAAATTTGTTAAAGTTAATAAGTTTGAGCCCACAAGGAAAAGGAAGTAAGATAAACTAGTCAAGACTACCAGAAGGAGGAAGAAAGAAAAGGAACAAAGGGAAAAGATTGTTGATCAAGATGAAGGAACAAGTGGGAAAAAGCCCAAAGTGATTGGTGCTCCCACAATGAAGAATATTCAATAAAAAATAAGTACATAATCATCTTGTTGATAAAATTATAGACCAAGTAGAAAATAAGGCATAATGGAAAATGTTAAAAGATGTTGTGATTAAAAGATGTTATAAAATAATTGAAGATTTTGTTGTTTATAGTATGAATAAACTTAGCAAAGAATTAACATAATTGTAGGGCCAAACCCCAACATCATTGTATGAAAAATTAGAGCCTAGATGGAAGTATGCATTTAAATAGCACAATGATTAATATAATATATCTTAGTATAACTTCAACTAGAGTTATCATTTGAAGAACTCAAGGAATTTCAAGATCAAGGTAGACAATATTTCAAATACAAGAAGAGATTAAATAGATTACTTTGTGGAGAAACTCAATAAATTTAAGATGAGACTAGGGAAACATTAAGGAAATTTTTTAAGTTAGATGGAAAGAAGGAAGAAGAAGAACAAGTAGATCCAAAGATTACACATAGTGATATGGTATGGATTGTTGGAGGAGAACAAATAAAAATTGATGACATTGATCATGTCCAAAATGCTCTAGAGGAACCAATGGAAGTACCAAATATGGCAGGGATAGACCAAATAATCAAAGAACTATATCTTGATGATGCCACTGCCAATACTACTATAGGGGAGAAGATTTCAGAAAGAAAGAAAGAGGCTACCGAGGTAAAAGCATAATCAAATGTTACATTTTAGGCTCACTTATCAGCCTAGTTGAGTTTGAGTATTTCAAACTAAAAATTAGTTTTGTTCAAACAAATGTTCTTGTTGCATTCATTTTAGTTAAATTAGATAAGTGTTTTAAACTTTTCCAATTGGAAGTATCTATTAAATACATGTATTAAACCACTTTGGATCCAACTATCAAAGAAAATTTTATTTCAAAAAGATGATATTTCAATAACTCCAACTCTTTTTAATGAAAATTAAAAATAAAACACTTTTTTAGATATTAGAGTCAACAATATCTTCATATAGATATTATAGTGTTTTAATTAGACATAGTCTATTGTAATTAAAAAATATTACAAGTATGTATTTAACAGTGAAGAAGATGTTGATTTGGAGAAATAAAAATTAGTAAATCATATTAGAAAATTTTGGGAAATATATGGTTCAGTAGAGGAGAGAGTCCTCTTTTAAGAATGTCCTTTTTTATAGGTTTGTTATAAAATATATATATGGTGAGAGACAAAAACTATCAATTTCAAGTGAGTTGTAATTTGAATTGTTATAAAAGAGAAAATATAGGTCAAAAAAGACCTTTCTTTTTTTATTCCCTAACTATATATTTCATCTATGACATATCTTGAAACTATGGAAAAAATAGTTTATATAGATATAATATTTTGTTGGGAAATAGACCCTCATTTTCATCATTTTTAGCAGTTGAAAATTATCTTTCACAGTTTTAAAAAATATATCAATTCTCATTCAAAATAATAATAATAATCATAAATTTCATCCATTTCTATACATGTCATTAGTTTAATTCATTTTCAAATTCTAAACAAAAATACCACTTTTAAATGTCATTGAAGTTAAACTATTTTCATTTTGTTATCATTTTCTTTTATAAGGATGTGATGATTGTACATTTACCAACGGCGATAATGGAAATAAGGAGAAACAAGCACAACCAAAAAATATATAAACTATAGAGAAAAATGAGAAGGTGGAAGAAGTAAAGAAGGATACTAGTGAAATGAGGAAAGAAGAGGAAGATGTTGTTGAAACCTTATCTACTTTGAAGATAAATATTGTTGACATGGAAGATAACATATTGGTTATCAAAGGAATAATTGATTTAAGTACTATGAACCTTGAGAAGATTTTGAATGTTGTAATGGAAATAAAATCAAAAGTAAAGAGAGATAAGAAGAAGAAAGAAGGAAAACTATTGAATCTATCAAGGACATTCTATCAACTTTGGTGCAAAATGCAAAGTTTAATGAGAATGCCACATATATTGAACAATTAGGTTGGTTAGTGTTAGCTACTAGTGAACATATAAAGAGTCTTGAGGAAGTTTCCAAGATAGTGGGGAGAGGACTATGAGAAGAAAAAATCTCATAAATTTGCACAAAATATTATGTTGGACCATGGATCATTGATAATGGGAGTCAATTAGTTGAAATAAGAACTAAAAGTGGGTGGTAATATACTCACTTCTATTTTTTATTATGCAAAATTTGTTAAGGATATTTATATGAAGATATTTGTATCTTAATGGGAGATTAGGTTATTAATTATCAATTTTTACCTATCAATTAGTCAATCACAAGTTTTGGAGCATTAGTGAATGTTGTTAATCACAAACTCAAAACTTACAATAGTAGAAAAGAGAAGAGGACTAGTGCTTTGATTGATTTGTAGAGTCAAATAATTGCTAAACTCGATATTTTTCAAAAAGGAGTCATGGGAATAGATGTTGTCTTATCCCTACTAGACATGGGTATTATGGATGTCTTAGAGGAATCAATATATCAATTATACATTTAGATTGTGTGTCATGCCCAAACTACGTGGGCAAAAACACAAAAAACAAATTTGAAAAAATAATTAAAATGCTCAAGTTTGATAAGTTTGCGATCACAGTTTAAGTATAGGTTCTCTACGTTATGTCTCAAGTTTAAAACTCTAGAGGATGAATACAAATCTAAGATTTTGATGCTTTCGTTAGAAAACTGATGTCGCCATTTGATTTGTTATTACATTGCTTATACATTTATTATAATAAAAATTATTTAAATAATAATGTAGATGACTTCAAATTAGTTTAATTAAAAAAAAATCTAAGCAAATAACATCTACATTTAAACTTATTTCAAATAGACAATAACCTTAAATTTAAACCCAATTAATACTCAAAATTTCAAACTAACTTCAATACTAAAACTAAATACATTTAAAATTTAATTAAAAGAATTATCACGTCTACCCGTACACTTATATATACTATTTTTAATTGTGACTAATTATTAATCTACAATTCAAAAACTAAGTAACATTCAACTGATTTAACATTAATATAAAAACTAACACTACTAAAAAAATATATTAAATTTTGAACAATGACTTACACAATTAACACAAGTTATAACTAACTAAAAATTTACTTAATTTACATTTACAACTTAACTAATTAAAAATAATAACAAATTAGCAATAACATAAAGTAACTATAAAACATAATATATGCTACTAACTAAAAACAATTTTAAAACAAATAATTTACAACAATTAACAAAATGAATAACTAACTTAAACTTTAATAAATAAGTTAACTATCTACTAATATCAACTAACAAATTTAATTTACATTTAAAACTTACTTAATTAAAAGTATATAAAAAAGAAATTACAAAAAGTAACTACTAATAAAACATATTCTAAACTTACTAACATAACTTAACACACAAACTAACATTAAAAAAAAACTGACCTAACCTAACTAACCAACCACCCCACCCCTTACTAAAACCTAAGTCTAACATCCCTACACTAACCCTTTAACCCCTCTACACCCCCCTACACCCATGGTCAAATGTACCCCCCACCAATCACGTCCCAACCTGTGCTTCCCAAGCACTGCAGTTGGGACAGCATGCTACCCAAGAAAGGTACGTGCTAACAGCGCTTCCCCCCCACAAAAAGCAAGCGACCCAAGGGAGTAGAAGATAGTTAAAACATAGCAAAATTTGCATAAAGCCTTTTCTAAAAGCATGAAGAGATGCGCGCTAAACAAGGTGATGGGGATGGGGTGATGTCACCCCATCATCTTTACACTTTTTTTTTTTTTTAAAGATTTTACCAAGTCATAAGGGAGTTGCGCCTAACAAGCAGATATGGAAAGCATTGATGGCATAAAGTTTTGTAGGTAACAATGTAGATATTTAAGATTTTTTTTTTTTTTTTAAATGTTAATAGTCTATTTTGGAATTGCTACCTCTATTTATGAATTGATTAATTTAAAATTATATCTTTTAAACAAAATATAAAAAGAATCTTTAAAATATTCTTTGTTGCCCAAGACCATTTAATTGTTCCTCCCATACAAAAGGCAGAGAGTATTTTTACTCTCTTGAAACACATTTGTTTTGTATTAAAATTTCTAAGTATAAATTTTCAGTTGATAAATAACCAAGGGGGAATTTAAAAAATTTTAAGCAAATCTATAAGGACTTGTTACAAACTTAATATACCAAGGATTTGAATTATCCGTTTTATTCAATAATGCAATAATTGTTTGATTCTAATAATCATGAAAACTGAATCTACATGCATGATCATAATTTTCATTTTCAACATATAGGAAAACTTGAATTTTGCCAAATTGAACATCATCATTATTTCCATCCTATTTTTGATGTGCATCCATCTAAATTAAATTTATGATTAAATCACATGATAAACAATAATACTCAAACACCAATTTTATTGGCAAACCTGATTCAAAGGCTCAGCCGAGAAAGAACCAGGAAGAAAACCTGGCTACATTGCCATTACAACAAAGTTTGAAAAACAAATTGCATAGGATATCAATCCCAAATTACAACAATTTAATTGAATTTTCTTCATGACCCTCATCAAGGGATTCATAACAATTTTTGCAACACATTTCTAGAACCATGGAGAGAACAAAATCTGATCAGGTGACAACAAGCATGACCAAGAAACAATTCAAACATGCATATTCATACAAGGTTATCACAATAAGATTCACAATGAATCAAAACTATGGAAAGGTGGATTCTTCCAATAGGAGAAGTCAAGCGCAACACCAAAATAGATGCCAAATCGAGGCTATAAACCAAGAACTTCCATTCTTCCATCTTAATATACCAAACTCATATGAGGTTTGTGCTGATAGGTAGGGGCCCATAACACCCTACCCTCTCTCCCTCTTCTCATCCTGAGAAGAGACTCTACACTGGTTGGAGTCCAACTAAAAAGACCTTTCCCAAAATTGGTCACTTCTGCCCTATCCAAGGGTGAGTAATACCAAAACACCCATGCAAGAAAATATCAAAATTCAAACATAAACATGAAAGGAACTCATTCAAAAAAACATGGTTTTCAAATCTTCCCTACATACCCACAATCATACAAGCATTCAAACAACAACAAGGTAGCATAAGCATGAAACAAGGATGAAATCTAAATAAGGGAGATGAAAATTCCTACCTTCACAAAGAGGTAATGGCAATGAACAGGTTTGAGTAGAGCTTTTCCCTTCCTTGCTCCAATCTTCCAAGACTCCTCTCTAAATGTAAAGATTGGGTAACAACCTGAACTACTCCAAGAAGGGCCTCTAAATAAGCCTCAAACTCAACCACCAAAAGGAGCAATAACCTCACCCATCCACCTACAAATCTAGAAGCTCTTAACTCAACCCACACTATGGTTAAACACTAAGTGGAGGTGAGGTGAGACAACTCATGGCAGCCATAGTCAATTTTCGCACAAAGGCAAAAAGAGACTTTTTGAGTGACCTCAAAAGTCAATAAAAGGGGCTTAGGGGTTGGAAAAGACCCCCAACCCATACCCATACCCCTTGGGTATAAAAATTTCATGTTTTAAAGCCTAAGGAATAGGTTTGGAGCCAAACAAAAGATAGGAAATAATTAGGACCAACTAACAACTCTAAAATGCAGATTAAGCACTAATCCAGATTAGGGATGACTAAACTCGATTAAGAACCAAATTAACAAACTGGCACTAACTTAAACCAACTTAGGTCCAAAGGTTACACAACTAACCCTAATCAGCATGTTGAAGAGCATACATAATTCACAAGTGTCAAGTGACACTATAAGAACACAGTTTACAAAAATTAACATTTATTGATCACAGAAAGATACATACATACATCTCTCAATAAATTTGATTACGAACAACAAGGTTTCCACAATGAGCACATAGAGATCAGTTTTGTTCCTTCGTCAGTTTTCTTGGCTAAAATATCTGCATACTCATTGCATACATCAGTAGTCCTGAAAATCACATGTACATATGTATATACGTATCTAAAAGTCACATAAATTGAAACATACATCAAACAGGGTTTCTTTCATCCTACTTATATCTTAATCATAAAAATTCCAAAATCGAGATATTGATCCTGCATTTACTAAATTCATCAACATACATATACATAAAACATTAAATGATGAACATCAAATATCTGGAAGTAACATCACATAGCATGAAATAATATAATATGTTCTAAGCATCAGATAATGTCTTGACATCTCGAGTCATGAGTATCAAAATGATAATGTAACAACTAAGGCTACGAAGGGTCAAGGTGAGGCATCACATTGTGGTGATAGAGAATCTGAGGAAGTGAAGGGAGAATGAAATGCAGGTGTTGGAGACCAATTTTTAGGAAGCATTCAAGAGGATTTAAGCCTATACTAGTAATACATATTTGAATTTTTCAAATTTTGCACACCCTTTTCATTATTGTCAAAGGGGTACTTTTACAAGGAGAGAATTTTGTATATTAGGTAGTGCAGTGAATGTAAGAGAGAGTATTGAGATATATGTAATGTTATAAGGAAAAATAAGTAGTAAACTATTGGGCTTAGAATGGTTTTGACATTTGAGTTTCAACACACTTAACCACTTTCTACATTGAAGCCGAGTACACTATGTTTGTCGAGCCACAGTGTGTGTCAAGTTAGAATTTCAATAGGTGTTGAGTGACTTTAGGTGTTGAGTATTATATAGGCATCGAGTCATATTTGATGTTGAGCAAGATAGAATGCTACATATGTCGAGTAAGCCAGAGTCATACATGTCTTGAACAAGACAAAATGCAATAGTTGCAAAGAAAAGTAGGATAGTATATGTGTTGAGCACCAATAGTCAAGTATGTGCTAAGTAACACAGAATTAGCATATGAGTTTGTGCCCTCACAAACTCAGATGTAAACCATTTTTGGAGCTAACATAGAAAGATTTCAAAGGATGATAAGGATAAGAATGAATCTTTTATATTTCCTATGTAATCAACATGCAACCAATCAAAAAAATGGAGAAGGCATGCAACCAATGAGAAAAATACAAGGAATAAGTGAGAATTCAAGATTCAATATGGATTGTAAATCCATACCTAACCCTAAGTCTAAAAAGTCTTTATAAGGAGGCTTAGCCCCCATGATTTTATCTTGTTGAAGAGAAGTCAAGAAAATTGCTAAGTAGATAGCAAATTGTAGAATAGAGCAAATAGCAGGGGCATCACAGACTTAGTGAGTTGAGCAGCAATTACACATCCAATTGATTAGAACAAAGCAAGGGATACAAAAAGATATCTAATCAAGTAAGGATCACATCAAAGTGAGCAGATCAAGTGCCTAAAATCAGAAATTAAAGATTGTAAGAAATCAAATCAAAGGTTTCTAATACTCTCTAGTCATTGTATTAGATAGTGAAAACCCTATGTTGATAGGTTAGCTTAACAGCTATTTTGCAGATCCTTTGAAGAGGTGATTAAATCCTTTAATAGGGTGACACTTTATGTAAAGTGTTTGTAAATCCTTTAACCAAGTCACTATTGACACAGTGTAAAGCCTTTAACAGGGCAGGCCTTTCATAGGGAAGACCATCAAAAGTGGTCAAACAATTATTGTTGTAGTTATTTTTGTGGCTATCATGCCCACCCCAATTTTACCTTCTTATTCCTGGAGGTTTTCTAGGTTACCAAATTTGGTGTTATGTGAGTTGATGCATGTGTTTAATTTATGTTAACTTATTATGTTTACATGCATGCATTTTATTTTCAATTATTTGTTTTAAAGGATTAGAAAAGGTTAAAAGTGTGATACTTCTGATTCACCCCCCCTTCTCAGAAGTACTCTTCCCATTTGAATATTCCAAAAATTGGTATTAGAGCACAAGGTTCTCACAAGGAGAAGCCTAATAGCTTAGAGAAAAGGTCTGAAGATGGAAGTATTCAAACTTGGGAAGATTGTAGACAATAAAGTGATTGATGTGCACCTCACTCTACACAAATTGGAAGAAGCCAAAGAAGAATTGAGAAAGTCCTTAAAAAGGAGGAAGTATATAGCCATAGAAAAAAATGGCATACACTACAAGGATATTGATACCACACAAGTGTTTTCCAATGGAGATTCCAAGGAATTTGATGCAACAATAGCTGAATTAATGGAGAAAAATAGAGCACAAGCTGAAGAAATTAGAATACTCGAGCTTGAACAAGAATCACAAGCCATAATGCTTTGTGAAGTGACTGAACAAAAGAAGAGATCCATTGAAGACAAGGTCATGATAGAAGATGACAAGAGAAATCTTATCAATAGACTGGAGGAGAAGACAATTGAGTTTGAAAGAATCTCAAACATGCAGGTAGACACCTTAAGTCAGATGATGAATGCTCATCATGAGCTAAACATGAAGGACATTAATATTTCCACCTTGAGAATGCAAAATGAGCAATTAAAGAATGAATTGAAAATAGAGAAGAAGATAGAAAAAAGCTTCAACAAACCCAATGAGGCTATCAAGTACCTTGAGAAACTACTAAAATCACCAAGGGCTAGTGATGACACTTTAGGACTTGGTTACACCAGCACTGAGCAAGGAGAATCATCCAAGACTACAAAAGAAAGGAGTAACAAAGGTAAGAACACTAAACCTTCTTATCATTTCTATGGTAAAAAGGGACATACCTCTAACATATGCAGGAGCAAGAATAGCCATCGGCATGATAAGCCTACAAATGCAAGCTTTTGTCACAAGCACAAAAAGAAAGGACATCAAGCACATGAATGTAGAACCAAGTCCATGAGGACACCAAGATTTGAAGGTTACTGCTACAACTACAAAAAGTATGGACATAGAGCATTTGAATGCTGATCAAAGCCCATGTGGACATCTAATCAACTTTCAAAAGGAAACAACCATGGTCATCACTACAACTGGGATTACAACACCAAGTATAGTTATCACTATTGTCGAGAGTATGGATACATTTCTGAAAATTGCATAAGGACACATTTTAGAGGGAATTATATTAGATGGTTAAGTCAAACTACATGTTTCAGTTGGTTGAAAACTGGTCATATCAGTAGGAATTTCCCAAAAGAGTCAAAAGCACCCAAGATAGAAGTCAACAAAGGAAAAGAGAAGGTTGATGTTGAACAAATAAGAGGGCAAATGAACAAAACTTGGAAGAAGAAAGATGAGTGCAACACATAAAATGGAGAGATCACTTCATCCAAGAGGTCAAGTGATCACATCTCATCCAACTAAACAAGAATAGGTGTATGGGACTAATATACAAAGTTATATCATACATCAATTCCAAGAAAAAGAAGCACTACAAGGAAGAAATCTACATGAGCAAAGATGCCAAGTCAAAATTTGGAGTTTTTTCAAAATACTGTCGAACTGTCCTCAAATGCTGAGTAAAGCTCCAATGGATGTCGAGTTTCTAATAGTGATAGAGTTGATAGTTGAAGCCAAGTGAAATAGAAAACTAGTGGAAGTCGAGTAAACAAAATACAATGGGAGTCGAGTCATGGTGAAACCTTTAAGTGTTGAGTTTACAATTGTATGCACTAAGCATTTAATGCTAGGTTTTGATAGGTATAAGGTTGAATTTTGATCATTTTCATGCCATTCAAATATAGAGTGAAGAAAAAAAGGAGTCTAGGAGGGATCATATAGCAACCTTGAAGCCATTTGCATTGATCTCAACAGTGATTCAGCATACATTTCAACAATCTAAGGTATTTATCAAGTGCCAAGCTATGCAAAGTTAAAGTTTTTAATACATTTATACCCTATTTTGGTATAATGGCTTCTAGTTCAAGAAACCCCAAAGGAAGGAAGGTCATGAGGTCCAGTTAGTTAGTAATGAGGTAAAACAACCCAAGTTTAGGCCAATCCCTGAAGTCACCTACAAAAATGACCCAGCTGGTGCACTGTCCATCATTCCACCAAAAGTTGTCATGGTACAAGATGTGAGAAAGTGTTATAATTTCAAGATAGGTGTAGTAGGTGATCTTGAGATATTCCAAGCCTATGACAAACTATGTGAAAACAAAATTCTGAAGGATGAATTCCAAATAGTCGAGAAAAAGGGTTTGACCAATGCCCTAGTTTACCCTACAAGTTCAAAAACTAAATGGATATAGATTTTCCTCAGTAGAATTCAAAATGGATGTTTGTGGTTAGAAACGGGACTAGTAAAGATTACAAAAAGGATAGTGCATAGGGTTACAAGTTTCCCAACTCTAGATCGGCCTAAGACCTTATGTAGTGATTCCAAAGAGATCATTAAAAAGAATACAGGAGCCATATGGAATAAGAGGGGTATGACTATTGATAATGTAATTGATCCTCTTCTAGATTTTTCTATGAGAGTGATATCTCACCAATTCTACCAATCTAGTAGATTGAACAGTGTGCCATGTATAGCTATTGATGTAGCCTACAAACTAGGAAAGAAAGATCACACTTATGATCTGTCAGAACTAATTTTGTAGAAAATAAATGAAAACCTAGGAGTAATAAGGAGATCAAAAGGTGCTCAATGCAAATTTGATTCAGTTCTTATGTGTATATTCTTTTATGTCATGGAAGAGTTTCCTTCTATTGGAAAGATGAATTGGAATCCTAACAAAACTATAATTACACAAATCAGTAAGTTCATTGATTAGATGGGTGACAATTTTGAGCCTCAAATGACAAGCTATTTTGAGGATTTTAAGAAATCCATGAAGCAAAGGGTTAGAATATCAGTTTCCCTAGTGGGAAAACACATCAATGACATATACTTTTTGGTTGACATTGATTATACCTTCATCCAAGTAGCAATACTAAGAGTAAGATGGCTAAGGCCATTGGGATATGAGCTTGACATAGATGAAGCCTCAACAGAAATCATAGCATTGCTTGTAGAAGAGATAGATAAGAAGGCTCCTCGCTTTGGAACATATGATGTTGTCAAATCCAAAGTTGAAACTGAATTAAAGACAGCCTCTATTATCAAGAAGAAAGATAAATTAGTAAAGAAGATAAAAAATAAATTTGGAGCAAATATTGAAGGAGAAGCAGGTGGTGAAGAAGAAGGAGAAGGAGAAGAAGAAGGAGAAAATGAAGAAGAAGAAGAGCAAGGGCAAGGCCCAATGGAGTTGACCCAGGGCTTAGGAGAAGACAAGGAGGAAGGTGCCAAGGAAGAAGAATCCAAGCAAGCACCTACACTAGCCAAGAAAAAGAAAAGAAGGGCTAAAACTCAGCCTCTAGCTCAGCCCAAGCCCAAGAAGGTCACTAAGCCCGCACAAGCCAAGCCAGCACCAGCAACAAGAGCTACCACATGGGCATCTAAACAAAAGGCTAAAGAGGAAACAAAAGAGAAGAAGAAGGCTACTAAATAGCCTAATGAAGGGCCAAAGAAGAGAAGAAAATATGTGGCATAGCTAGACATAGATGATGAGGAAAGAATAGAGTCAGAGGATTTCATCCAATTCAGAGTGGTAAGTCATCCTCCAAAATCTGCCTTAGACAAAATTTGTGAAAATGTTAGGAATGTAGATTTGAATGATCTAAAAAGTCTTGATTTCAACAAGTTAAGTAGAGAAGAACAAAATAGAATAGAGGAATCAGTATATGCCATGATGGCTGAATTCAAAAATACACCTCTAGAGCTAGACAATACCATGCCTAGAGAGCTATATGAGATAATTGAAAATAAATGGCATTATTGTTTGAAAATCAAAAAGGAGATCAGAGAATCTACCTTAGCACAAGTGATGCCTGACCTAATAAGAGGTCAAATAACAAAGGCTAATAAGAAACACGGTGGCAAATTTGCACCTAAATATAGAGCCTTCAGCATCCTACAAAACAAGATTGAGGATGTAGTAAATAAATCCACACAATTGTGGAAAATAATTTACAAAATAATGGATGGCAAGGAATAGGAAGAAAATAAGGTAGAAGCTAGTACCAAGAAAAAGGAAACAAAAAAAAAGAAAGGAGAGGAAGAGAAGGAAGCAACAGCAAAAGTAGATGAAGAAAAGAAGAAAGAGGAGGAAGATAAGAAAGATGAGGAGGATAAAGAAAAAGGTGATGAGGAAGAAACTATGGTAATAGTTGAATAGTAGTAAGACACACAAATGCCACCTCCTAGCCCTCCTCATGTAACCATCACACCTACAGACAATAATTATTAAGGATGTTCCTAATATTTCAACTCAAAACATCAATCCCCTAACTGTAGAGGATCTCTCCAAGATCCTTCACCAGTCCACTCTACAGGCATAATTATGCACAAACCTTATATTGGTGAGTGTAGATGAGCTACAAAAGGAAGTAGTAGAACCAAACAAGACAAGGTGAAACCACAAGAACCACCTTTCACCTATACAGCTACTAGCACTAAAATTTTGATGCTTCCACCACCTACAGTAGCAAGTGATACTTTACAGAAGCCAAGCACAGAAGAAGGCAAGCCTAATGAGAAGGAGGATATATCAAAGGAAAAGGAGTAGGCCACTATCCAAACATTGGTAGAACTACCAAAGATTGGCACTCATATAAAGACCCTTTAGAAGCCAAGCACTAAAGCCATACCTTTACAAATCTCAACACCAAGCTTGAGTTCAACCAGAGTGGCCAAGGTACTTCATTATGGAGACCCTAAGCTAGATGAAGACATTTTTATACCTACTTATGACTCCAAGACCATCACCATGGATCGAATAACAAAACAAAAATGCAAGATGCTTTAAATAGAAGGAATAGGCAGGAAATACTTAGAAAAGAGTATAAACACAAGCAAGCACTACATGAGATCAAGGACATCTTTATGGATGCCTTCAACTTGCAGTCACCAGATGAAGCAAAGCCCATAATAGAACAACTATCTGATATAGTTGACCAGATGACTAGTGAAGACTAGGACACAAATGTTAAGCTTATGGAATGGTCTGAGAGAAAATTTTAGGGGAAAGTGAATGAGAAGATATTAGGTGGTATAGCACTTGAAAAGGTTGAGTTAGCCAAGAAAATTGACAAGGTCAAAACTGTACTTGAGAACATTTTCTCATTGTACAAGAAACTGTGTGATTTTTCCAACTTCACACAAGAGACAAATCAAAGGATATTGAGCTTGGAGAGAAATTTGAAGATTTCTAGCATGCAATTACCAAGGGATCCAACTCAAAGTGAGAAGCATTTTGCCTAATCACTTCACACTCAAAGAGAGTTAGTTGCATTAGCAAGTGAAGAGGCCAATATAAAGGCCAAATTAATGCAGATTCAATCCTCCATAACCCCACATTTGGAGGTCCTCCACAAAGAGCAAGTCTATGTTGAAACTATCTTAAAGAAAGATCCTAATCTTTCTACATTAGATGGACTTGTACATCTTGCTACAGAGACTTCCATCCAGTACAAATCACTAGACATTGCTTTGGAGAATTGGGATGCAGCTCTAAAAATAATAATGGAGGTAAACAGCACATTTTTAGCAAAATATGGTATGAATCCTTAGAGCTCTTTGACATAAGTATCAAAAAGGTGGAGAAATAATAAGGAAGATAGGGGAAGAAATAACAGTAAGGAAGATATATCTAAGGGGAAGAATACTAAGTTTTTGATTACATTCTTTCATGAGGAGAAAAATGTTTGAGGGAAACATGAATAAAACTAGCAAGTACAGACAGAGTTGACAAAACTGCTCAACACAAAAGTACAGGGTAAAGACAAAGAGCATCAGGTACATCTAGCACAAAATTTTGGCACAATCAGCTCAAGGGAGTTATAAGGTATTTTTGAACAAATTTTGAAATTTTTTACATATGCAAAATAGATTGGATGGGTACTCATAAGGACAGATTAGTAATGTTTAGTTAAGTTTTTTTGACACTCATGTCAAAGGGGGAGATTTTTGGTCTTAGAATGGTTTCGACATTTGAGTGTCAACACACTTAACCACTTTCTACATTGAAGTCGAGTACACTATGTATGCCAAGCCACAGTATGTGCTGAGGCAGAATTCCAACAGGTGTCAAGCATTATATAGGTGTCGAGTCACAATTGATTTTGAGCAAGATAGAATGTTGCATATGCCAAGTAAGCCAAAGTCATACATGTGATGAGAAAGATAGAATGCAATAGGTGCCGAGCAAAGTAGGATAATATATGTGTCGAGCACCAATAGTCTAGTATGTGTCGAGTAACACAGTATTAGCATATGAGTTTGTGCCCTCACAAACTCAGATGTAAACCATTTTTGGAGCTAACATAGAAATATTTTGAAGGATGATAAGGATAAGAATGAATCTTTTATATTTCCTATGTAATCAGCATGCAACCAATATGAAAAATGGAGAAAGCATGCAACCAATGAGAAAAATGCAAGGAATAAGTGGGAATTCAAGATTCAATATGGATCATAGATCCATACCTAACCCTAAGTCTACAAAGTCTTTATAAGGAGGCTTTCCCCCACAATTTTATGTTGTTGAAGAGAATTCAAGAAAATTGCTAAGCAGATAGCAAATTGCATAATAGAGCAAACAACAGGGGCATCACAGACTTAGTGAGTTGAGCGGCAATTACACATCTAGTTGACTAGAACAAAGCAAGGGATATGAATAGATATTAGATCAAGAAAGTATCACATTAGAGTGAGTAGATCAAGTGCCTAAAATCAGCAATTGAAGATTGTACGCAATCAGGTCAAAGGTTTCTAATACTCTCTACCCATTGTATTAGATAGTGAAAACCCTATGTTGATAGGTTAGCTTAACAGCTATTTTGTAGATCCTTTGAAGAGGTGATTAAATCCTTTAACAAGGTGACACTTCATGTAAAGTGTTTGTAAATCCTTTAACCAAGTCACTATTGACGTAGTGTAAAACCTTTAACAGAGTAGGCCTTTCACAAGGTAGACCATCAGAAGTGGTCAAACAATTATTGTTGTAGTGATTTTTGTGGGTATCATCCCCACCCCAATTTTACCGTCTTATTCCTGGAGGGTTTCTAGGTTACCTAATTTGGTGTTATGTGTGTTGATGTATGTGTTTACTTTATGTTTACTTATTATGTTTACATACATGTATTTATTTATTTATAAAGATTAGATACCTCTAATTCACCACCCCCCCCCCCCCCCCCTCCTCCAAAAGTACTCTTCCCATTTGAATATTCCAACATAAACTACTGAGAGGAAGTTGAGTTATCAAAACTCAAATTTTTTTATCATATTTTATTTTTTGAGACACTTAGTCAAATTTTCTCTAAGTCTTGCCATCAATGCCAAAGGGAAACAAATTATCAAAGATCAAATATGGATTTTTCTTTGACTAAAAATTCGTTCACAAATATCTTGGTTGATATGCCTAATAGATCACCTATAAGGATATTTTCAAATCTCCCATCAACTTTTAAATTTATCTAAATTTGTAATAAAATCCCAAATCTACTAGAGAATATTCCTAAAAAGACTATTCTTGAACAAATCGTCAAGTTGAAGCTCATATTGACTTATTTGATGTTTCTATTACTGAAATCAAGTACATGTATGTCTTATTTTATTTTTAAGACTCTCCTATCCAAAGTTCATTCCAAGATTCATTACTTTCAGGTCCTTATGTTTTAAAATTTTAAATAATTTTAATTAACCAATTCAAGTTTCAAGCTGAAATATTTGTTAAATATAAAAAAAAGTAATGATCTAAAAAATTTAATTTTGAAACTTTTACAAATTGGGAACTAAAAATTAATTTATTTCATTTCAATGTTGAATAATAGTGTGAAATTTATGCATATTAAATCTAAATCTAAAATATTGATAAAAGATGCACATCTCAAGGGAATTCCTTCACGCTTTTAGTTGGAGGGAAGAAAGCTTTATTCTGGTTTTGATGTGCAACATTTTCTATAATAACTCACATCCCTTGCAAATGTATCAACATCTTGTATTCAAGCCATTAGATGGAGGGGTAGTTGTGTTAAAATACTGAAAGCTTTATTCAGCACATATTAACATACACTGAATCAACTTCTTTCATCTTATCATGATGGACCTCAAACTATTTGACATAAAATTTCTATCTTAATATGTACAACTTAAAATATATCCATATTAATAATATCTAACCTCATATAATAAAAAAGAATATTTTAAATCCAATCATTTATTATGGTGTTTCTTCTTGTTATATCTTTCTTTGTCCTCTCCTCTATGAAGCATAAATTAATTATAAATCCATTATAAATAGCTATAATATTTTAATTTATCTATAATTAATTTTAATGTTAATTATTTTTAAAAAATTTACTTAGATAAACAAAAATAATAATTATATTCTAACTTAAAATATATTGAAAATATTTTTAATATTATATAATTTAAATTGTATATCTACTAATTAAAAATATTGACATTAAACATTTTTTTTTTCTATTTATAGAATTTTTTGTGGGATAAATGCTCCATGAAGACATGATTGCTAATGTGTCTACTTTTGTGAGGATTCAACTATGCTTGACATAAAATCTTTAAATCAAGAAAATAGTTAAGATAAATCTTTAATGTAAAATTCAAACTATATAAATAAATTAAAATATTAATCCCTATTCAATAAACATTTCATCATTTTAATAAATAAATTTATTGAATATTACTTTATAAATTTTGACAGAAAATATTAAAAGAATGAATCTTTATTGTTATGATATTAGATCATTCTAATAAACATTTATGATAAAACCAAATTTTGAATTTATGTGTTTTTTCAAGAGAAACAAATCTATATAAAAATTAGTCAAGAATTCAAAAATTGTAGAAATATAGTGTCTTGGGTCATCATCATAATGTTTAGAAAAAGAATATGGTTAGAAAACAACCAAAATGAACAATTAATTGGCACAGGTCATGAAAACATAATGTATATCATGTACATATTTTACCTACGACGTCAAGCCTAAAGTAACTATACTAACCCATTTTACAAAGTCCTAACACCAAGGTGTTGAGTCAATTAGACAATAGAAAATGTATGGATAATGTTTTGGGCTCAATATTGAGATCAATGACTAGGTTTATGTTATGTGTTACAATGCTTATGGAATTTGTACAACAGATAATGTACAGTTTTGCAATTGCTTGACTGGTTTTACCTCGACAATGAAAGGGCATGGGAAGCTCGGTCTAGACCTATACAACAACTAACTTGGATTTTAGTAATATGGATACAAATTGGTTCATGGAGCTCATTGGGAAATTAACTCTAGTGGGTTTTGTAGATGTGGGTCAATTTGGATCTAATGAAAATGTCAGAGGTCGTCAAAGCATGTGAAGCTTACAAAAGGCCACAATAAAAGCACATGAAGCTTCTAGAGGATTGTAGAAAAATAAGGAACCATGGGAATCTTCTATATATACGCAAAAGATTTTCAATTAATTTTTAAATTCAAAAAATAATAAAACCCTGAACTAAATTGGAAACAACCAATAGGAAAAAAAATAATGATACTAATATATTTTAAAATAAAACTTTAGAACTTCACTAATTTTTTGCTAAGCAATTAATTAGAATTAGGCAATTGAAAATATTAGTTCCTTGTCTACATATAGGTAGGAACTAATAATAGTAAATTATTTAATTAAAGTTTAAAATGATGAAATCAAATATCACTTGGTTTTTAGACTTGCCTGTACATTATACCACCATAACTTAACCTAAAGATCATTTAAAATATTTCTTTATGGATCTCGTTCTTACTACTTATTTTGGCTTACATTAAATGTTAGTATCTTTTGAATGATTTGGAAGACTAAGAATGATTTTATAGGGTAGTAGGAGAGTACTCAATTATGTTTTACACCATTTATGTGCATGTAAAATTATATGTATCTTGAATAAATAAGTTTTAGGAACTAGTAAAATGTAAAAATGCAAATCAATAAAGCTGATATCTTTTGAACAATATTGGAGGCTAGAAAATATTTGAAGGCTACTATGTAATTTCTTCTTTTTAGCATGATCATGATAGTTAATGGATTTATCCTATTGTTGAGTCCCTGTAGGCTAATATTGGTAATTGGAGGACCATGTGGAGGCTTATGTCTATGTTTGGTGGGACTTGCTATTTGTAGTAAGTCAACGGATGGTTATGATGAGCTTAGATGAGTTGAATGATGCTCTTAGTTTTATTTTTGGCTTCTAGTTTGGGCTCCAAAAGCCTTAGAGGTAGCATCTATTTTTAGTAAGTCACCCCATTAGGTTCTCCCATTGTCTTCCTTCATTAGGATCACTTGTGTGCTACCACATATGGATTTTGATGCTTCTTCAATCATTTTCACAAGATGGGTGAACTGCAATTATTATTTAATTAAATATGGTAAGGTTTTTATATTTGTTGGTATTGTATATCAACCACATTAGTGTCATGGCTCATTGCAATTGAGATGAAAAGATCTAAATCTTAGACATAGGAAATAATGACCTTGTGTGTTAGAATATCATGATGATAATGATGAAAATATTATTTTTGGAGCTAAAGACAATAAATTATATTTTTTACTACTAATTATACTTAAAAAATCTAATACATATGGGATTAAGTTTATAAGAGCACCATCAATACTAATAGTTTATCAAAAATAAACCAAAATGACAAGATTTGTGGCTCCTTCAGATGTACCAAATATTGGGCCATGAATATCAAAAAAGGTTCAAAATTAGACTAATCTCATTTACTCCTTGAACCATGTCCAATGCAGGGGTCATCTACCCATATGAGTCTTAGTTCATCTTCTCTAATCAAATTGTGGTGGTTGTTGAACAGTGCCTCCCATTATAGGCTAGGAGGTGGAGAATGTGCTGACAAAGATGCATGGGGGTCTATGAACCCTAATTTCTATTGCATTCTAGGATACCACAATCAAAATTGCTCAACCTTCATTCAGAACCAACCTCTTTGGTGCCTCTTTGATTCCACTTCTCTAGTTATTAGTGTTGGTCGCTCCAACATTCACTTCCTAATAAGGTTATGTATTGATTGATCTAGCATTCACATCCTTAATATGTTCTATAAGGGGGGGTCAATACCTCTCTCGCTCTGGCTCCATTCTCTTGCCCATTAGTACTAGTTGCCCCATCATTTTCATTTTGACCAGGACTTGTAAGAGTGTTTAGTTCAAAGATTTCTTTCAAACGATCTGATTTTTCTTTTTCTTGAGTGTGCAATCATACTTAAAATTCTTTGTTTCTTTTTATTGGATCTCAAATCAAACATCTATCTTTAAGAACATTAGTGAATTCCCCGATCGCTATGAGCAAGTGTTTCTCTTTGACTTTGATTTTGGATGATTTTTTATAGAGACTTAGTAAGAGTCCTAATCCTACCTTAATTTGAAAATGTCCTCATTCATAAGAAGCCCAATAAACCATAGAAAATGAGTGGAGAAGATAGTCCAAAAAAAGTTAATGTATTTGGGCAGATCAGGGATAAAACTAGTAATAGCATTAAAATAGAAATATTAATGCCTATATCAAGTCCAAAGAATTCCAAACACAGTTGGAAAAGTTACATTTAGAAAAGATATAAGAAACTTATTTTGGTTGTTTGCATATAGAGCAATTGTATGGGCTACCATCTGGTAGGAAGAGGGGTAGTTTAAGGAGCAAGGCTTTTCATAGAAAACATCTCAGTTTTGGCTTAATAGGGTGGTGCCAAATAGATTGGAAGTACATGATTGAGTAATTGGAATCATGATTGGAAAACCATTTGATATTAAGGTAATTTTCAATATTTTTATAGTCTTAAAGTAAATTGTAAACATACTTTACTCTTGTAGAAAATACAAGGGAACCGTTTAAACATTTAAAAAGAAAATTTTGTCAATAGTTTCACCACTTACAAAAGGATTTTTTAGAAATACCTAGGCCTCTTTCAATATGGAGAATGTTCTTTTCTAAGTGAATGGTAGTTAATATTTAGTTGTATAGTCATGCCATTCGATCATGCCATGTGTATATGAGTGCTTAGTAGTGAAAACTTAGAGCAAAGATAATAGTTTCTAGTTTCTCTCTAGATCCCACCAAGGTGATGAAGGGTGCTCCCCTTAATACCATAAACACACAATAGAAATAAAGAAATAACAACTAGTTGAGAGAAGAAAATATGGGCTTCTTATTATCTCCACAAGTGTGGAATTATAGAATTAAATATTACAATATGCAAACCCACATGGGTGCCTTCCTAACAATAGTCTATAAGATAGAATTGCCACCATCACCCAGAACTGCCTTAGACAACCTATTGGCCTTCCTTATATAGGTATTTTCCACTGTCTAGGAAGGATCTAGACACTAAGCCCTAACCCTTAAGGCTGACCAACCTCAATTTATATTACAAATTAAAAATGATCAAGAAGCTTTCCATCAGTTGAGATTTGACCTCATTTTTTAGAGTCATTTAGGCCTTCATCAATAAGCCTAAATTTTTTTAAGCCAAAATTCATACCAAAAATCAGCAATAACTATACCAATACATATGATATGGAAATGAAACTCATTTGAAAGATTGATATGTCTAAGATCAACCTTCACAAATGAGATTAAAATAATATAAGGACATAAGACCAACATACTAAAATTAGCAAACTTCCACAAATAGAAAATTTGTATGGAAATAACCCTTATTGAAAACACAAAACTAGCAATAGAAATATTTTTGGTTGATACAAGATTGCCCTTACACCTAGGATTCTCTTGCATCGGACACCTGGGGTAATTTGAGAAGTGACATTGTCATGTCTTAGGTAGTCAGAGGAAAACCAAGAAAGTCAACCTCCTCCATTGTTATCCATGATGAATCCTCCACTCGCCTCCCTTTCCATTTTAATAGATACTCTTCATATGTTTTATTCCTTGTGCTTCTTCCTACACAGTTGTCCAATGTCTCTTCAATCTACTTTGTAGTTGAAGTACTTCCTAGAATACTCCATTGTGCTTCTTCAACTTAATCTCCATCACTCCTTCACAATATTTTATCAAATCTAAAATCATAAGCATTGGTCAAATATTCAATTCAACGGGAAACTCTACTTTAGAGGAATTTCCAGAATCATGCCTTTTCATTATCATGCATGGTCCAAACTTCTTTATTTTCAATGTGTTATATGTACCCACTAAAAATATCTGCCTCCTCAAATGAACCATGATTTCATCTCCAATCTAAAACTCCATATGTCTACTTTTCACATCTTCCTTGGCCTTATACTATGTCTTCATCCTTGTAATGTGCTTTTGCACCTCCTCATGGATGTTCTTCAATGTTCAGCTAAATTCTCTGCTTCAGCACTATTTATCTCCCCTACATCCAACTACCTTAATTTAGAAGCATTTCTAGGACTACTTCCATATACAATTTGGAATGGTGATTTACCAGTACTTATGTTGATAGAATTATTGTTTGCAAAGTCTTCTAGTGGTAAAATCAAATCTGAGCCTTTTGGTTTGTCTCCAACCAAACATCTTAGTAAGTTTCCCAAATTCTTATTCACAACTTATGTTTGTCCATCATTTTTTGGATGATGGGATGATTTAAAATTTAAATATGTCTTTAATTTCTTCCACAATGTATGCCAGAAATGCCTAATAAACTTGGTATCTTGATCTAGAACTATACTCTTTAAAAAATCATGTACTCTCACCACTTCTATGAAAAAAACTCTACCACATAAATAGCATCACTAGTCTTCTTGTAGGGAATGAAATGTGTCATCTTTAGAAACATGTCAACCACCACAAAAATTGAATCATGCTCTCATTGAGTCCTTAAACCAAGAAAAAATCCATACTGATATCTTCTCATGGCTTCTCAAGTACAGGTAATGGTTGATACAACCATGTATTGTGCTTCACTCCTTTTTCCATTAGATCTACTCTAGAACTCTACATGAACTTCTTGACATCTTTCTCAAACTATGGTCAATAATAATTCTTAGCAACCAAAGAAATTGTCTTATCTCTACCAAAATTTCCAACCAATCCTATATTATGCTTCTCCTTGATGAGATTCTCTCTCATAAAACTTTTTGGAATACAAAACTAACTTCCTTTCAACAATATACCATCTTGGATTATGAAATCCAACCACTTTTTCATGTCAAGTGTAATAGGTTTTGTACAAGATTTCCAATAATGTTGGTACAACATATGGACTCAGACTCTCTCAAATCAATGCCTTCTACAAAAACTCGTGCACATGTTTGTTCAACTCCTCACTTTCCATTGGTGTCATTTTGTGATCTTCCTTGTTGGAAAATAGGCTCTTGAAATCAAGTCCATCCAATGACTAGTCTTTCTTATTGGTGGTAATCCATCAAGCACATTATGCGATACAATATCTATGAATTCTTCTAACAATCCTGCAACTTTGCAAGCACATATTCTACTTCTTTACCATCTTTTGGAATTATAGAAAAACACATGCTCACACCTCATATCTTCTAGGAATTTATTTCCATAAATAAAACATACTCTAGCAACACTACATACATTTTCATTTGTCTCCTTCAATGGCTTCAACTTATGTTTCACTCCATACTTTGTCAAATTGTAGGCATTCACACACCCATCATGTACAATGTGTATGTCAAAATTTCAAAGTCTACCTAGCAACATATTATATATGTCCATAGGTATGACATCAAAAAGTACCTCATCCTAGTAGCTTTCAATCTTGAACTTCATTGATCACTATTCACTGACCATGACCTTGTGGTCATCTTGCACCCAAGAAATACAATATGGACATGAATGTTTCTTCCTCTTCAATTTTAGCTTCGTGACCATCTTTTCTAATACCAAATTGCTAGTTCTTCCACCATATATGATAACATCACAATACTTATCTTTACACTTGCACCTTGTGTGAAATAATCTCCTCTTTTGACTAGGTTCATACTCACCACTAGCATGACTCTTCTATTAACTAGGACTTACTCTCTTTCAGTATCTTTAGAATGTGATGATTTGGCATCCTTATCAACATGCATAACTTTGGCCTTTTAGTTTTCCTATCTATAATTCCTTGGTGTCAAGGACATTCAAATACCCCTTGCTCTTCTTCTCCACAATGAAAACATGTTCCATGGAAACCTCATCTACTAGATCCTTGCATTCTTCCTCTTCCTCACTGATCTCTATTATTTTCTTGTTCATCTTTTTTCTGAAATCTCATGTCAAACGGGTACGCCTCTTCAATATTGTTCATTCGAAACTGACTTAATTCCTCTTGAATGTTTTCTCTTAATCCATTAAGATAACAAACAACTTTCTCCTATCATCTTATGTACGTCTTGTTATGATGAAAAATCCTTAGAAATCTTCTATATAATTTTGAATAGGTATTGCTACTTGCTTCAACCCTTGCATTTTCTTCAGCAAATCAAGATCATAATCCATGAGAATGAATTGTCTCTTCAATTTAGCTATCATCTAGTCCCTTCTTGCAATTTTATCTTTCCCTCTTCTATTTTGCTCCTATTCAATCTCATGCCACTAGATCTTTGCTTGACCCTTTAGTCTGGCCTTCACAAATTTGACCCTATAAAGATCCTCAATATCTTCATACTCAAAATATTATTCTAACTTATTGATCCAATTGATCAATTCTTTTGAGTTAAGATATTCCCAAAATGTGGAAACCTCAAGCTTAGGTCTTTTTCTAATCTTGGAAATGGCCCTAAAAAGATTTTCTTCTTCTGGGTTCAAAACTTCCTCTTCTTCCTCATCAATGTATCCTCCTTCTCTTTCATCCTCTCTCTCATCTCTTATGTAAAGACTCATCCCTATAAACATTTATTCTTGCAATTCTTGTGTTTGTCTCTAGAGGGCTCTAAAACCATTAGGTGTAACACCTATGGTACCATGCTCCCTTTGTGGAGGTATTTTTTCCCTTTTGTTGAAACCCTAGTGGAAACTACCTTACAATTGTGATCTTTCAATACACTCAATCCAACCACAGTCCAGGTGAAAAGTGCCTCATAATCAATGATTAATTTTCACACTCAAGAACTCTCACTTTGATACCACTTGATGAAGGGTTCTCCCCTTAATACCACAAACACACAACATAAAAAGAGAACAACTTGAGATTTCAAAATAAGGGCTTCATATTATCTCCACAAGTGTGGGATTAAAAAGTTGTTCTTCTAGGCTCAAATTATCTCTTCTTCTTGATCAATGTGTCCTCCTTCTCTTTCATCCTCACTCTCATCTCTTATGGCAAGATTCATCCCTCTACACATTTTTTCTCTAGAGGGCTCTAAAACCATCAATTGTAATGCCTCCAATACCATGATCCCTTTATGGAAGAATTTTTTCCCTTCTGTTGAAACCCTAATGCAAACTATCTCACAATCTATGATCTATCAACACACTCAGCCAAACCATAGTCCAGGTGTAAATTGCCTCATAATTAGTGATCAATTTAGACACTCAAGAACTCTTTCTCTAATACCACTTGATGAAGGGTGAGCCCCTTAATACCACAAATACACAAGATGAATAGAGAAATAATAACAAAATGAGAGAGAAAAATATGGGCTTCATTTTATCTCCACAAGTGAAGGATTAAAGTATTCAAAATTATAATATACCAACTCATATGGGTGTCTTCCTTACAATAGTTTGTAAGACAAAGCTACAACTATCACCCATAACTACCCTAGAAAACCTATGAGCCTTCCTTATATATGCATTTGCAACCTCCTGGGAAGGTTCCAGACACTAAGCCCTAACCCTTGAGGTAGACCAACCTCAAATTGTATTACTTTTATTACACTTTATTACATAGAATTAGCTCAAGACAATTTACAAATTATATTTTTAGATGGCCCACTTCTAGAGACCATAACTAGGAAAGCATTGACCTGATGGGCTATTATAACCCCATTCCATAATCCTTGGCTAAAGTTATACCATACCTAATTGCTCAAGCATCCACTAGCCAAGGTTTAATCTTGTTTTAGAACAATTTAGGCTTTGATTGGTGAGCCTAAAGTTTGGATAGCCAAGGTTCATACCAAAAATATGCAATAACTATACCAATACATATGATATGGAAATGAAAACGCATTTGAGAGGTTGATAGGTCTAAGATGAACCTTGACATATGAGTTTAGAATATTCTAAGAACATAAGACTAACTTACTAAATTTAGCAAACTTCCACAAATAGAAACTTTGTACAGGAATAACCCTTATTGAAAATAAAAAAATGGAAATAGAAATATTTTTGGGTGATGCAAGATTGCTCGTACATCTAAGATGCTCCTACATCACAAGGAGGCTTCTCTCTAGACACCTTGAATTTGTTATTCATTGTCCCGGCTCTTGAAACCCAAAGTCTAACATGTTCTCAAGCTTTCCAAAATGACTTGAAAATAGAAGATGCCTCCACTTTGATTCTCCACTTACTAAATAGGATATCATGGATGTGTAATCATCTCCAATATTTTTAAGTGTGGGAACCCCTAGGAATATTATTATAAACAAGAATCTTCAAAGGTTCATATCCTTGAGTAGCTCTAGCTATCAATTTTTCCATAGGTACAATACCATGCCACCTTAGATCTTTCAAACCTATACCTTCAACATCCTTCCTCCTAACACACCATTCCCATCTAACTATATGTCTCTTTTTCTTACCCTTCTCATTTTACCATTTAAATTTCTTAATGATTCCTAAACATAGTTGATTTGGTATGGGTTGAATAGTCAAGTTTAGGAGTGATAGAAATTATATGCTAATAAGATATTTTTCTATACTTGAAGCCTTCCTATCAGAGAAAGGTATTTTTTATTCCACTTTTAGAGCTTCTTCACAATCTTCTATTTGATCCATCTCCATGCCAAGTTTAGGTTTAGAAACACAAAGAATGAAATACCCAAGTACCTCACTAGGCAATTGGGGTCACCCTAGGAGATGTCAATTTTACTATACCAGATAGGTAGTTGAATATGTCATCCTACCATGATGGATTTTCAAATTGAGATTTTGCTGCCAAAGGCTGTGAAAAACATCTAAAATTTGGTGATGATATTTTTACTATTACCTTTTGAGAGTTCAATAAATAAGAGGTGTCGTAAAAAAATTTCACATTAGATATATCCTTATGGTTGGGGAGGTTTATTCCTTTGACTCTGGGAGATAAGGAATCATCCCTTAGTATGTACTGAAGGAAATTTGCAGAAATCAAAAAAAGTGTTGGCGCTAGTGGGAAGTCTTATCTTATGGATCTTGAGAGGGGAAATAAATTGGATCTCACTCCATTAATCTCAATTGTAGCTATAGCATCTACCATTAGGGTGAGGACCATTTTGTTAAAGAATTATGGAAACTAAAGACATTCTAGTATCATGTTGATGAACTTCCATTCCTCCCTAAAATATGCTTTCTTGTAGTCAATCAAGAACATAACAACCTGCTACCCTCATTATTTTTCCCAGTCCTTGTCCTCCTAGAAAGTGATAAGGTTCTCCATAATATAACTCCCTTTCACGAATCTTATCCATAAATGGCATATTACCTTAGGCAAGACATCATTAAGCCTTAGGGCTAGGATTTTTTCCAAGATTTGTAAGACACATTAATGATAGAAATGGATCTTGAGTTCTTAATCAGTGTTTTGTCTCCATCTTTTGGGATTGGCTTTATCAATCCCTTATTGATGTCTGCACCCAATAACACCTTATGTATTGCTTATTCATATAACAATATAAGGTTGCTAGATCTATTCTATATGGGATTTATAAAACTCCATCGAGATACCATTTGACTCCAGGGCTTTGTCATTACACATTTGAGTGATTGAGTTAATAATCTCCTCTTTTGAGATAGGTTGATTCAATTTCAATCTATCCTCCCTAGACACCTTTGTAGAGACAAGGCTTTTAATCTTCCTCCTTTCCTCTTCCATTTCTAGCTGCCTCTCCTCTAATGTAGATAAGTTGGCATGGAACTTGTAAAATGCATTAAGGATATCACTATGGTTAGAGATAGCTTTCTCATCTTTTGTTATCAACTCAATTTTATCTCATGCTTCTTTACTTCTTAGTGACTAAAAGATGTACTCAAAGCCCTTATCTTCACGATCTAGCTAGTTAATTATGGCTTTAACTTTAGCTCCTTGTGTTTTATTGTTTTGGATTTTTCTCAATGAGTCACTAGTTGATACTAGGGTGTTATGGGCTACCCTATTGGATGAGTCAGATTGTATGGAAATCTATGTATTAACTAGAGCATTGTGCAAAAAATATTATTCTCTTCTAGTATCCTTAGTTTTCTTCTTGCCCACTATTTGGAATAGTTTTCTCCAGTTCTCCACCATAACTTCCCACCTTAAAACGTCATTAGGGTAGTTGAAAATATTATGGTTATACCACCCAATAATAACAGTTTTAGGTTTAACAATATCTTCATCTTTGAGTAGAGAAGTGTTTAAAGAAAAGCCTTCTGACTTGGGACCTAGTAGGTTAGGTTTATTCACCATGAATATAGTCGCGACATCGGGTGGTGATTATATAGAGTGAAGGGAAAGACTTGCACAAATGATCCATCTTAATCTTTCTTAAAACTAAATTAACCTTGATTCATGTAAAACCTATCCAATGTATCTTATATTCTCATTATTCCCTTCTAAAAATTGATCTAGGTATACTAGATTCCCTTATGATCCTTTTTTCCTCCTAGTGGATCAAAAAATTTGAATTTTTTGATAAATTTGAACTAGTAGAATTTCTCTTCTCATTTTCATTCTAATTTATATCCATCACTTTTATCTTGTTGTTTCTCTATCATATTAAAGTTTTTGGTCATGATCTATGGGATGCCCTTCATCTAATATTCCATAGAGGAACTCTACTATTATAGTCGTTGGGGGCATAGATTGAAAAAATCCCAATTTCCTTGTTTATATTGAGGATAATCTAAACCAGTCTATTGCAAGGTGGTGTACCCCAGCCCACTATTGAATTCATCCACTTAGGAATTATTAGGAGTGTTGAACCTCCTTTTCCTCTAATATGATTAGTGAAGACTACTTTAGCATCATATATACTATTAACCCCATGGCTTTATTCTCTTGTAGTAGTTGGAAATCAATGTCACTGTGACAACATTTTTCTATTGGATGTCTCCAATCCTCTTAAATTCCAAGAAATAGATTTGGCCATCATTATTGAGAAGTATGTGATACAAATTCTATTGGTATTTGAAAACCATTGAAGCATTTGGGTAGTTTCCTCTTTTGAATCTTACTAGATTTAATTGAGCTAATAGAGTTGCAAGGTCTTCCTCACTTCCTTTTGGTAGGTTGGTAATTATCCTCTCTAATCCCTTCTTCTCTGCTAAGGCTCTCCTTGTTATCTTCAATTTTATTTTTAGGTCTTATGGATTTATTTTTTTAATTAAAGACAAACATTTCCTCTTCAACCTATATATTGTAGGGATCTAGTGATAACTCATCCTACCCACAATATTTCTCAAGGCAGAAATCCTCACCTTCCTTAAGATCTAGGACACTATTAATAGAGACAAGTCTTGTGGGAGGCAGGATCTCAATAGGAATAGGGTGTTTGTGAAGGGTGGGGGGAAGGGGATGACCACCAACTCAAATCTATTGAGATTATCCTCAATGTATTAAGACTTTTCAATGGTATCATGGCCTTCACAAATTGTTTCATTGTTAAGCATTGTCTCATTAATTTGAGAAGTTGAGGGTGGGTCATAATTGGGTACCAAATTCTCTTTGACATAGGAACTAGAGGCTACTTATAGAGTCATTAAGAATAGTTGCAACCTCCTCCATTGAGGGAGGACCTGTGAGATAGGGAAACAATTTTTGAACTTAAGTCCAAATATCTTTTTGATTTTCTCTAATACAATTTTTTGGGCATTTTGAGTTTGAATCTTAACCTTGGGAGGAGAAGAATGAATACCAAGAGATTTCAAATTAGGTTTAAGAAGGTCTTTAGGAAGAGATAGACCTTCACAAGGAGTGGGGAGAGGAGCAATGAGAGATTTAAAAGTAGTTTGGAGAGCTTCCAAAGATGCACCCAAATCCTTAGAGACTATGGGAGGTTCAATATTCAGAAGAGAGGTATTAGATCATGGTTGACTACAGGCATCATCCCCATGCTAAACTAGTTGAGTCAAAATCTTGGGGGGAGAATGATTATTTTTCTTTGGCAGGGTCAAAAGCTTCTTCTTAAATAGGGGATAATATTGTGTAAGTTAACCTTCTTTTCTACAAAGGAAGAAAGTATTTAAACTTTCAAAAAAGAAATAGGGTAAAAATGGTTATTGCCTTGGATAACAAAGATGATTTTTTTTGGGTATAGCTTTGCTAGGATCTATGGCAATAAGATTTCTCACATCCATGTGGGGAAGGAGGGTGAATGTTATATCTATCTTAATTACTTTTTAAGGGGCTTGAAGGCTTGGGAAATGAGATTCCAAAGAACATGAGATAAATTGCTAATCATGTTAATCCAATGGGAGAAATAAAGGGCTGAAATTTTAGCATTGATGGCCTTGGGGGACCGCAAAATGACCCTAAAGCTAGAATTATGTATTTTCTATAATTATTTGTCAACAATATTTTTTTGAGAATTAGGGTCTTCAAAAAAGAGGAGGAAAAGTCCTTTCTGAAACATTCTAAGATAAGAGAAGTGACACACTATTTTTTGGCTCCAATTATTATGGAGCCACTCATTCAAGAACTCTCTAAATGGAACTTTATATCTTGAACAACAAGGGAGATTGAAATGCTTCTAAACCTACCAATTTCTCCTTCAATGGCTTTTTCCATTTGGGAATTAGGAACAAAAAATATAGGCAAAGGAAGGTGGATTCTTACCTAAATCATGTCCTCCACAACCTCCACTTTTTTCCCCTTGGATGATGGGATCAAACTTGGCCCCATTTGAAATATTTGGTTTTTTTATATGGGCTTTAACAAATGATCTTGAAGTCGTTCCTCCCTTATCAACTAACTTTGAATGGTGGGAGGCCAATATTTCCTATGGAATACCTACAGGAAAGTTTTTTGACATTGTTAAAGGGCCTTGTAACCAATCACATTAATGGTTGCATGTTGTCAAACTAGGGTTGTAGAGCCAAATTCATTTAATAAATTATATTATTCAAATATGTGTCTAAGTATCAATTAAAGGGCGGTTAAGTAAAATGAGTGTCCATGAAGCTAACTATTGAAGTGACAAGGAAGATTTATTTTATTATTATAGAAACAATGAGTTTTTGCAAATGAAATCAATTCATGGATATCTTTTGTTTTTATTTTTGTGGAGAAGTTGGTCATGAGGGCTTTGAAGAAATTTCATGGTTGGATGCCATCTATTTTCTTGTACTTTGAGTCACTCTTCGTAATGGTGAATCATGCCAAGTATAGTTATTCCATTACCAAATTGGTTTAGTATTGATGTTGAAGTTGTGAGCATAGAAAATTCTTAAATCTAGTGCTAGGATTTAATATTGTGTCTTGAGGATCAATTATAATCAAAGAAGGTTGAGATGACTCATGTTTTAGGTAATTTAGAGGTAGAAATAGTATTTGTTAGGGTAGCACAAGTGATTGGCTTCCAACATCAAGTGTGTGTATTCCTATCATAATATTTAGCATTGGATGTCATTTAAATGTCCATTGAAGAGTTGTGATCATCAATGCAAAAGTAATGTTTAGAATTTTCTTAGTTGTGATCTCTAATTTGGAGTAGCATTCCTTGTCATAGGGTTGTGATTGATATTCAAAAGGCATTGTTTGAACATATAGAGATTCCATTTGTTGTTAGAATCAGCTTCAACATCTACAAGGAACCCAACATTGGATACCTACAACTGTTAGGTTCTGTATTTTAAAAACTTATTGCATTTTTCTTTGGCGCTTGTAAATACTTGCAAGTTTTAATAATAAGAATAAAAGCTAATGTGCAATTTGTGATAGTTTTCAATTTGATGTACAATGTTATCTTGCAATCTAAAAATTACAACAAAAAATATATTTTTAGAATGAAAAAAAAAACTATAACATCAATTTTTAAAATAAAAATAATAATTCTTCGGCATAGATTGAGAGTGAGCCATAGGGTTGACTAAAATAGTATTAGAACAATTTCTTGTCATCCTGCAATGTTCAAAATTTTGAGTTCCCCATGCTTGATTTGTGAGTGATCAACACTCTCATAGGTTATTTTAATTATGGAAAAATATAAGAAATCCAATACATATGGAACCTTGTTGAGTTGTGTCTCACATTTCATGAAATAAATAGGTCCCCTAGTAAATGAATGGAGAAGTCGAGACAAACATAAGGAAGGCTAATGCAAGACTTTCAAATCCAACAACAATTGAGAGGGAAGCTAAGTTTATGGTTTCCTTTTCGATAATTCCTCTTTAAAGAGAATGCGAGACGAGAAACTAGAGATTTTCATAAATGGGTCATCCAGGAGTCTTCACAATGAGTCTTCAAAAGCTAGTAATCCAAGTGAAATGACTTTGTTCTTAGTAGGGCAGTCACTAGTCTTATTTGTAGTTATCATGTTAGAGATTCTACATAAGGTCATGTGGATATGATTATTTTATTAGAGGAAAATAACATTGAGTTCAATCAATTTGGGGATTCTAGAGTTAGTGATTTGAAAAATGTTGAGGTTGTGCTAGCTAACTTTGATGACAATCTTTTATCAATTGGTAGTAGTGGAGATATAGATTGTATGGGATTTGATTTTTAGGACAATGGATCATTAAGAAAGTATGTGAGAGATGTTGTGGATAGTACAAGTGCAAAAGATGTAGTTGATACCACTGCTAGTAGACTTTCCTAATGAGAGTATTATTTTTTAAGACTACAAGGAGGATTTGAGCAATGCCAGTTCTAATTTTTATGGCAGCGGTCATAGTGTTGGGTCAGTGCATGGACAATAAGCTTCTCATGTGTAAAAGAAGGTAGCATGGAGTCACTCAGTGATAACACTCATGACTTGAGTGCTGAGGAGTTGCACAATGTAGGTTCATGGAATAGTGGTTTTGATCTACATGTTGGCATTGAGTCATGTATGCAGCAACAAGAAATAGTAGAGAAGTCTTAATTAGACGATGTGGATACTAGTGTTATGGGCACCTCTAATGATTTGTATGAGGATGTTCCATATCTTAAAAAGTTTTGATTACCATGTCAAATATTAAGTGATGATTTGGATTTGTTATGGGATGATGATAGGTCCTCATATCATGTTCTATAGGGACTTGTGGTTGAGGAGGAAGTTGAAATTTGTGATGAGTTGGACATAGAAGTAGCTTCCACTTTAGATGAGTTGTTTGTAGAGGTATCCAGTAGAAATACCTCATTGATTGATATGTCTGAGGTTGCTAGTGCAAGTGATGTTAGTGATCATGTGGTGGGTAGTGAGGATACAATTTCCTATTAGAGTACAATTAATGAGTCAAAGATCTTATGTAGGAGACAAGGTATGCAGAGACATCATATGACTAGACCTTACAAGGTGAAAAATAGTGATTTTTTTTAGCTCTTGAGCAATATATGTTATTCAATCAATGTTACTTGCATTTGGCTAGAGTGCACCTATGTTAAATGAGCATAGTGGTAGTGTCTTTCTCTAGCAAATATTTATTCACTTCGAGAGGTTGTCAAGATCTTGAATCATAATTATTTAAAATTGGTAGTTGATAGGGATTACCTTCTTGAGTGGGGTAGTACTTGTTACAAAGCAATACTAGGAAAAGAGGAGGTGGTTGAGATCACCCATGAGCATAAGACAAATTCTAGGGTGTAGAAGAGCACCTAGTTATCTCTCTAGAGATTGCAATTGTATTTGAAAGATGTAGATGTAGAATTGAAGTGTGTACAATCTACATAAGACCTAGATCTAGTTCAACTTCATATAGTGTTGGTTGGTGGTGTGTTGACTTCCACGGATAGGGATGATGGATGTGATGAGGATGCAATTACATCCATCCTTGATACGAGTGCATTAGCTATACATGAAATGAGTGCAACAATAGAGGCATAAAAAGAGCTTCTTGTTGTACTAGGTTCCCTAGTAGTTGGCAAATTGATGGATAATGTGAACAGGTTATTGAGAGTCTAGATATGATAGTAGTACATCCTTCAGAGAGTTGTGTGCTAGTTCCTAAAGTTACTCCCTCTTCTTCACATGACTTGGGAAATGTGTCATCTAATTTGGAGATGAACTCTCATAAAGGATTATTTCCATCTGCTAGAAGCAAATCGATTACTTCATCTCACGCAACTGATTGCAATAGATAGTTGGTAGTGTCACTATTTGAGAGGGATCAACTATGGGTTGCAAGGGAGTAGGTTGTTGCTTCTTCATATGAATTTTACTGTATATAGTCATCTATGGAGTATCTTCTTGAGAGTTTAGAATTGCAGGAAGGACCATTTAGAGCTTTTGAGGTTACTCTTATCCAAGGTTCATGGCATTTAGTGTTTGGTGGGAAAACTTGTAGTGACATTGACTATAATGCTTTCCCATAGGGATTTTGTGGTTGGGTTTGATGAGAGGGTTACTTGGGATCATGTCAAACCAGTTGTTGGAAGACAAATATCGAAACCATCTCTTGGTTTTCAATTTGGTGATGATGAACCTCTGATAGAGATCGATACATTTTATCGCAACTAAATAGTGAGGAGTGATCGTCATGTTTCTTTTGACCCACAAGTAGAAGAATTGGTCTCATGTAGGTGTGGGTTGGCTCCAGATTCATACCATCTTTTATGGGATGGGTCAGCACCATCTCCAATTGGTGGGATTAGTTGTTGCAAGTTAGCAAGAGGATACTAGTAGAGTCACCATGTCCATGATGATTTTGCAAAGGATGGATATCCGGGTTATGGTAAAGATTTTTTTGGAGTACTAGTTCCTTTTGTATAGATAGATTTTATAATGGTAGATTGGTAAAGTGTGCAAGGATTTTTCATCTAGCAAGTGATATAAGATATCCACTTTTCCTTATTGATTTATGTGATTTTTGTCTCTACTAGGATCTAGGTGGAGATAAGATTGACATTGCAAATTAAGTGAGTCATCGTTATTGGTATGGTGATAATATGTTCAGGACAACTTTGTGGATAGTGGTGGCATCACATGAGTCTATAAGTGATATTAGGAACATTATGCATATTTATCCTTGGATTCGAGCAAATAATTGTATTTCTTTGATTCCTATGATTTCTTGAGAGAAAGTAATCCTATGATTTCTTGAGTGAGAAGTGGGAAATCCCCTTTTTAGCATGACCATGATAATGGATGAATTTGGCCTATGATTGGGTCCTTGCAAGCTAATATTGGTGATTAGAGGACTTTTTTTAGGGTCATGACTCCTCTTGGTGGGAGTTTTTATTTGTAGTAGGTCAATGGATGGTTCTAATGAGCTTAGATGAATTAGAGGAGTTAAATGGTGCTCTTAGTTTTTTTTTTTTTTTGCTTCTAGTTTGAGCTCTAATAATCTTGGAGAGAACATTTATTTTTACTAGGTCACCCCATCATTTTCATTCATCTTTATTCATCAGGATCGCTTATGTGTTCTCAAATTCTAATTTGATGCTTCTTCAATCATTTTTGCAACATGGGTCAGTTATGATTATTATTTAATTAAATATGCTAAGGTTGTTATTTTTCTTCATATTGTATATTGGTCACCTTAGTCATAGTTTGTTGGAATTGGGTTTAAAAGTTTTAAACCTTGGGCACATGAAACAATTACCTTGTGTGTCAAAATATCATTGATGTTGATGAAATGATCATTTTTGGAGCCAAAGGGAGTTATCAAATTATATTATTAAAATATGTGCCTAAGTATAAAGAAAAAGACATTTAAGTATAAAAAAAAAGGTCATCATGGAGCTAACTATTGGAGTGATCGGGAAGATTTTCTTTATTATTATAAAAACAATGGCTTGTTGCAAATGAAATCAATTCTTGGATATCTTTTTTTTGGTGTAAATAGGTATCTACTATATACACTTAAGTTTACTAGGTTAGTGCATTATTTTATTATTTATTTTTATGAGACACTTAGGAGTTTGTGCACCTTCTTGAGTTGTCATGTTGACAACACAGAAGTATGCAACTCTAATTATGCACATGGTGTCTACAACATAGGAGGTTGCATCATTCACTGAGTTGTCATGTAGACAACACAGTTATTAGCACTCCTAATTTAGCACATGTTGTCTACAACACTAATGTGTGTGTTACATCTCTGTAGGCTTATTGAAACCCAAAGGCCCAATTTGCAAATCTAGTATGGTCTTTTATCAGTCTAATTAATTCATTTTCCAGATCTGGTTAATTTTTCATTTATTTTTTTCTTTTTCGGTGCTTTTTCAAAATTATTTTTTCCATTTGGGCATCCAAGCAGAGAAAAATTTGTTGCCCAGGCACCGGGCAGTGACACCCCGGCCCTATGCAATGTAGAATATTTGATTTACTTAATTTTGTAGGCAGATTCTTACACTTTTGTTTGGATTTTGTGGAGAAGTTGGTCTTGAGGGTTTTGAAAAAAATCATGGTTGGATGCCATGTTTTTGCTTGTGCTTTGCATCATTCTTGATAATGATGAATTGTATCAAGTTGGATTATTCCATTACTAAATTGGTTTGGTTTTAGGGTTGAAGTTTTGAGCATAGAAAAATATTCAAAATTGCTCCTTAGATTCCATAGTGGGTGTTGAAGATCAATTCTACTCAAATTAGGTTAGGACGGCTGATGTTTTTGGTAAAGAAAAGGCATAAATAATATTTATTTGAGCAGTGCAAGTGATTGGTGTCAAGCATCAGACATTTATATTTATGTCATTATACTTAGTATTGGATGCCATTTGAATGCACGTTGAAGGTTTATGATCATTAGTATAGAAGCAGTGTTGGAAATTTTCTCAGTTGTAATCTCTAATTTGGAGTGACATGTCTTGTTATAAGGTTGTGATTGATCTTAATAAGGTAGTATTTGAACAAAGAGGTTCCATTTGTTGTTAAAGTTAGTTGTAAACATCAACAAGGAATCCAACGATGGATATCTATAATTGTCGGGTTTCTATTTAATAAGTTAATTGCATATTGCTTTGGCATTTGTAAATAATTGCAAGTTTCAATAATAAGAATAAAAGTTGGTATACAATTTTTGATAGTCTTCAATTTGATGTATTGTTATCTTGCAATTTGAAAATTACCATTTTTTCAAAAAATAAAAAATAAAAAATCTTTCAAATCGTAAAAAAAAATCTTCATCATAGATCGAGAGTGAGCAAATAAGGTTCACAAAAAATAATTCTTCAACATAGATTGAGAGTGAGCCAATCAAGTTCATTTCATACTAGAAGAGTACCTAGTTATGTTTTACACCATTTCTATGTAGATAAACTATAGGTATCTCAGAAAACAAGTTTCAAAACTACTATACAATGTAAAATAAAAATCTATAAACATTATTTCTACAACAAAATTTGATAATATTACATACATGAAAAGATATCTTAAATTTCAAGGGCAATTTTAAATCCAAGTTGAGCTATTGGAGAATGACCCAAATTTTCAAAAAGGTGCCAATTTTGAGAAAGGTTCACCATAGAAATAGTTAGGTCTAATGAAGACATTTTAGTGGTTGATCCACCCTGAATAATAATTATCCCTCCAATTGAGAGTATGAACTTTTGACCAAGCTATGGCAAGTTGTTTACTTGCTCATATGTATGTTCCTAAAAACTCACTTCTTCTCAAAATAATCAAAGACTTAAGTTGTTGGATTTGTACACATGCATTTTCAATGACAAAACAATATACTATGTTGTCTAGGTATAGATCAATATTTTTACGTGTGATCAATGGAGAATAGAATAATAATTTTTTCAGATATACTTCATAGACAACAATATAATAATCCTTATCACATGGTTTATATTTGACACTTGTAGTGCCTGCCCTAGTTTGCATTTCTATTATCATTGTCAAACTCTTTTAGGCCAATTTTATGCTTGATTATTAGTAGTATTGTTTAGAGATTATCAGATATTGTTTCAGATTCAGTTGATTATATGATGAGATAACTTGGTACTCTATGCTTCATGTATGCATGATGATTATTTACTGATTTCAGTTATTGATGATGATTAGTTAGATGGATTATTATGTGTCTTCTTATGGATACTTACCCCAAACTGCATTTGTATGGTGTACGTGTATGTTTTCTTTATGTATGGCATGTCTGATGTGGTTAAGGAAGGGAGTCGTAGTCACCTGCTAGTCGAGATCTACACAATGCACCACTTCTTGCTATTCCCTATTTAGTTTAGAATATTGTGTTTGTACAGGTGTGGATTTTATGCAGGTTGCAGGTACTGATTATCAACTTTCCTGAATTGCCAAGATGAGCGTACCCTATCGCATTATCTCAATGGTAAGATAGGGGAGATAAATTCTTAAGTCCAAATCCTAAACCTTTAAGCCATTTGTCCTAGAAAATTAGGACAAGTGTCTGAGTTGACTACCTTCTGAATGCGTTGAATGACATTGATTCGTGATTATAACCCTTTAGTTTGATTTTGTATGTGTTTTTCTATGATGGGTTTTCATATTTTGTTTTATGAGTCTTTGGTGATTTATCTATTAATTAAGTCAAATTAAATAATTAAATTAGTGATTTAATTTAATGGAAAATTATTATGATATATTTTAATATTTAATTATTTGGAGAAATTAATTAAATTTAAAGAATTAAATTTAAAGATGAAAGTCATAAGTATAATTTTAGAATGTGATAATATTTATTTAATTTAATAATAATATATTTAGAGTTCATTTTTAAATAAATGCTAAATAATATTATTATTTAAGTTAATAAATATTTTATCAATTAAGTTTCAAAAATAAATTAAAAAGTGGAAAAGATATTAATTTATTAAAAGTTTTAAGATTGCATAATGTGTGCATGAGATTAAATTTAATAAATTAATTTAAAAAGATATCAATTGAAAATTAAATAAAGTAATTTAATAATTAAATTAACATGCATGGAAAAAATAAAGAAAAGATAATAAGGAGTTAAAGTCTGGTGAGCACGGAATCCTCTCAAGTGATCACACAATTAGTGCCTTGATTTCAGGAGAAAACTCATTATCACCAATTAAGGGTTCATTTTTCAAAGGACCGAAGTTTTGGGAAGGGACTGTGAATTTTAGAGAAGAAAGGAATTTTCAGAAAGGAGAAGGTTTGAGAGGAGAAATTTCTCTATAATTTTCTTGGGCGTAGTGATTAGCATCAGTGTCCAGGTAAATCCTTGTGATTATTCAGTAAATTATTACGCTCTTTTTTCCCTATCTTCTTCATGTCTATCGAATAGTTATTTGAAGAATTCTTGTGACGAATATTTCTATATTGTGAAATTTTGGTAATGCATGTTGATTCTTTTTGTGTGTGAAGAGAACAAGGAAAAACTCAATTAGAAACCCTCATTTCATAGATGAAAGAAATTAGAATTAATTTGGGAAGGATTTGAATTTGAAAATAAAAATTCTAGATTGGAAATTTCAAATGGTTGTTTGTATTTCTCCTATCAGATTAAAATGGAAATTGTTTATAAAAATAAAAATAAAAAAACTAAATTGTATTGGGGGGTTATTATTTTACCAAAAACTTAAATAAAATAAAATTTAAAACATAAAATTATTTTATTTTATTTTTTTAATATATATATATATATATATATATATATATATATATATAAAATTTTGGGGGGAGGCAAGACCACCACATCCCCACCTCCCAACACCATGGTCAGTGCTGACGGTAACCATACCTACTACTGCAGGTACTGCGACAATCATCGCAAGCCTTGCGTCAACAAGGAAGGGTCGCACGACTATTTATAAGGCTGGTGGCTTATTACATTCAGAGGGTGTTGATTTAAATTGAATTTTTAAAATTATAATTTTATTATTATTTAATAATAATTTATATATATAATTTAATAAAAAATTATTAATAAGTTTATTTTTATAACGATATATAATATTTTATTAATAAGATTTTAATATTAGTTTATTATTATTAAATAATATTTATTAATAAGTTTTATTATTATTTATTAATTTAAATATTAATGCATTGAAATATGGTTAATTTTTAATGAATAAAATTATTGACAATTTTATTAATTATTAATTACTAATAATTATTGAGATATTAATATAGTTATTTATGTAGTTATTAATTAAATTGATCTAATTGTAAATTAATTAAGTTTAATTGATAATTAAAGTTATTCAATGGAGTTTTAATTTATTTAACTATCAATAATACTGATTTTAATAAAATTGTAAATTATTTTATTTGAAAATCGATATGTATTATTTAATAAAAAAAATTAAAAATTACCTTTGATTATTTTGGAAAGAGACTTAAATTGAACTAGGGTAATAATACTTTTTATTCAAATATAGGAAATGGATTAAACTATAAGGATTAAGATGTAATCTTTTAAGCTCGAAACTTATACTTAAAACGAAAACTAAAACCTTACATTTAACTCAACTATATGTTTTCAAAATCAAACCCAACTATCAGATTATCCTTTTTTTTTAATATACTATCTATGATTTGGAGTTTTGGGGTTTGTCCTAGCTTTGACTAGTCTTAGGTTGTTACCAGAGGCTTGAGAGTTATGTGATTGTGATGTTATGATGTTTGATCTCGATCTTTTTGACCCAACCATGGTAATGTGTCTAGAATGCTCTATGATGTGTGTTGACCTAATGATTGTTATTGTTTTCCAGTGTTCTTGTGTGAGGCCGAGGTGAATGTATGACCTACTTGACTTAACCATTTTTGAGTCTTCGATCAGTTATTTTTGGGATGCTTTCCAGTTGCTCATAGAGAACTGATGTGATTATTGTGAATTATCTCTTGATGTTTTCCAGTCATTTGTATAGGACTGGGGTGACTTTATATGATTATTTGATTTGTGATTTTATGAGCTTAGGTAGGTAATCTATATGTAATGTTGGGAAGTGGCTTGCAGTGGGGTTTGGGGCCCTAAGTGGTTCCTAGGGTAACCCATTGTAAGTTGTTTAATAAGTGAAAACACTACACTAAATGGGAATAAAATGAACCTAATAAGAGTCTTTGTATGTTCTCGCCCATGCCTCGAGTGCTAGTACAGACTAGGATGAGAGTGGAGAGAACATTTGGTTGTGACCTTGCATTTGTAGTATGCCTTGTTAGTACGAGAGGATACTGGTGGCCGCATAGGGATCACTAGGGGGCCGAGGTCCTGAGAGACTACTAGGGTAACTCTAGCATGATTCGTGTGATGACACTTGCTCGCTTACATAGTATGTTTCCTACGTGTCTTTTTCTACCTCTAGGAATTAGATGTTGATCTATCTTAGAGCCTTTGAGTTAGATTGCTTTTATGTTTGGATTGTTATCCTATTTGGGAATTGAGACTATCTGCTCAATGCGATGGGAGTGGGCCATTTAGGTTCCACGAAGTCAAGTGGTAGTGTTCTTTTACTCTTACCATTGAGATCCATCTGGAGTCACCATGGTTGGAGCATTCCTTGTCTACATTTCCTTTCATTCTATCTATGTATCATTATGATGGATGGTTATATCTTACGATGGATGTTTATATCTTTTACGATGGATGGATATATCATGTATGGTGAATGGTTTCATTTATTTTATTGTACTTGTATCATGGATCCGAGGAGGAGGATGTATTTCTAGTTTTACACATGTATATTCTTTTAGCCTTTCATACCATGTGACATGTACAGTGGATGATTGAGCATTCTGAATTTTATTTGCCAAGAGGCATTCGAAAAAAATGTATATTATTTAAATGGACATTAGACTTTTAATTATTCTTTCATATGGATGTGGTGTTTGTTGGAATTAGTATTAATTAAATTTAAATGTGATTCAACGTCATGGGATCCTTAAGGAATGTATCCGGTTATGTATGCTTATAGATGATTGTATGTTATTGCTTCCACTACCATGTGTTTGATGTGTATGTTTTATCTTTCTTGTTTTTAAAAAAAAAAATGTTTGGCAAACTTAGTAAAACTTTAGGTTATTTCTTTTGGATCCCTTGGCGAGGCGTTACAATACTACAAGGTCACTAGCTAGATAAGTAATGGGGAAGGTTTGTAGTATATATATATATATATATATATATATATATATATATATAGGGTTATGTATTACATATTCTTGATCTATGATCTTTAATTGAAATATATATATAGGTTTATGTATTACCTATTCTTGATCTATGATCTTTAATTGAAATATATTGATCTCAATGTTTAATTTGTCTTATGTATACATTATTAAGAAAATTAAAGATAATTTTGATATAAACTATTGACATTACTGAAATCACACTCTGTGATCCATCATCGAGATGATAGAAAGATATAAGAGGGGTATGGAGACTAGTATACCAAAGAGGAAATAAAAGGCCAACAGAGAGAAAGATGCATGCAATTCACTCAGCATGCTAGAAAAGAAAAAGAATTAAATAAACAATATAGCTAAACCCTTCTTTTTACATTGTTTATTTAATTATTTTCTCTTCTACTGTGCTCTGTGTTGCATGCATCTTTTCTCTCTGTTGGCCTTTTTATTTCTTCTTTGGTAGACTAGTTTGCATACTCATCATATATCCTATCATCTTGATGATGGATCATGGAGTGTGATCCGAAATATTGATGTCAAAAAAAAAAATACACAATCATATCCAGAAGCATAAAATCATCATTTATGGATTGTGGAAATATGATCTTATTAATTACTAAAAACATTAACAATCAAAACTTGATGTACATCTGATTAATGTGCGCCACTTTTATATAACAGGTATATACAGATTGGTAACTACATAACTATAACCAATATGAACCATATTATAATTGATAGACAAGTACACGAATGAATGATATTATGCCAGCAATCCCCCCCTTAATACATTGATCCTAAAGAAATCAAATTCACCTTAAGGACCCCCCTTAAGGTTTACATAGCAACACATACTAAATGTAAAATATGAAGACATATTTGGAGAATATTTTTCTAAAGTAGTAGACCCTAAACCAAAAATGGCTCCATCAAGTTGTCTTGTGACCCTCGGAAAGGTGTAGCTCTCAGTTGCGTTCTTAAATGATAGTCTTTAATTATCTGATAATGATCTCTAAGAGATGTGACGGATCTCCACCATTGTCTAGTGATTGTTAAAGGGTATAATACTTGATCATTTACTCTGAATCTCACTTGACAACAATCCATATTGAACACAATATCAAGTCCCAAACCTATCTCCAAAATTAGGCTATACAAAATATAGATTCTTTAAAAAAATCATGAAAAATGCATGAAAAAGGAGAAAAACTCAACATGGTCTAGTGTAAATACTAATGAGGATTTGTTTAATTAATTTAAGATAAGATACATTTTTCCTATTATATGCAAATTAGTTTTCAATGTGGAGATACAAGTTGTAGGATCTGAGGAATTAAATATGGTATTAATGTATGTAAGAGACTATACTACAGTTTGATCAATTCAAAATATGTCAATTACGCACTTAGTAGTAGCAAAGTATAATGAGCTTATGTTAAAGAATTAAACATAATCTGAAAGATTCGTTACTCAATAAAATAGAAAATTATCAAATGTTCAAATAATTTTACAAAGTACATTATAAAAAAATTTAATGGTATAAACATAAGATTAAAGAAGAAGAAAAATTGTAAATATTGATTTCCCAAATTTAATTTATGTACATACCCAAAGTTATATTCCAAAAAGCATTAACCTTAGTTTGCAGATACAAAAATGCAATGTCCCTATTTTGGTGAATGACCATGAAGTATGAATTAGATCCACGCAATACTATTCTGTGGGAGTCACCTTCAAATGATGAAAAATAATACTCAAAATAAAAGCCAAAAATAAAGAGTGAACAATAGAAAATACACTTTGTCACAACTACTAGTTATAGATTTGAATTTTAAACTAATGAAAATCTAGAGCTTAATAATAATGTAAAAAGGTGCTACTTTTAAAAACTTTGACAAGATCTCTAGTAGTTGACTTCTATGATGCATTAAAAAGTACTACAGAGAAGAGGCTTGGTTGAAGGGCAATATACAATCTATTATTTAGTATCGTTGTCCAAAATAATCAATTAAAGAAACTTAATGTTTAACAAATCTCTAGCTAGAATTGAGTGGCAACAATAAAGATGAAACATTGAACAATTTTCTAGGGATTATCATGTTGATTATGATCCCTTAAAAATAATTTTTGCAACAATCCAAAATAGTTTACACTATACAATATTGTTGCAAGCAAAACAAAGCTTTAAAAGAATGTATAGTAAACCAAAAATTAAAATCATTTTGCCCCTAATACAGTTTAGGACACAAGAATACAATACAATATATAACATAAATTACAAAGCACTAATTGACTAGAGTATTAGGGTTGTGCTTCTCTCAAGCACTTACACTAGTTTTTTTTTCCTATTGGACAAGTTGTTATGCTATAGTTTTAAACAAGAACACTTGCTTATATTTGAGCGAATATCATAAAAAATTACTCCAAACCATTTTTGTTTCATAAAGAATCAACTCAATGAACCAAAACAAGAAATATAGAAAGTCAAACCCTAAACTTAAAATGAAAAAGGCATAGATAATTATCTCCTGAACTTTATTTATGGGGCTATGTCTTAAAAAGGCTCAACTTTGAGTGGTGGAGGACAAAGTTGATGCTCCTACTTCAATTTCCACATAACATAGTAATTGAAATCTGAAGAAAACCACACCATAATATTTTTTAAAAGTACATATATAGTCCTTCTCAAATATCTATAAAAATAAATATAAAAATCAAATAACATCTGCAAATGAATTGAATTTATTTGATAAAATCAAAAAAAAAAAAAATTGAAAAAACTATGATATATGTATAACATTTTACACAATTTACCACATTACTATCTATTTAAGAGAAATAATTATCAAACCTAATAATATCAAATTTTTATAATATATTAAAAATAAATTTATAAGAGGTCAAAAACAAGTTTTAAACACAACTTATTCACAAAATTATAATTACTTTTACAAAAATTTACATTAATCTATATAGGCAGCTATTTAATTCTCACTGAACTTCTTTCAAACCCCAATTCTTACATCATGCCAATTAATGGACAAAAAATATCAAAAATAACTACTCAAAACAATCTGAAACACGAAATCCTGAGAAAAAGGAACAAAAAATAGGTTTTTTTCAAAGCTAACAAATTTCATGGAGCCGACAACAACTTGTCTAAAAGAAAAAGTAAAAATGTCTAAAGTAATTTCTACAAATCCACTATGATGCATCACTGATCTCTTCTAATATACTTCATCTCTATTAGAAAAGTAGAAGGAAAATCAGAGAATGATCTATGACTGATTTAGGTTAGTCGCCTTGCACATTGAAGGAAAGTGACAAACTAGTTTTCATGAATGCTTGAAACACTAATTTTCGTCTACAAATCCACCATTTTTAGAATTTAATATGAGCTAAATCGTATTTATTCATAATTTTTATATCTAGAACGAGCATGTTAGACTTGACATCTATAGATAGTATGTTACCATGACCTGGACGAATCCTTCAGGTGGGCTTCATGCGTGTATGGCCTTCTATGTTGAGCACTTCCTTGATATCTTGGATGAGATCATCCTATGCCCCTAGTACCTCACTCTTCATTGGACTCACGCTCTTCACATCTCCTTGGGATCCTTTAGAGTGGAATCCCACCAGCTACATATTCAGACTGATTACCAAATTAACAGGGAGGACAAGATCTATCACCTTTGTCACCTTGGAGAGGTTGAGACCGAGTCTCACTTTATCTTTCATTGCCCCATTTACTATGAGATCCAGGGGAGATTCTACTATATGTTCAGAGAGTGACGGTCTCTTCCTCATTTTTTAGATATATCGATCAACATTGTCTTACACTTTACCTTCAAGAGACCATGCAGCTTCGTGAGCACACTCTACAGTTCGAGATTTGCTTGACACTGACCCCTACGCAGCTCATCACCTCCTTTTTTAGTCCTACAATTCCTGCCCAAGGATCGAAGTGGCTTCTCTACACTATCTTGATTCACACCAGATCTATGAGACCCTACAGATCTTACACTCAACAACGCCTCTCTACTACTACTACTTCTTGTAGGCCTCAGAGGCAATCTTCTAGAACATTTGATTGTTCTAGTGCACATATTTCCATTCTTGACTACTTCTTGCCTGTGAGGAGTACTTAGTTCTTACTCTTCCTTCCCTCAGTTCTTTTGTTGTTTTTCTTTCACACTCTTTTTGCGAACACCGTTTGGTGCTCCCCCTTGCTGACTTTTTCCCTTTATATTGTTTCCATTCCCTTAGACCCTCATTGGTCTCATGTTGGACATTAAAAAATTTATCTTATCTTTATCTTTATCTTATCTTTATAGCATTCACTATCAAACCAATTGAATCCTTATGAAGCAAGCTTTAAAAACTACATGATTTGGGCATTTCATTATATTTTGAATGATCACATACACTTAGCAGACCGACTAGGTGACAACTTTTTATGCAGCTACTGAAATAGCTCAAATTTATATATGCAACTCATATTTTCCTACAGTTTAATCCACTACGGTCACAACGATGAGATCATTGTTAATTCTTGTATATCAACGTTATAGGCGCTTTTTTATTTAAAATATTTCAAGCTATTAGAAATGACCTTGTTTGCATAAGCCCATTTTTTTTCTTTGCTTATCATCAAGACAAGAAAATTAATTTAATAGATATTCAGTTCTTGTCTAATTATATAGCTTTCAAACATGCAATTTATACTTATTGCCCATGTGAAGAAAAAGAAGCCATTAAAAAATAGACATGAAGCCTGCAAAAAATTATAGAAACGTGCACCATGGAAGACAAAAATTGGGCATCCTAAATTGAAATCAAGCTAAATGCAAAATCGTCACTTAATAGATTTTTTAAAATTGTTGAAAAAAAAAAAACAAACAAATTCACTCACTTGAACTATACAGAAGCACCCAACTCTAGTAAAATGAAAATTCTGCTACAACCCTTATATTCTGTCTTGTCAGCATGAGCACATAAAGAAAGGATACACATGCAAGTTTGTACTCAAAATGAGAGTTTATTAAAAAATGTAAAGCTTATGAAATCATACATGATAATCGACACCACCACTAGATGGCTCAGAAGAGACCAAAGCAAGAGCAGTATTTGTAGCTACAAGATGTGGAGCATTGACAGAAGATGTTGTTACTATAAATTTTAAACAAGCATATTAAAACCTAATAAAAGAAGAAGAAAAAATATAATAACACAGATTTATCGTGGTTCGGCACAACTTTCCTATGCCCACACTCTTGCAAGAAATCAATATATTAATGAATAATTGAATACAATGCATGGGTTGCACATAGCCATTATAAAGAGCTCTCCCAATACGAAGAGTTTAGGGAGAACAAATAGTCATATGATTGTTGGGCTTCATATCCCAACAATTACCCTATCCTGGTCTCCATTCCCACTGAGTTTTGGAACCGCCTGAGAAAGTGACATAAGTGAGGTGTAGGCCAAAGCCGGTATATTGATTGGTTAAACAATAACTGTTGGGAGCACTATGAAATAAAGGCCTTTGACCACCATTAGCATAGAGACAATCATAAAGTTCGATAATTTGTATTCTAAAATGAAACGCAACTTAGAGAATGCAGTGTGCCACATTATTACATTCCTTTTTTTAACTAGCTAACATACACACAGCCCCTCTACACACATGATTACAACTACTTAATTTATTGTAATGTTTCCATATGCTACTCTTCAATTATTTTGAATTTGTTAAAAGAAAAATTAAAAAGACTACTACTAAAATTAACTTTGACCAATCATAAAATAGAAATAAAAGCATAAAACTAAGTTTTAATAGAACCATTTCACAAAACCATAGCTTAAAATTGTGTGCACCATTTTCAAAGCATAAATCAGTTGGAAATGAAAGAGGAAAAAACTATAGTCTCTGCCTATAGATAGGTGGGACTAAAAATTCAACATCGTAAAACAAAATAGAAAAAAAAATTTTAAAAAAGGCTCCAAAAAATACTTCTCGTGTAAAGCAACATCCCAAAGCGAGGAGCTGAATTTAGATGGTGTTAGTTCCTCCATCCTCCATTGCCTCCATCCTCCTATCCTATTTGATAATTAAACTTTAGACTTTAGCTAGGACAATATTTGGCTCAAATTGTCTTTGGACGAAACGGATCCATAAAACTTCAATTCATATTCATCAACAACTTGATACATTAAAGATTTCACATGATCTTCATGTGTATAAAGGAAAATATTGCCTCCCACAAAACATATGGTTGCACTTCCATATTTACAAAAAAATATTGATACCCTTAGATAGGGCAAGTGCATGAACTTGGAATCTCTTATCACATATAACATATAAACATCATGTGAATTAACCATATAACACCTCATTATCCCAATACATATACTTTAAATGCCAATGATAAATCCCTTTTTTTGTCCTCCAAATTTTGTGGAGTCATACCAAACAAGAGAGGCAATGCATCAAAGTTCCTACCAATAATTGAAAAAGAATAAAAATAGAGATTTATAGATAGAAAGGAACAATATGAAGAGAGAGCTAAAAGAGAAAATGATATGTTATTGTAAGGGCAAGTAAAGGTAAAATGATAGAGAGAGTTGAAGGGAATTTTAAAAATATTAATAATTATATTATTTTAAGAAGAAAAAAAAATTATCAGTAAACAGTCGAGGCCTTGATTGATTTTATTGATTCAAAATAAAAAGTTACATTAGCTTGACTCTGTTCAAAGGGGCACTGGTAGGAAAGAACAGAGAAGAAAACCTCCAGTCTAGCCTGGGAAAAAAGTCCTATATAATTACATCTTAAAAGGGGCATACCCCAGTGAGAACATGTCTTATTTAGATACATTATCAAAATTGCAGCATAAAGAGGGACATACCCCTACCAAATAATATCCATTTTGGATACAAATTATCAATACATTTATCAAAGTTCACATAAATCTGAAGTCAAGAACCGCCTATGTGCTCATAAACCTCTTGATCAGAGCAATTGTCCCTCCTTTTAAGCTTGATCAATCAACAAGGTTAGAAAACGATGTAAAAAACATTAAAGTGACCACCTTACATGGATACCAAGAGTTGGAAAATCCTATACTCAAAGATAATGGTTAGCATCATTAAAAAACAGAATGCTCGGTATTAGATGTCCATCTGAAAACTATACCTCTAAACAAAAAATAGATTCCTTATATTATCAAGATATATTTAACAACAGAGCCTAGTCTAAACAATACCATAAACCCTAAAAATCCTTTGTGGGTCTCCATAAAGCCTACAATCTAGATTCAAATTAAAAATGGATTACCATCAACACCAGATCCATGTTCAGAGTCAACTACCAGCAAGAGACAAATCACCATTCCAAATCTACTTTGTTTCAAAGAGGAAATAAACAATCCTAACAACCACCTCTCATCCATTCTCAAAGCTGATAACAGGGCAACCTGGTAGAATCTCTAATCTAAGCTTTGGGTCTGTACTGTCAATCTGAAGCCATTCGAAACAAAACTACTAAACCCTAACCTGAAGGAGAAGAACCCTAATCTAAGACTTTAGCCAAAGTTTAACGGATCTTCCATCAAGCTTAGAAGGAATTGAAACTTTAGTAGAAGCTACATCAAATCCTCTAGACAAGTACAAAAACTTAATAAAATCTACTAGACACCATCCAACACCACATAATCGAATTTCAAATCATAATAATAAACTTAATCTGCTTTCTCATAAATTGCCCTAGATGCAGAGCATAACAGATTTGAGTCAACATATACTAGAATGCGCTATAATCCTATCTCTAGCAAATGATTATAAAGTAAGCACGCCAATAAAGCCTTAGACCAAATAAGGATTATGATTAAACTATGTAGCCCCGAATTTAAATTTTTAAACAAAATAGACATAAAAGAGTATTAAGCATTAGAAATTGAAAATCTGAAACAAAAATCCAAACACTTTTAAGCCCGCAAGCATCCATGATCAAATCTTATCAAGCAAACAATAATATAAAACGTACTTCTTATATTCAGCAAAATATTTGTACATGATTATAGAAGTGGGCATTACTACACTCGTCTAAGATACATAGCTTCTTACAAAAACAAAGTACAGACATTATAATTCGTACATATAGGTCATTACTGATCATATAGTATCTATGGATCAAACTACTTACAACATAAACTATATATAATTCGATATCTATTAGCTTCATAGACTAAACCCTAACATAACTCGAGCGAAATCCCAAAAGGACATCAGAGGCAACGGCTTACTTCTAGACCACCATGATAACTTTAGGTATATCCTTGGGGTTCTCTACATGATAATTAGGAGGGAATTTGAAGCCAGTCTTAGCCCTACTAGACTTTTCTGAGTTCGGCATACAGAACTCTAGGGCATCAAGATTGTCAAAGTTCACTCCCGGTTGAATGTAGGCCTTGGACAGAGTAAAGTAATTAATTAACCATTCTCTGTTATCATCAGCTATGATACCTCTCCAACGAAGCATAAAATGGATGCCTGCCTCCATTTTGGGCCACTCACGATAAAAGGCCAAGCTCTCCCAAATTACTAGTGACAGACATCGATAAGCAGTTTCCAATTCAAGGGACCCTAAAGGTAGTTTCATATACTTTTCTGGGATTTGAAATTTGCCGTCAATATTGTCTACGACTTTCTCCAATCCCTTCCTCCAAGTTGGAACAAATATGTCAGAGCAAAGTCTGATAATGGCCTCTACCTCCACCTTTTCCCTCGCCACGCATCCAATGAAGGAGTCGATGATATTGTTGTTGGTCCTCCATGTGAATTAATAATCAAAAACCCCTTTCGCAATGGCTCTGCTTATGGCAATCTGAGACATATCATCCATCGAGTTGAGAATTTTGTTCCATCTCTCCAGTTTGGCGTTTCCACAAAAAGCCATTGTTCGATTTTCGAATACATGATAAAAACAAATATTCATTTCCATATTTAAGGAACGAGGTCGATAACTGACAATGATAGCAAGTGATACCCAAATAAAGACATAGGAAGCCTTTGGAAAGATCTAGATGTGATGTCATCCAATGATGTAATATGTTAAAACTCAGCATGAGCTAGCCTTAGCATCTACATGATGGAAACGTCATGGAATTGGTCGAAGCCAGCATTGCAAATTAGGGCTAATAAAGAGCCCATCCCATTTCATGATGGGGAGCAAACAAACTATACATGAAAACCATTGCTAAGTATGAGATCTCATAGAAACTATGAAAAAACCAAGACACTCTAATTGGAAGCAAATTGGAAAATCCAATAGCAAGTTAGGATGAATAACAAGTGGATGAATATATATATATATATATATATCCAAAATTGAGAAAATATACTTGCAAATGTAAATAATAAAATAAGAGGGTGAGGCTAGAAAAAAAAAGTAAATTGACTGTCATTATTCTGACGGAGATGAATTATCCTTTATGATTAAGGAATTGACCCCATATGCCCCCAAATTTGCTAAATTATCCGCTTTCTAATTGCCTTCCCTATATATGTGGCAAATCCTACCATCTGCGAACATATCTAAGAGAGCGAGAACTTCTTCTAAATTGGAGTTGAGAACCCAATTAGGGGTTGTTCGTTTTCTAATCACATTTTATATGATCTGTGAATCTCCCTCTATGACTTTAGATATTTTAAGAAATATATAAATAGCAATAAAAATTATATTAATTATAAGTTGAATATTTATTTTTTTTAAATAAATTATTGATCACTTAATTCTAACCACCAAAAGATCTAGTATGTTTGAGAGGTAGTATTAGTTTTACAATTTGTAAAATGGTATAAAAAAAAATTAGAGCAATATTGTAAAATAGTAGTTAGTAAAACATAGTGTAAACTTTTAAAAATTGCATTTTACAATTGTCAAAAATAAACATCAATGTAAAACTAGTAAATATATTTAAAATAAGAAATATAAAATATTTAACTCTATATTTGAACTTGGTAAGAAGAATATATTGTGATAATTAATATTGATTAGACATTATTTTTGTTCAAAGTTGTGTGAGGTGGAAGATACAAATGATTTTTTTTGAAAAATTTAATCAACTTGTTACAATTGTGCAAAAGATAAAGTTGTAATTAAGAGTTGTTAGAGAATATTTGTATTTTTATTGAAGAAAACTGAATTTTCTCCCTACCAAAAATAGTATGGTCCAATAGAATGGATGAAAAATGTGATTTACAAAATAATGAAAAATTACAAAAAAATATAAACATTTGAAATTTCTTTTAATCTTTCAAATTATATGAGTTGATTGGTCAATTAAATTAAAAATTTAAATTGAATGAATAGCAATAATATCCTGCTTTGACAAGGACTAATAATATAGCACATAAGTCACCTGCCCTAGTGCCTTTCGCAGCCAACATGAACAACTTCTCTTGCTTTAATTACATGTGCCTTGGAGACATTTATAAATTTTGTTTCATATATACTTTATGTGCTCCTATCTTGGGGGGGGTCATCGTGTAGGTCCCATAGACTACTTTAGCCTCGTAGAGGTCATTAAAATCTATCATATCATATCATATCAAGTTTCCAAAAAATACAGTGCACACAGTGGCAACATACCTTATAAATCTCTTCAAAATCTCTTCAGATCCCATGCAATTACGATATCATAACATCAAAAGGAAACTAGTATGTCCTCCAACGACATATGATCCAAGTCGTTGTCTTCCGATTCCAGAAGCCTTTGGATCATCAGCGATACTGAAGAAAACTCTTAAATAATCGACCACAAATGCATATGTACTAACAACTAGCCCACCGATAGGAAAGATTAAGTCGAGCCCACCGATAGGAAAGATTAAGTCGAGCGATCAAGGGAAAAAATGGTTATTGTGGTTAGGAATTAGAAAGTAGCTACAAAGATCTTGAAACTTTGAATAGCTTCAAAGAATCAACGTTTAAGCCAATCTGATGTTCACAGTGATATGGGCACGCATGTCTTTCAAAAAACCTAAACACTGCGTGACAATGTAATATTCGCCAGGCTATGAAATCGCCCCTCTAAGATGATCTGCGAAGCATTGCAACAAACGTGTGCCTCTCACGGAGCCTCCATTTTTTTCATTCATTCTGTGCAATTTCGGTTGGCAACAAAAGGAGCACTATACTATGCAAATCATGACAAACGAAAGGCCAACATCAAACCATGTATGAACTGCATAACCAGTATGAACCATATTGTACCCGATGCATGAATCAACGATACTACGCCAAAAATTACAACTTCTCATATCATACCTTATTTCAAAGCCCATTTAGAGAAACAAAGAAAATAACAAAACCATGACTCGCTGCATCTCTCAGTATTAATAAATGTAGATAAAGAGTTAAAAGGTCAAAGCTAAAGAATTTCAGTGGTGAATGATATAATTTATATATCAAGAGTATGTTTTATAAAATTATTCACCAATATTCAAGATGAATTCAAGAGCAGTTCGAAAACGATTACAGCCTAAAAGTGATGAGTAAAATTTAATAAAATACTAAAAATTCCTTAAAATTATGATTTATTGTGAAAAAAATACTTTTAACAAATAAAAATAGAAATATTTAAAATGGAAGTCGTTCATTGCATATATTTAAAATGGAAGTCGTTCATTGCATAGTTCAAAATCTTGTTATCTACCACTTATCAGCAAGGCAAAAAATAAAGGTCTTAGTAAATACTGGAGATAAATCAGCAACTTCTCAAGAAAATATCGGGAATTTTTAAAATGACTTAAATTTAATTAGAATTGCATTTTTTGCAAAATTCAATAAGGATATACATCTATTAAGTAAATGAGTAAACAAACCAAACAAGTCGATCTACATATATATAAATGCAATATGTAACAAAATTTCATCCCTCATGTGAAATGTCAATCATTGGCAGCCATATTTAGAGACTTTGAAGTTTGAACTCTAAAGTGCACTAGAAATAGAAAATTGTCTTTGTAAAAAGCTAAGCAAATACAAATGTCAAATAAAATATAAAACTAATCTACATCTTCCTCTCCCCCTTCCCCTTCCCACTAAAAAGAAAAAGAATTTAGAAAACTTATTTGTGAATCCAGATTTGCTTTAAATATCTCCTCGAATCTACTTCGAAACCACTTTAAACCCACTTTTGATCGATCTACAGGCTGCAAAAAACTCTCTCTCCAAAACCTTTCTCCTCTCCTCCAAACACGGAAAATTGCAATGAAAGGACAAGTCGTTGGGGGTCCAAATTTTACTGCTGCTGCCCAAGTGAAGTAGTTATCGCAAGAAGTTCGTAGTTTATCGCAGAGAAGTGGCCAACTTATCGGCAAGAATTTAAGGTCTTCTCGGCTTAAGTTTTCTCATTTTGCAAAAGTTCTTGTGAGAAGTAGAAATATCTGTCACTTCTCAGAGAGAGTTTAATCTATGGTTTATTGTATCAATGTGTCAAAGCTCCAAAGACCATTGGGAAAAATAATACCAACCTTATTTGACATAATTTCATGTAGATTCTTATTCCCATCCAATAAAAACTCAATGTACTTACAAGACATCGTGTCAAAAATCAATGGAAATGCAGCCAAACAACAATTGATTATTCTTCTATTTGTCTAATATCTATGTCATTATCTGTTTTAATTTTGGAACTGATTCTTTTTTATTCTCTTAATTAAGGTTTTAGGCTCTTTGCTTTTCTTCTGCTGCGTCTCATTCTTGGTGAGACTTCCAGCTGTTTGTTTATTGTTGTTTTGGGTATGGGACCCTCGTATTTATCTTACAAAGAATTTGGCACACAACTTCTCTATAATTGATTAATTAACTGCATGGAAAAACAAGCAATGATGCATAGCTTCTTAGAAGTTTTTCTAGTGGTGGAGAATTTGGGCTCATTAAAGAGAGGTCACAGATTCAAATTCCACAATGCTAAGATATGTGCATCTCATTTGTAGCACAGCTAGAGATGTCTCCCATGGGAATATGGGGTAGTCTCACATTACTAAAGGCCATTTGCAGACTCACATACACATCGCCTAAAATTGTGGACAATAAAAGTCTTTCTTTCTTTCTACTATAGAAATTGATGTTGCTTATTTTTGGTGCAAGCCTCTAATATAAGGTTAGTGCATTAGATACATATCCACTGAAACTCCCCCAACATTCAAATATCATGGCTTAAATAATTGTTTGATCCATAAAAGCTTAAAAAACTTGTTTAAATCCTCTGGATAATTTATCTACTACAGATCTTGGTGATGGTTTCTTTCTCACTCTGAGTTTCTCCAATAAGATTGGGTATATATGTTCCTGAATTCTCTGATCATTTGATTAAATAAAGCAATAAAACAACAAATGTACAACTTGCTTTAACTCTTTGATGACATTGACATAAAGATGACTGACTATATTCTGTACAGTATCCCAAATTAGACTAAAGATGGATACTGCTGTTTTTTTTTTCTCCCAATCAAGATATTCATATCGATAAGACCGGTATCTTACATATGCACAAAGTTTCAGCTTCCATTAGTTAATGGCGGTGCCTCTGGGGACTCAACATTGTAACCAAACTGTGATTTTGGAGCATCAAAAACGTAAGGGGCTGATCTCTTTTGGCGTGTAGGTGATGCAATGAATGTATTGAATAGTATATTAGTCATCAATGTAATGAGGAGAAGACCAATGCCTGTGAAAGCAAGAAAACCTGGGGTAAATTCCGGCCAGTCAACCTTTCCAATACCAGCTTCCTTGAAAGCCTCTTCCTTCTCACTTACTGAGACATTTCACAAGGAAAGAATCAGCCCTTACAAATGATATACAAATATTAAGGAGGCCACATTAAAGAATGGATTTTACAACCAAAGATTTCATGAAGCAGTAATCTGTACAGACAAAAAAGTATAGTAATACCAAAATAATAGACCATGGTACACAAGTTTAAAAAGCTGAATAATATTTCAATATAATTGACTCAATTAAACTCCTTTCCTTTGAAAGATTCTTTTATAGGTTTTACTTTTGTTAGACATGTTACTTTTAAATATCTCGGTAATTTTTTTCATTTGAGCCATGAAGTCATGAAACATGCATTTTAAAAGTATGTATGAGTTTAAGGATCATTCTACATCCAAGTAATATTAGAAAATATAATGGTAGACATTCATTTAAGTGATGCATATTAATGGTGTAGTAACATCAATTAGTTATGCCTAAAATGTAAAATGCAATTTGAGATGCAAGTTAAACTATTATGTAACTTTGTCATTCAATAATAAATACAGCATACGTTCATTAAAGTCTGTGTCATCCAATTCTCTCAAAATCCATGTATGAAGGTTGAATGCCTAGGGCCAAGGGATTTGCTAGTTTCATGGACTTTGTGTTAATTTTTGCCTCAACAAAGGGATAATGACAGCATTTACAGCCCAAATGGCCTTGGCTTAGACTCTTGGTAGACTGGAACAATGCATATATAAGCATGAAAATAAAAAATGGCAATATGAGATGATTGGTTGGCTGGAATAACATAAACCAATAGAATGGAACAAGAGGTTTACCATGATAGGTAGCGAGGAAATTACAAGATCTTGTCAAAAGAAGATAACAATGATTGCAAAAACAATAACAAACATTGAACATGTAATAGATTAGAAGGTTGATGTCAAGGTATTATATGCTAATGCTAATGCTGACAATAATTACAATGATGTTAACACTAATAATGTTTAGGGAACCCTAAAAAGGTTGTATTAGAAAGGTGAAGATATTCTAAAGAGTGGCATGCAAAACTAATGGTGTGTATCTAAGTTCGTTTTTGTTCTTGTATAAATTCCTTCTCATCTTCAATTTCAACAATGTTGTGTGCCTCATCAATGACATAGAATGCAGGGACAATTGATAGGGATGGCTTATTTAACGAGTCTAGAGATAGTGTGTGTGTTGCTCATAGCTGATCTCGAGGAACAGTTGGAGTTGATCCTGATGCTATGGTTGCATATGACCACGATAATGAGCAGTTGTTCCAATGTCTTGCAATTGTGGTAGAAGAACAAGATAAACTCATGGTGCAATTGTCTTGCATTTTTGTTTTGAAAGGTTTTACATCTGTGGTATATTTACCATGGAAAAAGCCCAATTGAATATTGAAGAAAATTTTGCAAATGAGACTCAGATTGTGTTCACTACTATTTTCACTAATGATTTTGATATGGTCGGTATAGATGAAGCTGCTAGAATCTTGAATCCTAATGGAGCAGTTAGTCAATCTAAATGAGGAAACTTAACTCCCAATGGTCCAGCATCTGCATCACCACACTGCATGTGGAAAAGTTGAATCACGAGTTTTCTGCAATTTAATAAACTTATTTGATTTCCTTACATGAATTATATCAATCAATTAGAAATAGCCATATAATGACTAAACCTCTTGGAACTATTTTCTTTGTCATATTTAGGGATGATCTCGAAGTTGTCTTTGGTTGTCATTAGGGGTATTATCATATATAGTATAATATTAGACTAATTAAGTTAAATAAGTATGTTAATTCTGTAATAACATCATTAGTTATAAGGCATTATTGCCTTTGTGGTGTTGGAGCTTCTCCTCAAAGATCGTTTTCTTTGGAGAGTGCCTATTTCTTCCATTAGATGGATCCCATGGAGGTGTGTTTCTTACGATGAGTCGACTGCTGCATGTAGACTTCTTCGGCTTATGTGTTCATTTTGCAAATCATATGACCAAACTTGGCAAGTGGACATGTCCACTATTTCTCTAGCTACGCCTTGGCTGCATAAAGTTTTGGATGTGTTGTGCATTGTTTGTGTGCTCTTCATTCCTTTGACATAGGCTTAAAATGTACATCCTTTCAAATGTGCTATTTGGAGGAGGTCTCTTGTTTATGATGGGATGCCCTCTTTTTGGACAGTTCCTCGATACAATAAAAATTCTCCTTGTGGATGGGGGTTTGTTGGCTAGATGCTTAGATTTGGAGTCTTAATGGCTTTCATTTCCTCTTTTGTTGCAGGGCTTTCTTTACCCTTTTGCTGTTGGACCCTACTTCTAGGCCATTGTCCTCCTTGTTCTGCAGTACAACAGCTACGGTTTTGTTGGTGCTCCCTTTCCCGTGGAAGGGTTGTCCCTAGTGTGCGCCTACATATGCTTGGTGGTTCTTCCACAAACTCTCTCATTTGTTTGGGGTATTTTAAAATGTTTTTTCTCCTATGGCTGGCAGTTAGCTTCCTATTTAATGATTGGAAGAAATATGAACAGGTTGGGTGTCTTTTTAGCAAGCCAGACAAATCACTAGAAACCTACATCCTATGTGTTTGTCCATTCCTCGAGTTGTAGGGGTTAAGTTAGCTTTTGACATTAGTACTTGGTGATTAAGTTTTGGCACTTGCCAGGAGTTGCAAGTAGTGACATTGTTTGAGGCGAGTTTGATGATGTCGTATTGGTGGCTTTACGATGAGGGGTTTTTCGCCCTTTGGGACTGGACTGTGGTGGCATCTACCAAGACTTTGGCTATTTGTTTTGTCTTTTTTGTTAGACTTTCCATTTTAGTTCATATGGATAGTGATTTTCTCTTTTTGATGTCTAGGCATTTGCTGATAGTGTTCAATGGCTCACCCTGGGCATTGGTTGTTTTTGTTAAGATTCCATGCAAATTTTGGGGTTGTATTGCTCACCCTTGCTAATGCTAAGTGTTGGCCGCTCTTCCCATGGACGTGGGTGCCTTGTTTTCGAGTTCTTTCCAATGAGGACTTAGCCCATTGTGTTGACTTCCTCCTCTCTCACGGTTCCTATGGAGGTCGAGCATCTTAAGAGGTGGAGATTTTCTATGTGGAAGAGGTTATTTGTAACACCATGTGGTCTTTTCTTTACAGTGGCTGTTTGGACATAGGTTGGAATCATGGTTGGCTTCTCAGGATGCTGATCTCTTCCTTTTCTACTCCTATTGAGGTGGAAAAGAGTTTTATAAACATGAGATTGACTCCCTACCAGAGTGATGCTATTGTTCATGTTTTCCTTTCTGCTCCTATAGAGATTGGCTCCTCTTATATTAAGGTGGAAAGGAGATTAGCAGGAGGGAGACAGTCTATCTATTGGGATGTTGTAGCTGCTTTCTATTGGACGACTTTGGGAATCCTTTTATTGCCCAATGTGAAGGCTTGGGGAGCTTGTCAAAACCCCCATTGTAAAGCTGCCTTACAATTTGTGCGTCACTTAGTATTGTCTTTCGCTATGATACATGCCCTTGTCAGTGCATAGTTAATGGTCTTTTTGGCCATTGTATTGTTTGTGGACTGCCGTGAGCGCTCTTTCTTTGTAAGAAGCCTTTGGGCTGAGTGCTGTTAATTGTTGAATTTTGTAGCTGCAATAGAAATCTTCATCTCTGATTTTATGAGATAGAAATATGTTTGTCATGACCATTATGGTCATCTTCAGCTGAAAGAGATATTTGTGATTATATTTAAGTTAATATTATGAGAAAAGACGTGTCATACGTCATGTGAAGAGGCATGAATATGGAAATGTGAAGTGTCGAATGTTTGGAATGGTCTTCATTTGGAATTTGAAGAGACTTTCATGTGTAAAATGAAAGAGTCAAATGCAATCTATTTATGTGATTGCTCAGTGTATTGTAAAAAATGAAGTGGAAAGTCATGTACTCGAACATTATATTATCAATAGAAGTGATATTTGCTGGTGTGGTCGGGTTTTTCCTAAGATAAATGTATTGTCTTTTGTGTATCATTTATGATCTTTCATTGCTGATTATCTGATTACTTGTTGATCATCTGAATACTGGGCAAAAACTTAACATGGTATCAGAGCCAGGTATGATATCAGCAATAAGTGAGTTTTAAAGTTCTGAGAGCAGCAAGAGAGATTCTACATACAGATTGTTGATGCTTCAGCGTTATTCATCTATATTAGAATGAATGTTGAGCTATGATCAGTTTCTTTTTCATTTTTTCTTGTATTGTATATCTCCTTCACTGTGGAGATAGAGCATCATGACACTGTATATGTAATGATGTCTTACCAATGGTTCAAAGACACCTATTATTGAAACAGTCTTATGCAATTTGCATTTTAGTTTTAGTTACTGTCATTTGGGAAGCACACATTGAAGTTCTTGATTTCTTCTGAGGAAGATTGAAATCAGAACCTTGCTCTTGAAGAAAATGCCACAAGTCTCCGATTACAGTGTGATCGGACTCAGAGACGACATTTATTTTGCTGGAAAGTGTGATCGGGCTGCCCATGCCGGATTCTGATGGTCCTATTCGTACATCAAATTTGTTTTCAAATCTGACAGGAAGATTAAAGAGAAACATGTGTGTTAACCAAGTATGAATGATGGAGATATCTTGAATCTGATGCACATCTCCGATCCGGTGAAAGTTGAGCTCAATCACCTCGAAGGTAAAGTTCGAGAAAGTTGAGAAGTATAGCCCTATGCAGGGACTCATACCATCATCATCTCTGTTCAACAATGAGCTCTCTGTTGCCCAGAAATTCGAAGGATCTTGTATTGGGATTTATAGGATCAAGTTTATTCTGGTTTGAACTTATTGATGGTGCTTGTAAGGCTATCAAACACGGTCGATGGCATTGGTTGAGGCCATCGATTTTCTCATATTAGCATCTTGAATGTCCAGCAGAATGATGATCGTAGAGGAAGAGGATGAGATATGCATCTTCGTCCAATTTTTTCTTTGTTGAAACCTGTGTATGGTTCTAAAGCCTCAGATTTACACTTTCAAGCAATCTGCTAAGGAAGCAGAGGAAGTGCATGTAGAATTGGGATGGAGTCCCGTGAAGGAGGCTGTGCTTGAGAGCCCCTCTAATTGTGCACCTACAAATTCAGTCAAGTTCTTAAGTTTAAAACTTTTGGTTCCTTGTTGCATTTGGAGTTCTAGGCTTCCCTAACTCATGTAGAATCGGACATTGATTTCAAGGAAAACTTATGAATTTCTGCGAGGAAATTAAATGCTCACAGGCTCTCGTATTGCAGTTGGAGTTTCATTTTTTTTTTCAAATCCCCATTTATAGCTGAATTTTTATATATATTTTTGACAAAGACATTCATTATGATGAAGTTAAGGAATGTTAAACGGATTATGAAAATTTATGCAGTCAATTTGTTGAAACTTCTGGACGGTATGAGTTGCAGGTTACCTTAGCAAGTATTGGTGAATGAAAGGCTTGAACTCTATATGAAAAATGTGAGCTTATATGGATCATGATCTCAAGGAAATTGTTGAATGTTTTAGAATATTGGAGAATCATCTACGAGAAGTAAGTCTCACCCAATTTCTATTTCAATTGAATATATGTGAGTTTAGCCTTTGAGTAAGTATGAGTCTGTATACAAAAATTTTGTTAGTCCAGTCATCAGAGGCAAGACAGTTACATTTGGAAGTGCCGAGAGCATCAACAAGATCGTAGGTGACATGAAGTAACCGGCGGGTGATAACTTCCGTTAATTTTCCCCCTGTTGTTGTTTCATGGTCGCTGTCAAAAGTTTTTTTTTGGCATAAAGGAAATGACGAAAAAATAATTTGGACTTCAACACTTACCGTTTTTGTGATTCGTAAATCAAAAAAAAAATGGGTTGCTCATTCGTTTTGATAAAAGGAGAAATGGAGTCTCATTATTTACATGATCTCAGTTTTAATTTTCAGTTTTTTGGTTCAGTGCCAGTCTTGGGCAGAAGTAACTCCCCTTCTTTCGTACGTGTTTTGTCTTTCTTCTGTGTGATTTCAACTGATCAAAGCAGCCATCTTTAGTATTATGTGACATTCTTTTGGGATCAGTTTTCTTTTTGTGCATGTTCAAGTTCCTAGTTGATACCAACATGCTATCTACCTCTTCTGATCACTCTACAAGTGCATGTTCGAATCTTAGATTCATCTACAAGGCTGGCAGAGCTATCTCTGATAGAATATTTTTGAGTTGTCAGAATTTCAAAAGTTAGCAAACCTGGAGATTAAATTATTTATTTTCACGCCTTCTCTTCTGGCAAGCAACTCATGGATATTTCATCACAGATATCTGTAAAACAAGCAATGGCTCATCTAGGTGCAGAAAGGTTCAGAAAATCAGTCTGTATGATTATTTTCTTCAGAGGAGTTAATAGAGAAGTCTGTACCATTCTCTTCATGGGAGAGATATTTGATACATTGAAAAGACTAGACAGTATTGACATGAGAATGTGAAAGTTTGATTTAATAAGTAGTCTGTGGTTCAAGATATATCGTGTCTTGTCAATTATGTGTGGCATCATTATATGGTGTTATTAATTTCTGTGAGAGCTGACGCTGATCTGTAGCTGCAAGATAAAGCTATGTGTTGTTTTCAAGCCAATATTAATGGATTCTATAGTGATGGTATAGATGCTACTGTTGTTAATCTGTAAGAAGAGAAGGCCATTCAGGCCTCTATCTTGTGGTACATAGGAAAGAACAGTTTAGAAAAGATAACTTTATGAAGTCGCAGAGATAAGAATCCTATGTTAATTTATTTATTTATTTTTAGATCCTGAATTTTTAGTAAAATAACTGGGAATAGAGTATAGCATTGACCTCCATATTTGATGCAGGATGCAGGGCAATGCAGACTACACGAGGACATTGCTTGCAGTCTTAGAATGAATTGATGTTGAGGTTTAACATTTGCTTTTGGTGTGTTTAATGTGCTTGTTGCTTATTCTGTTTTTATCTCTGATGTAGTTTTGATAAAGATAGGAAAATTCTACTTTATTCAATAGTGATTCAACTTATTATATGATACATAAAAGGGAGAACATCTGTTCTGTGTATATTTTGATGGATCAGTATCAAACATTACTTTTGTACATATTTTGTGCATCTTCATCATTGTATGCATGCAAGATTTTACTGTGTGTAGAGATTTATTAAAATAATGGATTATAGTCCGACATCAACATAAAGTATAGTGAGATATTATTATTGCAAGATGCTGATGATCAATTGAATGATCGATCAACCATACATAAGAGGTTTTTATGTTCAGTGTCATCAGTTATGTGTATACTGACTTAACTTCGTGTAAAAGCCTCTGATAAGACTGACAGGTTATTCTGGAAGATGTCAGTCCTAATTTTCCTTTATGGTAACATCTTTATTGAGTAACACATTTTGTTCAAATAAGTTTTATGATTATCATATGAATGTTGGTCTGCACTTATTCATTTTATTTGCTCATATCGTGTTGAGCTCAGATAAGTATTTTATAATTTTTGTATGTTTGCATTGACCTCTATAATAAGAGCTTATGAGTTGTGATAAATCTCTCTTGGTTGCAGGGTGCAATGGGATGGTGACAGATTATGCAACGTTGTTTGAAGTCTTGATATTAAACTGGTGGCACTTTATTAAAAGGGGAAAATCATATTTAGAGAGAAAAGACTGTTCAGCTTCAAAGGGAGTTTACGTGACAAAGGGAGATGTCGAACCCTTCACAAGTTAATGCAATAGTCAATCATATTATTGTGGTGATTAAAGTTATCCCTTCCGAGAGAGAGCCTCTGTTATTGAAATTGCCCCTGCTAAGAGGGAGTCTGTGTTATTAAAGTTGTCCCTACTAAGAGGGATTCTCTATTAAGACAATATCTCAATTATCAATGCATTCTTCTCTAGGAGAAGTTTGAGGTGAAATCCCTCACTCCACCCTCTGCGATTAGGTACAGTGGACCACCCTCTGCGAGTAGGCAGTGGAAATGTATTCTTCTCTGGAAGCCTGAGCTGAAAGCCCTCATTCCACCCTCTACGAGTAGGTACAGTGGACCACCCTCTACAACTAGGCATGGTGGAAATGCTCTGGGAGAAATTTTGAGATAAAAGTCTTTGTTCTACCCTATGCGATTAGGCATGGTGAAAGTCATGTGTGTGACTCCATTCTATGTAATTATGAAGAAACTATGGTGGATTATGTTATGTTAAGATAACACATGTTATGTGAACTCATCATTTTTTATTGAAGCTATGTATGCATGCTTAACAAAAGATCTCTATGAATGTCCCAAATTTTTGTCCAATTAAAATAATCATATAGCAATTATATATTTCATGTGAATGTCAGTTGGATTGGTTAAACAATTGAATGTCACTATCATGTGAAATGGAAATTATGGTTCATCGTTTTTGTTGTTCATGTAAAGATGACTTGTTAATTGTTCCTTACGTTTAATTGTAAATGAATATTTACTATTCTACAAAACCTAGTTGTGTAGTAGAAAACTTCTTTATTTTAGTTACCTTGATTCAAATTGAGTATGTTATTATTGTGGGAAAATTCTTCTTGGATGTAGGAGAGGACGAAGGGGGGAAGTATTGGTAAACAAGATATGAGGATTGGGGCACCATAAAGTCCCTCGATAGGCCATTAGGTATGGGTTCTAACCATCTTGGTCAAGGATTTAATGACTAGACGAGCAAGAGTGTACCTTGGACAACCATGAGCTACCTAGTCACTTCAAAATACAAGAAAAACGTTAAACAATTAAAATAACATAAAATTGTTACCTTTTTTAATATTTGAGATTGTTGTATAGTCACCTAAATATAATATATTAACACCATGTTATCTTAACATTTGTATTTGCACCTATACATGTGTATGTGTGTGTATATATATCTTTGTGCATAAACCAATATAATGATACAAAAGAATTACTTGATATATATGTGTATATGTATATATGTATGTACAAATAGAAGTGGCACAAATAGCATGATGCCAATATATTATAAAATCATGAGTCAAGATAACCTTTATGTATATCTTTAACTTCGGCTCCATATTGTTTGAGTGATTGCCAACTTCATATCAGCTCATAATTCTTAACATTTAAAACAGTGGAGTTACTTTCTTTATTGACTGGTAGTTAGCCATGCACTATCACCTCAGCCTCTATCTTGTAACTAAGAGGCATTGTGAGATGCTTTATTTATTGTTCTTTCCACAACCATGCAAGCTCCCTTTCTTTCACTATTTCCGCTTCCTTACACTTTGCAAGCATTCTATCTTACAGCCACAAGAACCTAGTCTGCGATTACGTTTGGGTTCATCAAGAAGCTCTGCAACTATAGTGAAGCTAGCAGAGCCTTCAGCTTTGTCATCTTCATTTGCAAACGATTCTAGTGGGCATTGCATCACATCACAGCTCGTGCTCTCAAGTCGCGCTAGGCAGCGAGACAAACAACTACAGGTTATGCAATCATCTTTCTTCCTAAGTTGTCATTTCTATATATTTATTGTTCATTGATGATACTAAATGTTGCAAACGATAGATCATTTAAGTTGTCGAACGAACTAATATGAAATCTCTAAAACATCATTTGATGCCATATTCATAGAGTGCGGCTGGTAATACAATCCTATGAATAGCATAATCTGACTTTGAAATCTTTGTAAATACTATTGCAAATATTTTCCTATGGCATATCTTGTGCAAGAAATATTTATAAGCAAGCACCAAATTATTATTGTGCATAATAATCAACCCGACTTATATAGAGGTGTCACTAATATGCCTCTGAGACAAGATCGGGCTGAAGTATTAAAGAATACTGAATGATTAATTCTGCTACATGATCTCGAGATCTCCTAGGATACACCTCAATACCGGAAGGGTCAAGCAATAATGGATGTGAGGAGAAACATCCCTGAAAGAACAAATGAAAGTAACTAAATGGTGAAAACTGTATAAGTAATACTGAGTCAGCTCATTGTTGTCCAATATATATTTCTTGTTGTCAAGTCGAGCAGTGGGTGATCAGGCACAATTAGTAGCCCACTGAAATCCTTGGCCAAGGTAGGTTAGTGGCATACTTGTCACAATGTTCACTAGAGATCAAAGTGTTGTGCTGACAAAAGGGAGGTTGTTGGAGGATTTCCACTACCTTGTCTGTTGCCTAGCTGACACTCTAACACCGGAATGCTCGAGTGGCAGGACCATAGTGCTTCAAGTCTAACCATGGAGTAGGGAGGACCTTTCTCGATTGAGATTGTGTGGAGATAAGTCAAGGTCTGTGGTTGGGAGGTTAAGCTCATGTCAATGCTTCTACTCTTCACTAGATATCGAGGCTTTCTCAACACTTTGAACCTTGGGCTCATCACTTAACCACACTAAGAAAACTGAAAATGTAGATTTAAATGTTAACAAAATGCACACCCAAATGACTCCCAACAAGAAACCTTGGCATCCCATATTCTTCTATCTGATAAAGAACATGTCGAAGCATGACTATTCCTACTACTCCATACCTAAGGATGATGAAACCTTTGCACAAACATTGCAGCGAATCAAGAAAGAAAGGGTCAGATGGACTCTTGCCAAAAAGGTCATATTAAGAAACAAACTTATTGAGGCATTGAATGCCAGGAAATCCAATCCCCTTATGATCTTTCATAAAACATGTATAGGGCAAGATAAGCCCAAAAATGAAATTGGATAAAATACTCAAGAATAGGGTATCTGATTTGTATTAAAATATTCATTTGTTGTGTCCTTAGAAGAGGAATTTTTTGTAAATAAAATCGTTGCAGTTGCAACCAGCAATTTTAACAAACATAATAAAATGAGCAATTAGCAATGCTTCTTTTATTGTCTTTAATCTTTCTAAGCAATCATATACTTTTGAATGGGAGCATGATATTGATTAAGAAACATTTGTACATTACAGAAAACTTTACAACAAGCACTTAGAAACATGGCCAATAATGGGAACACTGTAGACAATGAGGTGACCAGTGGTACCAATCCCCAAAGCTCCTCGGATCTATTGCTCTAGGTTTTGCGAGACACAAACAAATTTGGAAAACATGGAAAAGAAAATGAATGAAATGGAAGCCTAGATTGAGCGAGGTCAAGAGGAGACTCACTCCTCGCTTCCACATAGAACTAAATCTAAGCATTTTGGCCACAATGGAAGGCGTACTTAAGCCTCACCTACACAAACTAAGAAACAAAAGAAACAAGAGATAGTGACTTGTCTGCAAATATTAAAATGATCAAACCAATTAGGTTCTTAGGTTCCGATTCAAGAGAGGATGCAAAGGCATGGTTAACTGAGATGGAACAAAATTTTGAAATTAGGAGTTTCTCAAAAACTTCCAAAGTAGTATGGGGGATATATCACCTCTCTAGTGAAGCAGCTACTTGGTGGGAAAGCTGTTACATCCCAATTTTTGACCTAGCTTGAAATATAGCCGTTGAGGTTCGCATGAAGTCAGTTGGCAATTTAATTTGTTATAATCCTGTGAAATGGTAAGATGGTTAGTCATTATGATTTCAAGTGACGATGACATGTTAGTTGATCGTTAATCACGAATTCATGGAATTGAGATGAAGATTAATTGTTATGATTATTTATGATTAAATAATTCATTATGATAATATAATTTAACTACGGGGAAATTCCTTGTAGGAAACATATCGAAGGGGGTGGAAGCATTGTCAGAAAAGAATTAGGCAGGAACATCACCATCACTGCGCAAATGGGTAGATGACCTAGCGATTTGGAACAGGATACATCTGAGGCACCGCATGAGTTATTTAATTAATTAATTTAACTAAAATAATTGAGTTAAAAATATAAACATATCTCAAAGGATTTTAATATATCTTTCATCATATTATTTTAATTAATATTTATAAACATTCATATATGTATAAATGATTTGGCACCATTATAATTTAATAATGAATAAAGTAATGTTGCTTGTTCATATAAGATTTTAATAACGTTCAAATTATAATAACATTTCAATTATTATAATTCTCAAACTATAACTTTCCAACTCTATTCTTTCCGATTTAATATTCTTTTCTTTTTAACGATAACACTTGGCATGGAGATCAATTTAATTTTTTTTGACAATTTGAATGGTATAATTATTTTCAACTTTATTTTTCTTTTAAAAATTCGATTTGAGAGGCATTTGAACAGCCATCTTTATAATGAAAGGTAGCCGAAGAGTCAAGCCGGCCAATTAATATCATATCATGGATCATTTTGTGTAGAGAGACAACCTATTCCTCTTTGCTTTTAGTGGGCTCTTCTTTAAACCTATTTCACATTTGAACAAGGGAGGAATTTCTGAGAATAAACCCAACTTTCATTAACTTGCTACCCTGAATACTTTTCACCTTCATAGCATATTCCATCCACGGGTTCAGTGCGAGGGAGTGTGGAGTCTATCCTTTCCATCCACCAAAGCAAGGAGCAGTCTGTGCATTCACGTAAGATATGTTGAGCTCTGCTAAAGCCATGAATCAACCAAGACGGTCGGCTCATCAATCCTTTACAATGACACGGCTAACTTAGACTACTACATCCCGTCCTTTCCAATATTTTCTCATTTCCGTTAGACCTTGCATATTTTCAAATTGCTTTTCCATCACAAGTGGATGTTACAAACATTGTGCTGTTAACATTAGCCTCCAAAGTCTATAGTATGTGTACTTGATACCCTATGTTCTTTTGTATTCCTTCGAAATCTTCAAATGCTGGATTTTGTATCTGGAAGGTTCTTCGTAATCTATAGAATTACAGATGTATTTTTTATTATTGTTTGCAAAGGATGAGATTATTTAACTGCAGATGGTGCCAATGAAATGATTGAATATATAATAGTGTCCTTGTTCATGTTATACAATAGTGTTCATTGGTCCCTGTCCAAAAATAGAGTGAACTGCGTCTTACAAACACCAATTGATAAATATGTCTTCTTCTAATTAATCTACCAGTTTCAATGAGTAAAGTAGTGATCTTTAATATTTCCATAACACATAGTCAACTTAGAGATAGTAGTGACAATGATCCTACATATGGCATATAATGCCTAGCAATAGTCCTTGAGTAGGGTTATAAGATATTCTGCATTGAAAGATTTCTTATCAAGAATTTTGCCTCTGTCTGTAATTAGTTGAAGCATTGAGGACTTGTATTTCGAAGAAGATTCGAATAGGACTCTAGTACAAAAACATTATTTTATTAGATATTTCTATCTGCAACTTTCAGTTGTATTCACCGTAAGAGGTATGATCTGGAGATGTTGTAAAGTCTTGTCATAGTGCATCGATGATGCAAGGCCTCTTCTCCATTAGACTAAACTCTAATTCTGACACCTCCAATTTTCCATAGTGGAACCCAAAGCCCTGTTTGTTTAATCCATGATTCTACTTCCTTTCTCGACATTTATCAAAATGATATTTAGTTCAACATTTACAGATTGACCACCTTTAAACTTAACCTTGTTCCTGGCAAGTGGGAGTCATGCAACCATGGTATGAATCCATAAATTATTATGCCACCGGAAATTAGAAGCAAATTTTGGAATTCTTAAGAACATCACATATCGTGAAATGCTGAATACATGTAATCTTTTAGTATAATTGGCAGAACCGGTTGTTCTAAGAAATTCCTAACACCTGGGACTTACCCGGCTGTGTAGCCAAGAAAACGGGTGATGAGGTGGAAGAAAGGAATCTATAATAACATGAGCCAGTATCAATTATGACATTTCAATGTTTATCTTTTTTAAATGAATTGATTAATAGCTCATGCATGATCCTATTAATGTTATCTCCTGGTGCCAAGTTGTACGGTGTGTTAATTACCAGGATGCCTAGTGTACGGCAAGATGTCCCCTGTCTGTTCCGGGTAGGGAGGGCCTTTCTCGTTAGAGATCGTGTGGGAATAAGATTTGGTCTGAGGTTGGGTGGTTAAGCCCCTGACAATGTTTCACCTCTCCCCAAGATGTCAATCATGCATCAGACTGAGATAAGCTATGTAGTCAATTGTTTATCGGAAAACAAGTATTATCACTTTTAATTATGAGAAGGTAAGATTTAATTGAGTTATTTCATTATCACTGTTATGTTACACCTAGATGCAAGAGATAGATTCGTGGATTGTTTTTCATTTATATGAATATCAAATATAAGTATATTTCTAATCTTGAGATACTATCACAGTTAAGCAATTGGAAGGAATGGAACCTAAAGCCCTAATTGATTGAGTGATGACTGGAACCCTAAAAATGAAACTGTGGTAGCGAAAGCCCTAATTCGAATCAGTGGTATTTGAAGCCCTAAAATGAAACCATGGTAGCAGAAGCCCTAAATTGAATTAGTGGTATCGGAAGCCCTGTTTGAATCCATGTTAGCGGAAGCTCTGTTTGAATCAATGGTATCAAAAGCCCTAAATGAACCGATATTAAATGATGCCCTAATTATTACAGTGGTATGTGATGCCCTAATTTAAAATATAGTGGTATTTAATTGCAAATATCATTTGTTTTTAAGATAGTGGTTTGTAGATGACAGTCATCATATGAAATTGTTATAGTGTATTTGTGGACTAACCCGGGTGGTTGCAGAAGCATCCCTAGTTTGATTTCAATCTCAATTTTCTGAGGTATGTGGTTTTCAATTTTTGTAGTAATTTCATTTGATGGTATTTCAAATTTTTAGTTAAGAAATTTTGTTTAACTGATTTTAATAGTAAATCTTATTCACATGAACATGAATGATATAACTGTCTTCCTATGAAATGAAGTAGTAACAACATTCTTTGAGTATGTTAGATGTTAATTTAGACCTGGGAAAACCGGATGTTACAGAAGGACTAAGATAGAACTCAAGATTAAGACAACTAAAATTACATTGGACAAGTTCGTTTCTATTTTCGAAAACCGTTGGCTGCCCCAAACCTCCTACGATTAGAAACTATTAGACTTCCACAACCTTAAACAAGGGGATTTGATTGTGCACAAATACTGGGAAAAGTTCATCCGATTGCTGAAGTATGTTCCCTCGTATCAATAAGACAAGAACTTGAAGATAAGGAAGTTCGTTATGGGCTTGAATAATAGAACCACAGGAGTGGTGGATGTCCTCGCCCCACAAACTATGGAGGAAGCTCTCGAAAGAACCATCAAATAGGAACATAAAATAAAGAGGGATGATTCTCACTGGCATAATAAGAGGAAAACTAGTTGGAACACAGATAGCTCAGATACATGACCACATAAAAAGCATTTTAAGAATTTCAAAACCAATAAACCAAACTCTAAAAGAAATAGTGGCAAGGAGTTCAAGGGTAACTCCAATTTTAATAGGGGCAATAAAGGGAAAGAAAAGAAAGGACCTCCTTTAAGATGTTTTACATGTGGTGGTGATCACTATTTCAACAAATGCCCTAAAAAGCCAAATACCAACCAACCGCCACGACCCCCACTACCTCCACAAAAGGTCATCTATCAACAAAGGATACATGCAGTGCTAGATAATTGGCAAGTCGAGCAGCAGTTGGGTCCAATAGAGACTCTGGGTAAGATCTATGGAAACCCTATTTCTATACTAATTGATATAGGAGCAATTGAATGTTTTATCTCCCCAAAATTGTTGAATAGATTCCCAAAGAGAACTGGGTTTATGGTAAAACCATGGACTGTTGAGTATGCAAACTAGGCAAGGACTAAGGTAGAGCAATGCATGTTTGAGACCCAGGTTGTTTTTCCGAAATTCTCTACAAAGGTAAATTTTTATGTAGCACCTCTAGGGTCCTAAGACATCATTATGAGTATAAATTGGCTCAATGAGCATAAGGAAATAGTAGAGTGTCTTGCCAAGATAGTAGAGTGCCTAGATGATCAAGGAAACCCCGTGAACATTCAAGGAATTACACATGAGGTTAAATCTTGTCAGACTCATCCATGCAGTTTAAGAGATGTAGAAGAAAAGGGTGTGAAATCTTCATGGTAAAGATTGAAGACTTGAGGGAACCTATAGAAACTACTTATCAGGATGACTCCATTTTAGAAGATGGGGAAATTAGAGAGAATTAGAATGAATTTGAAAGAATCCTTCAAGGATAAGTATCCATATCTTAGAAAATTTCAAGATGTGTTTCCAAAAGAACTCCATGGCCTACCTCCATCCAGAGTATTTGATTTCACTATAGATTTGATACCCGGGGCAGAGCCCATATCAAGAGCACCTTAGCGAATGACCACTACCGAATTAATAGAACTACAAGTGCAGCTATAAGATTTACTAGATAAGAAACTTATTCGACCCAATGTTTCACCTTTGGGAGCTCTAGTGTTGTTTGTCAGGAAGAAGTATGGAACTATGAGGCTATGCATAAATTATAGGATGCCTAATAAGGTCACCATTAAGAATAGGTATCCGCTCCCCAAGATTGATGACCTATTCGATTAGATGAATGGAGCAACTATATTTTCCAAGATTGATCTAAGGTATGGCTATCATCAACTTTGGATTAAGGAAGAGGACATTCACAAAACTGCTTTTAGAACCCGGTACAGCCACTATGAATTTGCAGTACTACCCTTCAAACTAACCAACACCTCGAAAACTTTCATGAACCTTATGAACATCATCTTCCAAGACTGTTTGGATAAAATTTGTGCTAATTTTTATTGATGATATTCTCATCTACTCCCAAAATGAGGAAGAACATCAAAAGCATTCAAAGATAGCCTTACAAAGGCTACAGGAGCATAAACTATATGGGAAACTATCCAAGTGTTCTTCTTATCAAAAGGAGATTCACTACTTAGGGCACATCATATCAGCTCAAGGGATAGCCGTAGATCCCGCCAAGATCAAGGCGATCTAAGATTGGTCAGTGCCTAAGAATGTGTCAAAGGTCAGAAGTTTCATGGGTTTAGCTGGATTTTACAAGAAATTTGTCAAAGATTTCTCCAAAATAGCATATCTCACCTCACACCAAAGGAAGGGAAAGAAGTTTATTTGGACTGAAAAATGTCAAGCAATCTACCACTCCAATACTTAGAAAACCTAATCCACAAGGCCAAATCCTAGTTATAACAAATGCATCTGAAGAGGGGTTAGGAGGCGTACTAATGCGAGAAGATCAAGTTATTGCCTATGAATCCAGGAAATTGAAGAATTATGAGCAAAATTATGCCCCACACGACCTAGAATTAATAGCCATTGTTCATGATTTTCAGATGTGGAGGCACTATCTAATAGGGAACCATTCGAACTACGGTCAAATCATCATGGAATGAAATATATATTCACTCAGCCTAACCTCAATGCTCGTCAAAGATGGCTAGAGTTTCTAGAAGACTATGACTTCAAGATCAATTATATTAAAGGCAAGGAAAATAAGGTAGCAGACGCCTTAAGGTGGTGAAGGCATATATCAGCTATAGTAATGATAAATTTTGCACTCAGAGAGAAAGTACTACAACATCTACCCAATGAGGATTTTTATAAAGAGGTTAGTCAAGCTGATCCAAGTGGACCTAGGAAAGTCAAAAAATTCAGTCTTAGAATCTCTCAAATTCAGCATGAGTACAAAGAGCTCTGAAAATTGAACCCGATGCAACTTGAATGGGTGAAAAAGTAGCTCGTCTACAAAAGTTATGCTTAGTCAAAGTTCAAGTCAAACTAGCAAATTGGGGGTTGACTTCATAAAAAGAGGTGAAATTGAAGCATCTCAAAAGTGGTCAACAATGGGTTTCAAATTAAGGATCTCGTCGAGAGCTTTCTAACGAAGTTCATTTCGTCGAAAATGGAGTTCACACGTGGAAGATATACTCATTTGAAGATAGTACGGAAATAGAGTCAAATGATGATGTCAGCAAGAACAATCAGCATTTGAATGTAATGGACCAGTAACAAGTTGACATGTGTCAAAATATGAACAAACATAAAAATGACACATGGATGGCAATCTTATCTAGATTGGATGGTTTGCTCTTAACAAAAGTTAGGTAGGAGGTTCGAACTGAGAACCTCATTACTCCCACTTTCCCTCTCTACCATTAAACCATCTATTACCTTGTGTTTGAAGTCAATGGCATTTTCTTTTGTAATGTTGGATGGCGGATAAGACTAAGACATGTGGGAAGTGGGGCCGAGCCATCTCCACCATATTCCTAAAAACGAATACAATGCAATTTAATTACAACCCTAAACATAGAGAAGTTTTTTTTTTTTAAAACAAAGCAAACAATCCCATATTAATTCGAACCCCTATTATTTTTATAAATCAACAAAAGATTAAGAGGGTTGTTATTTGTAAAAGGAAGGGGTTAGTTTATTTTCTTTGGCTTATGATTATTGAAGTCAAAATAGGTTTTAATTTGTTATTTTGTTATTTTAAAATGGGAAGCTAGTTATAATTATGTTATTTGGTTTTAAACCAAATAAGGAAATAAATTAGTATAAAAGGGGTGGTATTGTCCTTTAGAAGACAATTAGTCTTGGGAGAAGAACTTCTTGTGGGAAACCAGTCCTTGTGAGAAAAAAATTGTTGTGAGAGATTAATAGGAGGGAATTATTGAATTCTTAGGAGAGATTTTACAAGGTGTTACTTTACACCAAAAATTGTAAAAGAAGAAAGAGATTGTGAAGACTTGGAGCTTGGAATTTGTAAGAAAGCAATTTTGCTTGTAGATTTAATAGAGCGGTCCCCCGATTGAGAAGCGGACCAAGAGACGTAGTCCTACCCGGATGAACTCTATATCAAATTGTTTGGGTCTTTTTATTCTCTTTCTTATTCTCTCATCCATTTAAGTTTCTTCTATTATTTCCTGTATTATGTAATTAAACACATAGTTAAATTAAGTATTTAAGCATGATTTTTTTTCCCTAATAATTTCAATGGTTTTTAAATACATAGCCACGCATTTACTGCTTGGATCGGGAAAGCATATCTAATTGTTGGGATTAAGTCATAAAACTTGTAGATCCTAAATCAGATCACAAGCACTTCAAGGGAACCCTTAGGACCCCAGTATGGAGATTATCGACTAGAGAAGGATAGACCCTTGAGATACAAGGGTAGGATGCATATTCCTAAGAATTCAGAAATTTGAAGGATGATTTTAGGAGAAACCCATACAGCTCCATATTCAGGACATCCTAGGGTGACCTAGATGTTGGCAGATGTAAAACTCTTGTATTTTTGGAAAGGGATGAACAAAGAAATAGAAAAATATGTGCCAAGATGCTTCCAGTGTTAGAGGGTCAAGGCAAAGAACGGTTATCCAACTGGCTACTGCATCCAAATGAGGTTCCAGAATAGAAGTGGCAGATAATTACCATGGATTTTAGTCAAGGTTTACCCATGACTCGGAATAGACACAAAGCCATCTTAGTGGTTGTGGATAGACTAACCAAGGTGGCTCACTTCATTCCAGGAAATTTAACAGATAGAGCACCAAAGATTGCTTACAAATTTGTCAAGGAAATCTTCAGACTCCACGAAGTGCTAGAGAAGATTATATCCAACAAAGATGCTAGAATAACATCCAAGTTTTGGCAAACGTTGTTTTCAGCTTTGGAAACCAAGCTAAACATCATTTCCGCTTTCGCCTATCACCCTGAGACCGATGGCCAAACCAAAAGGGTAAATCAAGTGTTAGAAGATCTCCTAAGAGTATACTGCATGGATCGTCAATACCAATGGGAAATGTATCTTCCCTTAGTAGAGTTCGCTTATAACAATTCTTACCAATCTTCTATCGAGATGGCACCTTTTGAGACCCTATACGACCCTAATGCAGAACCCCTATAAGTTGGAACCAAATCAAAGACAAAATCATCATTGGGTCTGAGATGCTACTAGAGATGGAAGAACAGGTAGTTCAATCCGTCAAAGACTGAAAGAGGCAAACGACAAACAGAAAAGTTATGCAGATGCAAAAAGGGTACCTTGAGAATTCTCGGTGGGAGAAAAGGATCTTTTCAAAGTAAAACCTCAGAAGAGCACTATCAAGTTTGGGAAGAACACCAAGCTAGCCCCGAGATACATGGGACCATTTGATGTGTTAGAATTCGTAAACCTGGTAGCCTATAGGATTGCACTACCTCTAGCCCTTGCCAAAATACATGATGTATTCCACGTGTCAAACCCTAAGAAATATATCACCCATCATGACCATATAATTGATTGGAACCTCTTGCAGATACGAAACCCAGGAGTGGTGGAAATAGAGCCACTTAGAATACTCGAGGTGCATAACCTTTGCTTACGAAATCGGGACATAACTCAGTGCAAGGTCCATTGGGACACATATACTGAGAAAAATTCTACTTGGGAAGCTTATGATGAGATCTTCCAGAAATTTCTCCACCTTTTCTTAAGGACTTGAACAATAAAATTCTATTGAATTGTCACTTAGGACCTTGAAACATTTATTTAAGTAGAATATTGTTTTTTTAATTATTATAGAGTTCATCAAAGACGACGAAACACAAGGGGGAGGGTATGTTACATCCCATTTTTTTGTCCATTTAAAATAATCATATAGCCGTTATATATTTCATGTGAATGTAAGTTGGATTGGTTAAATAGTTGAATGTAACTATCATGTGAAATGAAAATTACGGTTGATGGTTTTTGTTCATGAAAAAATGACTTGTTAGTTGTTCGGTACAATTTTTAGCTATAAATGAATATTTATTATTTTACAAAAATTAGTTGTGTAGTAGAAATGGTGGTTAGTCATTGTGATAATGATGAAATAACTTTTTGATTTCCGTTACCTTGATTTAAATTGAAGAGTATGCTATTAATGTGGGAAAATTATTCTTCGATACAGGAGAGGACGAAGGAGGAAGTATTGCTAAACGGGATAGAAGGATTGGGGCACCATAAAGTCCATCGACAGGTCATCACGTATGGGTTCTTGTTAGTGTAGTTTTTTATTTTTCCTATTTTGCTAGGTTTTTCCTACACTTTTAATAATCTCCCTTAGGTTAATAAAGTATGTCTTATTAGGTGAATGGTTGTGAGGTGTCACCTTCCTACATGTGAGCATCCATTAGCTATCTTGGAAAGATACTTTGCTATCTTTAGTCCGATAGATGGTTGCTCCTCATTGGTTGGTGTTGCCACCTCCTCCCTCTTCTTAGCCTATATAAGCATGCTACCCGGCTTGTATTTGCATCTCTTGTTTTTGCATCCTCTTAATGCTATTTTGCTTCCGGTAGATGGTTGCTCCTCATTGGTTGGTGTTGCCACCTCCTCCCTCTTCTTAGCCTATATAAGCATGCTACCCGGCTTGTATTTGCATCTCTTGTTTTTGCATCCTCTTAATGCTATTTTGCTTCCGGCATTTGCATTATTCTCTTGGAGACTAACTCTATGATGCTATTTTGATTTTGTATCATTTGCATTCATAGTTTAGATATTTATTCTTTCCGCTAGTTTTCTGGGTTATTAATCTTATCAGATTCTAACATGGTATCAGAGCTTTTCTATGTGCAAGGGTAGATTTTAGTTTCCTGTTTTGAGAGATTCGGGGGGGGCTAATAAATTTTATTGTAGTTTTTGAAAAACGAAGTATGCTCTTCTCTTGCATCTTTGGATGATCTTGAGAATTAGAAAAGTTTTGACAAAAACGATTTTTCTCTGGGGTTTCAATATCAAATCTGACAACCAACTTGCATATTTGGAGTTTTCAATCAGTATTGCAGGTTCCAGCAAGCCATTAATGGACTTAGGAAGCTGATCCAGCATTTGCATATCATATTTTGGTTGTTGGGGTCGTTTCTTGATTTTTGGAGCCATTTTTTACTATTAAAGGCATATGATTTACACTATAGCAACATCTTCTGTACATCAGCAAGGAAAACGCTTTCTGGGTTTTGTTCGCAGCCCCGAAAAACCATCTGGGTATCTTTTAGATTTTGCATGCAAGCTGTATATTTTGCAGAATCGAGCATGAAAGGCTACAGCCATACCCCTCTCCGTTGGCAGTCGCAGATTTGAATGCAGTTTTCAAATGTCTCGTTCTTGCTCATATGGACTCCGATTTTGATGATTCTTGTTATGAACTTGGCTATTTTTTTGTGCTCTATCCACTAGTGGAGTTGTTTTTTTATTTTCATGCATGAATTCTTCAAAAATTGCAGATTCTCAGCCGTGACTGTGCACAGTTCTCGTTTTGGAAACTTCGGAGGATCATAACTTTCTCATACGACCTCGTATCGAGGCGATTCTTTTTTTGAAAGTGCATAATTTTTCGAGTAGATCGCAGTGGTGCTATTTGTTTCCTTGATTATTGTGCCCAAGTTTCACTTTTAGCATATGCTCTTCATGAGGGTTTGTAATGCATTGAAATCAAGACCACTAAGTATTTCTTTCTAGTGGTAGTTGTAAACGCACTAAAATAAAGTGCCAAATCATATTTCTTTGGGGGGGGGGGGGGGGTTCTTTGATTGAGTAAAAAGGGGGGGGCATTGTCGTGGCTGGGTTCTCTTCTTTTTAGCATTTCTTTGCATTTCTTCATCATGGATCAAACAAATATGCCCATCCTAACTCCATACAATTACTTTGAGTGGAAATCATGCATGACAATTCACTTAAGGAAAGCTGGATTAAATAGGATAACTATGGGACTTGAAACTGAACCTGCTAAAGATGAAGACAAGCCTAAGTGGTTTAACAAATGTGATGAGGCATATGGAACATTGTGTTTGTCTGTTTCTCCTGACTTGCTATTTCACATTGAGTCTTTGGATACACCAAATGAAGTATGGACAAAGCTAGAAACATTATTTGGCACACAAGATTCAATGAGGGGTCATATGTTGGAAAATGAATTAATTAGTTTGAGTCCAGGCAATTTCAACACAATCCAAGATTTCTTCACCAAATTGAAATCACTAAGGTTGCAGTTAAAACAATGTGGAATTGAAAAGAAAGATGAACAACTGATTCTCAGTATTCTCTCTAAGCTAAGTTCAGAATATTCTGTGTGTCTCTACCTTCTATGCTACTAAGGGTGCACTTGGTACTCAATTCACCATGCCATTTCTAGATGATTTTTTTGTCAATCTCACTTGAGAACAGGACAAGCTAATCCAGATGGGCACTCTTAAGTCCTCTAAGTCACATGCCTTAGCAACCAACCAAGGCACAAAAGAACAGAAAGGAAAAAGTAGTAACAACAATAGTAAGGATGAGAAACAAAATAATAGTGAAGAAAAGAAGGATCAGATACCAATTGCTTCAAAAGCAACTATTGATACCTCATCCTCTAAGGGCGATAAGCCTAAGAAAGAAAAGGTTAAATGTGCCTATTGTAAAAGACCCGGTCATGATGAACATAAATGTTTGAAGAAACAAATTGATCACTTGACATACATTCTTGAGAAGAATAATATTAGTGTTCCTGAGTCTATCAAACAAAGTTCTAATGAAGAGTCTAACAAGGCAAAAGAAAACAACAAAGGGAAAGGAAAAGGCAAAGCTCTTGTTGTAGTTGCTTCCTCACCATCCACTTGGGTTCTTGATTCGGGTGCTTCGCACCACATGGCTTCATCTAAGGAAGAACTTGCATCCTTGGAGCCATGTTAGTCTATGCCTTCTATTTTGATGGATGATGACACTCCTATTGAGGTGTGTGGGAGAGGGTCTGTTGATGTGGGGGATGGCACATTCCATGATGTTCTTTGTGTACCCTCATTATTAACTAATCTCCTATCAATATACCAAATCACTCACACAGGTTTAGGCAAGCGGGTTGAGTTCACTCCTGATTCAGTGGAGATACGTGAGTTGCATAGTGATTCTGTAGTTGCAGTTGGGAGAGCAGATCATGAGTCACGGCTCTATCTGTTTTCTCACTTTGTTCCTGATCCTCCTCCATCTGTTTTGCTCACTCACTCTAATGATGTGAGTAAATTATGGCATGAGCGGTTTGGCCATCTTAACTTCCACTATTTGCATCAACTCAACCAGCAAAGCATGGTCACAGGGTTGCCTTCGGTTCAATTCTCAGGAGGTGTTTGCCAAGGTTGCATTCTTGGTAAGCATCCTAAGGAAAAGTTTGACAAAAGTAAGGCATGGAGAGCTTCATAGATACTAGAGTTAGTTCACAGTGATTTGGCTGGTCCATTTCAACATCCTTCTTTCAGCAGGGCCCGATATGTCCTCACATTCATTGATGACCTTTCTCGATATACATGGGTGTACTTTCTCAAACAGAAGTCAGAGGTATTTGATCATTTTCAAGACTTCAAAAATTTTGTAGAAAAGCAATCTGGGAAAGCCATCAAGGTTTTGCGCACAGACAATGGTGGTGAGTATGTCAACCATCGATTTGAAAGATTTTGCACTTTAGAGGGGATTGATTTACAGCATTCAGTTCCATACAATCCTCAGCAAAATGGTGTTGCAGAACGGAAGAATAGATCCTTGAAGGAAATGGCAAACTGTATGATTCACTCTAGATCTCTTGCACCACAGTATTGGGCAGAAGCCATTAACTGTGCTTGTTATATCCAGATTCGTGTTCCTCACCGAGCCTTGAAGGGAGTTACTCCTTTTGAAGCTTGGAGCGGTCAGAAACCATTAGTTAAGCACTTTCGAGTTTTTGGCTCCCCTGCATGGGCCCACATTCCTACAGAGAAACGTAAGGCCTTGGATCCGCAAAGCAGACCTTGCATATTTGTAGGTTATCCTGATGGTGTGAAGGGTTATCGGTTGCTCCACCCTACTACACATGAGTTATTCATTGAGAGGAGTGTTCAGTTTGAGGAGGGATCTTCAAGCTCACTTTCTATCACTTCTCCAACTCCTTCTACCTTGACATTAGAGTCACTTGGAATACATGACAGATCTTCTGATGAGTCAAATTCACCTGAACAGTCTTCTACCTCTACTTCTGATGCAGAAAGTGATTCAGAGAACTCACCTCCTTCCTCTCCTAGTCATCATTCAGAGGTTAATGATTCCCCTCCAGATTCTCCATCTTCTTGCCCACTTTGGGCTAGACAGACCTTGCAATCTGCAGGTGATTGGGTTGGGGATCCATCAGACACCAGGCGAACTCGTTCACAATTCCAGGATGCTCCACATGTCTTCATTGCTACTGCCTCAGATCCACAGTCCTTTCATGAGGCTTTTGGTATTTCTGAGTGGGATACAGCTATGCAGGAAGAGTATAGTTCCTTGATGAGGAACCATACTTGGGATCTTGTTCCTCTTCCTAAAGGAAGAAAACTTGTTCGATGTAAGTGGATCTATCGGACAAAATTTGCAGCAGATGGGTCAGTTGACAAACACAAGGCTCGCTTGGTCGCCAAAGGATTCTCCCAAGTTCCTGGGATTGACTACTCTGAGACTTTTACGCCAGTTGCCCGAATGAATTCCATTCGAATTGTTCTTGCCATTGCTGCAGCTAATCATTGGGAAGTACATCAGATGGATGTGAAGAGTGCTTTTCTTCATGGTGACCTTCGTGAGGAGATCTACATGGAGTAGCCACAGGGCTTCCTTCAGGATTCTTCACTTGTGTGTCGTCTTCGAAAGTCTCTCTATGGCCTCAAACAGGCTCCTCAGGCCTGGTATGCCAAGATGGACTCCTTCCTTCTATCAGTTGGGTTCACTCGGTGCCATTCTGATCCTAATGTCTACATTTTGCAACAGGGTGATTCACTTCTATTTTTGGTTTTGTATGTTGATGACTTGCTGATCACAGGAAGTTCTTCACCCACCATTAAGGCTGTCAAAGTGGCCCTTTAGGACAGTTTTTTGATGACTGACTTGGGCTTGTTGCATTACTTTCTCGAGATTGAGATCCTTCAGTCTCCTTCTGGGATCACCATCACACAATCCAAGTATGCTCTAGATTTACTCTCGAGGTTTCATATGGCTAACTGTAAGCCTGCTTCAACTCCCTTCCTTTCTGGAGTCAAACTTGAGGCTCAATGTTCTTCTCCACTTGTTGATGGCACTTTGTACCGCCAACTTGTTGGGAGTCTCATTTATCTGACTCATACAAGACCTGACATCTCCTATGCTGTAGGCATGGTCTCTCGATTCATGCAGGAGCCCCATGAGTTACACTGGAAAGCAGTCAAGCGGATCCTTCACTACATTCAAGGTTCTCATAGTTGTGGGATTCACTACGCAGCAAGTATTGAGCTTGATTTGGTGGGCTACACAGATTCAGATTGGGCAGGTGATTCTGAGGATCGCAAGTCTACTTCAGGGTATAGCTTCTCACTTGGGTCAGGTCCTGTTTGTTGGTCGAGCAAAAAGCAGTCTGCTATTGCTCTGTCTTCTACTGAGGCTGAGTATCGGGGGGCTGTAAATGCCGCCACTAAGGCCATTTGGCTTCAACATCTTCTCACTGAGTTTGGTATCCAGATCAGACGACCATCAGTCATATTTTGTGACAACCAGAGTGCTATTCAGATCTCACGGAATCCAGTTCATCATCAGCGGACCAAACACATAAAGGTCCACATGCACTACATCCATGGTCATGTCATTGACCTTCGCTATTGTCCGACTTCCGAGCAAGTTGCTGATATCTTCACCAAACCCTTCACTGAGAGCAAGTTCCTTCATTTGCGAGCTTTGTTGGGGGTGCGGGATGCTTCATCTTTTGGGGGGCCCTCTTCCTCTCACTCGAAGTCCTGACTTTTTTGTGTGGGGGGATCTCTTTTCTCTCTCTTTTGGGAAATCTTATGTACATGGGTACCTCATTAGGCTTGACTTGCCGGGACCCATTTCTACATCCACCTAAGCTTCGCTTATGGGGGGGTGTTAGTGTAGTTTTTTATTTTTCCTATTTTGCTAGGTTTTTCCTACACTTTTAATAATCTCGCTTAGGTTAATAAAGCATGTCTTATTAGGTGAATGGTTGTGAGGTGTCACCTTCCTACATGTGAGCATCCATTAGCTATCTTGGAAAGATACTTTGCTATCTTTAGTCTGATAGATGGTTGCTCCTCATTGGTTGGTGTTGCCACCTCCTCCCTCTTCCTAGCCTATATAAGCATGCTACCTGGCTTGTATTTGCATCTCCTGTTTTTGCATCCTCTTAATGCTATTTTGCTTCCAGCATTTGCATTACTCTCTTGGAGACTAACTCTATGATGCTATTTTGATTTTGTATCATTTGCATTCATAGTTTAGATATTTATTCTTTGCACTAGTTTTCTAACAGTTCTAACCATCTCGGTCAAGGATTTAATGACTAGGCAAGCAAGAGTATACCTTGGATAACCATGAGCTACCCAGTCAATTCACAATACAAGAAAAACATTAACATTTAAAATAACATAAAAATTGTTACCTTTTTATATTTGAGATCATTGTATAGTCACTTGAATATTATAGATTGACAACATGTTATCTTAACATCTGTACTTGCACCTACATGTATATATGTATGTGCATAAACCAATCTAATGATACAAAAGAATTACTTGATTAAATTTTATATATATATATATATATATATAGAGAGAGAGAGAGAGAGAGGTGGCACAAATAGCATGATGCCAATATATTATAAAATCCTGAGGCAAGAAAACCTTTATGTATATCTTTAATTTTGGCTCCATATTGTTTGAGCAATTGCCAACTTCATATCAGCTCAATTCTTAACATTTAAACAATGGAGTTACTTCTTTATTGACCGATAGCTGGCCATACATGGCCACCTTGGCCTATTTCTTGTAACTAAAAGACATTGTGGCATGCTTTATTTATTGCTCTCTCCACAACCATGTGAGCTCTCTTTCTTTCATTGTTCCTACTTCCTTACACTTTGCAAGCATTCTTACAGCCTCAAGAGCCTAGTCTGCAATTATGTTTGGGTTCAGCAACAAGCTTTGCAGCTATAATGAAGCTAGCAGAGCCTTCAGCTTTGTCATCTTCATTTGCAAACAATTCTAATGGGCATTCCATCACATCACAGCTCGTGCTCTAAAGCTACACTAGGCAGTGAGACAAACAACTACAAGTTATGCAATCCTCGTTCTTGCTAAGTTGTCATTTCTATATATTTAATGTTCATTGATCATATTGAATGTTGCAGACGATGGATCATTTAAATTGCCAAAGGAACTAATATGAAATCTCTGAAACATCATTTGATGCCATATTCATAGAGTGCAGCTGGTAATACAATCCTGTGAATAGCATAATTTGATTTTGAAAACTCTGTAAATATTATCAAAACTATTTTCCCCTGGCATATCTTGTGTAAGAAATATTTATAAGCAAGGACCGAATTACTATTGTGCATAATAATCAACCTGACTTATACAAAGGTGTCATTAATATGCCTCTAAGATAAGAGCAACTCGAGGTATTAAAGAATACCAAGTGCTTAATTCTCCTACTTGATTTGTACATGATCTCGAGATCTCCTAGGATACGCCTCAAGACCCGAAGGGTCAAGCAATAGTGAGTGTGAGGAGAAGCATCCCTGAAAGAACAAAGGAAACTGAAAAATGAAAGTGATTATATTGTACAAACTATATAAGTAATACTAAGTCATCTCATGGTTGTCCAATACATATTTCTTGTTATCAAGTCAAGAAATGAGTGATCGGGCACAATTAGTAGCCTACTGAAACCCTTAGCCAAGGCAGGTTAGTGGCATGCTTGTCACAACGAACACTAGAGGTCAGAGTGCAAGCTAATAGAGGGGAGGTTGTTGGAGGTTTTCCACTACCTTGTTTGCTGCCTAGCCAACACTCTAACACTAGAATGCTTGGGTAGCAGGACCACGGTGCCCCAAGCCTAACCCGCAGTAGGGATTCTAGATTGAGATTGTGTGGTAATAAGTTAAGGTCTGTGATTAGGAGGTTAAGCTCATGTCAATACTTATCCTATTCACCAAATGCCAAGGCTTGCTCAACACAGGGATCGTCTTTTGCTACATGTATGGCACTTGTTCCTTTTGTACTTTATTTTCATAATTTAGTAGCATGTTGATTAATAGATATATCATTACATTATTTTTTGATGATTGTAATAGACTTGGAAAGTAATTAGTAATGGAAGTTATAGTAGTTTCCTTTCATGTGATCTAGATTAGTTCATTACTAGTTTATGTTTTAATTTCTTAAAATGTAGTAAGTTGTTGGATTTTCCTTTCATATGAAGTAATTAATGTAACTACCATCATGTCATTCTGTTATGAATCTAGATTTACTTTAAATTATGATTTTTAAGATGGCTTTGGAAAATAGTATGTTACAATCTCTCTCTTGCTAAGAGGAAGTGTTGAAATTTGTAGCCACGATAGAGATCTTCATCTCTGATTTTATTAGATAGAAATATGTTTGTTATGACCATTATGGTCATCTTCAGCTGAAAGAGATATTTGTGATTATATTTAAGTTAATATTATGCAAAAAGACGTGTCATACGTCATGCGAAGAGGCATGCATATGGAAATGTGAAATGTTGAATGTTTGGAAATTTGAATGGTCTTCATTTGAAATTTGAAGAGACCTTCGTGTGTAAGATGAAGAGTCAAATGCAATCTATTTCTATGATTGCTCAATGTATTCTAAAAAATAAAGTGGAAAGTCATGTACTTTAACATTATATTATCAATAAAAATGATATTCTGCTGGTGTCACTGGGTTTTTCCCTTCAAGTGGAAGGGTGTTCCCAGGATAAATGTATTGAGTCTTTTGTATATTATTTATGATCTTTCATTGCTGATTATCTGATTACTTACGGATTATCTGATTACTAGGCAAAAACTTAACATTAATGACCTCTTGGGATATTCTATTGTACGAGGCCATTAATATCCTCTTGTTCTCTTTACAGACTTCTGGCTAAGTGTTATTACTGGCAGTTTTTGCCTGCGTGTTGTAAGTGGCCTCTTCTGACTCGTTCTATCCTTGTACTTTGGGGAGAGAACGCCAATTTTCTCTTGACCTTAATAAAAAACATTACTAGTAATATTTGTGAGGTAACTTAGGTAACTTATTTGTAATGTCCCCACTTTAGCAGTTGTCTAGTTGTGTGACCGTTAGCCTTTTATTTTATTTTATTTTATTTATCCCACATTGCTTGTGAGAAGTGGTTGACCCTATCAAGTAGGAATAAAAGGAGAGCTTGTGGCTATTGTTAGGTAGGTTGAATAAGAGAAGAAATTGGATGCGTGAGTTACAGATCTGTTCTTGGCATTAGAGGACGTCTATCCTCTCTTCTGACATTCTAGACATCATTCCCTGGGGGTTTGGCCTTTGGAATTCATTGCTATTAGCTTCATTAACAGGCAGCTTGGGCGCATCTCCAACTACAGCGGATTGGGTGTTTGCTCGTACCATTCTCATTCCTTGTCCGATACTTATGCCATTGTGGAGGAATGTTTTTATGAGGGTCTTGGACTGATTGAAGGCGTTTTTTACTGTACCAGCACTGCAGCACGGCACTATTCATATTATTGTAGCAGCAAGTTAGGAAATCGTGACTGGAATAACATGTTATAATGCTGGAGTAATTAGTGAGTCGGAAAGTTTTCTATGTATTTGATTTTATTAGCTTGAAAACTAATATTATGTCAATAGTAGTTCAATCTTCAGCTTTGCATAAATTCCTTCTTGTTCATGTTATGTAGTTTCAAATCTATGACAAGACATTAAAATCACTATCAGCAGTTGGTTCGGTTTTTTGGGCATTTTTAGGGTGCCCATTATAGTGGTATCAGAGCTATAAGTCCTGCCATCCTATAGAGGTCTTATAGGGAATTTGGGACAACCGGATAGAGGGAAGAGTGTTTGACAAAATGTCAAAACACAAAAATCAGAAATTAAAAGGGCTAAGCATTTATGTTTGAGCATGCGACAAGGGCTTTATAATTTCCGCAATACCAGAGCACGACAAAAATAAGAGTTTAGACTTGCAGAGCGAACAGTCTAGTTCATCCGTGCAAAGGGACATACAATCCAGTCATACAGACACAAAGGAGATATTCTTTGAACTAGACAACAATATGGGTGACCGAGATGACAGGGATACAGGACTAGGCGAAGGCAGGAATACCGGTCCAGATTAGGAGGTAATGTTCAAACGGTTACCTGGGTACATTAGAGGAGGGGCAGCGTATGCAACAGGAGCAAAATAGGCGAATGGATATGATGTTGCACCTTATGGCTAGACAAATGGGCGTCAATATTAATCCAGGTGATGCCAACAATGGAAACAATAATAATGGGAGAAACGATAACAATAGGGGCAATGATAGTAATGGAGGCCGAGGCAACAACAACGGTCCTGAGAATAACATTAATGGTAATAATGGACATGGCAACAATGGGAATGAGGCTAACTTTAGATATGTTGCACGCCCAGCTCGAATAGCGAGCTCGAGACCTCTTCTACCCATCTTCCCACCCAGAGATCCAGTTCAACCAGTTAATGAACCGCAGATTACCGAGTTACAGGATCAATTCAAGAGGCACTAGGAGGCTAGTGGACCGGAGTTTCAGGCGAATATTTCCCTCAGAGATTATATGGACTTGAGGATGAGACACATGCCCAGATCAGGAGGGAGAAATCAAAACTTTGAGCTGAGAAAGAAAGTTGGGAAACTTTCTTTACCTTATTCTGATGCTTCAAGGAAGACGACTACACGAGCTTGGGTGCAAAAGGTGGATACATACTTCTAGCTGAATCCTATGCCTGAGGAGGAGGCTATCAAGTATGCAGCTATTCATTTGGATGGTCCAATGCATGAGAGGTGGCACCATGGCATGGTAACCCTGGGACATAATCATATCACATCTTAACGAGGAGTTCACTGAGAGACTCATAGAGAGATTTGATACCAAAGATCCTGAGTTACAATTTAAGGAGTTGGCACAACTCAAGCAGTGGGGATCAGTTGAGACGTATATCAATGAATTTCAGAGGTTAGCTGTGTTGGTCACAAATATTTCAAAGAGGAGGTTAGTAGTGTTGTTTATGGATAGACTTTCAGATCCCTGGAGGGGTTGGGTCAAGGGGTATGACCCAACTACATTATAGGAGGCTACTAAGAAGGCTTGTGACCTAGCACCTTCTTCTTTTAGGAGTAGATTTCAGCATAGGGATTCATCTATGAAAAAGGACAAGGACAAGGAGAAAAAATCTTTTCACAAGGATGCTCAGCCAGAAAGAGATAATAAGTTGGATAATGACACCCTAAATGAGTTGAGGAAGAAGAAGCTATGTTTTCATTGCAGAGAGCCTTGGGATTTATCTCATAAGTTTTCTCTCAAGGCTAAGGCAAATCAAATGGAGCATTTCTCAATAGAGGTGTCACAGTCAGAGAGGGAGGATCAGCACTCTGACTCAGACGAGGATAGCACTACAAAGGAGAGCAGCATTCCTAAGAATGAGAAGCCATTGGCATGATTAACAGGAGCTCAGAAGGCAATCACATTTAAGGTTAGGGGTACTATCCAGGGGCAGAAAGTGATCTCATTCATTGACACTGGGGCTACACATAATTTCATAGATGCATGATTGGTAGCCAAGAGAGGTTTACAAACTAAGGAGCATGCTAGGTTTAGAGTCATGGTAGCTAATGGTGACAAATTATTATGCACTCAGAAGATATCTATTCTTCACATCAAGTTTGGAGATGGCTATGAGTTGGAGGATGAGTTCTGTGTAGTAGACATGGGAGACTATGATGTCATCCTCGGCATGACATGGATGGCATCGCTAGTTGAGTTCACACTCAGCCTAGCAAAATTGGAGATGAGGTTTCAGCATGAGGGCAGAACTATTGTACTTAGAGGACTTTTAGATGAGAGTTGCAGAGTAATCTCCTTGTGGAGAATGCAGAGACTGTTTTAGCATGATGATGTAGAGTGGGCGACAGAATGTTTTACTATGCCGGCCTCACAGGAACCACAAGTGAAGAGTCATCCAGTAGATATCCAGGAGATACTTGATAGGCATGCTAAAGTTCTTGGTGATATTCCACGTGGGGTTCCTCCTGACAGAGGGATGGAGCATGTTATTGAACTTGAGGAGGGAGCCAAACCAGTTATGATTACTCCCTATCGTCATCCTAAGAAACACAAGGATGAGATAGAAAAGGCGATTAAGGATTTGTTGGAGATGGAGCATATCAGGCCTAGTAAGAGCCCCTCTGCTTCAACAGTAGTATTGGTAAAGAAGAAGGATGGGACGATGCGCATGTGCATCGATTACAAGGCATCAAATAAGAAGACCATTAAGAACAGATATCCCATCCCACGGATAGATGAGTTGATTGATGAGTTGCATGGTGCATGCTTTTTTACGAAGATTGATTTAAGGTCAGGGTATCATCAAATCAAAATGAGGATGGAGGACATTGAGAAGACAGCCTTTCGGTGTCACTATGGCCACTTCGAGTTTTTGGTTATGCCATTTGGGCTAACCAATGCCCCTGCTACGTTCCAGAGTTGCATGAATCAAGTATTCAGGGGGCAACTTAGGAGATTTGCCCTGATTTTCTTTACGACATTTTGGTCTTCAATAAGAGTGGGAGGAGCATTTACAACATCTTGAGATGGTGTTGTCCATTTTGGAGAAAGAGTCACTATATGCCAAGGAATCTAAGTGCGAGTTTGGGTTGATTGAGTTACTATACCTTAGGCATATCATCAGCGCAGATGGAGTTCGGGTAGATCCTAAAAAGATTAGAGCTATTGTTGATTGGCCTACTCCTACGAACCTTACATAGCTTAAGGGGCTCTTTGGTCTTTGCGGGTTCATAGGAGATTTATTAAGGGATTTTCATAGACCGCTACACCCGTGACAAACCTTACCAAGAAAGGGGCCTTCGCATGGACAAGGGCAGCTCAGAGACGCTTTGATCATTTCAAGAAGGTGATGTCATCATGTCCAATATTAGCTCTACTGGACTTCACGAAGCCATTTGAGCTTCATTGTGATGCATCAGATGATGGGATTGGGGTAGTCTTGATGCAAGAGAAGCATCCCATTGCTTTTGAGAGTAGGAAGCTCCATGGAGTGAAGAGGAGCTATTCCATCTATGATCGAGAGATGTTGGCTATTATGCATGCATTGGCCAAGTTTCAGTCCTACCTAAACATCAAATACTTCATGAGTCAGCGTGATTTGAATGATAGACAACAGAAGTGGATTATGAAGTTGCAGGCTTATGACGTTGACATTGAGTTTGTCAAAGGTAAGAAGAATGTGGTGGCAAATGCTTTATCCAAGAGACCTCATATTTGTGCTCTAGCTAAGATTATAGGAGATTGGAGAAATAAGATTACAGCAGAGTATGCGAAGGACACTTGGGCTTCTAGAGTGATTCCAGGCACCATACAGATGATTGTTATTTGGCGATGGACGAATTGATCAAGTTCCAGGGTAGGATATATTCAATTCCTTCATCACAGTTTAGGGAGGTAATAATGAAGGCATTTCATGATCCATTTACAACTAGACATCCAGGGGTCTTTAAGACCTACAGGCAAATCCGTGAGCGGTTCACATGGAAAGGGCTCAAGGATGATGTTCAGAAGCATGTCAGGGAGTGTGTAGTTTGACAATAGAATAAGGGAGAGCACACATATCCTATAGGGTTGTTACAGCCTTTGCCCATTCCGGATAGGAAATGGGAAAGTATTTCTGTGGACTTCATCACCAGGTTACCATGAGTACAGGAGAGAGATTGCATCTATGTGGTAGTTGACTGGTTGACGAAGTTTGCTCACTTCTTTGCTATTCCATCCACTTACACAGTAGCACAAATGGCCAATATTTTCTTCAAAGAAATATTCAAGTTACATGGGCTACCTAGTTTCATTGTCAATGATCGAGATAGTAAATTTATGAGTGCTTTTTGGCAGGAATTGTTTGGGTTGTGTGGTACAGATCTTACACCTAGCACTAGTTATCATCTCCAAACAGATGGGTAGACAGAGATTGTGAATAAATGGGTGGAAGGATATCTAAGGAACTATGTGATTGCACAGCAGAGGGCTTGGGTCAAATAGGTACATATGGGAGAGTATTGTTATAACACCACTTATCATATGTCCATCAAGATGACTCCATTCATGGCACTGTACGGTTATGAAGCACCTAGTTTCATGGATATGGTTTTAGAGGATAGTAGAGTGCCCAAAGCAAAAACTTCTTGCAGGATAGTCAAGATATTTTGAGGGTGCTCAAGGAGAATATACAACAAGCCCAAAATCAGCTGAAATTGTATGCTGACCAACACTGGATAGAGCGCAACTTTGAGGTTAGCGATGTGGTTTACTTGAGTCTACAGCCATACAGATAGTCATCACTCAAGAAGAGCGGAGCAGAGAAGTTAAAGCCTAGGTTTTATGGGCCCTACAGAGTGATTCGCAGGGTGGGCGAGGTTGCCTACGAGATTGAGCTTCGAGAGGGCAGTCGGGTGCATAATGTGTTTCATGTGTCGAGGCTTAAGAAAGCCATCAGTCAGAGAGTTGTGCCTTCTGCAGATTTGCCACCATTAGATGAGGGGAAACTCGTATTGACTCCTGAGGCTATTCTAGATACCAAGGAGAGGACTCTACGGAACAGGGTGATTAAAGAATATTTAGTCAGATGGAGAGACCTGCCAGAGGAAGATGCTACTTGAGAGAGTGAGCAAGTGTTACAGTAAACAAGAGTGAGGTTTCTTGAGGACAAGCAATTTTGAGGAGGGCAGACTATAATTTCCCTACTTTAGCAGTTATCCGATTGTGTGACCATGTAATTTCTACATTCAATAATAAAAGCAAGCTATGCTCATTCAAGTTGACATCAAATTCTCTCAAACTCTGTGCATTCATTCTTCTAATAAATAAGACTCCATCTACTTGGATTCATGTAATTGCAGGGCACCAAAAGTATGAAGATATCTTTTCTTGTTTATCATATACAGTCTGTAAAATTATTTCACTTGTCTTTTCATAGCCTTTGTTTGAAAATCAATTTATTCATTAAAACACTAATACTTTGGCCTAGCTATTCGACAATGTCATTATTCCATTCAAAACAGGTTCACAAAGAAAACATATCCAAGGGCATTGCAAGCAACTGAACCACATTAGACTTGAAAAATATCACTATAGAAGAGGCTTGGTTTCAACATGTAGTCTTGCATAAAATAATTTTGAAAGCCAAACAACAGCGGTGAAAAATCACTGTGGTTGTGGACAATCCCTCTGTACTTAAAAGAATTGTTTACACATAAAACAAACTATATCTAGAAGATGATCTAATATTTGAAGCACTTTTATTTTCCTTTGTGCTTTCCATTACCCTTTTTCAACTTTCTTTTGAAGTATGCCTCTTCTTTATCTGATTCACTACTCGATCTTTTGCTAAAATCATTCTTTTTATATTTCCCGTTCTTGAATGATTTGAATATTATTTCTTTTGTAGGTTCTTTGCCTCCAATTCTCATTTCTTAAGCAGTAAGGATCCCATGTAATTCATCTTTTGTCAGTGTGTCTAGATCTTTTCTTTCTTCAATTGTCAATACCTTAGAATCAAATCTCGTAGGTAATGATCTTAAAATCTTTCCCACTATAAGTTGTTCTTCCACTTCTTCACCAAGGACTTTTGATGTCAAAGAGGGGGAGATAAAGAAAGGAGGAAAATTAAAAGAGCTGAGAAAGTATTGCCATCAATGACAAAGGGGGAGATCAATGGAAAAATTGTCATTGATGTAAAGTGATTTCATGAGCATTAATAAAACTATAAGTGTATCAATCTCAAAGGCATGAAGAATTCATCATCGAAACCAAATATCAGGAGTTGATTAATGGACAACATAAGGATTACTATATAAGAACCGGGCAACATACATATTACAACCGGACATAATGGACAACAGAGAGATAAATACAAGATTTAAAGTTTAAATTGAAGAGTTACTATATAAGAACCAGATAACATAAGTATTACAACCGGACATAATGGACAACAGGGAGATGAATAGAAGATATTAAAGTTTAAATTGAAGAGTTAAACTTTATCTGGCTAACATGCAGATGATAGTAAAAGCGGCAATAAAATAAAGGAGTTGACTCTCCATCTTAAACCCGATAAAAGTCAAAGCAGTGATCATTAAAATAGCAAGGAAAAGACAGAAGTTCAAGGATATATTTGTATGCAGAGATCATACACATCGACTACATATTAGACAGAATCAATTATAATATCAATATATCAAATGAACAAGATGGACAAAAGCACTATATATTCAGAAATTGAGATTTATATTGAGGAAGATGGGGCTCAATGAAAGACAAAGTCAACTATGAGAGACGATAGCGTCCAGACTTAAACACCAAGTATACAGAGAATGGTAAATCTTATACAGGTTCAAAGATATATCCTCGATGTTTTTTTTAAAGTGTGATACATCAGCAGAGATACCTCCACAATGGCAGCGATAATAAAGACACAGAAGAGGAGCATTGTATTTGTTTGATTATCCAAGGTGGCAACGTGGAAGATGATATGGCAGGAATAATAGAAGCTTGCAGAAAACAAATCCATTAAACCAAAACTCACGGCAACCTCAGCAATCAAAAAAATGATGTTGAGCATACAGAGCCAAAGACTGTAATATGAAGGCAAAACTAATTCAAAGTATGGGAGAAGAATCGCTGGCTGTGTATTGAGAAAGGAATAATATCATAAGAGACTATCATAATCAAAGCTTGTCCGATTAAGTGGAAACAGTGATCAAATTAATTATGATGATAAAGATATTGACAATATTATTATCAGCAATTAAGCAACCATTGAAAGAAGTCTTAATTTTAATCTGATGAAGACAATACACTAGAAGCCATCAGAGTGGTGCAACAAAGGTTCTTGCAATGGAGATTTTATTCTCAAAACAATAAAAAGATATCAAACGGTGATTATGATTGATCAGGCTGCATCAGAGTTGAATAATAAAGTCAACAATAATAGAAAATCTAAAATGCAATTAACAAGTATTTAAATGAAGAGACACATTCATTAATAACTAATAGGTCACGTCTCTTATATCTGACGATATTAAAAGAGTGTATGTCATTTGTAAAAGAAGTGTGTCTATGTGTGTGAAGAGTACATGAACAGATAAAGCTGAGAAAAATAATATGTGTGGAAGCTAAGAAAGAGTAAGAAGAGAGAATAGCAGTATTTGCGAAGGCCAGAAAAGTATATATAAATTCATATTTTAATCAGATATATGTGTTAAAGATCACTCCAGATATAAAAGGATATAGATATGCGGGTATAGAAGAGGCATAGATAGAGATATAAAAAGAATTTGTGCAGATACAAATGAGACATATGCTGGTAGTGAAGAGTGTGCAGAGGCAAATTAGAGAGGAGAAATATAAAGAAACAAATAAGGGAGTGCTCTAAATAGTCCATCATCACTTGAATACAGCAACAGTGTGAAAGTGGAAAAAAGATTTAAGTGTCGCAGGTTGGTGCTCACGAAGACAGCAAACGGAATTGGTGCTTCTAGTAGGCTGGGGCCTGCAAAGTGTGGGAATTGGAGCTTCCGGTGAGTCAGTGTTCATAAACATAGGGGTTGGGGCCTCTGGTAGGTTGAAGCCTACAAAACATTGTAAAAGAATAAGTTTATATATAAAGCAGCTATTTGCCATGTTTTTCTCGTAAATCATTGTCTTATTGTGTTCATGTGCATAATTATTTATTTCAGTTACTGAGGCTATTGTGTGGATAAAATTTTAATTGGCAAAAGCAGTTGTTATACTGATTCATCCTCCCTCTCAATATAGTCCTGTACTCTTCAATATTACAATAGAAATGCAATTTTATTTAGGACAATGCAATCAAGTCCTTCATATGGGCCTTCTAGGCAGCAATAAGGGTTTGCAGGAAGGAATATCATACAGTCTAGTTACAAAATCACTAGATCCTGCAAATCTATATGGTATCTCTTGGTCGAGGATTTTGTTTTTCATTTTGAGTTAGTGAGACTTGAGGTTCAAACACTGCAACATACTCATTAGGTCCCAAAGATCACCGAATGACTAGGATAAAGGAGGGCATTAATGAACAAATTAGTACAAATTAGTACTAGATAGATGGAGGAGGATGTTGAAGTTTAAATACATAAATTAGGGAACTAAACTGTCCAATGAACAAAAGAACTCAACAGAATCCCTTCTATGAGTCAAGAGGAGGACAGAATCCCTTCTATGAGTCAAGAGGAGGCCATTGATGGTATCAATGTTTTCACAACAAATTGGGTCACCCTGTCGCAGTTCTTCCATTTCTACCAATGTGCACAAATCTACTTTACACCCCAAGACCTCACAAGTAAGGGTTAAGTTCTGATTGGTACACAATGCTTTCAACCTTTCCCTCTATGCTCTCCTTCTCATAGACACATCTTTCATGAATGAAAAATGCATGAGTCTACAAAGTGCGGGTTTACTGTCCCTAAAGAAAATTTGGAGGCATTTTCTGGCTTCTGACTTACTGTTTTTCAATACTTGTTCAGGTCGCCACATACAAACTTATGGCCATACTTTACCATGCCGGTGAATGGCTCCCAAACTCAAAATTGATGAGAAGACTGATAACTTAGAGAACACTAGTCTAAGGACTATAGGATCTCTGCATGGAGAAGTTCCAAGGTGTTACTGCTCTCTTGTCTTCCCTGTGAACAGTACAATAAATGCATAAGACACTTTCAATCACCAACCCATCCTTTACAGCCAAAATTGTCTCTAATTTTAATTTAGCTTAACTAATCAAAAATTCAACCAACTTACCATGTCTTGACACCCTTTTAAGGTAATATCCCCTAAGAAGAATACGACAATCCCAAGGGAGAATAATTCCTACTTGGTTAATTACCACAGACTTGGAAACATGATAGAATCCTAAGAGGTATTCTAATCGATGAGCGAAAGAAGATCATTATCCTCCACTAGCTAACTGCAGAAGATAGAATTCGAAAGACATATCCTGAGCTAAGATGGAACTTTACTAAAGGTGAAATGAAGATGAGCATTGACATCACTGTCATGAGAGCCTTGACTAAACCTAAACCAGACTCACTGCATAACAAGGCACAACTGACTAGCTATGCATGCTTCCTTGTAGCCTGCTTTCAGACGTGTGTAAATTTATGGTGTTACAAGCTTATTCTAAACAGGCACCAAATTGAAACATAATCTGTAGATTTGGTTTGCGGGACGGCATTGATCAAAGCGGAGTTATTCAAACAAGAAATTCTCACATTAACAAGCATTTATGCACCTCATAATCACCTAGAGATGAGAGGCTTGAGATCAGAAATGGGGATGGCAACAAAGATGTTTCAAATCAAGGTATGGTAAAATAAGATATATACTGTCACCACACAATGATGATATAGGGATGGGGTCTTGGCACTATTGTGCATTTTCTTGGTAACTGACACATCAACTTAATCCAAGTATTCTTGAGACAAAAAAAAAGGATAAATTTATAATGATCACTTCTGGAGATCCAAAAAGGCATTATGGTGGATTGAATTTGTGTCAATTCTTCAAGGAAATGTCCAAAGCATAAAAGGGGTGATACTAAATTCAATAGACTCGCAAGATGTATTCCCTTATAGTAATAGGCTAAGCCACAAGTTTCAAATTCGAGTTCAAGTGCAGCAAGACTAAAATTTGGATGAAGTTGGATGAGGAGAAAAAAATTAAAAATAAATCCATGATTATATTCACCTTATACAAGGCTTAATATAAGTAATATATTGATGAAATTATAAATACCTCACTCAAATAATACACATTATGTTGATAAGTTTAAAAATTAAATTTATATAAATATTTAAATTGTTTAATTATTAAACATTAATATTAAATATAGATGGCAATAAAAAATAAATTAAAATAACATTAAATTATATAATTAAATGGAAATTTTCATTTAAAGTTAATATGCACATAAATTATTAAAATATAAAATATATGTTTAAAAAAAATTAACTATAGAACAGCCATAAAACAACAATATTAAAAAAAACCTATATAAAACGACTCAATGTAACACCAGTGTTGGGGTAGACGTGGGGGGATAGGAAGCCTCAATTTGGGACAAGGGGGGTGGCAAGGGGGGATGGTGGGGGGCAAGGGAGCAAGGGGTGTTGTATACTATACATAAAGAAGTTCAAATGCTAGTTATGAAATGATGTTCTAGTATAACAAACTAAATTGAAATACTTGGAAATAGAAAAATTGCAACACGAACTAGGACCATTTAACATTTAACATAGTGAGATAGAACATACCCAATAGTATCATTCAAAAATCAATGTGGATCTGATTGGGAAAGAGGAGGCTATTGATCTTAAGTGAATGAATGACAAGATTACCCTACCGGAAAATAAGTATGTCAAGATGGAGAATTCATTGAAGAATATTGTCGATCAAAGCTATAAGATTCTCAACGCTTCTATTGATCACTTTAGGATCCTTTTAGGGAAGTTGGAGAGTTCCACTAATGATGAGGCCATTATCCAAGTTACTAATGATAAGAACTCTCCAAGGGATACTCAATCTGGCCCTAGCAAAAGGACCAAAGCCAATACTAGGAAGGACCTAACTGTTGCTAAGGAGATCCAAGATATCAAGGAGGTTGATGAAATGGAAAAGTTGGAGTTAGAAGCTGCTGAGCTTTTGAAGTGCCTTGGATAACTAGTCTTTGTCTTGTCTTTTGTTTGAGCAATTCTTTTGTCTTTTGGTGGGCTTGTCCCTTTCTGTCTTTTCATTTGGTTGGCTTTTGTCTGGTGCCTAGTCTGTCATGTTTTGTTGTTGTTTTGGTTTGTGATGCTTTAATGTCTAATTCTATTATGTAATCTGTTATAAAGGGTTTCAAGGTTCCTTTGAAACCTGTTGTCGATTAATCAAAAACATTCAAAAATCAAGATTCAAATTGAAATTCAAGTACCCATCCCAACGGTGTTGTGATTGCAAAATGCTGGAGGTGGGGGTACTCAGGTACTCCAAGTAACCGGTATGGGGATGTCCTGAGGATGGGTACTTCGAAGTTTTGGGGAGTGGGGTGTGAGTGCCTGAGTTTCATTGAAACAACTATATAATAGGCTAACAACCGTAAAACAACTATATATATAAAAATAAACTACATAACAGCCATAAAACAACCATATTAAAAAATCTATATAAAACAACTATGTATGTCTAGAGAGAGTTATAGGATTCATGGTTGTGATGGTCAATGCCTCGACAAGATAGCCATCATGGAGCAGAGGAGGCAGAATTCAAGGTTCCTTTGAAACCTGTTGTCGATTAATCAAAAACATTCAAAAATCAAGATTCAAATTGAAATTCAAGTACCCATCCCAACGGTGTTGTGATTGCAAAATGCTGGAGGTGGGGGTACTCAGGTACTCCAAGTAACCGGTATGGGGATGTCCTGAGGATGGGTACTTCGAAGTTTTGGGGAGTGGGGTGTGAGTGCTTGAGTTTCATTGAAACAACTATATAATAGGCTAACAACCGTAAAACAACTATATATATAAAAATAAACTACATAACAGCCATAAAACAACCATATTAAAAAATCTATATAAAACAACTATGTATGTCTAGAGAGAGTTATAGGATTCATGGTTGTGATGGTCAATGCCTCGACAAGATAGCCATCATGGAGCAGAGGAGGCAGAATTCATAGTGATGTCAAGCTTCATTCAAAGAAGCTCCTATCACAACTCACCCACCATTTGTTGTTGTCGCATGTTGTGCCCTAGCTTGGAGCTTGAAAAACTCTATTCTCAAAAAAACTTAATAAATTCTTTTGTTCTTTTCCATTAAAAATTTTATGAATATTATATATTTTCAAATACTCATCCAATTCCTAACTTCAACCATGAAGTTTGGCAAACCCTGTAACACTGGTAATAGGTAGTCTTCCCCTTTTATAAGAAGGGCTCACAAGTGAGATGACTGAAATGTATTCTTGGACAATGGACATTAGAGTGCAAGTGCAGAGAATGAAGAAATGCATGTAATGGCTACTTCAAAAAAGGAAGGAAATTTAACATGCAGTCATATGATCCTACTGATGATGAATGTCAACATCAATATTGATATGACCAAACATTATTAGTAAAGAACATGAAGCATCAATTATTCAAACCCAAAATTAAAGAACAATGTCTAGACTTCATATACCTTGCAACTGCTACCAAGAAGCATAAAGTGAAATTCATGAAGCCATCACCAATAAAGATTCAATAATAAACCATCAATTATGGGATCGGGACATCAATCTTCTCAAAATTGAGAAAGGTCAAGAGTGTATTGGTGGTGAATGGCCATAGAACAACCAATTGACTGCTAGTGCGTAGGGGTGATTAATATAGTTTCTAAACATAAATAATCAAAGAAGGCCATGAAATCTAATGCACATATAATAGAATGATTCCATGAAGTTTTATGGAGATCCAAAAAGAATTTTTGGGAATTTTTAGCAACAAATGGTGTCCAACTGCACCAATGTCACGTAGGACAATTTTAGTGCAAAGTTAAGTTTTGCATAATTATACCTAGGTGACTTGAAACTTGGTGGGGGTAAGAATAATTCCCCTTCAAGGTTCAATTGAATTTTGTGCCAACATTCATCTGTATGATCAGTCAAAGATTGGAAATGGTCCAGTAGTCGCAATTTTCAAAGTGGCAATTTGGGTAGGTAAGTGGTTGTTTAGATCTTCTACAAGTGGTGAATTAGTTTCAAACAAAACAAATTTTAGGGATATTTTGAAAGAGTGAAGATCAATCGACAATTCGAGAATCGTGAAGATGAGAACAGGAGTCCAAACATCACTCCAAACACATTAAAGGAGACTTTGTGAAGTGAGATGCATCCACCCATTGATCTAACCATTCCAATCAATTAATCACTTTGTGTTGTTGTAATGTCCACTTCCAAACTTGCCCTAGAATCACAATTGCAACAAATTAGGGTTATGGTTACATCTTCACCAAGTAAAATATCTCCTAGCAATGTGATCCTGGATTTGAATCCTACAATTATAGTCAAGGAAACATATATATATATATATATATATATATATATATACACTTCCACTTATTAGAGTTAGACAAGAATATATAACATTCATATAATATCTATAATATTATACAGATACATTAGGGTTTTTCAAAAGAAACATGATAGGTCTGCTTGAAGCAAAATCCACACTAACCCCAAGAGCAAATTGGAAGCAAAGCCCTTTTCACCCCAATACAGCATGAACATCCACTAGATTTTCCTACTCAGTAGGGTGCTTACATCTTCTTTCCCTATTTATGCCTCATCAGCTTAAGACGAGAGCCATCATTGTACAATCGGAGCGGAGATTGTAAAGGGAGATTATTGATTGTTTTATCTAAGCCAAAGAGTGAACTAGTATCAGAGCCCTTTTGGCCCCAAGGACACGTAGCATGGACATCCCTAGGGTGGACCACTTATCCATCTTATAGCTCCCCTCTTATCGCCTACCCTTCATACATGATAGGTTTCAAACAGTTTCATCATCAAGCATATGTAATTTATGTTCCATCATATGAATATATATATACAAGGGCTAATTATCTATGCATAAGCAATATAAACACCACAAGATTTAATGTCCCCATTTTCATGAGCACCAAAGTTTGAGGGATTAGCATATCATTATGACCCTTGTAGGCTAATTGTTGTGGATAGGTAGGCTTCTGAGGCATAGGCTTGGTTAATGAAGGCTCTTGTCTTCTCTAAATTCCAGTGTGTTCCAATTTGGCCTTCATTTGCTTCAAACTGGACTTCATTTAGGCTCACTTTCATATTCTTAGTATTTATAGTAAGTCAGAGGTTGATAGGGATGGATTCTTTCTATTTTTAGTAAGGCAATCATGCAAATAGAGGACGCTAGTTGATTTCCTAGTTCAAACGGCTCATCAAAATGAGTACTTAATGAGATATTAATATTTTAATAGCCTTAATGCTCAATTATTTACGTAATGAAGTTATAAATTAACTTTATAATAAAGTGGGGGGAATGTTAAGGGTAATAAGTGATTCGAACTCATTAATTAATAGTGTGTTTTATATTACTGGTATATTATAAAGTCAACTCATTATTATAAAAGCAAATATCAAAAATCACTAAAGAGCCCTACTAATGAAAATTCATGAGAGGAAATATAAGAAGAAGCTTGGAGAGAGATCAAAATTCATTCAAAACTTATGCTTTTCTTTTGTTTGTGTGGAGAAGAAATTGAAACAAGGGTTTCAAAATATTTAGAATGACAAGTATTTGACAGAATTACTATGCAAAGTCTTCATGTTTTATTAAAAAAATTGGCACAAGAAAGATCAATAAAATTCAGTTCAGGCTTTGCACGCCAACTATTTGACGAAATGCATTTGACACCATTTGGAAAATATAAAGTAGAAATGCAAGGGTTTTTATGTTGAACTAACAACCAGTTAAGATTTTACAGTGGTATTAGAGTGGTTTCCTACCATCCTGTGGAGGAAGCCTCTTACATCCAGGATAGAGGATTTGTGTGAATCATTGGTAACCAGATCTATGCAAGATCTCATGCCAAAGCTCATGCATGCCTTTCAGAATTACAATAATGTCTTCAAAGATTATAATAAAAATTTACCAAGGCTTCAACAACATCTACAGATCCTGGATCATTTGTTTGCAAAGAAAAAAGAGGCAAACATTTATTCAAATGACAATACAAATTCTAATTTTTGTGACAACAGTCCCTTGTTTGAGTATAATGATGATGTTGATATCAAGGTGATTACAGAGGATGTTGTGGATGTTCCCCTAAGTGTTGACACATGATTCGAGTGTCAAATATGAAGATTGCTTGTAGGATATGAGCTATAACAATTCTGATTTTCATGGCAGTAGAGAATTGTGTTTGCATCGGCCTAAAACAAGAGAGAGTTCACATGAGGATGATGTTGGTACTCGAGATCTAGGTACTATTGATGCAATTTATGATGAAGACTCCTGTTGTAGTGAATTTGATTTTTCATATGAGGCCTTAAAAAATGAATCTGAAAATTCATTTATGCATAATGGATCCTAGGATTGTAAACTACAGGGACTTGCAATTACATCGGAAGTGGAAGTGTGCGAGGAGACTATTGTAGCAGCAGCATCCACTTTATCAGATGAGCTATTTGTTGAGGTGCTTAGCCGCAATACCTCGATTTTTGATGCATGCAGAGATGATAGCACACATGATGCTACTTGCCATGAGGTGAGCGATGTTGATACAACTTCATATCACAATGTGGATTTGTTGTGAAGTTTTCACACCATCGCCCCAAAATTTTGGGGACCCCCTTTTTCTGGATCGCCTTAGAGAAAAAATTTCGAAGTAGTCCAAAAAAATTCGATTCAAAAAATTTTACGCTTTGGACACCTTTGGGCCAAGGGAGAGGAGGTTGGATTTATTTTTCATACGATACAAAACTTGATTTTCCAGAACAAGTAATTTTATCCTTAGGCCAAACAAATTTCAAAGACAACATTTTTTCAATGGTTAGAACAATACCCGGCAAGATAAATTTACAAATTTTTGGGACTTAGACGGATTTTGAAAATTGGATGTAATTGTATAGACTTGAGCATTTTCAAAATAAAATTTTTTTAGATCTAATTTTTTTGGAAAATCTTGATTTTTCTTGCTGAAAAGAGAAAATTTTGTGATAGTGAAATTAAATTGGAAGAATCGATTTTGAATGCTAGAGAAAGGATTTATTTTGGTTAAAAAATTAAAATTGCGCTGCCAAATTGAAAGTGGGCTTAATTGCAAAATTTTGCATTAAATTGGTTGAAATTGGCTTGAAGATTTTAAATGGTCAAAAGAAATTGGTAAATTAAAATTGAAAATCGATTTTAGCTTGCTAAATCTGATTTTAATGATATTTTAACTACCAAAATGTTATTAAATAAAAATTTTAACATCTCTAAGGCTTTCCTAATTTTATTTTGCAATTGTTGGTCACAACCAGCAATTAAATGGGCAAATTTCACTATAGGCAAAAATAAGTTTTGGCTTGGCATTTAAATTTGGGCCATTGATAAAACACTAATTTAATTTTCCTCTCCTACAGGGCTAGTCGGCCAGCTTGAGGGAGCAAAGAGATTGTGGTATAAGAGGGCTCCCCCCTCTCTCATTTCCTCATTCCATCTCAGCTTTCTTCTCTTGTTTGGCTATTTGTGGAGGAGCAGTTTTCTTCTATGCTTTGCGATTTTTCTCTTGGAGGGGCAGCTTGCAATCTTGGGCGATTTTCTTTGGCAGATTTCTCCTTCCTTGGTAGACGATTTTCTTCTTGGAGGTCTAAAATTTTCTGCCCTAGCCGATTTTCCTTGGGGCAAATATTCTCATTGTTTGGCATTCTCCTTCTTTCTAATTTGAGCAAATTTCTGCCCTAGACGACTTGGAGGCAGACCTGAATATTTTCTCTTGCTTGGCGATTTTAAAGGAGTCTGATTTTTCTTGCTAAAGGGCTACGGATTTTGCACCAGATCTGGGCAATCTTTATTTGGTAGAGGACACATGGTCCAAAGTCTGATTTTTCGCAAAGCTGGGCAGTTTCAAAGAGGTCAAAGTTCTAATTTTGCTAGGATATCACTATTTGCAAGGAGGCTTACATTTCCTAAGGTCTGATCTGAATCCAAAAAGGGTCCGGTTATTGGTAAAAGACAAAATTAAGGTAAAATTCTACTCATTTTAGAGGTGAAGATTGGTTTAAAGGCGAATTCCACTCCTTGTTCTTGCTTGGTTTCATTTCCCTTATATTCTTCTTACATTCATCATCCACCACTTCATCATCCCATTGATAGGTCGAAGATTGGAGAGATAAGTGTAGATTTCATGATAGGACACTTGGCGAGGCAGAAATAAGCTAGACCACCCTAGGTTGAAGTTGGGAGATATAAGTGTAGTCCATCCTAAGGTAATGAAGAGGCAGAAATAAGTGGTAGTCTCATCCCTAGGTTGAAAGTTGGAGATTGATAAGTGTAGAGATAGGACTTGGCGAGGCAAAAATAAGCTAGATTTCATCGATAGAAAGAAGGTTGGATATCGATAAGGATAGCCCATATCACTTAGAATGAAGTGGCAGAAATAAGTGTTTAGGATGGTAGATGTTAGTGCAAGCAAGAACCCAAAGGGTATGAACACCAAAAAAGAAAAGGAAGACATGATGCCTAAGACCACCTTCTCAAAATTGAGGCGAATAAGCGACACCGATATCAACACAATGAACATGATACAGTTAAAGGACAGATTGAAGGAAGGACAATCTCCCATGGCAAAGAAAATCTACAAAAGCGGAATTGTACACACGGCGGCTTTCCCTCCTACCTTGCCTTGTCCAGAATTGGTAATGGGGTGTGCATCCCAGTTCGATATTGTTACCAAATCCATCATTTTTGATGAAGGAAAGAGAGTGTTAGCCAACATCGGCGGACAAGTGGTCGAAAAAGCATTTAATATCCCCTAGTACAAAAGTGTGATAGTGGTAATGATGGATCGGGTGGCCAAGTCATTTCAGGATAATCAAGAGGCTTTCTTCATTCACCTAAAGAAAAATTGGTTACACGAAAGCAAGAAGGGAGTTACCAGATCATCAAGGCTCACCATGTCAGATTTCAAATCAAAATATGGCGATCTCATCGTGCTTCTCAGCCGAATCATGGGCTTAGCTCAAGGTATGCAATTTGAAAATTGGATGTATTATTTTATTGATGGAATTGAAAATGGAAAAAGAAGATTTGATTGGGCTAGAATTATAAGTAAGAATTTAGAATTGCAACTTAGGACCGTACAAAATCAGAAGCAATTCTACATGGGGTCCTATCTTTTCTATCTGATTGCAAGATTATATGAAAATCCTAGACTTAAGGCCTTAGAAGTAATTGGCATTGGGCCGGAGCAATGTTTGGTGCACGAGTGCTATCCACAGCTTCATTTGCACAACACCAAGGATTATAAGATGTTTTGTGATGCCTTTGCCATGAAAATGGTAAGGATATTGCAAGGGACACCTGCTAAGAGGCTCTCACCAAAAGCAGAAGCAAAAAAGTTAAGAAGTATGGGAGTTGGTTCATCCAATTTCCGCAATTCACTTATATAAGAGTAGCAAGAAGTACATTTTGTCCCAAGAGACTTCCAAGGTACCCACCCGACAAGGCAGTTTTGATGAAGTTGGCTAGGCAACTTGAGCATTATGACAAAATGATGAAACTTAAAGGAGAGACAGGGATTACCTTCTCATTTGGAATTGGCAATGATAGTTGCCCCAATCCTATCGCCTTTGCAGTTGCAGAGAAAGAATTGGAATGGTATCATCTAGCATGGTATAGAGCAAGGCAAAGATTTGATCCTAATGGTCTTATCAAGGCATCTCATGGGAATACATTCAAACATGTTCCTACTATAGAGGATTTATGGGCCAATGCATGGGATGACTTTCACGTGAGAAAGTTGGCTTTCTCAAGATTGTCAATGAACATGATGAGGGCAATCAAATGGAGAGGCCTTGATAATCCCGATCAACTAGAAGATGATGAAAAAGCACTGAGAGAAGACTATGAAACAGTGGATGGAACTGAGTTGAATCCAGTGAATTGGGATGATCACCAGGATCCTTCCTTGGAGGTTACAAGAACAATTGATTTGCACACCGAGTCGTGGTACAACGCGAAGTTAAGGAAATTACAAAGTCAAAAGGTACACCTTACTTATGAGAAGATGAAACCAAAGGAAGGTCCAGCAGAATCAGTCGGACAGAAAGGTGAGGGAGAAATATTTGGAAAGAGCTACCGGAGAATCATTTGGAAAGAGCCAAGTTGATAGATGAGGGAGGATTGAGTACTATGGAGTCTTGGTTTGTTACCTTGACTATCAGATTGAGAATACTTGAAAAGGTACAAAACGAGATTCCATAGCACAGCCCAGGCATTGACACTTCCATTTCAACCATGATGAGCGATGTTGGGGCTGCGCTTGATTTTGAAGATATCAAAGAGGAGAACATCAATGAGACAGAATTTGGATCGAGATTGGGTGAGTTAGGGAAGGTTGCCATCAAGAAGAAACTTTGGGTACCCTTGCCTCCATCAATGCCTTTATCGGATACACGAAAGAATATGAGAAGGATCATGAGAAAACACTACGAACAACGAGCAACATGATGAATTCAAATGAGCTCAAGATGAAACATAGACTTTGCCCTCCCTGAAGGAAGTCAACGACTAGCTAGCCAAGTTCATTACTTTGGTTAAAAAGATGAAAGAAAGGGGTAGAACTATATTAGAAGATTATTTGATGTAAGCCCAAGTGGCAAATTCTCCTTCTTCTTGGGTAGGATAGGTGTCTGATTCTGATTGGCTACCATTTTGGTGCCTTCTCATTGATTGCCACTTTTGCTTTTTTTTCATTGGTCCATTGATGAGGTGGCGTCTTCTCATTGGCTGATGGGGTGGCAACCCTAATTAGGGTTTCTAGGATCCAATCTGGATCGTTGGTTTTGCCTCTTAATCTCTATCGTTGGTTGTAATTTTCAGCCTCTATATAAGGCCATTTGCTCTCATTTGTAAAGGGTCAGAGAAAATTGTTGCAAAGCTAATACCAAAATTGCCTCTCTTTATCATTGTTGTGACTTGCATGGTGATTAAGAACATTTGATGTTATTGCATGGTTTCTACTTCCAATAGTTAGAATTAGATTTCCTTTGAAGTTTCTAAAGTAGAATTTATTTCAAGAAGTTGTTAAGTAAGAGTAAGAGTAGATGGATAGTTGCGTGGTGACATTAGTGGATGCTTGATAGGGATTTATAAACTAAGCCACTAGCATCCTAACGGCTTAATAGGAAGCCTTGTGTGGTAATCTAGTCATTTTCCCTTGAATCATTACATCTATGGAGGTAGAGCCGCTAGTTAGCTTTCATCAAATTCGATCCCCGTTCATTTGCTAATCTTTCCATTCATAAGAGTAGGAGTAGAGCAATGAGTAGTTTAGTATTTGGAGCTTTAAGGAAGGAGGTTAGGAGAAGCATCATTGGCAGACACCACCTCCATCATCACCACCATCAACATCATCTGGTGCTCGTGCAAAAAAAATCATCACCATCATCCCAAAACCCAAGTCATCCTTGAATGAACGTAAGGCCGCCTATGTGATTACCAACAAATCACATCAATATAACTAAGTTAGTATCCACAGGTGTAAGGAACATTGGAGTTTTTTCTCATGTCTTCATGAGTATTAACTTTTCAAGAGAGGAATTGAGTGTTTGATATCCCATATCAACTGTTTAATTACTATATGTTATGTAGTGGTACAAAACTGACATCAACAGGATTGTGGATCAACAGGCTTACATGGTGGTCATGGATTTTAGAGAAATCATTTGGTTTGGCAACTAAAAATGAATGACAGTCATATTGCCACAACCATTGAGTATTTTGATATTGCTCATTTGACGCTGGCTTTCTATGGTTGGGGTGCTCCTATGACGGATGAGCATTGTGATGCCACCCTTTCCCTTGTAGAGTTTCATACACTTCATGAAGCCACCAAAATAATGAAAAAAATTAAAATTAAAATTATTGGCTCATAGAGACCATCTTTTCGAGTGGGATTGCACTTGTTATGATGCGCTAAGGGGAAAGGAAGATGAGGTAAATGAGCTCACTCATGAGTTAGGAGTGACTATAGATTCTTTAAAGAACACTTACACTTGGCCCTTCAAGAGTCTCAATCACAATTAGATGAGGTTACTGTGGGATTGATCCGATCACAGTCTTCACCATTTGTTGTTACAGTACAAATTCCTACAGTGAGGGTTGGTGATGACCTTATAACCATGGGTTATAGTTGTAAGCAACTTGAGGATGTGGCCACAATTATCACCATTATAGGTGCAGCTAATACAATTGGGATGAGTGCATTTGTAAAGAGCAGTGGAAAGCCACATGTTGCATCATGTTCTCCAGTGGTTACATCTACTGCAGGTGTTGATGGTGGTGAGTCAGATGACAAACATTATATCTAGAGTTGTAACTATCGGCACTTGACCGAGGCGGGAGATTTTTATTAGGATTGAATAGGGAGAAGAGCTCATCGCTATTTTTTTGATCCATACATAGAGGATTTGTTGAGGCATCAATGTGGATGGGTTCAGAGGTTTTGCCATCCTTTGGGAGAGTATTTTCCATCTACAGTAGATGGTTTCAGTGGCTACATGTTGCACTACTTGTAGGGTCAATACATCCCTAGCAGTTTAGCAGAGGATGGATATCGTGGTTCCAACACATGCACCCTTGGGAGTCCTTATCTTTATAGTAGAGTTGGCTTTCACACCCATTGGAGATTGGTAGAGTATAGAGGGAGATTTAGTGTAGCAGATCCTTTCAAATATCCCTACCTCCTTATAATGGATAGATGTGAGCTTCTTTTATATGGGGATCCAACTGGTGACAAGGATAGCAGTGTGGGTTGAATGGATCCCATTGGATGGTTTCACCATTATCAACATGGTGACAGTGTGATCAAATTAGTGCAACGAAGGTCTAAGATCATGCCTCTTAGTGAGCTTCTATTCATAATTTGGCATCCAGGCATAAATTTGGTTCACTCTTTAGGATGTTGAGGGATCATTCATGTGCACCGGGTTTCCAAGTCAGCTTGATTAAGGAGTATTGCAGTGTGTAAATGACTTGGATTATTTACAATTTTACTTTCAATCCAAATGTACATGTTTTGTTTCAGATGCACAATTTCAGTGCGCAAAGTTTCAACAGAAGGATTATTGTTTATTTTTGTGCAGTTGTGGTAATTTTGGTACTTCGACAATGTTGTTGCAATGTGTGACATTTCACATTTTTCATTTGGACCTTCATGGTAGTGGAGTTTCTTGGCACTCGTGATTGCTTGAGGACAAAAAATCTTAGGAAGGACAGACTGTAATGTCCCCATTTTTTCATGAGCATCAAAGTTTGAGGGATTAGCCTATTAATGTGGCCCTATTAAGGTAATTATTGTAGATGGGAGGTCTTCTAAAGAAAAACTTCCTCAATGGAGGCTTGTCTTCTTTAAATTCCAGTGTGTTCTTTGGCCTTTGTTTAGCTCAAGTTGGACTTTGTCTAGGCTCGGCTTCAGATACTTGCTATTTATAGTAAGTCTGAGGGTGATAGAGATGGAACCTTTCTATATTTAGTAAGGCGGTCATGCAAGCAATGGATGTCGTGGTTGACTTTATAGTTCAGTCAACTCGTCAAAATAATGAGTATTTGATGAGAAATTAATATTTTAATAGCATCAATGACGCTCAAGTTATATTATAAAGTTATAAATGGACTTTATAATAAAGTGGGGGCCATGATCGGGGTAATGAGTGATTAATACTAGTTGATTAAAAGTGTGTTTTATTAATGATATATTATAAAGTCAACTTATTATTATAAGAGCAAAAATCAAAATCATTACAGAGCCTTGCTAATGAAGACTCGTGATAAAGTATTATAAAGAGCCTTGTAGAGAAATAAAAATCCATTCATAACTTTGTTCTTTTGCTTTTGTTTGTGTGGAGAATAAATTGATACTAGGGTTTCAAAATATCAGCTTGAGGAATTGTAGATTCTTCACTGTTATAGCACTTTGAATTGGTTGCAACATACCAGTGAATTGTGCAGCGATGGCTTCAACCAAAGGCGCCATGAAAGAGTTTATTGTTGGTTGAAGTAGCATATTGAATTCTTTGTTTAATCCTAGAAATTACATTGCAGAGGCAGAGGTTTGTGTTCATACAGATCACAGCCATTAGTAAGGCCAGTGTTTGGTGACTGAGAAGCTGCCACTCTTCTAAAGGCGGTGGTTACTATTTGGAGGCTGTTGTTTGATTATTGGGACAGCATTTGATAAGGATTGGGCACGTCTCAAGTATAAGATGCCTAAAATTAATATTTCCCAGCCTTGGCATCCGATTTAAGGTCATTTATAGAGAGCTCCGACATATATATTGGAGAGTTTTGGCATAACATATGGGCTGCATTTCATTACCAGATTCTCTTTAATTCTGATATAAGAATTTAATATATCAGAATTGGCATTTCTATGATTTATGAATACTTCGATTTAATAATGGTTTGAATACCAGCTGTCTGTTTAATGCCTATAACTCTTGTTCAACAACAATTTCAGAGTTTATATATGTTGCCAGTATATTTTTTTATGGCAGCTTTACAAAGTCATGTCCTTAATTTAGAATGACAAGTTTTTGACGGAATACTTTGCAAAGTGTTCATGTTTTATAACAAGATTTGGCACAAAAAAGTGTTAATGTTTTAGCATCAGAAGAAGTAAATGATGCTTGACTGATATATTAATCTGTATTTATGTTTCTCAGATAAATGTTCATTGTAGTTACTTATACATACATACATATATATATACACAAATATACACACACACACACATAGTTTTGATTAAACCAATAAACATTATTGGCTGAGAGAACATCGACTCATTGCATTATATATCAGCGGAGAGATTGCAAGTAGCAGCAGTATTACTTATGATTGCCGACTGCTTTGTGTTTAAGATTACATTAGTTAACAAAGCAGTGGTCACACCATCGTAGAGACATGACTCTTCGTGGCCAAAGGCCATGTAGAGCCATGACTCTACGGGGGTCATGACCCTTCGCTGCATATATATATTCAAGTAATCAGATCGCTGTAGTATAACATAAATACACGGCATCTTGTACTCAGCGATTTGCATTCAAATAAACATCAGCACTTTTCTTTATTATCTTATCAGCAGGATCATTGTTACATACAGCATACATCTCACATTATCAGCAATATTGGAAGAAGTAGATTCTGCATACAAAATCAGATATCATCAGTATTTGGAGGGCAACTCTGCTCTACAGTAATACAAGTAAGAGTTCATTTGTTCCCATATTTATTGTAACAGTTTTATCTATCAGAGATCCATAAAACTTAACAGAAAGATCAGAGAAATTCAGTTCAAACTTTGCCAACCAACTGTTTGACAAAATGCATCTACACAAATCTGAAAATATAAAGAAAAACGTTAAGGGATATTACAGTGATGAAGTCAGAGCCATTTGGAGTTCTTACACAAACAGTTGTAATATTATAGAATGTTGAGAAGAAAAGATCTGTAAAAGGATCAGCCTGTTGCCTTCAAGCCTGGTCTGAATATTAACCACCATGTGTAATACTTGATTGTATTTGCTGATGGACTTATAGAAGTTTGACCTTCCTCCTTGATTAAGATTGTCGTTCCTTAATGAAAAAGAATTCCTCGAAAATGATCCCTACTCGGTAATGATCTTGTCCCTTGATCCTTAAATACTGATTGTTAACCTTATGTGTTTCTGTTGCTCTTTGTAATCAGCCTCTTCATTAGAATAGATATCACTTCCATGTGGTGGCATGACAGCTGTACGAGCATTCTAGGCAAAGGAGTAGAATGGACAGAATAGTAAGGGACGGGTGCAGTCCCGACACCCTTCCAAAGTTGAGACATAGATGAATAGAATTAGAAGAGGAGAATGCAATATGTTACAGAGCCGAGGATTTGCAAACTGTCATGCTCCAAGAGAGAACTATCACTTTAAATTTCTTTTTAAGGCTATAATGATTAATGAAGCATAAACTTGTCATTGTTAGGATATTTACTCACATTGGGTTTCTCCAGAGTGAATCATAGCATTGTCTCTCATTTGCTTGCCTATATTGTGTTGTGCATTAAATTCCTTTACATTTTCAGTTGTACACTGATGGTATATGTGATTGAGCATTCTACTAATGCAAGAGAATGAATTTTTGTTTGGTTTGGTGATAGAGGACATTGTTTTCAGTTTTCACATAATTATATATATATGATCAATGTAACAAGATAATTTTCAACTTTTGTAACACCTACTTTGCTATGGGAACAGGTAAATCAGTCTAAGAATGCATATACACAACTTTGAGAACCATGAGATACATTTGAATCATGAAGACAATGAAATCAGCATAAAACATGTAGATGAAATTTTACTGTAAAACATCAATTCATGACCTAAGTAACATTGGATCAACAAATCAGAAAATTTAAAGATTTGTATATACTATAAACCATAGCTTGAGAAAAACACAAGTCAATCAAGAAGATGCAATGGAAGGTGTGAGAAAAGTTAGGTAAAGCAGCCAGGTGCCAAACTTGATCATAACTAGGGGAACATCAAGATGAGGTTGACCCCAAAAATTGATGGTATTCATGATTTCTGCAAGAACCCAGGTTTCTTAACAAATCTTGTGAATGTCACGAAGCAATCTAATGATTCAGGTGTAGAGTCAGAAATTGCCTTCTTTTGCACTCTAGATTGCACTCATTTTATTGTCCACAAACCTAGTATATTTCTAGGATGCATATTAGCTTGTTTTTGAGCCTTAATTCCATTGCCAGCATGCCTATATGGACCCTTTTCAAACAGACATCTTGATGCTCATTTTATAAAATCATGTTTTGATCATCATTTAAGGGACATACTAATTACTTTGGGACCTGGGATTTTTTAGGAGCATTTCCACTTTAGGTGGTATTATCATTTTTACATTCCACTTTATGTGTTGCCTCCACCTTTAGTGCACTTATCACTTTCTCACTTTACATATTACACATTGAAGGATGATCCACCTCTACGGGACATATGCCTCCACCTTAGATGGGTGATAAGTTGTCTCTTGATTATCATCTAATGAGACAACGACACTTGTCGTTGTCTCATTCACTCTTTTGTACTCACCTTGGCTATATAACTAAGGGGTCTTGTTGTGACCTAATCACACATTGCCAATTGAAGATGGATCCCCTTAACCTTTTGACTTTCTTGGCCCTTTTGGTCTTATCTCAGTAGCTCTAGCTCTAGTCTCCAAATATCCCTGTTATTCTAGCTGAGTCATGGTAAGATTTTAATTGGGTCCCAAGTTAAGCTTTGCCCCCTTAGTGTTTTTACGATTTCAGTTTTGATTTTCTCCCTAGTTTGTGACTGTGAAGTGAAATGTTTCTTTTGAGTCCTTTCAGAAATAAACCAAGTTTTGAGTCAAAGACTCTAATTTTGAAGTGCTTTTGATTTTGAGTTTTAAGGTTTGATTCCCTAGAGAGATCCAATGTCTTTATGGTTAGCAATTTAAAGAAATATTGCAATTGTGTCAAAACATGCGATGTAAAGCTCAGAAGTATGCTAAGTATGCAAATAAGGTATAGAGATGTGTCAAAATTTGACAAAGTATGGAGTTTTTTGTAGAGCTATCTTGGTTTGAATTTGAAAAATGCTTCAAATAGGATTCAGAATACAACATGCCATACAAAGAGAATTGAGGAAATTTATAAAATCCACTACACAACTCATAGGTGCAAGCAGAAGGCCATTCAAGGATATAATGGTAAGATTTCCTAAAGCCCCCTTGTTTGTTGAAAATCTAGATCTGCATGCAAGAAAAGAAAGAAATGGATTCATTCAAAGCAACCAGCATCATCAAAAGTAATGGCCTTTGAAAAGGAAATCCACAAAAGCAAGGACATAAAGGAAGTGTGAAAGGCAAATGAAACTCCAGACATATTTGAGGAACATCAATATACCCGGCACAATTTTGGCAGATGGAGAGAAGTTTAATAAAGAAGAAATGTCCATAGAGACCATGCTCGTGGAAGAAGCTCCACCAAATATCTCCAAAGGCTTTTCAGCTTCTTGACGAAAAACTCCTCCAAAAGTCCAAACGTAGATGCTGATAAATGAAGGACCCCACACATAAAGAGTGTCCATGGTGGAACTCTAAACAATCTCCAGCGCAAATTAGCATATTGAAGAAAGTTTAAAATGTGTTTGAACAACCCCTAAACAAAAATCTCAGTGAAGGAACAAACATTCCAAAAATGAATGTCCACCACTAATGAAGAAACACGGCCAGTGCGATAGTAAAGAAGTTAGAGAATCACTACAGAGAGCTCAAATAGAGTGGGGTGCCAAGAATCTCAGAGAGCACAGACTAGTATGATGAAGGAATTGGTGAATGAAGAAGGAAGATCACAGAGGAAATGCAATTGCAATGCTGAAGTGGCTTTTTTTTAAGGATTTTGGATCAGATCAGCATTCACGGTAAGTTCCAACTCACACCCAGCAACTGCTGATGGAAGAAACAATGTCACCATCTAAAGACATTGCCCATTGAAACACATGAAGAACCCACTAAATGATAGATTTTGTTTTAACATGCACATGCCCATTGCAAACATGGAAATATGAATTAAGATATTTTAAATGTATGACACTAGTATCGAAGGAAGGATCGAGAAAAAGTACATGGAAGAAAGAAACTCCCAAAGGCGATTTCCCAACGACATGAGAACATTGCAAAAGGAACGTCCACCAAAAAACTTGTGCACAGCATGTTGGAAGTAGAATCACTCTAAGAGGGTGGGGGGGGGAAGGAATTGAATCAGAGTGAACTAAACCTTTACTAGTATCAAAAATTTTGAACTCCTTATTAAAATGTGAAAACGGAATGTATGAACACAAATGAAACACTTAACTAATGCAAACATAATTTTTTCACAAAGAGCTTGTATGACCATCCAAAGTAAATGGTGAATGTCATTAAGTGGAGTTTGTCACTTAAACCATAACAAAGATATAATCTTCAATGCTCAAGCATATATCTGAGACATGAGACTTTGTTGTTTTAAACAATGTTGAACAATAAATATATGATCGATAAAATAGGAATTTGAATGAATGCTCAAGACAATGATAAGGTATTAGAGCAACCTTCTAATACAGAATGAAACACAATGTTGCTTTGCATCAAGACATAAAAACACAAAAGATCACACCACGAAAAGTCATCACATAACACGTTTTGGGCCAAGTTGGAAATCCTCACAAAACATGTATGATTTTGTCGAGGGGAAGAAAAACCACTCCAAAACTGTATCTTTTCATAGAACATCAACTCATTACAACATATTTAGCAACATCAATTGCAAGGAGCACCAACCCCTGTCTTAGTGAAGTAACTAATACATTCTCCAATGCTAAGAAACTTACAAGTGCATTAGAAACTTGCAATCATAAGATTATCAGCTATTTTGTAACAAAATCTTATATTCAATGAATTTAATTAGATACAGTCCTTTACATAGACATATAAACATGCACACACTTCTTTCTCAAATTGTGCATGGCTACCTCCCTATATAAAGAATGTTTATTTAGTTTCTGATATGATCAAGTATAACCAACTGTTACATGCAACTATTTTATTTCATAACCATTATCTTTTTCAACACTAAACCATAACTGATAAAAGTCACATTTCTGCAAATGTCTTCTTCGATTACCCTCGACCTAGGGCAACCGAACTGAGCTAGGGTTTCTATAACTGCAAACCCTCGAGTTCTACAAAAACATAGCTAAATATTTTACAAATCCTTTCCAAATACTTGTGCTAGGTTTTTGCCGAACACATATTGTGTTATGAAACATTCAACATAATCTTCTTTTAAACAGAGTATATAATCCTCAAGATAATCACCATATAATGTTTTCAACAGATTATATAGCAAACTGTTAAGGTTTGATGATCTTTGCAAATGTAATGGCACTGCCATTGAGGTATGTGTTTTCCAATTACAGCAATCTATCTTACATATATATTGAAAATGAAGTAAGGAGAAAGACAGAAGCTATAATAATATAATAATAACTTATTATGTTAACTATGTATGCGTGCGTGTGTGTGTCTTATTATATTAATATCTAGATATATATTATATCTCACATAAGATATATATCTTCAATAGTCTCATATGATTTATCCAACAAAAGCTATAAACATTAACACTCCCTCTTAGCTATAGAGGATAAACACATGACCATATATTACCTCAATGTAATATAAGATTATAAGAATATCTTTGAGTAGAAGATTCAACATTTTGATTATCACATTTAATATCATAAGTATTGGCCTCCAAAATATCAAGATGTGATAGTCACCAAATAATTAAAATATTCATAAAGTATGTACACATGCATTCTCAATGATGGTTCCCATATGAATAGCCATGGTATGTTTAAGGAACTTAATCCACCATGCAAGTAATCTTCTATTGTGATATGCTTAGAGATCATAAGATGTCCATCACAGTAGAAGGCCATAGTCTGTTTAAGGAACTTAATCCACCACATAAGATATCATCTATCATGATCTACTTAGACATCATAAGATGCCCATCATAATAGATGACCATGGTCTATTTAAGGAACTTAATCCACCATGCAAGATGTAATCTATTATGATTCGTTTCAGCCATCATAAGATGTCTATCATAATAGATTAAGTTATTGAGAGTTAATCACTTTTCAATAACTCCTACAAATACAAGTGATTATCATTTGGAAGTTGTCATTTCCTCATGATATACACAGGGGGCAGGCCCTTTTGATTCCCAAAACCATAGATTGGAATCCTACGAGACTTGCCAACTCAATGCTGGGATATCCAACTAGTTATGGCCAACTTGACGGGATTGATCGATGCAATCGAAATCCCCTGCACTTCTGGCTCTACAAGGCCAAGGCAAGTGCACTCGATCCTAAACGATACACTTAAGTCCAAAACACTTATAGTAGATTGATTAGAATGCGAATGTATTGAAAATTTCCCAAATGGCAAGGATTATCGAAAACTTCAAACTTACAGATTGTGAATTGAGAATAATAAATGAATATATGAATGTTTTCAAAATAAAAGTAAGTATGGATGATTGCAACAAATGAATATATTAATTCTTCAAAGGAAAGATATGAAATTATTGCCAGCATATGGATTGCAAACTATGAAAAATATAAAGACCAATGCCGAAGGGTGATAGAGTCAGTATTATAAGTTTAAAACATACAACTTTATAAAATTCTATGCGCATAAATTATAAACAATTTAGTAATCAAGATGCAACAGATCAAATATATGGATGCAATTTTAAAATACTCTAGAATGTATTTTAACTCCTATGGTTCGGAGACAAACCAAACATAGATTCAGAGACAATTAAATATTTCACAATATCTATGATGTTCTATTTTTAAATGCTATAATTGATCCTGTCAACTTATCTATCATATAAATTATTTATATAATTAAAAATAATAATTATAAAGGATGAAACTATATAATATTTTTAACTCTAAAGCTTCATGCAAATAAAGTAAATAAATATTTCTTACTGATCATGTCGGAAATTTAATTGCACTAGAGACACTCCTTACGGATGATCCATCCAATACCGTTTGACTCCAGAATCGCATATGAATATATTCAATAATCCACAATCCACGGGCTTAGTTCAAAACTTCATCTCTTCACCAATGAAAGATATAATATATCATAGCGCATATGGTTGAATAGTGAAAGTTCTTAGAAATTTGTATATGAATATGAATTATATCTCTTCATTTGCTTTCAATCTCCTATTTATAGAGAACGATGGGTTATATGGTTATTTCCAAATGATAAACCACTTCAAAACAAATAACAAAATACTTGTTTACATAGCATGAGCTTTTAATTTATAATTTGGTATTATTCTAAGGGATTAAAGCCAACACTACATGACCATTCTCATATATTCTGAATGGCAGTAAAATCACAGGCAATGATATAGGTGGCCTTCGAATCTTTCCAGTTATTGGAATGCATAAATGTTGATCAAGATCTAGATTAAGGAACGATCATAACATGCTCGCAATATTCCATACTCCAGGTGTTGGTTATCAAAATCGCTGGTTAGAAACCTACGAGCCTTGCCTGCTCGATGTTGGGTATCTAACTGATTTTGGCCAACTTGACAGGATTGAATAAAATCCTCTGCGCTTTTGGTTCCGCTGGACCAAAACCTGTTTACCTAAATCTTGGATGACAAAACTCAAATCCAAGGTGATTTATAGTGGATTATAACAATAAAACAAACTCCTCAATTGGCAAGTATCAAGGAAACTTTCTGGATTGTAGTTAATAATTATTTATCTTCAAACTTTGATTACTTTACTAAGATTTGTGTTTGCTGAAAAGAAAAAAGGTTTAAAACGAATTACTATTACGAATAAAAATCAATCTCATTCAAAAGAAAAAGTTAAGAGATTGCTAGCATATGAGTTGAAAATTATGAACGAATTAATGATCAGTGCCAAATCTTAATGGGTAATAGAGTCAAACGTATATTTCTTATATACAACTTAATGATATTGATGATATTATATATGTTAATAACTTAATTATTATGATGACACGAATTATCACACCTTTGCATATTCAAATTAGTCTATCATGATTTAACCTTTATTTGGACACAACAAATACAAATAGAGGAAACATTATATATCCTGCAATATTTGTATTTATCAAATCTGAAAAGCAATGAACAATTCAATGCACTTATCAGAATATTAAATTATAAACACATAATTATCAAAATCATAAAGGACAAGTTATACACCTTCCAACTCTACAACAAAATAAATTTCTTACTAATTTTATTGCTAGAGTAGTTCGTACTAAAGACTCTCAAAATTCATTGGAGCTCTATCCAATACAACTTAACCACAGACAACTTTAAAGTTTACATTCAACAATCTTCAGTCTCCAACTGCTTTGCTCAATATTTCATCAATTTCTCCTTGAAGAGATTTGATAATGTGTATGTTTAGAACAATATGCAGAGAGTTCTCAATAATATATGTCGTCTCAATTTGATTTTACATCCTCTTATTTATAATAATTTGAAGGGTGTCGGTTACTATGCTAAACATTGTATCCCTTCATAACAAAAAACTAACTGAAATTTTCAAAAATTTAATATGTTTTAACAAGGCACAGTTATATTAAAATACAACTAGCGGCACACTGGTAATCTCTTTCCTTCATGCATATACGCCCAGACTTCCGCTTCATATTACTTGTTTACATATCATGCATTTGCAAACACTGGAGGAACTGGAGCAAAATTATCGGCAGAGACATCCTTAAAACCGCGGGCCATTGAGGTAGTGTCTCTCTTCTGCATTCACGCATTCATGCCCCAAAACACCTTGCTGAAGATGTCGATGCCAAGAAATTTACGGCTCCAATGGTTGCAAATCCGATCAAAGGATTGCATATGTTGTTGTGTCTTTTACTATTCATTAACGATGATCCATGACTCGTGTATATTCCACCGGTTCATGAAATTCGCGTTCAAACTTCTCAAATGCCCTACTATCCTTCCGCGTGCGAGGAAACCAGACCTGATCATATACAAAGCATTTCAAGCATGTGTCCAATTTCCTTTACGGGCCTGACTCAACACATATCCTCCATCATTCCGTCTTTTGCGTGAGTTCCTGCAACAAATACAAAATAATATTAGGCAACATTAGTATTAGTTGATGTGAAATCTTCATTTGGGAGTTTTATGTGTGAAGTTTGAATTAATAATAAACAACATAAGTGATCCCTCTGGATTATTCCGGATGAGGAATCACTTCCTAAATTAACTCAAGAAATCCCTAGCATAAGAATCGTGCGATATCAAAAATTACCAATAATATTCTCATGAACGCTAGTATATTATTTCCATGCTTCTGCCTGAGTGATAATTGCTCTTGACCAGACACCATAGCCATGGGTGTTCATTACCATTGGTCTATTTTCTAAAGATCAATAATCCAGTGCCCTTGAATGTGTGGTGACAAACAGACCATAAACTCATGCTTCAACTTTCATTATTTTTTATTTGTGGCTCCATGACATGCTTTCGCTTCTCCTTATATTCGACTGCACCAGATCAAGGCCCTCAACAAGCACAAAGCCATCTCCAATTCTTTCCGTCCGAAAATATAAGAATAATGGTGCTCCTTGTATGCACGAATAAATGACACAACGGCTCTCAATCGCATCTCCATTACATCTTGATCCAATATAGCAGCTGAACGTATCTATGGAATAATATTAGAAGTGACATCTGAACATTTTCTCTCTTGAATGGGAATCCTTCATATTCATAAAAACTCAACATATGCATCTTCCTTAGGTAGAAGGAATACAAGTGCATTGCCAGATCTTCCCATGCGTGCTGTTCGACCAACCCTATGTACAAATACATTAGGATCTTGTGGAGAATCATACTGAACAATCCAATCAACATCAGGAATATCTAGTCCCCGAGCTCCTACATCAGTGCATAGAAGAAATCCACTAGAGAATTTTGTGAAAGATGCTAAAGCTTTCTCTTTATACAGCCGGCAATATGGTCTCTCCCTACTTAATGCTTTTCCAGTAAAGACCCCTAAGATTGGCATATTCATACTTGCATAATCTTTGGATTCCACTATTTGCAATTGGTATAAGGATTGCCTCTTTATCTGCATGTATCAGAAATAAGATTGACTTGATGCTCCTTCACATATACTTATTTGATTCCTTTGCACTGCTGCGTTATAGATATGTTGTTCCTGATTGTAGTCTTCAAGTTCAAACAAATCTATTCTCTGGATACATTACAGCATGCTTTAATCCATTTCAGACTTTAGTTCATCATGTTCATAGTGCACTACCAGTGTATTTCATAGTTATCCAAGAAATGTCGAACTGCATGTAAATGGGATCAAGAAGAATAATAGAAGGCTGAGAAAATTATTTCTCTATAACCATAAGGTGACTCTGTGACAGCAGAACCTTGACACTTCTTACACTGCAGATCTGCAACCATGTTTTTGAATACTCCACAATAACTCATTTTCTTTAACTTTTGCACTACTCTCCTGATTAATGGATTGGGACTCTAAATTTGCCAAAATTTTAGAGTTCCATCACCAAGTTCGCAAGAAAACCTTCAACCTACAACAAATACAAAATATGCGTTAGATATAAATCACTGGACAACAATTAGTGAAAAACAATGCTCCAGCGGCTCTTCTCCAGAAAACCAGTCCATTATCTAGTCTTTAGCGTGGATATTGTATCGGGCTCTGAAAATTTCTACGAAGTCTATCACTCTTGCTATTCAAGTATTCGTTATGCCTTGTAATACTTCATACACCTCTGTTACAGTATTTACCAATGAAAACTTCGGGTGACTGTCATATTCCAACCTTTCTATTCATTTATGCATCATATCCCTATTTCTTCTGATTACCGCTCCAAATAGGATGTAAGGAATCCCATTCAAAGTTATGTGACTAAGGTTGAAACAAATATTTCCATAATCTTGTTGGGTATTCAAATGTTGCATGTCTTTTATACATCGTTGCTTCTTTGGACGAAACCTCTATGACAACACGATCTTACTGATGTCTTTATTACTGATACAGACACGATATCCATTTAGGGCATGAAGTTTTTACTCCTTATCGGGTTTTCAACACTATATACTCATTTAGATCTTGTGAGGATTCGTATGTGAATTTATGGACTTACCCGCATTGTGGCTCATCCTGCATAGTGTTCATCATCGATTGTATATGATGGCATGTTACTGAATTTTATAGTATTGGAAACTTGTGAAGCGATCTCCATATTCACTAGAAATATTGCTAGACCCCTTTTTATTATTATCAAGCATGTGATATGTAGATCTGTAGTTACATGAGATGATTGGGAATTTCGAAAGCACCAAACCTACACAAGTTATGTCTTCTCGATATCCTTATGATTGTGAACTCAAATTCCTGAGTGTTGAAAGTCCATATGAGAATCACTTAATTGATATGACAATTTCATCTTCTTCGAGCTCTTCAACTATTGCTTGTAAGGCGGCCAAAGATCCAAACTTCTAGGAAGATATCATGGGGTAGAAATCTGATGTGTATTCAACTTTATATTCTAAGAATGCAGCCTCGCGTCCAATACCTTCTCTAAAAGGTCCAGTTTTTTAACAGACATGTGGATGTATGGGTAAACTCATTGGTAGAAACTCCTTAATAGAATCATCAGTTGACAACTTACAAATCAGAAATGGTAGTCTGTAGATCTGCTATGTTATGTATTAATTATCTGCATCCTCTTTATACATATGTTTTGTACTGTCTTTTAGTTTTATTGTTGCCTCATATAAGAATGATACCATTTCACACCAATGATAATCTCCAACATATATTGTTTTGAAAATCTTTAACATCCATGACCATACTTCATGCAAGTCTCCAACATCATAAATGGAGGCAGAAAATTTGGGGTCCATCAGGCCCATCAAAATTATGCAGTCACTCATATGGATTTCCAGACTCCCTCTGAATATCAATCTTATGAGCTCCTCATTCAATGTTGTCTCTAATGAAGTGTCAGACTCCCTTTGAATCTAATATCAATCATCATTTTCCTGCAATAACATACTCAAAAGAAAAGATCAAGAAAAATAGATTTATTGTTAGGATTAACCACGGACAGGATATAACAATTACATGCAAATATAACCAATATCATAAATTAATAAATCGGACAAAAGAGAACACAAGACAAAGATTTAACGTGGTTCACCCAATCCTTGGGCTATGTCCACCAAACAGTGAGTTCAATATTAATATTATCCAATTATTACAACCTGATTACAATCTGTAATCCCTTACAACTCAATATCGCCGCAAGAAGCAATTGTCACATCACACCTTATAAAATCCCTAACCCTAAGACATCTTATATAAGTATTTTTGTCGCTTTAGAATTAAAATTAGTTACAACATGTCGGCTCAAAAATGTCAATAAAATAGCCCTAAACCCCACCGAGGAATCATGGAGTATGTACAATACTTCCTTGATCAGTCACCACAAACTAACAATCTCCCACTTGGGGACTGATCAAGCTCCACACCAGACAACAATCGCCCACTTGGACACTGATCCTATAGCAATGTCACTACTCCATGAAACTCCCACTGGATCAAACTACCTTTGTAAACATGTCTACTGGATTGTCATTTGTATGTATCTTGTCCAGCTTTAACTGTCCATCATCCAAAACTGATTGAATGAAATGGTACCATAACTCTATGTGTTTTGTCTTTCAATGTAGAGCAGAATTCTTCACAAGATGAATGGCACTCTGGCTATCTGTAAACAAATAATTATCCCTCTATGGGTGTCCCAATTCTTCCATAAAGAACTAAAGCCATATCATCTCATTGGCTACCTTTGTAGCAGTAACATACTCTACCTCTATAGTGGATTAAGCAATCACCTTTTATAACTGAGAAACCCAGCTCACTGTTGCCCCACCAATACAAAATACATAACCTATAGTACTCCTCCTAGTATCAATATCCCTTACCAAATATGAGTCAACATAGCCTTGTAAATTGGTAGTAGAGCCCCCAAAATGTAAACATTTACTAAATGTTCCTCTCAAATCTTTGAGAATCCATCTAACTCCATTCCAATGCTCAATACCACGATGACTCATATACCTACTAACGACTCCCACTGCATGTGCAATATCTGGCCCCGTACATACCATAGCATACATCAAACTTCCTACAACTAAAGCATAGGGTACCTTGGACATCTTATCCTCCTTTGCTTGTGTCTTTGGATAGATCTCCATAATCAACTTCAAATGACCAGGTAAAGTTGTGCTAACAACTTTGGCATTTTCTATAGAGAAATGCTACAACACCTCAGTATAATCAACCAGAAATAATGTTAATTTTCTGTTCTTCCTATCTCCGCAAATTTTCATGCCAAGGATTTGTTTTTCTACCCCCAAATCCTTCATAGCAAATGAATGTGCTAGCTGTTGTTTTAACCCCTTAATGTGATCCATATTAGACCCAACTACAAGCATATCATCAACATATAGATATTAAATAATGTAGCTGTCATCATCCAACTTCTTAAAATAAACACAATGACCTGAATGACACCTAATGTATCCATGCTCATGCATAAAACTATCAAAATTCAAATACCATTACCGAGTTGTTTGCTTCGAGTCATATAAACTTTTCTACACTCTGAACACTAAGTTCTCCTTACCTTTGACCTAAAATCCCTATGGTTGTGTCATATATATCTCTTCATCCAAATCACCATGAAGAAAGGTTGTTTTAACATCAAGCTACTCCAAATGCAAATCTTCAATAGCCACAATACTTAAAACAGTACGAATAGAAGTCATTTTAATAACAGGAGAAAATGTCTCATCAAAATCAATGTCTTTTTTCTATGCAAATCCTTTTACCACTAACCTAGCTTTAAATCTTTTCTTACCTCCATCCTCTTCTTTCAATCTGTAAACCAATTTATTATGTAAAGCCCTTTTACCTGCAAGCAACTTGCATAAATCTCAAGTCTGATTTTTTAGCAGAGTCTATTTCGTCTATCATCGCAGACTCCCACTAAATCTTAGTATCCACTTATACAGCTTCATCATAACATTCAGGTTCACTAGCATCAATTAATAAAATAGAGTAGAAAGAGGGAGAAAAGCTTTTTGGAGGTCTACTTAGCCTTGTTGCCTATCTAACATTCACTAGGGTGTGTGGTATTTGTTGTTGCGGTTGTTACAAAGCATGAGGGACTGCTGGAATATCTTCCTTTTGAGTATCATCCAGCACTACATAATCATTTTATTTCTTCTCATGTTGCTGCAACAGATCTTTTTACAACGCTTTCTCATTGAATATAACATCCCTGCTTCTTACAATTTTACGATTTTCAAAATCACAGAGTCTATAACCAAATTCATCAATGTCATATCCAACAAATACACATTTCTTTGACTTTGCTTCTAGCTTAGTTATATTTTCAAAATCTATATGTGCAAATGCTTCACAACTGAAGGTTTTGAGAAAAGAATAACTCACCTTCTTACCAATCCATGGTTTTTCTGGAATACCACAGCCCAAAGGAGTAGAGAGACCTCTATTAATCAAATATACAATAGTATTAACAGCCTCCACCCACATGTTTAAGGGCAGCCCAGCATGCAACTTCATGCTCCTTGCACGCTCCATTATTGTCCTATTCATGTGTTTAGCCACTCTATTTTCCTGTTGAGTCCTTGGGACAGTTTTCTGTCTGTGAATACCATTAGTGGAGCAATAATCTTCAAATTCATAACTACAATAGTCACCACCATTATCAGATCTAAGACATTTTAATCTCTTACCAGTCTCATTTTCAACTAAGCATTTCCATTTCTTAAAAGTTTGAAATACATCAGATTTTTGTCTAAGGAAATAAACCCATACTTTTTTAGTTGCATCATCAATAAATATAACAAAATAATGAAAGCCACCAAGGGAAGATACATGAGTTGGTCCTCATACATCTGTATGCACAAGCTCTAATTTCTCATTTTTCTTTTCCTTCCCACTCTTCACAAAACTCGATCTCTTTTGTTTTCCATATACAAAACTTTCAAAGAAATCCATATTGACACATTTCAAACCTAGTAAAATTTTCTTTGAATGAAATAATTTCATGCCTTTCTCACCCATGTGCCCAAGTCTGTTGTGTCATAGCACTATATCAGAATCTATAGCAAGTGTTTGTTCTCCCTACTCAACCGCAACAACTGTTCCTGAATATTCAATTTTCTCCAAAACAATTAAAGTAGAAGGAACAATATGACATGTACAAAGATATAAGGTGCCTACTTTCACACCTTTTACTACTACAAGGGAAACTTTTGAAACCTTCCAATTTTTATCGTTAAAAGTAACTACACAACCCTCATCGCCAAGTTGCCCTGCTGAAATTAAATTCCTACTCAACCTTGGAGCATGTCTTACCTCATGTAGTAGTCAATGATTTTTATTCTGCAACTTAATCTTAACTTTTTCATTTCCAAGAATCTGACAGGGTTCATTATCCCCCAAATAAACAAGCCCAAAATCCCCTTGGACATGATTAATAAAATAACCTCTATGGGGTGTAACATGAAATGAAGCCCTGGCATATAAAACCCAAGAATCATCAACACTTTCTAAAGAAAGAAGCAAAGCATCCTCTTCGGATTTGTTACTTACCACATTTGCCTCCTTGTTCCCTTCTGGTTTACCTCCTTCATTGTTCTTTCGAGTCCAGCAATCTTTCTTCTTATGCCCTGGTTTCCCACAATACCAACAATCGTTTGGTCCTCTGGATTAAGACCTCTTCCCCTTTGATTTTCCTCTAGCTTTCCTACAATTTTCAAAATTACTTCCTCTCTCAGTCATTATGTCTCTGCTTTGTGCGTTCAAAGCACTTCCTAATTTAGATCCACCTAAAGTTTTCCTACGACTTTTCTCACTCAGAATAACACCAATCACATCATCAAATTTTAGGGTATTAGCTCTAGAAATAGAATTACTCACAGCCATTACCAAGTCATTCCAACTTTCAAACAAAGTACACAAAATCAAGAGAGCCCTAATTTCATCACTGAAATTAACATTTACAGAAGATAATTGAGTAGTAACTACATTAAACTCATTTAAATGATTTGCAATAGATCCACCTTCTACCAACTTCATATTAAATAAATGCTTCATGAGAAATACCTTGTTTGAAGCGAAGGGCTTTTCATACATTTTTGCTAGGGTTTGCATCAACTCTTCCATCGTCTTCACTTTTGTAATATTAAATGTCACCGATTGTGCCACGCATAATCGAATACTTCCAAGTGTCTTTCTATCCAAAATTTCCCACTCCTCATCTATCAAAGTTCCCTATTTCTTTGTTTTTCCTTCCAATGGCCGCCATAAATCCTTCTAATAAAGATAGTCCTCCATTTGCATTTTTCATAACTGAAACTTCCACCTATTAAACTTCTCAATATTCAGCTTACTCTCGTCTGTCATCGCTCCTACTCAACCGTGAGACTTTCCTACAGAGGATAACTAAAAACAACCTCATTCTGATACCACTTACTAGGCTTAACCACGGACAGGAAATACATTTACAGTACATATTGAATTACAAAAAAGAGAGATTTACTATATTATAAATACAATACTTGAAAGTTTTACTCAAAAGAGAATAATAGATCTCTTTCTTATTTGACAAATATTGTATCAAATTATTAATTATGTTTTTGAATGAATGTATATAATTTAAATGCAATTATACATACATAAATACATGTGTCCAAAATATATATAACATCAAGTTTTAATTTAACTATAAGTGCATTTGAACTTATATACATAGAATATTGATATAAATAACTTTATACCTTTCTTATTGTGTTGGTTCTTGAGGTCTTACCTCCTTATATTAGTGCCTTCGTTCTTATAGTATTAAGTCTACAAGCATATTAGTCTGGGTTTTCTAGATCTTGAAACTAAATCTCCTAAAATTTTAGTCTGCCTTGAATGGAAATCATCGATATAGTTCTCCAACTCCAAATGTCGATATGATGGCGAACTAGTTGAAAAGTAGAAAAGATTCTTGTCGGGCTTCGTTTAAAATTATAAGTGCAGTCCACATTTTATATATCTCCCATGTGAGACGTTTGGACCACATCGACAAGCTCATATTTCAATTCTTTTACTATCCAATTATTATCCTAGGTGCATTTTACTTTCTGTATGTCATAGTAAATCGTTGTCAATGACTACTAGCTCCTTGTTGTTGTCGGACTAGTGAAGACAAATGAAATTTACTGCCACTAAAATGTACAATGATGGTCGCACAATATGATATGACGAGTGTATCTAAATCAAAGTAATCTTTGATTAAGGAATTTTGGGAGTGCGATTGCAGTGAATGCAAAAGTTGATGCTAGTTTGGCACCAATGTTGACGTCACTTCACACAAAGATGTACGACACTGTACAATGTAGCCGATCTGAGTTGATCGCTGCAAATCAGAATGCTAATGTTATCACTCTAAATGCCAAAGTCGTATTGCCATATTTGATGGATATTAATGTGCAATGCCATCGATATGCAAGGGGATACCACTAATTCGCAATCTAATCGAAGTTCCCAAAGGCTTCACTATCACTGATTTGACAAACGGTGATTGTTGGTTATTGTTTGCATCTGCCCTATCAATCAAACATAGGTATTGCAAATTGCTACCATCCATTTTAATGTATGAAATCTGTATCTATCTATCATGCCTTTAACCATTATCTTACATTTGTAGCCTGCTCTGATACCATGTTGAGGTTCGAGGATCTCTACAAATGTAAAGACATGTCTATTCATTATTGAGAGATTAATATAATAAAAATTTGAGTATGTTAACTATATAATATATTTTTCTTTTTCTTTTTCTTTTTCTTTTTTTTTTTTATTATATTAACATCTAGATATATATTATATCTCACATAAGATCTATATCTTCAATAGTCTCGAAGATTTATCTGACAGAAGCTATAAACATTAACACAAACAAATTTCTTCTTGGAAATCAAGGATGGGCATACCAGATCCGTGAGACCCCAGAAGGCATTCACCAGATAGCAACACTCTACTTCCAGCGATACTTAAAGACGGCTCTAAATTGGTTGCACCAATACATACCTTTCGGTCATGGATTTCTTTTAGCCAAGGAAGAACTTTTAGTCCTCCCCTCGTTGTTCTCCTATGCTTCTTGTTTTGCTTTTCCCCGGTCACCATTTGGTTTTCCTATTGCTTGTAGTCTCCCTGATTGTAGCTTTTAGTCCCTTGGACCCTTTTAGTGGTCTCTTTTTGAACATTAATAAATTTATCTTATCTTATCTATTTTCCAAACTAATAAATTAAACTCTATCTAAACTAATTTTCTTTTAGCAAAGTTTTCATACCTGTAATTTAGGATAGCCAAAATAGTTGTAATTGGAAATTGAGCAATCAAATAATTAACAGAAAATGTAATTAAACCTTCAATACTAACTATTGACATTTTTGTCACCCTTTAGCCCACATATAACCAATTAGAGACACTTTTCATGGGCTAAATTATGTTTCTTTTCAGCTAAAAAATGTTGTGAAGTTTCAGCATTCTCTGGTGCACGAAAATATTGTACATTTTTTAGTGTCAAAGGAGCTGGTCGAATGAGTTTTCTTATCGTACGAGTCTTTTTTTGCTCATTTGGCATTTGCAAATCAAAAATTCATTGCATTTTCGTGCCCAAGTTGTATCGCAGGACAATAAAGCGAAGGGACTCTTTGTTGCCATGTCCCACAGGCCGAAACTATTGTGCATTTTTGGGCATCGTAGGAGCTTTGTCGAATTAGTTGGCTTATTGATGGAACACTTTTTTGCTCATTCAACGTTGCCATCTTGCGCAGTGCATTTTCGTGCTACGCAACATCGCAAGGCTTGTGAGTGAAAAGAGAAGTCTTCTTGTGATCTCGCGCCGTAGTGCATTTTTGTGTCTGCGTGACATCACAGGTCTTTTGTGAAGAAGGAAATATGTAGTACGCCGGTGCACAGACCGAAAAAAATTGTGTTTTTGTGCCTGCGTTATTTTTTCATGCTAACTGTGATAATACCCAATAGCTCAATATTTATTGTCAAACTACTTTTTGGAGTTTTTTCACGTGACGTAAGTGGTTGTCCTTCCTGTGTTTCCACTTGCAAAAGTTATGGGCATGATTTTATTGATTGGGGAAGCAATTATTAGCCCATTTTCTAACATTTCATGAACAGATTTTTGTATGAAATCAGATTTTTGTACAAAATTGAATTTTTTCTGATTCTTCCTTGATTTGCACTCTGTAACTTAACTCCAGTGTAGTTGGAATTTTAACTTCATTTATGTAACTGAGTTATACCTAATCTCTTTAAAAGGCAGTTTTGTACATTTTTTAGGTTCTTCTCTGTTGTATTTTTGCAATAGCCTTATGCTCTGTAATTGTATTCCTTTTGCCTACCATAAATGAAATACTTGTTTTATTTGTTCTTTCATTTAGCTATCTTCTGTAGATTTTTTGTCTAGTGTTAGATGTTCTTATCTATTTTCTTAGTTTGCATGTTGTGTTTATTATGTTGGCATTTGTTGTGTAGTGAAAATCTATTTCCTTTCAGCATTTGATCAATTCTAACCTGTATACAAGTTCCTTTGGGATAGATTAGAGTTTAGAACTATGTAATTTGGTGTTCCATTGATGTGCAGTGCATTTACAGGTAAAGGTAGTAACCAAATTTCAATACAGTGCATCACCTTTCCTTTTTAGCATTTTAATTTCAGCATCTCCTTCTCCCTTTTCCTTAAAAATTGTAGTTTAGGTGCATCCCGATTCTAAAGAAGCTGGCCTTCTCTGGAGATTCAACCTCGGAGCGCAAGTCCCACACTTGGAGGTTGTTTACAAGTTACATGAAGTCGTTTGAGGGTCATACCTCAAGCAAGGGTGTGGACTTTTGTGTCAACAGTTTTTGGCACGCCCAATGGAACACAGATTCAGCTACATAAGTCCATTGGTAGTCATTTTAATCTTCACTTTGTAAATGTAAAGGGATCTTTAATAGAGATAAGTACTACTGAATTCTTATTTACAATGGTGCAGATCTACAATAGTAAAGTTCTGATATTGTATTATGAGTATGTCTTTCAAACGGTAATTTAAATGTATTCCAATGTCAATTAATATTCTGAAGTTATAAGCTATAATGCAGAGGTACCATTGATCACTGCTGAAGAGAAATATTGCTGTTGTAATTGATATGTCCTCTCAGTCAGCGATCGCTATATGTATATGCATGTGTAGTCCTGTCCCTACGGGGAGAAGACTTCAGTTATCTTATGGTAATCATGCCTTATATTGAAACAAGACCGATGGTCTCGATAGCCTTTAATAATCATTTTATTTATATATATATATATATATACTTCTGAGATAATCAATTAAGTATATGAATAAATACTGAAATACATAACAGTAACTATGTAAATATATATATGAGAGAATCACGAATTCATATACTAAGTATGATGTGTACTTCACTTCTACTAAAGCTACACTTTAACACATTCATTGAGAATTTGGGTGTTATTCTTAGTGCCAGTAGCCTTTGGAGGCATTTCATCAAACACCATGTTCACTCTGAGTGCAAATCTACTAGTTTCAAGTAGAAACAATGCTGGTATGTGAAGATCATTATCGATCTTTTGTGATTTTCATAGCTTTCAATGAATTTGCAGCTTTTATGAAGTTCTAACCATGAACCCATTTCATAGAAACAACTACTATTTCCCCCCGTATCATGAAAATGCTATTGCTCAGCCCTCATACTATCCATACCAATCTCAACCTCAAGTTGTCTATAGCCAATATGCTCAAAATTCCCACTGTCCTCCTATCCCTGTTCCACCAGTCCCAACATCCCCTTATAAACGGATTGAAGATATTATGTTAGAATTCCAAAAGAATATAGACTTGAAGTTTCATGAAAAGAGTAGGAGAATGGACGTGTGGTTTCATGAACAAAATGAGCAGTTGTTGGCCTGTGATAGGCAACTTGATGAGATTGAGAGGCGGCAGGAACTAGACCGACAGCAAGAGGAGATGGCATACCAAGCCTATCTCCAACAAGAGGAAGAGAGAGAGAGAGACACAACAAAGGCATTTTAGGAGAAACTTGCTGGGCAAGTTACTGCAGCAAAAGAAGAGGAAATAAGGCTCAAGTTAGCTCATTTTCAGAGCAAGGAAGCAGAGGCAGCCCCTTCTCCAAAATTTGTCATTCCTAGCTTCAAGAAGCCCCCTCCATTACAAGAGCCTACTGCTGTAACTTCTCCACTCTCTGTGCAAAAGAGATGGCCCTATCAGCCTTCTATACCTATTACCATTTCACTCTTTGAGGGCAGATTGGTTGTATGGACTCCTTATGGTCCTAATATACCAATTCGGGAGAGTAAAGAAAAGTTAAAGCTTCCATGGGAGGAGTTGCAGGCTTTTGTCTATGAACCTTCACCTAGGCTTGAAGAGGACAAAGAGGTGGAGGTTGAAAATAAGGAAGAGTATCCAATCTTCTTATTTGAAGAGCTTCCCTCTTATGTTGAGGAAGAAGAGAGAAAGGGTGCTCTTATTCTTGAGGAACAAATATTGGCTAATATTGGCTTTTGAGCCTTTACAAGAAAATGGGGATCTGCTACAAGAGAAAGAAGAAAAAGAAGACCAATTATTGCAGCAAGCAATCCTCCATGATATGGAAGATGATGAAGAGTACCCCAAGGATAGCTCTGTCCTTGGGGAGGAACATGCTAATATGCATGAGGTTGTTTCTCAACTTATGCATATTGTTGCAGCAGAGCAAGAGGATTTTGATGAAGAAATTTTATGGGATGAGCTGGAATTGTTTTGCTCATCCTTGGACATTAAGAAATCTGCCCCTTCATCAGAATATCATAAGTTGCAGCAGCAACATGTGGAGATCCATACCATACTAATAGTGCCAAAGGAGGTGACTCATGAGCAGCATGAAAACAAGGTGGAGATTGTTTCTTCACAAGAGGAGCCACTTTCAAACCAGCAGGATACCACTATTGTAGAGCATAGAAGCATGGTCAAGGCTGATTGCTTAGGCCCAGTTCAATTAAAAGGATGCCCCATAAGGTATCTAGCTCTGCAACTTATCAGCAAGTTGCCCCCAATCATGCTTACTTCTGAGCATGAGAATGAGTTTCACAAGAAGTAGCAAGTAAGTTTTGCTCAAGAAAACAATGTCCCAATGCTGGAGAGCTTCATTGTTCTTAGCATTAGTAAGGTGCTCCAAAGTGCAGCAGTATGCTTGTCATGCTTGTTGATCTATTCAATTGCCCACATGCATGAAAAAAACAATCAAGTAGTAAGGAAGAGCAGCCACTTCAATAAGCCAGTCAATGGCTTTGTTTGGTTTCAGTTTTCTAAATTCTTGTAAATAGTAGAATAGGTGTTTTCATGTTTCCAAGTGCATGAACACCTGTTTCCTTCATGGAGATAGCAGATTTTGATATTTTGCCAGGTTGCAATTGTAGATTTTATGTTGTGACAAATGTGCATCTTATTTTGATGCTTATGAATCCTCGTCAAATGGATTGCTTCAAGGCCACTGATCATATGCTTAGTAGGAAAGCATCCCCCTTGAGCCGCTAGAAATGTTGACATTTTTGTCACCCTTTAGCCCATTACATATAACCGATCAAAGACATTGTTCAATTGTGCCAACTATATTCAGAATCGGATGTCTCACCAGACATTGCGTCATTTGACTCCTAAGGAGGCTTGGACTCATGTCAAACCCAATGTTTCTACATTCCGCATTTTTGATAGTGAGGCTTGGGCATTTATTCCAAATGCTCAGAGGAAAGCCATGGAGAGGAAGAGCTAACAACTCATCTTTGTTGGCTACTATGAGGGTGTGAAAGCGTACAGGTTGTTTGATCCTGATTCCAAAGAGGTCTTGTTTCAACAAGATGTCTAGTTTGATGAGTGTTATCCTCAGATGGAGCTATTGTAAAGTTTTCACATCATTGCCCCAAAAATTTTGGGGACCCCCCTTTTTAATTGCCTTAGCAAATTTTTTTTGAATTGTCCAAAAATTTTGATTTGATTAAGTGATAGGACACCTTCAGGCCAGAGGGGAGAAAGGGTTAGACTTATTTTCACCCGGTTTCAACTTGATTTTCTAGAACAACCAATTTCATCCTTAGGCCGGACAAATTTCAAAGAGCAACACTTGGTAGGATAGAATTGTAAAAATTGTATTTAGATGATTTCTGTTGAAAATTTGGATATAATTGTGTAAATTTAAATAATTTTAAAAAAATGAAATTTTGTTAGATTTGAATTTTTTTGGAAAATCTTGAATTTCTTTGGTGAGAAAAAAAATTTCTTTTGTGAAGATTAAGTCAAATTGCAAAATCAATTTTAGACTCTAGAAATGATTTTATTTTTTTGTCAAAAAATTTTAATTACTTGGCAAAATCGATTTGAATTGAATTGCAAAAATTGGCTTTAATGGGTTAAAATTGCCTTGAAAATTTTAAGCCTTTAATGAAATTGGTAATTTAATATTGAAAAATGGCTTTCAGCTAGCCAAAATCCGATTTTAATGACATATTAATTGCTAAATCATCATTAAATGGAAACATTTAGCATCTCCAAGACATTGTTTACTTTATTTTGTGATTTTGGTCTAATTGGCAATTTAAAAAAGTAAATTTCATCTTGGCAAAGTTAATTTTTAGCTAAACATTTAATTGGGGGCCATGTCTTGTGTTCTAATTTATTTATTTTTGCTCCCAAGGTCCCAGTCGGCCAGCTAGGGAGGATGAGCAAGTTGGGTATAAGAGGAAACTCTTTCCTCTCATTTCCTCATTCCTCACTCCTCTTTGGTGCTTACGCGATTTTTGGCTAGGAGCAGATTTTCTCTTCCTTGGGCGATTTTCCTAAGGCAGATTGGCATCTTCTTTAGGAGATTTTTCCAGCTAGGGCAGATTGGCATTATTGTTGGCAAATTTCTTCATGGCAGAGATCTCTATGTTTGGCGATTTTCCATAATTGAGGGCAGATCTGCACTCTTCTTTCTTGGCGAATTTTGTGGGAGCCGAAATTTGTGGAAGACAAAATTTTGATTTTCAAGAGGGGCTGCAATTTTCTCCTAGAGATTGGACGATTTTTCTGGTGAAGAAAACAAGTGATAAAGTCTGATTTTTTGGCACATGCATGGGCAATTTCAAGTGGACAACTCCGAGAACACTAATTTCTGATTTTTTCTAGCTAGGCCTCTAGATTTGCAAGGGATTTGAAATTCTTTAAGTCTGATCCTAAATTCCAAAAAGAAGATCCGACTATTGGTAAAGGTAACTTTAAATCATTTAGAGTTGAAAGGGGTCCTTAAGCTGATTTCCTTCTTTCGTTCTTGTCTAGATATTGTCTCCCTTGGTTCTTCTTGCATTTATTATCCACCTCTTAACCATCCTATCATAGATTGACAAGATGGTAGATGTTAATGCAAGCAAGAATCCTAAGGGAACAAACACTAAGAAAGACAAAGAGGATATGATGCCCAAAACAACTTTCTTCTCGAAAATGAGGCGAATAACCAATACAATGTCAGTACAGTAAACATGATACAGTTAAAAATCTAAAAAGAGACCCGGCTATTGGTAAAGGGTAACTTCAAATCATTTAGAGTTGAAAGGGGTCCTTAAGCTGATTTCTCTCTTTCGTTCTTGTCTAGATATTGTCTCCATTGGTTCTTCTTGCATTCATCATCCACCACTTGATTAGGATGGTAGATGTTAGTGCTAGCAAGAACCCTAAGGGAACAAACACTAAAAAAGACAAAGAGGATATGATACCCAAAACAAATTTCTTCTCAAAAATGAGGCGAGTAACTGATACCAATGTCGGTACAATAAATATGCTACAAATAAAGGACAGACTAAAGGAAGGACAATCCCCTTGGCAAAGAAGATATACAAAAGGCAGTTGCACAACACAGCCCAAGTGTCGACACTTCCATTTCAACAATGATGAGCGATGTTGGGGTGGCACTTGATTTTGGAGACATCAGAGAAGAGGATATCAATCAGACAAGACTTGGATCAAGATTGGATGAGTTAGGAAAGGTTGCTATCAAGAAGAAACATTTAGGCACCCTTTCCTCCCTCAACGCCTTTATCGTATTTGCAAAAGAGTATGAGAAGGATCATGAAAAGACACTACAAACAGCAAGCAACATGATGAAATCGACTCAGCTCAAGATAAAGCATACATCTTGTCCTCCCATGGAAGAAGTCAGCGAAAGGTTAGCTAGGTTCATTGCCTTAGCTAAAAGAATGAAAGAAAAAGGGAGAGTTATATTAGAAGATCATTTGATGTAAGCCCAAGTGGCAATTTCTCTTTCTTCTAGAATAGGACAAGTGTCTAATTCTGATTGGCCACCATTTTGGTGCCTTCTCATTGGTTGCCACTTTTTCACTTTTTTCATTGGTCCATTGACAAGGTGGCGTCTTCTCATTGACCGATGGGGTGGCAACCCTAACTAGGGTTTCTAGGATCCAATCTGGATCGTTGATTTTGCTTTTGATCTCTATCGTCGGTTGTAATTTTGACCTCTATATAAGGCCATTTTGCTCTCATTTGTGAGGTAGTTATGTTGAAGAAATGTTGCCAAAATACTATCAAAACTGTTCTCTATTCATTGTTGTGGCTTGCATGGTGGATATACATGATCATTTTGGTGTATTGCATGGTTCTTCTCATCTCTCAAATTAAAGTAAGATTTCATTCCATGTTGTTAGAGTAGAAGTAGATGGCTAATTGTATGGTGATGTTAGTGAATGTTTGATAGGGATCTACAACTAGGCCACTAGCATCTTAGCCGCTGGTTAGGGAGCCTTGTGTGGTAAACTAGTTCTCTTTTCCTTTGAATCATTGCATCTATGGAGGTGGAGCCGCTGGTTAACTTTCATTAGATTCGATCCCCATCCATTTGCTAATCTTTCCATTCATAGGAGTAGGAGAAGAATAGTGAGTAGTTGAGTAGTCGAATTTCACTCTAAGAAAGTTAGGAAGGTAGAAGTCATTAGAAGCATTATTGCCTCCTCCTTGCACAATCAACATTATCTAGCGCTACATCCTCCACCATCATTGTCACCATCAACATCACCTGGCACTCATACAAAATCATCACCATCTCACCAAAAGCCCAAGTCAACCTTGAATGAACAGTGTAAGGCCGCCTACGTGATTACCAGCAAATCACATCGATAAAACTGAGCCAGTATCCACAAGTGTAAGGAACATTGGAGTTATTCTCATATCCTGTGAGCATTAACTTTTCAAGAGAGGAATTGTGTGTTTGATACTCTGTATCAGATATTCAATTACTAATATGTTATGTACAAAAACTCACATCAATAGAAGTCTCCATCACCAGCTTCTCCTTCACTACCAAGTACTTCCTCTTCTCCTGTACAGGATTATGTATCCTCTGAGGAAGATATTGATGTTGATCCCCCTTCACCACCTCCACCAAATGTTCAATGACTACCCAAGTGGGCTCGTGATACTGTTTATGCAGCTGGACCTATGGCAGGAGATCCTTCAGATTCTCGTCGCACTCATGCTCAAACATCTGGTACTGGACTATTGAGTCATGTCATTTCAGAAGATCCACAGAGTTTTTCACAAGCGACAGGACACTTAGAGTGGGATAGGGCTATGAATGAGGGGTACTCTTCTTTGATGAACCACACTTGGCATCTTTGTCCTCTTCCGAAAGGAAGTAAGTTGGTTCGATGCCGATGGGTGTACCATACCAAGTATACTGCAAATGGTTCTATTGATAAGTACAAGGCACATCTTGTTGCAAAGGGATTTTCACAGATTGAGGGTATTGATTACTCCAAGACCTTTGCTCCCGTCGCCAAGATGAATTCTATTTGCCTTGTACTCTCTCTTGCATCTTCTCAAGGATGAACAATATTGCAAATGGACATGAAGATTGTCTTTTTACATGGAAACCTACATGATGAGATCTATATGGAGCAGCCTAATGGTTTTGTGTAGGACTCTTCTATGGTATGCAAGCTTCGGAGGTCTTTATATGGTCTCAAACAAGCCCCTCGGGCTTGGTATGAGAAGATGAATTCCTTCTTGCTTGCTTCACAATTTACTCGGTGTCATTCCAATCCTACAGTGAACATTCTGTGTCATGGGGTTGACTTATTGATACTTGTGCTATATGTAGATCATCTCATCATTATAGGTAGCTCATCCTCTATGATTCGAAGTGTTCAACGAGCTTTGAGAGAGCAGTTTGAGATGACAGACCTTAGACTTGTGCACTATTTTTTGGGCCTATAGGTTGTTCAATCTTCAGATGGGATAGCCATGCTCCAGTAGAAGTATGCTCTTGATATGCTTCAAAGATTCAACATGCTTCATTGTAAGCCTACTCCCATGCCTTTTCAGTTGGGTGTTGTTTTATCTACCACTTGCACTACTCCTACAGTGGATTCCACTTTATACAAACTTGTGGTAATTTGTTGTACCTAACACACACATCTTGATATATCCTGTGCGGTTGGACTTGTCTCTAGATTCTCACATGATCCACATGAGAGTCATTGGAAAGCTTCCAAATGTATCTTGAGGTACATACGGGGTACTATGTGTTATGGCATTCACTACACATCAGGGGATCTTCACACTGTTGGTTATACAGTCTCAGATTGGGTTGGTGATATTGATGATCGAAAGTCTACTTTTGGTCCTATCACATGGTCTTGCAAGAAGCAGCATGCTCACTCATTATCATCTATAGAGGCAAAATACAAGACAGTTGTGCTAGCTAGTCAGGAGGTTTTATGGCTTCTACAGTTAATGGTAGAGTTTGGATTTCCTCCTGATAGTTCCACCTTTCTTTGGTGTGACAATCGAAATTCAATACACATTTCCCACAACCCTGTTGAGCATCAGAGGACCAAGCACATTGAGCTTCACATGCACTTCATCGAGCATCTGATTCAGGATGGCTCTCTTAGATTGGAATATATTCGCATTGCTGAGCAAGTTGTAGACATCTTCACTAAACCTTTTGCATCCCCGCGGTATCTTCAGTTGCGTTCTATGCTTGGGGTGAAGGAAGTTGTCCTTGGGGGGTCTCAGTGATGAGTCCTTCCTTTTTTTCTGTTTTTTGGCTTCTTCTATCTCTTTTTGGAGTATGGTTTTTCCCACATGGTTTTCCCTGTTTCTCCATTTTTCAGAGATTTGGTTGTGTTAGGTACCTCATCAGCCCATGTTGTCAGGGCCCATTTATGCTTTCAGCATTGTAGTTTCTTTTCTTTTTCTGCATTATTTGCAGCTGCATTGTTGCTAATCTTAAGAGGGGGTGTTAAAGGATTAATTTCATTTTATTTATTAAATTACCTTTACTTCCTACTTAAGATTTCACTTTATGCACATGCATTTCCATTTAATAATTAAATATTAATAATTAAATATCATTTACCTCTTAGGGTTTCCCTATTAGGGTTTTACAATCTCCTTTATTAGGATTGATCCATTGTATTTTCATTCATTCTTTCAATTTGATAATATATTCTTACATATTTTCAGAGCCAAACCCTTGCCTTCTCTTGTCTTTTTCTTCTCTGTGGCAGGTTCTTGCATACAGGTGTTCTACTAGATCTGTGGATTTGTTCTCATCAAATTCTTCAACAATTTTACTAGTTGCCCGTATAGTTGGGATACCCTCTACCCACTTTGTAAATTAATAAGTAGCAACAGGAATCCATGAGTAACCACTGCTTGACTTGTTGGCTATCTCACGTATGAAGTCAATCCCCCACTATTGGAAAGGTGCCTAAACCTCCATTGATCTTATTGGTGTATTGCCAGAAAATTTTAACCTACCAGCAAATCTCTGGCAGGGGTCACATTTCTTGACTAATTCATAAGCATCTCTAAACAAAGTTGGCCACCAGAATCCAGACCTTAATACTTTATGGGTTGTTGTCTTGGCCATATAGTGTTCTCCACATACTTCATCATGCATCTCGTTTAGAATCCTGACTGACTCTTCTTGGTCTACACATTTTAATAATACCCTTCCAGATTCTTCCACCAGAGTTTGCCATCAATAATAATGTATCTAACGACTTGCAATTTTAGAGATCTTTTCTCATTATCAATCATTTTGGATGGAGCAGTCATGTGTTGCAAATAATAGATGATATCTTTATACCACTCACATTGATCCATATCATAGGTGTAGGGCCCATGATCAAAATCTACAACATTTATTTGATTCGCATCTAAGTTGGATCGTGCCATCAATTTCACCAAACCTTGACCCCTCACCAATTTTGTGATCTGCACATCTGTGTTGAACTCTTGAATCCTACTTATCCATCTGCACCTTTTGCCAGAAACTTCCTGCTAAGAAAATACGTCCTTAACTGTAGCACTTGGAACAAAAGAAATGATTGTAGCACCAACCAAATAGCATCTAAAGGCCTTAACTACTTTTACCAAGGTATATGCATGTAGTAATACTGCAAGAATAGTGTGAAAAGAAGCAAAGGAAAAAATATGCATAGGCTTACCATAATCCGGGGTCCTTAATACTAGTGCATTTTTAATAGCTTCCTTAATATTTTGGAATGCTATATAAGGTTTTCCATCCCATTTGAGTTTTGCTCCTTGCTTGAGCATTTTAGAAATAGGCCTACTGATTTCAGCAAAGTTTGTCACAAATCTTCTTAAGAAATTTACTTGGCCAAAAAATGATTGAATTCCTTTTACATTCCTAGGTTTGGGAACTGTACCAATAGCATTAATTCTCTCAGGGTCTATCCTTATTCCCTCTTTGGATACTATGTAACCTAAGAGTTTACCCTCAGCCACCCCAAATGCACATTTCTTTGGGTTTAAGGAAACCCCATATTCTAGGACCTTCAGATTTTCTTTTCCAAATGTTTATAATGGTCCTCTACATTCTTGGAGTATGCAGTTAGATCATCTTGGTACACAACCATAAACTTGTCTATGATATCTGCAAAGGCCGCATCCATGGCTCTCTAAAACTTGGCTCCTGCATTAGTTAGACCAAAGGGCATTATGACATACACATACGTGCCCCAAGGTGTTGTAAAAGCAATTTTATATTGCTCAGATTTGTCCACTAACACCCGGTTATACACTAAGAAACCATCCATCATGGACATCAGCTCTAATCCTGTCACTTGTTGTAGCATAGCTTCCATATTTAGCAAACCACAGTTATCCTTGAAGGAAGCAATGTTTAAGTTCCTGAAGTCAACACATAATCAGATGTCTCCATTCTATTTTCTGATCGGTACCAAATTTGAAACCCAAATGGAATGTCTTATTGGTCTTATAATACCTCCATCTCTGAGTTTCATCAACTTATATCTTTGGAGCTAATGTGGGGTTGATGGGCCTTTGTTTCTGTCTGAAAGGTTTGACATTTTCCTTTAAGGGAATGACATGTTTGAAAAGGTCTTCCCTGTAAGCATTTAGGTCATCATATGACCATGCAAAAACATGTCTAAACTTCCTCAACAAATCAATGAGAGATTTCCTTATAGCAGGAGACAACTGTAACGCCCCGCCAAGGGATCCAAAAGAATTAACCTAAAGTTTCACTAAGTTTGCTAAACATTTTTTTTTTTTAATGTAAGAAAGTATAACATACACATCAAACACATAGTAGCGGAAGCAATAACATGTAATCATCAACAAACATACATCACAAGTTACATTCTTTAAGGGTCCCAAGACGTTGAGTCACATTTAAATTTAATTAATTCTAAGTCTAACAAATACCACATACATATGAAAGAATAATCAGAAACTCCAATATCCATAATATACATTTGTTCCAAATGAATCTTGGCAAATTAATTCGGAATGCTCAATCATCCACTGTACATGTCACAGGGTATGAAAGGCTTAAAAGAATATACATATGTAAAGATAAAAATACATCATCCTCAAATCCATGATACAAAGTACAGTAAAATAAATGAAATCATCCACCATACATGATACATCAATACATCCATAATAATAAAACATCCATGAACAGAATGAAGGTAAATGCCAACCAAGAAAACTCTAGTCACAGTGACCACGGAACAGATCTCAATGGTAAGAGTAAAAAGCACTACCACCCGACCTCGTGGAACCTAAATGGTCCACTCCCACCGCGCTGAGGAGATAGTCTCAAGTCCCAAACAAGGTATCAAACACAAAACACAAGTACTCTCTAAGTCTGGGAAATCCTAAAAGTACACTAACTCAAAGGTTCCAACATAGATAGACATCTAGATCCAGAGGCACACAAAAACACATAGGAAACCTGCTATGCAAGCGGGAAAGTGTCATCGCAAAAGTCACGTTGGAAGTTACCCGAGCAATCCCTTAGGAATCCCGGGTCCCCTATGATCCTGCGGCCACTAGTATCCTCTCGTACTGACGAGGCATACTACGGAATGCAAGGTCGTAACCAAGCGCTCTCTCTACCCCATCCTAGTCTGTACTAGCACTCAAGGCATGGAAGAGAACATACAGTTATCTTATTAGGTTCATTTAAGTCAGTATTTAGGTGAGATGTTTTCACTTATTAAAACAAACAACTTACAATGAGTCATGCCCAGAGCCACTTCGGGTCTCCCGTCCCTCATTGCAAGCCACTTCCCAACACTACACATAGATAACCTACCCTAGGTTCATGAAATCACAAAATCAAGAATCATAATAAAATCACCTCAGTCCTATACAAGCGACTGAAAACATCATAAATATAATCCACAATCATCACATCAGTTCTTCATGAGCAACTGAATAGCCTCAAATAATAATCATAATGATCACAACAAATCTCTATCGGCATTTGAAGGCATCAATTATAAATCACAATATCCCATGGTTCTCCAACGAGCAACTAGAAAGAATCCCAATAATAGAACACAAAACTGATCGAAGGCTCCAAAATGGTCAAGTCAACACATGTCACAACATGACATCACCAAGAGCAAATAAAACACCTTAGTCCTCTCAAAGCGACTAGAAGGCAAATCAAATATAACTAATCGATGACTCAAAATGGTAAAGTCAGGTATCTCATAAACATACACCTCAGCTTCTCACAAGGAAACTGGACATCAATAACAACCAGTAAAAACATCACATCATAGAGCATATCACACATCACCATGGTTGGGTTTAGAAAGATCGGGAACAAATCGTCATAATATCACAATCGCATAACCCCAAAGCCTCTGGTAACAACCTAGGACTAGTCAACATCTAATCAACCCAAAACCCCAAACATAATATCATAAGAAAATAGAACAGTACAGTAAAGTTCATAGTTGGATACATTTTCAGAAAACACACTAGGTTTTAAGTTAAAGTTCAATTCACGTTTCTATGTACGTTTCTAATGTAGAATTTTCTCATTATTACCCTTATGCTTAAACCCGATTATTTACTTATAAATATAAGATTACTCTTAGATTAAAAGTCAATTTCTTCCTAACAAAATGACCTAAAATAATCTGTAATAATAATTTTTTTTTTTTTTTAAATTATTTTAAAATAATCAATAATGATTTAAATTAAATAACTACTATTTTATTAAAAACCATTATTTAACCTTTAATAATAATAACTCCTATTATTATTAAACATCCTTCTTAATTAAATTACTTAATGTTTTATTTAAATAAAAATTACATTTATAATCATATATAAATATTAATAAAATTTAACATTTAAAACTATCAATAATATTAATATGAAATTAATTTAAAACTTATTAAAAACTAATTTCAATTTTTTAAAAAAAACCGAATGCCAAAATATGGATCGGCATCATATATTAAAGTTTCTTTTTTTTAAAAAAAAAAACAAAAATTATAAAGCGATTTGGTAAATCACTGCCTGTGGCTTAATTGCAGCGCAGTGACTGCTGCGCAGGGTACTGCTGCGTCAGCAGTACCTGCTGTCACAGCAGTACTGCTGCGACACGCGGGCCGATAGGTAGGAAGGGGGGCGGGTCAACGACCCCCCCCCCAATATTAATATATTTTATTTCCTTAAAAAAATAAGCCTTTGTTAAATGATTAACAATTTCAAAAAAATAATTTATTTAGTTTATAAAATTTTATAAATAATTTAAGATTATAAAACAATTTTTTTTTTTTAATATAAATTTATTTATTTATTTATTTATTATTATTATTAATTTTTTTTTTTTTTTTTTTTTTTTTTTAAGTTGATTTTATCTATAATCTAATGGAGAAAACATTATCAACCCTAGCATTTAGGTCATCATATGACCATGCAAAAACATGTCTAAACTTCCTCAACAAATCAATGAGAGATTTCCTTATAGCAAGAGACAACTTCTTGCCTATGTATACCTTTTTAGGAGATTCAGTAGTTCCAAGATTTTTTTCTTCCAACTCTTCTGCTCCTTTGTCTTTGACTTTTGGTTGTACTCTATCTTGATGATCAAAAACACTTTCCAATACTACCAATCCCTTGGGCACTTAATCTGTTTTGAGCTGCAAAATTTCTTGGCCAAGAATTGTGTCTTTACCATCTACAGTTTCCATCAAACAACTGCAATCCAACTCCTTCCCATGATATCTATCCTCATTTAGGAGGAATTTCAATATATCTCAGTCATCCTCAAACACTTGCCAAATTTCAATGTTATCTGGTATCAAAGGTCTTGTCAGTGTTTCAATTTTAGAAACCCCTCAAAAGACACATCATCTAGTTTAATAGGCACATTAGCTAGCAAATCAGTCATTTTATTATTAGTCTTGTCCATCCAAGTTACTCCAAATGCATCAAATGCTTCAATCTCATCCAAACATCATTCCTATATTGTTTGAGCCTTCTATTCTTGGATGCATATGTTTGCCTGACTTGAGATACTACTAGTTCAAAATCACCAATCACATGTAATTTCCTTATACCATGTTTAGCAGCTACTTTCAACCCTGGCAGGAGTGCCTCATACTCTGCTATATTGTTAGTTCATGTGAAGTTCAGGGTGAAAGAATATCTAAAAGTCTTCTTATTCGGTGAAACAAAAACAACTCCAGCCCCCACCCCTTCCTTTGAGTTAGCTCCATCAAAATACATGGTCCACATTCCCTCCAAGTCAGAGCATTCAGATACTTATTGTGAAATCAATGGGGTTGGTTTCTCCTTTTTCTAGAACAATCACTTCAACCCTAAAGGCATTTAGATCAATATCCTGAAAACTTGTAGCGTCATTGTCTATGTTTTCTTCGATCATATGAGTTACCCTAAGCTCTCTGTTCACCTTAATAACTTTATCACCAATGTGAAAAGTAGCAAATGATAAATCACATTGTAGACTTCCCCACATAGCAACACTCCACTTCCTTGACAACAGCATACCATATTGTGGAGGGATGTCCACTACTAAGACACTCATGGTAAGGTCACTGTTAGGATATGCAGCTAGCTTGTATGGCAATGCACTGATGGTACTATAACAGGGGCACTGGTGGTACCTATAACAGGGACCTCTCTTGAATCCAAGGCACAACACCTCCCCTATTTAGTATCTACCTTCAAACCAAGGGACTCCATGATCTTAAAAGGCATAACAGTGTTTGAAGCATGAGAGTCAATCATACAATTTTTTACAATCTTATCATTTACTATCAAGCTCAAAAAGAAAAGGGTCAATGTTTTTAATAGAAGTTGCAGCTGAATTATCAAGGTATATTGGAGCTATCTAAGATATCACTCCTTCATCCCTTTTAATTTTAGACGAGGCTTGGGTCTTATCTCCTAGGGTATTTTCAATCTCAATGGCATTACTTTTTAGTTTTTCCAATTCCCCTCAACAAAATGCTAAGGCCTTATTCCTATGCTCCTCTATTCTAAACATTTCAGACAGAGGAACCTTCACAACAATTTGTGACAACATGGTCATCATATCAATGGAAGCATAAGGGGAAATTTTAACAACCATGTTTATATCCTCTTGTGGTTGCTCCATAGTGGCTTCAGGATGGCTATGAGCTCCTAGTTCAGGTCCCTCTGTAACTACAAGCTCTTTCTTTTTATCAGCACTTTGAACTAGCAAACTCTTTTTGGGTTCCCATTTCTTATCTTTAACACTCTTCACTTTAACAACTAATGGGCATTTTCGTTTGTCAGTATCAACTGATTTGTGGGTAACATCCTTGATGAAAATACCAGATGATTTACTAGTGTTATCATTCAATGTACTATTTCTTAGATTATAGGTACTCTGAACTTGGGCGACCATTTTTGTAGTTATTTTGTCAATTTCCTCCTTGGATGGCTTCCTCAAGTTCATGTGTCCTACCTCTGATGCCATGTTGCATGCTTTGTCATCAATTTCTTCCTCATTATCTGAAAAAACTTGCTGATGATAGACTCCATATACACTTCGCTGATTTTTAACATTCCATTTGGACTCTTCTACATCTGATTGCTCACAATCACAGCAGGAACTAACCAAGTTACATGCCACATCATCATGATTCCCTTCCATTGCTTCTTCTGATTGTGATTGTTGAGATGCAGAGATTGACTGAGCCACTGCACAATATTCAAGAGAATGAGGGGATTGACAAACCATACACCAAGGCATTTCTTCAGCAACATTCATAGAATTCCTCTGCAATGAATCTGATGTATTTTTCTCATTTGCACCTTGCACAAAATTACCAATGGGTTCACCATCCTTCCACTATGTGTTGTAGAGGTAATTTTGGAATCTAGTTTGCCTATTGAAATTGTTGTTAAGCTTTGGTTTGTCACCAGTATTAGGCTTGTTGACATTGCCCAATGAAGGCTTCATGTTTTTTAACAGATTCAACATCTAATCCATCTTGTCCTCTTTGGGCTTCTTGTTTGCAGTAGGTTTATCACCTTCTTTCTTATTTCGCCTAGGGTTGAAAAGTTTTGGATCATCTCTCCTCCCCAACTTTCCTGAGACTCTTCTGTTGTTTTCAATATTCACAACAACTCTGAAAGCATCTCTTAGTGTCTTAGGATCTTTATCTCTCGACATTTATGCCATCTTGCTATCAAATGCATTGAAATATGTGGTTAGGCATACATTCTCATCTAGTTCCATGACTTGGAATAACTTGTACATGCCCTTCTGGAATCTAACATTAAAATCAAATGTAGACTCAGTTTGATTTTTCTTGATATTGTTAAATTCGTTTAAAAAGAAGTTGGCATTGGTGTTATCTCCATATTGTTCTTTAAAGCATTTCTCTAAGTCATCCCATGAACCGATGCTACCATCAGGGAGTCTTCTAAACCAATCCCTAGCATCTTCAATGAGTGAATATATGAACAATTTCACAACCACGATCTTCATGCTCCACCTCATAATCATTTAGCATGTCAGTGAATTTCCTAAGGTGTTCCTCACCACTAATTGCATTGTTTTCAGAAAACTTTGAGGCCTTATCTCTCAATTCATTTCGAATGGGATTTGGATAGCTGGGAATACTCATGAAGGACATTTGTTTATATCTTTCCATATATGTGGGTTTTCTCTGAAATCCTAAAATATTTGTAGAACTGGGTCCAGTAGTTTGAGTTTGCGCAACTACTTTCCCTTGCTGCCCTATACCTTGCTGACCTACTATAGTAGAGAAAGAGGCTGGTCCTGGCTGGGATATCCCTATGCTACTTGCCTTTGGGCCACAAACTGGATTAGAGGACATACCTTGTGAAGGCTGAGCTTGTCCCATGGTTATACCAGGAATAGATTTAAAGAACTAGATCTTCCTCTTCATTTCTGCAGCCTGAGCTTCATTCTTAACTTTCTCCAACTCCTTGGCCAACTCTTCTCATTCTTTTCTAGCCTTTTCCAACTCCAAATCAATTTGAGATATACCATGAGTATCATTGGGTGTAACAGTGGGTTCATTTATTTGAATTCCCACAATCTTTTGTTTGCCTTTATCAACAACATTAGTAGTAAGGTCAACTATGTTTGGATTAGCTCTATTTTCTTCAATAGGTTTATATGGCTGGACTTGTGTCATGACAAGTCCTTGCTTCTCATGTAAGGCACATTCCTGTTCTTGAACTTTAGATCTGATTTGTCCAAGATCTCCAAATACATCTGAGTGTAAGGGTGTAGATTTCTCTTCCAACCTCTAATTTTTCTCTTTAAGCATGGCCATTCTTCTAAGTAGATTATCTCTTTCCAAAAGAGCATTCATAATGACCATCTCCTTTTCTTTCTCCAAGCATAGGCGCTTGGCATCTTCCTTAGCAACTTTCTTTCTAGAAACCTCCACCTCAACCAACAAATCATCATGATCTGTTGTTGTAGCTTCAAATTCCGTGGGATCACTTAAATCAATGAGATTTCTCTCTATGAACGGAATTGGTTGAGGACCAGATTTGACTGGCTGAATATCTTTTGATACCAGGCATGGGTTTCTTCCTTTAGATCCACCTAATAGGAAAACTATGTCTCCTATTGATGAGACCGTTTTGTCCTCGTAAGCTTCTTTATTTTGAAAAGGAGTTGTAAAGAGATCACCAAGCAACTTAGTATTTTCAGAACTAGAACCTAAAGATGACAGTTCCTTTTCTTCCAGATATTAATAATTATGATCACACTTGCATTGGATATGAAGAAAACACCGAGATCAATGTATCATGACAGATTTGGCTAGAAAGAGATAAGTATTCTATGATTATACTTTTAGTATAGATCATAAAAAAAAATTATTTAGCTGAGAATAGTGTATGCTATATTTCTCTCCATTATATATTAATTTTATGAGTTATTAAAGATATCTCTTGGTTGCAAGATGAATTAAGATGCAATGAGATGATGAGAGATCATGCAGATTGTAGAAATGGACTTGGGGACGTTGCTTGCAGTCATGATACATGTCTTCATTAAAGAAGAAGAAATGATATTCAGAGGAAGTCTATTCAGCTTCAGAGGGAGCTTGTGTGGTAGAGGGAGAATGCAAATGCTTTTTGCTTGATCAATCGTTGGAGTTAATCAATTTATTGTGATATTCAAACTGTGAGTTTGTTGCTCCTCTTGCGAGGAAGTCTCGATTGAGAGGGAGTCGCAACATTCAAATGATCTTTATGTGCTTTAATGAGTTCTTCTCTTGGAGACAAGTTCACTTGGTGCAATCCCTTGTTAATGAATTCTTCTCTATGAGAGAAGTTCAATTTGCAATCCCTTGCTAACAAGTTCTTTTATGCGAGAGAACTTGGAGGTAAAATCCCTTGTTCTACTCTCTGCAAGTAGGTATAGTGGATCCACCTTCTACGAGTAGGGATGGTGGGAATGCATTCTTCTCTGGGAGAAGTCTAAGGTGAAAGCCCTCAATTCACCCTCTATGAGTAGGCATGGTGAAAATAAATTCTTCTTTGGGAGAAATCTGAGGTGAAAGCCCTGTTTCCACCCTCTGTGAATAGGTATGATGGATCCACCCTTTGCGAGTAGGCATGGTGGAAGTCATGTGTGTGACTCCATGACTTTAACTCTATGCTCTTATGAAGCAACTATAGTGAATAATGTTAAATGCTGAGCTAACAATATTTTAATGAGAATCTATGTAATGAGAATTTATTATTGACATCTTTGGTTGCAGCTATTTGTGCCTGCTATACTAAAGATCTCTCTTTCGCTAAAAGGGAGTATTGAAGATTGTAGCTACAATAGAGATCTTTATCTCTAGTTTTGCTACATGTTGAAATTGGGACAATACGTCTATATTGCATCAACAGCCAGAGAAGATATTTATGATGATATTTTCATCATGTTTATTATTGTAATCAAGTGACCACAATGTGGCATTCAACGTGTGCTAGATGTCACACTCTAAATATTTGACATTTTGTTATATGAAAAGAGATGCAACATACAAAGAGTCGTGCATTTGAAAATATGAAGAGACTAATATTTGGAAACTAAAGAGAATTTCAGTCGTGATATAAAGAGTTTCTCGATTCAATATATAGAAGATTGGTTTGTGTGTATGGGATGGCAGCAAGTTGTAAGGATTGTACTTAAACTTCTATTATAAATACACGAGAGATTTTTCTAGTGTAGCTGGGTTTTTTTCCCTCAAGTTGGAGGTTTTCGCAGGATAAATGTTATGTGTCTTTATGTGCCTATTTTTAGTTCTTCTCTTCTTTATTATCGTCTATCATTATTTCTGGGCAAAACATTAACAAAAAATAAGGCAAGTTGTCAGGACAAAAGGGATTGACCAGTGGTTGATGGCTTCTGCCTTGCGAACTACTGTAGTTTGGAAAATATCAAGGATTTGAATCTCTTTTTTCTGATTTAAACCCTTCTTCAGCATCTGTAATAATCGTATTATGATTGTTATTTTCCAGAGGCAACCAAGTGTCCTCATCATGCTCGGGCTCTTTTCTACTGAAAGCAATGACGTTTCTTTCTTTCAAACAGTTACTGCACCAAAGTACAGCTGGTACCATCCATCTATATCTATAGGGCTGGATTAATTAAGTTATGTAAGCTTCAAATACAATAGTTAGAACCATAGCTTTTGTCTGCAATGTAATTATATCTCTCTATAAGGCATATGTGAAGCTTCTGGGATATACTAGCATTTTAAATGCTTACATTGTGAGATTCGTTATAGGCCTAATTTACTACGAGTATTTCTTCTGTTGGAATCGGTAATAGGAGTTCTCAGTGCTCACTGAATAATTTTCTAGTTTTCGTGACCCACTGCAGCCAATGCTTATCAAAAATCATTTAGAATTAGCTTTACAGGGGATTTAGGACTCTTGTCAGGAACCCTAAGTTTTTATTCGCTTACAGGTAATTTTGAATCATAATATTTGTCACAAAGATTACAGGAATTGATTCGTTCAATAAGTTTGATTCATTCTTTTCAATCTCATGTGCTTTTGAAAGACCACTCTATTTCAGCTCGTATACATGCCACTTCTATGGTGGCCGCAGAAATAAATGTTAGAGGAGAACCCAATGAAAGAATTAGACAGAGAGTTTATTTGCTTCTTTTTTTTGTATGAAGAAAGTTCTGTAATGCAGGAAAATGCAACTTACATTTATAATCATAATTTCGGTCCTTAGAGATGCTTTTCTCTGCAAGAGTCGAGAGCTGTGAATCCAGTTGTTCTAACGCGGCACGAGCCTTTTTATTTGGAGAAGATGTATCAGCGGTGCCTTTGTCATCACCAATTGTATTCAGTTCACACCTAGCTTTTATTCTTCCCTTTTTCCTTCCGCAAATCGTACTGTTCTTGTAATTGAACTGTGCGGTGGTGGAGATTTTTCTGTATGGTAATGTGATAGTAGAGATGAAGGAGGTGGTTGATTTTATATTTGTGGGCAGAAGGCAAAGTGGAGGAAATGGGTATGTGGACTGAAGAACACAGAAGTTTGTCATGATAGAGGGGATTTACAGAGAAATAATTTGCAGTACTGAATATTGGCAAGAGGCTTAGACAAATAAACTAAGTCCGCATGTTTGTTTTCTCTTGGCCCGAGATATGTCTGTGTTTGGCTGTCATTTAGCATTAATAATATAGAACCGTTTGCTATCCAGCCAAGTAAGTGTCATGATATATTTAAAATTTAACTGTCGCGCTTTTCTGTTTGCGGTTTAGACGTTTCCTATTGGAGAGTGGGGGTTTGGAAGAACATAATAGGCCTTCCATCCTAATTTGACTACTAAAATGATATATGTGTGGGATTCTATTTTCAATATAAAACTTCATCTTAAATGGGTGAATGTGGCCTCTAGATCAACTTCTAGTTTATTTAGTGTAAAAGTGTAGTTTAGGTTGTTTTGTGTAAAATGGTTGAAAGGATTATTTTGAAAATGGGAAAATTAATTAATAGGTATAGTATTTTTTCGATTTTGAAATAGGTTATTAAGGGAAGTGTGTTGATTGGAGTACTTTAACTATAACTATGTTTATTGTAAAACAATAATCAAATATTTTTGGTTGTGTTGTATTAAAAATTATCTTTCATTTTACAAGTGTGAATTGATTTGTTTCATTGTTAAAAAAATTTCTATTACATTATGTTATGTTTATTTTTCTTGATTTAGCATTAAAGTATTAGTATGAAAAAATAAAAGAAAGTTAAGTTAATTTCTTTGACAATGTGTAAGGTTACAAAACACTGGAATAGGTCACTATTTGCACATTACTCTGTAAATGTGGGTTCATAGATCTCTTACTACATCCATAATTTTAGACTCTAAGTTTATGAAATTGGTTCAACAAATGTTCTATGAAGGCTTGAGACACACATGTTAGAAATTTCTTATGCACTACCCTGGAAATTCGTGACAAGGGCTCAACCGCCTCCTATGTACTATAAGTTGAATGCTTGTATCGGACATCAACAAATTGGTCTTTTGGTGCAACGACAACCCCACTATAACAAGTGGTATCAGAGCTTGGTCACAGGTTTGAATCCTCAGACCCTCGGGTAATGTTGAGGGGGACATTGTTAGAAATTTGTTTAATGCTCCCCTCAAGATTCATGACAAGGGCTTAACCGCCTCCTATGTACTATAAGTTGAGTGGTTGTATTGGACATTGACATATCAGTCTTTTGGTGCAATGGCAACCCCATTCTAACAATGTGTATAAAAAATTTAAAAGTTTAGGCATCTTATTGATAAATATTCTAAGCTACCCAAAAAAAAGTTGTGAATTTGGAAGTAGATTCTATATCTCCTAATCCATTTGAAGAAAATCCTTAATCCTTTGCCTTTGAAAATGAATTCTCAATATTTTAAAATCATCAAGAATGTAAGAATGATAAAGAATCTCAATGCATAAAGTAATTTTCACTCACTCAATAGAGGCTAGTACTATAAGTTTGCAGTATGGAATTGGTGATTTGAGGAAGTTTGAAGATCTAAAGGTTGGGAGCTTTCAATTAATGCTAGAAGGTTCATGGTTTTAAAGGAGAAAATATAGTGAGAAAACCTTATCACTGGGATTAGTTACACATGCTTTAGAAGTGTTGGAAGGAGGTTTGACCTTCACCTCAATTAATGGTTTTAACAAGAAAAACCCTTAAAGAAATATTTTATAAAATAAATCGTTACCAACTTACATAAGTTCACCCATTTAGGAACAATGGATCTATAGTAACAAAAATAAAAACTATCGAACAAGAGTATTTAGGGCTTAAAATTTGGAAAGGATGAAGTTGTCCATCAGATTAGTCATCTTAACAAGACAAATTATAGTCCACAAATCAAGTTGTTTGACTCCAACATATCATTTAACTATGATACTTTTAAAGAGAAAATATTAGGTCAAAGGGGAAAAACTTATTTTAAGAAAATACTCTACTTTGTAATGGCTCCAAAGGGATTTCTCAAAAAAATAAAGCCAAAGAATTAATTAATGTTGGAATCAAAAATAAGGAAGGTCGCTCACACATCATGAAACAAGATTTAAAGAACTCAAGGGAAGTAGTCAATAGAAAGCAAAAAAACCTAAAGCTTGTAATCTCTATGAAACAACACAAACGAAGATTTTTTCCAAAAAATTTGAGAGGACCTTATAATAGTGCTCACAAATAATTTTTACTAAACAAGAGCTCTGAAGGAACTAGAGTCCCTTCCTTCTCCTTGAAATAGAAGATTGATTTGCGCCTAGAACATAACATGTAAACATTTGTACCATGTTTAGTTACTATTTATAATTTTCTATTCTTTTAAATTTTTATTAACTATTTTATATTTAGAAATAGATTTTATTTTATAATTTTAAAATTGACATAATAATTAATTATATTTAATATTGATTATTGATTTTATATTTAAAATTGATTATAAGTTTTATACATTAATGAAATGTTTAATAAAGTTGATGGTGTTAAACTATGCTTCCCTAAATAATATTTAGTGTTATAGGATCAATATTTATTTATTTTTTTAAATTGTCAAAAAAATCAAAAAAAATATTTGACATAACAATTTCAAAGATTGGCAAAATGAATGTTTTTTATTTAACAACTCTAATTTGATATTAAATTATATACTGATAAATATTAAATATTATTAATGTAAATTAGCATTAAAAATGAGAGATTAAAAAAGGCCATTTCTACTTTTAGAGACACTTCTCATTATAATTGTTGAAACATATTGACATAAGTATGAGAATGTGTTTCAATCATTGTTTTGTCATTGATGTCAAACCTACTACTTGCTAGTAAGACAACTACCTAGTTGATTTGAGTACTATCATTTGTTTGATTGATGAGGAGATTTTGATCAAATGAGATAACAAAAGCACCTAAAGGAAAGGTTGAGTTATGGTAATAAGGAGTACAAAGATTAGTTAAGACAATGATATTATAGTGCATTGATTATCTACTTAAGGTTGCAAAAGGTTGGATATACTGACTAAGTCTAGAAGAATTAGTCTACCAAGCTTGACCGAGTGGATAGTAGGTGTCGAGAAAAGTTAGTGCAAGCTAAGCAAAAAATCAGTTGGAGCCAAGCAAAGTGAAAGTTTAGTGTATGCCAAGTGATATAGTGTAAGCCAAGTAAAGTTTAGTTAATGTCGAGCACCGGTAAACTTTACTGTTTTCTGAGTTATCTAATGGATGACGAGTGGAAGAATGGTTTGGAAGCCAAGTGATAGCATATTGATGTCGAGTGTTAGTATTCATGTTAAATCAAAGATTTGATGAATCTGAGCCAACTATTTTGTTTTCTTGAATTTTGTGAAGCATGTGGATGATAACTGTGATGAGTTGGTGGCACAGAATACATAGTAAATCATTTTGAGGTGAATACAAAGAGGATTGAAGAAGAAGTTTCTAAAAGGGACTCAAATGAAAACATGGGTACATGGAATCCTACCTAAGCCTACTTAACCCTAAAATGAATGATAGAGGTTGAATGAAAAAACATCTTAATTTTCTATTTATAGAGATGGTTGGTCAGAAGCAAGGTTGGTCATGTTCGAGAACCTAAGTTAGATAAGAGGTCTAAAGTATTGCTTCATTAAGTGACCAAATAGAAGACACTATTATTGGCAAGCAAAGGAAGAAGGCTTAAAAGTGTGAATGCTTGAAGGATGAACAAGCTATCAGAGCTAAATTGTGTGAAAGCCAAGCAGAATGGAGGATTGAAACAAAGATCTATAATTTGTAAAGTGAGTTGTAATATGTTATCAGATCAAGCCTTACTATTACTTTCTAATCATTGTACCAATCTAGGGTAAATCCTTTGGATTAAGGTTGACCTAATAGTCATTTGTAAATCCTTTAAATGTGACATTCCGAGTGAATGATCTAAAGTCCTCTAACAAGGCTCACTCCTAACATGGTGATTAAAATCCTCTAACTAGGTCACATTTAATAGTGTGTATTGTAACCTTTAACAGGGTTGGCCTTTCATAGGGCATCGATTCATAAGAGTCAGAATGAGTACCATGATACTGGTGGTTTTTCCTAGATTGGGTTTCCATTTAAAATCCTAGTGTCAAATGTGTTATTAACTATGTTATGTTTCATGTTTACATTTCTGCAAAGTTATTTTAACCTATGATAGTAATTTGCAAGTTTAAGTGGTTGTATGATCTAATGGATGCATGCATGAATATGTTTAATGGATATGGTTTCACTAAGCTATGAAAAGGTTTATTTAAACATTTGGACCTTGGATAACTAATTCACCTCCCTCTTAGTTATTATAAATAATTACAATAATTGGTATCAAACCATCTACTTAAGAGGACTAGTTTGAAGGTACTAGAAGAAAAAGATCAAGATGTCAAAAGGAGATGCATCCAAACTTAACAAGGGAAACTTTCTATTGGAATTTACAAGTGGGGAGGTTTACTTCTGAGGGGTGGGGTGTGAATCAAAAGTAACTAACTTTAACCTTTTAAAAACTTTTAGCTGAGATCATTCATATGCATCTAACATATCTATGAAAAATAAAGACACGCATGAAAATAGATAACAAAAGATTTTGGTCACCCAGAAACCCTCCAAAATGAGAAGGTAAAACTAGGGTGGGGATGACACCCACAAATTATCACTGCAACAATATGTAACTATTTAAGGTTACAAAGTTTGACCACTTTCAATGGTCTTCCCTGTGAAAGGTCTATCCTATTAAAGACTTTACACCCTATTAAAAGTGACCTAGTTAAAGGATTTACAAACACTCACTTGGAATGTTACCCTATTAAAGGATTTAGCACCTTGTTGAAAGGCTTACAACATGGCTGTTAGACCAACCTATCATCATAGGATTTTCATTCCTAATACAATGGCTAGAGAGTATTAGAAATTCTTGAATTGATGACTTGCAATCTTCAATTGTTGATTCTAGATCCTTGTTCTATACAATCCGATTTGATCCTTCCTAATCTGATATGTCTCTACTCAAAATGTTGATGCTCTATTTTAACCAAATGGATTCTGCAATGCTACTCTTCCTTTTTGAAGTCTTTACACCCCTCTAAACTTCACTAGCATTCTCCCATAAACTCTTACTCATGCACGAATAATGGGGTGTTGTCCTCCTTTTAAAGGCTTTGAAGACTTAGGGTTAGGTATGAATCTATGTTCAATATTCATTCTTCTTTTCCTGCTCAATTCTTTTACTTTTTCCTATTGGTTGCATGCTTTCTCCATTTTTCTTATTGGTTGCATGCTAATTACACAGGGAATGCAAAAGATTCGATCTTATCTTCAAGATCCTTCGAGATTCATCCTAAGTCAGCTCAAAAATAGTTTACATCTAAGTTTGTGAAGGCACAAACTCATATGTTGATTCTATGTTACTCGACACTTGCTAGTTGTTGATGCTCAGCACATATAGGAATTTTGTCTCACTCGGCTCCTATAGTAACTCTATCTTGCTCGATATCAATACTTTGCTCAGCACCTATAATGACTCAACATCACTTATCACTCGGTGCTTGATACTTGCTCGACACCTGTTGAATTTTTGGCTCAACACATATTGTAGCTTGGCATCTGTATCATATTCGGCATCAACTTAGAAATTGGTTAAGTGTGTTGACACTCAAATGTCAAAACCAATCTAAGACCAACACTTTCTTGCATGGCAAAGTCTAATGAAGCTACACCTTGGAGGTCTTGGAGACCATGCACAATCTACCATCATCACTAAGCACGTTGGTCCTGTTGGAGCCTTAATTGTTGAAGATCTAGAAAAAGAAAAAAAAAACACAATCAAGCAATGTTGGAGATTACCTTTGCCCTGAGTTATTCTGAGATCAATAACATCAAGGGTTGTGATAGTGCAAAAAAAAATGTTCGATCTTTGGTTGCAGCTTCGGGATCTTTGACAAATGTTTTAAGAGCCAAATCTAAAAGTCTTAGAGGTAAATTAAATGATATGAGGATGCAAGAAGGTGAGGATGTTGCTCAATATTCCTCTAGAATAAAAGATGTTGTTAATTCTATAAGAGGAGCTATGGTAAGATAGATGATGATATTATAGTATTAAGAAAAGTTTTGAGAACATTGTTGCCCATCTATGCTATTAGAGTTTCGGCAATACAAGAACTGAGATGTATACCAGGTTTTAATCTGACCCTTGAAGGTCTAGTAGATAGGCTCACTACTTTTAAGCTATCTAAATTTTACAACTTCAAATCTAACAATGTTGAATTTGCTTTCAAAGGTAAGCTATCATTGAAGGAACCTAATGAGAAGAAGAAGAAGAAGTAGGTAAAATCTATTTCCAGTGATAGTGATACATATGAGGAGGATTTAGAACAGCTTGAAGCACTACTAGCAAGGAGATTTCACAAAAAAATATAAAGTTAGGTTACCTATCATGTGTTTTAATTACAATAAGGATTGTCATATTGTTGCTAGATGTCCAAAGAAGAAGAACAATAGAAGTGGTGAAAAATAGATAAGCAAAAGAGGTGAGGACAACAAAGATTACAAAGACAAAGGCAAGAAGTCTTTCTACATTGCAAAAGAGGAAACCAAAGATGGATTTGATGATAATGATGATGAAGTGGTGTATGTTACAGTGAAGGATGGTTCTGATGAGGATGAGGCAAATACACTAGTGTCTTGTGTGAACAAGAATGACAGATTGATCATTGATAGTGGGTGTTCACATCACATGACTGGAGATTAAAGTAAGTTCATTACCTTGAATTATTATGATGGAAATAGTGTAAGGTTTGGTAATGATGCATCCTGTCTGATAAAATGAAAAGGTTCTATCAAACTCATAGAAAGATTTTATGTGACATGCTTATTATGTTGAAGAACTTAACTATAATTTGTTGAATGTGTCACAATTGAATAGTTCAGGTTGCAAGGTTGAGTTTGAGGAGATAGCTAAGATATATGATACTGATGGAAAAATAATTGGAAAAGATGATCAAGCAAGAGGTAATCTATTCTACCTTGATATGGATGATGCTACTTGTCTAGTTGTAGAATTTGATGATGCATGGTTATGGCACAAGAGGTTATGTCATGCTAATTTTGATAACTTGGTTAGTATTAGTAAAATGAGAAGAGCCATAGGCTTGCCTAAGTTGAAGAAACCTAATAATATAATTCACAAACAATGTCAGTTAGGCAAAATGACAAAATCTACTTTTAAGAGCAAGACTCACACCTCTAAAGGAATTTTGGAGATTGTTCATACTGACTTGTGTGGACCAAATGATGTGCAAAGATACAAAGGTGATAAGTACATTATGCTATTTGTTGATGATTATTCTATGATGATGATAGATATGTTTCTGAAATAGAAATATGATGCTTTCCAAATGTTTAAGTGGTACTTAGCAAGAGTTGAAAAGGAAATAGGTAAAACCCTAAAATGTTTACGATCTGATGGAGGAGGAGAATTTACATTAAATGAGTTTGAGATGTTTTGTTATGACAGAGGAATCAAAAGATAGACATCTGCACGTAAGACCCCTCCACAAAATGGAATTGTTTAGAGGAGAAATGGATTTGTGATGGACTGTGCTAGGACACTCATGATGGAGAAGAATGTTGCTTTGAAATACTAGAGAGAGGTTGTAAGTACAATTGTCTATACCTTGAACCATGTGCAAGTCAAGAAAGGTACTCATTCAACACCTTTTGAACTATGGTATGGATACTCACCCAATGTAAGATATTTTAAGGGGTTTGGAAGCAAGTGTTATATTCTCAAAGATTTCAAGAATGGTAAATTAGATACAAAAAGTAAATAAGGTGTATTACTTGGCTCTTCCACAAGAAGTAAAGCTTATAAGTGTTTAAATACTAACACTAAAAAAGTTGTGGAAAGTGAAAATGTAAAATTTGATAATATACAAAAGTACATGAGGTTGAACCTATGAAGGAACCAAAGATATTGTAAATCAAGTTACAAATCAATAGCAAGTTTCAGTGACTATCGAGTCACATATAATGAATGTTGAGTTGCATTCAAGAACTGAGCTATAGTTAGGTGTCGAGTTGTAGACTAAAGCTGAGACACATTCTGATTATGAGATTAGTGTACATGAAAGAGATGTTTAATTACTTGATAGAGAAGTACATAGTGATTTAGAAGTTGAAAGACCTAATGAGGAAAATAGAGCAGAACCAAGATTTTCAAAGTATATCAAAAGGCATCACCCTACTACACAAATTATTGGAGATAAAGATGCAAGACCAATGACAAGAAACAAGCTAAGAAATGATACATGTTAGCTTAGCATGCATGAACCTAAAATAGTGAAAGATGCCTTAGAAGATGTGGACTAGAGTAAAGCCATGAAAGAAGAGATTGAACAGATTGAGAAGAACAAGACATGGATTCTACTTCCTAGACCAGAAGATAAAAATGTGATTGGCACCAAGTGGGTCTATAGAAACAAGTTTGATGAAAATGGTGAAGCCACAAGGAATAAGACAAGATTAGTTTAGATAGGTATGCACAAGAAGATGGGATAGACTATAGAGAAACATTTTCCCCTATTGCAAGATTGGAAGGAGTAAGAACTCGATTTGCTTACTTTGCATACAAAGGTTTCAAATTTTATCAAATGGATGTTAAATTTGCATTTCTGAATGACATATTGAAAGAAGAGGTCTATATATAACAGCCAAAAGGATTTGTTGATGCTAACAAAAAAAATATGGTATGTAAACTACACAAAACTTTATATGGTTTAAAGCAAGCACCAAGAACATGGTATGAAAGGCTTCACACTTATCTTGTGAAGATTCAATTTGAGAGGACTGATGATAACAACAATTTGTACTTGAAGACAAAAAAAGAAAAAGGCATTTTACTATCTGAAATTTTTGTTGATGATATCATATTTGGAGGTCAAGATAATTTATGTAAAGCATTTGCAAATGAAATGAAGAAAGAATTTGAGATGTCTATGTTTAGAGAGATCGAGTTCTTTGTGGGTTTGCAAGTACATCAGATGAAATATGGTATATACATCACTTAGTCTAAGTATGTAAAGGAGATACCGAAAACTTTTGGATTGGAAAATTCCTAGCTAGTAAGCACATCTATGGTGATAGGACACAAGTTGTCAAAGAATGATGATTCAGTTGGGGTGAATCAAACATTGTATAGTTCTATGTTTGGGAAATTGCAATATGTAATGCATATTAGACCTAATATTGCATTATATGTTGGGATAGTTGCAAGATTCTCTACTAATCCTAGAAAGAATCATTTGATGATTGTTAAGAGAATAATGAGATATTTGAAAGGAACAAAAGACTATGGTCTATACTACAAAAAAAATGAGAAGTTTGACTTGAGAGCCTACACTGATGTCAATTAAGCTAGAAATATTGATGACAAAAAGAGCACTAGTAGAGGAGCATTTTTCTTAGGAAAAAGGTTGATTACATGAACTAGCAAGAAACAAAATTGAATATCTCAATCTACTGTTGAAGATGAATATGTTGTTGTTGCACTAAATTGTACAAACATTGTGTGGATCAAACAACTACTGAAATATATGAAGGAGGAAATCATTGAACCTGTGATACTTTATTATAATAATACAAGTGCTATAAATATATCAAAGAACCTTGTGATGCATACAAAGATTAAGAACATTGCAATCGAGTCTCATTACTTGAGAGAGTTAGTTCAAGACAAAGAGGCGAAGATGGAATATGTGAATACAAAAGAGCAAATAGTTGATTTCTTCACAAAAGCATTACCTAAGGATGCTCATGAGTATTTAAGAGGGAAATTAGGGGTGATACCCCTATCCAAGGCTATTTCAGGAGCATGAGTAATGCCCTGCATCAACTAAGATGATTGATACATGTTACACATTGTGTTGGAATTACGAATTAGAAGTTTAAACTTGGACCTACGAAACATTCACCATTCATTCATCACATGCATAAGTAAGCTAAAATAACATGTAAAGAATATGCATCTAAAACATATAACCATGTGAGCATTCATAGACATAACACCAGATATGATTACCTAGAAACCCTCCAAGTGAGAAGTTAAAACTAGGGTGGGGATGACACCCATAAATCTTCACTACTGCACTAATAAAGTGTATCCAATTAATGTTACAATGATTTGACCGTGAAACATGATCTACCCTGTGAAAGGTTTTCCCTATTAAAGGATTAAAAAGACTATTAAGTCTCACCTTGTTAGAGGATTTCAACACCCTATTAGAAGTGTGCCTTGTTAGAGGACTTCAACTTACAATTAAGTAAGCACCCTATTAAAGGATTTCATACAACCTATTAGGACTACTCTATTAAGATATTTAATTGAAATCACTTGTTAAAATGTCTCAACATAGATCCTATGGTTGGCACTTGCTTGCCTGATAACATATCACCTTCAAGCAGTGTCTAATTGATCTTTCATGATCATATGTCTCAATGTTGTATTTTTTCTCTATCCTTTGTTCTTCTCTAACAGATTATGTAATTCACTCTCAATTCTAAGTCACCTTGAATGCTCTACAAACTATCTTGTTCGCTCCTTCAATTCCTTCCACATTCACTCTCCTCTATCAACAATATAAAGAGTTTACAACTTTGTCCTCTTTAAGAAGACTTAGGTGGCTTAGGGTTAGGTATAATCTATGGCTAAGATTCATCCATTTTGCCACTTAAACCTTCTCTTTTTCTAATTGGTTGTATGTAATTGCATAGGGAATCCAAATATAGATTCGTCCTTATCTCCATAATATCAAAATATAATCTTAAGTCAGCTCAAAAATAGTTTACATAGTTGTTTGTGCCATTACAAATAAATATGTCAAAACTATGTCACTCAGCATATGAATTCTCTGATGCTCAACATGCATTGTTCTATATAATCTGACTCGGCACCTGCATTGCTCGGCATCCACTGTTTACTTGGCTCTTGAATCACTTGGCATGGTCTAATATATTACATGTTGTGCTCGACATGTATTACTAGTTCAACATGAACTAAGTAAGTGGCTTAAGTGTGTTGGTACTCACTTGTCAAAACCAATCTGAGATCAACAATCTCCCCCTTTGACATGAATGTCAAAAACACTTGAATATTCATGGTCAACCGTAATCTCTCGAGCATAACATATCCATGACTTGGCATATATATACAAAACTTCAAAATTTCAAAATTTTGCATTAACTTGTATACCTCAAATTTTTATAACTCCCCTTGAGTTAATGTGTCTAATTTGTATCCAAAATATGTGCTTTCTTTGACTTCAATGCATTGTGTCTAATACTCTTTCATCTGATATGCTTTCTCTTAGCTGATACATGTCCCTATTTGCTTGGTTTCTCTCAAAAATGTATACAACCTCAATGATATAACTCTGTTATTATGCTCCTCCTTTCTTATTTATTTCTCTTTTGTTCATACATATCCTTATCTTTTGTTCATACATCTCCTCATTCTCTATCTCCTCCTTTGTCTTTATCTCCCCCTTTTATCTTTATTTATCTCCCCCTTTTTGACACTTATGTCAAATGGATTATACACTTATAGTGTGTTTGTCCAAGAAAGATTTATGGACATCCATTATTATCCTTAGAGTTACATCCCAATTATCACATGCAACATTCAATTATTTAATTTGGATTGCAAGCTCGACAACAAGGTGCACTCGACCATCTAAAGTAGAAAGATTGGGGTCTTTCTTCAATAAGGTTTGAGCATAGCCTAGCTCCTTGTGCATTATCTCCATATGTGGAGTGAGGGTGGCCTCAATATTTGTTAGTTTGGCTCTAATATTAGCCTCATCTACTATTAAGATAGCTGACTAACTTTGTGCCTAAAGAAATGTTCTGAAATGCTTCTCACTCTGAGCAGAATTTGATGGTAGGCTTGCTCCTGATGTAGATATTTTTCTCTCTAGACTCAGAATGTGACTTTTGGTCTCTTGGATGAAGAGTGTAGGATTGCATAATTTTTTGTATAGTGAGAATATATTCTCAAGTACCTTCTTCAATCCTCAACCTTTATTGCCAAAGCAACTTATTGTAGTGCTATCTCACTGGATATTTTCTCATTTACTTTGCCTTGAAACTTCTTTTCAAACCATTCTAAGAGTTTTGCATTTGTATCAAGGTCTTCATTAGTGACCTTTTCCACTATATCAATCAATTTTTCTATGAGTGGCTTGGTCTCTTCAAAAGTTGGTAGGTTAAATGCATCTAAAAAGATGTCCTTTATATCTTGAAGTGCTTGCTTCTGCCAATGTTCTCTCCTAAGCATTTCTTGATGGTTTTTCCTCTCTAAGGCTTGTTGCAAAATGCCTATTTGCTCCAATGTCATAGTATCATACTCATCCTTTGGAATAATTATTTCTTCATCAAGGCTTATGTCTCCATAATGGATTACCTTTTCTACCTTTGATGAGCTTGGGCTTGGCACTGGAATTTGCAATGGAATGGCTTCTATGCTTGGCCTTTGGAGAGTTTGAGTAGAAGGAGTGGCAGATTTTGGTAAGGCTACTAGTGTTTGGATGACCACTTGTTCCTTCATCTTTGGTGTTTGATCACTCTCTTCAAGAATGCCCTGTTCTATCACTATGACTTGGCTAGCACCTTGTTCTTGTGCTATAGGTACAGATGAATCTATCTATCATGTTTCTTGGTGTTGACCTATTGTAGTGTCTTTGTCTTCTACCTTCTCCTCAATTGTATCAATTTTAATATTTATATCATCCTTGGTAGATGTGTCTACTATTTTTTGAATTAAAGGTTGAATATTGGTGACTTAAGGGATGATTGAAGGTGGTTCTTGTGGATTCACCTTTTCCCTTGTGGCATCAATCATTGCCTTTTGCAATTCCTCTACACTAACCGAAATTGGATTTTCACAAAGTTTGGTTTGAAGTGTAAACCGATCCAATATCTTCTTCAGATCTTCTGTGGTAAGTGGATTGATGTTTTGAGTTGATGCATTGAACACATCCTTAACAGTTATAGTTTTAATGATTTTGGCTGTGTCATGGGGAGGACTGATGCTCGACACTTGTGTGTTCTACACACTCTATTCATCTTGTTGCTGCTTAGTTGTTGCCTTAACATCCTTTTGGTTCTTTGTCTCTTCCCCAACTATATTCTCTTTATCATCGTCTTCCTTATCATCATTATCATCATCCTTATCATCATGTTTACCCTTTGAAGGGTTAGCTTCTCCTTGCTTCACAGTGGTCAACCCATAGATAAGTTTCCATATTTGAGTTGATTTCTTGACCACATCTTCAATGTTATTTTGAAGAATGTTGAAGGCTCTATATTTAGGTGTGAACCTAAATACACATTTCTTAACTACCTTAGCAATTTATCCCTTTGTCAAATATGGCATCGCTTGGGCTAATGTTGTTTCCCTAATTTGTCTTTCCACATTCAGACAATGATGCCATTTTTGCTCAATAATATCATACATGCCTTTTCATATAGAGTTGGAAAATTTTAGTGAAGTGTTTTTAAATTTTGACATCATAGCATATAATGCCTCTTCCACGTGGTTTTTCTCTTCTTTTCGCAATTTATCAAAATCAATATTTCTAAAACCAGATAAATCATCATTACTCTTGACATTTTCACACAAGTTCTCAAGATTAGAGAGAGGATTGTGACTTACCACCTTGAATTGACTATTATCATATGATTATGTCTTCTCTTCACCAGAATCTAGTTATGCCACATATTTCGTTCTCTGTCTTTTTTTCTGTTGTCCACCTTGCTCTGTTTATTTTGACTCTTCCTTGGCCTTTTGAGTATTTGCACATGTGTTGGCTCCGGTGATAGGTGTAGCGGGCTTGGCTTGGCTAGGTTTGATAATCTTATTTGCCTTTGTCATATGCTATGCCTTAGCCTTTGTTTTCTTTAACTCGACAGTAGTAGGTGCTTCCTTAGCTTCTTCTCCCTCATCACTTGTAGTCTCCTCTTCTTCCTTATCTTCTCTCATGCCTTGAGTTAGTGTTAGAGGTTCTTGTGCTTGTGTTTGTTCTTCCTCTTCATCCTCTTCTTCTTCTTCCTCTCCATCCTCAACAACATCTCTGAATTTGGCTTTCAATTTCTTTACCAATTTATCCTTTTTCTTGATTATGGAGGCAGTCTTTAATTCCATGGAAATCTTTGATTTCACCATCTCATAGTTTCCAAAGACTTTAGCAGTCTTATATACTTCCTCTACCAGTAGAGTTGTGATGGTTGCTGAGGCTTCATCAACATTTATCTCATATCCTAAGGGTCTCAACCATCTTACCCTTGGTGTGGCAGCTTGTACAAATGTGAAGTCAGCATCAACAAGAAAACATACATCATTATAATGTTTCTTCACTAAGGAAACTGGTATTCTCATCCTTTCCTTCATTAACTTCTTGAAATCTTCAAAGTAACTTGTCATTATAGATTCAAAGTTTTCTCCCAATTGTTTAATGTACTCATTAATCTACACTACAATTGATCTATTTATCTTCCATCCTACTATACCAAATGAGGGAAATGTATTCTATACATAAAAGAATATACAAACTAGCATTGAACCAAATCTTCAATGTGCACTCTTGGTTTTCTTGATTGCTCCAAGATTCTCCATTAGTTGTTATAATTGTAGCTCTACCAGATCATATGTATGATCTTTCTTAACAATTTTATAACCAACATCAACAACTATGCAGGGTACACTATTCAATATGCTAGATTGATAGAATTTGTGTGAGATTACCCTTAGAGAAAAGTTTAACAATGGTATCCATTGTCATGCCCCTCTTATTCCATTTTTCTCTAGTGTTCTTTTCAATGACTTCCTTGGAATCACTCTTGAGTTTCTTTGGCTGATCTAGGGTTGGGTAGCTAATAACCCTATGGATTATTCTCTTGGATATTTTGATAGGTCCTCCCTCTAGCCATAAAAAACCATCATGAATTTGACTTAGCACAATTCAAATTTGTTCTATTTTAAATACATTAGGAAAATTTAGGGCTTGTGTTAAACCCTTTTTCTCTATGATTTTGTATTCTTCCTTCAGAACACTGTTTTCACACAATCTATTGTATGCATCCTTTATTTCCATGTCTCTAATACTACCAATTCTGTAGTTATAACATCTCCTCACATCTTGCACTATTATTACCTTTGGCAGGTTCATGGATAATACACCAAAAGGATCTTGTTTATTAGCTATGTCAGGAATGGCTTTAAATATAGGCTATTTAACTTCATTACTAACAAGCTGAACACTTAAAACTTCTTTCCCTTCAACATTTTTTTAACTAGATGCCATCTTGTCAAACTAGGGTTTATGAAAATTGAAACTATGTAGCTTGGCTACTAGTAAATACCTTGAAAATCTATTGAACTGGCATGAAATCACTGCTAGAATCTCTACAAACACCTTGAATGGGTTTCTAAATTGCCTTTTGCTCTGCTCACTCTTTCTCAAATTTGAAATGATGAAGAAATGAGCTGAAATTGATCATATACCCTTCAAAAACCTTACATTTAATGTTGAGTGCTTACACAACTGTAAGCTCAGCATCAACCAATTTTGGGTTCACTCAGTATCCATTGATGTTTCCATTACTCAGTAGCTACTACGAGCTTTGCATCCACTAGCCAAATTGATAGCTCAACATCTTCTTACATTCCACTCGACACATATAGGAAACTTTTCATACTCAGCAACAACATGAAAAACTTAAAGATTTGTCCTTAATTTCTAACAACATCTTGCATCTTCATTCATCCTAATTTAATATTTTTAGTACTATATCCTTTTGGAAGTGATGCATGATATAACCTATAAATGTTAGTCCCCCATACTTCTTGTTTGCCTAGTTTGATGAGGTGTGATCACTTGACCCATTAGGTGAAGTGATCCCTTCTCCATTTGAAGTGCTGCAAACATCTTTCTTTTTCCATGTTTTGTTCATCTCATCCTTGATGTGCTCAGCATCTACCTTGCCTTTACCTTTATCAAATTCACAACTTGGTGCCTTTGACCTAGTTGGACAGTATTTACTGATGTGACCAGTCTTCAAATAGCAAAAACATGTAGTTTGACTCAACCACCTTTTGTAGTTACCACTAAAGTGTGTCCTAATATAATTCTTAGGAACATGTCCATATTCTTGACAATAATGACAACTATATCTTGTATTATAATCCCAATTGTAGGAATTCCAATTGCTTCTTACCTTTTTTGGCTTGTTTGATGACCACATGGATTTGGATATGCATTCAAAAGCTCTATGTCCATACTTTTGACAGTTGTAGCAATAACCTTCAAATCTTTGTTTATGCATGGTCTTGGTTCTACATTCATGATGACCTTGTTTGTTACACTTATGACAACAATTCATGTTCTTAGGCTTGACATTCTAATTTGTACTTTTTCTCCTACACACATTAGAAGTATGTCCTTTCTTACCACAGTTATAACAAGTAGGTTTGGAGTTGTTACCTTTGATGTTCCTTTCTTCTGCAACTTTGGATGATTCTTCTTCTTCAGTGCTTGTGTAGTCCAATCCTGATGTATCATTGTTAGGTCTAGGGGATCTCAACAATTGCTCAAAGTATTTGATGGCTTCATTTGGCTTATTGAGACTTTTAGAAAATTCCTTTTCTCTCTTTAGGCCACTCTGTAATTGTTCATTCTGTAACTTCAATGTAGTTATTTCAATGTCCTTGACATTCAATTCATAGTTGGCATTCATCATTTGACTTAGAGTATCCAATTGCATGTTGGAAATCTTGGTTAACTATGCTGACTTCTTTTCCAATCTATTGGCTAGAATTATTTTATCTTCTTCAATCATGACTTTGTCTTCCATAGCCTTCTTCTTTTGTTCAGTTACCTCACATAGCAGTATAGCTTGTGATTCTTGCTCTAGCTTGAGATTTCTAATTTCATCAGCTTGGATTATGTTTTTTTCCATTAGATATGCAACTAGTGCATCAAATTCGTTGGAGTCACCATTTGCAAATAGCTTGGTAGTGTCTATCTCTTTATATAGTGTGTCATTCTCTACAATAGCAATCTCTTTCCCTCTCTTCAAGGATTTCTTTAGTTCCTCTCTTGCCTCATTCAATTGATGTAGTATGAGATGTATTTCAATCTCCTGGTTTTTAATAGTTTTTCCCAACTTGTAGACTTTCATTTCAAGATCTTTCCTCAAAGCTGCAAAGCTTCTCTTTTAGAGAACAAGGCTCTGATACTGATTTTTGGAATTACAAGAGGAAAAAGTAAACTTCTAAGGGGGGGGGAGTCAATTAGTAGTTTAAACTTAGACCCATGAAACTTTCACCATTCATTCATCACATGCATAAGTAAGCTGAAATAACATGTAAAACATATGCATCTAAAACATATAACCATGTAAGCATTCACACACATCCACCATATATGATTACATAAAAACCTCCAAGTGAGAATGTAAAACTAGGGTGGGGATGACACCCACAAATCTTCACTACTGCAGTAATAAAGTGTATTCAATTAATGTTACAATGATTTGACCATGAAACATGATCTACCCTATGAAAGGTCTACCCTGTTAAAGGCTTACAAAGACTATTAGGTCTCACCTTGTTAGAGGATTTCAACACCCAGTTAGAAGTGTGCCTTGTCAAAGGACTTCAACTTACAATTAAGTAAGCACCTTGTTAAAGGATTTCATACAGCTTGTTAGGACTACTCTGTTAAGAGATTTAACTGAAATCACCTGTTAAAATGTCTCATTATAGATCCTGTGATTGACACTTGCTTGCCCAATAACAAATCACCAATAAGCAATGTCTAATTGATCCTTCATGATTAGATGCATCAATATTGTATCTTTTTCTCTATCCTCTGTTCTTCTCTAACTGATTCTACAATTCACTTTCACTTCCAAGTCACCTTGAATGCTCTTGAAACTATCTTGTTCACTCCTTCAATTCCTTCCACATTCACTCTCCTCTATCAACATTGTAAAGAGTTTAGGGTTTTTTCCTCTTTAAGAAAACTTAGGTGGCTTAGGGTTAAGTATGAATCTACGGCTGAGATTCATCCATTTTGCTGCATAAACCTTCCCTTTTTCTGATTGGTTGCATGTAATTGCCTAGGGAATCCAAATATAGATTCGTCCTTATCTCCACAATATCAAAATATAATCTTAAGTCAACTCAAAAATAATTTACATAGTTGTTTGTGCCACTACAAACAAATATTTCAAAACTGTGTCACTTAGCATATGAAGTCTTTGATGCTTAGCATGTATTGTCCTGTATACTATGACTCAACACCTGCATTACTTGGTATCCACTATTTACTTGGCTCCTGAATCACTTGACATGGTCTATCTAATTGGCACCTGAGTGACTTGGCACTCATTATAACTCAACATGGTCTAATATTTACATGTTGTGCTCGGTATGTATTACTAGTTCAACATGAACTAAGTAAATGGCTTAAGTGTGTTGACACTCACTTGTCAAAACCAATCTGAGGTCAAATTATTGATGCAATGGTCTTACTTTATGAGTTGGCTAAAGTAATCACAGAGTTGGAGTTGCAGATTAGTCACAAGCTAGGTAACAGAGGGAGAAACTAAAAAATGTTGATATCTACATATTAAGATGACAAGTCTTTGGCATTTTTGTCAAAGAGGGAGATAGTGTAGTGTACCTGAGATAGTGAAATATAGAATACCAAACATAGTGAGAACATGGGAGAAATATGGAATATCTATTCAGATAGGTGATAGTGTACCTGATGATTACTACAGAGGGAGAAATGACTGAAAGCTGACATCTACCTAATAAGAGGGAGATAGTGTTGAGGTAGATATAAGAATGGAATACTATAGTGATACCTAACTATTAGAAAGAGGGAGTGATCAAGAGGGAGTCATAAGGATGAGTTGATAGTCTGTTGATCAAAACAAAAATTTGTAGCCTATACAAAAGATGAAAGTTGTTGATAGAGTGAGAGATTTCAATACAAGGAATTGTTTTCTTTTTGTTATTGTTGATTGATACTAGTTTTTCATCAATTCCAAAGAGGGAGATTGTTGAAAATAGATTGACATAAGTATGAGAATGTATTTCAATCATTATTTTGTCACTAATGCCAAATTTGCTACATGCTGGTAAGACAATTTCCTAGTTGATTTGAGTATTATCATTTGATTGATTAATGAGGAGGTTTTGATCAAATGAGATAAAAAAAGAACCTAAAGGAAAGGTTGAGTTATGGTAATAAGAAGGAGTACAAAAATTATTTAAGAAAATAATATTATAATGCATCGATTATCTACTTAAGGCTGCAAAAGGTTGGATACACTAACTAAATCTAGAAGAACAAGTCAGGAGAATTGAGTCTGCCAAGCTTGACCAAGTGGACAATAGGTGTCGAGATGTCGAGAAAAGTTAGTGCAAGCCAAGCAAAAAATTAGTTTGAGCTGAGTAAAATGAAATTTTAGTATATGCTGAGTGATACAGTGTAAGTCAAGTAAAGTTTAGTTGATGCTGAGCACTGGTGAACTTTAGTATTTACTGAGTTATCTAGAGTGGAAGAATAGTTTGGAAGCCGACTAACAACATATTGATTCCAAGTGTCAGTATTCATGTTAAATCAAAGATTTGATGAATACAAGTTGACTATTTTATTTTATTGAATTTTGTGAAGCATGTGGAAGATAACTATGATGAGTTGGTGGCACAAAATTCATGGTAAGCCATTTTGAGGTGAATTCAAAGAGGATTGAAGAAGAAGTTTCTAGAAGGGACTAAAATGAAATGATGGTTAGATTCATTGAATCCTACCTAATTCTGTCTAACCCTAAAATAGATGATAGAGGTTGAATGGAAAAACATATTAATTTTTTATTTATAGAGATGACTAGTTAGAAGCAAGGTTGGTCATGTTTGAGACCCTAAGTTAGATAAGAGGTCTAAAGTATTGCTTCATTCAATGACCGAACAAAAGAGACTGTTATTGGAAAGCAAAGAAAGAAGGCTTAAAAGTATGAATGCTTGAAGGGTGAACAATCCATCAGAGCTGAAGTGTGTGAAAGCCAAGCAGAATGGGGGATAGAAACAAAGATTTGTAATTTGCAAAGTCAGTTGTAATTTGTTATTAGATCAAGCCTTACTATTACTTTCTAATCATTGGACTAGTCTAGGATAAATCCTTTGGATTAAGGTTGACATAACAATTGTTTGTAAATCCTTTAACTAGGTGACATTCCAAGTGAATGATCTAAAGTCCTCTAACAAGGCTCACTCCTAAAAAGGTGATTAAAATCCTCTAACCAGGTTACATTTAATAGTGTGTATTTTAACCTTTAACAGGGTTGATCTTTCACATGGAATCACTTTAGAAGAGTGAGAATGAGTAGCATGTTACTAGTGGTTTTCCCAAATTGGGTTTCCACATAAAATCATACTGTCAAATGTGTTATTGAATTTTTTATGTTTCATGTTTACATTTCTGCAAAGTTGTTTTGACCTAGGATAGTAATCTGCAATTTTAAGTGATTGTGTGATCTAATATATGTGTTAGGATTAACCTCAGACATAAATAATATTTACATGCAAATATAACCAATATCATAAAATAATAGATCGCACATAAGAGAACACAAGACACCAAGATTTAATGTGGTTCACCCAATCCTTGGGCTATGTCCACCAACAACAAGTCCAATGTTATTATTATCTAGTGATTACAATCCGCAATCCCTTACAGCTCAATATTGTCGCAAGAAGCTACAATATCACCATTACATTATGAAATCCCTAACCCTAAGCCTTTGCATACAAGTTTTTGCTACTTACAAAATTAGGGCTAGAATAAGTTGTCCAATAATAAAAATAGTAGCCAACACCTTTTACAATATAAGGTCATTTTTGGTTGTTGCTCCTCGACTCCACCCCCTAGGACCCCATAGGAGCACTACCCCTTGACCCTGCCTCGGAGGCACTACCTCCAAACCCCCATACAAACAACATGGGGAGAAAACTTTATCGAATAAACCTCTAAGTCTAATTAGGCTCCACATCACAATAATCTCCCACTTGGCAGACTAGTTAGGCTCTACAACAATAACCTCCCACTTGGAGACTGATCATAGCATTGTTAAATATGTAGCTCCCATTGGAATATCAAACCACCCTAGACTCCATTGTTCTTTTATTCTATTCAGTCTAGAAGGCCAACCTAAGCTAAATAGGAGTTTAGCTTCTCCCTTGTTACTACTTTGGTAAACGTATTTGCTAGATTATCATCTGTATGTATCTTCTCCATCTTTAACTATCCATCATCCAAAACTAACCAAATGGAATGGTACCACAATTTTATATGCTTTTCATTTGAATGTAGAGCAAAATTATTTGCAAGATGAATGGCACTCTAGCTATTTGTAAACAAATAATTATCCCTCTATGGATGTCCCAACTCTTCCATGAAGAACTAAAGTCATATCATCTCCTTAGTTGCCTCTGTAGCAACAACATAATATGCCTCTATAGTGGAAAAGTGTTCACCTTTTGTAACCTAGAAACCCAACTCACTACTTTCCCACCAACAGTAAATACATAACCTATAGTACTCCGCCTGGTATCAATATCCCCTACCAAATTTGCGTCAATATATCCATGTAAATTAGTAGTAGAGCCTTCAAAATGTAAACACTTACTAGATGTTCCTCTCAAATATTTGAGAATCCATTTAACAACATTCCAATGCTCAATTCCTGGATGACTCATATACTTGCTAACAACTCCCACTGCATGTGCAATATCTAGCCTAGTACATACCATAACATACATCAAGTTTCCTATAACTAAAGTATAAGGTACTATAGACATCTTATCCTCCTCTTCTTGTGTCTCGGGACACATCTTCTTAGTCAACTTAAAATGACTAAGTAAAGGTGTGCTGACAGCTTTAGCATTCTCCATAAAGAAATGTTGCAACACCTTCACAATATAATCAACCTAAGATAATGTCAATTTCTTATTCTTTCTATCTTTTCAAATCTTCATACCAAGGATTTTTTTTTCTTCCCCCAAATCCTTCATAGCAAATGAATGTGCTAAATGGCATTTCAACCCCTTAATGTGATCCATGTTAGACCCCACTACAAGCATATCATCAACATATAAACATAAAATAATGTAGTTGTCATCATCCAACCTCTTAAATTAAACATGATGATCTGAATGACACCTTTTATATCCATGCTCATGCATAAAACTGTCAAATTTTAGATACCATTGTAGAGGTGTTTGCTTTAAGCCATATAAACTTTTCTTCAATCTGCACACTAAATTCTTCTTACCTTTGACCTCAAATCCCTGTGGTTGTGCCATATATATCTCTTCATCCAAATCACCATGAAGAAAGGTTGTTTTAACATCAAATTACTCCAAATGCAAATCTTTAGTAGCCACAATACTTAAAACAATATGAATCAAAGTCATTTTAACAACAGGAGAGAATATCTCATCAAAATCAATGCCTTTTTTCTATGCAAATCCATTTATGACTAACCTGGCTTTATATATTTTCTCACCCCCGTCCTCTTTTTTTAACCTATAAACCCATTTATTCTATAAAGCCCTTTTACCTGTAGGCAACTTGCATTAATCTCATGTCTTGTTTTTGAGCAAAGAGTCCATTTCTTCTTTCATTGTAGACTCCCACTGAATCTTTGTATCCAACTACACAACTCATCATAACATTCAGGCTCACTAGCATTGGTAAGTACAATAGAATACAAGGAGAAAATATTTTTGGAGGTCTACTTAGCCTTGTTGACCATCTAACATTCCCTAGGGTGTGTGGTATTTGTTCTTGCAGTTGTTGCAAATCATGAGGAATTGCTAGAACACCAGCTTTTGGAGTATCATCCAACACTGCATAATCATTTTCTTTCTTCTCCTGTTGCTACAACAAATCTTTGTATAACACTTTCTCATTGAATATGATATCCTCGCTTCTTAAAATTTTACAATTTTCAAAATTCAAAAACCTATAACCAAATTCATCAATGCTATATCCAACAAATACAGATTTCTTTGACTTAACTTCTAGCTTGGTTCAATTTTTTAGAATCTAAATGAGCAAATGCTTCACAACCGAAGGTTTTGAGAAAAGAATAACTCACCTTCTTACTAGTCCATGCTTCCTCTAGAATACCATAGCCCAAAGGAGTAGAGGGACCTCTATTAATCAAATATACAATAGTATTGATCGTATCCATCCACATGTTTAAGGGCAACCTTGCATGAAACCTCATGCTTTTTGCATACTTCATTATAGTCCTATTCTTGCATTCAACCATTCCATTTTCCTATGGAGTCCTTGGAACAATTTTCTATCTATGAATACCATTAGTGGAGCAATAATATTCAAATTCATGAATACAATACCCACCACCATTATCAGATCTAATACATTTTAATTTCTTACCTGTCTCATTTTCAACTAAGCATTTCTATTTCTTAAAAGTTTGAAATACATCAGATTTATTTCTAAGGAAATAAACCCATACTTTTCTAGTTGCATCATCAATAAATGTAACATAATAATGAGAGCCACCAAGGGAAGATACTTTAGTTGGTCCCCATACATCTGTATGCACGAGCTCTAATTTCTCACTTTTCTTTTTCTTCCTACTCTTCACAAAACTCACTCTTTTGTTTTCCATAGACACAACTTTCACAGAAATCCATATTAACACATTTTAGACCTGACAAAACTTTCTTTGAATGAAGTACTTCCATACCTTTCTCACTCATGTGACAAAGTCTATTGTGCCACAATGTTGTATTAGAATCTAAAACAACTATTTGTTCTCCCTACTCAACTACAACAACTATTCCTGAACATTTATTTTTCTCTGAAACAATCAAAGTAGAAGGAATAATATGACCTATATAAAGATATATGGTGCCTACTTTCACATCTTTTGCTACTACAAGAGAATCTTTTGAAACCTTCCAATTTTTAGCATTAAAAGTAACTACATAATTCTTATCATCGAGTTTCCCTACTAAAATTAAATTCCTACTCAGCTTTAAAACATGTCTTACCACATGTAGTAACCAATGATTCTCATTCTACAACTTAATCTTAACTTTTCTCTTTCCAACAATCTGACAGGGTTCATTATCCCCCAAATAAACAAGCCCAAAATCCCCTTGGACATAATCAATGAAATAACCTCTATGAGGTGTAGCATGAAATGAAGCACCAAAATCTAAAACCCATGAATTGTCAACACATTCTAAAGACAGAAGCAAAGCATCCTCTTCAGATTTGTTACTTACCACATTTGCCTCCTTGTTTCCTTTTGGTTTATCTCCTTCATTGTTCTTTCAAGTCCAACAATTTTTCTTCTTATGCGCTAGTTTCCCATAGTACCAGCAATCTCTCAGTGCTCTAGATTGAGACCTCTTCCCCTTTGACTTTCCTTTTGATTTTCCACAATTTCCAAAATTATTTCCACTCTCAATCATTCTACCTCTACTTTGTACTTTCAAAGCACTTCTTGATGTAGATCCACCTTAGGTTTTCCTACAAGTTTCCTCACTTAAAATAACACCAATCACATTATCAAAAATTTAGGGTATTAGATCTAGAAACAAAATTAATTACAGCCATTACCAAGCCATTCTAGCTTTTAGGTAAAGAGCACAAAATCAAGAGAGCCCTAATTTCTTCATCAAAATTAATACCCACAAAAGATAATTGACTAATAATAGTATTAAACTCATTTAAATGATCTTCAATAGACCCACCTTCTATCATCTTCATATTAAATAAATGCTTAAAGAGAAATACCTTATTTAAAGCGTAGGGCTTTTCATACAGTTTTGCTAGGGTTTGCATCAACTCTTCTATCATCTTTGATTTTGTATTGTTAAATGTCACCGATGGTGCCAGGCATAATCAAATGCTTCCAAGTGCATTTCTATCTAAAATCTCCCAATCCTCATTTAGCATAGTTCCTTGGTTCTTTGTTTTTCCTTCCAATGACTTCCATAAATCCTTCTCATAAAGATAGTCCTTGATTTGCATCTTCCATAATTGAAAATTCTGCCCATTAAACTTCTTCAACTTTAGCTTACTCTCATCTACCATCGCTTCCACTCAACTGTGAGACTTTCCTATAGAGGATAATTGAAAAACAACCTTGCTTTGATACCACTTGTTAGGATTAACCTTAGACAAAAATAATAGTTACTTGCAAATATAACCAATATCAGAAAATAATAGATTGCACATAAGAGAACACATAACACCAAGATTTAACATAGTTCACCCAATCCTTGGGCTAAATCCACCAATAACAAGTCCAATATTATTATTATCTAGTGAATACAATCTGAAATCCTTTACAACTCAATACCACTGCAAGAAGCTACAATATCACCATTACATTATGAAATCCCTAAAACTAAGCCTTTTTATCCAAGTTTTTGCTGCTTACAAAATTAGGGCTAGAATAAGTCGTCCAATAATAAAAATAGCAGTTGATGCCTTTTACAATATAAGGTCATTTTTGGCTTCAGGGGCATTGCCCCCAAAACCCCCCACGGGGGCATTACCCCTCAACCCCACCCTATAGTACGACAGGGAGCGCACTTGGGGCACTGCTCCTAAACCCTTATAAAAATAATATGGGGAGAAAATTGTGTCGAATAAACCTCTAAGTCTGGTTAGGCTCCACATCACAACAGGATGCATGCATGAATATGTTTTATGGATATGGGTTCACTAAGCTATGAAAAATTTCATTTAGACATTTGGACCTTGGATAACTGATTCACCCCCCTCTCAGTTATTCTAAAGAATTCCAACAATAATATTTATATTTTTTGATAATAATATATGTGCCTTGATTTATAATCACAAGCGCTAACTATTAATATGACATTTACTTTTATTTTTTCCACCAAATCAAAATATAATGTTTAGTTTTTTTTAATTAAAATATATGTGTGTCAATTAAATGACTTAACTATGAACTATAAATATAATTAAGAACTGAAACAAATCTCTAGTTACATTGGCTTTGTATGGGCACTAACTATGGAGGAGTCGAAATGCACCCAAGTATGTTTATTATAATTATTATAATATTTTTTTACTTATAAATTATATTAATATTGTAAAAAGAAAAAAAGAAAAAATAAATCTATATATATAATTAATTAATTGAAATATTAAAAAATTCAAAATAATACAACAATTTAAATATTATAAACAACACCATTTATAAACTCAAGAAAAAAAAACCATAATGGCTTTTGGAATATATATATATATATATATATATATATATATATATATATATATATATATATATATATATATATATATATATATATATATATATATATATATATATATATATATATATATATATATATATATATATATATATATATATATATATATATATATATATATAAAACTAAAATTAGAAAACAAATGCCCAATATAGAATTTCATTTAATGCAAAATTAATACATATTAAATGTACCTAAATACACCTTGGTACACATGGCCAGAAAACCTTATTAAGGCTTAAATATAGCACAAGTGTAGCAAGTTGCATAGAGTATAATGAGTTGAAAAAATCTGGCATACAAGGGAAAATGAGATTTAAACTTGCATAATTTGACTCAATAGAACAAATCAATTTAAAGCTATGACCCTCAGAAGTCCCTTCATTACAACTATACTGAATATTTTTGACACCAAATAGGAACTTTTTTCTATTACTCGAGTTTTTGTTATTGCAATGTTTAGGGATCTTTGCTCAAAATGTTGGAAGTGTTCATCCCATATTATTCCAAACACATGAAATGTTTTGATCGCATTGCGAATGAAACTTCCAAGACAATTGTAAACTCATTTAGTATCAATTTAAAAGAATTCTTATTGTTGACTTGCTTCGAAAAAACCCAATTTCATATGTGACTTATTAAAATCTTTGAGAATATTTGCAGACTTTGGCATACATTTTCATCTAAATATTTTTCCTCAATCCGATGTACCTCGAAATCGAGCATATTCAAAGCAAAAGCCTTTGTTTTGAGATTTGCTGAAGAAAGATCCTTCTTTGCGGCCAATAATTACTATTAAAATGCTTGTGCTAAAAGATGATTTTTTTGAGAGAATTTGGCCAACTGTAGAATGAGAAAATACAAAATTTTAATAGGTAAAGAGGGCAATTGCGACTATTTAAATGATGGGTAGTCTTTGTTTTTTCAAATTCTTTCATCATCAAGATTATTAATCATTTTGGGGTTTCTATGAGTGTATTAGATCCAATTCAAGTGTCTACTCAACAATCACCAGATACAAAGCATCAATAGGCACAAAAAGTAGTAGATATGACCTTAAAGAAAGCTTCCAAACCACAAGGAGAGGGGAAACTATGAAAGGATGAGGATTCTTCATAGCAATTTTTAAGTCTACGCATATTCTGAAATTTAAAGGAGATTGTAGAACTGGTAGGAAAGTTCACATTGTGGATGTTACGCATACATTATGCTTTTTCTCCCTTGCCAAATTTTTGCAAGTGTAGAGGGTGATGGAGATGAACAAGAACACGAATGGAGTGGAGAATTTATGGCAAAATGAAGAACATTCCAGAAATTTAATTCTCCAAAAAAAATTCTCCAAAATTTTAATTACCTGCAGAAAAATTACTATTGACCAATAAAAAATAGTAAATAGATTAAAAACTAATTTAAAAATAAAATAATTTTTAAATTTTAGAAATTGACTAGTTGTGGTTATAAAAATTAATTGTGACACCCAATTGGGAACATTAGTTCCATGCCTATAGATAGACATGGACTAATAGTTATATTGTTGATAATAAGTTAGATATTATTTATACATCAAAGAAGTCAACATATTTCAAAAATAACTTTCAAGAAAGTTGTAAATTTCAAATTTGGCCAATTGCTAAGATTTTTATTAGTAAAGTTGTAGGGGACTTATGTGGATTTTGGTATGAGGTGAAACCTATTAGCATTTCATGTCACCTTGTGCTTCATTTTTTATATCCAATATAAGAGATCCTAAATAGACAATTCCATTGTTTAATAACCAAGTACCTTAGTGAAAAACCAAAGAGTTGGTTATGTGTTTCCTATCAAGGATCATGCATCTGACTTCGCCTTTTCATTGTTTTGCTTGCAAGCTTCACTTCCATAATGCTTATTAGGGATAACTTTAAGAAACCTCCCTTTGTAAAAAAATATAAAACATTGGCGAATCCAACATTATTTCAGGGGGAAATTTTTATTTTCTATTGGTGATTTTTTTCCAATCCTATTGAATTTCTATAAAATGTTGGTGAATCTTTCATTATTGAAGAAAATCAAAGCTAACAAGTCATAGGTGCATAAGTACACATACCTAGAAATTATTATTCTATTATTATTATATGTAACCTAATTAATTATCAAACTTGAAGGTTAAATGAGCATAAGTTAATATTATATCATATAACATATAAAAGCCCTATTTTTATAACTGTTGGATGATCCTTAATCAAATGGCCCAAATCCCATTTCGAGCAAAATTTTTGAAGGACACTAGGTTTTAGCAAAATTTCTCGAAATAAAGACGTGTCTATAGTAATATCTATTTTCAGACAAGGTGAGAAAGGATATAAAGTTCCAAGGAAATTATCTAGAATATAGACATGTGTCATATATATGTACTTTAACCTAACTTAAATTTATACCACATAATCAATAAAGGCAAGCCTTGGAAATTGTAGGAGAAAATATTTAATGTATCGTGTGAAAAGATTAAATTCTATTGGCAAAGACATCACTAAAAATAAAATAATTTTGTATCATTATTGTGATTGGTCAAATCATGGGACCCAATTTTCATAAAGTATGGGTGATATGAACACCTCAAAAGTGCAATTTGTTTCACCAAATCTAGGGTCCTCAATGAGTGAGATTCACCAGTAAAGTTATCCTTGATGCTTATGCACTTCACTTCCTTCTTTTTCATTTGTTTCTTTTTTTAAGCCTTTTAAACATACAAGATTTGGGATTTATTGTAACAGTTTCCTTATCCTCAAGGAAAAATTCAATTAGAAACATTAAAGCTTGAAGCTCAATTGCATTTTCCGTCTTTTAGCCTTGTCTTTGAACATCCAAGTTCTAACCTTTTCCTTTTGAAAAAAGTAAAAGATTATCCCTAATCCTTGATGTTTAATGTCTCATGTTCTTTTTGTTATAAGTGTGGCTTTTTTTGCACCACAAGATTAACCTTTCAATGCTTGATACAACCACTATACAATAGGATCCATGGTAGGTGGTTAGTCCCTTGTCACAAATCTCAAGGGGAATACTAACCATTTTGCCAACAATCTCCCCTCAATGTTACCAAAAGGGATTCAATCTTATGACCAAGATTGGATACCATTTGTGACATAGTAATGATGTGGAGAAATCCCCAAATGAGATTCCCAACCTTGCATCTTAACAATACAGAAGAAACAACACAAAATTGAGAGAGATATAACACATAATAAAGTTTTTATTCAAACAGATTCATATATGTTAGGCTATAAGGCTTTTCTAATTATGGCCACTACAAACAAAACAAATTGAGTTCTTAATTCAATCCTTCTCCTTTGAGATACTACCTCTCAAGATGCCCCTAAATCGAGATCTACCTTTGTGCTACTTTCTATTGATCACAAACCCCATATTTAAACTTGGAGCCACCATGGGTCAGTATTCAAGATGTTATGTATCCCTAGAAAAATGTGTCAAACTAATCAGCCTAAAATTATAAACAATTACAACAATCAAACAAACTTCTAGAAATGATCCGAACACCAAGTTGACCACCCATGCATAGACCCATGTTTGATCTAAAGGGATTTGTTGTCTTAACTAAACCAAGAAAACTTTGTTAAACAAGGTCTTAATGACCATTAAATGTTCTACTTACAAGTGGTCTTCCCAATGATCCACTAGTTACCTTCCCATGGCTTCCACTAGGACAATCCAACTATTCTCAGTTGAGTTACAAATTCTCCAACCAAAGTGACCTTGAACCCTAGCCCTTCCCAAGGACTACTTAGCACACATCCTCTACCAAATTGGATATGATCAACTTCTCACTTATCATGAATTTGAATTAGGCTAGTTACATTTAGTATAACACCATAAATGTTTTGGTTCTTCTCCAAGAAATCCACAAAGAAAAATGTTGCAAGAAGGCCTAAAAGAGACCTACAAGAATCAACCCTTCTAATCAGGTATTTGGAATTTATCTCCCAAAAATATTGAATGATACCTACAATAATTTATAGTTTGAAACACCCTTTTGGGACTTCTAAATGATATCCAAAATCTACACCTGGGTTTTTCTTCCAACACTTTTGACCTGAACATTGTAAACATAGGCCTAATTAGCAAAAACAACTATTAAAAATCTTCATTGCACAACTCGCCTTTGGCTCTAATTATTCATATGGGATCTTTACATGTTCAAGGAACCCTAATTCACACTTTTATTTTGGACCGTAATTTTATGTAATTTGTCCCCCTATAAGAAATATGTAGGAATTTTCTTCTTTCATTTTGGAAGATAATTTATTGCATGTGGTGCTAGCTAATGGTGCTTTTACATGGACTAATAAAAGGTCAGGTTTCTTATGCATAGTTGATGCCTTGATAGGTTTTTAATATCTCAAGAATGGAAGATTCATCAATTCACTTTCACTTCCTTAATCCTAGCTTATGCAAATTTTGATCATTTCTCAATTGCTTAAGATATCATGAATAGTTCATCTCTTACTGGATATACTCATAGACCTTCCTTTAAATTTGAAATGATGTTGCTTCATCATCCACATGTTTTACCACTAGCAAGACAGTAGTAGGTGAGTGCTCCTACAATGAAAGGTACCAAAATGTTCAAGTTCTTTAAAAAATGTAAACATTTGAAACCCTAGATTAAGATTTGGAATAGCATGATTTTCAAAAATATTTTCCAACAAAATGAACTAGTCAAGAATGAAATTTCCACCCTCAAAGAGAAAATCATGCAACATGGAATGGTTCAGATTGCTTATACTAAGCAAAAACAACTTTAGAGAAAATGGGAGGAATTGTGTAAAAGAGAAGAGGAGTATTGGAGACAGAAGCCATGAGAGTTGTGGCTTAGAGAAGGTGATAGAAATACAAAAATATTTCATGCTTAAATAAAGCAAAAGAGAGAAACAAGTTCTATCTTTTACATTAGGGAGGCAAAAATTTATACAATAAGGAGTAAAATTTTATAAAAACCATGTTGGCTCCCCCCACATCCTTGGATCCATCTCTGCCTCACAGTGATGAATTATTGGAGGCTATTCCAAAATATATTTAAGATCATGATAATAATCTTTTAATGACACCTTTTACTATCTTAGAACTTCACAAGAATATTTTTTCTATTCCTCCAGATGAAGCTTTAGGTCTAGATGGATTTATGACCTTATTCTATCAGAGATGTTGGGATGTAATATGTTTGGATTTGTTGATTTCTTTGGAAGAATCAAGGAAAAGTAAATCAATGCTCAAATATTTCAAAACTAACATCATCGTTATTCCAAAAACAAAAAGGCCCCAAAGCATTTTTGAATTTTGTCCTACCTCCTTACGTGATACAATACAAGATCTTTACCAGAGTTATTTATATGAGACTACAATACTTGATTCCTTGTATCATCTCACAAGAACGTGGTGGATTTATCCTAAGAAGAGAGACCATGGAAGGAGCTTTGGTGGCACATAAAGCCCTCAATTCCATCAACATTAATACATCATCTAATTTTTTTATAAAATTGGATATGATGAAGGCTTAGGACATGGTTTATTGGGATTTCCTTTTTAAAGTCCTCTCAAAGTTTGGTTTTTCTGCTCAATGGTTCAAATGGATTAAGTCTTGTATCCAGGGCTTGATTTTCAATTATTGTTAATGGGGTATTGGTTGGGTTCTTCTCCTCTATATAGGGCATTAGAAAAGTTGACCCTCTCTCAATAGTTCTTTTCATTTTAATGTTGGAAGAATTCAATAGAATTATTACACATTGTCACAACCAAAATCTTTGGAAAGGATCTCAAATTATTAGTACACCATTTTATGTGACTCATTTACTTTTTATTGATGATACTCTATTATTTGGGAAATCAACCATCAAAGAGTCTAGGCATATGAAAAGTACTCTTATTTTATAAAATACCCAAAAATCCAAGACTTATATTTTTAACTCTAATCAAGTTGTGTCAAATAGAATTGTTAATATTTTGGGTTTATTGGTTGAACTTATCTCCTCAACATACTTGGGTCTAGATTTTATTTATAGGGGAAAACAAAAATTTCTTTTGGACAACTATTATTGATAGGATTAGGAGTAGAAAATCAACCTAGAAAGTCAGACGACTCTCATTATCATGTTGGATCTTTCTCATTAAACTTGTACTATCATCTATTCTCAATTATTACATAGCTATCCTTAAATCCCCTTCTTCAATGGTTCATCAAATTAAATATCTAATTAGAGGCTTTTTTTGGAAGGGGAATTTGCATCAAATTAAGATTTATCAAAAAAGAATAAGGCATTTGGAGGAAAATTGGTGTTGAAAATATATACTTAACTGGACAATAAGTGTTGCAAGATCATGCACCATAAGTACCATGATTCACAGGGTCCTTTTAAATGTATTTTTACTATTTTGAATCCTCCTAAGGGATCAATCATATGGGATCTCATGATGGTCTCAAAAGAGGTAACATTAGTTAAATTCATATCCTGAGAAGTTCATAGTGGGGATAATGCCTTCTTTTGGTTGGATTCTTGGAATGGTTTCCCCCCTCTTTGCAATGTTCCTTATCGCATTGACATTATGAATGTATCTACTAGTATATGGGGTCCCATGTTATTGGATTATGCGTATTCTATAGAGATTCATTTAGGAAAAGTTGTGTTGAAGGATCCTTTAGACTTGCCTCTTTTTGAACAACAACAAGCAAACTTGTAGTTGGCTTTCAAGAATAGACATGTATTTTTATCTAACAAGATTGATACTCTAATATTGGCCCTATACAAATATGACACTTACACAATAAAAGAAGGGTACAAGGTGATACAATAGTTGGAAGGTATTAAAAATTCTTATAGAGCCCTCTCTTTTTTTTGCAATAATGATGTTCTACCAAGAACTAGTTTCTTGTATTAGTTGGGATTGAGAAAAAAAATCTTGATTGGTGAAAAAATAGAAAAGCTCCATATTGACAAACCTTTCAAATGTTGCTTATGTCAAGATGAATGGAAGATCACTGATCATATTTTATTAAACTTCTCCTTTGCACAAACTTAATTACTATATGCCATTGCCTAATAAGTTGTGGGATCTCTTTCAATCTGGGTTAGTTATTTAATCATCTTTGTCAGAGGCATGTATTAGGAAGTGTATCTATGAAATAATTATTTGGGATATCTGATGGGAAAGAAAGAAATGTATCTTTTGTCAATAATATTATTCTATCACCTCAGTACAGGAGGGCATTGTAGATTTAGTCATAAAGATTGTTAATACAAATCTAGCCAATGTCTAGTATAATCACTTTTTTTCCCTCTCGGGATAGTAAAATTGTAAGGGAATGGAGAATATATTTATCCCTATTGGATCAGTCCCACATCAAAAAGGCTCTCTTCTAGCTGTTAGGTCAAGTATACAGTGGTTCTCACTATCTAATGGTTTTGTAAAGTTAAATTTTGATGGATCATCTAGGGAGAATCTAGGGAAATCTAGCGTAGGCATTTGTGTTTGAGATTGTCAAGGTAGAGTGTTAGCTTTGAAATCTTGTCCCATTCCCCTTGGGACTAATAATTTAGCAAAAGAACATGCTCTTTCGGAGGGGCTAGTGTTGGCCAAAAAAAGGGAGGTTATTCCAAAATTCATATCTAGGGAGATTCAATGGTAACTATCAATAACTCACTCAACCATCTTTCAATTAGAATATTGAGTATTTTTTGAAGTAGATATGGTTGTTGATTAACTCTTTTGAAGATCGATGTGTTTCCCACACACTTTGTGAAGGAAATAAAGTTGCAAATTTCTTGGATAGTTTTATATGTGATGATAAAATGATGGAATAACTTAATGCAACCCCCCTCTTGCACTATAATTATTAATTGCGACAATTGATCAATCAAGAATAAAGTTCTCAGTTGGTATCAACACCAATTTTAGTAGACAAGATGCATCATTTTTTAACTCCCTTGCCATTCAAAGGTGTTATTTTTCATATCTAATCAAGTACCTTCTGACATCTTTCTTTCGCATCTACAAAACTTTGATATGTTTACTATGTCGCAAATACATTTTAAAAGGAAAGGAGTCCCATATGCTTTCTAGATTCGCTTGCATTGACTTGTTTCCATATAGTAGAGGTAATATATATGTTACATATGAGGCATGAGGAAAAAGTAAATTGTACAAAGATATATAAGAAGCAAAATCCATTAGGCTATCATTGAAGGAAAATCTTATTAGAGTAATACAATATTTTCTTATTAATTAAATCATATTGATTTAATAATTTAGTCACTTATTATCTCTATTTTTCTTAAGCTAAACTTTGGGCATATAATAATTAATAATTTTATTAATTAGTATCATGCAACCTAGGTTAGTTACCTATTAGGTTTTTGATCTCCTTTTATAAGGATTTTGATCTTTTTGTAATTTATTAATTAACTTTTGATAATAGCAATCTCTCTTTTTGCTCATCAAGAATGTCTCATCTAAGGATCTAGCAATTCTAGCCTCCATAGCTTTTGCTCCTCTCTTTTTGTGATAGGTGTTTGCATGTCGGTGATTCTTGGAAGTATGGGGTTGAGCTTTCATCAACTTCAACATGGTATCATAGCTCCAAATCTTCTTTCCCCTGTTCTATTTATGAGAATTTTGGCTTGGCTTTCAGATCTATGTTTTTTCTTTCAGAGGATTTCATTTTTTAGAGTTATTTTATATTGAATCTAGGGTGAACTATTTTCGGGTCACTTTGAGCCCAAACAGACATCACCGTTGAGCTCAAAGCACTCAAAAACCCTTATTTTCATATAAAATTTGTCCAATTTGGATAGTTGAAATATGAGACAAAACAATAGTGAATCTAGATTGGGCACATTTCTTGAGGCAATGATTTTGTGATTTCCAAAATTTTGGGTTCAAAATTTGAAGTTTTTTGGCAAAAAAATCCATATTTTTTCTTGAAAATTGAGATTTTTGGGCACACAAATCAATATTTTTAGCACACATCTTGAGATTTTTGTACACAAATTGAGGTAATTTGGTACAGAAATTAATGTAGTTTGGCATAAATTTTGAGGCTAGTTTTGGTACTATTTGGCATGCTTCCTGAGGCATCCTCATATGGATTCTGAGACATTGATTTTTTTTTGTATTTCCAACTCTTTTTGACTTACATGTGGTTTTTTGGTTGTAACTTGCTCATCCGGACTCTGTTTTTCACAAATGAGATATTGCCAAAAAGCTAGTTTCGATCTTGTCATGATGGTGCAGTTTATTTGGACTTTTGGTGTTGTTTGGTTGCTACTTTATGAAGTCAAAATTATAGGTTCTATTTTGTATTTCGGGAGACATATCTTGAGACATTCTATTTTCCAAATTTTACTCTAGGCATATCCCATTCAATTTTTTGTTTTTTCTTGCATTCTAGTGGATATCTTGGTTATTTTAGGTCTAGAGATCAATTTTGCTACTTAAGATGATTTTTCATGGGTTGTACTATCTCTTGTATTAGCCTTGTGCTTTTTTAAAAATCTTTGTTGACATCATTTTGTAGTATTTTTGCAAACACACTGAGATAAAGTGTCACTCTATCGCATTTCAGGATCTTACACATCTTTGTATTTTGTTGTACTCACACTACATTTTAAAGTGCCTTGGGGGGCTTCATTTTGATGCTATTTGGTTGCTAGTTTATGAAGTCAAAGTTAGAGGTTATATTTTGCACTCTAGGAGACATATCTTGAGACATTCTATTTTCTAGATTCTGCTCTAGGCATATCCCATTTAGTTTTTTGTTTTTTTTGCATTCTGGTGGATATCTTGGCTATTTTAGGTTTAGAGATCAATTTTGTTGCTTCAGATGATTTTCATGGTTTGTACTATCTCTTGTATTAGCCTTATGTTTTTTAAAATCTTTGTTGACATCATTTTGTAGTATTTTTGCAAATGCACTAAGATAAAGTGTCACTCTATTGCATTTTGGGGTCTTTCATATCTTTGTGTTTTGTTGTACTCACACTACATTATAAAGTGCCTTGGGGGATTTCATGTTGGCCATATTTGCCATCTTCCTTTTTCAAGTGAGTGTTCCTTCCACGACATTATCCTCATTATGTGTCAATAACACGTGCCATTATAGGTGCTTGTACTTCTTTTGCACTCTCAATATTCCTGGTTCTTCTTTTTGTAGGAGATATTGCATTCAATTTTAGTGTTCATGTCTTACCTCTTAGCATTATAGGGGTGTTTTATTTCTTTCTTGGTTTAATGGAGTGAGCTATGTATTCAGTATTTGATCCTATTTATTAGGCAATTGCAGTGGCTAGATATCTATGCATTTTGGTGAGATGGATCATTTACCATATAGACATTCTTTCATTCTTCTTCTTGGAGTCCATGAAGATACCTTCCATCTTTGATTGATTAGCTCTTCAAACTTATTATTCTTTACCTAGTCATGTTCTATACAGTGGAGGTTCTTCAGATGAACAATTTGGCAGTGTTTGCAACTTCATGCTTCAGTGGTATTCTTCATGATTATCCTTTTGTTCCTATCTTCTAGAACATTCTTTCCATCTCTTTTTGGAGTAGGGTTTTTCCCATGTGGTTTTCTCTATTTCTCCTCTTTTCAGAGATTTAGTTGTGCTTGGGTACCTCATCGAGTCTTGTTACCAAGATCCAATTCTTCTTTCAGTAGTAGTTTATCTTAAGTGGGGTTGTTAGAGTAACAAAGTATTTTCTTATTAATTTAATTATTAAGTCACTTATTATCTCTAGTTTACTTAAGTTATACTTTGGGCATATAATAATTAATTCTTTTATTAATTATTATCATGCAACCTAGGTTAGCTACCTGTTAGGGTTTTGATCTCCTTTTATAAGGATTGATATCTTTGTAATTTATTAATTTACTTTTGATAATAGCAATCTTGTTTTGCTCATCAACAATGTATCATCTATGGATCTAGGAATTCTAGCCTCCATAGCTTTTGCTTCTACCTTTTTGTGCTAGGTGTTTGCGTGTAGGTGATTCTTGGGAGTTGTGGGGTTGATCTTTCATCAACTTCAACAAATTTGACATTAATGGATCCAAGGATAGCATCATGAGATCTCATTCCTATAAAGGTAATTTAGGGGATTGACTCTACTTATGTGGACTAAGAGAAGAGCATAAACATCAATAGTTCTTTTATAGCCTTATGTATGAAAGAGTTGAAGGATGTAACATCCAAGGAAACTCATGAGCAACTAGATCACCTTCACAAAGCATTTCAAAAAAAATTATGGGGATGAAATTGACACCATAAATGGTAGTGTTAGTTGTGAGATCAAATAATTTAATAAATCTTTTAATGAGGAGTTTAGGTTTGGGACCATTTTAATTTTCATAAGCGGTTCAATGGACAGTTTCTCTGGTAGTTTCCACATCTATATATAAACTTATTTTCAAACTTGTAAGTAGAGTTTTTGATGAACATTTCGATGATTAATAAAAGGTTGATGATCCTTTATCCAGTTGATATTTTTCAAGTATATTTGTTTTGTGCATCATATTACTGTTTGTTTAATTTTAACAATGTTTTAGAAAGTTGGATACACATAAAATTTAGGTTTAGGTAATTTTACTTAACTAATTTATAGCATGTAGCATCACGAGTGCAAATAATTACTCACCTTCTAAAAATTATTTATAGGCCTATAGGGCCATCTGATTTGGAAGCTCTCGAGGAAATTTATTAGGCACTATTTCTAACAAGTGCCACATAGTGTCTAGTATTTTCCAAATAATTGATTACAACTAGAATAATTAATATATTTATAATTTAAATATTCATTATAACTATTGTTATAATATTTAATCACATACAATTTAACTGTTAATATATTTATAAATAAAATATTCATCATAACTATTGGTATAATTACATATAATTTAACTATATTAAATTTATTAATCTAATTTTAAAATAAAATAAATTATTTATTATTATTTTTTGATTGGTAACAAGTTTTTTGTATTGATAAAAAAAAAAGATAGTGCTTACAAAGATATTCCATAGTATTAAGTGACCATTATCGCAAAAGTCCTCCTAAATTCCCCTCACATTTAAAGTCAATATATACAAAAGGCATTAACAACCAACAAAAAAAACTAGCCCAAAAATAAAGTAGTATTCAAATGCATTGGGGGACATAAGAAAGTAGACAAAAACAAACTGAGAAAACAAACACTCAATCCTTGAACCATTTTTTTGAATCCTCCTTTGTAAAGTTTGGGATAGCTTGGTTGTTCTCCACTGACCACACCATGCCAATGCTCTTTGATCCTTGAGCGTGCTTCCTGCCAGTTGCAAATGTGTCCGCCTCCAATGCCAATAACACATTGATCTGAGCTCTTGTCGTCAAGCTCTCCCTTGAAGCTCCCCCTCCTTCCCTAGCCAATTGATATCTTTGTTGTTCCCCAGGCATCCTCACACTATTCTGAGGCATCATCTTCATGAAAACCCTTCTCTCATTATCTATGACCCAAATCATCTTATCTAAGAAATTAACCATCTTCCTCCAACCTTCCATATCTTTTGGAAAATGTGCCCCTTGTGGAGATGCAAAAGACCATATGACCAAATGTCGAACTGAGGAATCCCCTCCCCCAATTAGCCTCCATGATTCTTGCCCCATTTTCAAACCAACACCTAGTATGGATTTTTCAATAACATCATCAATCCCTATCAACCATTGCCAGTCCATGCAAGTTGCCACAACCCTGCAAACTTCTTCCTTTGTCTCTCCAACTAACAGAGCCAAAGCCACAAAGAGAGACATTATGTCCAAATTGGACCTTCTCCTCCAATAAGAGTACAAATATCCCAACCCAAAAATCTCATGGATGCCACTCATAAATTCCTAGTCATCAAATATAAAAATATTCTTCAATAGTCTCATTGTGATCCTACCTTCGTATGCCTAGGTTTGATTATTTGATTCCAACATGAAATTGGCTTCCATCTCTGATTTCCTTGCAAAGTTTCCTATTGAAGACAATCCCTTCCCTTCTAAAAATCATGCCCTTGAATGATTTGGAAGCCCACACTTCAAGAGTTGATGTTTAATAATATCAAATCCTCTATCATGCATGAGGGATTACTTCTTCATGAATATCCTTCTTACCGGCAGTTCAAATTCATGATTGGAAGGTATGCACACAATGATGAGGATTAAATACACATAAAAGCCACTTCATCACCCTTTATTCTTATTCCAAATTGAGAAGCCTAAAGTCTTCAAAAAATTTATTCCAGTTTCCAAAAGAAGCATTTGCTCCCAAATTTATCTACCACCTTATTTGCCTCCCTATAAATGTGGCATATCCTAAAGTCCTCAAACTCTATTTTAACAGGAACTTTATTTGACTTATGTGCTTCTCAAGATACCAAGACTCCATATTCCCTTTATTGATTCCATTAATAATAATCTCTGAATCTCCTTCTAGATGCACTCGATTGATACCTAATTTAACTCCTAAAACTAAAGCCTCCTTGGCTGCTTCAAATTCTGTCACATTATTTATGCCATCCCTTAAGAATTTTGCCACAAATACTAAGGAGTTTCTTTTCGGGTCTCTTGCTACACATCCAAAACCAGATATACCTGGGTTTCCTCGAGAATCCCCATTAAAATTTATTTTGATCCATGCCTCCTCTGGCGGTTGCCATCTACACTTTTCCCTACTTTGTTTAGGATCAACCCTTGCAAGCCCATTAACATACACTAATTATTTGTTTAACTAAAATTAAATGATAAATGATAAATTAATTATTTAATAATACTAGAAAACTATATATATTTTAAAATTATTTATTTTAAATTATAAAAATAGTATACAAAAAGTTATTTTTTCATAATTTTAATGTATATGTTGGTTTATTTACATAAAATCTCATCTTAATATTAAAATATTGAATTTGAAAATCTCAACAATAAAATTTTATATTAATTGATTGATAATATCATATCAATTAATGACACATAATATTTCTATACTTTTCTTAAGTGAGAGGTGGTAGATGCCAACAAATTGCCTAAAAATGGAGTTTTTTGTGAAATCTGTGTATAAGATGTCAAATCTATTATCCAATAAGAATGAAGATAAATAAATTTCATCATTACCCAATTTAATCTATACATGTTACTTTAAAAAATATTTCAAAACTTTTAAACACTAAAAAAAAAAAGTTTTAATTGGTTGAAACCGGTTTTATTAATAACTAGTTAAAGTAAACCAATTACAATAGTGTATGCCTATCGGCAAATACATGCCTTATGCCCTACCTTATGTGCATGTTAGAAAGTAGATAAAATGGATATAAACATTAATCTATGACTAAGAAACAAAAATGATCAACATAATTTCAAAACTAATACAAGTGGATGAATTAAAGTGAAAAGTTAGTAAATTTTAAACACAAAAGTTAATCACAATGTAAGAATAAATCTAAGTGAATAGCAAAATTGGGATGAAATTAAATTTATAACAATACAACCGTATTGATATCATTGGTGGCCATAAATTAATTATAAAATGTAAAAATTATATTCAAAACATAGATAAGTTTTTCCATTAGTCAATTTGAGAATGTGAATACATGCATGTTTATTTGCAATCAAATTTAAATTTACACTTTACAAATTTATATGAATGACTAACATTCCATGAATGTTAGCTATGTTTATCTTTTAGTCTCACCCAAAGTCTTGAATGAGAATGGGTGGTTTATACAAAACCATGTATGTTCGAACTCGTTCGGGTATTTGATCCATGTCTCAAAATTTTGATGGCTCCACAAATGGCACTAATTTCTTCTTTAAACACATGTGAACTTCACTACCTACGTATTATCAAATAAAAAAGGGTAGAGTTTCACCAAACCTTGAGAAGTTTAACTCATCATTTCAGGATTGTGTTTGGAGTGCAAGGGATTCAATCCATGACAAGAACAAAAGAGGTGGCCAGGAAAACACATACAAAATGGTTGCCACTAAAAGCTCCGTCAGCCAAGATTGAGATGGTGAAGAAAAAAATGGTACATTTTAATGAAGGGATTATAGAAAAAATTTCAAAAATAGTACCCCATGCCAAATAGGTAACTACTAAAGAGATTGTTCAGGATTTTTGGTTGGATTTTCGTTTCCAAACCTCTGTTATTTTTGGCTTTGTAGGATGCAGGTGAGATATGTATTGTGCACTTGTTTTAGGATGGTAAGCTCTATGCATTTCTTGACAAGATGGTTGCTCTTTACCATACCTTTTTGAGGTTGATTTTAATGGACCAACAAGATGATAGTTCACAGTCCAAAGAAGAATCTTGATTGGGGAAAGACATTCTATTTCAATATGAAAATTATACATAGTAGCAAGAATTTTTTTAAATAGTTTTTTCCTTAGTTCTACAAATAATCTGATAAGTATATTTGCTCAAACCAATTTTAAAATCTAATTAAGATTTCAATGAAAGTAAATTTCAAGATTTTGTACCATAGTTTTCTTAAAGGTCTAGCAGGAATATTCAAGCACGATGGGTAAACTACAAACAAACTCCGGAGTTGAGACAAGTTGGTTGGTAGAGACCGATGAAGCTATTCATTTTCTTTGCAATTCTGGAATTTTTTGAATGATGTGACAATGCAAAATAAATGCATACTTATCTTCTCAATTCTTTTTGCTATTTTTTGTATTGAAAAAATAAAATAACCCCTAGGAAAATTGTCTTTAGCCAATCCAAAATAAGAAATTATACTTAAATAGATTTTTAAAAAGTTCCTATCGAAACCTTAAAATTAAAATTGTACAATCTATTGGACATGAAAATTAATTAGATGCCACTAACATTCTCTACCTTAGATAAGGGGCGATGTCTATGCCGACATCAAAATGGTAGTTTTTAATTTAAATTTAAATTTCTCATATAGTACAACATTAATTTTTAATTTAATTATTAAAAATAATAAATTGTCATTTTGATGTTGGCATAGACATTGGCTAGATAAGATAGGGACTAATAAGGTATGAATCATATTTTTTTCTAAATGTGGTTAATGGTCGCGAAATTGTATCACTGTCCACAGTTGACACTAGTAGGCCTGATACTCACAAAGATGAGCTTATTGTCTTTTTTAATGCACAAGTTGTGGTAGCATTAGAAAGTGAGACATAAGATTTGTTGGGTTGTGATATGGTTAAGATAGATTGAACACTTGTGTGTATAATAACTCTTGGCATCATAAAATCCTATAGAAATCTTGGAATAGATTCTTCTTTGTTATGGGAGGTTATTGAATATGCATTAAGGATTCCAAGTTGTCAAGCACTTTATTTGAATGTCATCTTCTACAATCAATCTACCATTATTTTTTATAAGAAGAACTCCTTTATTGTTTATGGAAGCTGAAATTTTTTATTATATCAATTGATATCATCACGATGCCTAATTGTATATGTATTATGTAAATGGTGGGCAAGATCCTTATTCAACACTTGATTTATTAGCAGAAGTTGGCAATGTGTCTAATCTGTATAATGGAGTCAAGATGGAATGTTAAATAATTTTTTTCATATGTTTGTGAAAATAGCCTCATTTCATCAGGCTGGAAATTGTCAGTATCATCTAGTGTCTTACTTTAGGAAATTGCAATGGGGGTGAGAATTATGCTTCATGTACAACCATATTAACAAATCTAATGTGCCATGTATATGTGTCTTCATTGTTATCAACATGTATTAATATATTGTAAAGAGGACGGCTAAAAGAGCTTAAGGAGAATGCAGATTCTAACATAGAGTTCATGTTAGAGGGAAACACATATGATCTAAAACATCTAAAGGGGTTGTATCAGATGATGTTCAACACTTTACAGAGAAAGAAGGTCTAGTACTGTAAGAGATATTAGCACTTGGTGTCACTAAGGCAAGGGTCCCGTGGGAGTGGCTTGGGCTCTATTTTTGTGGAGTGGATGACCCATGGAAACTTTTTAAAGGGGGCTATAGGTTTATTTGGAATCTTTTCTAATAAAATAGGATCCTTGACCTTTTAGCCCTCTCAATTTAAGGGGATGAAAATGGAGTGGGTTGGAAATAGCCCGACTAGCTTAGGGAAGACTTTTTTCATTTGTCAAAAAGCTCTTCAACTTTCCATAAAAATGAAATAATCTCTTTATTTTTAAAATTTATGACACAACTAGATTCCTTTATTTTAGGAGCTAATTTAAAAAAAAAGAGAATTCAATATAAAATTCATGGTACTGCTTCCCAATAAATATTCCTAAAAAATCTCAGTGACACCCGCTCTATTTTTAAGGAAGCGGGTGCCCATGGGACCCCAACCTAAGTGTGAGATTTCTTTCTTGGAAGAGATCCATAGGATAATGAGTAATTATGCCCCGACTTCAGTGGAGGCAACATGAGCGGGCTTCAAGGACAACAATATCATCATTATTGTAGAGTTTGATACCAATTCATTGTAGGGTGATTGTTCATTGCAACATTTAGTCTTGAGCTTATTGCCATTGCATTCATTTTTTTTCATTCAAGACATCCTTCCTCATTCTATATATATATATATATATATATATATATATATATATATATATATATATATATATATATATATATATATATATATATATAGGTTTCCCACTTTTTCCTTTATAAGGTTGAAATGAGAAGTTATAGCATTACAATTTTTAACATTAACAATATTCATGTTTGTGATAATAGTTTTGGAGGAGGATGATACATTTCTATGTTATTCATAACATTTTTACATAATACTTTAAAATTAATTTTAATATTTAATTTAAATTTAATAAAAATATATATTTTCAATTTTGTTAATTGTTAAATGTGTAATATTTTGATCTAAGAGAAGATTCATACCTAATAAGCTCTTTAAAATGTTATATAATCAACAACAATTTTTTTTTTATGTAAGCTCAAGTATAGAAGGTGATTTAAATTAGCTTCCAATAAAGAAAACCCAAAGAAACAATTTTAGACTATAAGGTATGTTTAGAGGTAAAATGGAAGCACTTTAATAAGATGTAGATTTCCACTTTACGGGCCACTAAGTCATTCAAATATGCATGTGAGGGAAAGAGGGGAGTTTGCAAGTATGATTCCACTTATGATCCAAATTATATTTGCTAGGACCCAAAGGAAGAAGGGAGCTAATACTAAATTTGAATTATAAAAAGGAAAGTAATACAAGGAAATGTGCTCTCTTAGACCCTTAATAGGATAGTGTGAATGTGAAATTGAAGTAATTGCTTAAATAATGTAAATCTAGATGTTATGTAAACACAATTAGCCCAATTAAGATGTAAATCTTGGGTAAATATATGAAAGGAAATAAAATATAAATGAATCTTCTTTAATTGCATAGAGGAAGATGTATTTTAGCTTTAAAACTTTTAGATCTAAACTATATCTAAATATTCATCTGTAGATTTCAAAATAAAATGATGAAAGGAACAAAACCCATAAATCTCCCCACTGAAGGACTAGGTCGACTTGGGAAGATATCCTACAACCAAGTTGACATAGTTTGACAACCTAAAATTGACTTATCTAGAAAGCTCATGAAAAGTAGGTTCCAGATCTACAATCCTTTCATTGATAACCTGGAAATCAACATAGAAAAAAAAGGTTTTGGGGTTTGAGTTCGATAAGGGCTTTCCTTGGTCAAGTTCTAGGTTAAGGAATTAACTATAACTGAGAAATGTAAATGTAAATGACTAAAAGACATGATAAAGGTTAGGATTCACCTTACTTGAAACCCTTACTTGTAAGGATTTTGTATGTAAATGTATTGTAGATCTTGAATTAGGAATGTAGGGTATCTCCATTCTTTGAAACAGATCTACCATCATCTCATCATGGTATCATGGATATAAAAGTGCATTGATGAAAAAAAATGATGAATGCTTCAATGTAGATCTCCTCCATTATGGAAAATAATAAGTTAGATCTTGAAGAGGAAATGCTCACAAAGGATCCTTCAATGCTAGATAGAAATGTCCTTGCGTAAATGCTTGGAAGTGTTGAATACTTAAACTCCTTCAATACATAAGGCATAAATTTTCACTTGAAAGAAAGAGCTTGAGAATATAAGCTTATGATATGAATGAGATGTGAAAATGAAGCCTCCAAGTGTCCTTATACATGATTTTTTGGGGGAGAAAATAATATAGGTTGACTGAATAACAGTAAAAAAAAATTAAACCTTGAAGCCTTTAAGGCTCCAGGCCTCTAAACCTCTAGGGACTCTAGACTATGTTGACTTGGGTTGATCTAGTCTAGAACAAGTTGACCTGGTCCTAGAGATCAGGTCTAGGAAGCCACAGAGAGAAGGGGAAGATAACTAAGAGATAAGGTGGAAAGATAGAGAAAGAGGAGGGAAAATGAGATCAAGCACATGTATATCCATGGTTAGAAGAGGGTGTTAAGAAGAGGGAGATAAAAGGTCTTAAAAGGCAAGTGAGTCCATTTTAAGATGTTACATTTAGCTCCCACTTTAGCGGGAGTATGATTTTCCTCAAAATCACAATAAAGGAGATCAAGAGCGAAAGAGAAAATCTTATCATGAATTAGGAGGAAAATAAATCATCAAGCCCCTACCAGATTTGAGTCTTTGTCTTATCCAAAATCATAATAAGAGAGATAAGTGATACAAAAGAGGGTGTAGTTACTTTCCCAATAGGGTTTTTGTGCCTTATCATGAACCACACAAGAAATAGGAGAAAGGGGGAAAGGTCTCCACAAAAGAAAAGGGGATGGAAAGTGTGTATGGAATGCTAGTCAACCCATTGAAATGAAACAAATGGTCTATAAAGTGTGTGTGGCATGCTATTCAGTCTATCAAGGGATTCAACTTCAAGGGAACTCCATGTACCAAAAAGAAGAATAAAAAATTGATCCAGGCATAAGGATGTGTGTGTCCTTAAGGGATCAAAACAAAACTAGGCTTCCTAGATTGTTAGTAGTCAAAAGAAGGGTCAAGACAAGGATCAGGCCTCCCAAACCATCAATAGTTTTAGAGAGAGATCCAAAAAGAAAGAGATCAAGCCCCTCGGAATGTTTCCTAGAAACTAGAGAGAGAGAGAGAGAGAGAGAGAGAGAGAGAGAGAGAGAGAGAGAGAGAGAGAGAGAGAGGAGTTTTGGAATTCTTTAGAATAACTGATAGGGTGGTGAATTAATTATCTAAGGTCCAAATGTACAAATAAAAATTTTCAATACTTAGTAGACCCATATCCATAAAACTTCAATATGCATGCATCCATTAGATCATACAATACTTAAACTTTATAGGTTACTATCCTAGGTCAAAACAACTTTGTAGAAATGTAAATATGAAACAACATAAGAACATTCACACAATTTGACACAAATATTTTACATGGAAACCCAATTTGGGAAAAACCACTAGTAACATGCTACCAATTCTCACTCTTATGAAGTGATGCCCTGTGAAAGACCAACTTTGTTAAAGATTATAATACACACTATTAAATGTGACCTGGTTAAAGGAATTCAATCACCTTGTTAGAGGAATTTAGACTATTCCATTAGAATGTCACCTAGTTAAAGGATTTACAAATGACTCTTAGATCAACCTTAATGCAAAGGATTTACCCTTGACTAATACAATGATTAGAAAGTAATAGTAAGGCTTGATCTAATAACAAATCATAACTTACTTGCAGATTACAAATCTCTATTTTAGTCTTCCATTCTTCTTGGCATTCATACTCTTCAATTCTGATAGCTTGTTCACCCTTCAAGCATTCATACTCTTAAGCCTTCTTTCTTTGCATGTCAATGACAATCACCTTTATTCGACCACTAAATAAAGCAATACCCCAGACTCCTTGTCTTCCTTAAATTCTCGCACATGACAACCCTTTCTTTTGACCAACTATCTCTATGAATAGAGAATTTAGATCTTTTGCCACTTCACCACAATTGTCCATTTTACGATTAGGTAGGATTCAATGAATCTACCCACTATTCCATTTGGTTCCTATAGAAACTTCCTGTACAATCTTCCTTATATTCACCATAAAATGGTTTACCTTGAATTCTATACCACCAACTCATCATAGTTATTTTCCACACACTTCATATAATTCAAGAAAACAAAATAGTCGGCTTAGATTATCAAATCTTCGAACCTTTGATTTAATATTTTTTGTTATTACTTGACATCTATACTATTTTGTCACACAACCAACACTAGTTCACTCAAAAAATACTAAAGTTTATTGATGCTCAACACCAACTAAACTTTATTCGACATATACTAACAATCACTAGGCTTGCACTATTTTTCATCCATCTTGATTTTCACTCGACTTCTATTGATTTCTTCTCAGCTTGCACTAACTTCTCAGCAAGGCTTGGTAGAAATGTTTCTTAGTTGATCTTCTTCCAGTCTTAACTTGAGTAATCTTTCATTTTAGACTTTAAGTAGATAAACAATACACTATAGTATTAATGTCTTACTTGGTCTTAGGGCTTCTTTTGCATACCAAATAACTCAACCTTTCTCTAGGTGCTATTGCTATCTCCTCTTTTCAAATTCTCTTCATCAATCAACTAAATTATAGCTTTTAGACCAAAAAGCAATTGTCTCACCAATAGGTAGCAGGTTTAACATCATTGACAAAATAATAATTATTCCATTATAGGTTCTTCACTTCAAAATAATCTTATATCAACAAGGAGATAAACATGAAATAACAATGCATAGATTTGGGTATACCTTAGAAATCATACCAAGCACCAAAGATTGAAGTACTCCAAGTTATACATAGAATCTATATTTGTATTCCATGGTGACATTAAGGAAATATTGAGTGGAGTGAAGTATTTTACAAACATTGATTTGAAAAGTGCTATCATTGTATTAATTAGAATTAGAGAAGGAGATGAGTGGAAGATTGCTTTTAGGACTAATGATTGTTTGTATGGGTGGTTGGTTATGTCTTTTGGTTTAACTAATGCACCTAGTAATTTTATGAGGCTGATGAAGGAAGCTCTGAAGAAATTCTTGGGCTTAAGTTTTTGATTGTATACCTTGATGATATAGTAATCTACAGTAAGACTAAAGAGGAGCACCTTGAAGGTTATCAAACAAGTTTTTCAAAGATTGAAAGAAGATAAATTGTTGATAATTTTGGAAAAAAATTATTTTATGAAAAATGAGCTTGTGCATCTTGGTTTTTTAATTTCCACTGATGGCTTAGATGGATCCTGAGAGGATAAATGTTGTTCTTGATTGGCCTACACCTAAGAATATTGGAGATGTTGGATCATTTCATATATTGGGGAGTTTTTAAAGAAAGTTTATTAGAAATTCTAGTTCAAATCGTAATGCTATGACATAGACTATGAGAGGTTATAAAAATGATTTAAGTGGATACATGGAGCAAGTAGAAGCCTTGAAAAATTGAAGGAAAAGGTCACATAATTACCTATTCTTTCTTTACCTAATTTTAACAAAGTTTTTCAAGTTAATTATGATGCTATTGGTAATGTCATTGTCACTTTTTTGAGTCAGGGTAAGCCTATAGCTTTCTACAGTGAGAAATTGAATGATGCTAACTTAAAATATTTAGTCTGCAATCAAGAATTTTATGCAATTTATTCAAGCTTTGAAGAAATGGAGACACTATTTGATGCCTAAAGAGTTTGTATTATACATTGATCATAAAGCTTTATAGTATTTAGGAAGTTAGAGTAAGTTGAATCAGAGACACATGAAATGGGTTGAGTATATGTATAATTTTTCTATTGTTTTGAAACATAAGAGTGGATAATCTAATAAGCTGGTAGATGCATTGATTTTAGAAGAAGAATTTTGTTGATAGAGATGAGAGTTGAAGTGTTTGGTTTTGAAGATTTGAAGAATTTGTATGAAACTGACCTTGATTTTGCAAAACCTTGGAAATCTTGTAAGAACCTTGTGACTTATGAACAAGATAAGTTGGTTGATTATCTCATTGAGGAAGACATGTTGTTTAAATGAATTTGATTGTGTATACTTAGATGATTTATGAGGAAGAATATCATCAAAGAGAAATATAGAGATGGACTTGTGGGAAATTTTGGGATTGATAAGTTAGTAAAGATGATTTCAGAGAGATACTTTTGGCCATGGATATATGGTAAGGAGCTTCACAATATTTCAAGTTGCTAAAGGAAGTAGTCAAAATTTTGGATTGTACACATCTTTGCCTAGTTCTTGCAAACCTTGGAAAGATATCAGTATGGATCTTATTTTGGGATAAGCTAGAACTCAGAGAGGTAATAATTATATCTTTGTAGTGGTTTATATATTTTCTAAAATGGCACATTTAATACCTTGTAAGAAGATATTAAATATAGTACACATGGTAGATTTAGTTTTTAGAGAGATTGTGAGACTTCCTGTATTGCCTACTTGACTATTATTTTAGATAGAGATACAAAGTTTATTGGTTATTTTTGGATGACACTTTGGAGGAATTTGAATACTAATATTATCTTTAGCTCCACATTTTTTCCATAGATTGATGGACAAAGTGAAGTTGCGAACAAAAGTTTGGGTAACCTTTCGAGATGTTTGATTGGAGACATGCCTTATGTTGGAGTTCATTTTGGTAAGGAATATATCAGGTGAATTTACATTAGATACCAGGAAAAAAAGATAAGGACAAGCTAAGGATGGGCTAAATCCTATATTCAGCAGGGCTAAATCTTACTTCTGGGCCAACATTAACAGAGTCATCATAACTGACTTCACTTTAGGCTCTTTTAAGCCAAGGTAGGAAAACCTAAGGGATTTATCCTATTAACTTAATATTCTTCTTTGCAAGATTATTCCCTCTAGTAGAAATGGTCAATATTCTTCTATAACTTGTTGACAAACTTCTCAACTGCAATAGCTAATTACAACTAAAGAATGTAACAAAAAATAAGTAGTCACCAACACTTTTATCTCTTCAACACATAAAAAGGTAAATTGATGTGTTGTTGTAAATGTCTTTGTGACCTTGAACTTTGGAATGGACTAGTGCCTTATCCAATGGGATATAGAGTCAAATATTAGCAAACTTGGACCTTTTTAAATCAACTTGTGATTAAGAGTGTCAACATTAAACTCTAAGTTTCATTCCAATTCTCATCCTTTTCACAAAACCTTAAACCTTATCAATTATAGAAAGTATATACCCAATTCTTTAAGTTAGCAGCAATCAATAAGAGATATACAATCTTTTGAATTGCATTAAACTGAAGGAAAACTTGTTCATTTAGTCCTAATGCTACAGATATATGAAAAAGAGACAAACCCTCAAATATGATGATAATTAAGGATAAATCCTTCTCATTTAAATCTTAATACTACTAATAAAACTCATAATATGACACAGAGACAAAGCCTTTAGTCCCAAATGTTCACTTGCATACAAATGAACTCATTCAAATGACTACTGAACAAATGGACGAACTGCAAAATAATACATAACATATGTGAAAAATTCTATAGACAATTGACCTCTACTTCTCATCTTGGAAATCCATATATAGGATTGCAACAAGCTACATATGAGAGGAGGACACATGTCAAAAAATTAATGGATACTCAAAAACTTCTGGAAGATGTGAACAATAAATATACATAACAATCTTCCAAAATATCGATAAAAAAAGATAAGTAGTTTAGATGGCAGAAAAACATTTATATCAGGCCTTTGATCTTTTCTTCTCCTTGTACTTTACTTTCCTTTATGTAAAATATCTTAGCTACTTCCTCTTGGAAAAGCCTTTATTTCTCCTATAGTTTCCCAAACATAAATTTCCCTTTTAGTGGGCCACTTTTTACTCTTCACCTCTTGTAAATCTTGAGTGGCCTTAGTCCACTTGGCATCCATGATTGGTTTTGATTCAATAATGAACTTAATCAAATTTATTTATGCCTTAAAAAGGGGATCAATTAAAGTATTGTATGGGGTATCAGACATATCTTCAAAAATTGATACTATAACCTCTTGAGTTAAAATATTATCAAAAGGAGCTGACCACTCTTGCCAATTTTTTACTGTGTTGGCAACATCCATAATTGATGGTATACATGGCTTCACTCCATCAGATAAAACTTTTAACTTTTCTTGTATAACCTGTAATTTACTAGTGAAGAAGCCACTTAATTCTTTTACATTCTCTAGGCTTTCTTTCATTGTAAATATTTTATCTAGCAAATCTAGCTTTTTAGCCATCAGTACAATTAGCCTATCCAAAAATTGAATATATGGCCCCCATAGATTGAAAGCGGGTGATAGCCATGCAAGTGCTTCATTGCAAAACTGCTTAGCACTTTATAAAGTAATATATAAACTACGAGCCTGTTGTGATATGTTTTTCAAAACTTCAACCCTATGGTTCATCATATTTCTAAGGACCCTTGTCCTTATATCTCCTCCCTGCTGAGTTGATTGAGCATCAATACTCATCCTTCTTGGTTCTGATGCCTCTTCTTCCTCCAAATCCTCTATTTGTACCAGGGCCTCAACTATGCTTTTTGCTAGCTACTATTGGTCTTCATGCCCTTCCCTCTGTTTTGCAACAACTACTTGCTCTACCTGTGTGAATTGCTCCTTGAGAGATGCAACTTCATTTTCAAGTTCATGAACCTTAGTCTCAAGCTTTGTGATTCTTTCTTTGTAAACATGGCTACTTCTAAGCTCATCTTCATATAATTTTGTAACATTTATGTAATCATGTATGGATTTAAACAATATTGTCTCCATCTCCTCTACCTTAACTTCATATTCATAAATGAAAAATATTTTAATGCTTTGGATATCTCTGTACCAGAGGTGCCCTGTAGAGTCCATACAATCATATTACCCTATTCAATGCCTTGTATATCCATCAATTTTGTCTTGTTGGAAGCAGGGGCCATAATCCAAACTGCTAAGGATTTTGTATCAATATTAAAACCAATCCCTCTCTTAAATCCATCTACACCAATTACCTCATATGAGATGGCACCTTCCTGCCTCCTTATTTAATCAAGCATGAATGCTTGTTCCAAGTCCCATCTAGGTACCAATAGCATGTCACTCCTCTGTACCAAATCCCTAACCTCTTCTAAAGTCATTACCTCACTTTCAAGGTCATAGGCCTACAACTTCTCTATCAAATCCATCTTTTGCTCATCAAACTCTCTAGGCTTCATCATTAGCACTAGCTCACTTTGTTTTATTTTGTATAGGAAGCTCTTGAATTCAGTGGACTTGATGAATTCATCATCCTCAAGGAACTACTAGGCTTGGATAATCCTATCATCTAGCCTTGTTGCTACTAGTTCTAAGTTCGTGAGAGTATTTTCTGCTACATTAACTCTATTTTGTAAATAATTCTATCTCATGTCAGCAAAATACTGACTACTTCTTGGTAAAATTTGTAATGTCCTCTGTTTAACCCAAGTGGGGATGAGGACAATCTTCTGCTTTTTGTTCCCCTTTGCCATCCATGATGCCTGAGGAGCATCTTCCTCTACTAATTCAAGGGTTACATCTGACTCCAAGCTATCAGGGAAAAATCTATCTTCTTCTCCTCCTGGGCCCTCTGACATTTTACCCATGATCTCAGCATGGTCCATGACCATCTTCCTAATCCTCAGAGCGTAAGGGATATCCATGTATAATCCCACAAATTGGGGATCTATTCTTTTCAACTCTTTCTCCACCCTTATGACATCATCAAGCTTTGCTAGCTTGTTAGCTGCCTCACCCTCTGCCACTATGTTTGGAATAATATCCTCATGAGGCAATTCCTTGGTGCTCAACAATACATAATTTCTCATTTCCTTAAGGGTGACCCTCATCCAACCATTAGGGTCATACATTCTATAAGGTCCAGTGTACAGACTATAATGATGAAGAAAAGAGTGGATTTGGTCTAAGGCCTCTTTGCCAATTGTAAAACCACCAATCCTAAAGCATCTACATAAGAAGGTTCCTCTATGCACCTTGGGTCCTAAAAACTCCATGTTGACCATGAATAGTTACCATATAAATTAAATTATTCCTAGCCTAGGAGGGATACATTTAGGCAATATATGGGGTGGCTAGGGACAACCATAGACTCTCATTAAAAAAAAAGTGGGAAATAGGAAAATATCTCCCCAATTATGGTCAAGTCTCTTTCCCTTAGGAAGCAGGGTTGGTCTCAAAAGGCCCTTCAATATATCAAGAGCCCTAAAATATCTTGGATCTAACATTTTCATAACTAAAGCACTAAAATTATTAAAAAATGATACATAATCAGACAAAATGATAAGTGTTGTCCCATACCTGTGTCTATAACTGCATTGGTAGGCTTCCATTTATATCAAAATTTTGATTGATGAATTAGAACTTATGTACTCTATATTCTTGTATAGAATCAGGTGCATCAGTAGTGAATAATGATGGAAGGTGAAATCCTTTAATTGCCCACTTTAAGCCTTGGCAATATTCTCTCTCATTACTTTCAGAATATGATTGACATAGTCATATTCCCCACCATGGTAGGCATCCTATACATCTCTTCCAATTATGAATTTTGCCCCATAAACCATATTAGACCCATCCTTACCCACCACCTTATGAACACCATATATAGTTTTTAACAAAATAATTCTTGAATTTGTCCAGTGGCATCATCTTTTTGACCTTCTTAGGGTAATCACCCACTCCTTTTAGGTCCATAGGAATATGTTATAGCATTGATATCCCAGTGTATGCCTTGGTGTTTGCTTCAAATTTCCTCTGTAAATCCTTCAAATCTACAGGTTGACCCATAGCTCCCTCAAATCCAAAAGCCTCAATGAATGATTCTCAATCTAGGGTGCATAGGATAGTTCCATCCCTCCTATGGAAAGATTTTGTGGCTAGATTATAGCACCAAAATAGGGCCTTCATCAGGTCTACATCTAGAAATAGCTCTGGAAATATCAACTTGGCGAGTTTCTTCTTCCATGGGTTGCACACAGGAATTTTCTTCTCCCTGTCATGATAAAAGTATTTAAAAAGTTTTGAACCTGTAACACTAGGGCATATGTCATCTTTGCATATGGCGTATGGCTCAATAAAAGCTTGATCATCTATAAAATTTGCATTGGAAGAACCTAGAAAAAGCTTTATCCATTCTTTAGCAAATCTTTGTGGTTTCTTCTGTCTAGTTTTACCTCCTTTTGATGTTCAATTTTTTGAAATTGCCATGTTTGAGGCTTGAATCTCTTCTACTTTTTTGTTAGAAATTTAGATATTATGCAAATAAAAATTGGATATAACAACTTCTCTATTCTCAAAGAACTCCTAAATAGCAAACTGAAATGCACAAAAACCTCTAGAACTGCTCAAATTCTTTCTCTCTGTAGATGGCAAACTGTGATTGTGAGAAGAGAAGATCTTTACAAATTAATATGTGCAAATCAATGTTCACCCTGCATTGATTTAAGCATGCTTGAAGTACGATATCGATCCATTCTATCAACTCAATGGAGCATCACCATTAATATCCAATAATGCACTTTTTGTAATACATTCAAATCCTATTGGTCAAGAACCTTACTGTTGTTTCTAGCTTAAATAAATGACTTTATTTTATTGTCAAAACAAGTCCTATGATGCTACAACAAAGATAGATGAAAAGACCCTTCGTAACATCTTATTCTTACAAAAATGGTTTTTCGATGTTACGAAAACCCTTTGAAAAACTCTTGTTGACTAGTCAGACACAATGGCAAAATCCTTTACGATGTTATGATTCCTTCATTGTCATAGCATCGACACTAATTTTATCTTCCTCTACTATCATAAGGAAAATAACTTTATAGCATCACATATTATCCTTTCTTAGCCTACGATCCTACGATCGTGGTTATATTCACCTTTTCGTAACATCTCTGGTGCTCTCTCAAGTTTTTACGATGTCACAACAAATGTTTAACCCTTCTCACTGTAGGATCAATGGCTTAACATTTTTCATGTGCGATCTTATGAACATGTCTTAATTGTAACATCGAAAGACACCTTTTATAACCCTGAGATCTCTTGACGAAACATTCATTGTAAGATCAGAGACCACCATTTGCTACTCGAAACATATTATAATATCATTTTCTAGTCCCACTAATCCTAAAAGCACATACATCTAGTATTTGTACATTTGTTCTGACCAATCAGGAAACGAACACCTGTCTAACAACACATCACCTTTTGTTTGCCTTTATCTCCTTTATGATCTTACAATTGTAAGCCACCATATCATCGCAACATCTCAATATTTCCTTTACAATCATTCGATATCCATCTTTTTGTAGTATTGTATCAACCAATTTCAGTGTTCGTGATGTTGCGATAAACCTCCTTACTGTAACATCAGAGATAGCTACAATGCAAACCTTTTAAATTGATACACAATCATTTGATACAAAGGAAATTGTATGATTGGGTGACACTACGACACAACATTTATTGTGAGATCGGGAGACCTAAAACTCTTGCTTGTGATACTCCACTAACCCCCTCTCATAACATCGTAAGAAATGATGTATCTAGATAAAATAAAAACCCGCTCAATTTCAAAAACCTAAGGTTAGGGTCTAGAACAAATTCATGAAGATTTTGCAATATGAGATGAAGATCAAAAACTTAGAGCACTAAACCTCACACTTGGGACAATTGATAGAAAAAACTAGATTAGGGCAAAGTTTTCTAGGGTCTCTTCTATGAATGAAAACAAGATAAATGCAACCCTAAAAATAAATTTAATATTTTCACCATAAATTTGAAAATTTAACCCTAGTGAAAATAGGAGCTATCATCTTACAATTGGTATTTGATTTTGGCATAGGTTGAGTTTTGTGAAGAGAAGTACTAAGAAGAATCCTCTAAATTTAAATTACATAATTCCTATAGGAACTATTGAATTGAGGAGATTAGATGAGTGGAGAATAGTGTTGAAGTTGAAGAGTTTGTGGACTGTATGAAGAAGTGAAAGTAATCTACACAACTATAATCAAGGATATAAGTACAAAGTAGATAAGAAAAGGAGACATGAGAATTTTAATGTTAAAAATAAAGTAATGGTGCAATTGCAGAAAAATAGATTTCTAGAGGGCACATACAATAAGTTAAAGATGAAGAAGGTTGGGCCTTGTATAATTTTGAAGAAACATGATAGCGGTAATTCTTTTGAAGTTGAATTGCCTAAGCATATGATCCATATTTTACTTGTGTTTTATATTTCAAACATATTTGAATATCATGAATTAGATGAAGAGATAGTTGATAAGCCTAATTATCCTAAGAAGAAGATAGAAGGAATTGACAAGATCTTGGATATTAGCAAAAGCACAAGAAGAAAATATTACAAAGAGTACTTTGTTTGGTGAAAGAATAAACTTGCTGAAGATAGTTCTTAGATCATAGAAGTCGAGTTGGATATTATGACACTTCTCAGAGAATCATAACTTCTTGATGTGGACATCAATTCCTTTGTTACCCCATGTGTCTAATGCAGGAGCATCTTGGTGTTGGAAATATAAGAGAAGTAACTAAGAGGGGAGGGGTGAATCAGTTACTACTAAAATAAATCCCAGATCCCTTAGATGTCAATACAAAAAGGCAAACTGAAAACTAAATATTGTTGAAGCTTTGTAAACACATACAGAATGTTGTATCTCGGTAAATACTTGGTATATAAACTTTAGATGTTATTTGTGATTACCACTACTTCAACTTAGTTACAAACACATAAAATATAATAGCTTGAACACATTTAACACCAAGATTTAACATGGAAACCTAATTTGGGAAAAAACACCAATTGCAACTAGTTACTATTTTTCACTGTTCTGAAGTGAGCCCTGTTAGGAGCCAACCCTATTAAAGGTTACAAAACACACTATTAGGTGTGACCTTGTTAAAGGATTTAATCACCCTGTTAGGAGTGGCCTTGTTAGAGGTCTTTAAACAATTCAATAGAACTACCACCTTGTTAGAGGATTTGCAAATAATTGTTAAACCAACTTTGTTAAGAGATTTAGATCACTGCTACAATGGTTAGAGAGTAACAATGAGATGACCTGATTTGGATGCAACTAATTTTCTAATTATAGATCTTTGTTTTGGCTTTTACTTGATCTTACCTAATCAAATATGGCTTTTCTACTTTACTAGGATACTCTACTTATCTTTCAAATTCGCTTCCTCTTTTCATCATTAGATCTTCAATAACATCTTCATGCTTTTTCACACACACTTTGAAATCACAACTTGACCTTATACTTATATCTACCACTTTGTCAAGTTAGCTCAAATAAAACTTAGAATAATTAATATTCATCACCTTAGTTGGCTAGAATCAATAGATAAATCAATTAAGCTTAATATGCCAAAATTAGAAAATCCTTCATTAGCCGACCTAGCTCTGTAGAAACTAACTCAGAAATGATTTCCTTTGTTAACCAATAGAAGCTCAATTAACATTGCAAACTTTGTGAAAATCCTTTGGCAACTGAGTGAGCTCGGTTAGCACTAATTCCATCCAACTTTCCTTCATTAACTGAGTGAGCTCAGTTAACACTCATCTTCTGCATATTTTCCTTTGATGCCCGAGTGAACTCGGTAGACACTACCTTTTGAACTAGGCAAACACAAGAATGCTTGGTAGACACAGAAAAATTACTTTACTGCCCAAGTGAGCTCAACATATACTGACTGATAATGATATAACATTTGTGTAACATCAAAGACAACACACAATTAATCAATTGTATCCAACATTTGGGTACTTTGGCAATCTTGCATCAATAAAAAATATTTCCTTACACTACTCCTATTTTCTATTTGGAGAATGGTCATTTTTGTTCATGTTTTCTTTTTCCACGCATTCATCTCTTTAATGTGGACCTATTGTGGGTCCTTTTTCGAAGATCACAGAACTTAATTCCATCATTTGTGAGAGTTATCCTTCTCTTTATTCAAGGTGTGCTGATTTCATGACATCTTGAGTAACATACAAGTATGACTTAAATGAGGTTTCATTTGACATTATGACATTTGCGCACTTGGGAATCTCTTCTTGGATCATGTGTGGACCTACTGCTTGTCCCTGTGGAAGTTAATTTGCTTATTTGAAAGGTCGTTAAATTCTCCCTTAAGGCAAGACCTATATTTTGTAATAAATTGGTTGATAGGATAACTTATGGTCTTGCTAGCTATAAAAGAAGAGATTTAGGATTAGGACAAGGACAAAAAAGTTAGATAGAAGGTGTTGGTGCTCAAAATTGTAGTCCAAATTTTGAGCACTTTTGAGAAAATTGAGCCCTACAAATGCTTTAAAATGCATTCATACCCAGCTGTACCATTGAAGCCCTAAAAGGTGTTTAATGCTTCTAGCACCTTTCATTCAGCCTATCTAAGCATCCTATAAAGTTAAATTGTCATTCCAAGTCATTCCGTGAAGTCCTGTTTTGAGTAATTTCCAAATTTGCATTTTCACCAAGTGTCAAACAACGACAGGAGGCCATGTTTGCGAGTGAATATCTCACACTCAGAAATTTTTCATGATTCACTACTTTAGGAATGTCTAGTGTCCATACCTGAAAGCCTATGTTTCAGATTTCAAGTCATTTTGAGTCCGTTTGGCTAGGTTTTGAATCGCTCAAAGTTGGCAGTTTACTGTTTTCATGCTTATGCACATTGCACACATTTCTGGGAAGCCCTGCTTGACGTGCTATAACTTTTGACTAGTTGACCAAAATGCTAAAATTCCTTTTGCATTGCATTATAGACGTCAGAGACTTGTTATGTTTAAATTCTTAAGTCTTGATGAATCTGTCTGCACACTTTTCCAGGTCAATTCCATTTGCAAAAAACCACTTTCTGACATTATGTCCAGTCTACAAATTCCAAGTAGCCTACTTTGACTGATCGCCATTTGTGCCCTATGATTCATCATGAGCTCAAATTATAGATTCATAATGTCCTCATGACAGAGAACCAACGCCCTTGTTTTTGTCTTCCCAAGTGTCTGTTTGCCTATTTTTTGAAGCCAATTCTAAGCCCAGTTTAGTGCTTTCTTACGTGTTTACTTGCAGGTAGTTCCGAGAGTTCAAATTTGACAATGAATAACTTTTGATCTTGAATTCTTTATGAGACGATATTTGATGGGGTGCAAGTGTGTGGAACAAAGAATCAGTGTGCCAGTTTTCAAAGCCCGATCAGGCGTTTTGGTCAATTTTTAAGGCCAGTCAACGGACATTCTGGCACCAATTTGACAGTTTGCAGATCAGTGATAAAGTGAGTTTTAATTGATGGTTCATTGCTCGATTTTGATTCTAATTAGTCTAAGAAGGTCGAGGGATCAATTTGGCATATCAGTTGTCCGAAAATGTTTTTTTTTTAGTCAAACCCACTTTGGGGCTCGACTGATTTCATTACATCAACAGGATGATTAAGGTGCACAAATTATAGCCTCAAAAAGCTCACATAGACTTACTATGAAAATGATAGAATCTGACCTTAAAAAAGGTTACAAGGGAAGCTAATGAAGGCATCTAGCGAGTTCAGAGCACACAACAATGATAGAGGAAAAGAGAACTGAAACATGTTGTCGTGTTTCCTTTCATGGCATAGGTCATTTCATTCCCAATTTTTGCAAGTGGTGTTTGAACAGAAATAGAAGTGCCTTCAGAGACTGGATATGGAGATTTTAGAGGAACGTACCCCAAGTGATGTCATGAGCCTGAGCCTTCATCCTACTAATTCACTATTCACAAACTCTATTTATAAATACCACAATTAAAATTGAAGATTTATAACCTCAAGAGTGGTCTTCAGATACTTTTACTCTATAGTTGTTCACTTGGCTCCTCCACTTCTCTATTGTTTCTTTTGTGCTGCATAGCTTAGTGATTAACGATGAGGGAAATGGATGAGCGAGGAGAGTCCTGACTTTCAACTTGATATTAGAAAAAAATTCAAAGTCTATCCTTTGTGTGAGGTGCCATGTGAACTAGACCTTATCTGAAAGTAATCACATGTTTTTCTTTTTCTCTGATTATCTCAGAATGACACCACTTTGCCAGAGGAATCTGAGTATGAAAGGAAAGTCTCGGTCGCATACAAATAGAAGATGCCCACTCCAGGCAGGCTCATGTGCAAATAGAGCAGGGGTTGGAGTTTTAAAGTCATCCATGCAAAGCACAAGATTAGGGGAATTGACAGTATTTGAAGACAACTCATGCTGTAGAAAATAGAGCCCACGTAGCAGGTAACACTGGAGGAGATCAACGGCATGAACAAGCACCCACATTAGTAGCAAGAAGAACACACCCAGGCATATAAAGACAAAGTCGCTGAAGAAAAGCCAGAGTAAGGTGATTTGAAAGAAAGCTGCCAAAGACGTTAGGGGAGAAAGCTGCGTGAGATGAAATTGTTCCAAGAATTTTTTTAGAGCATAAAGCATGGTAGTATGCTTCCAATTAAAATATATTTGTTGTCTGCAGAAGAGAAAAAATATGTGGTTCTTGTATCTAGGCTTATGTTTGGTAGTGGCAAGTCTAATCCTCTTAAATTTCAGCTTCTTATTGATCATTTGTTTGGTCACTCGGGTGATGAAAAGGAGCAAAGTATGACCTCTCAAATTGTTCATTTTGTGATTGCGAGTGATTCAGTTGATATATGACAAGGTCTTCTAGTAGTTCCTTGCATCAAAAGATCAAAGTAGACTTATTGAACCAATTAAGGAACTGGACCTAGCTTTGATACAGACAAAAGGAACCCACGACTAGGTAGAATAGAGCAAGCCATATGTATTAAGCTGCACTATGAGGGGACAAAGTAGTTTGGAACAGTGAATGGCGAAGGAAAGATGCAAAGTCTGAATCGCCCCTCCTCATTCATTATATTTCACAACTGAGGATAGTGATTGCACAAATTATGAAGGAACAACGAATGATAGAGGAAAGTATAGGGCAGAGGGAAAATTAAAATGAATTATGCCACATCGCTTGTACAAGGGGAGTTTTTGTTATTTAAATACTATTGCACACACGTTGTGTAGTGTCTTAAGACAAAAGGCTTTCGTGAAAGCCAAAGCTTGCGCGTGGGCCCGTGGTCGGTCGGATGGATAGTTAAGGGTGACATAAGCTAAATTTTTGATGGATGTGTAGGCGTGATGATGTGGCACTCAAAATGGAGATTCGTCAAGATGCCGCCATGTGGCAGGATCAACGGTGCCTGAATTCTCGCAAAAAGAAGTTACAAGGAGGATAAAAATTATGAGAATGCAGATTTTTGACACGTGGCGCAAGTCCCAGCTGATGGTGAGGTGGCACCATGAAGTAGGTTTTGGTGTGATGCATAGGATGCTGCCATGTGGCAGATCCAATGAACAACGCATTCCCACAAAAAGATGCAAGGAAGATAAGTAATGCGAGAATGCGGGCTTGCGCCACATGGTGACGGGTCTCGAGTGCAATGACATGGCAATTCCATCAGTGTGCTGAGGTGGCAGTGCAGGCAGTGAATGAAAGGATGATGATGTGGCAAGGGTCGAACCAATTGGAGACTGCCACGTGGCAGTTGGTCAACCAAAGGTTGACCCCAGATTCAAAGGGCAAGGGAATATGAAAATAGTTGTGAGACCAAATTTTTTTAATCATTTCCCAAATTTGAAGTCCTGCGCATTTTTTTTAATCAAAAAGGATTTTAATCTAAAGTTCTTACTTTAGATTAATTTAAATTTTTCAATTTTTAAATTTCAAAGATGCATCAGACTTGAATTTTCTAATAGAGGGGCATTTTTTAGACTGAGATTTAATGGGTTTCCAAGAGGCAAAATAGGCGATGTTATATATCGCCAGAATTGTGAGAATCTAAATTTTTCGATTCTGGAGTCAGTTTTTGCACAGAAAGCAGTTAGTTCAAGCTACACAAGGTTTTCTCTTAGGTTCCCAACTAGCAACTATATTCAGGTGATAAGGTTCAAAATTGTTTTATAACATGGTAATGACCTAAATAAGCATAAAATATGGTGAAAAAAATGCAGTTGGGGTAAATTGTAATTACTTTCAAGTCATTTGAAACTCAAATTTCACTAGAATTTCATAAGGTTTCAGATATTTTGATGACTCAACAAGGGATTTCATCATTTAGTCGGAGATATTTTGCCAGTCAGTTACAGAATAATGATGAAATCAAATCAGATCAATGGTAGAAAGATGAAAGAGGTTTTCAATGGAAAAGAAAGGGAATTTCAAATGGACACATGTCATCTTTAGATTAGATTCGAGAATTCATCTTGGTCTATATCTTTCTATTTTTCATCCATTCTAAGGGTTCCAAATTTTTGTGACTGAGAAACCAATAGGTTCCAGTCTTGGTCACTGAGAAACGAAGTGGTTAGCAGTTTTCTCTGGGTAATACCAGTAGGGTTTTAGTGTTTTACTGTGATACCACATTCTTTAGTAAATTTCTCTTGTATGAATAGCATTAAGAAGGTCAATATAGATAGTTCAGATCTGTTAGGTGTTTTCATGTTTTCATTTCATGCATATGGTTGTATTGTTTCAAGGAAATTAATACAAAGAACAACAGAGTTTCATTAGTTTCATTCTGATTCTTGTCTCCCTTTATCAGTGAGCTTCAATGTTTTATGGTCTTTGAAAAAAGAGCCTAGGTCGTAGTTGCAGTCCCTTAAGGCTGTATGTTATTTCATTGTTGCTTGTGACTCAAGAAGTTGTGTAAATGCTTCAGGGAATTAATAGGGTTGCAAGTTTACTGATGGGGATATCATGTAAGAATGAGGTTCAAATTGAGCATAGATGTCTATTTACAAGTTAAACAGATAGATCAAATATTTGAATATATGTATAAGTATCAGATATCCATATGTATGCATTTGATTCATGGATTTGCCCAATGGTTAAGGCACCGATCAACTACAGGATCATTAAGTCTTATTGCTGCATATCTGAGGGTTTGTTGAAATCAACATTATTAATCAAATGTGTTTTTACCTTTCATGTTGAAAGACTTAAATGTAATGCCCTCACTCAGCTTGTGAGATTCATAGATATGCATTTAGCTAGTGTAGATTGATGTTATTTCATGAGTTATTAGGAGAAATAAGGGTAAAATTTTCTTAATAGATTCAGGGATATGTTTTTGCACTGGTACGGTATCATTTGAATCTGAGGTCTACTCGCCTAGGTTTAGCAGAGCCTGAAGTAGAAGAAGGGTCATGCCTTATAGTTGGCCCTATGTCTAAAATGATATGTTGATAATGGGAGTTAGCTGCCCCTAGATGCATCATATTATCATGGGGATAATTGAGAACCCTCCAGCGTTTTCAAACACCAACATAAGGAATATACAAAAGATTGGCTCTATAAGCTCATTAATTGTAAATTGAATGTACATAGATGCAACCAGGTAAGCTTGATTCCTGACATGTTGAATGAAGATTATCTATCATTATACTACAATTTGTTATGGTTTCTCCTATTTGGTAGCTTCCATGTGTAACTTTAGGTGAGGGTAGCTAGGACGTGCCCTTTTGACCCTCTTGCCTTGTGTCAATATTTCATTGTCCATATTAGCCACTGATTTGAGAAATATCTATGAATACAAAATCTAAGCCCAAAATTCCTTCCATAGGATGACTTACAATATTAACCCCTGTACATAATATTGCTATAAGTTTTGCCTAAATTGATATAATCAAGATCCTCCAAAATAGGATACAATTGTTGATCTGATGGGTTACATGACCAATATTCTTCATTTTAGAGGAAATCCATTTCAACCTTACATAACCTTCAAATACGACATGAGCTATCAGGCCAACTAGTTATACCCCTAGTTTCATGTGGAACCAAAGGAAAAACAACTCTGTAGGCTTGTATTTTTCTTACTAGACAACTCAAAAAACAAAGAATAATACAACAAATAAGAATATGCATACATACATACACACATACACATATATACATACATACATATATACATCCATATGTATGTATGTATGTATATATATACACATACATACATATATACATCCATATGCATGTATGTATGTATATACATACACATACATGCATACATATATATGTACACACACACACATATATGTATATGTATACAAAGATATGTGTGTGTGTGTGTATTGTATGTATGTATATGTACACACACATATACATACATACATACATACATACATATATTCATACATACATATGTATATCCATATATATACATACATATATTTATGTATATCTACATGTATATAGATATACATATGTATGCATATGTGTGTGTGTGTGTGTGTGTGTGTGTGTGTGTGTGTGTGTGTGTGTGTGTGTGTGTGTGTGTACATACATACATACATACAAGCAACATCTTTCCATGTAGATATAATTAGAACTTGAAACATGTACCAAATCGTTAATAGTGCCCAAAAAACAAACTTATCTAACATGACATATTTTATATGTCACATGGAAAGAACAACAAAAAAATGTGTAAATCAAATTTCCAATTAATGGTGTACCAAAGAAACAATGAAATGTCGTGCAAATAATAATCATCTGACAACCAAATGAGATGTCCCATCTCATAAATAAAAAAGAAAATGAATCACCTACTTTTCTAATTACAATGAGCTTTAATAGTATAATAAAAAAATGCCCATTTTAAAACCAAAGGACGTTGCATGTTCCAAATTCTAAAACATGCATGAGAATTTATATGGTATAAAATTTTTGAGTTGCATTTATAAATCTATTCATGTCAATTAATCCACATAAGTCCAAACATAAATACTAATGACCACAATCATATCTAGGACAAGTTTGACAAAGATTCAACCCAAGAAAGTATACAGTTTCTAAAACATTTCAACAACAATCAAGAAATAATTCTACCACCTTTTTAGTTAATGAATTCAACATGTAAATTACAAGAGTGATAGAAACCCAACTAAAACAACAAGAACTTCATATTGCAAGTAAATCTGATTCCTAAATCCCCAGGTAATGCCAAATTAACATACCAAAAATAATTAACAAGACAAATCAACGAAGAGGAAAGGACCAAACAATCACAAAATCTAAAATCACGTTGGACAAGTGTGGTCACTATAAAAAATTCAATAAGATATGCCTTTATCGAGGGAAAAATTAGTCATTCTATCAATCATACTATTTTTCACCCTATAACAATGTTAAGTTTCTCACTAAAGTGGAAAGATTGGGGATGAAGTTGAATAATGTCCAAAACAAGTTGCACTGACTAGGTACAAGATTTACTAGAGGTGACCACTTACACAATTATCAGAGTGGCCCACAATCTTGAACTTATCAATATTTAAAGAGTGAGCAATATCTAAATTGTATTTCAATGACATGACTTTCACAAAGTCATTAGTACACGTGGCACATGCAATCTTGACAATAGTGCCACATGCTTACCTACTGACAATTCCAATTCCACATTCCCCCGTTAAGCCCCACCAATGTTAACTGAAACATATTATCAAAAATATTTTCTCATTTGAAGACAATATTTTTTTTATTCACAAATTGAGCAGAAGCGATTGATCCTAGAACACAAAGCTTGTGTAATGAAGGCCAAGATTTCAAGATTTTGATGCCCCAACAAGAAAAGATCCTTTTAGTGCTCATAGTATTATGGAGATAACTAAGTGCTACATCCAAAATATTTATATCAACACGACTGGGAAATTGTAACGGATCACTAAACTATTTCCTAAAGATCTTGGTATTTGTTCCCAACCAAATATTCCAAAGTAAGAGAGAAGGACATATATCCCACAAAAATTCAAATATGGATGGTCAAAATAGCAATGACCAACTTTGAAACTGGAGAATTAACAAAGAGCAAAGGGAAGATTGCCATCCTAGTTTGTGAAATAACAAGTACTAGGACTACTATGTGAAAGGACAATGCAAAAATAAATGATAAAACGATTCAAGAAATTATCCACAAAAAATGAAAGCGAAGACAATAGTTGTAAGGAAACTCAGGTGCAGAAACAACTTCCTACACTAATCTCATAAGGAAAGTATGATGCAAATCCTATTAAAATCTTCTACACTTACAGATTCAATATCATGTAAACAACAATATTACAGCCAACCATGCATACAGAAAATAGATAGAGAAAGAAACGCATAACACAAAGATTTGCCAGTGGGGAAAAACCTTTCGGTAAAACAACCCCACCCCTCCAAAACCTGCACATTGTATTATCTTCAACAAAAGGTTACAATACACTTGCAATGCAAGCTCAACAGTGACAACAAAGAATCCAATAGCAACTCACAGTGTATCACTTCTCTTCGTAACTCTAAAAAATGCTTATAACATGCGCTTCACTTTAGGGCTACTCCCAAAGATAAACCGTATTAGGGTTTTACCATTCTCCGAGAAAATAGGAACCCTCTATTGGGGTAGAGTGTATAGTACTCAAATATCTTAGTTGCCACATGTCTTCACCTATCATTGAATCTTCCTAACATAGCTCTTACGTGTCATAGGAATCCGTCATAACCATTTTAGTCATGATCTCCTTACACACAATTCAAGATGTTGACACATCAATATTATTTACAAGAAATACATTTTACAAAACAAACAATAATGAATAGGAATTATCCAAGGTTAAGACACCTTATTCCTAACATTCTCCCACTTGTCGAACACCTTGTAAGAGCAATGGGAACATAACAAGAACTAACCGCTATAGGCCGAAAGGCCCATAGACTCCGAACACCATCTGAACTTCTCAGTGCCCACTGGTTTCGTTAATGCATCTGCAACATTCTTCACAGTATCTACCTTTTCCAAATTTACCTTTCCATCTTCCACCATATCTCTCACAAAGTGATACTGCACATCAATGTGCTTAGTTCTGGCATGGAAAGTTGGATTCTTCGCAAGGCAAATAGCACTCTGACTGTCACACCAAATAGTAATCTGTTCTGCATCAACACCAACATCAGAACACAATCTCTTAAGCCAAATGGCTTCCTTACAAGCATGAGTAGCAGCCATGTAATCAGCTTCTATAGTGGACAAAGCAACCACAGGTTGTCGCTTGCTCATCCAACTGATGGCACCACCAAACATAGTGAACACATAAGCACTGGTGGATCTCCTGTGGTCAATATCACCTGCCCAATCTGAATCCACAAACCCATGAATACAAACTGAATGTGAAGATCCAAAAGAGTTCCCATGATAACATATGGAGTAATCTGATGTACCCCTCAAATATTTGAATACTCGCTTAACTGTATCCCAATGTATCCATCTAGGATTAGCCATAAATCGACTCAGGACTCCCACTACTTGGGCAATGTCTTGTCTAGTACAGACCATAGCATACATAAGACTACCAACTACACTAGCATAAGGTAATCTACTCATGTCCTCCACCTCACTAGGAGATTTTGGACAATCATCTACAGATAACTTTGTTCCCACAGGAATAGGAACACATAGTGGTCTATAATCTGCCATGCTGAACCTGTCCAACACAGACTTCACATACTTACTCTGACTCAACCAAAGTTTTTTGCTAGACCTATCTCTACTGATTTCCATACCCAAGATGTACCTAGCTGCCCCAAGATCTTTCATCTCAAACTGTGTTGACAACTGAGATTTAAAATCAGAAATCATACCCTTACCCTTCCCAAACAACAACATATCATCAACATATAATGCAACAATAAGAAGGCAATCATTTTCAACTCTGAAATAAACACAATGATCTAATTTCGATCTTACAAATACAATTGACAACACAAAGGCATCAAACTTAAGGTACCACATCCTAGGAGATTGCTTCAAACCATATAGAGATTTCTTCAATCTGCAAACAAAGGATTCTTTACCTTTAACAATGTAGTGCTGAGGCTGTGACATATAAATCTCTTCCTCCAAATCACCATGAAGGAAAGATGTCTTCACATCCATTTGTTCTATCTCTAAATCATATGATGCAGCAAGAGATAACAAAACTCTAATGGATGTCAATTTTGCAACAGGAGAGAATATTTCACCATAATCTATTCCCTCTACCTGTGAATACCCCTTTGCAACCAATCTAGCTTTGTACCTTTCAACACTTCCATCTGCACAGAATTTCTTCTTGAACACCCATTTATAGCCAATATATTTTCTCCCTTTAGGCAAAGGTACAAGGTCCCAAGTTTTGTTTTTCTCTAATGAAGCCATCTCATCATCCATAGCCTCAATCCAGAAACCTGCATCTTCCATGCCAAAGCTTCTTTCATAGATCTAGGCTCATCAGTGTTAGTAATCAAAGCAAAAGCACAACTGGAATCTAACATAGAATAACCAAACCCTTCTGGTTGCTTTCTTTCTCTCGTGGATCTCCTGAAGGGCTGAGGTTGAGGTTGTTCTTCCTCTTCTTCTGAATTGTCAGAGCTGCTAGAGCTCTCCTCATCATTAGACCCAACATGGTCTCTCTATTCAGTCTTCTTAGGGGTAGGAGGCAACTGAACAACATCTTTTTCCTTTTCTTTTTCATCTGGTTGTAGCACACTAAAAGAAGTTGTTAGCTCTCTAAAAATAACATTTCTGCTATACAACACCTTACTAGTCACAGGATCCCAAAGCTTGTATCCTTTCACACCAGCACTGTACCAGATGAAAATACATTTAACAACTTTGTTTTCCAACTTAGATCATTTCTCCTTTGGAACATGTGCATAAGCTTCACAACCAAAAACACGAAGATGTCTAATTGAAGGCTTCTTACTAGACCACACCTCCATGGGTGTCTTACCAACAAGGGCTGATGTAGGAGATCTGTTAACTAGATAGCAAGTAGTGGCCACAACTTCGGCCCAAAACCTTTGTTCTAAACCAGCTCCACTAAGCATACTCCTAGCCTTCTCCATCAGTGTCCTGTTCATTCTCTCTGCAACTCCATTTTGCTCTAAGGTATAAGGAGTTGTCTTATGCCTCTCGATACCTTGTTCTTTACAGAACTGTTCAAACTCTGCTGAGCAAAACTCACCACCATTGTCAGTTCTCACACACTTAATCTTCTTACTAGTCTGATTCTCTACAAGGGCTTTAAATTCCTTGAATCGACTAAAGACTTGTGTCTTACTTTTAAGGAAATAAATCCATGTCCTTCTGCTATAATCATTTATGAAAGATACGAAAAATACAGACTTGGAGATTGAAGGAACTTTTACAGGACCAAATACATCAGAATGAATAAGATCCAAAACATCAAAAGATTTGTGAGAACTAGAGTAAAATTGAGTACGATTTTGTTTACCGTAGACACAGTGTTCACAGAAGTCAAACTCGAGATTGCAATCATTTAACCCCTCAACAAGATTTTTATTTTTCAAGATTCTGAGACCCTTTTCACCAATGTGACCAAATCTCAAATGCCATAACATTGTCTTTTCTACAGGAAGCTTACCTTCCAAAGTGTTTGCATTGCTATCAGAACCAATAAGCACAGTATTCTTCATTGCTCGTTTAGATGGTGAGGATGAAGAACTATTACATAGAGGAATACATGCATCTAGCTGAAATAAGGTACCTCTCCTAGTACCCCTTGCAAGCACTATCGATCCTCTCATCATCTTGCATCCTTCTTTCAAAAAAACAACTTGCACACCTACATCATTTAGCATACTTACAGATAATAGGTTTCGTGCCAAACCTGGAATGTGCATAACTCCATTGATTCCCTTTACTCGTCCATCAGGAAATTTGATAGTGACCCTTCTGCGTCCAACTATCTTTAGGTGAGAATCATCACCCAAGTACATCTTTCCACCATCGAACTCTTCATATCTTGAGAACCAGTTTCGATGAGAGGTCATGTGAAAAGATGCACCCGAGTCAACCAACCACACATCATTAGATGCATGGGCTGCCAAAGCTACGATGAATGCATCGCCATCTTCTTGAGATTTTTCAGAACCAGAATCTGAGGCTTTCTTCTTCTTCTTCGGCTCTTTACAGTCTTTACGGAAGTGCCCAGTCTTATTATAGTTCCAACATTTTGCCTTGGACTTATTGGAAGTCTTTGAATTCCTAGGGGATTTGGATCTACCCTTATTGTCAGGCTTATTATCATTTTTCTTCCCTCTTTCTGTGGATCTCCCACGAACAGTAAGGGCTTCTTTTTTCGAAACAAAAGCCTTTCTCCACATCTCCTCTGATAGCAGTGAAGACATCACATCATCCATTTTGAAGGTGACTAATGTGCTTCCGAGAGCCATCACAAGATGGTCCCATGAATCTGATAAAGAACATAAAAGTGTGTAGCAATGATCCTCCTCCTCTAACTTGACACCAGCTGATGTCAACTGTGCAGCCAACACATTAAATGCGTTTAAATGATCCGTTAAGGATCCACCTTCCTCCATTCACAGAGAATACAACTTCTTCCTCAGGAACAACTTGTTCACCAAGGATTTGGCCTGATACACGGCCCCAAGTCTCTCCCACAAACTAGATGCGGTTTTCTCATCTAGAACATTCAGAAGAACTGCATCGGTTAAACAGAGTCTTATGAGACCCTTAGCTTTACAGTCTTTGATATCCCAATCTGCTTGAGCTACAGTTGTTGGTCTTGTAGCACTTGTAGTCGCTTCCCATAAGTCACGATCTTCTAACATGTCTTCCATCTTGATTTTCCACAACTCGAAATTAGTGCCATTAAATTTCTCCACCTCCATTCTTCCATATGATGAACTCGCCATCTCAATCTACAAATAAGATTTAGGATGCTCTGCACAAGACTCCCACTCAACTTGAGATTAGCTCAAAAAACCCTACCCAACAACTAGGATCAAAAGTTGATCAAGCTCTGATACCACTTGTAAGGAAACTCAGGTGCGAAAACAGCTTCCTACACTAATCTCATAAGGAAAGTATGATGCGAATCCTATTAAAATATTCTACACTTATAGATTCAATATCATGTAAACAACAATATTACAGCCAACCATGCATACAGAAAATAGACAGAGAAAGAAACACATAACACAAAGATTTTTCGGTGGGGAAAAACCTTTCGGTAAAACAACCCCACCCCTCTAGAATCTGCACAATGTATTATCTTCAACAAACGGTTACAATACACTTGCAGTGCAAGCTCAATAGCGACAATAGAAGACTCCAATAGCAACTCACAGTACCAACAATACACTCTCACACATCACTTCTCTTTGTAACCCTAAAAAATGCTTATAACATGCGCTTCACTATTGGGGTAGGGTGTATAGTACTCAAATATCTTAGTTGCCACATGTCTTCACTTGTCATTGAATCTTACTAACATAGCTCTTACGTGTCATAGGAATCTGTCATAACCGTTTTAGTCATGATCTCCTTACACACAATTCAAGATGTTGACACATCAACATTATTTGCAAGAAATACATTTTACAAAACAAATAATAATGAATAGGAATTATCCAAGGTTGAGACACCTTATTCCTAACAATAGTAACTCCCAGTTTATCCAACCACATGATCGTGAATGGAAAGCCAAACAAAGATCTTGATCTTAGGTAGGCATGTTGACCCCCAAAATAAATTTTCAGGCTAATCAAAAGAAAAATTCCTATACTCTAACGGCTTGTTTGGTTGCTGGAATACAATCAGAATAGGAATAGAAAATTAGAATTCATTTTTTATTCTCTGTTTGGTGCGCCAAATTAGAATTGGGAATAGTAATACGTATTTCCATTTTGCCCCAAAATGAGCATTTGTCTATTCTCCAAAATACTTGTAATTGGAATTGCTATTCCCATTCCCATTTTGAATTTTTCTTATTTGAAAATATTTTCAGATCCGCTTCATTATAACTTCCTGTTGGAGCTCTCCAAAATGAAAAATCATGGCCATTTTCAAACTGATGATACTGAAAAAATATATATATTCCTCAGATTCTACTCACAGAAGACCAATGCACAGTGGCCAATGAGCTGCTCAGTAGTACGATTCAATCACTCAATGTGGGGGTTTGGATTGACCCACTTTACTATTTCTTGCTTTAGATTCTTTTTGCAAACACCATGAATTTGTTAAAAATAAGCGGGTGAGAAGATGAAACCCTCTATAAATTATGTTTTTTCTTTTTCATTCATAAAATTTGATGGGGTTCGAACCTTCAATCTTCAATTCAAGTTTGTGCAACCAAACAAGAGATAAATGGGATTGTATTGTAATTTCCTATTCTCATTCCCCATTTCCATTCCCATTCAAATTTTCTCTTCTAATTCCCAATTCCTATGCTTGCAACCAAACAGGCCCCAAGGGTCTACTTGGCTACAGGAATAGGAATATGGGAATAAGAATACATATTCTGGATCTATTATTCTTGGATAGAAAATGAGAACATGTAATCCTATTTTCTGTTTGGTTAGACAAAATTGAAAATTTTGAAAATAGAAATTCAATGGGCTACCGAACTCTTGTCGTTGGTAACTTTTCATCAAAATGTAAATTTCATACCTTTTCATAAGATTGCCAATAACTCTTTCAAAATTCACAAATCCCTAGTATCTTAAACTATACCAGGTTACTAAGGCTTTACTTACACGGAAGCAAAACAGTTTGTGTACAATTTCTTAGACTCATTTAGAAATTGATCAAGGCTTGAACCCTGCACAACTTGATCTTCACTATATGAATTTTTCACCTCATTTTGGAAGGTATCATCTCTAAGATTGGCCCTCTTATAGTTTCTATTTTCAAATCCTTTTACAAAAAAACCAAGGCGATCAACGTATTTAATTTAATCTCTTTTGAAAAAAATTGTCGCAGGCATGGGGAGCATTAGCTAAATTTTAACATTAGACTTAGTATATTTCACTTTTTTCTTCAAGTACTCGTGGGTTTGGTGGGTTTGGATTTGTTATGGTGACCTCCAGATTCACCTAATTTTAACATAAAAATTATACTAAAAATAAGATCCCATATTTTCTCAGGCGTCTACTCGTTCAAAATTGGCCATTTTCTTAATTTCTTTTAGTGAATTAATTTCTATGATTACAGGGCTCTCACCGACTGTACTCATGGGCACAGACTTGAAATTTTCATCAAATATGAACAAGTCAAAATAGGAACATGAATATGTATTCCAATACCACCTATTTAGGTGGAATAACAAATTCTCATTTTGGGGCCAAAATTGGAATACGTATTCATATTCTCAATTCTGATTTGTCGTACCCAAACTGAGGATTCAAAATTTTAAGAATTTACAAATGCCTATTCTAGACTACTAAACGAGCCCTAAAGAATTATACTCATTCTTGATAGAATAATCACCATCTTTTGGTTTAGTCCAAGTCAATTCATCTTCCTTACAAGAAAACAACACCGACCTACTACTCAATACTAACACAAATTTGTCTTTAATTTGTTGAGACAATCCATACAATCAATACTTTTCCATATAACAAAGGGGTGAAAATTTTGTCTTTTATTTGTTGAGAGAATCCATACAATCAATACTTTTCCATATAACAAAGGAGTGAAATTTGTCTTTTATTTGTTGAGACAATCCAAACAATCAATACTTTTCCATATAACAAAGGGGTGATATTAGAACACTCCACAAGCTAGTATTCCATGACCTTATTACTCTAAAGATCCTCCGAAGTTTATAATTAATTATAAATGATTACAATTTAATTAACTAACACTAACTATGATCCAGGTTTACAATATTATTATGTATTTGTGGATTATATTAAATAATAAATTAGTTTTAATATTTGATTCTAATTTGTTAACTACTTATTAATTGTTTTGAAAGAACTGTTTCCAAATTGCATAAAAAAAACCCAAAGTATCAAAAACCCTAAACGGAAGTACATTATTTAACAACTCCTCATAACAATCCGGATATTCGCACTTATCTTTCTAACTGCACGTTCTACATAAACAATAAATATATAGGTGCCTACATTCCGTCACTTGACAGACAAATGCTATTTTACTATTGGCGTCCAACGGTTCCTGTTCCATCTATAAATACCAGACAAACCAAAAACAGTGCATAAAACAGTATGCACTCTGCAAATTTCTGCTGGGCAGTAGCAGAAAGGGGGAACAAACAAAGATTCCACATCAACTTCCATGTCTTCATTTTGCAGGTTTATTTATACATTGTTCTTCTCTGTGTACTTAAAAACTTTTATTTCCCTATCAATGGCTTTTGAAGGGTTGTGAGAAGTTAACTGGAGGCAGAGTTTTATCTATCCTTTCCTGTTACTGCCTTTTAAAGCTTTGTTCCCCATTCATCTTTATGCAGTTAACAGGCATGGGTTGATAAACCTCTGCATCCATTTTTGATCCTTCACCCTGTAAAGCTCATAAATGGTTAAAAGTATTTTGAGTTCAGTAGTTTTTCTCGTTCTACTCCCTGCTCCAATTTTACATTGGGCAGATCTGCATAATGTGGGTTTCCAGAGATTGTTTTTAAAATAAGAGTTTCAGATGTGAGTTCTAATTTCTTGCTGTGTTGGTTTTTTTATTGGATTTCATTATGATTTGTGTTGGGGTTTTTCTGGGTATTGTAGAAAATTTGAACTTACACCTTTTTTCGATTGAATTTCATTGAGATTGGAATTAATTTTTATTCTCTTGGTAAAAGATTTGTAATTTGAGTTTCATATTTTTTTTCAAAGATTTGTGGTTGAGTTTCGTTACAATCTGTGACTGTAATGAATTTTTATTTTCTTTCAGAAGATTTCTGATTGAGTTTCATTATAATGATCTGTAATAGATTGTAATATATTATTGTTTTATTGTAAAAGGGCTCAACACCAACCAGATGATTAGAATATGAACTTCTGCCATGGAATCCAAAGTCTTTGATTGGTATAGGATTTGGAGTAAAATAGATTTTTGATCTGTAGAGTTTGTTATATTCTGTAGGATCTGATATCACAAGAAAAATGGGAATTAGGTCAAGTACATCTTGCAGGCCCAATTTGGGTGTGTGTTATTTGATGGATCAATTGACAACATTTGTAAGGGGTTTGATCAGAATTTTATTGATGTTTAATTGGATGTGTAGGATCAGTAACATAAGCTGTTTTTTCCTTTCTTTTCTGGAACTCTTTCTTTTCCCTTACATTGCTGCAATTGTTTTCTGTACACATTAAAAAAGTTTGTGTGGTTGCGAAAATAGAATGATTGGTAAGTGATTTGATTGAAATTTTTTTTTGTTATTTGGACTGTAATAAAAAAACATTACAGATCATGGTCTTCCAGAAGAGGGAACAACTGTCAAGCCAGCACATCTATAATCTAAAACAGTCATAATTGATAATGTTTTCATTTTTAGCTCGGACAACTTGTATCAGAAAGTAAACTAAGCTAAACGAAACTAGGAAAAATAAAAGTGATTAAATAGCCTAAAAAACTTAATTAGATAATACGTAAAAGTATTATCTCATTACCCAATGAAGAAGTAAGTGTGGTCATGGTTGCTGCATGCCTGTTATGACGTGACAGGTATCTTTTTGTATGGCTGCGCACTTTACCAACAGCTTTTCCCAGCTTTATCACAACCTGCCATTGCTTTTTAGAATTACCTAATATCATATGTTATTACTAGCCTTGGGAGTTACTCATGGCGTACGTCCTTGGTTTCATTGAAAACTTTGTTGGGGAATAAATTCTCAAGTACCTATTATGGCGAGCATTGAAATCATTACATCGTCTTCATCATCAAAACTTCAAATTTAAGATTTCTTGGATCTTTTCATCTGAAACTGTCATGTAAAAAGAGACGAAGTTATCCTAGCCGGTGTAATTTGCAGCTGCTGTTTTCAGCGTTTTTACGCAGTTTTGTATTTTGCATTTTATTAAATAGAAAAGAAACACCCATGTTGAACATTGAGAATTGCGCATACTTTTCATTTACAGTAGTCTTTGGAATGGTTTCTAGATTTTGCTCTTCTGAGATTTAAGTAATTGATCACTTTTAGCATCTCAATTTTTTGTTTATCAATTAACTAGGAGGAATTTAATGCTTTTATTATTGTGTTTGTGCAATAATTTTTGTTTATGTTATGGAGATGCCCACACAAGAACAATCGTAAAATTGAATCTACAAACATAAAAAATTTGATAGTTTCAAATGGACCGTGGGAATGTTTTCTTCTTGCATAGAAGCAACCATGAATGAAGACTTATTGTAAGTGTTGTTCAACATTATAGGAATGTAAAATGTATAATAATCATCTAGTGGTTAGAATTTGTCATGTAATGGCAATAATTACATTTATTATGTAGTTGATAGTTTTGTAGACATAAACTATTATTGTGAAAATTTTGATCAATTTTTGCATGTATTTCGGTAAGTTATGAAATCATTTGGATGACCATTTATCAAATGCCCGATGAAATCATTTGGATGACCATTTATCAAATGCCCGTGTCCATTTAAATGTTTGAATAGGTAAGTTATGAAATCATTTGGATGACTTTTACCAAATGACGAAAAAATAAGAAGAGAGGGACATATGACTCAATAAATACAAAGCTAAAGGAAGAGAGGAATTATTTTCCATCTACCATTGTAAGTTATAATAACAAGACTTATTGAATCCTGGTCACATTTTGAGCTGTGATGCAAATTAATGAGTGTAGGGTATGAGTATCATATACCATAGTCAAAATTCATACCAAAAAGTTGCAATAATTGAACCAATACATATGATATGACAATAATACAATACCAACTTACTAAAACTAGCAAGCACCACAAATAACAATTATGTACAAGAATAACCCTTATTAAAAACACAAAAATGAAAAATTGGAAATAGAAATATTGTTGGGTGATGCAAGATTGTCCATACACCCAACAACTAGGTAATTTGAGAAGTGACCTTGTCATGTCTAAGGTAAGAGAGCCAACCTCCTCCTGTGCTAGCCATGATGAATCCTCCACTGACCTTCCTTTCCATTTGACTAGATACTCATATGTTTTTTTCCTTGTGCTTCTTTCCACATGACTGTCCAAGATCTGTTCAATCTACTAGTCTTTGAGAATGTTTATGAATATATCGACTTCCTTTGTTGTCCAAGATAACATATTCAAGCGACTATGATAGGTTTGACAGTATGCCACTTACTTATTGGGCATCATCATAGGAGTGTAGAAGTACATGGAACACACCAAAAAGAAAATGCCTTGGGCACAAAACTTATGCTAAATGTCTAATCATAGACAAAGAACTTGAACAATTCAATGAAAATCTATGATGAGAGGCTTGTTTGGAGGAGTGAGATGATTTTAGTTTGGATGCCTGATCATGGATCCACAAAAAGTATGGGTATTTTGCCATAAAAATCTATTCTATGGCAAAGGTCACACAATGTGGAAACCAAGACACTGAATGTAAACTATTTTACAAAATGCTCCAAAGTGGTGGCGTGGATGCAACAAATGTGAATGCTTAAACAAGCAGTGGCCTTGTACTACAATTATTACAAATAGGGCACAAAACAAATTCATTGAAAAAGCCTTGGAAATTTGCAACAAATGCATCACTGATTGTGAATCTTGTAGAAGTCTACATAAATCTCTATCATGAGCACATGAAGTAATTTGGTTGAAAGCACTTGGATTATGGTGTCATAGAGAAGCAGGGTAGAGAAGGCTTGTTAATTGTTTAATGAAATGAGGCAATATTGCTTTCTTAAGAGTAGTATAAGTAATTTCAAATCCATCCCTTCCAGTTGGTAAATAATATTCACCTATGAGCTATTACCAAGAGATCATAACTTGGGCACTTACTCACAGTTTTTAAATGGAAAGGGTGATTTCATTACAAAATCATCTTCTCTATTTGTCATTGTGCCAATTGCATATGAAAGTTAACTTGGAAAGAGAAATCATGAGTGCATTGAATAGAAGATGATGAAATTCAATATTTATACTTTTGGGTGAGATCGTGTGTAAGTTTGACAGCATCAATGTTTCAGATCATACACAATGATCCATCATCAGGATGAGAGAGCTAAGAGAAAACATAATAGGTTGTAGACTCAGACAGAATGAAAAAAGAGGAGAGGGGGGGCAAAGAGGGTAGCACGTAGGTCAAGGAGACACATGATTAAGAAAGAAGGGGAACAAAGAGGTCAAGGACAAGGGAAAAATAAATGATACTACAAAAAGAACTCACAACTCATAAAGAATTGAGTAAAAAGAATTACATACAAATTTGATTAAAACTGAATAATAAGAATAATGCATAAAAATAATATTAAGACAATTAAAAGAATCAGGACCTAAGAGATGAAAAAACAACAGTAATTGCATATGATACGACAGGATAATGATGGACCAATTCAAAAGGATTCGAGGATGAAGGTGGAACGGGGTGGTGGGGGCAAGAAAGGTTAAAAATCAAAATGAGGGAGGGAGAGCTAAAATAGAAAGATAAAAAAAGAAGATAATAATAAAAAAATTCATTATAACAACAGTAAAGAGATAATAATTTAAGAAAATAATAAATTGAATTGCATTAAGTTAATGCCAAAAAATAATAATAATATTAGAATAATAATAATAAATAAACAAGTAACCTTAATGAAAAGAAATATATATATATATATATATATACACATTAAAAATAATAGATGAATTAATAAAAAAAATTAACAAAATTAGAAATAGCATATATACATACATACATAAAAATATGAAAAGGAAAAATTAATAATAGATTAATAATAATAAAAAATATCTTAATGTGTGTGTGGGGGGTGGTGGGTATATACATTCCTATATATATATACATAATCATCACAAAAAATAGAGAAGATAATAATAATAATTAGTAAATTAAGCTGAGATAAAGACATAAATAGAAAAATAAGTGAGTAGATGATAATAAATTAAAATGCCTTAAGTTAAAAATCAAAAATAAAAATTAATAGTAATAATATTATTTATTATTATTATTACTATTAATTTTTATTTTTGATTTTAACATAAGGCATTTTAATTTATTATCTATTCATTTATTTTTCTATTTATTTCTTTATCTTAACTTAATTTATTGATTATTGTTATTATCTTCTCTATTTTTTGTGACGATTATGTATATATATATATATATATAGGAATGTACGTACGTACACACACACACACACACACACACACACACACACACACATGCTTGTATATATATTTACATATATGCATTCGTACATACATTCACTTATTATTATTTCTAATTTTGTTAAATAATTTATTAATTCATCTATTATTTTTATTGTTTATATATATATATATATATATATATATATATATATATATATATATATATATATATATATATATATATATATATATATATATATATATATATATATATATGAGTTTCTTTTCATTAAGGTTATTTATTTTTTATTATTAATTTTTGACTTTAACTTAATGCAATTCAATTTATTATTTTCTTAAATTATTATCTCTCTACTATTGTTATAATGAATTTTATTATTATTATTATTATTATCTTTTTTTCCTTATATTTATTTATTTATTTTCCTTTATTGCTTTATTTTAGCTCTCCCTCATCTTGATTTTTAACCTTTTGTCCCCCCCAACCTCCCTCGTTCCTCTACCCCACCTTCATCCTCAAATCCTTTTAAATTGGTCCATCATTATCCTGCCTTATGCGATTACTGTTGTTTTTTCATCTCTTAGGTTCTGATTCTTTTAATTGTCTTAGTATTCTTTTTATGCATTATTCTTATTATTTAGTTTTAATCAAATTCTTTTTTCTCAGTTCTTTATGAGTTGCAAGTTCTTTTTGTAGTATCATTTCTTTTCCCCTTTTCCTTGATCTCTTTGTCCCCTTCTTTCTTAATCATGTGTCTCCTTGACCTATGTGCTACCCTCTTTGCCCCCCCTCTCCTCTCTTTCTATTTTGTCCGAGTCTATAATCTATTATGTTTTCTCTTAGCGCTCTCATCCTGATGATGGATCATTGAGTATGATCTGAAATGTTGATGCTGTCAAACTTACACGCAATCTCACCCAAAAGTATAAATATTGAATAGATGGATTGTGGAACTCTGTTACAATTAATAGATGAAGAAATGTTTGATCAAATTATAGTTGTGGTACACATGTTTCTTAAATGTGCTCCATGCTCGTGAAATATAAGAATTAGGATCCATCAAAGCATGAAGGAGAATATTTTTGGTGATGTGTTGTTTAAACTATGAGAAATTGGGAGTCACTAACGATGCATGAAGGACCCTATATGCTTCAACGGTTCATCACTTCATTGATAGAATCATTTATAGGCCACACTCGAAGATTTAAATGTGATGCCTCAAGGAAAAAGGAAAAGTGTAATGAAGTCATTTAAATCAATTTGATATAATGCCTAAGTGATGCATCTCATGGAAATGAGATGCTATGGGTTAATATAAAGTTGTCTTGTTTCAGAAGCCTTTACACTTATGATGCTCGAAAGAGAATTTCAAAGAACATATTGTTGGATACATTTTCAGGCCTGGTTAGATATAGAATCTTACCAATAAGAAAATTGCTAAGAAAAACTTGTAAATGTATTGGTTTTGAAGGCACACATTTCAATGTATGGTTAGACTTTATAGTATGAAGAAAGAGTTTGTGGTGGGATGACTATAGGAAATTAAAAGACTACTTTGGCAAATGAGTATCTTGGTCTCTTTTGTTACTTGATTTTAGTTACCTTTGCTAAAAAGTGACTTATATCACTCATTTTAAATGAAAGTTGACTTCAGGCTATATTGTCTTATAAATTGATGTTTTGACCCTTTTTTTTTGTTAAAAGTCAAGGTTTCTTTTACTTTTGTAAAAAGGAAAAAAAGTTAGAGCTCATTATGAAATACATCATAGATTTCTATACAACTTTTTAGGTGGTTTCGAACCTAAAGGGGAAGCTTCTAGGTAGTTACCTTCTAGAGCTTATAAATGGAAGGCTTTTGCAATGTAAAAGGTGGAGAAGACAATTTTTAGCAAAGGGGAAAATTCTAGAAAAACTCTTAGAGGAAACTGTCAATAAATTTTAGTTTCATATGATGTATAAGGGTTTTTGAATTTGTACATTCTCAAGAAGATAATGAAGAATACTTTGTTTGTATCTCCAAAATGTTCTTTTGATTGTGACCATTAATTAATCATATGTTGAATTGGTGATTGTTATGCATTTATGTGGAGAATTTAACTTTGTGAAAATAAATGCATTCATCCATGGTATGTTGATTAGGATGTACTCATATACCTTATCACTTCATATGTTGCAATTTGTTATATTGCTTTCACCATTATCATATTTGAATTCCTAAAACTCTTTGTAAATGATTGTCTTTTATGGATCTTAGTCAGTAGTTGTATGTCTACTATTGAAGTTCATATTCCTATCCTCTTTCAGTTTTGGTTTCCAACCTTTCATTCTTTCAAGTGATAAGTACACAAAAATTCCAAAATACCCACAACAGGGTCAATTTTAGAGATAATTTCACGCTGACAAATCTATTCACTAATAGATTTTTGGCGACCTTGTTCGGAATAGAGCAAAAAGAGTAGTACACATTAATCCTCAAAATTTTTAAGGTACCTTCTTAGGAATGAAGTTTGGTGACTCAGTTTGAAAGATTGAATGTTGGCGACTCTATCAGAAGGTTCAAGTTAAAAACAATAAATTGGTAAAAAGGAAAAGTAGAAATTGATGACAATAGTGATAGCAATAGTGATGAAGAATGTTGTAAAGTACAATTTGAAAAATTGTTATGTTGTCATTGATGTCGAATCTTACTAGTGAGACAGTTTCTACTAAAGTAGAGTGCTATATCATTTGATTAATGAAGATGATTTGAAAAGAAGAGATAACAAGAAGACCTAGTGAAAAGGTTGAGTTATGTGGAACTACATTGGACACTTGATTAGTTGGCATATTTGCAAGATAATGTGTTGTTTGACCATTACACTAAGTAGAGAAGATAGTTAAATTAAAACCTAGTTGAGATGATCAATGGAAGACTAAATGCATAGGCTAAGTCGATAACAAAGAAGAAGATTAAGGAACTTACAGTTGAAGTCGAGTTGTGCTAGTCTCGATCGAATGAATAGTATAAGCTGAGAAAATATAGTGTTGATTGAGCATTGGTAAAGATTGAATGTTAGAAAAGTCAAACCAAGTGAAGACAGAGTTTTCTAAGCAAGACAATTAGTATTGATCAAGTTGTTTAGTGATGATTGAGGTCAAGGAACATAATATCGACCAAGTGTCAACATTTGATAGTTTGTGAAGAAATTCAAATTTCGAATCAACAAAGTTGAATTTTTAGATTGTTCAAAGCACGTGAAGGATAAGTATTGATGAGTTGAAGCATTTAATGCAAGATAAATCATGTTTGGGTGTTCGTATACATGGATTCAAAGAGAAGTCTTGAGAAGTATCTAGAAGGAAAATGAGGAAACAAAATGATGGAAGGATTCAATGAATCTGACCTAACCCTAAGATCAACAATGATGTTTAAGCAGAAAAATATCAAGCTACGTATTTAAGGAGGCATAAGGATAACCTAGAGAGGTTGAAGCAGTTGTTGATTATGTTGATTAGCGAACTTGAGCAGGAGGCTGTAAAGAGTTGAGCAGAGGTAAAGTGTGATTACTTGAAGGGTTTCCAAGAGAATCAATGATGGAGATATAAATGAAGGAAAATCAATAGAGTAGCAGATGAACTACATTGTGATTTGTATTTGCAAAGTGAGTTGTATTTATTAGATCAACCCCATGTTACTTTCTAACTCTTGTATTAGTTAAAATCCTTTAATCAAGGTTGACCTAACAATCATTTGTAAATCCTTTAATCAAGGTGACATTCTAATAGGATGTTTTTAAGCCCTTTAACTAGGCCACTCCTAACAGAGTGATCAAATCCTTTAATATGGTCACACACAACAGTGTGCATTGTAACCTTTAATAGGGTTAGCTCTTAATCGAGCTCATTTTAAAAGAGTGAAAAGTTCATAGCATGTTACTGATGGTTTTTCCCAAATTGGTTTTCCACATAAAATCTTGGTTTTACACTTTTGTGAATGGTATTTGATGTATTTTTCTGCTTATTACTTTGCATTCTGCAAGTAGGTTACTTTTGGGATAGTGAACTGTGATTTTATGTTACTGATAAGCTATTATAGAGACCTAGCAAACTAATAATAAATATAAGTTGTTAAAAGTGGTTAAAAGTTTACTTGGAACATTTGGACCTATTCATCCGCCCTCTCAGTTATTCTAAAATTATTCTAACAGAAGAATAGTTTGCATACAAAAAAGGAGGATCTTGATGAACCAATACAAGTTGATTTCTTGAAGATTTTTTATGGTGGTGCCTGATTTGATTTGACAAAAATGTTCGAAATACAATAAGAAACTAAACTCTGAGAGGGAGGGGAGGGGGGTCAATCAACACTTAAAAACTTTTAACCTCTAAAACTATTCACCACACATCCATCTCACAGTCTAAGCATATAAATTGAAATACCGAATTAAGCATATACGTTCATAGCATGAAAGTAAATATTGAACACATGTATGACACAAAATATTTGGTTACCCAGAAACCCTCCAAAGAGAAGGTAAAACTAGGGTGGGGATGACACCCACAAATCTTCACTACTACAATAATAAAGTGCATCCAATGAAGGTTACAATATTTGACCATAAAACATGATCTACCTTATGAAAGGTTTGTCATGTTAAAGACTTACAAGATTGTTAGAACTTACCCTATTAAAATATTTAAACACCCTGCTAAAAGTGTGCCTGGTAAGAGGAATTTAACTTACAATGGAGTAAGCACCCTGTTAGGACTAATCTGTTAAGAGATTTAACTAATTCACTTGTTAAAATATCTTAGTAATGATCCTTCGGTTAACACTATATTTCTTGATGTCAGATCACCTCTATATTGATTTCTACTTGATCCTTTATGATCAGATGTACCTTTTTTGTCCTTTGCTTCCTTTCCTTTGTTCTCCTTCTAACTGATTATGCAATGTAACTCAATTTATAACACCTTAATCACCATGAATGCTCTATTTGCACATACAAACTCTCTTCAATTCTCCTTGGTATTCCTTTTCTATTATTTTAAAGTTTAGGATTTTTCTTCCTTAAGAATACCTAGGTGATTTAAGGTTAGATATGAATCAACATTAGTGATTCACCCATATTGTCACTTAAACCTTCCCTTTTTCTAATTGGATGCATGTAATGCATAGGGATTCACAATTAAGATTTGTCCTTATCAACAAAGATCGTAAAACAATACTTTAGTCAGCTCAAAAATGGTTTACATAGTAGTTTGTGCCAATACAAACAACTATGTCAAAACTATATTACTCGGCATCTAAAGTCCTTGGTGCTCAGCACTAAATGTAACTTGAATGTTGTCAATCGACATCTGAATGACTCGATATGCACTACTTGCTCGGCACTTGAATCACTTGACACATACTATCTACTCGACATCTAAGTGACTTGGCATTTGAGTGGCTCGACACTCACTGTTTACTTGGTATGCACTATCTTATATGTTATGCTCGACATATGTTACTTATTCAACATGAACTATGTAGATGACTTAAGTGTATAGACACTCATTTGTCAAAATCAATCTGAGATGAATAAAAAAATCATCCATATTTGCTTCAAACTTTGCAAAAGATCAATGAAGAGGATGAAGAGTCAATTAATTTTTCTCTCACACTTTGACATCTTTAATAGAAAAAGATTTGACATATAAATATCAAGAATGCATTCAGAAGCATGATTTATGTGAGTCTCGATTAGAGAATGGTAACCAAGAAAGTAGTCAAGCACCTACACCTGTTACTTAACTAAATCAAATTAAAATTTTGAAAATATTCTATGGCAAGCAAAGACTTGATCCTACTGAAATACACACTTCATTGCTTCAAAATTTGTAGAAAATTAAACAAGAAGATAAAGGTGAAAATCATTTTCTTGCTAATGGAATAGCTTGCAAGAAAAATGTTGAAAGAGATTTATCAGAAGGTAAATGCCTAGAATATGATCAAGAAGAATTGACTGAAATGGGAAAAGAAGCTTGTATTGAGCATTTTGATAAGCAATGCAAATATCTTGAGAAGGTAAAGAAGTCATTCCCAAATCTAAAAACAAGGATCTTGATGAAGAGACATCAAAATCATTTCATACACACTCACACCCATAATTTGAAAAGAATGACAAAGAGAGAGTGTCAAAAGATGAATCTTATGTGGTCACTATTCCAAGTTGGTGTCTTGATGCTTTAGATGACTACTTCTTATGTGGAGAAGATCTAAAGTCCTATTCCTGCATCACTGCTCATTGAAGATGAGACAAATATCGATATAATTCAAGAAATGAACTCATGTATGTCTTCCTATAGCATGTTACCATGCACAATGAAATTCATGGTCTTATAAAATTTTAGGAAAGATTAGTGAAGTTGTTTATCTTGATGAATTAGAACGTATTTTTTCATTGCAACAGTTGCAAATTATAGATCCTAGCATTGATAATCATCTCTAGATAAGAATAATATTAATATCAAGGATGAGACAATTGTTGAAAAGATAAATTCTATGTCTACGAGGAAAACTATCAAAGAGCATCTCAAGGAATGTGATAAAAAAAGTGAGTGTTGATAAATGAAAGGAGGCTCATGATGATGTCCAAAGCTATGTAATATCCCCTCTTGACTAGTGGCGTGATGCTTTAGGTAGTGATTCTCTCTGTACTATGAAATCTTCTCAAGTTCTTGACCTAGATTATGATTCATCAAAGGCCTTAAGCCCCAATTTGCAAAAAAGATCAAGGTTTCATGAAGTGTGTCCAAATCAAGGGATGGATAAATATTAAGATGAAGTAGATGAGAACTCTACCCTATTATACCCACAATCAAAATACAAAGAGGGAAATCTCATCCTAGGTTCATATGATTGTGAATCTTGAATAATATGGATCATATGCAAGAAGGATGCATTTTCAAATCCAAACCACTTCTTAAAATGTTAAACTAGGACTATGAAATTGAAAAAGAAGGCCTAAATGTATTAGAAAAGAGTCAAGGGCTTCATGATGATCGATCACAAGAAATCCAAGCAAAGGGATTTCCATATGGAGAAAAAGGTAAGAATTGCATTAAGAATCTTGAATATCTAGTGTTTCAATTCATTCAAAATGAAGTGATTGATGACATGTGACATGAGGAAGAGTTGATTCTAAAGTTATATATTTTTTATGAGATATGGTTATTCGGATACATTCCCTTATCCAAAGCAATGGAGCATGTTAGGAATCTCAAATTTGGTATTCAAGAAGTAAGCCTACATTTGAGTTCATGGGAACTTGGGAGTTTCCACCTATTATCTTGCCATGGCATTTTGACGTAGAGAGGGATGAGATAACCAGGGCCAAAGGCATGCCTAGCTATTTAAAATTGCCTACGAGAGTAGACATAGTGGAACACAACACAATAAAAAAAAACATATGAGATAGAGGAATAAATGCTTTCATAAAATCATCAAATACATGCCTAGCTATGAGGCCTTTTGGGTTATGACCAACATTACAGTTTAGATTCGATCCACAATGATCTAACTTCACATTTTAGCTTTTCTTATGCTCTTCCTACACTACTTGCTCCTAACTTTGACACCCTAAGACTCTACCCAAAACCTTATTAAATACATGCATAGTGAGAAGTCAGCTCTCAATAAATACCTATCACAAAATTAAATGCAAAGGTTGACTCCAACAAGAACCATACACAAACACTCAACAAACGAAGGACCAAACAAAATGTTGCAACTTAGCAAACTCCAAAAATAAATGAACTCGATAACCAAAGAGAACTCAACAACCAAAGAGAACATGACAACCACTCTGACTCAACAACCAAAGGATAACTCGATAACAACTACGAACTCGAAAAACATAGAGAACTCAAAAATGCAAGACATTGCAACTTGACAACAACTAAGAAAATTGGTAAAGATGCAAGATAGAAATGCAACCCATGATGCTCCTATATTAGATAACTAGGGTTGAAAGAAATGATTCTCCTAAATGATTGAGATGTCACATTCTGAGCTATATTCAACTCAGATTGGGAAATCCATGTAGCATCTTCAATTGGTTTGTTCTTCCACTTTACCAAATACTCATAGTAATCTTTCCCTCTTGGGCTCTTACGAATCTTATGATCGAGTATCTATTCAACCTCTTCAATCTTCTTCTTAGGATAAATATCTAATACATTAACTTCATTATCTCACTCATGATACTTATAGAAATCAACAACATTGAATATAGAATATATATCCATGTCATTAGATAACTCAACTTCATAAGTATTTTCCATGCTAAACTTCTTCAAGATCTTACAAGGTTCAAACTTTTTCATCTTCAACTTATTGTATGTTCCAATAGGAAATCTTCCTTTCTTCAAATGAACCATCACTTCATCACCAACTTCAAAAACATGATGTCTTCTAGATTTATCAACATTCTCCTTATACTTCAGATTACTTTGTTCCAATTTAAATTTTATTTCCTCTTGCAAATACTTCATAAAATCAACAAACTCTTCTCCTACATCACTTCATTTCTCTTCACCAAAAATATCTCTTAAATATGATATCCCTTTAGGTTGTATTCCAGTAACAATCTCAAAAGGTGTTTTCCCTGTACTCTTAGTCACAAAACTTTTAAATTCAAACTCAGCTTGTGCTAATACCATCTCTCAATTATGTGGTTTGTCTCCAACTAAACATCTCAACAAATTTTCCAAGTTTTTATTCACAACCTCTTTTTGTTCATTTATCTGTAGATGGAAAATAGAATTAAACTTTAACTTAGTACCCATCTTTTTGCACAAAGTCTTTCAAAAGTAACCAACTTAGTGTCTCTATTAGAAATAATACTTTTTGATAATCCATTAAATCTAACAATCTCTTTGAAGAAAATCTTAGCAACATGCTCAACATCTGATGTTTTCTTATAAGGTATGAAATGCGCCATCTTAGAAAATCTCTCCACAACAAAAAATATAGAATCATACCCCTTCATTGTCTTAGGTAATCCAAGAACAAAATCCATACCGATGTCACTCCAAGGTTTCTCAAGAATAGAAAGATGTGTATACAATCCAATATTTTGGCTTACTCCTTTTGCATCTTGACAAACTCCACAACTTTTTACAAATTTCTGAACATCCTTATACATCTGAGGCCAATAATACTTATCCTTCAATAGATTCAATGTCTTATCAATTCCACAATGTCTAACCAATCCACCACTATGCTTTTCTTTAAAAAAATTCAACCTCATTGAACTCTTAGGAATACACAACTGAATACCCATAAATAACATACCTTTTTGAATAAAATACTCATCAAACTTACTTGGATGTTCTATCAAATAGGTGCTCTACACTCTCTCCACATCTCAAAAAAATTAGGATCAGTATCATAGAACTCCTTTGTCTCATCAAAACCAAGAACTTTAACCTTCATCTCAGTCAGCAAATAACATCTTCTACTCAATGCATCACCAACTTGGTTAGTGACTCCACTTTTATGCTTAATCACAAATATGAAACTCTGCAAATACTCAGCTCACTTCATATGCCTTTGATTCGACTTATGTTGACTTCCCAAGTACTTTAAATCTTTATGATCAATATACAACACAAACTCATTAGGGATCAAATAATGTCTCCACTTCTTTAGTGCTTGAACAATAGCATAAAGTCTTGATCATACACAAAATACTTCCTTTTAGCATCATTCATTTTCTCACAAAGAAAGCAACATGTTTACCTTCTTGACTCAATACAACTCCTATGGCACTACCACTTACATCACATTCAACTTAAAATACCTTATTGAGATCAGACAAATCTAATATAGGTAACTCAACAACCTTTTGTTTCAAAGTCTCAAAATTGTTATCAACTCCATGTGTCCACTTGAATACCTTTTTCTCTCCTCTCATTGTCTCAATCATAGCATTACAAATAGAAATAAAATTTCTTATAAAATTCTCGTAAAAAATAATCAAACCATGAAATGATCTTACCTCACCCACATTCTTAGGTGTAGGTCATTCCAAAATTTCTTTAACCTTCTCAAGATCCATCTTCAAACCATCAATTGAAATCACAAATCCCAAATACACAATCTCTTCTTGCATAAAAGAATATTTCTTCAAATTAATCATCAAATTCTCCTCTTTTAGCCTCTGTAATACTTGTCTAACATGCTCAAGATGTTCTTCCTTAGTCTTACTAAATATCAGAATATCATCCAAATAAACAATCACAAACTTACCCAAAAATCTCTTAAGAACCTCATTCATAAACCTCATGAAAGTACTAGGTGCATTAGTCAAACCAAAATGCATAATTGACCATTCATACAAACCATCTTTTTTCTTGAAAGAAGTCTTCTATTCATCAGCTTCTCTAATTTGGATATGATAATAGCCACTCTTTAAATTAATCTTGGTAAAATACTTTGCTCCACTCAAACAATCCATTATGTCATCCATCTTTGGCATAGGAAAACTGTATTTCACTATGATCTTATTAATAGCTATGGAATTAGTACACATTATCCATTCTCCATTCTTCTTAGGTGCTAATACAGTAGGTACAACACATGGATTCAAACTTTCTTTGATCAAACCTTTTTGCAACAACTCATGCACTTATCTATTAAGTTCTTCATTTTCAGTAGATGTCAATTTATATGGTGTTTTTATTTGGAAAACTAGCTCGAGGAATCAAATCCATGAAATGACTTATACTTTTTATGGGAGGTAAACTATCAGGTATATCTTCTACAACAATATCTTTATACTCATTTAGAAATTTAGTAATTTCTACTGGCACTCGACTAATACTACTAGTTTATGTTGTCATTCGATTACCACTAGCTTTTATCACTCAATCACTACTAGCACAACTCAGTCTCTTATGGATTATGGAAAAATAGATTTGATTCTTTTTCTTTTCCTTTTCAAATTACTTTCCATTAACTATGAAAATTTTCATAGTAGTACAATTAACCTCATTTGGACATTCAATCAAAGGGAGAAATATTTTCTTTTTCTCATTCACCCAAAGAGTATATTGATTTAATATTTCATTATGTATAGCATATCTATCATATTGCCAAGGTCTAATCAATAGAATATGACAACAATCCATAGGCATAATATCGCATAGAACTTCACCAATGTCCAATCTTGAATTTCACAATACATTGCTCACTTACCAATATCTTATGCTCATGTTTGATCCATGAAACATTATTAGGTTTAGGATGCTCCAACCTCTACAACTGAAACTTTGTAACCAATTCTCCTAATGCCAAATTTGTAGAACCTCCATTGTCAGTGATCACCTTGCAACATTTTTCAGTCATCTTACATTTGGTTTTGAAAAGACTTCTCCTTAGGATAGGTTCCTCATCACTTTCCTTATTACACAAGGTTCTTCTCACCTTCAAATTCTCTCCAACATCAGGTCCACTTGGTGAACCCTCAGTGTTTCCTTGAATCACAACATTTATATTACCTTGCCCACTCTCAAAGGATCTACACTCAAAAGATCTATGCCCTTATTTACCACATCTAAAACAATTACTAGGAAAACCACCTCTAGAATAAGAATTACCTCTTCCATGGTAAGAACTAGTACCTCCTCAGTCGAAATCACCACCTCTCCACTCAGTCTTTTTTTTATCATCATTCTTCCTTTTAGATTTTTCCTTATCTTGAACAAAACTATCAAATCTGCCACCTTCTCCATAAGATCTACCTCTGCCTCTCTAGAATCTACCACATCTACCTCTTTGTATTTGATCATGCTTCTTTTTCAAGATCTCCTCAATTTTCAAGGCATATTGATATGTTTCCTCCACACTTTCCAATTTCATAAAACTTATCTCATTTTGAATTCCAAATCTCAATCTATTTAGATACCTATCAATTTTCTCAACATCATCATCGACATGTCCAGATCTAATGTCCAATCTATAGAATTCCTCAGTATACTCCTTCATAGTCATGTCTCTTTGTCTCAAATTTTTCATCTTTCTCAATAAACTAACTTGGTAATCAATAGGAAGGAACTTGTTCTTTACCTTGTTTACCATCTTTGGCCATGTCCTAATCTTCTCCTTTCCTCTCCTTTGTCTATTGGTTTGCAAATGCTCCCACCACAATGAGGCATGTCCTTTCAATCTAGTAACTACAATCTTTACCATCCTATTATCAAGAGTGCTTGCATACTCAAAGAACTTCTCCATTTTAAAGATCTAATCCAACATGACATATGTATCCAATTTTCCATCATAAGGAACAACTTGTACAATAGACTCTAAATTTTCCTTAGATAATACCCTTAACAACCTTGCCTTATCTTGATCATCTTCAGGTTTTGGATTAGGGTTTTTTTTTGCTACTTCATCATCACTCACATCATCAAGATTCACTCCTCTCATTTAGGTTGTCTATACAACATCTAATCTAGCTACAATTTTTCTTAATGTACCCAATTTGACATTGTCAACATTTTCTCTACCTCGAACCATCTTTACAATTAGATTCCTACAAGATCATAACCCTCTACAATTTGTAGGTCAAATCCACATATCTGCAACCCTACAACCAATTTTACATAGGGTTCTACATGATCTAATCTACACAAGGATGAGCCTTTGCTCTAATACCACTTGACATAGAGAGGGATGAGATAACTAGGGCCAAAGGCACACCCAACTATTCCAAACCACTTGCAAGAGTAAACACAATGGAAAACAACACAATAACAACAAACACAAGAGATAGAGAAACAAATGCTTTCATAAATTCATCAAATTATCAAATACATGCCTAGTTGTAAGGCCTTCTAGGTTACAACCAACATTATAATTCAGATCCAACTTCACATTTAATCTTTTCTTTCACTCTTCCTACACTACTTTCTCCTAACTTTGACACCCTAAGACTCTACCCAAAACCTCATTATATATATGCACAGCCACAAGTTGGCCTATTGTAAATACAACAAAATAAACTCTTATATTAAATGCTAGAATAAGCCACAAGTCAGTTCTCAACAAACACTGATCACAAAATTAAATGCAAAGGTCGACTCCAGCAAGAACTTTATATAGACAATTGGAAAACGAAGGACTAAACAAAATGTTACAACTTGGTGAACTCAAAAACAAAAGGAACTCAAAAACCACTTCAAACTCGATAACCAAAGATAACTAGACAACCAAAGAGAACTTGGTAACCACTCTAACTCAACAACAAAAGAATAAATTGGTAGCAACTACAAACTCAGAAAATATAGAGAACTCGACAATGCAAGACATTGAAACTCAACAACAACTAAGAAACTCGGTAAACATCTAGGATAGAAATGTAACCTTGGATGCTCCTGTTGGCATTAAGTTATGTTTTTCATTAGTGACAACACTTATTCATAATTTTTTATGGTTATCAAGTTCATCACTCAGTCTCTAGTGGTTACCAAGAATTCAGTGCTTGCCAAGTAAGTTTAGCAGTTTAGTAGTTCACATCGAGCATTCCAGAGGTTACTGAGTGAAAACAGATAGTGTGCAGTCCAACAGTTATCACCAAGTAGTTAGTGGTTACCGAGCTTCACAATATTTATTGATTCATTAGTTGTTGTGATGTGAAGCCAATATCTAACGAGTGATGGGATGAGCAATGTTTACCCAGTGTAAGCAAGGTAAACATAGTGTTCAGTTCTTACCGAGTTACACTATATCTATTGAGTCTCCAATGTTCACCGAGTTCGAAGCTATGTTGAGTGATTATTATGGACCGAGCCTCTACTTCTACCGAATGCATGACGATGCCGAGTAATGCAATGGACACTGAGGATCAAAAGGTCACCAAGTTAGCTATTCAAAACTCGAGTTTCCACATTTGGGCCGACTCAGTAATATTTGTGTTAACTTGTGTTTTGGCCGACCTTGTTCTATGAGAATTGGAATGGTATATATGTAATATATTATATCATACCCAATGTATGCATTTAATGACAAGTAATGTTTTTGAGAAGAGTGAATGTGAATCAACAGCAGAGCAAAGTATTTAGCAAGGTCTATAAGGAGCAGTCAAGTCAAATCTATCACAAGAGATGATCAAAATTTCAAGGATCTAATCAACAATCAAGTTGTAAGTTAGATCTATTATTTCATTCTAAGAGGTGAATTGGATTTAAATCCTTTAACAGGGTAGACTTGACAGTCTTTTCTAAATCATTTAATAGAGTGCATACTTCATCGTATGTTTGTAACACCTCTAACAAAGTGGACCTAACAGTCCTAATTGCTCCTAATAGGGTAGATCATCATAAGTGATCATTGTAAGCCTTAACAGGCCAACTTTATATTGTAGTATTGAAGTTTTATGGGTATCATCCCCACCCCAATTTTACTTTCTATTTAGAAGGTTTCTAGGTCACCAAATATTGTGTTCATGTGTCATGAATGTTTATCTTTCAGTTTCTTATGCATGCAATAGCTTAGATGATTTAATGGTGAATGGATTATGTTGATTAAGTGTTGGATTTGTTAAAAGGTTTTGAGGTTACTAATTCACCCCTCCCCTCTCAGTAACCCAGCTAGTCTTGATTATTTCCAACAATTGGTATCAGAGCTTTGTGATTCTCAGGATAAAGTTTGACAACTTGAGCAAAGATCAAGGACAATGGAGATATTCAAACTTGACAAAGCTATTGACAATGAGAAGCTAGATTTGGAGATGGCCATAGCTTAACTCAAGGAAGCAAAACAACATCTTTGCCAATCCCTAAAAAGAAGGAAGGAACTTGCAAAACAAATGAATGACCACCAGTATGTTGAAGAAAAGATTGAAATTTTTTTCCCTTCAAGCAGTTAAGATGAAGAAAATGAGGCAATCAAAGAACTCCTATAAAAGAATGGCTTCCTACAAGAAGAGGTAAGAAAATTGAAAAGAGAACAAGAAATTCAATCAATAAGATTGTGTGAAATCTTGGAACAAAGGTATAAGGAAAATGAAGACTTGGAGGCAAGGAAAAATAAAACTCAAAATCAATCCTTTCAACAAGAAAGTCTTATCAATAAGCTCTCCAATGCATATGAGGAAATCATAAGTCTGAGATCTGAAAATGAAAGATTAAGAAATGACTTAAGCACTGAAAGACAAATAAATGAAAGATTGAGAGCTAATCTAAATTCTAAGAAGCAACTCAATGAAAGAATAATGAAATTCCAAGCAGACATGGATCAACTAAATTAGCAAAGTGAACAGAATCTTTATAAGAAAAAGGGTAAAGCAAGACTTGGATACAAAGAAGAAGATGAATCCTCCAAACAAGGTGCTCAAAGGAATCAAAGACCTACTTGTAGTTACTGTAGTAAGATAGGTCATACATCAAAAAAATGTTGGAGCAATGGAAAGGCAAAGTTTAATGGAAAATGCTATAATTGTAGTCAACATGGTCATAAAGCTAATGAATGCAAGGAAAAACCAAAGTTTGAAGGTAAATGTCACAAATGCAAGAAACAAGGTCACAAGGCATCAGAATGAATATCTAAACCATTCAATCTAGCTGAACAAATTGTAAAGGCAATATTTGGTTGGGACTACAATACTTGCTGTAGATGTCATTACTGTGGAGAATATGGACACATTGTGTAAAGTAACCCCTTATTTTGGACCAATTTTAGTAACTTTCACTCACTGAAATTTTGTCAAACAATTTACTAACAAGCTGATTACTGATTTGTTCTCAGTTTGCAAATGTATATGTTCATTTATTGCTACTCACTAAGATAGAATATAAGTGTATATAATAAAGTAGGATCTAGTGTATACAAACTTATTTTATTACTGAATAAATTGAAGCTAACAACAGATGTAACTATCATTCAACATACCAACAGTTTTGAATTAAGTCATTAACAACCAATGTCTAGTTCGATTCCAAAAATAAGTAAGAATAACACATTGTTTGCATACAAATTTTTTGCTACAACATAATAAAGATATTCAAGAATACAATAACATATTTGAACCTTGTCTTTGCACCTCCAACACTATATGGTGTCACGGTCACTGCATTGCAGATTTGTATGGTTGCTCTCACCTGCTGCTAAGGATGATCATGTCACTGTAGCAATTCACTATTCATGCTACTGTAGTGGATTACTATTCACACATTGTAGCAGATTACTATTAATGCACTATAACAAATTACTATTCATGCACTGTAGTGATTTACTATTCACACACTGTAGCGATTTAATGTTCACGCACTATAGCAAATCACTATTCACCATTCACTTTGCATATTAGTCTTCTGATTTGCAAGCACCAAATAAACCTACAAACTGTATATTGCAACAACGTGGAGATTGATAGCTAAGAGGGATTTCATCCTCAAAACCCCAGGAATATTATCTCCAAACGAAACAAGTAATTTCTTCAATCAACCAATCATATCTCAATGGAAGCTCTTCCAACTCTTTTATAATGTTCTCACAAAACCAATGCCTTCATTTTGTCAATGTCGAATAAAACATAACTCCCTTTATGTAACTTATGTCTTCAATGTATTATCAAATAAAGGGGACTCTTTTATTTAAATATTTCCCACGAACTATAGTCTAAGCATTAACAAAGTTAAATATTTAAATTTAACTTTATAAAATGGCTTTATTAATGCAAAATAAATGATATCAATAATAAATGAATCTTTTTGTCAATTTTAAACATTTAGCATTAACATGTTTCTTCCATAGGATGTCCAATCATATCCAGAATGACTTACTATAAATAGTAAGTATGCCCAAAACTACCTCAAAACCCCTTAGAGACACCTGCAATTGAAATTGTCTAGATCAAATGGCCTCTAAGTCCCTTTGATGTCCTAGTTAGCCTATGGGACCATGGGGAAATAGGCTAATGACACATCATGCTATGAATTCTAGAAAGGGGACATTACACATTGGCATAATCTGTGCAAGGCATCACTTGAGAAAGAAGGATACAACAATAAGATGTTATACATGCACTGAACTTGGTCATATAGCTAAGAATTGCATGAATATAGGTAAAGTTGAAGATGAAAAGCAAGCCAAAACTGATAACATTAGGAAGCAGATGAGACAATAGTGGATTCCCAAGTCTACTGAGTAAGCCAATTCAAATGATGGTCATGTCACTCAAGAAGTTGGTGACTCGACCATTTCCAATTAGGTTCTTAAGGAAGAATTGGAACTATATCTTCAAGCCACATCTTAAGCAGTTCCAATGAATGGAAGGAAAGATCCAAATGAGTATTTTAGATATAGAGGTATCATAGAAAATTTGGCATTAGTTTTCATCGAGTGAGGCTAAGCGAGGTTGGGAGTAACAAGTTTTGTTTGGTCACCAAGTTACAAGGTTCTACCGAGTTGTCTAGACAGATAGTGGATGATAGCTTGTCAAGCACTATGTCATTATGGATCTCTTTGTACTGAGCATTAATGGAAGGTTTTCATCAAAAAGGCAAAATTTTGACTTCAGTCTCATCATGAATTTAGTATATCAAGAGCATTAAAGTGATTTTCAGAGCATCTAGGTGATCTTGAGCAAAGTTTGCAACAAAATTTTTGAAGGAGATTTTATCAGTCTACTAAGCGATTATGGCATCCACCAGTAGCAGTGGCAAGGCAAAGAAAGGTTCTGAGATGTTGGTGCGTGGTGTCAAATGGAAGGCTCCAAACTTCAAGCTAGTGCTAGCAATTATGGAATCACTTGATCCTAATGGAGCTCAGTCCCAAATCTTGCCAAAGGTACTTCTTATAAACAAAATTCATACTTAATTTAAATTTGCTATGCAAGAAATTGGAACCCTGGAAATGGACAATGCCCTACCTAAATTATGTGTGGATGGAACCCTAAAACCCAAGCATAAACACTTAGAGGAGAAAGGTCTGACCCACATTCCACACCTGCCAAGGAATTTCCAAATTAATTGGATTAGGTATATTTTGAGTTGAGTGCACAATGGTCAGTTATGGTTAGATCAACCTGTCTTGATAACAAAGAAGATGATTCATAGAATCACTAGTTTTCCCATGCTTAATAAGGTTAAGGTTACTAAAACCCTAGGTCGAGATGAGCTATAGAAGAAAACCCTAGATGAGTGGGAAAAAAGGACTAAAGATTAGTAATGTATCTGACATGGAACTTAGGTTTGGTATTCATTTCATTGCCCATAAGATATACAACTACAACAGATTCAACAATGTGCCATGTGAGGCTGTGGACTTAGCTTACAAAGTCGTGAAGAAGAATTTGGAGTATGATTTGATAGATTTGATGTTGAAACAACTTAACAAGAACATGGAAAGCATAAGGACTTCGAAGAATAATCCATGCAAATTTAGTTCTTTGTTAACTTGTTTGTTCTTTTATGTACAAAAGTCATTTCCATCAAAAAGATCAATAGTGTGGAGAAAGGATACTCTAGTTATGTACCAAATCAATGAGTTTATTGCAGAAATGGATGAGAACTTTGATAGTATAATGGATAACTATTTTGAAGTGTTCAAGGAAAAGATGAACAATAGATTCCAAATTCTACCAAAATTAGTTAAAGACTATAAGGATGATGTTTATTTCATGGTCAATTGTGATATGGTATATATTCAGGCAATTAGGCCTAGAATTGTATGGGTGAAACCTCTTCCATATGAGGTTAATATTGATGAAACCAAAGAGATAATTGAAGCCGTAGTGAATAAGCCAGTAGATCCAAAGTTACCCACCTTTGGAACAGATGATGATTCAAAGGCTAGAATAGAGCTTGAAATCAAGCTCCCATAGGTGGTAAGCAAAGGTAAGAGGAAGATAGCAACGTTGAAAACTGCAAGTGCTTCTCTCATGCTTACCGAGGGAAAAGGAGAAGATAATGAAGAATCTGAAGAAGAAGAGCAAGAATCTAAAAAGGAAGAAGAGCTTGTAAGAAAGAAAAGCAAGGTGACTATCACCAAGCCACCCAAGGCCTCCACAGTTTATTCACAAGAAGATCCAAGAAGAAAGGAGATAGTGAAGTTGTTCTTATTAAGAAGAAAGGAGATCAATTAAGAGTAGGTGCTAGAATCAATAACTTCAAAGCACTTAAATATGAAACCAAGACTCTAGTAGAACAAAAGGAGATTGAAGATCTGATCATGGACAAGTTAGGAAGATGGAAATTCTCTCCTGATCAGTTTGCTTCACAAATCCCTATAGTCTTGTTAGACAAAGTCAAGGTTAGATGGGAAGGTGCTATGTAGACAACCAAAGATATATTTGAGAAAAATTTGAGAAAGTTGCTACTAAATCTTACTAATGCCGAGGTTAAGGAAGCAATGAAGAAAAATGAAGAGAAGATGATGATGAGATTTCATACTTGTTTAATTTTGATGAAGGAAATTGAGCATGTAGTCAAGGATGCTACATCTATGTGGGAAAATGGTTATCATTTGCATAAACCTAGTGAGGATCCAGATGAAATAAATGATGATGATGATGATAGCGACAATGAAGAAGATAATACACCATGTGTCACTTTTGATGCTGAGGATTATCAGGCATTGAAGGATGGTGATGAAAAGAAAGAGGAAGAAGCTGACGAGGAAGATAAGGAAAGAGATGAAGAGAATAATCCAGTGAGGATAGTTGCACAAGTTATAGCCTCCCTTCCTCACTCTCCACCAAAGATTGCTACATCATCTAGCATGGAGACAACTTCAGCAAATGTGATTGCAATCACAACAGACACATCATTTGTTCAATCACTATTTGCTACTCTCAGCTCTAGGTATCAATAATGGAAGTGTCTACCACTTCATCCATTGAGCTGCATCCCTTTTCTTCATTAGCTCCCGAGTCAGGGACATCAACAGTGTGTACAACATCAAGTTCTACAATTTTTTCTACTTTAATTTTGTATGCCCCTATAAGTACTTCATCTGTAAATACTTCTATCAGTGCTCCTATTGTATGTACTCCAGTCAATGTTCCACCTGTTATTTCTTCAATTTTGGGTAGCACTTCAATTTTGGATTCTGTTAGCACTCATGTTAGTATTCCTCTAGTATGCCCCATTCAAGTTTTCATAGCAAGCCCTACTATTTCCACAATTGTTTCTGTTTCTAAGTCCAAGGTAGTAATATCAGAAGTAGAACCAAGGACACCCCTAAAAATTTGGATTACTAGAAAATAAATTGATGAAGATATAGACTTGGACAAAGAGATTGTAATTCTTAAGTTGGATCTTAACAATGCCACTGTGGAACAAATGAGATTGGTTAGCCAACTTTTGGAATAGAAAGTCAGGCAAAAGTAGTTTAGAGAGGAAAGGGATAAAGAGTTTAGAATCATTGAGAGTGCAAAGAATATTTTGATAGAAGCTATAGGAGTAGATGTTGATTCATCTCAACATATTTTATTATAGTTAGAGGAAGTAGTGAATAAGTTCAATGAGGACACAACTGGTCAAGAAAAGTTGATTGAAAAGGCAGAGAAAAAGTTTGACAATAAGGTGCTTGAGCACATTGCTCAGCACTGTTAGGAACCTATGTGTTCCTTCTGTTTATTTTGTTAGAGTAGTGTTGTTGGACGCATATGCTTTGTAAGTCGTCCTGTGAGTATATTTTATTATCCCACATGCATAGGTAGTATTACTTTTCTAGATCGTACCCAGTATATAAGAATAGGTTGAGGCCCTTGATGGGCACGGACGAATTTATTGTATTGAGCTTGCTCAAAGGAGGTTACCCCCTCGAAGTGGCCTGCGATCAGTAGATTCATTCTGAGTTCTGCTATCACTTTGTATTCTATTATTTCGAGCATTCTCACGATATTGCTATAAGGAGGTTCTTCACATCTGGTATCAGAGCACTCTCTTGGGCTCGCTGGGTGGAAATTACATCAAATTTTTTTTTCTGTCGTGGCCTTCAGGTTCCTCTCACTTCTAATATCTCTTGTTATTGCAATAACTCTTTTCAGTTGTTCTGTCTGTGAGTAAATTTTTCTAAGTCGACTGTTCAAAAAAAAAAAAAAAAAAAAAAAAAAGAGTAAAAATTTTTCTGTTTTTTAGTTGTAGCTTCCTTGTTTGCTTTCTGTTTCTGCTCATACTTCCGCAGAACGTCTGCAATATCATTTCGCATACTTCCTTCCTTGGCGACCCAACCCCAAATTTTACATATCAAAGCCCTAAATCCCTCATTTATCTAATTTTAGGTTTTGCCCTATCTTTTTCACCTCTCATCCAATCGCCACCAAACTGAGCCACAAGATTCAATTTCTCATTTTGCTCCCTTATCCCTCTTGGACTGTTCGCCTCATTTCGCCTCCCTACCCTTGAAACCCTCATTTTTCTTTTTCCCTTGTCCCCAGATAGTCTCCCACCACCCGTCGAACACCCATTTCCTATATGAGTTTTACCCAAATCCAAGTTTGCCGTAACTAAAAAAGTTTTTGTTTCTCATCTTCTACCCATTCCAAAAAAAAAAAAAAAAAAAAAACCTTGTTTTATGGTTGTTATGCGTACAGGAGCAAAAATCATGGAAGAGGAAATTGCATCCCTCAAAACCAAACTTCAAGATCTGGATGACAAAATTCTGGGTCTTAACTTTCAGCAGTCAGCCATGAGCCGAAACCATTCAGGAGATACTGGGTCCTCTTCTGGCAATTTCCGTGGACCAAAGCTTGATTTTCCACGCTTCGATGGTTCTGATCCGACTGGATGGATCTATAGGGCAGAGCAGTATTTCAGCTTGCATAATACTTTGGATAACCACAAAGTCCCCCTTGCATCTTTTCATTTGGAACATGAAGCTCTTCAATGGTTCCGTTGGTACATCAAGGCTAATGTAGGCCCAACGTGGAGAGAATTGTGCACCCTCATTTTGGAGCGCTTTGGCCCTAGTTCCTTTGATGATTTCACAGGAGCACTCACTAAACTGCGTCAAACAGGCACTGTAAGAGAATACCAGACAGAGTTTGAAAAATTAGCTAATTACACAGAGGGCTTGTCTGATGAATTCTTCCGTAGTTGTTTTGTCAGTGGTCTGAAGGATGCACTTCGCTCAGAAGTCAAAATGTTTTGACCTACTACAATGATGGAAGCCCTTGGGTTGGCTAAGTTAGTGGAAGACAAGATTAGTGCTCTACAACGCTCCAGATCTAATTTTGTTCCATTCAGAAATACAGGTTCTCACAACCCTCCAGTCATACCAGCTCCCAGAACTACTCCGATCAAGCACTTGTCTGAAACAGAGATGCGAGTCAGGCGAGACAAAGGGCTTTGTTATAATTGTGATGAGAAATGGTCTCGGGGCCATAGATGTGTTCAGCAAAAGCTCTATCTCTTGGATGTGGATTCTCCACCGGAACTGGAAGAATATGTAGATGCTTAGGAAACAGTGGATGATGAGGTTGAGCCTCACCAGCCTGAACCTCCTTCACCAGAAGCTCCACCAGAGATATCTGTCCATGCTTTGGCAGGAGTCACTACTCCACAAACCATGCGGGTCCAGGGTTTCTTCAAGAAGATCCCTCTTACTATACTCATTGATTCTGGTAGCACTCATAACTTCATTGATCCACGAATAGCCAAACAGGCTGATTGCTTTATCCATCCCTGCTCTAGCTTTGAAGTCATGATTGCCAATGGGGGCACTTTACCTTGTAAAGGGAAATGTCGCAATGTGCTCTGACATGTTTGCCTTACCCTTAGGTGGCTGTGATGTGGTTTTGGGTGCCCAATGGTTACGCACTCTTGGCCCCATTCTCTGGGATTTTGCTGAACTTTGGATGCAGTTTTCAGCCGAGGGGCACCAACACACTTTGAAAGGCTTACAACCAGGGTCTCTCAGCATCATCAGTTCACACCGTATGGAAAAACTTCTTAAGAAGAATTCACATGGTGTCATCGCTCAGCTCCATTCCATTCAGATGCAGCCATCAACAGTCTCTAGCACTCCTGCCGATCTCCAACACATTTTGGACAAGTATTCTGGTATATTTGCTGAACCTGTGGGATTACCTCCTTCTCGTCTAGAGGACCACCGTATTCAGCTCCTTCCTGGCAGTGTTCCGCCCAACATCAGGCCCTACCGCTACCCATTTCATCAGAAGACCGAAATCGAGATACTTGTCCGTGACTTACTGAAGCAAGGTATTATTCGCCCTAGTACCAGTTCCTTTTCTTCTCTAGTTCTGCTTGTTCGCAAAAAAGATGGGTCATGGCGACTCTGCATTGATTTTCGAGCACTTAATCATCTCACTATAAAGGACAAGTTTCCCATTCCAGTTGTTGATGAACTTCTTGATGAACTTCATGGGGCTCATTTTTTCTCCAAGTTAGATCTTCGTTCTGGGTATCATCAAATTCGGGTTAATGAGGAGGATATACCTAAAACTGCCTTCCGCACACATGATGGTCACTATGAATTTTTAGTCATGCCCTTTGGCCTCACGAATGCTCCTTCAACATTTCAGGCAGTGATGAATAACATATTTCGACCATACCTCCGGAAATTCATTCTGGTCTTCTTTGATGATATCCTCATATATAGCAAAACTTGGGCTGAGCATCTCCATCATCTGGAGCTTGTCTTGCAACTTCTCTCTGATCATCAACTCTGTGCAAAACTATCTAAATGTGTGTTTGGCCAGGAGGAAGTGGAGTATCTCGGGCATATTGTTTCACACCATGGAGTGCGGGTGGATCCTACAAAAATAGATGCCATGAAAACTTGGCCGCATCCTAAAACTCTCAAGAGCCTTCGGGGTTTTTTGGGGTTGACTGGCTACTACCGCAAGTTTGTCAAAGATTACAGGAAAATTGCAGCACCATTGACAGCTCTGTTAAAAAAGGATGCCTTCTCCTGGACCCCTGTTGCTGAGACTGCATTTGAACAACTGAAACAGGCTATGTGCAGTACACCTGTTCTCGCGATGCCAGATTTTTCCAAACCCTTCACTATTGAGAGTGATGCTTGCGGCAATGGATTGGGTGCTGTTCTCCTGCAAGATGACCATCCTATTGCGTTCACTAGCAAAGCCCTCTCTGGTAAGAATCTAGCCCTCTCTACTTATGAAAAAGAAATGATGGCTATTTTGCATGCTGTACAGAAGTGGCGGCCATACCTCTTAGGGAGTCATTTTTGCATCAGAACCGATCACCAAAGTCTGAAATACTTCCTGGAACAACGGGTATCCTCTCCTACACAACAAAAATGGGTCAGCAAACTCATGGGGTATGATTATGAGATCACCTACAAGAAGGGTAAGGAGAATATTGTGGCAGATGCTCTTTCTCGCACATTTGATAATCAAGCTTCCCTTTTCGCTATTTCTATGCCCATTCCCAATTGGTTAGCGTTTGTTCAGCAGGGCTATGACAGTGACTCTTCTTTATCTCAAATCATTCACCAGCTAGCCAATAATCCTTCTGCTATACCACATTACTCTTGGGATGGTGCTTCTCTTCGATACAAGGGTCGGCTAGTGCTTCCTCAGAACCCAGCTCTACATCAGGCTATTTTTTATGAACTCCATGCTTCTCCTTCAGCAGGGCACTCAGGCTTCCTCACAACTTATGAGCGAGCAAGGAGAAACTTCTTTTGGAAAGGGATGAAACAGACGATTCAACAGATGGTGGCTGAATGTGATACTTGCCAACGCCACAAGGGTGAAACGACCCTCCTTCCTGGCTTGCTCGAACCATTGCCCATCCCTACACGGATTTGGACTGATATTTCTATGGATTTCATTGAAGGGCTTCCTAAATCCGGTGGCAAGACAGTGATCTTGGTTGTGGTTGATCGTCTCTCGAAATATAGTCATTTTTGTGCCCTCAGCCACCCCTATACTGCCTCCTCTGTTGCACAAATCTTCATGGACCAGATATTTCGTCTTCATGGACTCCCTTCTTCCATTGTCTCTGATCGTGATGCAACTTTTACCAGTCATTTTTGGACTGAACTGTTTCAGAAAACTGGCACCAAACTGAAGATGAGTTCGGGCTATCACCCACAAACTGATGGTCAAACTGAAATTGTCAATAAATGCTTGGAAACTTATCTTCGTTGCTTCACTTCCGAACAGCAACATCAGTGGGCCAAGTGGCTCCCTTTAGCTGAATGGTGGTACAATACCTCTTACCATACTGCCTCTAAAATGACTCCATATGAAGCAGTCTATGGTCAGGCACCTCCAGTGCTCCTTCCCTACACTCCCAACAACTCACCAGTCCAGGCAGTTGACATAGTTCTCCGCAGCAGGGATCAGATTCTTCGTACCTTACAGGATAATCTTCACATGGCCCGTAATCGGATGAAACAGCAAGCAGATCAACACCGTTCTGAGCGCTCATTTCAAGTTGGGGATATGGTTTTTCTTCGTCTACAGCCATACAAACAATCCTCCCTAAAGCTGAAAGGGCGTCACAAGCTGGCCCCAAAATTTTATGGGCCTTATAAGGTTCTGCAGAAGATTGGTTCAGTTGCTTATAAATTGGAACTTCCTCCTTCTTCCCGCATTCATCCAGTCTTTCATGTTTCTTGTCTAAAGAAAGTTCTGGGTACCACTGTCAGAGCACAAACTACTCTCCCTGAAATGGATACGGAAGGATCCATTATCCTGGAGCCGGTGGCAATCATTGACCAGCGCACTCGCCAGCTTTGCTCTCGCTCCATCTCTGAGGTCTTGATTCAGTGGCATGGCATGCAACCAGAGGATGCTACCTGGGAACCCCTTCTTCAGATTCAACAACAATTTCCACACCTTAAGCTTTGAGGACAAAGCTTTTTTCTAAGGGAGAGGGGATATTAGGAACCTGTGTGTTCCTTCTGTTTATTTTGTTAGAGTAGTGTTGTCTGACGCATATGCTTTGTAAGTCGTCCCGTGAGTATATTTTATTATCCCACATGCATAGGTAGTATTACTTTTCTAGATCATACCCAGTATATAAGAATAGGTTGAGGCCCTTGATGGGCACGGACAAATTTATTGTATTGAGCTTGCTCAAAGGAGGTTACCCCCTCGAAGTGGCCTGCGATCAGTAGATTCATTCTGAGTTCTGCTATCACTTTGTATTCTGTTATTTCGAGCATTCTCACGATATTGCTATAAGGAGGTTCTTCACAAGCACATTGCTATTCATCAGGTAGAGCTTTCCTCAATTTTAGCTAATCTTGAAAATTCTTTTACCAATGTAACATCTCTTTTTTCCAAACTTTGTGATGTTACCAAGTACACCACAGAAATAAAGGTAAAATTGAATAAAATTGATGAGGATTTCAAGACCAGTGTCCAAAGGTTGTAGCTTGAGCCCAGTTCAAGCTCTGCACATCACATAAAGTTTAGATTTTTATGAAACATGAGAGCTGAATTGTTGAGAGAGGAAGCATGATCATATCTACATTAATAGACATTCAAAACATGATCTTTCCAATCATGGATACAATGCAGAAACATATTGCATATTCAAAAACATTGATTCATGGTAACAAATTTTCAATTGTAGACCATATGATTGAACTTTCAGTAGAGGTTCAAGTGGCACTTCATACCTACAAAATTTTACAAGAGAACTAGGATAAGACATTAACTCTTATTCTTAGGGTACACTTTGAGGTTCTCGCACATTTTAGTGTCTCTGTATAAGTATGGTGTATAAATGTTTCGCATTATTATCAAAAGTGGGGAGAGAAAGAGATATTTGTGGAGACATATGTACAGTAGAGAGAAATGTATATATAGCATGGTACTATGCCTTATATAACATGTACACTATATAGGGGAGATATGTGCAATTATATATACAACAGAATTACAAAGACACATTTTATAAAATCAAAAAAATATCAGCATGTAACTATACATATATTTTTGGCTAATAAGTGTTTTTGTCACTAATACCAAAGGGGGAGATTGTTAGCATTAAGTTATGTTTTCCATTAGTGACAACACTTATTCATAATTCTGTATGGTTACTAAGTTCATCACTCAGTCTCCAGTGGTTACCGAGCACTCAATGGTTGCCAAGTAAGTTCAACAGTTCAATAGTTCACACTGAGCATTCCAGAGGTTACTGAGTGAAAATAGACAGTGTGCAGTTTAGTGGTTATCACTGAGTAGTTAGTGGTTATCGAGCTTCATAGTATTTACTGGGTCATCAGTTTCTATGATGTGAAGCCAATATCTACCAAGTGATGGGATGAGCAATGTTTACTGAGTGCAAGCAAAGTAAACATAGTGTTCAGTTCTTACCGAGTTACACTATATCTATTGAGTCTCCAATGTTCACCGAGTTTGAAGCTACATTGAGTGATTAGTATGGACCAAGCCTTTACTTCTACCGAATGCATGATGATGTCGAGTAATGTAGTGGACACCGAGTATCAAAAGGTAACCAAGTCAGCTATTCAAAACTTGAGTTTCCACATTTGGGCCGACTTAGTAATATTTGTGTTAACTTGTGTTTTGGCTGACCTTGTTAATATGAGAATTGGAATGGTATATATGTAATATATTATATCATACCAAATGTATGCATGTAATGACAAGTAATGGTTTTGAGAAGAGTGAATGCAAATTAGTAGTAGAGTAGAGTATTTAGCAAGGTCTATAAGGAGTAGTCAAGTCAAATCTATCACAAGAGGTGATCAAAATTTCAAGGATCTAATCAGCAATCAAGTTGTAGGTCAGATCTATTGTTTCATCCTAACAGGTGAATCAAATTTAATTCCTTTAACAAGGTAGACTTGACAGTCTTTTCTAAATCTCTTAATAGAGTGCATACTTCATTGTATGTTTGTAAAACCTCTAACAAGGTGGACCTAGGAGTCCTAATTGCTCCTAACAGGGCAGATCTTCAAAAGTGATCATTGTAAGCTTTAATAGGCCAACATTATATTGCAGTATTGAAGTTTTGTGGGTATCATCCCCACCCCAGTTTTACTTTCTATTTGGAAGGTTTCTGGGTCACCAAATATTGTGTTCATGTGTCATGAATGTTTATCTTTCAGTTTCTCATGCATTTTGTAGCTTAGATGATTTAATGGTGAATGGATTATGTTGATTAAGTGTTGGATCCATTAAAAGTTTTTGAGGTTACTGATTCACCCCTCCCCTCTCAGTAACATAGCTAGTCTTGATTATTTCCAATAGCTCCTACATCACATTTACATTTCTTAGCTAAAAAATGAGTTTTATTGACTTATCTCGAGCTATCAAAGGCAGGGGTTTCCTACTAGATGTACATAATAGTTAGAAGTTTTATTGTGTTGGTCTCATTTTTGTCTTGTCTCCAATTTCTTCTGACATTTTTTTGTATTGTGCCCTTCTTGACTCTATGGCCCTACGATAATGCATTGGTTTTCCAATTTGCTAGGTTCATCTTACGTCCTTTGCAGTCCTTGTCCCTAGTTAGAGCCAATTGATTCTCTAGTATTTACACTACCAAAATTTCAATTCAAAATAGGCTAATAAACATCTAGCTTCAAGCTTTAAAATTGGTTAGAGGTTTATCCAATTTTTGGTAGTCTTAGGATTACAAATCATTCGGCTCGTCACAAGCTCTGTATTGCACTTTGAATTTTTCAAATCAAAATTATCAGTCAAAAGTTATGCTGTTTTGAAGTTAGTATTTTAATTTTAAATTATTCAAAAAAATTAAATTCCAATTTCAAAATAAAATAGTAACTTTAAGAAGGTTAACTTCTTAACTAAAAGGTTAAGACCTTAGCTAAAAGAGGTTAATGGTTAAGAGTAAACCTTTCCACCTCCGTCAACATTCCCTCTCTCTCCCCAAACCTCTATGTACTCCCTCTCCCCAAAACTTAACTTTCCAAAAAGTCTATGCTGGGATTTGAACTTTGTCCAAAATGTATGCCCTAATTCTAACATAGCTTTTCAAGAATCCAAACTCGAACTCCTATTCTAAAATAACTACTTGTCAATACAAAAGAACGAGAAGAAATAAATTGTAAGTGTAGGTAATGTGGATAATTTGTGAGATGAACATTATTTTCTCAAAAGAATGTCATTGAAGCTACTAACAAGGTATTGAGATAGAGACTCCAACAGATGTGTAACCAACAAAATCTGGCATTTACAAGCTTGATAAGAACACAAGGAACACTATTCAAAATCTTGAAGAAGGGAAGATAACACATATATTTGTAAGTCTATGGTTTGTGAGAAGAGAAAAATAATTGTTCATCTACCATTGTAAGTTATAACAACAAGCCTTATTAAATCTTGGTCACATTCTAAGCTCACAATTTAATGTAAAGGATTAGTGAGAAATAATGAATGCAACCTATTTGTAGTATCCATCTATCACAAATCTTTGATTATAGTTCAAAATATAATGTAATGAGGTTTTTCCATGAGCATCATGTACTAGTCTTCAAGAATGTTAATGAATACACGAAATTCCTTTGTTGTCAAAGATAACAATTTAGGTGACTATGATAGGTTTGACAATATGCCACTTACTTATTCGACATCATCGTAGGAGCATGGAAGTACATGGAACAAACAAAAAAGAAATACCTTGGGCATAAAATAAATGCTAAATATGGATTTAGTGAAAAATAACTTGAATAATTCAATGATATTCTATGATGAAAGGCTCTTCTAGAGGAGTGAGATGAATCTAGTTTGGACACCTCATCATGGATCCACAAAAAGTACGTGCATTTTGCCAAAAAAATCTATGCTTAAGGTTAGATAATGTGAAATCCAAGATAATGAGTGTAAACTATTTGAGAAAATGCTCCAAAGTAGTGGTGTGGTTGTAGCAAATTTGAAAGCTTAAACAAATCAGTGGCCTTGTGACTATGATTATTAAAAATAGTGTACAAAATAGATTCATTGAAAAATCCTTGCAAATTTGTAACTAAATGCTTTATTGATTATGAAGCTTGTAGAAGCTGACACAAATCTCTATCATGAGCACATAAAGTGATTCATTTGAAAGCATTAGGATTTGGCAGTCATCTTAATACCTTAGTAATGAAGGATTGGACATCCTTCCACAATGATTCTATGGTTAGATAACATCATGTGTATAACTTAAAATAGTACATTGGCTTCATTTAATTCATCAGTCTAGGAGTGTAAACCTGAGATGGTGACTGTAAAGCATATTCTCTAATTCTTCTTTAAGTCATTACAACTAAAGCAAAGGAAATGTTGAACGAAACCTATGCTAGAAACTAAAATGACAACTTAACTTAAAGCTTAAGGTAATGCTGCAAATGGAAAACCTATATATGCACCTATGTTGCAGGAGAAACAAAATTATACCTTGCAAGGAAATAAACAAGAAAATAAAGTATATTCTAACAGAATAGTTCACTCACTAAGTGGGCCCCCTTGGATGAGTGAACAAAAAAAACAATCAAGATAAAAGATATAAATTTGAATTGTGCATTGTATTCATTCATGATGAAAGATTACACTTGATTAAAAATAGTATCACACTCTACTGCTATAAAAATCAACTTATTATCTTTTTCTTCCAACTAACTACGCTCAAGGCTACAACGGTTGTTATTTAAAGGAAACTACAACTACTTCCTAACTCTATGATCACTCGATTAATGAGGATCAATTACAGACTCATAAAGTTTGAAACAAAAACATCATTAACCATGAAGAAATCCTCCAAGAATATAGCAAGTTGTGGAAGCTACATTCATGTGTTGCAACAATATAAAGCATATAATGATTTGCTCCACTTGTGATGGCTTAGTAATCCGATTGGCTTTGACTTTAGCACTGAGGTGATAATCTTTGAATATCCATGGCAAGTACCTACAAAACAATCAATATGTACACAAACTCCACATACATATATTTATTTCATCATCAATATTAGAGAAAAGGTGTAAAGTTCAAATTAGCACTCTTGCAAATCCTATGGCTACAGAAGGAAAACTATCCAAAATGTAATGCCTCGCCAAGGGATCCAAAAGAATTAACCTAAAGGTTTACTAAAAAAAAAAAAACAAGAAAGATAAATCATACACGTCAAACACATAGAAGTGGAAGCAATAACATACAATCAACTAAAAGCATACATAACAGGTTACATTCCTTAAGGATCCCAAGACGTTGAGTGACATATAAATTTAATTAAAACTAGGTCTAACAACTACCACATCCATATGAAAGAATAATGAAAATTCCAATGTCCATTTAATAATATACATTTGTTCCGAATGCCTCTTGGCAAATTAATTCGGAATGCTCAATCATCCACTGTACATGTCACAGGGTATGAAAGGCTAAAAGAATATACATATGTAAAAATAAAGATACATCATCCTCATCAAATCCATGATGCAAGTGCAATAAATTAAATGAAACTAATAACATACATGATACATCTATAAAGCTATCCATCATAAAACACAACTAACTAAGTGCGTGGTTCCTCCCAACCATCAATAGCATCATTTGACCATCATGGGCCCTAGCCATCCCCCACGTGTAACATCCCAAGCCACTAAAGAGATCATCGGTACTATTGTAATAGGGACATCACTCCTAAAATATGCTACAATATATGCATAAAGAAATCTAACATGCCAGAATAAAGCATAAGCAAAGAACATCATCAAAACATGATAAGCAAGCATCCCAAGAAGCTCCAGCCACGGTGACTATGAAAAGATCTCAAAGGTAAGAGTAAAAAGCACTACCACCCAACCATGTGGAACCTAAATGGCCCACTCCCACCACATTGAGGAGATAGTCTCAAGTCCCAAATAGGATATCAAATCACATAACACAAATACTCTCTAAGTCCAGGAAATCCTAAAAGTATACTAACTCAAAGGTTCCAACACATAGATCAACATCTAGACCCAAAGGCACACAAAGACACTTAGGAAACCTACTATGTAAGTGGGAAATCATGTTCAGAATTACCCGAGCAATCCCTTAGGAATCTTGGGTCCTTAATGATCCCTATGGCCACTAGCATCCTCTCATACTGACAAGGCATACTACAAAATGCAAGGTCATAACCAAGCATTCTATTTACTCCCATCCTAGTCTATACTAGCACTTGAGGCATGTGTGAGAACATACAATTAATCTTATTAGGTTCATTTAAGTTAGTATTTAGTGTAATGTTATCACTTATTAAAAACAACTTACAATGAGTTATCCCCAGAGCCACTTAGGGCCCCTATCCCCCATTGCAAGCCACTTCCCAACACTACATATAGATAACCTACCCTAGGGTCAATAAAAACACAAATCAATAATTTCATAAAAATCACCTCAACCCTATACAAGCGACTGAAAATCATCAAAAGATAATCCACAATATTCACATCAGTTCTCCACGCTCAACTAAAAAGCATCAAATGATAAATCACAATATCCATCGGTTCTCAGCGAGCAATTGTAAAGTATCCCAAAATAATACTAATCAAAGACTCCAAAATGGTCAAGTCAAACATGTCACAACATGACATCATCAAGAACAAATCACTCAAAACACCTCAGTCCTCTCAAAGCAATTGGAAAGCAAATCAAATATAATTGATTGATGACTCAAAAATGGTTAAGTTAGGTATCCCATAATCATACACCTCAGCTTCACACAAGGAAACATGAAAGCAATAACAACCAGTAAATACATCCATCATAGAGCATATCAACACATCACTATGGTTGGGTTTAGAAAGATCAAGAACAAATCATCATAACACCACAATCGCATAACCCCGAAGCCTCTGGTAACAACCTAAACTAGTCAACATATAAACAACCCCAAAACTCCCAAAGCATAAACATAACAATACAATTTCATAGTTTGGGTTTGATTTCAAAATACACAATAGGGTTAAAAATAAAGTTTTTAGTTTGTGTTTCAATGTACATTTCAAGTGTATAGGATTCTTAGTATTACCCTTATAATTTAACCTGATCATTTATTCAACCCATATATAAAAGTTATCCCCATGTTAAAAGTTAATTTCCTAACAGAATAATCCGAGTATAATCTTTTATTTTATTAAATTATAAAAATAACCATTAATGATTTTAAATAAAATAATTACAATTTTATTAAAATCAATATTATAATTTTTTTTAACATCAATAATTAAATCCTCATTAATAACTTCCTTTATTTATAAATCTTATTTAAATCATACTCATTTGAATTAATTAATAATTTATTTAAATATATTACATTCATTATTATTATATCAAATTATAAAATATTAATATAATTTAATTATTAATAAAAGATAACATAAATTTGATATAATTAAAATTTAATAAAGATTGAATGCAAATTTACAATATTTAAACCACATAACAAATCAAATTTTCAACTAATTTTGGAAAGGCATATATATTTAAGTTTTTATAAACTATTTTAAGCGATTAATAAATTGTTGTCTACAATATACAAAGTGCAGCGCACGGCTGCTATCGCAGTCGTACGACTGCGTACAGCAGTCGACCTACCTTAAATTAATAAGGGGGTAGGGGGTGGTTAAGCCGCCCCTCCCCAATCAAATTTTATTAAGTTTTTTATATTTAAAATATTTTATGAAATGTTCTTTTTTTATAAATAGATTTATCTATTTTATAAAATTTATAATTATATACAATTTATTAAATAACTTCCTTATATATATATATATATATTTGATTTCCACATTACTCTGATAGAGGAAATATTAATAACCATATGAATTTTTAAATCTAGACTTCTCATTTTTTAATTCGAACCCTTCCCAAATTAAATCCTACTTTCTTTAATCTAGAAAATTAGGGTTTTTTGATTTCTTTTCTAATCTCTACATATGCAGAATATATTGACAAGCATGTAATAATTTACAATATTGAAATGTTTAAGCTTTCATCACAGAGAATTTGGATTTGCAATCCACAAGCACAAAGAAGATAGGGAAGGAAAATTGGTGTGATTAATTAGTAATAAAAAACACAAGATCCTACCTGAACCTAATGCTAATACGCAACCACTCGAAAACTGTGAGAGAATTCACTCCTCCTCAAGAACCTTTCTCTGAAAATTTTCCTAGAATTCTCCTTTTGAAATTCGCTTCCAAATTTTGCATCCAAAATTCATGTCCAATTCCTCTCCAAAATTTGCAATCCTTCGAAAATGAACCTTCAATTGGTGATAAGGAGTTCCCTCCTTAAATTGGGGCACTAATTGTGTGTTCACTTGAGAGGACTCCTTGCTCACCAGACTCAAACTCCAAATTAATCTTTCTTTATCTTTTCTTTTATCTTTTCATGCACGTTAAGTGAATTATTAAATTACTTTATTTAATTTTCCACTTGACTCCTCTCTAAAATAATTTATTAATTTTAATCCCATGCACACTTTATGCAATTAAAATAACATTACTAAATTCACATGTTTAATCTTTTTAACTAATTTCTTCTATTTTAATCTCATGCACAAATCATGCAAACTTAAAACTTTTAATAATTAATACCTTTTCTCTTTTAATTTTTATTTTCAAATGTTAAATTTGATAAATATTTACTAACTTAAATAACAATAATATCTAGCATTTATTTAAAAATAAACTCTAAATATATTATTATTAAATTAAATAAATGTTATCACGTTCTAAATTTATTCTTATAACTTTTATCTCCAAATTTAATTCTTTTTATTTAATTAATTTCTCAATTAATTAAATATTAAAGATATCATATTAATTTTTGATTAAATTAAATCATTAATTTAATCTTTTAATTATACTTAATTAATAGAAAATACACCAAAGACTCATAAAGTAAAATACAAAAACCCATCATTGCAAAACACACACTAAATCAAACAAAAGGGTTATAGTCACAAATTAACATCATTTGATGCATTCAGAGGGTACTTGACTCAGATACTTGCCCTAATTTTCAATTAGGAAAAATGACTTAAAGGTTTAGGATTTAGACTTGAAATAGAGTTGAAATGGAGGGATTAAGCCCTTCCACAATTATAATTAATTTGCAATTTACAAGTTATTCTTTGAGAAACAATGCGTACACCAGTGATGGTGATCTACATTCCATCAGTTCAAGAATCAATCATGTGACCTATTCTATCCTTCTATTTAAAAATTTATTTTTGTCTGAGCTTTGTTTCAACTGATAGCTTTGTTCATTAATGATATTTTTTGATTTTTCTCTTTCTAGCTTCTATTGTGCTCTTTCCCATAACAATTGTTGGAATAAATTGATCCTTGCAGACAAGGATGTAGACAAATTTAGTGGTGGCAATGATTCCTGGTTGAGAATTTTTATCCATTCAAATGTCAAGTGTGGAGCTTTTGTGATACCCTATGGTGTGGAGCATTCTCCTTTTCATATAACAAGTGTTGTCACCATGTTCTCTTCCTTATTGGACTCAACTTCTTCTTTAGCCAACATTTCTAGTCCTTCCTGATTGAGCTCTTCCATTACTTCAACAATTTCTTGCCTGAATTTTGAGTAGTCCTTAGAAGGAAGATCTTTTGAATTCTCACAAGTGTCTTGCATAATAGGATTTTTTTCAAAATCCTTAGATACTTCTGGCTCTTTAGAATCCTTATCACTATCAACAAGTACATAGTTAACACTAAGGTCAACTTTGGGTTGTGAAATCTAGTTATTGCACTCATTATCACTAGCTATGTCTTGCTGAAATTTTTCCTCCAAAGAGGACTCCTTCGCAAACTTAGAAGACTCTAGGTTAACCATTGGAACAGAGATTTTAGTAACCATATTTCCTTCAAAAAGCCTCATACTATGCCTCATAGGAGGCATAGATAGGCATGGAGGATTGTTTTGTTTCCTCTTGCTTGCAAAAATTTCTACCATAGCTACTTTAGGAAGTTTTTCTAAAGCTACCTCCTCTTGTGAGTGCAAGGTTTCATTAATATCACTTTCATTATCAGGTTGTTGTCCTAATTTTTCCTCTTTCAATTCCACAGCTTTACCTTTTCCTTGCTTAATGGTAGACCTGGTCTTCACATATGATGGGGTCTTGGGGGCACTGGTACCTTCTCTATTTTCTCTTTTCTTTTTGCTAGAAATGGAGACATCAACTTTATAAATCCTCTTCCTAGTTGGTCTAGAACTGGAGGGAGAGGCTTCAAGAACATTTTTAGTTTTGGGAATAACCTTACAAAAATGAATGGATGTCCTTTCCCTTCTTCCAAACTCCCTAGCCTCTAGGGTTGAATAATCTAGGCTATACCTCATTTAATTGCAGAAACTCTTCCCATGTCCCAATTGTTTGTTTGTTTAATTCTCTTTTCACAAATAGTTTTATCAAAAAATGATGGGAGATAAAATGATCCTTTCCTGATTTTACTAAAGAAGATTGTTTCTTAACAATATTTAACAAGAAATTAGGAAGATTTACCTATCTATAGTCATGCCTCAAATGAGCCAAATTATTGAAATTTAGGGCATGCAGGTATTTAGAACGACCTTCACAAGTAAAGTATTGAATAATAAATGTTTCTAGTTGGATAAAATCTAAGGGAAAAGATAATTTAGAGGTGCAATGCTTCTTGTCTATGTCCAGTAGAGGGTCAAGATGCACACTAAACTATGCCCTAGTCGTACGTGGATCAAAATCCTTTACCCAGTTTTCTCCTTCTTGGGGTAACCCAGTGACTTCGGCCACCACATATTCTATAAATTCAATTCTTAGGCCCTTAACCACTGCAAAACCATCCTTCAAGGTGCTCAAAAATTCAAGAGCAACCTCTTCATCAAATCCCTTAAGACAAAGGTAGTAATCTAACCATCCTCATCTCCTGAACATCTCGCAATAGGCTGTGTCACCCAACAAAACCTTGTGATCAATTGGCTCATATCTCTAAAGACCTGCACCTATTGTTATGCATAGAAGAATTTTAGAAAAATTGTGGTGTTTTTAGAGATCAGTAATGGTGAATTAAAAAAAAAAGAAAAAGTATTATGACATCAAATGTTACAGACAGATAAAATGATGAACAATTACTACATGCTTCTTAAAGATTTTTAATACACAAAATCTCATAATATATTTTCTTGCATCAAGTCACATAATTTTTCACTCATGTATAGGCTTGCCACCTCAAACACGTTGCTAATTATCATTAAAAATTAAGCTCAACTTTTAATGTCCTTAATTTCCTTAATGACACAATCACGGAAGGATAAGTCATCAACATGTGATGATAGTCATCTCATCAGACAAAAACTTTTAAAGTTTACCTGCGATTTAAAATTTTGAAAAATGAATATTTTCCCCCCTCCCCCCAACTAAGTAAGGGCATGGGTGCCACCAAGCTAGGATATGCAAGACTAATAAATTCAAACAACATGAATTTCTAATAAAGAAAAATAAAATAAAAAAATATGCAAGGTTATGTGGCAAGTACCTAGCAAGTGTTGTAGGAAAAGTGTTTTGGAAAAGACCACCAAATTGATGGAGTGATGGGATGGGATGGAAAGGTGGTGAAGAGAGAGGGTGAGGTAAAGTGAATGGCAGAGAAATGACTTTCAAGAAGAAAGAGTTTGTTATGAAAATCTTGAACAGAATCAAGAATTAGTGGGAGTTGAGCTAGAAGACCTAGAATCTTTGGCTACAGGAACAAGTATATCTTCATTATGTTGGAACTACTACAGGAACTCCTTGTGAGTAACTATTTTATTCTAGAGCTTGAGGTGATACCCATTGACAAGTAACTTGAATTGAATAGGATAAATAGTAGACAACTAGACCGCTCCATTTGGAAATACAACAACAATTTCATACAGTCCTAACTAATGAGTTTGAAATTTTCTTGGATTGTGTTGATACTTGGAATCATAAAGAAGTGTCCAATCCCCTACAAAAAACATTTTATCTACATTGGATGAGTTCAATGTTATCTAATGCAGATTTGTGTCATTCATCAAGGCCTTTTAGACTTAGAATTTGGTCTTGTTGTGCAATAGTAAGTTTTATAACAAGCTCCAGAGTAGTCCTCAATGTTTTATACTCAAACTCCATAGGTAATAAAACTAACCTACCATAGACGAGATCAAAAGGATTGAAACCTGTTGCATATTTTCAGGTGGTTCAAGAAGCCCAAAGAGCTTTAGGAAAGAATGTGGCCCAATCCTTCCTATGGAGTGCTACTATTTGATGAGAATGGCTTCCAGCTCTATGTTAGTAACTTCTACTTGTCCATTAGCTTGCAAGTAAGGTGATGATTTACCATGCTAAATAGTACATTCCTTCATGAGAATAGCTATTAGATTAGATGTAAACTGAGCTCCTTGATTAGAGGTCAACTCCCTAGGGACTCCAAACTATGTAAAGATGGATTCATATAAGAACTTAGCAACATTGTTATCCCTTGGGTATTTCATGGGTTTGGCCTCTGCCTACTTTGTTAGTTAATTATTGCAAACTAGAATATATGATTTGCCTTGTGAAGAGGGTTCAATGGGTCCTACAAAGTAAATCCTTCATTTATCAAAGGGTACAACAACTACTTGAGGCTGTAGGGGAATTTCATCTGATTTAGTGGGTCTTCCCATGCATTGACACTTAATCACATTTCTTTTGTATATCTAGCTACATCCTTGTGTAAACTTGGCCAATAGTACTTGATTGGAAATGTTTTAAAGGTTTTCTATTTGGCTACAAAATGACCTCCACAGGGCTCGTCATGGCATGCCCTTAAGTTATCATATGTTTCATCTTCCCTTATGCATTGATGCATTACTTGATCAGGTCTAGTATAAAAAATAAATCCAACAATCCAAGAATAGTTAAAGCTCTTTTCAACTAGTAACTTTCTTTATTTAGTAGAGAAGTGAACTAGCATCCTTCATATGGTTTAGGTAATTTACAATATCTACATACCATGGATTTTGTGCTAACAATAGAAATATGTGTTCATCTAGAAAATTGTCATCAATGGCTGCAGGATTATCAAGGACATGCAATCAAGAGAGAAAGTCAGCTACCACATTGGCCCTGTCGGGTTTATCTACTATGGTGATATCAAATTCCTACATAAGTAGCAACCAATGAGTCAATCTACCTATTAATTGTAAGCTTATTTATCAAATACTTGATAGCAGCATGGTTGGTATGAATAAGTATTTCATATCCATTAATATAGTGCCCAAATTTATTTAGTTCATAGATAACTACAAGTAACTCCTTTTCAGTAACTGTATAGTTAAACTCTACACCTTTCATTTTTTTACCAATGAAATAAATAGCATGTTCAACTGAGTCTACGTTCTAGCCTAGCACTACACCTATAGCATAGTCTAAGGCATCTGTATGAATGTGAAAAGGTAGTCCCTAATTAGGCCTTCTCAAAATTGGTGCTATGGTGAGAACTTATTTAAGCTATAGGAAAGATGTAGCATATTTAGAGTCCCAGGCAAATTTAGAATCATTTTCAACAAGTTATAAAAGCGTATTGAAAGTTGACTAAAATTTTTCATGAATCTTCTATAATATCTAGCATGTCCTAGGAAACTTGGTACATCCTTTTGCTTCTTTAGTGTAGGCAAGGTACTAATGACTTCAACATTTGTTGGATTTACTTGGATGCCTTTTGATGAAATGAAATGGCCTAGTACAACTCCTTCCATCATCATGAAACATTTTTCACCATTTAGGGAAAGGTTATAGTCTTGGCATCTCTTGAGTATTGTTTCTAAATTTTCTTTGACTTCCTCAAAAGTAGTCTCATAAAGAGTAAAATTATACACGTAGATTTCCATACAATTAGTAGAAATATCCAAAAAGATACTTATAAAATCTTGTTGGAATGTGGCGGGGGTATTGCACAAGCCAAAAGGTAATACTGAGTAGGAAAATGTTACCCATTGGCATGTGAAGGTTATTTTTTCTTGGTCCTCTAGAGCTATTTGTATCTGATTGTAACCACTAAAACAATCAAGAAAAGAAAAATATTTCTTGCTAGCTAAGTTATCAAGAACTTGATCTATAAATGGCAAGGGAAAGTGATATTTCTTAGTGGCTAAATTGAGCTCCATATAATCTACACAAACTCTCCATTTTCCTCGCTTCTTTGGTACTATAACTAGGGGTGAGACCCATTGGCTATCAGAGATGGGTTAGATAAAGCCAACAATTAATAGTTTATGCAGTTCATTCTTATCTATATCCTTCAAAATAGGGTTAACTCTCCTCTAAGGCTATTGGATAGGTTTGAAGTTAGGACTAATATAGATCTTGTGAGTGCAAAGCATAGGATCTAGTCCTTTCATGTCCATGTAGTCCCAAGCAAATGATTTTTTATTCTCTTGTAGTACCTACAACATAATTTTCTGATGGGAAGGTGATAAGGCATTGTTTGCATTCAACTCTCTTCTAGACCAACTTCCATCTTAATAACTTTATCTACTATGAATAACTCAGCAACATGAGAAGAATCCATCTCATAAGGTAATAATGAGTGAAGGAACTGGGAAGCTTTTAAATGTTGAGGTGTGTTCAAAGGTGGTAGTATAGTTTTTAGGATACATTCCACTTGAGGACACACTTGAGGCTCTACTCCATACTCATTCATGATAATCGATGTAATGATCTCATCTTCTTCTCAAGAGGCTACAAATGACTCTCAACTTATCATCATTAGTTGATGGATGAAAATTGACCTTTGGATAATCATCACCCAAGTTTGGCCAGATTACTTGGTCATCTAGAAACAATGGCTGAGTAGGGGAGTATTAAGTTAGGTTCTTAGTATGGATACCCTTGGATATTGTTATCTTCCTAGACCCGCAAGCTATATAGGCATTTGTAGTAGCTAACCATGGTCGCCCTAAAATTAAAGGATATCCACCCATGTTAGCCTTTGGAGAGAGGATAACAAAGTCTATTGGATACTCCCAAGAGTTTAAGGTGACTATGACATCTTTTATCATCTCATCTGGCTTGATAGTAGAACTAATAGTAAGTTGAAGTATGGTTGGTGTTTCTCTAAGACCAATGATATGCAATTGAGACAATACCTCCTTTTTCATGACATTTATGGATGCTCCTAATTCAACTAAAGAATTTTGAACTTACACCCCATGAATGTTGACAGTAACCACGGGACTCCTAGGGTCAGAATATTTAGATATAGTTAACTTATCCAACATTAAATCAAACAATTGTCCTAAGACATGAATATTTTTTTGATCTTTCTTCTTTCTTCCTGGTTGCTTGATACATGCGTCCTTGATGGCTTTAGTATAGATAGGAAGTTCCTTGATAGCATCAAGTAACGATATTTTTACTATCATTTGCTTCAGCTAATTAAGAAAATTAATTACTGCATGGTTTTCTGCAAGTTGGTCTTGTTCTATTAACCTATAAGGAAATAGAGGTTCTTTGGCTACAAGAGAGGTCTGTTGATCTGACACATCTACTTTTTCTATTGGGGAATCTTCAACTTCAGTTATTATACGATTTTGGGGTGAATGAAGAGTAGTGTTTAACCTTAAGTGATTATCATTCAAGGAAATAACATAGCTTTATTGTTGTGTTGGCTATTTGGTATTGTTAGGATTAGGATTAGGTTGAATTGGTAGCTGATTCTACTTAAGAGGAGTATTAGTGGCTGTAGAAGGAGGCATTAGAGCCCATTGCTGAGGTGGTGGCATAAAGGCTTGTTGAATAGGTTGGGTAATCCAATTTTAGGGTTGCTGCTAATCCTGTTGAGGTTGTTGCCAACCCTGCTAAGGTTGTTGCCAACCTTGTTGGGGTTGTTGCTAACCTAGTTGAGGGTTTTGCCAACCTTGATGGGGCTTTTTTCAATTATTATTTCCACTAAAATTAGTATTTTGAGAAATTTTCTATTGGTTTTTAATATTATAATTTTGAAGAGGATCTTGTGGCATACCTTGTCTTTGAGCCCATGGCCTTCATTGAGCAACGTAGAGCATGTGAGGCCTCACCCAAACCATCATGGTATGGATGACATATTTGCATTATGATACTTCTAATTCAACATTTTGATACACTTTTCAGACTATAAGGTTATGTCATTTTAATAATTGTATTTTGATAATACACACATTAGGACCTAATTGATATAATTAATGATTCCATTTCATGTTCTAAATTATTTCAAATTTCTTTAATAGAAAATTAATTTGTAGAAATACTTGAAATGTCAAATTATAATGTTAAAGGATAGATTTTTTTATGCAATAGAACCTAATATTGTGAATGGGATGATTGAACACATATGGATGCAACTTTTTGACATGATAAAATTAGATTTTGATGTGATGTGAAATGTTAATTTTATTATGATAATTTATGATATATAGATAAATGTTAATTGGATTATGATGATTTGTGATATGCAGATAAATGTTAATTTGATTATGATGATTTATGATATGCATATTTTGACATTCTAACATTTTGAAAGATTAGGAAAGAAAATTTAATTGAATTATGTTAATACTAGTTATGTAACATTTGAAATTATATGCATTTATGATATATATTTTATATGACCTCCTTGGACTACTAATGCTCAAGTTTAATGTGTAGGAAGTGGAACCATGGAAATTTTAGGGGAAACAAGAACCAAAACTATGTGAATATAATTTTACCAACCTCGTTGTGATGTATTTTATTTTGTAAATGTAAGTTTGATTGTATGTGGAAATTTTTAATTATAAAGATGCATTAGGAACATGTTGTGGTGACATGAAATGTGCTTTTATGTGTCACTTGACACTTGTGGATTTTGTGTGTAATGACATGTCATTTAGGGTTTTGGTCATGATGACATTTTACCCTAAAACTAATTACCTTGTTAATGAGTAAGTAAACCCACTTGACAAGGGGTAAGATGGCTCACAATCAAAGGAAATTTGAATTTAGACTTGACTAGGGTTTTGAGGGGTCATTAGGTGGTCCCAAAGTGTCATTTATGTGAAAATGAGTTACCCTATGATAGTATAACATGTCAGGGACCTAATTTTGACCATGTGAGTGCCTAGATAGCCTAGGGGGCCCCTTTACCCATGCATTCTTCCATCAATTCGAAAATGGACTTGTCACATGTTTTCCCTCCCATGTTTCCACTAAGTCAAATATAGAAAAATTAGAGGGAGACAAGTTTGTAAGAGGAAGTGGCTTGGTGTTTTTGCTAAAATAGTTAATGGGAAGGCCTTATTAGAAGTCTTGGACAAACTAGTGGGGTATACACCCACTCTCTAAGTTTAGAGACAATTAGGGTTTTGGAGGAAGAATAAGGGAGCTCTACAACAACTAAAATTGCCTTTAGGTTGGACCAAGGTTGGTGTTCAAACCATAATCATTTTTCTTTTAGCATTGCATAATGAATCTACAAGCATGGAGTGTTGTTATATGATCTTGTATTGCTATTGTGAATTTTTGTATTGTGTTGTGGTGGTGTGATTGTGCATTGTGTTTCATGAAATTTCTTGATTTTATTTCTTGAATCTCCTTGTTTTTATTTGAATGTCAAGTGTTGTTATGGGTGTGAGGCTTCACTCACCCTTTGGAAAGGGAAGAGAAGTTCAGGGTGAAGGGCTTAGTTGGTCTTGAAATAAAGTTGAGAATCTTAGAGTATGGGCTTCATTGTATGCCATATTCATTCATATCTTGCTTTGGGGTTGATATGGGAAATATGGTGTAGAAAGGAAGTTAATGGAGTATGGGCTTCAAGGAAGCTATAACTATTGATAGTATGTTGGAGGATGTTGGTGGAAGCCCCCAAAGGGTATGAAATTTTGTTGATTTCTGAAAAGCCCCGAAAGGGCATGAAAAAATTGTTTATTGCAGATATGGTATGATACAGAAAGTCTCTTTTTTGAAAGCATACCTCCACCTTATGTTCAAGGTTCCATTGGTGAACCATTGTGAAATACTCTTGGAATGGGATTGTTTTGTGTTATGTGATGTGTGTGCATATCCTATTTGGACTTTGTTTCCCCTACTCGATGGGTGGCTTCATAGAAGCCTAGGATGGAAGGTGAGCCTCCATGGTTCTAATTTTTGTGTTGTTTTGCAGGCTTTGAAAAGAGGATTCCTACAAAGAGATTAGGGTTCATTGTTGGAAATTTTGGGAACCATGTGAGTGGAGATACAAATTTTCTAGGTCATCGTAAATGTGTTAGCATGTTAAGTCTCCATGGTTATTTCCTTGTGATGTAAAGAGGGATGTTTTTATTATTGTATATTTGTAAGGTCCCTCCTCACATGTACTTATTAAATATGAATTTCTCTGTTAAATTTGTTGTAGGAGATTAGAATGGATATGAAGTAATGTTTTATGTTGTAAATTCCTTAACGAAATTGAGAGTAGTTGATACATCCATGTTTTAAATACTCCGTGATTCGAGAACTATTATTTTATCTCGACTATTTAAAAATTAAAATTTCACTAACAATGATGTGAGGTATTTTCACCTGATAATGAGGGTGTTGATTTTGGTACCTCGGTGATTAAGTTTTATGCTTTCAGATAGTTCATTATGCCTTATTAACGATGATTATTCTAGTATTTTAATCTGAATTAATGAATAAAGTTAAGTTGATTATGTGATTTCTAATGATTAAAGGTGTGTAGAAATAAGAAATCATTACTTAAATGAAAGATTCATGTTTTGATTTATGTAACCATGTAGATAAGTTTTTAATATATGCATGTGATTTTCTTGAGCTACTAATGTGTGCAATGAGTTTGCAGGATATTTTTTTTAGCCAAAAAATCTAACAAAGAAATGGAACTAAACCCTATGTATCGATAGTGGAAACCAAGGTTGAATCTAACAAAAGATGCAAACCTCGTTGTTCGTATTTTATTGGTATCGTGAGATGAATGAATGTATCATTTTGTAATCAGTAAATGTTAATGTTTCGTAATAGTGTTTTTATAGTGTTGCTTGACACTCGTAAATTGTATATGCATTCCAGCATGATAGTTAGGGTTAACCGAGTAACCTAAAGATTTAAGTTGAACTAGGTTAGTAACCATTTTGCTAATCAGTGAGTAATCAAGGTTAATTACCCTAATCTTGATTAGTGAGTAATCTGCTTTTTAGAAGGTTGTTAGAAGTCGTAAAATTTTCCTAGCTTTTGATAGGTCCCTAATTAATCCTTAAGGCCTAAAATCATGAAATCTAAGCACCCAAAGGATATGCGTATGGGTTGGGGGCATTTTACACCCCCTTAGCCCTTTTTGTTGACTTTTATGGTCACTCAAAAAGTCAATTTTTTCTTTAGTGCGAAAATTGAATGATTTCACCATGGGTTGAATTACTCTAACTCCATCTTGAGGTTAGCCTTAGGTTTAGTTGAGTTAGAAGCCTCTAGAACTTTAGGCAAGTGGGGGGGAGTTATTGCATTTTAGAGGTAGTTGAGTTTATGACCTTATTTTAGAGGCATTTTTGAGAGGGTTGGAGTGTTCACCCAACCTCTAGTTTTAAAGGGATTTTCAAAATTGAAGGAGAAGGAAAGGAAAGCTAGCTCTTCTCAAACTTGTTCATTTTCCATAACTTGTTTTCTTGAAGGTGGGAATACTTTACCTCTTTTTGGTTTCTTGTAGTGCTTCATGTTTCAATTTTATTACTATGTATGTTTGTATGTGTGATGAGTATGTTGGGAGGGATTGGAAACCGTTTTTTTCTTCAAGGTTTTTCCTTTGTGTTGTTTTGGAATTTCAAAGTTTTCTTTCATGGGTGTTTGGCATTACTCACCCTTGGATAGGGCAGAAGTGGCCATTTTCGGGAATGGTCTTCAGTTGGACTCCAACAGTGTAGAGACTCTTCTCAGGATGAGAAGAGGGAGAGAGGGTAGGGTGTTATGGGCCCTTACCTATCAGCACAAACCACGTATGAATTTTGGCATAAAAGAATGGAAGAACGAAAGTTCTTGAGTTATAGCCCCGATTAGGCACCTATTTTGGTGTTGTGTCTGACATCTCATGTTGGAAAAATCCACCTTCCCCCTAGTTTTGATTCAATGTTGAATCCTATTGTGAAAACCCAGTATGGAAATGAATGTCTAATTTTGTTCCTTGTTATGTTTGTTTGTCACTTGGTCAGTTTTCGGTCCCTCCACAATCTCAGCGATGCATTGCAGAAAATGAAATGGATCCCTTGTTAAGGACCATGATGGAAATTTATATTGATTGTTGAAATTCAATTATGTTTGGGATTAAAATCCTATGTAGAAATGTATATTAAAGTTTTGTTGTAGTGGCAATGATGTCAGGTTTTTTTTACTGGTTCTTTCCCAACGGAGCCTTGAACCAGGTGGTTTAATAGAAAAAGAGTTTGAGAAATATTCTTGCATGTGTTATTTTTGGTAATTTCATTGTTTGTATATGTTACTTGAAATTAATTGAAATGATGTTTACCTTCCTGTGATATTGTTAAATGTTCAAATTTGTGATCATCGATCAAATTGTAATTAGATAAAATAATGATAAACCATTATGCAATTTAAGATTCAAAATAGGTTAAAGAGGATTTAATGTTATGGTTGGAACTTAAATTTATTATCATGATTATTAGGAGTGAAAATAGTCCTACATTATGGTTAAAACAATATTTAAAACCTGATGATTATCAACGTTAGAGAGAAAAAAAAAAGAAAAAAAAAGTATATATATATATATATATATATATATTTCCCCTTGGTTTAAACTAAATATTTAGTAAATTGAATAAAAAAAAAGAGTTATACTTCTTTGCCTTAAAAACTCCAATACTTAGCAAATTTGCATTCAAAAAATAAATAAATAAATAAATATATATATATATATATATATATATATATATATATATATATATATATATATATATATATATACAACATTTTGAAAATTGCATTAGAAAAATAAAAATAAAATAAAAATTTATTCTTAGAAAAAAAATAGCATTCAAAAAAATGTATTCCTAAAGCAATATTACTCACTGCCTTTTGTATGGGAAGAAGCTTAATTGCTTCTTGCAACACAACATCTTAAAAGTTTCTCTAAAATATTCCTCTCATACATCATAAGTAAATAAATTTAAATAATAATAATAATAATTAAAAGAATAAATATAAACAAAAATAGATATATGTTTATAAAAAGAAATATCCTAAGTTCATCTACTTTTCTTTAAAACATAACTCCCCATATAAATTCTTACCTCTCTCCCCATATAAATCTTATCAAAACATCCATTAATACTTCATCTTGCTGCCGGCGAATTTTTTTTGTCAGCAAACACTTTGATTTGATTGGGACACGTGTAGACTCATCCCATCAACTGCTTCCTATGACGTGGCTTTTTATATCGAACAAGTTGGGGGGTGCGGTTTAAGTCTCATGCGCATTTAAAGCGCAAGTTAATGTAGGGGTGGACGGGGATGTACTTAACTTTTGAAATTTAAAACAAAACTTTGCTTTTTTAAAAAAAAGTTGACGTGTGGGGGGGAAATTAAAGGGCTTTAGGCATAATATTTTAGTTAGTTTTAATTTTAGTTAGTTTTAAGGTTTAGTTAGTTTTAATTTTAGTTAGGTTTTAATTTAAGTTAGTTTAAATGTAAGTTAGTAAAGTTTTAAATTAACATTGGTATTATTAAAATATGTTAGCATTTATTTTTAGTTAAGTTTTATTAATGTAAATCTAGTTTTCTCTATTAAAAGAAAGTTAATTAGTATGTTTTAAATATAAGTTATCTTAGTATAATTTAGTTCAGATTTTAGTTATTTACTTTTAGCTATATTACTATTATCATTATTATTATTTTAGAATAGGCCATGAATTTAAATGAGTTAAGTAGATGTGAGAGATTAGTGAATGTAGAGAGAAAAAGTTGACGAAGATAGTCCATGTTATCTTAAGTTCTTATTTCTTTTATTTATTTTATTTGTTATGTAATGAATTAGTATACGTTGAAATTAGATAGTTAGTGTACTTTATTTTAAGTGATGTTAGTCAGTTTATTTTAATCTTAAGATAATTAGAATTGTTCTTACTTACATTGTTATTCGAATGATTTAAATGTAGTATTCACTAATCATTAATATTTTAAAAGTAAATTAGGTGGCTATGCATTAGATTTTTTAAAAAAATAAATCAAAATTGGAATGTTTAATTTAGTTGATTAATTTTATAACGAAAGTTTAAAATTAACAAATTATTCCTACTCATGAGTATGGACCCAAATGGAATGTCAAAGTGTTGTTTATAGAGCCCATTTTTTGTCAACCTTATACCAACCACTTTAACTTATGAAAACAAGTGTATCAACTTAGTGGAGTTAATTCTTTAAAAAAATAAAATAAAAATTACGTGTGTTTTCCCCTCGTATTTTGGGCATGACAATATTGTTGAAGTTGTGTAAGGAAAGATTGAGAATTTGTATATAGTTTACTTGTAAGGAAATATTCATTGTAATTTTCCACATTAAGTGATTTGATGTAATATGGAGAATCATGTAAATGAGAGACTTCTTCTTATTAATCAATTGGTGGAAATATTTCATAGTGGTCATATTCTTATTGATATAGTTGATTCAATACAAAACATAGATGATTGCATTATAAGTTTATATGTTATGCATTCAATATAATGGAAGAAAGTTATCATATTTTGATGGTTCATTTCATGTGTATAAAAAATAGATAATTTGGATTTCAAGTTCTAATAAATTCCTAGGACAGATAACACCATCACATCATCGAACATGATCACTAAGATTCTATGGTAGGATTAAAATAAAATTAGCTTGAAAAATAATACATAGTCCAAATCTATGAGGAAAGGCATGTTATAGGTATACATTTTACTCTTCGAAAAATGGATGGGGGAAGAAAATAATTCCTCCCCCAAATTACAGAGTAATAAAATACTCTAAGAGCATATACCCAGAATCTTTGATAAAAATACAATTAAATAGCCGTGCCTTAGAGCAAGAGAAAACAAAATAATAATACATTAACCTAAGGATCTACCTAGACACCTAACCCATGTCTACTCACCTTGGGGTGATATTTAGGAGTAAAGCTTGAAGTAAAATCATATGAGTGTTTCTCACATATAAAATGGAACCAAATAAAAAGAAAATATAAAACCTAACACTTTAACCAAACCCCCTAACAAAAAAATACATACATACATACATACATACATACATATATATATATATATATATATATATATATGTATGTATGTATGTATGTATATGTATGTATGTATGTATATATATGTATATATGTATATGTATATATGTATATGTATATATATATATATACATATACATATACATATACATATACATATACATATATATATATATACATATACATATAAATATATATATATACATATACATATACATATATATATATATATATACATATACATATACATATACATATACATACATATACATACATATACATACATATACATATACATATACATATACATATACATATACATATACATATACATATACATATACACATACACACATACATACATACATACATACATACATACATACATACATATATAAAACCAAATTTATACATTGGTGAATCCTATTAATCTAGGCATTACCTTTAAGTTGCAAGAATACCATATTCAACATGAAAAAGGGGGGACTGTGGACCCACTAGGTGGCCTAGCCTTGTCACACCTTGAGCTCATATAAAAAGGGCAATGATGATGACCTTTCTGACATGACATAGGACATACCTTTTCCTAGGCACCTAGCAATCTGAAAATTTGCAAGTTTTAAGTTCTGACTTCCAGCCAACCACATCTCGCCTAGGGAGAAGGAGTTAGGTGCTTGGGAAGTAGAAGGGAAGTTAGGTGATGGGAAAGGGCCATGTCAAGATTTGGAAGTACCTTAGGATCAATGTTGACCCAATCTTGGAACTAGGTGCCTAAGGTGGGAGGTAATTGGGGAGAGTCACATTGCTTTGGTAGGAGGGATAAGGGGGTACATGTCCCCAAGACATGGGAATTCGCTTGGGAATAAAGGGAGTAAAAGGGTAGACCAAGGTTGGGTGTAAACATGTGAGAATTGCATGTTAAAAGTAAAGTGGGTATATAGGTAATAAGCTATGTTTTAAGTTGCTAACCCAATAATTAGGGTGTATTTGTCTTGTCATTAAATGTATGGAGAAAGGTAAAGTAGGATAGTAGGATAGGTGGTAAGGTGGCTGTTATTAAAAAAAAGAGCTAGAAAAAGATTAGCAAGTTATTTAAACATAACTAGAAATATGAGATGTTTATTTAGTAGTAAGTACTTATCATGTATAAAGTGTTGGAGTATGTGAGTGGGGAGTTGGTTAGTGGAGAGGGAGATAAGCACAGAGTAATCATTAATTAAATTAGTTGATAGATCAGTGTAGGTCATTAGTTATAATTATTAAATAAGCCTAGTAGTTAATTTTCTTTTATACATAGCTGTATGTCACATATCTATAAGTGTACATAATAAGTTCACTTAATACCTAGTATATCATACGTAGGATTAACATAGTTTATGTATAGACTAGAAAATATTTAATTGTCAAGTACAATTGATTTAAATTTATCGTGATACTAATAGAAATAATAAACTAATAAATATCAAGTAACTAAGTCATATACCCATAAATATTGATTAGACTAAAAACCCAATTTATAAGATATCGGTGAGATTTTAAGCATTCTTGAGGGGATGCAAGAATCTATTTAAAGTGGGATTTAGCTACACAAATAAGGTAAAATGAAATAAAATGGGCAAGGAATGTGATAAATTAAGATATATATATATATATATATATATATATATATATATATATATATATATATATATATATATATATATATATATATATATATATATATATATATATATATATATATATATATATATATATATATAGTAAGATGACTAGTAATTGGAACATTCAGGACAACATACACTCCTATACATTCACAACTTTTTTGGAGTTATTGCAAACTACATTGACAAAGAATTTGTGCTTCACATGTATGTGTACGTAATGTCTTATTTCAAGGTTAGGAAGTGAAATTCAAAATGATAACATCATCAAGCTATCAAGGTATATTTAGATTTTCAACAAATGATATAAAACCAAATGGTTCCCCTTGAAAATTTAAATGGAAAAAGATTCGCTCATCATTAGAACTAATAATCTCTAACCCAATGATCAAAATTATATCATTCTAACATTCTCGAGAATAGATGAAATGTTATACCTCAGACACCCCATGGTTTGATGAAATATTTTGAAACAAAGTAGAGGTCTATATATGTTCACCTATTAAAAAAAAAAGTGTGTTTTTGTTTTTCCTTGTTAAAATTAGGGCATGACAGAGCACTTCTCCATTTTTATCAATGGCTTTAAACTTGGTAGGCATTGGTTATGTCTCTAGGCTTGCAACAGACTTGCATCTATAGTTCCTTTTCTTCTCCCTACAACATGGAGAATATTCAGCTAACATGGCATCAACTTCGTCCTTCTTCCTTCTCACCTGCATGGTATCAAACTAAGTGGCTACATCATTAATGATGTCTTGTTTGAAATCTGACTACAAATTGGATGGTTCCATCTTTGATACTCCTAAACCACCATTAGACTTGTGTGGTAGGTCTCTAATCCCCTACCTTTCTTCATAGTGGCCCTGGAATAATTGAGACATATACTATGTATATCAGTTTAATTTTTCTGAGTGATATCTCCTCCTGCCATAAGATCTAGAGCCTCAATACTTCCATCTTTACACCTCTTAGAAAAAAATGTTTCTTTGATTCCTCATTTAGCTAATGTTGTGTGTTATGTTGCACGTTGAATATGAACCGTGAGACATAGTCTTCTAAGGTTTCATCATCCTTTTAGGAAATTTTGAAAATGTCATCTCCTTTCATATCTCTACCCCTAAAATATTCTTTATACTTTATAAGAAAAAAATTTCTCATTACAAGCCAATCTGCTACAACGTTTGCACCCAACCCCATGAACCATCACAGAGCAGATTCCTCTAGGGTGGATGGAAATAACTTCACCTTGTGGGAATCAGTTGTATAGTCATAATTTCTACAAAGGATGTCAAACTCAAAGAGGAAGGTTTCAAGGTCTTCAGTAATTAGGCCATTGAACTTGGGTAGTGTAGCAAAGGGTATGATCTTCAAATTTTGACTACCTTGCTAAGTAGGAATAAGAAAAGGAAATGTAGGTTGAGGTTGAACCATTCTCGGAGGAGGACTTAGAGGTGGTAGTTGATAGATAACAAGGGAAAGTGGATTGTCTTGGTATTCAAACTCAGCAAAAAGATCATTCAAATGCAAGGATTCTTCAGAGGATGAGGGTATTTGTTCTTGAGTAGTAGCAAATGGATTTTCAAAAGGTTCTTCTTCTTTGTTCTCACTATGAGGTTCTTCAGGCTTGGGATTGAAAATATCTTCTTGGTTATTACGAGGAAAAAATATCTCAAGGAGGTCTCTTCTTCTATGCATGCAAAATAATGTAGAATTTAAACTAACATAATGGCTTCAGGGTCAAGCTAGATTGCCATCATCCTCAGAAACAATGCTAAAAATCGTTGGTTAGCTTAATAACTTAGTAATGAAAGATTGGACATCCTTCTACAATGACTCTATGATCAAACAACATCATGTGTTTTACTTAAAATGGTATAATGGCTTCAATCAATTCATCAATCTAGGAGCATATACATGAGATGGTGACTAAAAAGTATATGCTCTAATTTTTCTTTAAGTCATTACAACTAAAGCAAAGGAAATGTTGAAGGAAACCTATGCTAACAAACTAAAAATACAACTTAACTTAAAGCTTAAGGTAATTCTGCAAATGGTAAACCTATCTATGCACCTATGATGCAGGAACAGTTCACTAATTCTGTTATCAATGGTTGCAGGAGGAACATAATTCTACCTTGCAAGGAAACAAACAAGGAAATGAAATCTATTCTATCGGAATAGTTCACTCACCAAGTGGGCCCCCTTGGATGAGTGAATGGAAAATAAAATCAAGATAAAAGCTATAAACTTGAACTATGCATTCTATTCATTCACAATGAAAGATTACACTTCATTAAAAAAGTATCACACTCTATGGCTATGAAAATCAACTTATTCTCTTCTTCTTCCAACTAACTACACTCAAGGCTACAATGGTTGTTATTAAAAGGAAACTACAACTACTTCCTAACTCTATGATCACTCCATTAATGAGGATCAATTACAAACTCATAAAGTTTGAAACAAAAACATCATTAACCATGAATAAATCCTCCAAGAATATAGCAAGTTGTGGAAGCTATATTCGTGTGTTGCAACAATAGAAAGCATATAACTATTTTCTCCACTTGTGACAATTTATCAATCTAGTTGGCTTTGACTTTAGTGCTGAGGTGTTGATCTTTGAATATCCAGACAAGTGCCTACAAAATAATCAATGTGCACACAACCTCCACATACATATATTTATTTCATCATCAATATTAGAGAAAAGGTTTAAAGTTCAAATTACCACTCTTGCAAACCCTATGGCTACAGGATGAAAACTACCCAAAACATACCATAGATGGGAAAACATTTATCAACATGTAACATTACTTCATTATACCATTTATGTCCATAGATTCAAGCAATTATAACATATTTAAACTATCCATACTTCTACTTCATATATATATATATATATATATATATATATATATATATATATATATATATATATATATATATATATATATATATATATATATATATATATATATAACATATGCATAAAAATATAAGTTCATCTGCTTAAAACCATAAAATCATGACTATTTTTGCAAGATAATTGTTTGAAAACAAGATTAAAAAAAACCTAGAACAATGGCCTTTTGGAGGCCCATCAAGGATTGTGGTGTCATAGATAAGCAACATAGACAAGGTGTTGAGATTATGGGTGTTGGATATTGCATAATATGGTTATATTATATTATTTTATTTTATTATGTAATGTTGCACCTAAGAGCACCTAGATGGACATGCAAGATGCAAAGATTCCCATGAGATATACTTGATGAGTTGTAACATTGTGATAATATTTGATGTAATTATTTAATATTGGGAAAAAGAATTAAATGTCCAATATTAAATGACGGGTCAATAGGTTAGGTAGCATATGGTTTATGTAATACCACGTGGTGGTTTTGTGGGACTTGTTACTATATAAGCAACCACAAGGGTAGTTGTAAAGATGAAAGACAAAAATGTGAAAGGACTAGAGTTGAGAAAGACAAGTCTTGATAGGTTAGTCAAGGGAGCATTTGTGATGGTTGGCAGCATAGCGTGAGATGTGTGGATTCATGCTTGTTCACATGGATTTCTTGGTTGTGGCTATGTCTTTTAAGACTTTCATGATTGCATTGCAATGGTGTTTTGGTGAATAATACATAGTGATGGATGCTTTTGGAGGCTAGATTTTTCCCTTAATGAGGATTTCCCAGGGTATATCTTGTGTCACACTTTTGTGGGATGTTGTCTATTCTCTTGCATGTGGATTTTAATTACATATTTATTTTGGATCTATTATGGGTTATGTGGAAATGATTATATTTTTTGCAAGCTTCCTTACAAGTGGTGTCAGAGCCAAGGTTTATTATTGTAACCCTAGATTAAATCCATGAGAATGCATGAGAGGATCAAATAGAGGGCAAGATATATGGATTTTGTAAGTTGTTTATTGCAGATATGAGGGTTTGGGGTTTATTGTATGATGGGATGTTGGAAAATTTTGGGTATGTAAAATTTTTGGTCAATTTTTTTTCGAATGTTTCATTCAAATGAGGGTTTTAGGGCAAAGCTTGCAGAAATGACCTCTTGGGCAAAAATAGACCTAACAATTAGATCCGGTCGGTGATTCTATAAATTTTGATATATAATATGCTCTAGTTTGGCTATGTGAAGAGAAAATGCAAAGGTTTTTTAGTTTTAGCCCATGATGGCCGTCAAATTTAATCTTGTTAGAATTTTCCTCACAAAAAAATTGCATGAAAAATGGTAAAACATTTTTCTTGGTAAAATGACCATAAATTTTTCTTAGGATGTCAAATTTTGGAGTTCTTATAGTCATTGAAAAGTTAATTCAGAGCACTACAACTCGGTGTAGGTTTGATTCTATGATTTTTATATTTTGTCAAGTTTTAAAAGCCCAAAAGTTAGATGTTATTTATTTTGAGCATAGATTAGATCATAACTTGGGCATACAAAGTTAGATTTTGGATTTTGAATAATTAGTGCAAAGCTCTTAAAGATCTGTACATAATGATTCAAATTTGGTGCAAGTTTTGCATGATCTATTTGGTGATATATTAATCTGAATGGTGTATGATATATATTGATTATATAACATTATGATTTTATGATGTTGTATATTTTAGAGATTTGGATTTCATGTCATTGTATACTCAGTTCATATTTTAAATTAGTCTCATGGTGATATGGTTATCAATATTTGGTTTGGATATATATGATGACTTGTTGGGTCTACAAGTTGTGCAGTGTTGTAAGTGGTCTATACTTATAGGTTGCATTTATGGCTTAGATATGGGTTGTCTTTGCCCATTGATCTTTCACTATTGATGCATATTTAGCTTGGTGGCTTGGATTTGGGTTGTCTATTCCCTAAGTCATATGATTTTCTAATTTGTCTTCATGTAGAAGGGATGAGATGTTGTTTCCAAGTACAATCATGGCGGAGGATTGTGGTTGATTATTTTATGCTAACAAGTTGGACACTTTGAGAGTTAGATGCTCAGTTCATGGATGTGATCATGGTGCCATATATTTTGGCATAACATGATTGGATATATAGGTACATCCTTGATGTTCATTAGCTTGGATTCTTGTTATTGTCATGGTGGTATATTATCGTCTTGGTTGAGGATCATGGCTATTTGGTTTCTTTTGAGTAACTCATGATGTGAAATTTGAGTTCTTTGATGGTTTGATGCCTTGGTTAGCTTGGATACATGCTTTAGTGGGAGCTTATGGCAATGATGGGATGACAATGCAGGATTAGTTCCTAGTTTGGTTTATATCTTCTTAGGTCTAGAGATCTTGGTATTTCACTTGGTTCTGACATGTTGGTTGTGTGAGTGTAGACCTATAGGATCTTCATGTAAGAGATTTAATTTATGATGTCATGGGTAACTCAGTACCATAGTTGAGTGGGAGTTTTATATATATATATATAAATATATATAGTGTGGTGTGTGTGTGTAGATGTTGGAGGTTTGTCTTAGATCCTATTGTTGTAGAAGCATCTTTGACATTTGCATGGTTCACTTGTTATCTTCATGGTGCGTGAAGATCATTGGATCTTGAGGACTCATAGGGTTCTTGGTTATCTTCATGGTGTGTGGAGATGGTTGCATCTTGATGACTCATGGGGCTCTTGGTAAAGGTGTAGAATGATTTCATTATTATGTCATGGTATACTCTTGATACACATTTAGAGTTTTGACATGTTATAGTATGTTGATATGAAGCATTTTATCTCTTTGGTTGAGATGGTTAGATCTTGTTGTCATGTTTATGTTCTTGAGGCCATGGTTGGAACTTTGTTATTGATCTTGATTTAGTTTCTTGGCATTGAGTACATTGATAATTTATTGCATAATACTATTGGAATTCTTTAGAATAACTAAGAAGGGGGGTGAATAAGTTATCCAAGGTCTAGATGTACAATTAAAATTTTTTGTAGCTTAGTGAATCCATATCCATAAAACATTTTCATCATGCATGCATCCATTGGATTATGCAATCACTTAAACATGTAGGTTACTATCAAATCAATTTGTAGAAATATAAAAATAAAACATAACATATTCAATAACACATTTGACACAATGATTTAACGTGAAAACCCAATTTGGGAAAAACTACCATTAACATGCTACTCATTCTCCTTCTTCTGAAATGATGCCCTGTGAAGAGCCAACCTTGTTAAAGGTTATAATGCACACTGTTAAATGTGACCTGGTTAAAGGATTTCAATTAACCTATTAGGAGTGAGCCTTGTTAGAGGACTTTTGATCATTCATGTGGAGTGTCACCTGGTTAAAGGATTTATAAATTACTGTTAGGTCAACCTTAATCCAAAGGATTTACTCTAGATTGATACAATGATTAGAGAGTAGCAGTAAGGATTGATCTGACAACAACTAACACTTCATTTGTGGATTACCGATCTTTGTTTTAGTCCTCCATTCTACTCGATTTTCACACTCTTCAGCTCTAATAGCTTGTATCATCCTTCAAGCATCCATACCCTTAAGCCTTCTTGCTTTGTTTACCAATGCAATCTCTTTTCTTAGGTCACTAAATGCAGCAAATACTCTAGACTCCATGTCTTCCTTAGGTTCTCACACATGACAACCTTTTCTTCTGACCAACCATCTCTATAAATAGAGAATTAAGATATTATGTCGTTCAACCTCCATCGTCCATTTTAGGGTTAGGTTAGATTAGGTAAGATTCAATGAATCTACCCCTCATTTCATTTCATTCCCTTCTAGAAACTTCTTCTTCAACCCTCTTTGAATTTTTCTCAAAACAGTTCACCATGAATTCTATACCACTAACTCATTAATCATATCTTCCACATGGTTCACAAAATTCAAGAAATCAAACTTGTTAGCTTAGATTCATCAAATTCTCAATCTTTCTCATAATGCTGATACTCGACATTAACTGGCTTTTGATGCTCAACACATACTGCATTGCTTGGCATCCACTGTCAAAACACTCAGCATGAACTAAAGTTTACTACTGCTCGGCATCAACTAAACTTTACTCGACTTACACTATTTTAGTCTGCTTACTAAAATTGACTTTTCTCAGCTCCAACTAATTTTCTACTTAGCTTGCACTAGCTTTGCTCTGCACCTACTATCCACTTGGTCAAGCTTGGTAGATAAACTTTGTTTAACTTTTTCTTCTAAACTTACTTAGTGTAACCAAACTTTGCAACCTTAAGTAGATTATTAATGCACTATAATAACACAATTTTAATTGATTCTTGTACTTCTTTTCATATCATAACTCAACCTTTCCTCTAGGTCCTATTGTTACCTCATTTGATCAAATCCTCTTTGTTAATCAAACAAATGATAGTACTTAAATTATATAAGTAATTGTCTTACTAGCAAGTAGCAAGTTTGACATCAGCGATAAAACAATGATTAAAACACATTTATCATACTTGTATCAATTTGTTTTTAACAATCTCCCTCTTTGGCATTGATGGCAAATCAAATTGACCAAAATTAATAAGTATGACCAATCAGAATACCAAAAAGAAAATAATTCATTGTATTGAAATCTCTCCCTCTATCAATAACTTACATCTTCTGAATAGGTTACAAAATTATGTTATGATCAACATTATCTCCCTCTTACTAGGTAGATGTAATCAACAGATACACTTGTACACTTTCTCCTTCTGAGTAGATATTCCACAGTTCTATATTTTTTATATTTGGATTTCTCCTTCAGTAGCACTAGGAAAATTAGGATTTCTCCTTCATCTCCCTCAGTTCATTCTTTAGTGAAATTTCTCCCTCTTTGAGAACAATGCCAAAGACTTGTCATCTTCATGTGCAGATATGAAAAATTTAAGTTTCTCCCTTGGTCACCTTGCTTGTGACTGAATTGTCGTTGTAGTTCTTTGATTACTTTAGGAATCTCCTAAAGTAAGATCCACTACATCAATGTGTAACATATGTCGATCATCTTGTTTGATGCAGGGTACTCCTCATGCTTCTTAGATAGTCTTTGATAGGGGTATCACCCCTAGTTTACCTCTTAGATAATCATGAGCATCCTTAGGTAATGCTTTTGTGAAGATATCAACTATTTTCTCTTTTGTGTTGACATATTCCATCTGCATCTCTTTATCTTGAACTAATTCTTTCAAGTAATGATACTTGATTGCAATGTGCTTAGTCTTTGTATGCATCATAGAATTCTTTGATATATTTATAACACTTGTATTATCACAATAAAGTATCACAAGTTTAGTGATTTCTTCCTTCATACATTTGAGTAGTTATTTGATCCATACAATGTTTGTACAATTTATCGTAGTAGCAACATATTCAGCTTTAGTAGTTGATTAAGAAATGTAGCTTTGTTTCTTACTAGTTCATGTAACCAGCCTTTTGCCTAAGAAAAATGCTCCTCCACTGGTGCTATTTCTGTCATCAATATTTCAAGCCCAATCAACATCAATATAAGCTCTCAATTCAAATTTTTCATTTTTCTTGTAGTATAGACCATACTCCTCTATTCCTTTTAGGTATCTCATTATTCTCTTTACTACCATCAAGTGATTCTCCTTTGGATTAGCAGAGAATATTACAACTATCCTTATAGATAATACAATATTACATCTTCTATGTACTATATATTGTAATTTACTAATCATAGACCTGTATAATGTTTGATTCACCTCAACTGAATCATCATTCTTTAATAATTTATGTCCTGTCACCATAGGTGTACTTAATGGCTTGGAATCTTCCAATTGAAAAGTTTTCAATATCTCCTTAATATATTGTAACTAAGTGATGTATATACCATATTTCATCTATTGTACTTGCAAACCCACAAATGACTTGATCTCTCCAAACATAGACATCTCAAATTCTTATTTTATTTCATTTGCAAAAGCCTTACATAAAATATCTTGACCTCCGAATATGTTATCATTAGTTCATAAATTTTAGATAACAAAATACATTTTCCTTTCTCTGTCTTCAAGTATAGATTGTTGTTATCATCAATCCTCTCAAATCCAATCTTCATAAGATAATTATCAAGTCTCTCATACCATGCTCTTGGTGCTTGCTTTAAATCATAAAGAGCTTTCTGTAGTCTACATACCATGTTTTTGTTACTAGCATCAATAAATCCTTCTAGATGTTTTGTATAAACCTCTTCCTCCAATATACCATCTAGAAATGAAGATCTAATATGCATTTGATAAACTTTGAAACCTTTGTATGTAGAGTAAGCAAGCAAAGTTATTACTCCTTCTAGTCTTGCAACAAGAGCAAATGTCTCTCCATAATCTATCCCTTCCTCGTGTGCATATCTTTTATAGACTAATCTTTCCTCGTTCCTTGTGACTTCACCATTTCATCTAACTTGTTTCTATATGCCCACTTGGTACCAATCACATTTTTGTCTTCTAGTCTAGGAACTAGAGTCCATGTCTTATTTTTCTCAATTTGTTCAATCTCTTCTTCCATGGCTTCACTCTAGTCAACATCTTCTAAGGCATCTTTCACTGACTTGGGTTCTTGCAAGCTCAACAAACATGTATCATTTCTCAACTTGTTCCTTTTCATTGTTGTAACATTTTTATCTCCAATGATTTGCATAGTAGGATGATGTCACTTGACAGACTTAGACAATCTTGGTTTTTCTCTGGCTTCTACATTTGGTCTTTCAACTTTTGAATCACTATGTATCTCTCTATCAGGTAGTTCAACATATCTTTTATGTACAATAATTTTAAAATTAGAATGTGCCTCAGCTTTATTTAGTAACTCGGCACCTGAATGTAGCTTAGTTCCTGAATGCAACTCAACATTCATAGTATGTGACTCAATAGTCATTGAAACTTGATGTTGATTTGCAACTTGATTTACATCATCTTCTTCAACAAGCATACCTTCATAGAAGTATACAAATGATTTCTATTCTTCTGGTTCCTTCATAGGTTTAGCCTCATATACTTTCATATTTTCATCAAATTTCATATTTGTACTTTCCACAACTTTGTTAGTGTTAGTGTTTAAACACTTATAAGCTTTACTTCTTGTGGAATAACCAAGAAATATACCTTTTTCACTTTTTTCATCTAGTTTACCATTCCTAAAATCTTTGATAATATAACACTTGCTTCCAAATACCTTAATTTTTTTTATATATTAGGTGATCATCCATACCATAGTTCAAAAAGTGTTGAATGAGTACCTTTCTTGACTTGTACATAGTTCAAGGTATAAATAGATGTACTCATATATTCTCTTTATTATTTCAAAGAAACATTTGTCTCCATCATGAGTGTCCTAGCATAGTACATTATAGATCTATTCCTACTTTTAGCAATTCCATTTTGTGAAGGGGTTCTAGGAGTAGATGTCTATCTTTTGATTCCTTTATCATTACAAAACATCTCAAACTCATTTGATGTAAATTCTCCTCTTCTCTTAGATCTCAAACATTTTAGACTTTTACCTATTTCCTTTTCAACACTTGCTAAGTACCACTTAAACATTTGGAAAGCATCAGATTTTGGTTTTAGAAACATAACTATCATCATTCTAGAATAAGCATCAACAAGTAGCATAATGTACTTATCTCCTTTGTAGCTTTTCACTTCAATTGGTCCACACAAGTCAGTATGAACAATCTCTAATATTCCTTTAGAGTTATGAGTCTTACTCTTAAAACTTGATTTCCTCATTTTTTCTAACTGAAATTGTTTGCAAATTATATTGTTAGGCTTTTTCAACTTAGGAAAACCTCTAACTCTTTTCATGTTACTGATACTAATCAAGTTAACAAAATTAACATGACATAACCTCTTATATCATAGCCACACATCATCAAATTCTACAACTAAATAAGTAGCATCCTATATATCAAGGTAGAATATATTACCTCTAGTTTGATCACCTTTTCTAATCAATTTTCCATTAGTATCATATATCTTAGCAATTTTATTCTCAAAATCAACCTTGCAACCCAAATTATTTAGTTGTGACACACTCAACAAGTTATAGTTAAGTCCTTCAACATAATAAGCATTTTCTTATAAAATATTTTCTTTCAGCTTGATTGAACCTTTTCCATTTATTAGACATGGTGGATCATTACCAAACCTTACACTATTTCCATCATAATAATTCAAAGTAATGAACTTACTTTTATCTCCAGTTATGTGATGTTGTCATTCTTGTTCACACAAGACACTAGTGCAGTTGCCCCGTCAAGGTCAGATTCATCCTTCATTGCAACATACACCACTTCATCATTATGATCTTTAGATCTATCTTTTGTTTCCTCTTCAAAAATGTAGCAAGACTTCTTGCCTTTGTCTTTGTAGTCTTTTTTGTCTTCATCTCTTCTACTTTTGTACTTGTCACCACCTCTGTAATTGTTCTCTAGACATCTTGCAGCAATATGACCAACCTCATTGAAATTGAAACACATGATAGGTAACTTACCATTAAACTTTTCTTTACCTCTGTGAAATCTCCTTGCTAATAGTGCTTCAAGTTTATCAACATCTTCCTCATTTGTATCACTATCACTGGGCACATATTTTGTCTTTTTCTTCCTTTTCTTCTCATCAAGTTCCTTTCATGACAACTTATCTTTGAAAGAAGATTCCATATTTTTCAGGTTTATAATTATCAAAGTTGGATAGCTCAAAAGTAGTGAGCCTACCTAGCAGACCTTCAAGAGTTAGATCATTTTCTGGTATACATCTTAGTTCTTGTATTGCAAAAACTCTAATAGCACAAATAGGTAGGAATGTTCTAAAAAAATTACTTAGTACAGTATCATCATCTATTTTACAAGTATCTTTTATTCTAGAGAAATATTGAGCAATAATCTCACCTTCTTGCATTTCATATCATCAAACTTACCTCTGAGATTTCACCTTTAGCTCATAGAACATTCTTGTCACCTCCATAGATAATGTCTAGAGTATCTCACACTTTCTTTGCATTGTCAAGACTTTTGATATAATCAAACTCAGCATAGCTTAGGGTAGAGGCGATTTCCAACATTGCATGGTTGTGTTCTTTCTTCTTTTTCAGATCTGCAATAGTTAGGGCTTCAGTAGGATCAATATGCTTAGCAAAAATGGTAGATTGTGCATGATCTCCAAGACCTCCTAGGTGTAGCTTTATCAAAATTTTCCATACAAGAAAATTATCTCTATTAAGCTTGGGTACTTCTATTTTTGACCGCTTGATCTTTGTGCTTCTATTACCTTCAAACTAGTTCTCTTAAGAAGATGGCTCTAATACCAATTGTTGGAATTCTTTAGAATAACTAAGAGAGGAGTGAATTAGTTATCCAAGGTTCAGATGTATAATTAAAACTTTTCACAGCTTAGTGAACCCATATCCATTAAACATTTTAATCATGAATGCATCTATTGGATTATGCAATCACTTAAACTTGTAGGTTACTATCAAATCAATTTCCAAAAATGTAAACATGAAATATAACAAATTCAATAACACATTTGACATAATGTTTAATGTGAAAACTCAATTTGGGAAAAACCACTAGTAACATGCTACTCATTCTCACTCTTTTGAAGTGATGCCCCATGAAAGACCAACCCTGTTAAATGTTACAATGCTTACATTTTACAATGCACACTATTAAATGTGACCCAATTAAAGGATTTACAAATGACTATTAGGTCAAACTTAATCCAAAGGACTTACCCTAGATTGCTACAATGATTAGAGAGTAATAGTAAGACTTGATCTAACAACTTACAACTTCATTTGTAGATTACTGATCTTTGTTTCAATCCTCCATTCTACTTGGCTTTCACACTCTTTAGTTCTAACATCTTGTTCACCCTTCAAGCATCCATACCCTTAAGCCTTCTTGCTTTATTTGTCAATGCAGTCTCTTTTCTTAAGTTATTGAATGAAACAAATACCCTAGACTCCTTGTCTTCCTTAGGTTCTCGCACATGACAACTTTTGCTTCTGACCAACCATCTCCATAAATAAAGAATTAAGATATTTTGCCATTCAATCTCCATTGTCCATTTTAGGGTTAGGTAATATTAGGTAGGATTCAATGAATCTACCCCTCATTTCATTTCATTCCCTTCTATAAACTTCTCCTTCAATCCTCTTTGAATTTGCCTCAAAACAGTTCTCCATGAGTTCTGTGTCACTAGCTTATCAATCTTATCTTCCACACGGTTCACATAATCTAGGAAATCAAACTTGTTAGCTCAGATTCATCAAACTCTCGATCTTTCTCATAATTTTGACACTCAACATTAACTAGCTTCTAATACTTGGCACATCTGTGTTGCTCAGCATCCACTGTCAAAACACTTAGCATGCACTAAAGTTTATTGGTGCTCGAAATCAACTAAACTTTATTCAACTTATACTATTTTACTCAGCTAACATCAAAATTGACTTTGCTTGGATCCAATTGATTTTATGCTCGGCTTGCACTAGCTTTGCTCGACACCTACTATCCACTCGATCAAGCTTTGGCTAAAAAACTTTGTTTAACTTGTTCTTCTAAACTTACTAAGTGTAACAAATCTTTGCAACCTTAAGTAGATTATCAATGCACTATAATATCACTGTCTTAACTAATTCTTGTACTCCTTTTCATATCATAACTCAATCTTTCCTCTAGGTTCTATTGTTACCTCATTTGATCAAATCCTCTTCATCAATCAAACAAATGAAAGTACTTAAATCATATAAGCAATTATCTTACCAACAAGTAGCAGGTTTGACATCAGTGACAAAACAATGATTGAAACACATTTATCATACTTGTATCAATCTGTTTTCAACAACTTCATGATATTTCTATGTTACATTTGGAGTTGGCATGCATTTATCATTTATAGATGCTCATGGATACTTAGAGATGGTGGTGATGTTGATTTCTCTTGTGATTAGAGAAGTATCTATTAGGACAATTGATGGTTTTAGTAGGAAGTTTGAGGGGCATTCACTTGGTATGGAATTGAGAGGAGATTTTTCTTACATTAATCTTGGTTGGAGACTTAGATATCTTCATGAGAATTCTCATTCTCCACTCTTGGTCTACTTGGCAGTTTTCTACTTGAGAGGTATAGCCCATTGTTTCTCTCAAGTGCATTGTGTTTATGCTTGTATTTCATAAAATGGATCTTGAGATATTGTACTTGACTTAGTTATGGAGGGTCCATTTGAGAGATGGTTTAGCATTGGTTACCTCCTTGTGCATATGTTATTATGGTTGAGTTTGGGAGATGGTTTTATATTGGGAATATTCCTTGAATTAGGAATGGTTACACCTTGGTTTTGAAATAGTTTATGAGTTTGATCTTCTTGTGAGAGGCTTACATCCATGATTATTTAAATATGGTATGGCTTGGGTGTTGTTGTGACCTCTTGGTTGGGGTTTTACGGAGAAGATCATACTTGCACAATTTACATCTAGAATTATATTTAGAAGGACATCATACAAGTTATTATTTGCATGGTTTCTCTTTGATCTTGGTTATCTTATTAGATGTTCAATTTCACTTATACTGGGTTTGAGATTGGTTAGAGATTTTGGTTATTGGTTTGTATTCATGTATGTCATGTGAGAGATGACATGGTTATTCATTTATCTCTTTCCTTTTTTGGTTGTGGAGAACTTGGGAGAGCATTGGAAAATTGTTATGAGAGTTATTCTTACAGGTTATTGGTTTATATGTTGTGGATGTTCTTGATACTACATGAATTCACTTCTTTGAGATGTTTTAAGTGGATTGGTTATAGACTTGACATTATCTTTTGCAGTGGGAGCTTCTTGGTATATATGTTGCAGGTATTGCTCTTGAGGCTTGTGATTGTAGGTTACATATTGGATATGTTTTTGTGAGATTTACTTGGTATACCTTTGGAGGTATGGATAGTTGGAAGGGTTGGCACTTACTACAAGTTCTATTTTAGCTATGGAAACTTGACAACTACAGATATATGTGATTATCTTTGGATCAAATTTTTTGTGCTTGGCATTTTAATTAGTACATGATTTTATGATCTTCTAATGTGACAAGTTTGGTGGCTTTCTCTTTAGATGGATTTTATGTATGTTCGATGGTAGTTGCATAATAAGAGGTGGGAACATTCATGTTTGCGATGCTAGATACTTTGATTTTTGTTATGAGTACTTGGATGTAGCACTTAGTGTACTTTGATTCATGACGGTGGATGTGTTAGGAGGGATTGTTTCCTTATTCATTTATGTGGCTATAGATTGACCCTATGCAATGTATACAACAAGTGGGAGATTGTTGAGATTATGGGTGTTGTACACATTGTATAATATTTTTATATTATATTAATTTATTTTATTATGCAATGTTGCACCTAGATGGATGTGCAACATGTAAAGATTTCCATGAGATATACTTGATGTGTAGTATTCTAACATTGTGATAATATTTGATGTAATTATTTAATATTGGTGAAAATAATTAAATGTCCAATATTAAATGTGAGGTCAATAGGTTAGGTAGCACATGGTTTATGTAATACCACTTGGTGGTTTTGTGGGACTTGCTAGTATATAAGTAGCCACAGTGGTAGTTGTAAAGACGAAAGACAAAAATGTGAAAAGACAAGAGTTGAGCAAGACAAGGCTTGACATGTTAGCCAAGGGATCATTTGTGAAGGTTGGAGCTCATGGCATGGGATGTGTGGATTCATGCTTGTTCACATAGATTGTTTAGTTGTGGGTATGGCTTTGAAGGTTTTCATGATTATATTGCAATGGTGTTTTGCTAAATAATACATAGTGATGGATACTTTTGGAAGATGGGTTTTTTCCCTCAATAAGGATTTCCCAGGGTATATCTTGTGTCACACTTTTGTGGGTATGCTTTCTATTCTCATACATGTGGATTTTAATTACATATTCATTTTAGATCTATAATGGGTTATATGGAAATGATTTTTTTTTCAAGTTTCCTTATAGAAGGCTTGTGAATTATCCAATGGAATGAGACAAGATTGCTTTGTTAAGAGAAGTATAAATAATTTCAAATCCATTCATGCTAGTTGGTAAATAATATTAACCTATGAGTTGTAGAAAGAGATCATAACTTGGGTACTTACTTGTAGCTTTTAAATGGCAAGGGAAACTTCATTACAAAATCATCTTTTGTATTTTTTTCTTTGCCACTTGCATATGAAAGTTAACTTGGAACTTGAGAAATCATGGTTGCATCAAATAGAAATGAATAAATGTTTGATCAAATTTCAATTGTGGAAAAAGCTCATGCAGTATATGTGTTTTGTTAAATGTGTTCCATGCCCATGAAAGATAAGAATTAGGATCCATCAAAGCATGAAGGAGAATATTTCCAGTGATGTGTTTTTTAAACTATGAGAAATTTGGATTCATTGATGAGGCATGATGGACCCTATATGCTTGAGTGGTTCATCACTTTATTGAAAGGATCATTTATCAATTGAACTTGAAGATTTAAATGCGATGCCTCAAGGAAAAGGGAAAAGTTTAATGAAGTTATTTAAATAAATGAGATATAATTCCAAAGTGAATCATCTCATGAAAATGAGATGGCGTGGGTAAATATAAAGTTATCTTATTTTATAAGGCTTTACACTAATGATGCTCGAAAGAGAATTTCAAAGAACATATCACTACTACATTTGACTTTATTTCTCTACCAAAATTTTCGACCATCAACTAAAAATGTTTAGATTGGTCAGATTGTAGAAGGCAAAATTTTCTATTTTTTACATCTAAGCCCGTGTTGGTCAAAATTTTGACCAACACATGTAGGTCGAAATGGGTGTTTTGACCAACACGGGTAGATGTAAAAACCAAAAACATAATCACTTCTTTTGTGTGATTTTTGGCACGCGCGAGATCATTTGCATTTTGTTGGACTTGATGTGCTTGCCAGATGGAAAACGTGATGCCCTGGTTCTACCCTAGCTTGCTCATACATTTGGTGAAGTTGGGCACTCATCAAAAATGGCTACGGAATAAGAAGGAAAATGGGTGCAAAGAATTCTGGTAGTGCTCGACATACGTGATCTTAAAAGGTAGCAAAATCAAAAGTCATATTTGAATGCCATTCAGCAATCTATTTTCAAATTATTAAGATCTTGCGATCCAATTTTCACTAGACTCACTATCACTACTTTCTCTACAACGACTTTAGCATCTTCCGGAGATCTCTCCTCGGCAGAATCGCTCATGGGAAGATGCTGATCTAGCCATTTGCTCTCCTTGTTAAACTTCTCCAGTAATTCATTGGCGGCTGTGAGAAGTGCAAATTCTTCACTGTCAGAGTATTCAATCACTTCTATGATATTCCATGCTTGACAACAAGATTTCATAGCTCTGTCTACCATATTCTTTGTCTTTCCCTTGTCATGGATAAATGCAGAAAGCTCAAATATGAGAATTACTATTAACACTGCGGTCATCTTGCAAGAGCGTGATTGACATTTAATTCTGATTCCACTTCAAATTCGAGGAGATGAGTAGGTTTCACACATCTCTAGCCGCTAAAACTAGCGGAGCATTTATCACTGATCAATGGAATCAACTCATTGAATCTGTTACCCTCTTCTTCCCCCTTTTGAAACTGCTTCGTTAGATCTTCAATGGATCTTTTGTTGGCGATCCATAACCTAGCACTACTTTCTCCTTGCATGGTTACACAAGCTTTTTTATATTTAGCATAGGCAGCATGATTATATTTAGTGATAGTGGGCATTTAACATTTTTGATTCTTCACTCTCATCGTATCGTTCCAGATTGCTTATTGAGCAGAGTGTTGGAAAATGGGCAACTCATATCCGCTTCAACTCTGTTCAGAAGATCCAGATGTTTGTTTTAGCTCTCAAATGCCTTGCTCTCAATGCATACTCTCTGCAACCCTCTGCTCATTCACGGGCCAAATCTATGGCGTGGTCGATGCAGGAGCTTGTACGTGATTATATGTGGGAGCCTGCCATTATTGACAGGAATACTCTAGGTGGGAATTCAAAAATTAAAGAATTGTTTCTCATGTAAATTGCCAAAATCATGTAAATTGTTGCCTCCATTGAGAATCATTTAAAGTGTTTTCCAGTTGCTATAATTAAATCATTAATACCCTTTAGTTTGATGTGAGATTCACTAAAAATTACATACAGAATGGGTGCAACAATTTTTTTTAGGGGTTGAAATACAAAGCCTCTAGATTAAGATATAAAGTCTTTCAAATATTTGAACCTAGACCTTTTTAACAGAATATAACTGGTTTAGTGCTTGAATTTATTCTAATGGATAGGTTAACAGGATATCTTAAGCAAACACATGAACTCAAATTTGGTAGTATTGTTTTCTTCAGTACCATGGAGTAGAACTGCTTTTGTAGAGTTTATTAAGGATGAAAAGTCTTGCATGATTTTTTTTCATTGTCAGACGAACAATTGATGGAGCTTTTCTGCTTGAAGTTTAGGTTTGTAATTGAAACCTTTGGATCTCGTGATATTCATTTTTGTTGGATTGAGATTCCTCCAATTGTTTCTCAAATGAGAGACTGTCCAAATGAAATAAGTTCAGGAAAAATCTTTGAAGTATTCAGAAAAATGGGATGGAGTTTTACAGATATTGATGTTGTTGCTTTGGCTTCAAGATTCATGCCCTTTTCCCTAATCTAGCCTACAGTTGCATATCCTATCATTTCTTCACCACAATGCAGTGCTTTGGGCAAGACATTGATGGAAAAGCTTTCTTGTGTAGAACTTGTAGAATGCAATGGATTGAGCTCACTCAGGTCAAAACTCTGAATTTACCTAAAGATGAAAACTCTTACATGGGAGGAATCGATTTTTCTCTCTCGATTCAGAAGCATTTGGGAAAAAATTTTAGTGGTGGTCACATGAAAATTCATGTTTTTTTGCCTTTTTCGAAGGAGAAGTTCCTAAATTTGAGAAATATCATTTCTAGTTGTGTTTTGCTTTTTGGGATTTTTGGTAAGAAGAAATATAAAACAGATCATAATCATGAACAAAATGAACCTATAGGAAATGTTGCCAAGAACAAAATGGATAGTGACTTACTTGGTGATGAAGTGCTTATGAGATTGCAACCAAAAAATGGGGAATTCAAGTGTGGTAAGCCTGCTTGGTAGCTGCTTTTGGTGTTTCTTGCATGCAAGAACTTTGTGGTATTGGTTAACATTTCTAAAAAAAATAAGCATTCTTTTGATGCTATTCTTGAGCCTTTGACTATGCACACGACTCTTCTTCATGTTTTGGGAAGTAATTTTTCATTTACATCTAACATACCACCAAAGGACACTAGCTTTGGAGGATATTGCTGTAAACTAGTTTGCGCTAAAACCCTTGAAACTGAACCAGCAAAACCTAACCTCAAAGGAAAATTTAATGATAACTCATCTAATGCTTGTGAAAGAAGTGAGATGGAAGTTAATTTTGTTTCTAATAAATCCTTGCCCTGTGAGTGGGAACAAGCATCAACTAGTTTGTGTTTTGATATGCCAAAAGAGTATGTTCCCCCAGAGCTAGTCAATAACAAAAATAGTAGGGAACATAAGTCCTCAACGATGGGTCTTGACCTTCAATGCAATACTTGGGAATCCTTGTATTCTGCAATTTCTAGGGGTTCAAGTAAAACAACCTCTGCTATAATTCTAGCCAGAAAATTGGAGGATATGTATTTTAAGGATAGTTGGGGAAAATAAAAATTTTTAAGATTTTTGAGTCGTTGGATGAAGAAAATATCAAAGAAGTTAGATGCAGGTCGGGCCTTTGACAATTTATTCAATCATGCAGCTTTGTATTCCTTTCCCGTGGAGAAAAATAACGCAACTATAGATCTAGTTTTCAAGAAAGCACGATAGCCTCTGGCAAACTGTGAACAATTTTGCCCTATATCCACTATTTTACCGTATGTTTCAAATGCTTCTTTATCTACTGAGGTTGGAGATTGTGATTCAGAAACTGTTGAGTTAGATAATGAAAAAGCATTCACTGAGTCAGTGGATGAAAGAATGCAGTATGGCCTTTCTAGCAAAGATGTTGATTTGAGAGCTCTACCGCAATGCCTTACAAATGTTGTCATTCCAACATATAGAAGTACAGCTAGAAGCTAAGCATTGCTCATCTACAAACATTGCAAAAGCAAGCAATTCAACTAAGAGATCCACTTGCCATGAAGTGATGAAGTTGATTTTGAAAAAACCTAAGGAATTGGCAGTCAAGTACAAAGATTGCCCCCTTCTATTATCTACCCATCTTGGCAATTCTAATTTTGATTCTCTATACACTTTTGAGGACAAGGTTAGAGAGTATCCTTATTTTTTGTCTTTGTTATTTAGACTTTTACATAGACATTTCTTTGAAAGCTCATTAAAAAAGTTATTGAAATTCTTCACTCAAGAATAGACATGATTGCAAGTATTATTTTGCATGGAAATACTTGCCTCAAAGATTTTTGGGAGCATTGAAGAGCCAACAAAGAATAAATTAATAAAAAAAATCTTCAAACTTCTGGAAAACATCCAATTTAATTTGCCAGGAGGAATATTTGGTGGGGAAAACCTAAATGAGTTTGCAAACAGAGTTATTGCATCCAGGTAACTGTCTAACTTATTAATAGACTATGTCTAGTCAATTTAATATCTGATAACACTTAAATTTATCATACGTTCATAAAAGCCATGCCCTTCTTTGTAGGTATATTAACTGACTGGACATGGTGATTAGAAAAGTATGTAAGGATATGGAATTTTATATATATGATGATTCGGGGGATATCTTCAATTCTATGTCAAATGAGGACAAAGATGTTGATATGCAGAAAAATGAGTGGGATGTAGGGGCTTCTTCTCAAAAAGATGTCACGGGTACTAATGGTGGGAAAGGGAGAAATGCAAGCTAGATAGGACAGTTATATCATCAAATTTCTACCTTGTATGATTATCAAAATTCTCTAAAGCTGCCACAAGCTGAAAGGGTTTCAAGAAAGCATAAGGGAAATGATTATGAATGTAGACTTAAGAAAGTCAAAAAAAATAGGGAGAGTGCGCACAGATTTGCACATTTCACACATAGAGCTTGAGATTTGCAATGTGTGTGGGCACCCAAACATGCTAGCCATATGATTAGGAAGTAATCTAATAGCCAAGTAAATCAATTGAAGAAGAAACATATAAAGTTCATAAAGATGATATGATATATTCTCTCCATTGAGATGTTCAAAGTTGAGAAAATGCAAAGATGGGAGAGAAGTGGGGGTTGAAAGGAAGGCAATGAAAGCTACTATTGATTTTATTGATGAGACACCATATCCAAGAGCGAATAATAGGTCAAAGGCTACTTTAGATGTTGTTCATGAGACTCCATATCTAGTCTCTAAAGTACAAAATAAAATGTCAGAGCTAGGTCAATGCTAGTTATTAATCCTGATTCAGGGACAACTCCTGATCATGGGGCAGCTGGCACAGACTCAAAATTAGGACTTATTTCAAGAGCATTATTTGAAAATGGAAAATTTTTTTAAGGAAATTCTTTTACCATTTGCAATATCTCTGGTTTTGATCCTATGGAAAATTCCAACTCATGCTAAGTATTTTCCCAATTTATGTCTATGAAATGGGGTTTTTTAGGCCCGCGAAGAGGTCTTTGATCATAAAAGAGGTAAATATTAAGATATGAAAAGTATTAATTCATTTCTTCCATGTTAAGTCATATAATTTTTGTCCCTATTTACTTATATAGATTTCTAGTGTGAAACATATAATGATTTTAAGGACAAATTGACCACAAATTGTCAAAACTTCAGTGTTTTACCTACAGATTTTATTAAAAGGTTTCATTTCTGAACTGGAACTGCTATTGTAGAGAGTTTCACAACTATCTAAGCCCAATTCAACCAAAGCCCCTAGCCCTTTTCTCTTGCTCTCCTCTACCCTTTATGGTAGTAGGATAGGAGATTCAATGTCTACTATATGAAAAAGGAAAATAATCATAAAATGATTTTGATCTTGGCTTAATACGTGAATGTTCTTTAGAATTCTCATCTACCTATTAACTTAATAAGATTTACTACTATTGTATACCTATACCAATTCTTAGATTTTTTTTCTATGATTTTGCATCTTATCTTGTTTCTCTTTTACCTGTTATGCTTCTTCTGAGATAGACTTCATTTTAATACAATTGGCTTTAAAACTTTCTCCTAATGCACTGGTGTATCTTATTTATTCTCTGCCTTAGGTCCACTCAATGGTTGCAGATTGCACGGAAGACGACAACAAATGAGATGTCAAGTTGGAATGGTTACACTTATCTCAGAGCTCCAGATGGTTGATTCAAGAATCCTAACAATCATAGGTTGCAAAAGAATTGCTGTAAACTCTGGAGACTGAAGTTCATGTTAAGTTTACTTCATGTAGTCATAAAAAACCAACCATTTTGAGTATTGATTATACTCGAAATAACTTTTGTGAATGTTGAATTTGTAGATACTAAAACCTGATGTTCAGATTGTATGAATAAGTATTTTCAAATAATTAACTATTTTCTCATTTAATAACCAGTAAACTCTCCTTGATAATTCTAATTCATTTGTTTAATGTGTCAAAGTGCCTTGATGTGATGTGTTGGTGTGGATGCTTCCAGCTAGCAAGTTCATCTTTGGATGCTATTTGTTTTAATTTTGTTATTATTGCATGCCATGTGTATTTGATATAGTGGCATGTGTATTTCACATTGACCTATGACCTGCTAGAAGATGATATTCGATTTTGTTTTCTGTGAGCAATCTGCAGGATCATTGGCTAATAGTTTATAAATCACAAATTTCATCAATTAACTCAAAGAATTCTGAAAGCGAGGAATATGATATTTATTTTAGCTGATAGGCTTTGTGTGGGAGCAAAGCTCTTGTAAAATAGTTAGCCTTTGCTGTTATTTATTTTCCGAACAATTTTTATTCAATCTCCCTTTAACTATTTTTACCTTATTTTTATCTCCTATTTCTTTAATTTTAGTGGCTGTTATAGATTACTTTAAAGGTTATTTTCTTACCTTTGCATCAGATATGTAGCAACCATATTTAACCTAACTATCCGAAATCACTATATAGAGAGAACTACAACAAAAGGTTCTATTTTTTTGGAAAGAAACCCGTTGATTGCAACCAATTTTTGCAAGTATGTTCCTTTAAATATTGATTCTAGTTTTGATTTTTTTGATTATGGATTTCCTTAACATTGCAGAAATGTTTCAATTTATTCCTTTGGGTAGTGTATATCAGTGACTCTTATAGTTTATGTGCTACGTCCAGCTAGTTTATTAGACTTTGTCCTTTTGTTGATCTTTTCTTGAGATGCAGAATGCATGATTGTGAAGTAGGAAGTGAAATATCATTCCCTGAGACATAGAATTTTGCAAATATTTTAAGGATCATTTCTACAATTACCTTCAGGGGCTAAATTTGTCAAAGAATTACCTTCAGGGTCTAAATTCATCAAAGAATAACACGTAGGCATCATTATATCTGAATCTTCACATTATGGGTGAAATTGTGATTTCTTGCAAAGATTCTAAAACCTTAAACTTTTAAGAACAAAACCTCAATAATACCTAGGGTATATTGGGAAAATCTAAAGTTTTTAAAAGGATGATTTACTAACTACAGTCTATTGCACACTCTTGTACTTTGGATAGCTGACCTACGAACGGGAAAATAACAGTTAGGGCATGATGGTGGGTTCATAGTAGATTTAGGGCATGATTGGGGCTTTAAAATATATTTAGTTCATAAAATAGTCATTTTGAATAGTTGAACATGCATGGATGGAAGTAGAAATGCATGAACATGCTCTCAGTTTCATCTCTTCACCTTTTAATTACCCATGTTAAAACTACTTCCCTCTTTCACTAAGCAGTATGGAATTAGGGTCTGCAATAGATGAGCACACAATTTGTTTTTTTATGGCAATGGATGCCCAGAAAAAGATATATAGACAGAAGGGCACAGGGACTGTGATATCACATAGATTTAGGGTACATAAATACATGAATATGATTTTAAGTACACAATATTTAATATAGTTGTTAGAAAATTAGATATGGAGAAGGTTATATAATCCCGAAGATCTAGGGTATGTGGTCTGGTATGGAGATATTATGTATAAATATTGTTACCACAAGAAATTCGGTATAGTGGTAGAGTCCTCCTCTCTATACATGAGTCTTCTTGTGTCTATGTCTCCAAATCTATTAAATCTTAGCATTCTATGGGACTTAGAGGATATGAGTTGGTCTATAAGTTTCCCTATCTAGAATTAGAAGTTTTAGGGTTCTGTGCATGAAGCACAACTTGGGATTTTATGCCTTTTCATAAAGTTTCATGCTATACTATGGTTTAATCAGATAACATGAATTGTTTCTCTAAATTATAGTCATATGAAATCATTGATAAATAAATATGGATCAGATTGCTAGATTGTTGTTTGGCATTATTTTACTACTTTTTAAAAATGCATTTTCAATTCTTTTGTTATATTTCTTTTTTTGTGTTCTTTTCTTGTCTTTCATGGTTATTTTCTGTCCATGTTTTGAGGACGTTTACTAAAACAAAGGATTTCTATCACAATTTCTTTAGATAACATGTTTCAGTATAAGTTATTGTATTGTTTCCTACTGGTGATGGCCTCAAGTTCTCTTTGCTCACAATGATTAATAACATGTATTGTGCTTTGTAGACTTATGACGTTAATAAAGATGGGAAGCATGGGTGTAATAGCCTTGTAGATTAGGCTTTGGTCATTTTTGAAGAAATTATTTTGTCAAATAGATATAAGTAACCATTGTAGCTCGTAGTTTGAGATCACCACACATAACTTAATGTTGATATCAATATGTTTTAATAGGTGGAGCAACCTTATGTTAACTAGATATTGCATTAATATTGGTACCAAGTAGTACTGAGACTTTCTTGTATTGAAATGATAAACTAATTATAATCTAGATTCTTAGTCAAGGCAGAGGATGGATACGATCTCTAGGACTTAATACTCAAGATTACTGATATTGTGAAAGTACAACTACATTGATGATCATATGATATCTTAAGGTTAAATTGAGGGCTAGAAGTAGGTTGTCTTTTATTGATTATTGACCTCTATTACATCTATTAATTGAGGCTCCCAACCAAGGACATGAAACAACCACCATGCTTCCAATCAATGCTTGAAATCTGCTGGACAAGAATTGATGATTGGGTTTCTCAATTTGTTGACTGTATTGGTGATTTTTTTACGCTACTTAGAAGCTAGCAGATGAAGTTATGTTATTTTCATCCTCAGATGGGCCATTCTGCTCTAGCAAGTGGAGAGTTATCACTTACTAGCCTTATTTAATAATGTTCTATGCTTTTATTATGTTTACTATTGATCGTCAATCTGTGCTAACTGTATATAAGTTTGATTGTATTTTTATTAATGATCAGGTTATATATTTATCTCCCATCAAATCTTCTATATTGTCCATGGCTTAATTCCAGTTTGGTCTACTCTGTATGAAAAGATCCCCTAATGAAATCACAGATGCCGAATTGAATACATACTATCATCACTGAGCTGGATATATGTCTGTTTGGCATGTTTTAGTCCCTACTGCCAATCTCCTTCCATTCATCATTGGTTTTCCATAGTTTGTATTCTGACTGTATATTTTATCAGTGAGTTGAAATTGGATGTTATGTAACCTGTTAATTCCATGTCATAGAGTAAACCTTCTAACATTTTCTAAAATTGAAAAATAAAAAATGTTGCAGACCATTACTGAAATGTGAAGAGTTGATAAAGAACTCTGCCATGAAAATAGACCAGTTGGAATAATGGATCAGTCCAAATAAGTATGCGGATGGGTTTTGTCCTTGGGCTACTAGGACATTGTTTATGCTTTGCCAATGCAAAATAAATATATAAATTTGCATTTAATTTTCTTTCGCATTTCTCTTTGCTAGACCTCTTTTTATACCCTTCCCCTTTAAGGGATGCAATTTCTCTCATTCTTTTCTTTACAAGTAATTGCAGTTAGTATTAAATGTTTCTTAAGCATGTCTCGCTCCCTCAATAATCATACGAACCTACTGGGAAACTATTTTATTTTATTAAATGCAATGAATGTTGATTGAACTCTGTTGTTCCCTTCATAAACAAGGTGGCAGCCTGTAGAGAGTGATTGCAAGGAGAAAATATTTTGCTCAAAGAAAATGTGTAGATGACACCCTTTATAGTGCCAGATGCGTTGCCCTTTATTTCAGCCTTTGGTGTTTCTATTCATATTCATCTACATATCAAGGCTAGTCATAGTAAATAATGTATAGATTGCATCTCTCTTTTTTTTGTTTTGCTATATTTTTTATCGCATTTGGTAAATCATTTTAGATTGCCACAATTTAGAGGACTAGTTCCATATTTTCCAAACATCTCTTGTCAAATTATATGACAACTAAAGAGTAAAAATGATCATTGGTAATCTGTAAAGATATGGCTCTTCTTAGACAATATGCTTGTAAATAGTTAGATATTATGGACAACGAGACAATAGTGCTTGTACTATATATGTACGAGGGAGAGGCTACAAGACAAGTTGCCACCTTTTAAAGTATATTAATAATTATTAATATTGTTATCATAAAATATTGTGCTTGTAACACTTATTACGATGTAAAAAGGCCCTCATTTTGGTATGGCTTTGAGCTTGAAGCACAATAAATACTTATGTATTTTGGAAGGCTTAAAATATTTCTGCTCAAAACATGTTTCGTTTGAGGTCAATACATAGTTGCATCTCACAATAAGAGTGTTTAATCACAATATGTACATAGATGAACATATTTTATAATTCTGCATCTTTAGATTTATCCTCTGACCGGGTTCACTACATGGAGCATGCAATTTAATTGTCAAGATATTATGATATTGATAATAAATAATAAAAAGATTTTCCTCTTGCATGCCTCTTACTTGTTTTTCATGTGCTTTTTGGGTGGTGGGGAAGTAGTTTTTTGTTTGTTGTACACGTAGACTAACTTTCTTGTCTCTTAGTTAAGAATGAGTTTCACTTGAAATTTAATTGTCAGCTTGAATGTGCTTTAAATACCTTGTAATATTTTCTTAATTTTTCCCATGTTTGGAAATGATGAGCTATAAATCTTTTTTATCAATGACTAGTAAATTTTCAACATAGGAGAGAATTATTGAAGCTCATACCTTTGATCTTACTGTACATTTACAAGTCAATTTTATTGAGACATTGTAGTATCAAGATTAAGCCTTCGTTGCTGTTCTCATTATTTCAAATTTTCAAGTATGTAGACTTCATGTCATGTTTGTTGGGACTTTTTGACAAAGTATTGGTTGTGTTGTGTTTCCATATAAGATTCTCGTAAGGCTCCAGAAGGCTGTGTTGTGAGTCATAATACTAAAATGAGAACTATTTTGTGAGGTTTGAAATTATGCATAGAAGGCTCCATGATCCAAGTTGAATGTTTTTTCAAGATAGATTAATAGCATGCAATTTTTTTTCAGATTGGAGCAATGAAGATCAAGTTTTTGAGGGGATTCATTAGAGACATTTTGCACCCATAGTTCTAACCTTTCAAACTTAATGACACGTCTGTGCCTTCTAGTGGAAGCTTTAAAGAGTCCTTTAATAAGCTGCTAAACTCAACCAAGTCTCTTTGAACTCATCAACAAAAATTGAACATGACAATACTGTACACTAAGTCATAATACTGAAATGAGAACCATTTTGTGAGGTTTGAAATTCTCGTTGTTACAAGTTGGGGTTGTCGTTACACCAAAAGAATGACCTGTCAATGTCCAATACAACCACTAGACTTATAGAACATAGGAGGCAGTTAAGCCATGTCACTAATCTCAAAGGGGAACATTGATCATTAGTCCAACAATCTCCCCTTCAACATTATCCGAGGAGATTCGGGACCTATGACCAAGCTTTGATAACAAAGTGTTGCAAAGTATTTAAAAAGGTGGCAACTGGCTTTTCATTTCTTCTTATGAGTAACTTTATTATTTTTGAAATTTCAGAACTGAATGCAAAAATAATCTAAGCAGTAGAAATCTTAATTTTTAATAGTTTAGAGCAATGTAATCTTTATGATGTATGTTGAGAAATAAGGAGAAAATTGTTGTAATGACAATGGGAGACATTTTATGATCTATGCTGAGAAATAAGGAGAAAAATGTTGTAATGACAATGGGAGGCATTAATTTATATGTTCCTTTAGCATAACTGACTAACATATAAGATTGACTATCAAAGCATCTGAGTTTGGTGTCTTTATTTGTAGCACACCAGATCAACTTTTATATTTTAACTATTTTCTTCCATTCTGTTGGCAATGCTTTGCTACATGGATAAATATTTTTATCTGTTAACAACTGATCTGAATTTTTTTGAGAATCTGTATTATATAATGAGTTAATAAATTTTTGAGCTATGTCAATGCTGAACCTATTTGATGAGATTCTTCACTGATTTTCAGGATGAGATGAGTTCGGAGGATATTTTTATGCATACCAACCCAGCTGATTTAAAGACTTCTCATGAAGAACAAGGTTTGTTCTGTTATGTAATATGCACAGTTATTAGCTTTCCATGTGTTGGATGGATATCAAATTTGTGTTTGCTAAAATTGCATGATACCCAAACAGAAATTGAAGTTCTCATAGAAAGCAAGGTTTGTTTCGTTGAACATAGTTTTATTGATTTTTCATAAATAGGTATCACATATATTATTTCTATTATTGTATATATTGGCATCATACTGCTAACTTGGTAGCTAGTGAATGCTGCATTTTCCTTGAACTTGTAGCTAAGATCCAAGAAACTATGGCTGATGAACTTTGATTTAAGTTAGTTTCTTTGGTTTCTAACCTTTCGTCTACCCAAGGATGGTTTTAGTCTCTTTGTTAATGTTTTAAAAAGTTTAAGCCAAGGAAAAAATTGAACTTTGTGACATAAGTCAAGTCATCATGTAGAATCCTCAACCTATGAATACTTGCACCATTTCTAGTCTGTGTAATGTAATTAACATATTGTGCCTCGTATTTGGAATGTTGTTGGTTTGTGGGGGCAAAGTAGTGAGAAAACAAGAATATCATTTGCAAATTTATAATTGGTTTCTTTGTTATTTGTTTTTTACTAATGAATGAAAGTTTAGAACAAACTGGCATTGTAAGATATGAATCACATAAGCATTTTAAGGATTTAATTTTCATGTTTTCAATTTTTTCTGAAGTGGTGTACCCAGGAAGTTCTAAGTCACAATTCTTTATATTGGGATAAAGTATTTCCTGTATAGGGTATGATTGATGAGGATTACTTATCTCATGATATTTTGTGGGGATAGCCCATTAAAAATGTATGAATGCCTTTTGGTTTTTCCCAATTTTGCCAGTCATTAATGGAGTATTTATACTTAGCCAACTATTTTGGGGTTTTTTGGAAACAAGACAGACCAATTTTCTATAATGAAGTAGAATTTTCATTATAGTACCTGGGATACATACTGCACATCTCAAGTTTATCATTTAAATGCAAGTTATTTTATAGGTAAAATAAATCAATGATATGTTCTTTTTGTTGATGGGAATAAGAATGTGTGGAGCTTCTAGTCCTCAAGAATGCCTATAATAGAATGCAAAAATATGTAGGCTCTATTGCCAAATTTTGCCCTCGCCTTGCTTACATTTTCCATTTTGAAATGACAAATGCACTAAAGAGGACAAGGAATGCAGTTGGAAAGTACATTGTTGCAATAGAGCCTTCTTTTCCTCACATGGTGCTGAACTATGCACAAATTGGTGTCAAAATAGATTTGGAAGATGTCTTGCCATACAGAATATTTCTAGGCTCTCCGGGATGACTCGGAGCAGCCACTAGATCATGTGCTCTTCAGATATAGAAATTGTCAGCTATTGGGTCATCTAGTTTAACTTTGACACATTCTAGGGTGAGAAAACACACAGAATAAAAATAAAAAGAACATCTTGGAAGGGAAGAAAAATAAAATATAGTTGTAATGCAAGCAAAAATGCAGAACTCCATTAGTTGAGAGGAAAGTTCCAAGCAGAAAGCGTAAGGGCAAGGTGGTAGGAACAAAAATGTTTTGAATTCCTTCTAAATTAGCGTATTGGTCATCTAGTTTAACTTTGACCCATTCTAGGGTAAGAGAAAAGATACAGAATAACAATAAAGAAAAAGCCATGGAAGAGAAGAAAAAGAAAATGTAGGCAGTGCAATTCATGTAGACACAAATACATAACTCCATTAGTCGAGAGGAAAGTTCCTAGTAGAAAGCGTAAGGGCAAGGTGGTAGGAATAACAGTGTTTGAATTCCTTCTAAACTAGCACTAGTAAAGAATGGTGGGAGTACTCTTGTCATATGAATTTGGTGTACTGCAGTCTCAAACAACACAGATCCTTGAAGACTCTCAGAGATAGTCAAAGATAAATCTCAGCTAGAAATCAAAGGCTGATTGTCAACAAAAAAAAGGTAATAGTTGGTGAAGGTCCCTAACTATTAAGGAATAATTAATAGATTCATAAATCAAAGGCTTCTTGTTAACAAAAAATGTAAACTCTTGATAGTTGGTGGAGATTCTAAGATGATTAAGTCATAGGAAAAAGTCTTCTACATGCCAAAAAATTGTGCCATCTTTATCCATAGGCTAGATATGATTTTCATCATTTTTTTAAAGAGAGCATTAACTTGGATATGTATGATCTAAAACTAGAAAATACTATGCAATTGATTCTTAAAGAACATTGCCATTTGATTTTTTAAAAACTAGGTATTATTCAAGAGACGTTTAAAAACTAGGTATTATTCAAGAGACGTTTAAGGATTTCCTACAAAATTAAATTTAGTTACATTTTAGAGCTGGACACAAAAGCTTGAGTTGCATGCTTGGACTTTGGTTATTTGGGTAATCATCTGAATTGAGTGCAATCTATTCAAAAAATTGTTTTGGATGCCCATATGTAGCTCTAGCAAAGGCTCAGCCAATGCTATGTTCCTCTTCCAGAAATTGAAATAAGTCAACTTTGAGCATAATTGGGCATCAACTAAGTAATACGTGCATCAAATCAAGAATATCAAGCAAAATATAATTCATGTATCAATCATGACAGGAAATCTATTTGATCTATTATCCCAGTGAATTAAATTTGTAATTTTAAAGTCCAATAACTTGACACCAGCTCACAATCTGTTTGATATTATTGATATTTGATAAACTGGTTAGCGGGCATCTTTGAGATTTTTGCAATTGCATTGGGTGCTTCCTACTATTATTATCCAAACAATGGAGAATTGGAGCGCATGGTCCATTTGGCCCTCTGGCAGCGAAAATAGCAAGAGAGTCACTACCATCAAAGATGTGGTTTCAATGGGAAACTGTTTTACTTTCATAGAAATCATATCCTTAAAATATCTATATATACCCAAAATGGGAATGATTTGCAACATAGATAGAACTACGCATATGTACGAATCATTCAATCCATAGACAATCATAAACATGTGAGTCATTTTACTTACATAATAATCTAAACAAGTTATCTAGCAAAGTTTTGTTTTGTTTACAGGCAGCTATTGATAGTCTTACAAGATCTATGGCTTTAGAGTGGGGGACAGATTATGGAACACTATGGACTGATGTATTGTTGGAATTAACTTCTCACATGCTTTGTCTACCGACTTGCTCCCACTGCTAGTGCATAAAATCTGATGCATGTCTAGCTTGACAAATCTGATTTGTATTTATCTGTAGAAAATCAAATTTTGTTTTATCCTTACTTGCCATGTACTGCAAGTCACTCAACTGCCTCACTATGGTTATATATAGAGGCATGTTTGTAATATTGGTGTGTATCTAAATTGTTCCATGTTTGTATTTTTATATGTTGAATCAATGTAATTATGCTGTAGCAAATTTGATGATTGTCTCTGTTATTTCAGTGTGCTTTGGTTTATTTTAACTCTATTTTTACTATGACTCTCTTGCATTATTCTTGTAGAGAAAAAGGTCTTAAGTACAAAATGAATTACTATCTCAGTATGAGAGTCAACTGGTAAGAGATGAGAAGGTATTATTTTGGTCTATGAATTTTAATATTGCTACTTGTGTGGGAGTTGTGACCATGCTTTTTAGTATTTTTGTTGCTTACAATCTTCTACTGTTTCTGACTTTTGGTGCAAGTGGATGATCTTTCAAGGATGTATAGATTATTTTGTGGATGATCTTTCTAGCAAAAAATGACACCCTTATTTTAGGCACTAAGAAGGTATAACATCCTAATTTATTTGCCCGACGAAATTCATGATGCCAGTTCATATTTTTATAAATTTTCTCTTGTTAATATTATTTTTTGTTAATTGATGTTTTTAAAAAAGTTGCTAATCATTTTGTTTCACAGAATGCTTCAATACCAGTTAAAGCCATTCCAAAATAGAAGGATAGTAGCAGTTCTGAAGAATCTGAAGAGGACACTGTGAAAAAGGTATAGAGGCGTACTCTGTTTGAAGTTGAGGCAATTCTGGACAGCATTGTATTTCATTGTGTTTAATGTATTCTTTTTCTATATGCATTTAGAAAACAATGTACTTTTTTTCCTTCAGCTCTCTCATCCTGATGATGGATCACAGAGTGTGATCTGAAACGTTGATGCAAAAATTGTAACACAATCTACCTAGAAAACACAGCTAAGAATTCTAATGGATTGTGGAAAACTACTATCTACAATGTACTTTTTCTTTGAAGCACACAATCTTGTGATCCTTTATGTATGCCTTTATGTGATACATGTTTTTTGCCATAAAATATGACTACAATCAAAGGTTGTCTATGTGAACACGAAGGATTTGCTCTACATCTAAATGGGCTCATTATTCATAAAGTTTCTTGATTTCTTATTACTTATTTGGTCCTTCTTCCATGTATGGATAATATGATTTCAAATTTATCTCATTCTCATATGGTAGCAGGTAAAGCCAAAAGAATCATAATACCTGTAGGGTATACTTGAGTAACTACATCTGTTTCTATCAGAAGAATATAGATGGTTTGTAAGACCTCATTGATTCAAACTTGGGAACCTAGCCATATGCTTACTAGCCAATCCTTGTACCACACTGAGATTGATTAATTTGTCTACTATGTCTTATGCAAAAGGTTAATTGTACACTACACATCTTTTGGACTCGAGCCCTGAGAATCTCGTATTTCAGGCTCCTGTAGTAAACTAGACATCTGGCTTCTAAAGTTCTCAATGCCTCTTGCATTCAAAGCAATGGCTCCTGTAGTAAATTCTTCATGATAGAGGCTACTCCAGTTGTGGAAAATACAGTTGAAATAAGGCTTGTTGGTGACTGAGAGTGAATACTTAACAACTTATCATCAACAAAATCATAGTGCAGCAATATTTTCATGGATGGTTGCACCATGGGAGATTGGGGTTATTTGAGCTCATCTAGAAAATCACCTGGATGAATTTTGAGAAAGGCACCCTACTATTCGATCTAGAATTCTCCCCAATGCACCCTACTATTCAATCTAGAAAATCCAAGAGATTTTTTGGATGAGCTCATACACAACCAATCTCCCATGGTGTAACCATCCATGAAAAGATTGCATAACTATGATTTTGTTGATGATAAGTGTTAGGAATAAGGTGTCTCAACCTTGTATAATTCCTATTCTTATTATTATTTGTTTTGTAAAATGTATTTTTGCAAATAATATGTAAATGTGAGTGTACATGTCTATTTGGCATGTTGATCACTTACATGTGTCGGCATCTTGAAGTGTGTGAAGGAGATCATGGCTGAAATGGTTATGACAGATTCCTATGACACATAAGAGCTATTTAAGGAATAAGCTATGACAGGTGTAAGAGCATCTTATGACATGAGGCCTATTTGGGTGCCCAAGAATAAGTGGTTGGTGTGTGTAAGAGAATATGCCAAAAATAGGTTGGTATGATGGATTCCCTTACACTTCTCTTGTGACCGCTATTTTTGGTAGATTCTATGACAAGCTGTCATTGCCTATTCAAGGGATGGATGCCCTTTTCTTGGTATTGGATGTACATGTGGCATTGTGCATGTTTCTAGGTGGTTGAGCCATGAAAAATGCCCAACTCCTTTGTGGGCATTTTGTTGGGTCTTAAGATGTTCATAAAATGAGTATTGCATGTTGTAATGCAATAGTGTGATAGATGAAAGTTTGCAGGTACTGAGGTGCTACTGGAGTCTTCTATTGTTGATGTTGAACTTGCATTACAAGTGTATTTTAATCTTGTGTTGAAGATAATACATTGTGCAAGTTTTGGAGGGGTGAGGTTGTTTTACCAAAAGGTTTTTTCCCACCGGCAAATCTTTGTGTTATGTGTTCTTTCTCTATCTAATTTTTGTATGCATGGTTGGCTACAATAATGTTGTTTACATGATATTGAATCTATAAGTGTAGAAGATTTTAAAAGGATTTGCACCATACTTTCCTTATGAGATTAGTGTAGGAAGTTGTTTCCGCACCTGAGTTTCCTTACAATAAGTTGTTAAGTATTCACTCTTAGTCACCAAAAAGCCTTATTTCAAGTGGATTTTCTGCAACTGGAGTAGCCTCTATCATGAAGAATTTACTACAAAAGCCATTGCTTTGAATGCAAAAGGCATTGGGAACTTTAGAAGCCAGATGTCTAGTTTACTACAAGATCCTGAAATACGAGATTCTCAAGGCTTGAGTCCAAAAGATGTGTGGTGTACAATTAACCTTTTTCATAAGACATAGTAGACAAATTAATCAATCTCAGTGTGGTACAAGGATTGGCCAGTAAGCATATGGCTAGGTTCCAAAGTTTGAATCAATGAGGTCTTACGAACCATCTATGTTCTTCTGACAGAAAAAGATGTAGTTACTCAAGTATACCCTGCAGGTATTATGATTATTTTGGCTTTACCTACTATCATATGAGAATGAGATAAATTTGAAATCATATTATATTATTACTTATGACCATTAAGGTTCATTTTTATCAAACAAAAGACATATGAATAGGTTTTTGAGGTATAGTTGTATAAATTGTAAAATTTGCACATTGTTCCTAAAGAAACTTTATAATATGTTAAGATTGACTTAGTCTTATTGTCCTCCAAATAGAAGAAAAACCATAATATGATTACCATAGAGATGAGGTCATATACTTTTTAGCATTTCAATAGTTTATTCATGTGTTTGATATGGAAGTTGGTGTGGAAGTTGCTCTATATGCAAATGTTGGATATTCTCAGTCTAATATATTTATTGCTTTGGCTCACCTAGGATGCAGTTCAACAGCCCTCTTTAATCAGGACCTCTCAGATTTGACATGCTTGATTTTTTAAAGTTGCCCACCTGTTAATGAAGATTTGATTAGTAGTGTTTCAAGGTACTATTATTCTTGTGTGTGTGTAATGGTTCACAATTTCATGATTTTGTAATCTACCTGTTTGGCCTAACTTTTTTGGATTCTACAGTAGTATTTTTTCTCCAATAGTAGGGACAAATGAATTGTGTCATTAGTATTCTGAAGCATGTGTCCAAGTCTACAAAGAGATGGGTGTCAACGTTATAGATTCATTACTATACTCAGGAATGGACTCAACTTCAATCTTCAGAAGATTGAATATGAGCCCATTCCTGACTGTGGTAATGAATCTCAAAGCTCCTTTGGCCTGAGCATATCATGTCCTTCGAATGATATTTTTGAAGCTACTTCAACATTGTATCCTTCATAATTTAGAAAAATTTATGTGATATGATTGTGAATGCTTTTTTGGAGATAAGTTTTACTCAATAAATTGTGAAGCACATGGAATCTTCTATGATTAATCCAAACAAATACATATGCCCCTTTATAAGTTAATTAATTGTTTGAGTATATATAATATATTTCTTGACAATGTCTTTGGTTGATGTGCAGCATCAAGACTTAGGTTTTGGTATTTCTTCTGCAGTCGCAATGAAGGATTGTATATTACTTGCAGCTTGTGGAGTAGATGAGATTCTTCCTCAGAGTCCTGAATTTCCAGCTGATATCTTCACTTCATGTCTCACAACACCTATTAAAATTGCATTGCGATGGTATTATCTTATTCTCATACTTCTAATTATCTCATTCTTTTTACACATGATTGGGAAACTACATTTTGTGATGTGCTAATAGCTAGCTCCTTTGCTGGGTACAACAACTAGACATATTAGGGAGTGAATTAATAGCATGGTTTCTCGTACAAAATAAATTAAATATAGAGTTTTGGTAATGACTGTTTATCTATCTTGTATCTTAAATTATTCTCATTTCCCTCAAATATGTGTCACAGTGGATATAGTGTTTACATGTATCATAATATTGAAATGATTCTCTGAGGTAGGGAAAAGTTGTTTACTATGCACAAATAGCTCAATTCTAATGGAATGGAACTTAAAAACATTGGGATACTGAAATTAGTGATCCTTTTATTCCTGTCACGTGAAATTTTTGGTTTTTGCAATGTATGTTACTAGTTTTGGATTTCTGTTTGCTAAACATGATTACATCTTTATCTAACAAGACATAAAGAATTACCAAAATGCTTGTCACCCATCCTTGTACAATGCTAATGATTCTTAGTTGGAGTAGTTCCAAGATAAGTCACCTCTGGGGAAGTCTTGATGCTTACCCCTTAGAGCATTTCCTGAATTGAAAAGTGACAAGTGGACTATTCATGCCCACGAGATGGTTTTCCACGATCCATATTTGATGAATTATGGGTCAACAACTTTGATTCAAAAAACTATGTATCTAAATCCTGCTACGACATAATGTAAAAATTACCTTATTTGTCAACTTGATTTCTGTGTATGATTGATAATACATTAATAAATAGAAAATTAAGAGCTAAAATTCAAGCCATAGTATGCTGATTTCGCACACAAAAACTTGGCCTTATCTATCCCAGCCGAAACCTTTAAAAAAAAGCCCACATTGGCATGTTGTGATGGTTAAATAGTGGTGTTGTTCTTTCGATTAAGATTCAAATCCTGCTTGGGTGCTAGTTTAGTTCCTCTGTTTTTGGGAATTCTATGTCAATAGCAAGATGCTCCAATGTGAGAAACACAATGCAGAATAAAAGGACTATTAGATGATGGATCATGTTTTTCTATCGCATTGAGTTTTGCATATTTTTTGAGAAAACACAATTTTGGTGCTACCCATACTAAAACACTAGAAGAACCAAAAATAGAGACTAAAAGACTACAAAGCAATGAGCTAAGAGATATGTGTGAAGGAACAAGCTAAATAGATATGCCTATTCTATTAGCTTTAAAAAATCAGTGTGCAGCGGAAGTAGATTCAACTCCAAAGACAAGTTTATTTTTTCTAATTCTGGCATGCAGCTTTACGAGAACAGCAACTAAGTACCCCATATGTTCAAAACATGAAAATAAGTCTTTTTATCATATGTTTTATCTTTTGGTGGGCCCTGTTAGACATGGACTACCTTCATACAAGGTACATGATCTTTCTCAATCATATGAGTAATTATATATTCTTCATATTAGTTACTATCGATGTTTTTCAAGCATTCTATAAAATAGTGCACATGCCTTGTAGATGATATGACATTTGGCATGCATCCCACACTCTCTCTCATCTGGCTGATATGGATTACGCAAAGTGATCTGAAACCATGATGCTAAAAAACACACAATCAAATCCAAAATGAACTTGCACTACAAATGGATTGTGGAAATCTGATATTGGTAAAATTGCATGCATGTCTACCAAGACAATCACAACTTTAACATATATTTGTCCTGGTAGACATGCATGCAAAATTAACAATATCAGATTTCCATAATCCATTTGTAGTGCAAGTTCATTTTGGATTTGATTGTGTGTTTTTTAGTGTCATCATTTCAGATCACTCTCTATAAACCATCATCATTCGGATGAGAGAGTGCAGGATGCATGCAAAATCTCATATCATACGCAAGGCATGTGAATTGTTTTATAGAATGCCTGAAAAAAATTTACACCCAGGCATTGGTAGAAATTTCTACCTTCATTGGTCGAAATTTTGACCTTCAATGGTCAAAATTTTTGACCTTCATTGGTCGAAATTTCTACCTTCAATGGTCAAAATTTTTGACCTTCATTGGTCAAAATTTCTACCTTCAATGGTCAACATTTTCAAAACCATCATTGGTCAAAATTTCCACCTTTCTGGTCAAGATTTTCTACCTTCTTTGGTCAAAATTTCTACCTTTATTGGTCAAAATTTCCACCTTTCTTGGCCAATATTTTCTACCTACATTGGTCGAATTTTCTACCTTTATGGGTCAAAAATTTCTTCCTTATTTGGTCAAAATTTTGACCAATTCTTGATAAAACTTGCATAATGATCATGGAGGTTTTCTGACCAAAGTATTAGTCAAAATTTTGACCAACTAGAAGGTTGGTCAAAATTTTGATCGAAATTTTTTCAACCAATGTGTTGGTCGACTTTGGTCAAATTTTGGTCGAAAAGTGCATGGAAATTTCGACCAATAATGGTCGAAAAATGGTCTCAGATGTACTAGTGTATTGATGGATACATTTTGAGGCATGGTTATATACAATATCTTAGTGATAGAAAATTGGTGAGAAAAGCTTGTAAATGTATTGGTTTTGAAGGCACACATTTCAAAATATGGTTATACTTTTATAGAATGAACAATGAGTTTGCGGTGGGATGACTATAGGAAAGCAAATGGAGATGGAAGAATACTTTGGAAAAATGAGTATCTTGGTCTCCCTTTGGTGAAAATGGACTATATCACTCATTTTAAATGAAAGTTGACTTTAGGCATATTGTCTTATAAATTAAGATTTTGACTTTTATTTTTGTTAAGATTCAAGGTTTCTTTAATTTTTGTAAAAAAAGAGAGAGTTAGAGTTAGTTACAAAAGACATCACAAATTTCAAAGTTCTCTAATTTTTTAGGTGGTTATGAACCTAAAGGGGGAAGTTTCTAGGTAGTTACCTTCTAGAGCCTATAAATGGAAGGCTTTTGCAATGTAGAAGGTGGAGGAGACACTTTTTAGCAAAGGGGAAAGCTCTGGAAAAATCTCTGAGTATGTAATAAAAAAGTATAACTATTTCCACATAACCCATAATAGATCTGAAATAAATAAGTAATTAAAATTCACATGAAATAAAATAGACAACATACCCATTAAAAATGTAACACAAGATATACCCTAGGAAACCCTCATTGAGGGAAAAAAAAATCTAGCCTCTAAAAGCATCCATCACCATGTATTATTTAGCAAAACCACCATTGCAATACAACCATGGAAGCCTTCAAAGCCATAGCCACAACCAAGTAATCCATGTGAACAATCATGAATCCAAAAATCTCATGCCATGCTTCTAACCTTCACAAGTGCTCCCTTTGGCTATCCTATCAATCCTTGTTCTACTCGACTTTCCTTTTTGCGTTTTGTCCTTCCCATTCAAAAACTACCCTTGTGGATGCTTATATAGTAGTAAGTCCCACAAAACCACCATGTGGTATTACATAAACCATGTGCTACCTAACCTGTTGACTCGACATTCAATATTGGGACATTTAATTCTTTTCTTCAATATAAAATAATTACATCAAATATTATCACAATATTATAATATAACTCGTCAAGTATATCCCATAGGAATATTTACATGTTACACGTCCATCTAGGTGCTCCTAGCTGAAACATTACATAATAAAATAAAATAATACAATATAACAATATTTTGCAATGTGTACAATACACATAATCTCAATAGAGTAAATTTTCAATAAATTTTAGTTTCATATGATGTATAAGGGTTTTTGAGTTTGTATAGTTATAAGAAGAAAATGAAGAATAGTTTGTTTCTATGTCCATGTGAGGACTCACCCTGACCCATCATAGCATAGTTGATATATTTACATTTTGATACCTTATGACTTGATGTTTTCACACACTTTTGGATTGGTTAGAGGGTGACTCACATTATTCATTTACTTATGATGTTTACATTTTGGTGATTTTTACTCATGTTGTGTACTATGATCTATCTTATATGTTTTAATGATTTAATGTATATGTTTTTAGTGTTTCATTGTTATGATTGAAACTGAACCATGGTGATACTTGGAATGTTGAATTGGTATGCTTAAAGTAGGAATCAATGTGGATGAATAGACCACGATATTTTAATGTTGCAATTATTTCATGTGATATTTCTTAGAAAGGAAATGTTAATTGAAAATGAATTAATATGCATACAAAATGTTGAATGCCATTATGTAATATGGATATGTTGTACATATATATTTTTATATGATTTTTCCTTGGACTATTGATGCTCAAGTTTAGTATGTAGCGAATTAACCATAGAATTCAATCAGAGAACCAAGGCCTAAACTTATGTAAATACAATAAAGCCAAGGTTGAAACTATGGGAAATATTTGAACCTCATTGTTTTGTGCTTTGTTTTGTAAACATAAATTGTATGTGTGTAGTAGATTAAATCCATTTTGTAAGTAGAGACATGTCATTGTGATGTGTAATGTGCCTTATGGTGCCACTTGACACTTGTAATGGCCATGTGTAGATGACATGACAATTAGGGTTTTAGAAAGAATTCACTTAACCTAAAAGTAACTCCAATGAAGTACCCAAGTTAACACCACTTGAAAGATTAGTTGTTGGGAGAAAGATCTTCAGTAACATAAAGGAAAAATTTTCTGTGAGGAAGAGGGGAGATTTTGAGATAGGAGGCAGGAAAAAGGAGAAGGTAAAAGACAGAGCGAGGAAAAGACAGGAAGCCAAGTGGCTCCTCCCCCCTAAAGGCTAGCACAAAGCCAACTTTGACGGAGCCTCCAAGGGCAACCTTGGATCCTTGGGTAGTGGAGGTGTGATAAGGAATCAAAATAGAGATATTATTGTGGCTTTTTCTCTCCTTTTGGGATTCCAAACAAATCATTTTACGGAAGCCAAGGCCACATGCAATGTAGTAAAATTGGCTTTTGAAATTGGGGTTACCAATTTATGGCTCGAAGGGGACTCAAATAACATTATAAAGTGCATCAATGGCAACTCACATCCATCATGGATGATTGCTAATCTTATTGATGAGACTCATGTGACCCTCGCCAAATTTAATAGAATCCATGTCACTCATACTTTTCGGGAAGCAAACCCAGTTGCCAATAGGTTTGCAAATATAGGGGTCCGCACAGACCAAAAAATGACTTGGCTTCTCGAAACTTGTTTGTCGGTGGATGTTAAAAGTCTAATCAACTTGGAGAAAATCCAAGGAAGTATGGAGAAAATCAAGCTATAATTATGAATATGAAGGTTTTAAGAAATAAGGGTACTTTTCAAGATGGAAGCATGGGAAATCGTAAATGCAGTAATCCATTATTGATTAACCGACACACTGTGTGGATTTTTTTTCGCAAACACTTATGGGGCAATAGCAAGGTTATTTTTCCCTGTTCATTGCTTACTCTCAGAGGTCCATTTTAGTCATAGAGTGAAGAGCACATGAGTAAAGAGGGTGTGCAGTGTGCGGAAATGGTTGGCAAGAGATGTAGAAAGGAGCCCGTGGGAGATTTTGAGAAGTGGAGAAGTAGGCCAAAAGTGTGGGAAAAGCTTGAAGAAGGTGGGGTTACCAATTATATCATGAAGCTACATGGATTCAATCAGGAGGTGACCAAAAGTATGGTGGGGTCCTAGAAGGATGGCAGGGTGAAGGTGAATGGTGTATACTTTCGGATAACAGAGGAGGTGATTGCCACTGTCATCGAAATCCCTATTAAGGGTTTTAAATTCTTCAGGGATAAGAAGCTCTCGACCAATGCGGTTAGGGACTTTGTGGAGAGTGAGAAGGAATTGAAGGTGCTAAAAAAGATTGACACCTACTATGTACTCAACTCCATGAAAAAGTGGTGGAGGTATGTTCTAAAAGCTATTATTGAGTACATTACTTTGGACCCTAGGTTTGATAGAGCTCATAACCACCACTTTGTTATATTGAATCATTTTCGGCATAATGCCAAAATTTCCTTTCCATATTATCTATTAACCTCTATGAGCAAGGTGGTGGACAGCTTCAAAAAGAAGCCCACCACAAATTTGGCTCTGCACGAGGGGCTGCTGCTACTTATCCATGAACACTTCAAGGCTCAGACTATAAGCATCGCTCCCCCTCAGGTAGAGAATGTGGAGTTTGGTAGTTCTAGTTACTCCTCTGACTTGGATGAAATACAGAGCCTTAGCTCTGAGAAAGGTGGGATCTCTTCTTCAGGGAAAGTTGCGACTTACCAAACTAAAAAATTGCCCTCCCCCATAACCCCTAGCAGAAAAAGCCTTAGGGATCTTAGGTAGAAGCCTCCTGGGAAGGCTAAGGAGGGAGACAATGATGATGAGGAGGAGCTGGAGTCTGAGGAGGTGGTTAAGGAGATGCAAGAGGAAATTAAGGAGGAAAGTGGAAGGAAGAAACTCAAGAGGGAGAGTTTGGAGGAAGTGCGCTCTTAGTTTGAGGAAGCGTTTGTGCTACCCCTATCTCCTGTCCATCTCCAACCTGAGGAGCAGAAAGAGGAGAAAGTTGGGTATGCGGAAGGGGAAGTGCAAACCAATGATAGGAGGAAAGTTTGGATAAACTTCAATGTCAAGACTTCGAAGATGGGCATCTTCAGGGAGGCCATGAATCTCCAAATCCTTGTGGAAAATCAAGAAGAACAACGACTGGAAGAACTCATTGGCCCGACGATTGTGGCTATTTCGGACAGAGCCAAGGAGATAGGGATGAACCTCCTAAATAATGCTTGTAATAGTATGATTGACAATTTTAGATCAATCAAATGGATTTTCCACGAGCTGGAGGAGGTCAACGATCAGGTAAAATATATTGATACAATAAGGAAAGGGATGAATGCTAACAGGAGGATGAATTCAGCTGACAGGCTCAGTCTAGCAGAAAAAAGGATACATAACCTGGAGAACTACAATCACAACCTTGCGAATCAGATGTTCTCTTTGTTAAGCTCCATTAACAACAACATCATCTCTCTTATGGGCTGGATCAAAGACAGATATGTGAAGGATGATGAGGTAGGAAAAGATAGGGATGAAGCCAAAACAGAGGATGACTCTGCAAAGGACAAAACCATTCCTGATCAGGACTAGGGGAACCAAAGGGTGCAACAGCTAGAAGCAGAGGAGAATCAACTGTCCTTCGAGGCTGCTTAGGTTATGCAAGAGTTGGAGTGAAAGAATGAGGAATAACTCTCGCCTGTTCTTTTGTTTCTTGTTGTCTTTTGGCTTTTTGTTCTGGCTTTAGGCCGTGGTTTTGCTTGTCTTTTTTTTTTTGATCTTTTCTCAGAACTCTACTTTTTGGCTGGGCATTATGCTTATTATCAGCCTATGAACTTATACTTTTTTGGCTGTGCTTTCACACTTATTTTCAGCCTTTTATGTATTAACTATTGGGTTTCGAGATCCCTATAAAACCAAATTATCTAATAAAAAACACCACTCGAAAGAGTTGTTAGGAGAAGTCCCCATAAAGTTGAATTTCGAATTCAGACTTTCTAGTGACTTTAGAGGGCTAAAAAGTGGTCCTAAGGTGTCATTTTATTGGAAATTAGGCATCCATATGATTGCAATATAAGTTAGGGGTCTAATTTTCACCATTAGAAGGTCTAGATAACTTTGCAAACCCTCCAAATAAGCCATTTTCTTAGGATTGTGAAAATGGGGTTGTCCCATGACATTTATCTCACCCTCATACTTGGAAAAGCGCACATTGTTGGGAAGGGATAATAGTGTAGGAGGAAAGTGGCTTATGTTATTGCCATATTGAGATAGCAGGTCGGTTAGAGGTTTTGGAGGCCTTTTTAGAGGGCTTTGGGAAAATTAGTTGAATGTTCACCCACTTTCTAATTTTAGAGACAACTATGGTTTTGGATTTTGGAAGCTAAGGGAAAAGGGAGCTCTTCTCAACATTCTTTGCCATTTTTCATAGGACCAAGGTTAGTGCATCTTTCCATTGAATTTCTCTTCATTTGAATCTCGTATAATGATGTTGCAAATATGAACAAGTAGGATTGTGATTACAAATTGTAAGTAGATTGTTGTTTTGTTGTGTTAAGATGAGTATGAAGAATTGTTACATTTTGTTTTCCTTCTTGGTTTTAGTTTTAGGTTTGAGTGTTATTTTGGGTTTGAAGGCTTCAGTCACCCTTGGGAGGGAAAAGAAGCCTTGGGTGAAGGGGTTAGTTGGGCTTGCTAATGTAGTCGAGAGCCTCTTCTCATGGAGAAGAGAGGAATTCCATGGAGTATGGGATCCATGAATCCATGGTTATTGACATTATGTTTTGGGGGTGATAAGGGAAGTTATTGTGGAGAGAAGAATATATTATGGACACCTTGTAGAGGCATGGTAATTTTCATGTTATGTTTTTTGTAATAGTATGGAAATTCTCCTCTTGAAAATCCCACCTTCACCATTTTGTTTATGGTTCCATTTGTAATCCATTATGCAGCTATGGTTGATAGTGTTAAATATTGTAATTGTGACGTTTATTCATTTGTAGGATTGTATGGTTTTAACCTGTTTGAACCTTGGTTATCTTAGCTTGGTGGGTGGCCGCATTGAGGCCTAGTTTGGGAGGTGAGCCTCCATGGTTTTGTTTAAATATATTTGCAATTTTTTTCTTAAAGGATCAATAGGAGAAGCTTGAATTTGGTCATCATATTGGTTTAGTGTGAAGGAAAAAGATTAATATATTGCATTGTACATTGTAGTGTAGAACTCTCCATCTTGTTCATCTTTTTGTATTGCATGATTGCAAAGTAGAAGTGAAAGATTGTATGAAAAGTTTATATGTTTTGTATCATTGTTGCATTGAATTGTAGTTGTCTATTAATAAATTGAAGTATTGTAGCATCCTGATAGGAGAAACTATAATGTTCAAATATCACTCCAAGGGTTAATCCATTGTACTCAATATCCATTGGAAGCAAATAAGTGTGAATTTTTGAGTTGTTTCAACATTGATGCATGAAATGGTAAGAGAAATTGCATCCCAAATATGCTTGAAATTTTGAGTGGATTATCAATGTAATTGGATTCAATATGTAAATATATTGATAGTTTCATTTTTTTGTGATGAAATGAACAAATTTATTTCAAAAGTTGTGTTTTTTAATGGGCAAATATTATATAGATTTCTTGGTCCTTAAGTAGATAGTAGGTTCAATATTTCCTAAGTTGATTCCATCACTTCCAATATACTTCATTGGCTAACTAAATAAAAAGCATAACCATAAAAACATTATAGAAGTTAGTTATTTCATTAAAGTAAGGTATTTTTTTTTAGCTCACGAGCATAATGTATACATTAGATGTCAACATGAAGCATATAGAAAATAAAATGGATGAGCAAAAAAGAAATTAGAAGCGTTGGGAGAGTGGATTGCATTCTCTGGAAAATGTATGAAGAGTGAGATTTAATTACATTGTCAAATCTCCAATACAATCCTATTAAAATAACCCAAAGAATATTCCTAGAAATTCTCCTACATAGAAGACACCTAATATAAGCTAATTACTTAGCCTAATATGTAAATATGGAGAACACAAGAAGATCATGCATGTAGTATTGTACATATATATTGTTAGAGTAATTGTATATTTCCTAATTAACTCTAGTTCGCTTAAGCTAAACTTTAGGCATATAATAATTGATTCTTTTATTAATTATTATTATGCAACCTAGGTTAGACCTTTTTAGGGTTTTGATCTCCTTTATAAGGATGATCTCTCATTGTAAACATTCACTTGAGATAATTTAGTTTTGATTATAGCAATCTTTTTTTGCTCATCAAGAATGTCTCGTCTATGGATTTGGCAATTCCTGCCTCCAAATTTTTTTGCCTCTCTCTTCTATAATAGGTATTTTCATGTAGGTGATTGTTTGGAGCTATGGGGTTGATCATGCATCAACTACAACATGGTATTAGAGTTCTAGATCTTCATGCCCCTGTTCTATTTGTGAGAGATTTGAAATTGGTTTTTAGATTTGAGCTTTCAATAGTTTTTTATATTGGATCTAGGGGGTCACTGATTTTTGAGGCACTTTGAGAAAAAATGGACATCACTGTTGAGCTCAGAGTGCTCAAAAACCCCCATTTCCATATAAAATATGTCTAGGTTGGATGATGTTGAAATCTGAGGCAATTTTTTTTTTTGCATGTAGGGTTTTTTGCCCAGCACACAAAACAAGGCAACAATTTGTTAGTTGTCTGCAAATCACACCCCACTTTGGTGATCATCTTCGCGCAAATCCCTTTCTTGCTCTGAATTTTGTGTGCTGCAATTTTTTTTATATTAGAGGGCTTTTTTTGTTCTAAAAGTCTATCAAGCCCATGTTGGAGGGTTGGAATTTTTTTTATGTGCATTTGGCATTTTTTAAAATGCATTTCAGTAGTTTTATGTGCGAATTCTTCATGCCTACGATGTACCTCTCAAGAAGCTCCTCCATAGATCTCTACACTCCATGTTAGTGAACCTTTTCAACTTGATGCTCATAGAACCATTTTTTGGATGCAAATATGTTTTTTACTAAAACATTATTAGTTTTTTGTTTTACAAAAATGCATGGTGTGAAGATAATAAATCAACATACCTGCAGGCCCATGAAAGTGCTTTGGGAATGACACTAATCAAAGCACTCAACCAGACTGATGTCAACATCCCATGTTTCGTTTCTAATGTGTAATGTTTTGGGTGGGTGTTTTTTTATTGTGCCCAATCTCATCGACGTTATTCACCTCTTGGTGCCCATATTTGGCAATGCAAATCTGTCTTTACTCTACAACTCACCTTCGTTTTAGCAAAAGTGTTTTTTCCTTTCAACAAATTTTGGGTGGCGATGTCCATCGAAGAGTGGAGTGTGATGCAGGAGCATCTTGCATGGAAAAAAAAAAAATTGAAAAAAAAAAAAATTTGTGAAGGAGAGAGAAAGTGACGAAAATTAGAGGAGAAATAATAAAAAAATTAAAAAAGGGAAAAAGGAGAAAAGAAAGGAAAAGAGGATTTTTATTTTCGAGGTGCATAGGTGGCATAAATAGAAAAATAAGAAAAATAGTTGTCATTACATTAATCGAGGTGTGTAGGTGGCATCTTAGAAGCTTGTGGAAAGTTTCTTAAATCTTGCATTTAATATTTGTTGTGATCCATAAAGGAAATGTAATTTTCTAATTGGGCCACATGGTGATGCTTAGTTGTAATTCTAGAAGGTTATGGAAGTTGTAGAAGGTTGTGGAGGAATTCTAGAAGGTTGTGGATAAGTCATGCATGGGGTGGTAAGTGCCTATTTAAGCAAGGCGTATGAGCATTTCTAAATCAAGCTCAAGGAGAAGCTCGAGGAGTGAAAGCTCAAGGAGAAGCTTGAGGAGTGGAAGCTCAAGGAGTAGCTTGGGAAGTAGAAGCTCAAGGAGAAGCTTGAGGAGTAGTAGTTTGAGAAGTAGAAGCTAGAAGGTGTGAAGACTCTTATTTAGGATTTCTCTTATGTGGAAGTAGTCATATCATCTTGTGGGTGTTGTAAGGATTTTTCAAGTATAATAAAATTATTTGTGAAGCATTTTTTTTTCTTGGTCTCTATATTGTTGCATTCTTGGTTGTGAGTTGTTAGAGTGGTGTGGCCCTCTATCAAGTGGTATAAGAGCAGGAGTTCCTGAGTGTACAAGCAGGTCACCGAAGTGTGAGGCAGTTTGTACCAGGACCTTGATTGGGTGAAGTTTATTAGAGTGGGAGTTCCTGAGCGTGTAGACAGATCGCCGAAGCTGAGGCAATTTGCACCAAGACCTTGGGAGGACATGCAGATGGATTGATGGATGCAGAGATGGAAGACTGAACTTGTTGAGGCATGATCGTAGAGAGCTTGTGGATTGCAAATCCGTGGTCCTAGACTTGTGATGTGGTTCCTAATTGTTCGTGGGAGGTGGCAGGTTGCGATCTGACTTGCAAACAATTTGGTTGTCACAAGGAGCGTGGGAAGGATTTGTTGCAGAGGGTTTACGAAGATCTTGGGAGATGGCTCCAAGAGGATTGGACCCTAAGATGATTGCAAAAATCCATGATATAGTGGAGAGGAATTTTTCTAAGATGATTTATCGGTTGGATGATAGATTGGCTGATCAAGTTAAGGAGGTTCGTGAGAGAAGATGGCATCACAAGGTTGAGGTGGAAGAGGATGGTTTTGCTGATCAGTTTGTGGAGCCTGATGCAGAACCTGCAGAGCAACTAGAGGTTGTTGCTAAAGATATTCCTAATGTTGTTGGGACAGATGTTGGCTTTCATGATCAATTGATTGAATCTGACATGGAGATTATGGAGCACTTGGAGGTGGATGATCCGGTTGTTGGAGGTGAGTTATGTATTGCAAAGCATCTTGTTGTGAGTAATGAGGTTTCTGGTGTTGAGAGTTTGGCATGTATTGATGGAGATCTACATGTTGGTGCTGATATGGAGTTTGTTGTTTCTAATGTGGGGTTTGTTGCTGCTGGTGTGGATTCATTAGTTGTTGATGTGAATGAGAGTTTGTTAATGAAGCATTATGTTCAGTTTGTTCCTGGGAATGAGCATGTTGATTGGATGGTTGAGATTCTGGTGTTTGATAGAGTGATGCATATGTGGAGGATTTGCATGGTGGTTTTGTTGTCCCTATTGAGGTGGAAACCTTTGGTGAAGATGAAGATGGTGGTAGATATTTCTTTTGGCATCAAAGTGTGGGACACACTTTTCTATTTACTGGGGGAGTCTGATGCAGGAGCATCTTGCATGGAAAAAAAAAAAAATTGAAAAAAAAAAAAAAAATTGTGGAGGAGAGAGAAAGTGACGAAAATTAGAGGAGAAATAATAAAAAAATAAAAAAAGGGAAAAAGGAGAAAAGAAAGGAAAAGAGGATTTTTATTTTCGAGGTGCATAGGTGGCATAAATAGAAAAATAAGAAAAATAGTTGTCATTACATTAATCGAGGTGTGTAGGTGGCATCTTAGAAGCTTGTGGAGAGTTTCTTAAATCTTGCATTTAATATTTGTTGTGATCCATAAAGGAAATGTAATTTTCTAATTGGGCCACATGGTGGTGCTTAGTTGTAATTCTAGAAGGTTATGGAAGTTGTAGAAGGTTGTGGAGGAATTCTAGAAGGTTGTGGATAAGTCATGCATGGGGTGGTAAGTGCCTATTTAAGCAAGGCATATGAGCATTTCTAAATCAAGCTCAAGGAGAAGCTCGAGGAGTGAAAGCTCAAGGAGAAGCTTGAGGAGTGGAAGCTCAAGGAGTAGCTTGGGAAGTAGAAGCTCAAGGAGAAGCTTGAGGAGTAGTAGTTTGAGAAGTAGAAGCTAGAAGGTGTGAAGACTCTTATTTAGGATTTCTCTTATGTGGAAGAAGTCATATCATCTTGTGGGTGTTGTGAGGATTTTTCAAGTATAATCAAATTATTTGTGAAGCATTTTTTTTTTCTTGGTCTCTATATTGTTGCATTCTTGGTTGTGAGTTGTTAGAGTGGTGTGGCCCTCTATCAGAGTGTGATGCTGATCTTGGAGATAGTGATTTATTTTGGAGTCTTCCTTGTTGTTTGATACATGTGCAAACCATGCTCTCTCACCTCATGACTTTGTACCTACTGATTGGCAAAATTTTTGGGTTGCAGTGGAAGTGTGGGGTGGCAGATTTTACTGGCATTATTCCTTGCTTAAGGCTTGTGATTGGAATTGATTCCACCAAAATCAGTGGCTCCCTCTTTTTTATGCATGTGATTTTGTTTGGGCATGAATAGTTTTGGTGGATTTGATGGGTCTTGCCTAGTTTGTGGATTGCACATGCATTAGTGGTAGATTGCAGGCTCTTGTTTGGCTTGACTCATTGATATGATTTATGGCCCTCTAAATTTGTGCTTAACTATGTGGAGTTGGCTCAAGTCTAGTGAATTCCAAATCCTTGGGCCATTTGTATTGGTTGATGGCATTATTTTCCATAAAAAAAGAGGCCTACAGGCTATTTTCAAGCGATTCAACCTTCATTCTACCATATAGAGCATATACAGGCTTTGTTAGATCGGCCCACCCTCACTCTTGTTTTAGCCGCGTGCCTTTGGTTTTTCTCGATCCTTGTTTGGCCATGGCTTGGCACACTATTTGTGAGGGCTCATCAATCACAAGATCAGAGGGGAAGTTCATGGAGATTTTGGTGGTATTCTTACCAGTTTGTGCATAGTGCAACATTCTCGTGATCTTTTCTAGAAATTTATATTTTTTAATCAGTGACTTCTTTGCCTTTTGTGTGTGTTCTCAGGCCACTTCTCAAGTCTGGGCATTTTCAACTACTTTCACAGGATCTTTTGACATGTGAATGGTTTGTGCCTATTTTAAGGCATCATTTTCAAACACATGCGTGGACTTTTTTTTAAAGAATTTCTTAACTCATGTCATTGTTATCTTCCATGCATTGGCTAATTTTGAGAGATAACTTGGTTCTAGAATTTCCCAAACAATGGTGATATATTTTTTTACCACACGTGCTATTATTGGCCACTAGTTTTTTAAATTGGCACCAGCCCTTATCTGGCTCTTTTTTCTGGCAGTTGGAACTTTTCTCCAATAGGGGCCAATTTTTATGGCATTTTCTTTTGCTTTGATGACCATTTGACCATAAAATTTGGGCTTGTCACTTGATGACATCGGTGCCACATCAACATTCCATCACCACTTCATGTCACCTCCTTATTCTCTGTTTGGACCTACCTTTTCTTTTTTGCTCATATCTCTAGCATACAAACTCCCTTTTTTGGTAAACGAGATATCGCCAGAAAGCTAGTTCTGAGCCCATCATAGTGGTATAGTTAATTTTTAGTTTTGATATTTTTTTATAGCTTGTTCTACTATCAAAGTCAGAAGTTCAGTTTTGCAATTTGGGGGACATATCTTGAGCATCTGATCTCCGATTTGGGAATTCTTTATATCGTTGGAAAGGTATTTTTGAGCTCTTTGTAATGATGTTGGTTGTTTTTCCAGATATTGCTCCAAGAAAATTCTATTTAATCTTTTGTATTTTTGAATTTTAGTGGATATCTTAGTTGTTTCAGGGTCGAGGATCAATTTCGTTGCTTCAGACAATTCATCATGACTTGTACTATCTTTTGAATCAATCTTATGTCTCTTTTGGTCTATTTAGACATCTTTTTTATACATTCTTGCAAATGCATTGAGATAAAGTGCCATATTGCATCTGTATCTTCATTTCAGTTGTTTGCCTTATTTTGCCTTCTAATTTGAGCAGTGTCATATGAGGATACTCATGTAGATTATTGTATTCTTGGGATTCATTATGTCTTATACCTTATTGTACATGCACTAATCATGATTAAAGTGCCATGGGGGGTTGATGTTTGCCTTAATTTTCCATCTTCCTTTGTCTAGTGAGTGTCCCTTCCATGACATTAGCCTCATGACATGTCTGAGATTGATCACCTCAGTACACACATATGTACTCTTTTGTGCATCTTGATCATGTTTCCTTGACATGCATTCTTTTTGGCCTATTTTTCCAATTGCCTATCACCTCACCCTTGTCTGCATTAGAGGGGGTTCTTCAATTGTTTATTATGCTTCCTTGGTTCAACTAATAAGCTCTTTAGGCTTTAGTGTTTCATGCCATCTGTATCTTCGAGTTTAGTTGTTTGCCTTGTTTTGCCTTTTGATTTGAGCAATGTCATTTGAGGACACTCATGCAGATTATTGTGTTCTTGGGATTCATTATGTCTTGTGCCTTATTGTACATGCACTACTCATGATTAAAGTTCCATGGGGGGTTGATGTTTGCGTTAATTTTCCATCTTCCTTTGTCCAGTGAGTGTCCCTTCTATGACATTAGCCTCATGATGTGTCTGAGATTAATCACCTTAGTACACACATATGTACTCTTTTGTGCATCTTGATTGTGGTTCCTTGACATGCAGTCTTTTTGGCCCACTTTTTCTAGTTTCCTATCACCTCACCCTTGTCTACATTAAGGGAGTTATTTTGTTGTTTCTTATGCTTCCTTGGTTTGATTGATCAACTCTTTAGGCTTTGGTGTTTCATGCCATCTGTATTTTTGAGTTTAGTTGTTTGCCTCCTGATTCAATGTAGATTACAATATTCTCTACCTAGTGAGGTTCTATTTTAGAGGAAGTTCTACAGGTGAGCAGTTTCTTTTTGATAGATTTTTCAACTTTCTACATGCTTCAGTGGTTTTCTTTATGATTCCTCTTGTTCCTATCTTCTGGAACAATTCCTCTAGCTTCTGCAGTCCTTCACTAGGTTTTCAATTATCTCTTTTTGGAGTAGAGTTTTTCCCACTAGGTTTTCTTTATTTCTTCATTTCATAGAGTTTTTTTGTGATTGGATACCTCATTAGGCCTTGTTGTCAAGACCCAAGTTTGCTTTCAACATTGCATTATAGTTTTCTTACTCTTTCTGCATTGTTTGTAACTGCATTGTTGCTCATCTTAGGGGGGGTGTTAGAGAAAAAGAATTTAATTTCATTAATTAAATTACATTTTCTCCCTTCTTAAGATTTCAATTTATGTGCTTTTGCATTATCTATTTAATAATTAGTTAGTAATTATTAAATAGCTTTTACCTTTTAGGTTACCCTTTGTTACTTATTATTTTACCCTTTTCGGGTTTCGATCTCCTTTTATAAGGATTGATCACTTTGTAATTCTTAATCTTTTCTTTATCTAAGAATACAATTTTCATGTTTTTAGAGAAAACCCTTTCCTCTTCTTGTCTTTTTCTTCTATGTGACAAGTTTTCTACATGTATGTATTCAACATATATAACATTATTTTTAATAAAAAATTGGTGTGTTTTGCCCTTGGATTTTGGGAATGATATTTTGGTATCAGAGTGTAGTTTCAACATTAGAAGCCTAACCCATTAGGTTTCAACTTTTGAAAAATTTGACTTTGTGTAGGATGTCTGTCATCACCCATAATGGTCATTGAAAGGGTAGAGTCCCTAGAGCTACATGTGTAACACATGTTGAGGTAAAGCATAAGGTTGAGGCACTTGTACATGAGCAACCTCAGAACCTCAACCAGGATATTTTGAATGCTATCCAAAACCTCATTGGGGTAGTTTAGCAGAGGCTATAACCTGTATCTCCAAAACTAAAACAATATGGTTTATAGGGACATATTGCTATTATTAGAGAGAGGAGTAGGAATCCCCAACCTATTCATGTAGAGGGTCATGGTGACCATGAGGTAGCATCAGTGCACCATATGGAGCCACCACCTATTCCAGAGGCATGAACAGTGGTAAGAGCACCTAGAGACATAGGACATGAGATCAAGGAGTTGTTACAATTCCAACCACCGCTTTTCACTAGAGCTATAGATGGTACACAGGTAGAGGCATGGTTTTAGAGCTTACATCGATGCTTTGGGTTGTGTCCCTATGGGAGAAATCTAAAGGCACAAATTACCATACACCTATTACATGATAATGCCTCTAACTGGTGGTAATAGGAGTAGGCCATAGGTGGAGTGAGTGAAGATACAATCACCTGGGAGGCATTAGTGGGTAGATTCAGAGACAGACACCTCTTAAAGCATTTTAGACATAGATAGATAGAGGAGTTCCATGATCTTCAGTAGAGAGGCCTTACAATGACACAGTATGAGAGTAGATTTCTCGAGCTTCTTCCCTATGTAGATTACATGAAGGACAAGAAACAGTGGATCCATCATTTCATCAATAGTGTTAATATGTCTCTTTAGGGAACAAATCATTTGGCATTTCCTACCATCTTTAGAGAGACAGTTGAGACAACATTGATTGTCAAAGATATTCGTAGTAGATAGGAGTCCCAAGATCAGTCTCATAACTAGAACCCCTCTCAGTAGTCAGGGTAAAAGAGATTCCCTTGGAAGGGGAATTAGTGCCACTCAGCAAGGTCCTTCAAGGCCCCATAGTCACAATAGAGGTCTCAATAGGACACTAAACAAAGGTCATCATGGGGTTATCAAGGCTCTAAGTCCAAGTAGTGGGAGTCATTGGGTCCTAGGCATGATTAGAAGACATAGACCCCATTGCACATTGACCTAGGACTCAACAATCCTCTAGGGGTGGATATAGTGGATCCAGTCAGATTGGAGGCTACCAATAGCCTAGACCATAGGGGATTCAGATTTAGACTCATGAGACATGTTATACTTGTGGTGGCATGGGTCACATAATGAGGAGTGCCTACTAGATTCGCCAGCTTGTGTGGGGCCACTTCAGAGCCCATAGTGGGAGATATGGGTAGGTCTCGCAAAGTATTTGCAGTGATTGATAACCACCAGAAAAAGAATCAAGCCACAATTATTGAGGCCATAGATATGATCCAAGGTAGTAGTGTCACCATTTTGTTTGATTCTCGAGCTACAGATTCCTTTATATATCCATTTGTAGTGGAGCATTATGGGCTAGTGTCAACTAGACATGATGTTGATTGGGAAGTTGAGTTAGCATCATGAGCTAGGGTGTCAGTTAATTCCTTGGTCAATGATTATCAGATTTAGATTGGGAACATACCCACAACATTTGATCTACACATTACCCCATTAAGTTCCTATGATGTAGTCCTTGGCATGGATTGGCTTTGTGCCCACAATGCCAAGATGGATTTTTGTCAGAAAAGGATTGAGTATATAGATAGGCATGGTACTCCTATGGTGATATATGGGGGTGCAGAGACTCATATCTCTTCATATGAGTTCTTCCATGCATATTAAGCAATGCATGTGAGGGGGTGTCAATTATTCATCGTCACCATTAGTGATAGAGAAGAAGATGTAGAGAAGGAATTGTCTCTTGATGATTATCCTATCTTATAAAAAAAATTTGATGTTTTTCCCTCAAAGCTTCTTGGTATGCTAGCACCTAGGGTAGTTGACTTCCACATAGACCTTGTGCCAAGAGGTAGTCCTATATCTAGAGAACCTCACAGGATGACTACACATAAGCTTGGAGAGCTCAAGAGTTTGTTAGAGAAGCTCTTGGAGAAAGGACACATCCATCCTAGTGTGTCACCATGGTGAGCACCAATTATCTTCGTGAAGAAGAAGGATGGATCACTCAGATTGTGCATTGATTATTGAAAGTTGAATAAAGTAACTATTAAGAACTGATACCCCCTTCCTAGGATTGATGACTTATTTGATTAGATATAGGGTGCTCGAGTATTCTCAAAAAAAGATCTGAAGTCAAGGTACCATTGATTGTGGATTATGGATAGTGATATCCATAAGATCATGTTTTGTACAAGGTACTACCTCTATGATTTTATGGTGGTACCATTTGGTCTCTCGAATTCTCCAACTATATTCATGAGACTTATGAATGGAGTATTCTATACGTTTTTGGATAAGTTTGTGGTAGTGTTTCTTGATGGCATACTAATATATTCCCATGTTGAGAAGGAACATGAGGAGCAGTTGAGACATGTTTTGTAGTAGTTGAGGGAGGATCAATTATATGGTAGCTTGTTGAAGTGTGCTTTCTTTAGACGTGAAGCACATTACTTAGGTCATGTTAAAGTAGAAGATGGGATCTTAGTAGACCCATCCAAGATTAGATCCATCATCAATTGGCTAGTACCCATGAGTGTCATAGAGGTACAAAGTTTCATGGGATTAGAAGGATATTATAGATGATTTGTGGTAGGATTCTCTAGAGTAGCTCATCCCATCACATCCCTTCAAAGAAAGGGAGAGAAGGTCGAATGGACAGAGAAGTGTACGAAAGATTTTTGAGAACTCAAGGGAGCACTAGCTAGTACATCAATCCTGGCAATACTAGACCCTACATTAGATTTTGTGGTATGCACAGATGCTTCATTGGATGGGATCAGAGCAGTCCTTATGTAGAATGGTGGAGCCATAGCTTAGGGGTCTAGGAAGCTAAAGACTCATGAGCTTAATTACCCTACTCACGACCTAGAGCTCACAAAAAAAGTTCATGCCTTAATAAGATGAAAAAATCTTCTTTTAGGCCACCATTTTGAGCTCCATTTAAAACATCAAAGCTTACAGTATATATTCACTCAACCTAACCTTAATGCTCGAAAAAGGAGAAGGACAAAATTCCTGTGTGAGTATGATTTTGATGTGTATTATATCAACAAGAAGGAAAATGTAATTGTTGATGCCTTGAGTAGGAGAGGACACGAGCTTTCATCTATGACCATATATACGGACTTAAGAGAGCACATTTTGCACCATTTACCTAAGGATGGATTTTATGTAGAAGTTTGTCAGTTAGTCCACTCTCAGAGACCCCTTGAGGGAAGATTTTCTTAATATTCCTTGGAATATGATGGCTTGTTACATCATAAGGAGCAAATCTATGTACCCTCTATGAGTGATTTGCATGAGTTCATTGTCCTAGAGTCTCACAGAGCACCCTATGCAACACATTCAGGAGTCAAGAAGCTACATCCCAATTTGAGATAGTTATATCATTGGCTAGGCATGAGATTGTAGATTGACAATATTATTTCCAAATGCTTAGAGTGTCAGAGGGTGAAGGCAGAGCATAAACATCCAGGTGGACTCTTCTAGCCACATGAGATACCTAAGTGGAAGTGTAGTGCCTGCCCTAGTTTGCATTTTGCTATTGTTGTTGAACTCTTTTAGGGCTAGTTTTATGTTGATGATTATTAGTAGCATTATTTTGAGATTATCAGATATTGTTTCAAATTCAGTTGATCATATGTTGAGATTACTTAATACTCCTTACTTCATGTATGCATGATGATTGTTCAAGTGATTTCAGTTATTGATGATGATTAGTTAGATGATTTATTATCACATGTGTTTTCTTATGGATAGTTACCCCATACTTGCATGTGTATGGTGTGCGTGTTTGTTTTCTTTCTGTATGGCATTTTTGATGTGGTTAAGGAAGGGAATCATAGTCACCTGCTAGTCGGGATCTACACGATGCACCACTTCATGCCATTGCCTATTTAACTTAGTATATATTGTGTATGTACATGTGTGAATTTTATGCAGGTTGCAGGTACCAGGTATTGACTTCCCTGAATTGCCAAGATGAGCATACCCTATCACATTATCTCAATGGTAAGAGAGGGGAGATAAATTCTCAAGTCCAAACCCCAACCCTTTAAGCCATTTGTTCTAATTGAAAATTAGGACAAGTATCTGAGTCGAGTACCTTCGAATACGTCGGATGACGTAATTCATGATATTAACCCTTTCGGTTTGATTTTGTATGTGTTTTGCTAAGATTGGTTTTTGTATTCTACTTTGTGAGTCTTTGGTGTATTTTCTATTAATTAAGTCTAATTAAAAGATTTAATTAATGATTTACTTTAATGAAAATTAATATGTTATTTTAATATTTAATTTAATTTAATTAATTGAGAAATTAATTAAATAAAAAGAATAAAGTTTGAAGATAAAAGTTATAAGTTTGAATTTGGAATGTGATAATATTTATTTAATTTAATACTAATATATTTAGAGTTCATTTTAAAATAAATGCTAAATAATATTATTATTATTTAAGTTAATAAATATTTTATCAAGTTTTGAAAATAAATTTAAAAGTGAAAAAGAAATTAATTTATTAAAAATGTAATAATTTCATGATAAATGCATGAGATTTAAAATTAATAAATTAATTTAAAAAGAGCCAAGTGAATATTAAATAAATTAATGTGTATTATTTTAATACTTATTCACATAGGAGTATGCGAACTCTTGCGAGTTGTCATGTTGACAACATAGGAGTTTGCACTCTAATTATGCACGTGTTGTCTACACTTAGGAGTTAGGGCATTATTTGAGCACATGGTGTCTACAACATTCTAGACACCTCATCATGTTCTTATTGTGGAAGATATGTGCTTAGTTGTCATGCTTATCTCCTAGTTCTTTCTAGACACATTCTAGATGCATCTTAGAGGCCTTTATATACAGGCTCTCCTAGTGTGTATGGACATCCTCATGTGCTTCTACAAGCACTCCTAGTCACTTGGGGGGGGGGGGGGGGGGGGGGGGTCCGATTCTTGGTGAAATTGTGAATGTTGGAGAAGGAAGAAATTTTCGAAAAGGAGAAGGTTCTAAGAGGAGGAGCTTCTCTACAATTTTTTGAGGCGTAGCGAATTAGCATCAGTGTCTAGGTAGGCACTCGTGATTATTTTGCATATTTTATTATGCTCTTTCTCTTCCTGTCTTCATCGTGTTTGCTAGATGATTGTTTCGATAATTCTTGTGATGTATGTTTTATACTGTGAAATAAAATTGTTTAAAATAAAATTTGATTTATATATATAATTGGGATTATGTTTCAATGTTTTAAAAATAATAAATAAATTTATAAAAAAAACATTTTTGGGAGGGTGGTTCACCCCACCCCATCCCCATTCACTTACTTGCTTTGCCGATGGTCGCTTGTACCTGCTGTCGCAGGTACTACGACTACCATCACAGGCCCTACGACAGAGGGCAAGGCCGCACAACCTTTGTAATGAGTCTTTCAGCAATTTTTAAATTGCTTAAAACTATAAATGCCATCCTTTTAATATATGGGAAAGTTTTGAATTTTATTAAGTTTTAGTAATAGGTATTAATTAATTATATATATATATATATATATATATTAATATTAGTATATGTTAAATAATATTTGATATTTAATATATATTAATGTTATAACAATGTTTAAAATAAAGTATTAAGTAATAATAATTTATTAATTATTATTAAAAGAGGAGAGATATTAACATAGTATTATATTTAGAATTTAATAATTAACTTAATTAAATTGAGTTTAGTTAAGGTTAATTATTAGAGTGTATTATAATTGAAAATTAATGTCATCGGTAATATTAGGTTCATTATAATTGCAAATTGATTTATTGGAAATCAATGAATAATTTAATTTAATGGAAATGGAATTAAAAAGGAAATTATTTATTGGAAGTTATTTCAATTATTATGTATGTTTATATTAAATTATTAATAGAATATTTGTTATCCTATTAATAGTTTCAAAATAAGAGATAATGATAAGTAATTAAAGAGTTTTAATTACTTATTATTAAAATATTTTTGGGAGCAAAATTGGTTATTGTAATTTAATATATTTAACTAGAATACTTAATTAAATTTTTATTTTTCGTAAGTTGTGCATTTATATGGATATGATATGTCATTATTAATTAATTTAATTAAATGTGATTTAATTAAGATTAATTAATAATGAATGGCGTTCAAAGTAATTTTTAATATATTGATTTTAATAAAGTTATAAGCTTCTTATTCAAAGATCGATAAGTAGTATTCTTATAATTTGAATAAATAATTATCCTTTAGTTATTTTTAGAAAATTGTTTTAAAGTAATGGGGGATAATTCTATGTTTTATTCGAAGAGATAATGGGTTGACTTGGAAATTGAATGAAGAATCTTATACACTTGAAATATACTTGAAACAAAAACTGAAACCTTATATTTGGCTTAACTATGTGATTGCAAAAGCAAACCAAAACATGTGTTTGTATCTTGTTTCTCTATGCTATATGTGTTTTGGGTTTTTGGGATTTGTCCTAGCTTTGACTAGTCTTAGGTTCTTACCAGAGGCTCGGGGGTTATGAGATGTGATGTCATGCTAATGTTATTTGATCTCGATCTTTTTAATACCCAACCATGGTAATGTGATGGTATTCTCTATGAGATATTTGTATTTACCGATTGTTATTGCTTACCAGTTTTCTCGTGTGAAGCTGAGGTGTATGTATTTGAGATACTTGACTTAACCATTTTTTTGAGTCATCGATCAGTTATACTTGGGTTACTTTCTAGTCACCTTGATGGGACTGAAGTGTTTGTTTTGATCTTGATGATGTCATGTTGTGACATGTTTTGACTTGACCATTTTAGAGTCTTCGATTAGTATTATTTTGGAATACTATATGGTTTCTCGATGAGGACTGATGGATATTGTGATTATCATCGATACCTTTAGTTGCCAATAGAGAACTGTTGTGGTCATGATTACCAATGGATGCTTTTCAGTTGCTCATGGAGATTTGATGTTCTTATTGTAGATTATCTTTTGGTATTTTTCTAGTTGCTTGTATAGGACTGAGGTGATTTTGTGATTTATGATTCCATGAGCCTAGGGTAGGTTATCTACTTGTAGTGTCGGGAAGTGGCTTGCAATGGAGGTTCGGGCCCTAAGTGGCTGCCAGGGTAACTCATTGTAGGTTGTTTTAACAAGTGAAAACATTTACACTAAATGGGGATTAAAATGAACCTAATAAGATAATTTTATGTTCTCGCCCATGCCTCGAGTGCTAGTACAGACTAGGATGGGAGTAGAGAGAATGCTTGGTTGCGACCTTGCATTCCGTAGTATGTCTCGTCAGTACGAGAGGATACTAGTGGCCACATAGGGATCACTAGGGGGCCGAGGTCTATTGAGAGACTACTAGGGTAACTCTAGCGTGATTCGTGTGATGACACTTTCCCACAGTTTACATAGTAGATTCCTACATGTCTTTGTTGTGCCTTTGGGAATTAGATGTCGTTCTATGTTGGAACCTTTGAGTTAGTATACTTTTAGGATTTCTTGGACTTAGAGAGTACTTGTGTTATGTGATTTGATATCCTGTTTGGGACTTGAGACTATCTCCTCAGTGTGGTGGGACTGGGCTATTTAGGTTCCACGCGGTTGGGTGGTAGTGCTTTTTCACTCTTACCATTTGAGATCCGTTTGTAGACACCATGGCTGGAGCATTCTTGGTTGGTATTCATCTTCATCCTGTTCTTGGATCTTATGATGGATGTTATTTACTGCTATGTTTCTTTATATTGATGATTAGCATGTGATAGATGATGTTATCTACTTTGTAGGATCATCTTATGCTTTATTCTTGCATGTTAGATTTCTTTATGCATATGTTGTAGCATGTTAGATTTCCTTCTGCATATGTTGTAGTATGTTTTAGGAGTGACATCCCTACTATGATAATGCCAATGATCTCTTCGGTGACTTGGGATGTTACGTGTGAAGGGATGGCTAGGGCCCACAATGGTCTAATAATGCTATTGACGGTTGGGAGGAACCACACACTTAGTTAGTTATGTTTTATGATGGATGGTTATCTTTTATGATGGTTGTTATATCTTTATTAATGGATGGATGTATCATGTATGTTATTGGTTTCATTTACTTTATTGCACTTGTATCATGGATTTGATGAGGATGATGTATCTTTATTTTTACATATGTATATTCTTTTAAGCCTTTCATACCCTGCGACATGTATAGTGGATGATAGAGCATTTCGAATTTAATTGCCAAGAGACATTTAGAAAAAAAATGTATATTATGGACATTGGACTTTTTAATTATTCTTTCATGTGGATGTGGTAGTTGTTAGACTTAGTATTAATTTGATCAAATGTGACTCAATGTCTTGGGATCCTTAAGGAATGTAACCCATTATGTATGCTTATGTATGCTTTAGTTGTATGTATGTTATTATTTCCGCTACTATGTGTTTGATATGAATGACTTATCTTTCATGATAAAAAAAAAATTGGTTGCCAAACTTGTAAAAATATAGGTTAATTCTTTTGGATCCCTTGGTGGGGCATTACAGGAAGTGGGATACTATCTCCATGGACTTCATTTTTGGTCTCCCAATGTCTTCTCATTGTCATGATGCCATCATGGTGACAATTGAGATATTGACCAAGGTCACCCACTTCTCACTCATTTGTACCACCGTCAGAACACATACATCTAGGTGGAATGTTGTAGCCACATGAGATACCTAAGTGGAAGTGGGATACTATCTCCATGGACTTCATTGTTGGTCTCCCGATGTCTCCTTGCTGTCATGATGCCATCATGGTGACAATAGAGACATTGACCAAGGACACTCACTTCTCACCCATTTCTACCACCTTCACATCACCAATAGTTGTGCAGGTGTTCTTGCGAGACATTTTCAGGCTTCATAACATTCCTCATAAGATCATCTTAGATAGAGACTCCTTGTTTGCATCATCCTTTTGGAGAGAGTTGTAGACAACATTGGGTACTAGGTTGAATTTTAGTACAACATATCACCCTCAAACATAAGGATAGATAGAGAGTGTTAATAAAGTATTGGAGGATATGTTATGGATGTATGTGATGGATCATCAGGTTAAGTGGTCTGCCCCTCTCAAACACAGAGGAGGATTGAAAGTTGATAGTGATTGGTTGCAGTCTCTCCAATAGTTGGCACTGTTGTCACTGTTTACAGGGAAAAGAGGGTTAGTTTTAGAGATAATTTCACAGTGATAAATTTATTTACCAACAAAGATTGAGAACACATATAAATATTCATATAAGGGTAGATGGAATTTAATCTTTCAAAAATTAATATAAGTATGATTACTTTAATATTGGACCAAGTAAATGATGAAATCTCCCCACTGTAGATAATAATTAGTTGGAAACCAAATCAAAGGTCCCATCTCATAAATAAGAAAGAAAATTAATCATGCACTTTCCTAATTACAACGAGCTTGAATAATATAGTAAAAAAATGCCCAATTTTAAATCAAAAGACTTCGCATGTTTTGGATTCTAAAATATATGCAAAATCATACAATATCCAAATCATAAGTGCCACATAAAATTTTGTTCATGCTAACGAATCTAGAATAAATCCAAACATAAACTATAATGATCACAATGATATCCGACATAAGTTTGGCAAAGATTCAACCCAAGAAAACATACTATAAATCTATAAATATCAATAACAATCAAGACATAATTCCACCCACGTTTTTAGTTTATGAATTCAACATGTACAAACCACAAGTGTCATAGAAATCCAATCAGACCAACATGAACCTCGTACCACAAGTAATTTGATTCCCAAATACCTAGGCAATGCCAAATTAACATACCACTAGACAAGTGGGGTCATTATCAAACTTTGAATAAGATATCTAATTTTATCAAGGGCAAAATTAGCCACTCTTTCACCCATTTTGTTATTCACCCCATAATAATGTTGAATTTCATAGTAGTTGAAAGATTGGAGATGAAGTTTAATAATGTCCTAAATATATTGTAATGAACGAGTACACAATTTATTGTAGGTGACAACTTGGAAAATTATGAAAGAGTTATCAACAATCTTGAACTTATTTATATTTAAAGAGTAAGTCATTTCTAAACCATACTTCAATGCAAAGACTTTCACAAAGTTATTAGTACCTGCGCCAATGCAGGCACAAACAAGCTTGACAATAGAGTTGCTGGTTGACCTAATGACAATTCCAATTTCATACTTGTTTAGATTCCCTTGTGAAGCGGGCATCATTTTGTTTTTTTTGGGCAAAAGTGGAAGACTACTATATATATATATATATATATAAATAATATTAATTGGTTTAAAAAGAGCTCATGAGGAAAAGAATTAGAAATAAAACCCACATTCAACACTCATAGAGTACAAAATATGGCCAAATCAGTCTTATCATATGACTGCTACAACAACAACAAGGAAAATGATAATGGTCAGCAGAAAATGTAGCTCCCTGTTCACATTTTGAGCAAAGGTAAAATAACCTAATAAATATCAACACCAACAACATCGCCAATCATAATTCATAGTTTCCCATAGATCTATTACCATAGATTCCATCTACATCCATCAAAGGACAAACCATCTTGATAGCAAGAAATCATCTTGCTATCAAATTTTCAAACTTTTAGCCTTGAAACTATTCCATATGTTCCCTCTTCCAACATCACTATCTTCTCATACTCCTGCAAGTCCATCTTCTTGTTAATGCAACTAAAACAAACCTATCCCCATCAAATTTTAGCTGAAACATATTATCAATTTTTTTCCCCATTCTATGACAACATATTGTTCACAAATTGAATAGAAGAGATTGATCCTGGAACAAGAAACTTATGTAATAAAGGCCAAGATTTTGAAAGTTTGTTGTCCCAACAAGAATATATCCTCTTAGTGCCCATAGTCTTATAAAGATAACTAAAAGCTACATCTGAAATATTTTTCTTAATACGATCAAGAATTTGTGAAGGATCACACATAAAGATAACTAAGAGCTACATCCAAAATAATTTTCTCAATACGATGAAGAATTTGTGAAGGATCATTAAAATGTGTCCTAAAGATCTTTTTATTTGTTTCTAAAGAAGGAAAGAAAGACTAATATCCCACAAACACCAAACATACATGACCAAAATAACAATGTATGACTCTAAAAATAAAGAAGTAACTAAGGGCCCATTTGGTTACAAGCATAGGAATATAAAAGGAGAATGGAAAATAGGAAGGGGAATGAGAATGGAGAATGGAGAATGGGAGTGGAAAATAGAAATCCCAATCCTATTTGGTTCACCTAAAACATGATACAGAAGTAGAAGTCGAGCTGAACCCATAGACCAATTGTACACCAGCTTGAATTACTTCAATCTGCCGGAAGGGAGAAGATCCAAAGAAAATAGGTCAAAAGTGAGATTAATCATAGCTACAACCAATAAAGCAACCAAAGCGAAGCAATCCAAGAATAAAAATATGTTTAAGGAAGTAATCTGGGCATTGCTACCATGAGCGCCAACCTGCAAAACAAAAGGGCAGCCTCCTGTATAGTCCTGGAGGAAGGTTCTGAATGATTTTCTTTCGACGTGGGGTTTGTTGCAACTGAAAGATCATCTCTTGATTGATCGACTGCAACAACAACAACATCGCCTTCCAATTGATCGACCTTAGCAACAATTTCCCTCGAAATAGAATTTCACTGCCAAATAAACACCCAGAATATTACTTAGAAACTTTAGAAAAAAAAAGAAAATTGGAGAAGATGCATAGAACATTGGTTGTAGCCATTTCTCCGACTTTTGGGTACTTCCACTCGAATGCACGGAAGGCATAAGCCCCACACAGTAGGTCTGCGATGAAGTCAAACTGAAGAACAAGGCCCACAAACCAAAGTGGCTTGTCCATTCCTATTCTCCATTCCAATAACATGTATTTATGGGAATGGACTTGTGCTCATTTTGGGGTTAAAATGGGAATACGTATTCCTATTCCCTATTCCCATTCCACACACCAAATGAAGAATACAACATGATATTCTAATTTTCAATGATTATTCCGATTCGAGCAACCAAACGGGCCCTAAGAGCAGAAGGAAGATTGTTTTTGAGGCCAATTTTGATTTAGTCTAAATCAATTCATCTCCTTATAAAAACAACTCCAACCTACTAGTACTTAATTGTAAAACAAAATTTACTGTGATCAATACTTTGCCATACAAGAGAGACACTATTATTAGAATAGTCCACAATTTAATAATCTTTAATTTTATTGTTTCGAAGACTGACTAAAATTTATGATTTATTCTTAATAGATTACAATTAAATTAACTAATAATAACTATGATTCAGTTTACATTGGTATTATGAGTTTCTGCATTATACTAAAAAAAATGTCTTAATATTTGATTCTAATTTATCAACTACTTATACTCTTACTCTGATATTAATTATTTTCAAAGCACGGTTTCCAAATTGCATTATAACCAATCAAAATCCAAAGCATCAAAAACCCTAAACGGAAGTACATTATTTAACAACTCCTCATAACAATACGGAGATTCCTACCTATCCTACTAACTGCACGTTCTGCATAAACAATAAATATATATGTGCCTACATTCCGTCACTTGACAGACAAATGCTATTTTACTCTTGCCGTCCAACGATTCCTGCTCCATCTATAAATACCAGACAAACCAGAGACAATATGCTCTGTACAATTTTTTTCTGGGCAGTAGCCTAAAGGGGGAACAAACAAAGATTCCACGTCCACTTCCATGTCTTCATTTAGCAGGTATGTTTAGACATTGTTCTCTATGTACTTAAATCTTTCATTTCACTATCAATGGCTTTTGAAGGGTAGTGAGAAGTTAAATGGAGGCAGAGTTTTATCTATCCCTTCCTCTTACTGCCTTCAAAAGCTTTGTTCCTCATATTTCTTTATGCAGTTAACAGGCATGGGGTTGATAAACCTCTGCATCCATTTTGATCCTTCACCCTGTAAAGCTCATAAATAGTTAAAAATCTTTTCAGTTCAGCAGTATTTCTCTTTCAACCCAATTTATTATTGAGCAGATCCGCCTAATATTTAATGTGGGTTTCTAAAGATCGTTTTTTAAAAGCTAAATTTCAGATCTGGGTTATTCCTTGCTGTGTTGATTATTTGATTGGATTCATTGTGATTTGTGTTGGGATTTATTTTAAGTATTGTCGAAAATTTGAACTCTCGCTAATTTTTGGTTGAATTCCATTGGGACTGGAACGAATATGTGTTCTCTTGTGGAAGATTTGTGGTTGAATTTTATTATACCCTGTGACGATTCTCCTGTAGAAGATTGATGATTGAGTTTTCTTATGACCTATAATAGATTGTAATAAATTTGTGGCTGAATTTCATTGTAATCTGTGACTGCAATGAATTTTTATTCCTTGCAGAAGATTTACCATTTGCGATTCAGCTTCATTATGATCTATAATAGGTTATTATTGTATTTTAAAAAAGATTATACACCAAATAGATGATTATGATCTGAACTTCTGCCATTGAATCAAATGTCTTTGAGTAGTGTAGAATTTGTAGTATAATAGATTTTAAAACTTTATAGAGTTTATCATATTCTATTCTGACATCACAAGAAAATAGGAATTAGGTACACGTACATCTAGAACGCCCAATTTGGGTGTGTATTGTTTTTGATGGATCAATGGACAACATTTGTAAGGGGTTGATCAGACTTTTATAGATGTTTAATTGGGGTTGTAGGATCGGCAATCTAATGACTGCAATTGTCTTTTAGCTGTTTTTCTCTTACATGTCTGCAACTGTTCTCTGAAAAATATTTGAGGGGTTGTGAATATAGAATTGTAGATTGATTGGTTGGTGAATTGATTGAAAAAAATATTTGTTATTTTGTACCGTAAAAAAAATACAGATCACAGTCGCCCATGGCTATCTCGGAGAGGATTTGCACCAGATGTGACAGTTTCCAGAATTTATTAATTAATTTATAAATCATAGAACTGGAGTTCTATGATTTATAAATTAATTAATAAATTCTGGAAACTGTCACATCTGGTGCAAATCCTCTCACAGTCCACCAGAATAAATTTGAGAGGGAACAACTGTCAAGCCAGCACCTCAGCACCTCGAAAACTGGAATAAATTTTAGAGGGAACAATTACAATAGATAATGGTTTTGGTTTAGTTTGGACAATTTTTATTACGTAAGAAAGTAATCTCCGCCTGACGATAAAACTGATCACTGACAAATCAGCTAAAGTAGCCGCTGACAGGAAAAATAAAATGGTTAAATAGCTTAATAATCTTAAACAATACGCAATGAGGGATTCTTTCATTTTTCAACAGAAAATAAATGTGGTCGTACATTGCAGCACACCTGCATGTCTGGTTTTGATGTGACAGCTATCTTTTTGTCTGGCCGCACACCGTGCCCACAGTTTTATCACACCTGCCTTCGCTTCCGGCGATGAGTTGTAAATGTACCATTGTCATCTGCTCAAATTTTCCACATGTTGTTGCTAGTGTTGTGACTACGGATGTACTAATGTAAATCAGTTTCTGTATTAGATTGTGTGGAGGTTTTTACCATCAACGTTTCAAATCACACTAAGTGATCCATCACCAGGATTATGTCTCTTGCTCTCTCAACCTGATAATGGATCACGTAGTGTGATTCGAAATGTTGATGGTAAAAATCTCCACACAATCTAATCCAAAAACTGATTTACATAACTATGATGGATTGTGGAAATCTGATCGCATTACGGATGTACTTGTTTTCATATGAAAAATGGCTGTCAAATAATTTTTGTACAAAGTTATTTGAAGTATTATAATAAACATTGAAATCATCACATCATCTTTATCATCAGACTTCTAATTGAAGGTTTCCTGGATCTTGGATTTGAAGTAGTCATCATAGAAACAATGTATTTGTTTGGTTCACGAGGCAATGTACCCACTTTGTAATTATCAGCTGCTGTTTTTACCATTCTTATGCTGATCAAAACTGCAATTTAATTTTGTAATTTGCATTTTATTAAATTAAAAAGACACCCATTTTCTGAAAATTGATTCACGCGCATACTTTTCATTTAAAATAGTCGTTGAAATGCTATCTAGATTTTGCTTTCTTAAGATCAAGTAATTGATCGCTTTTAGCATGCGAATATTCCTTTTTATTGGTCAACAACGTAGGATATATAAAAGCAGCCATGAATGAAGATTTATATAGCAAGTGTTGTTAGACGATACATGTATTTGTAATTATAAAGCATTCCATGTAGTGTTTAGTATTTGTCATAAACCGGCAATAATAACAGTTAATACCATTTATTATGTAGTTGGTGGATAAGTAGTGCATGGTGATTTGCATTTGTTTAAGTATACATTAGTATTTATAATTGTATTGGTGTGGACACTTAATCAAAGAGGTTTTGGTCAAATTTTTTAATATATTTAGGTAATTATGAAATCAATTGGAAGATCATTTATCAAATGTTTGTGAGTAAATAGTTTCAACTTGACTAAGTACTCGTAACAATTGGAACATGATTGAGAGAACCTTCACTAGAGCGAGAAGATTACAACATTTAGTACATGATTGAAAAAACCTATACTAGAGAGAGGGACAAGGAGGGAGGAGGGGAGGGGAATGTGATACTATGTATAAATAGTTAAAGCAAAGGAGAGAGAAAAAGAGGGGCAAGAGAGATGGAAAAAAACCACAGATACAAGACGTTTAGAGATTCCTAAAGATCTTGCTTTTGACATTAATGGAGACTTCAAAAATAGATGGAGTCTTCATGACATCCTATTTCAAAAACTAAACTCTCTTATTTTCTTATTAATTTTTTTAAAAAAAGTGCAATGTTAAGTCACCTTATGATTTGAATCCTAATTTTAATATTTTTCTAACAAGGCCCTTTGAAATTATCTAAGTTAGACATTTGCAATAAATATTAATAAATAATAATTATATATTATATATAATAATAATAATGTATTATTATTGGATTATATAGTATATTCTTTATTAATATAATAATAATTAATAATATGTCATAATATTTTGTTATTAAGGGCGCACCACAATTATTAATACAAAAATGATGATGGTATCCAATATGAGTAAGGAACTATTTGATTCTTACTATTTAGTATTAGTCTTTGACTTTTAAAACTTTGAATGTTCAATATTCAAAGTATAGTGTTGTGAATCTATGGTATTTCTTAGATATTATCAAATTATATTAAAAAGTCTTCTCAAGTACTATTGTCTCTTTTTCTTGAAAAATAGTCTCTGAACTTTTAGAATAGGGGAGGAAGGGGGAGAGAGAGAGAGAGAGAGAGGGGCTATGAATATAAGAGCTAGATGGGTGAGGAAAGTTAAATTTAGACCCTTATTTTAATATTACTTAGGAAGGTCATTTGAAATGATGCAAGTCTTTTTAAATAAATATAAAAAAGAATAATAATTAAATATTAATATAATAATATAATAATTATATACAATTACTTCAAAATATTTGGATGGTTGGGGACTCCAAATGCACTTTTTTTTTCTTCCTTTAAGAGGACGAAGTCAAGATTGATTTTTATTATGTGTTGTGAATAATAATAATTATAATATATTAAGTTTGAGTTGACTTGAACGTAGGACCTCCCAAATAAGAGGTTCATAGTATATTGCTGTGTTGTAGGCTCTTGCCTCCAAATACGTTGTTAACTACATAAAAGGTATTAATAATGTCTCATTTGATAACAACTCTATTATTGAGAAAATGAAAGTTGTTGCTCTAAGTTTTAGAAATTTTCATATTTCCTATAATTTAGAGAACCCAATTTTGTGGCTAATAAATTGGCTAACATTGGTTCTGTAAGCAATGAAATCATTACTCGGCAAGGAACCATCAACATGTATGAAGATATAAAAATTATCATAAATGAGGAAAAGATTATCATTAGAGGTGGGTGATAATTTATATCGATGGAAATGACAACTCACTGTGATATAATGATCTTTGGTACTGACATGATAAAAAAGCTTATCCTTGTGAGTGATGAGATCATTTGCCACACTTTTTGGGTTCTTAAAGCTAGGCATTTTACATTTCTTTTTTGCAATCGTTGAAAATGTAAGCACCATTGTGAAAATGGGTGGATACATGAATTATGTGGAGTTGAGATCTTGTAAATGAAAAAAGAAGAAGAGAGTTTGCAAGTTTTGTACAAGGGTGCAATTTTGAACTTTCTTGAACAAATGAAAGGGACCAGCTAGGAAATAACCCAAAACTTTGTTGACAATTGGAGAAATGGGAAGGTTGTTCTACATAACAGAAAGGTGGACATCATAGTGGACTTAATAACAAAAGTTACAAGCATCCATAATACAAGTAAGAAATTCTTCAAAGATAGTATGTTCTCTAAGGTAGTGATGAATTTGTTTCCTAAAAGCAAGAGTGAAAAAGATAATTTGGTAAAGAAAAATGCTAGTTTCTTCTAGATGAACTAGATAATGAAAAAATGGAGGAGAGTTTTGAAAGAAATTATGAAAATATATCATCATAAACGATAAATTCACTAGGGTTCATAATCTTCACTTTGTGTTCCTGAATCATTTTAGACATGATAAGGAAATTTTTATCCATTTTTTTTTGCACAATTCTTTGATTTTAAGTGTTAGAAAGCATTGTAATGATCTTGCGAACCCCATCTCACATGAGGGTTTGATGAAGTTAATCTTGAACTATTATGGAAAGCATAAAGTGGAGAAGTTCATGGATCCCAAAGATGAGGCTAAAGAGATAGAAACTACTCAAAAGAAAAGAAAACATGACAAATTGAGAAAAAAAAAGCCAACAAGAAACAACGTAATCTTCAGAGGACTCTTCTTCGAAGATAGAACTAGAAAACAAAAATTTAAGAAAAAATTAGCAAGAAGGTTACGGCTTTTGAGTTTGAAGATAGTTGAGAGTGAGAATACTAACGATGAAGATTTATAAAGTCTTGATGAGGACGGGGAAGCAAACAAAGGGGGAAAAAACCAAGAGGAAGCTAAGGAAGAGGGGGGAGTCGAGGAAGAGGAGAAGAATGAAGAAGACAATGAAGACAAAGGCGCTATGAATTAGGACGATTGTGTCCACGTGGAGATTAATCAGGAAGAGAATGGTGCTACTATATTGCATGATATTGACGTTAATAGGGGTCTTGAGTGAATTGAAGGAAAATAAGATACTAAGAAAGATCACAAGGCTGTAAACTAGGCCAGCGGGGGTGAAACTCCTTTAAAGGAGCCTCCAAAGAACCCTCATTATGGCTTGACGATGAACTCTTCTTTTTTGCATAATGTCAAGACATAGAATAAAGGTTATTTAAGGATGTTTCTTTTAGTAGGAATTTGGAGGATCTCAACGATAGATATCATCTAATCAATCAAGGGTAGGTATACTTATTGCTACAAATTTGATAAATGGATGGTCAAGGAGAACAATAAGCTTAACAATGGACCATAAGAGCTTTGAAAGATAATGGATGAAGTCATGAAGGGTTCCAACAAGGAGAGTGACTATTTCATATAACAACTTCAAGGTCATTATGGAGGGTTCATTTGCATTTGATGAATGAAAGAAATGAGAAAATTGGAACGATGTTGAAAAACATTATTCTTCATAGCCACAAAGGTCTCAGAGCTTCAAGGATAAATCTCTAATGTATGCATGCTTTTCAAGAAATTCTAAATTAATGAAGAAGGAACCTTTACTGTTATGAAGGATGGACTTGGCAACACAACTTAAGCTAGTACCAACAAGAAGATCGAGAGTGAAAAGAAGGATAGTCCAAAAGAGAAAATTAATCTCATGGAGTCGCTCTAAAGTATAGAGAATTTGGAAAATGAGACTGAGAATCTCTTGATGGAGTAGGTTTAGCTGGTTCTTTTTTATGCTTGTGGTCTCATGCTGGTCTTTTTTGTATCTTGGTTTTTGTTGTGTTCTTGTTGGGTCTGTTGTTTGTTTAGTCTGATGGTTTGTTTTGGTTTGCTTTCTTTGTGCTACCTTTCTTGGGGTAATTTCTACTTTTAGTGAAATATCTTGAAAATCTATCTTGTGAGATACTATAAAGGGTTTTGGGGTTGCTTCAAACCCAATTTTACAATTAATAAAATAAATAAATACAATTATTAGATTATGTAATATATAAATTATTAATATAATAAATACTACATGATAATGTGCTATTATTAAGGCAGGAACATAACTATTAATCTTACATGATGATGATTATGTGTTATGAAGAAATTAGAAATGACTATGACATATGTAATGTGAGTAATGAACTATTTGACTCTATATTAATGTGAGATTATTATTTAATATTAATCTTTATCATTTTAAACATTTAAATATATAAATTCAAAAAATATATCAATATATTTAAAATGATATATAATATATTATTCAATTAAATTATTTTAAAAATATTTGAAACAAAAATACATTTTAATAATATAAGAGCTAGAGGAAGGCACAAAGATTAAGAGGGGTAAGGAAAGAGATACATAGAAATATAGGAGATGTGGGAAAGAGAGAAGAAAGGTAATGGAGAGAAGTTGTGGAGACATCTAGAGACTTCACTTTTGACATCTATAAAGTCTTAAAAAATGGATGAAAACTTCATGGTAAAGTCTCTTGAAAAATCCTAGTCCCATTTCAAACTCCCCTCCTTGCCGAAGGCTAAGTACTATTGTGATTATTTGTAGATTTTGTGTTTCAACTAGTGATTAAAAATTGAATGTATGAACCAATTACATTTTACTATATATACATTTTATTACAAATTTTACATTTATATAGTGCACTTGAAATATTTTTAACTTAAAAAATTTGAACAATTATTTATCGTTGATATGATTGTCTAAATAGAGTTGAGTCTTATGGGAGCAAGCAATCATTTAGCTACTTATATATTATAATAATATTTTATATTTAGCGATTTATGATTATAAATTTAGATTTTTAAAATTAAACACATAATAATATAAGAATTAATATATAAAATATAAAATATATTTTTAGAATATTATAACTTTTTTCATATATATATATATATATATATATATATATATATATATAATAATTTATATATTATAAAAAATAAATATAATATATAATATTCAATTAATAAATATAAAATTTACAATTATTCATTAATTTTTTAAATTAGTTTTTTAAAATATATTCTTACTTAGACACCATGTGACACTTTTTAAAAACTATATTTAAAATTCAATGTTGAGTCATTTTATGATTTACACCATTATTTTAATTTTTTTTTAACATAGCAAAATATAAAATAATAATATATAGTTATTGGATTATAAAATATATGATTTATTAAAATTAATAAAAATAATACTATATGATAGCAGTCTATTATTAGGGGAGGATCACAATTATTAGTCTATTATGATGATGATTATACATGATATTTAGAAATTAGAATTGACTTTGACGTATGTAATGTGAGTACTTTGACATATGTAATGTGAGTACTAAACTAATTAACTCTATATTAATGTGATATTACTATTTTAAACTTTTAATGTTTGATGCTCATAGTTATACCTCTCCATTTTTCTTGTTTTTAAAGCACTATGCTATGAATCTATGATATTTGTTAGAGATTATTAAATTACATTAGAAAAAATTGGCCTCTATCTCCTATTTAAAAAAAATAGTCTCCCAAGTCTTCCTGTCTCCTTGGTAACCTTGTAATGCAGGAGCATCCTTCATCACTCAAAAATATTTTCTTTTCAGTATTTTCTATTTTAATAAGGACTAGTAGACAAGGTGGTGTTGGAAATTTGATTGAAAAGCTCATTGTTGTTGAAGATTAAAGAGGGAGATTCTTGTAAAAGATTGTTTTCAATCATTGTTTTTCCATTGATGTCAAACCTGCTATATGTAGAGATGATATTCGCTTACAAGATTCATGCACTATCACTTAGTTGATTGATGAAGAGGATTTGATCAACAAGATGTAACAAAAGCACCTAAAGGAAGGGTTGAGTTATGATATTGTAATGAAGTGCAAGAATCAGTTAAGACAATGGTCAAGTAATGTATTGATGACAAACTCAAAGATATAGAGGTTGGTCACATGATGCAGTGCAAGGCAAGAGAATCCCCAAAGGAGATGTCCTAGACCCCTACTATAAAACCATGCAGCAGAAACATAATAACAAGAAGCAACAATGCAAGATCTGATACCAAATCATAATAATATATTCATAAAATATAACTAATTACATCAATGTGCCAGCCTGTAAGGCCTTTTCGGTTATGGCCAAACACAAAGCAAGTAATAGTTCTGCAAGATCCCTCAAGATCCAATCCCAAAACCCTGGCTACTAGCTCTCCTCAAAATTCGCTCTTCCAAGCTCCTCTACTTCTCCTTGCTGAATGATCTTGCCTAAAGACTTCCCCACAACCCCTACTTATACCAATCTAAGCCACAGGTTGGCCCAGAACACAAATTAAATACAAATACATAAATTAAATGCCAAAGTCGGCCTCCTACAACAATTAAATTCTCAAAATTGATGTCTTAGTAAAATTGTGATATCTCTTAGCTCCGGATGAATTAGAACTTGTGCTTCGAACCGTAGATAGAAATCTAGGCTCTCTTCAATTCTTGAAATTTTCATCATCTAACTCATTATAGAAAATTAGTTACACGACTTGCAACAAGCACCAAATTTCCAGACCATGTCGAGTAGCAAAAGACCATGCCGAGCTCCCAAGACCATGCCAAACAACCATAGACCAAAATCCCTCTCAAACATGCAGGATTGCAAGAGAACCCAAGATGCTTTTACATCATCACACTTAGATACATTGGAAGAAGAAGTTGTAACAAGGTTGACTGTGAAGCTTTAACTTTGATCATTAGAAGGTGCCGAGCAAGTCAGCTGAAGTCGAGCAAATTCTTAATAGAAGCCGAGTAACAAAATTTTTAGTTAGTGCTGAGTGATCTTCAAGTGCCAAGTAAAAGATCAGGTGCTGAGCATCAAAAAAAATTTTAGTTAGTGCTGAGTGATCTTCAGGTGCCGAACATCAAGAAAAAAATAGTTGATGGTGAGTAACACAGTATGTGCTGAGCACTAGTATTTCAATAGTGCCGAGCTGCTGCATATTTCAAATGATGAAGATTTACCAAATCTGAAGCTGACATAGTGGTTGCATTGAATTTTGTGAACAAGTTCGAAGATAAGGATGATGAGTTGTTGGCACAGAATCTTATGTAAACTATTTTTAGGTGAATTCTAAAGGATTATTCAAGAAGTTTCTAGAGGAAAGAGAATATGGAATAGATACAATGTATCTCACCTAATCCATGCGAATTGAAATGAAAAATGGAAGAATGGAGCAGGAAAAGGAACTCCAAGATTTCTATTTAAGAAATCATAGACCAAGAAGGAACAAGCTGCTAATCTTGTTGCTACAGAAGTGCCAAAATCTGCGAAGTGATTGAAAGGGTGTCAAGGAGGAGACATCTAGGAGAAGGAAGAGCACAGAGGCTCTGCTTCTACAAGTGGTCATGAAGAGATGATTGCACTGGTACATTGAGTATGGAGACTCAAAGACAAACCTTGAAAGAAAAGGCAAGCAATTAAGAGTTGCAGAGATGGAAGGCCAGGCAAGGATATGAGCTGTGAAGTGATATGAAATCTGCAAGATAAGTTGTATGTTGTAGTTAGGTCAAGATTTTCTAATACTCTCTAGCAATTGTATTAGATCTGAAAATCCTATGGACTTAGGTTGGCCTAACAGCCATTTGTAAATCCTTTAACAGGGTGGCATTCCAAGTGAATGTTCTAAAGTCCTTTTACCAGGCCCACTTCTAATAGGGTGGTTAAGTCCTCCAACGAGGTCACATTTAACAGTGTGTATTGTAAGCCTTTAACATGGCATGTCTTTCACAGGGCATCGCTTCAGAAGGGCGAGAATTGAGTAGCATGTTATTGGTGGTTTTCTCAAATTGGGTTTCCACATAAATCACTGTGTCATGTGTTGATTTCTTGTGTGTTGTACTTGCATGTTGATTTACAGTAACTTGCTAATTAGAAAAGTTAAATTTTACATGAATGAATGATTGAATGGGTTTATCACACTCAGTGAAAAATTTACTAGGGACATTTGAACGTTGAATAATTGATTCACCCCCCCCTCTCAGTTATTGTAAAGCAATTCTAACAATTGGTATCAGAGCAGTCTGCTGATTTAGTTTCAAGGTACTAGAAGCACGAAGATCAAGATGTCCAAGAGAGAAGTTCCCAAGCTTAACAAAGACAACTTTGTTGCATGGCAGAGTTTGATGAAATTGCACCTTGGATCAATAGGTCTCTATGCACAAACTTCAATTGGAACAGAACATGTAACTCCAACAGGACCTCTTACTGCAGATGATTTGAACAAAAAGAAGGAGCACAATCAAGCAATGTTGGAGATTGCCTCTACACTTAGCTATGATGAATATGATGATGTCAAAGACTGTGACACTACATTCAAGATGTGGAAAACCCTGTCAGAAATCTATGGAGGAGATTAGAATCTCTAGAGAGCAAAAAGAGAAAGTCTAAGAGAGAAGTTTGATGACATGAAGATGGAGGAAGGTGAGAATGCTGCTCACTATGCTACAAGAATAAAAGAAGTGGTGAGTGCAATAAGGAGTCTAGGTGGTCAACTAGAAGAAGAAACATCCATCAACAAACACTTGAGAACTCTGCTTCCTATCTATGCCATAAGAGTTTTAGCCATTCAAGCGCTGAGGTGTGTACAAGGGAACACACTAACTTTTGAAGGAATAGTTGGAAGACTGACTGCATTTGAGTTGTCCAATTTTGACAATTACAGACTTGAAAACCTTGAATCTGCTTTCAAGGCCAAAATGACAATAAAAGATACAGAGGAGGACACATCAAGCAAAAGAAGAAAAAAAGGAAAACATGCATCTAGTGATAGCAGCAGAAATGAGGAAGATGTGGAATAGTTAGAAGTACTACTGGCCAGAAAATTTCATAAAGGTAAAGGTAAATTCAAAGGTAAGCTTCCTATCATATGTTTCAATTGCAATGAAGTAGGTCATATAGCTGCAAGATGCCCACAGAAGAAAAACTTTAAAGAAGGAAGCAAGTTCAGGAACAAAAGAGAAGATGATAGCAAAGATTATAAGGAGAAAGACAAGATATGCTACATTGTTGAAGAAGATTATGATGAAAATGATGATGAAGTAGTCTATGTAACCATGAAGGATGAATCAGACAAAGATGAAGATGAAGCAACAACATTGGTTACCTGTGTGAAGAAGAATGGCAAGTGGATCATAGATAGTGGGTGCTCACATCACATGATAGGAGATAAAAGTAAGTGCATTACCTTTACTCAATATGATGAAAATAGCGTTAGATTCGGTAATGATGCCCCATGTCAAATCAAAGGAGAAGTCTCTATCAAACTTGTAGAGAAAATTTCATGTGACAATGAATACTATGTTGAAGGATTGAACTACAACTTGTTGAGTGTATCTTAGTTAGGCAATGTACGTTGCAAAGTGGAATTTGGAAACAAAATGGCCAAGATCTATGATATTGATGGAAATATGATAGGAAAAGGTGAACAAACCAGGAGTAATATGTTTTACCTAGATATGGAAGAAGCAACATGTCTTATTGTCAGGCTTGATGATGTGTGGTTGTGGAATAAAAGGCCGTGTCATGTTAATTTTGATAATATGATCAACATTAGCAAAAAGAACAAAGTCAAAGGATTGCCCAAGTTAAAGAAACCTAAAAACACAATGTGTAAACAATGTCAACTAGGGAAGATTACTAAATTTAGTTTCAAAAGAAAAGAATACACTTCCAATGAAATTCTAGAGTTAGTTCATACAGATTTATGCGGTCCAATAGAAGTACAAAGCTACCTAGGAGACAGATACATAGTGCTATTTGTAGATGATTATTCCAGAATGATGACTACTATGTTCTTAAAACAAAAATCTGATGCATTTCAAATGTTCAAGTGGTATTTGACTAGATTTGAGAAGGAAACAGGAAAGAACCTGAAATGCCTAAGGTCAGACAGAGGAGGTGAGTTCACATCAAGAGAATTTGAAGCATTTTGCAATGACAGAGGTATCAAAATGTAAATGTTAGCACCAAGAACTCCACCACAGAATGGTATTGCTGAAAGGAGAAATAAGTCAGTGATTGACTGTGCCAGAACTTTGATGATGGAGAAAAATGTTGCACTTAAGTACTGGAGGGAAGCTGCAAGTACTGCAGTCTACACACTAAATAGAGTTCAAGTCAAGAAAGGTACAAATGCAACACCCTTTGAATTATGATATGGTCATTCACCTAATGTTAAACATTTCAAAGTGTTTGGTTGTAAATGCTATATTCTAAAAGACACTAGAAATGGAAAGTTTGATGCAAAAAGTAATGAAGGTATATTTCTTGGATACTCCACTAGAAGTAAAGCATATAAGTGTTTGAATACTAACACTAGCAAAGTTGTGGAGAGTGCAAATGTAAATTTTGATGAGCATGCAAAAGTTCAGGATGATGAGTCAAAGAAAATAGAGGACTATAGATCCTTTGTATACTTCTATGAAGGAATGATAGCTGAAGACAATACTACAAACCAAGTTGGGAATCAGCAAGAAACTTTAGTATCTATCGAGTCTCAACTAGTGAATGCCAAGTTGCATTCAGAAGTTGAGCTGTAGAATATGGAACATGCACACTCTGATTTTGAAAACAATATACATGAAAGGAATGGTGAATTACTTGATGAAGAAGAATGAAATGACTCTGAAGCTGAAGGATCAAATGTAGAAAGAAGGACTGAACCCAGATTAGCTAAGTATGTAAGAAGATATCACCCTGTAGATCGAATCATTGGTGATAAGGATGCTAGACCAATGACCAGGAATAGACTAAAAAATGAATCATGTCTACTAAGCAAGGTTGAACCCAAAACAGTCAAAGATGCGCTGCAAGATGATGACTGGTATAAGGCCATGAAAGAGGAGATATATCAGATTGAGAAAAACAAAACTTGGTCTCTAGTTCCCAGACCAGTTGATAAGAATGTAATTGGTACCAAATGGGTGTTTAGAAAAAAACTTGGCGAGAATGGTGAAATAACAAGAAACAAAGCTAGACTGGTTTGCAAAGGCTATGCGTAAGAAGAAGGATTGGATTATGGAGAGACATTTGCTCATGTTGCAAGAATGGAAGGAGTAAGAACATTACTTGCATACACTGTATATAAAGGTTTCAAAGTCTACCAGATGGACATGAAGTCAGCTTTTCTGAATGGTATACTGGAGGAGGAAGTCTATATAGAACAACTAGAGGGATTTGTTGATGAAAAGAACAAGGACATGGTTTGCAAGCTATATAAAGCACTTTATGGATTGAAGCAAGCACCCAGGGCATGGTATGAAAGGTTTCACAAATAGCTTGTGAAAATAGAATTTGAAAGAACAGATGACAACAGTAATTTGTACATCAAAGTTGAGGAAGGTAAAGACATTTTGATTTCAGAAATCTTTGTTGATGACATAATATTTGGAGGAAAAGATGTTTTATGCAAAGATTTTGTTGATCAAATGAAGCATGAGTTTGAGATGTCAATGTTTGGAGAAATCAAATTCTTTGTTGGATTAAAAGTACACCAGTTGAAGCATGGCATATTTGTGACCCAATCTAAATACATCAAGGAAGTACTCAAAACATTTGGGCTAGAAGACTCAAAATCAATCAGCACACCAATGACAACTGGACATAAGCTATCCAAAAATGATGAGTCCACTGAAGTAAATCAGACATTATATAGGTCAATAATTGGAAAGTTGCAATATGTTGTACATAGTAGACCAGGCATTACATTAGCTATTAGAATAGTGGCTAGATTTTTTGCCAATCCAAGAGAAAACCACTTAATGGTAGTAAAGAGAATATTGAGATACTTGAAAGGAACTAATGATTTTGGTTTGTACTACAAAATGGATGAGAAATTTGAATTGAGAGCTTATACTGATGCAGACTAGGGAGGTAACATTGATGATAGAAAAATCACCAGTGGAGGAGCACTTTCTTAGGAAAGAGGTTGATCAAATGGACAAGCAAAAAGCAAAGCTGCACCTCACAATCTATTGTTGAAGTTGAATATGTGGTAGCTGCTATAAATTGCACTAATATTGTGTGTATCAAACACTTACTGCAAGGTATGAAGGAAGAGGTAATTGAGTCAGTGACACTTTATTGTGATAATACAAGTGCGATCAATATATCAAAGAACCCAGTTATGCATGCTAAAACTAAACACATTGTAATTAAGTATCACTATGTAAAAGAGCTAGTGGAAGATAAACAAGTGAAAATGGAATATGTTAGCTCAAAGGAAGATATTGCTGATATCTTCACAAAAGCACTACTTAAAGATGCTTTTGAGTATCTTAGAGGTAAGTTAGGGGTGATACCCCTAGCTAAAGCTACTTAAAGCAAAAGCAAGAATACCCTGCATCAAATAAGCTGAATGTTGAAGATTTTACACATTGATGCGGAGAATATTTACTTTGGGATTCATGCCTAAAGTAATAGAGGTACTAAAAGCTTCAAATCAGTCACAAGCAAGGTGACAGAGGGAGATTGACTAAATCTGTAAAAGCTACATCTACATATTAAAGATGCTACTACATCTTTGGCATTATTGTCAAAGAGGGAGAAATGAACAACTGATCAACAAGATTGTTAAAGATAAAGGATCAAAGAAGTAGAGGGAGATTTCAGAGGTTGATTAGAACATCAAAAGAGGAATAATATAGAGGAAGAAAGATAAAGATAAAGGATACAATAGCAAAGAGGGAGAAGTGAAATGAAGATTTGATGTTCCAACTTACTTTTGGCATCTAATTTGATTTTCTAACCTAGTAAGCTTTTGGTGGAATAGTTTAGTCTGATGGCTAATCAGTTTGGTTTGCCATCAATGCCAAAGAGGGAGATTGTTGGAAATCTGATTGAAAAGCTCATTGTTGTTGAAGATCAAATAGGGAGATTGTTTTCAATCATTTTTTTTCATTGATGTCAAACCTGCTATATGTAGGGATGATATTCACTTACAAGATTCATGCACTATCACTTAGTTGATTGATGAAGAGGATTCAATCAACAAGATGTAACGAGAGCACCTAAAGGAAGGGTTGAGTTATGATATTGTAATGAAGTATAAGAATCAGTTAAGACAATGGTCAAGTAATGTATTGATGACAAACTCAAAGATATAGAGGTTGGTCACACTTAGATACATTGGAAGAAGAAGTTGTAACAAGGTTGACTGCAAAGCTTTAACTTTGATCATCAGAAGGTGCCGAGCAAGTCAGTTGAAGCTGAGCAAATTCTTAATAGAAGTCGAGTAACAAAATTTTTAGTTAGTGCTGAGTGATCTTCAAGTGCCGAGTAAAAGATCAGGTGTCGAGCATCAGGAAAATTTTCAGTTAGCACCGAGTGATCTTTGGGTGCCAAACATCAGGAAAAATATAGTTGATGCCGAGTAACACAATATGTGCCGAGCACCAGTATTTCAATAGTGCCAAGCTATTGCATTATTTCAAATGATGAAGATTCACCAAATTTGAAGCTGACATAGTGGTTGCATTGAATTTTGTGAACAAGTTGGAAGATAAGGATGAGCTGTTGGCACAGAATCTTATGTAAACCATTTTTGGGTGAAGTCTAAAGGATTATTCAAGAAGTTTCTAGAGGAAACATAATGTGGAATAGATACAATGTATCCTACCTAATCCATGTGAATTGAAATGAAAAACAGAAGAATCAAGTGGGAAAAGGAACTCCAAGTCTTCTATTTAAGAAGTCATAGGCCAAGAAGCAACAAGCTTGTGATCGTGTTGCTATAGAAGTGCCAAAATCTGCGAAGTAATTGAAAGGGTGTCAAGGACGAGACATTTAGGAGAAGGAATAACACAAAGGCTCTACTTCTACAAGTGGTCATGAGAGATGATTGCACTGGTACATTGAGTATGAAGACTTAAAAAGACAAAGCTTGAAAGAAAGGACAAGTAGTTAAGAGTTGTAGAGATAGAAGGCTAGGTAAGAATATGACCTGTAAAGTAATTTGAAATCTACAAGATAAGTTGTATGTTGTAGTTGGGTCAAAATTTTCTAATACTCTCTAGCAATTGTATTAGAGCTGAAAATCCTATGGACTTACGTTGGCCTAACAGTCATTTGTAAATCTTTTAACAGGGTGACATTCCAAGTGAATGTTCTAAAATCCTTTTACTAGACCCACTTCTAATAGGGTGGTTAAATCCTCTAACGAGGTCACATTTAATAGTGTGTATTGTAAGTGTTTAATAGGGTAGGCCTTTCACAGGGCATCACTTCAGAAGGGTGAGAATTGAGTAGCATGTTACTGGTGGTTTTTTCCAAATTGGATTTTCACGTAAATCATTATGTCATGTGTTGATTTCGTGTGTGTTGTACTTGCATGTTGATTTACAGTAACTTGCTAATTAGAAAAGTTAAAGTTTTCATGAATGAATGATTGAATGAGTTTATCACACTCAGTGAAAAGTTTACTAGGGACATTTGGAACTTGAATAACTAATTCACCCCCCCTCTCAGTTACTCTAAAGCAATTCTAATAGGTGGTTACTATTTATAGGAGTTTGCTATTTTTAGTGAGTTAGTCATACGAGCTCAGAATGTTCTCATTTTCTATATGAAGGTTCATTTTAGAGTTATAAGCATACCATAAAAATTTCATTGTTCCAGCTTAAGTATCAGAGAAGTTTTAGATTATGTTAAAAGTAGGTTTTGAAGGGGCCTCGAAACCCTTTACATCTAAAAAAAAGATAAGCCATGAAACACTACCAAGTTTAAAAGGACCTGAAACTAGCTGAACATCTAAACCAAGTTTCACAGGGACCTGAAACCAACATATATGACCAGAAAATACACTGGAACCTAGAAAGTAAACAAAATGGTAAGAAAAGCAATCAAAAAAACCTCCCAAACCAGTAACCAGCGTCCCAGTACCACAACCAACACACCATCACAAAAAAAAAAACCAGTCAGAACAAGGGAACTTATGATTTTCCTTTTAATTTAAGGTCTCCCTTGCGTGACTAGAGGTTCATATCTAAAGGGGGAGTAGGAGGCTTAGTTTTCTTTCTTTTAACTACAATCCAACCATCCTCAACCTTTGCAGCCTCAACAACCCAAGCCTCTGAAGAAATAGAATAGTGGAACCCAAGGGACATAGAAGCCACAAAAATCTCCCTAGGAGAATCAGAGGATGACTAGCCCATAGGAAGAGCATCCAATAGAGGGGTAGAGATCGAAGAGGGGACATCCTCCTCTACCACGAGCACCAAATGATCGCAAGAAGAGACCTCAGCCACAAAATCCACGGGAGAAACTAAGGATTTTTTCACCGTATAGTGCTCAGAAGATGCCCTTGACAACCAAGAAAGTTGTCATCTTGATTTGCTCTTCCCAGAAACACAACGAGTAGCAATGTGACCTGTCATGTCACAATTCCTGCAATGAAAAGGGATGCCTTCAAAATCCAACATTTGAGTTTAGGAACCCCTTGGGGAATCCAAGCAAATCACCTCTGGAAGTCCCTTAGAAACATCCAACTCTACAAGAATTCATGCACATGTAGAATGAAAAATATTTGAAGTTTCAGAATCCACATATAAAAAATCACCAATAGCATTCCCAATGGTTTCAAAAATAGAATCTTGCCAAAGATGCATTGGGAGATTCAGAAGCCGAACCCAAATAGGGAACTTGTTAAAGGACTCCAAAAGTGGATCAAAATCCATATGCCACGGTTTGGCCATAAGTGGATATCTGCCCTATCAAGAAAAACTATTATGACACAAAATAGTCTTCCTATCATTAGTACTTTCAAACTTAGCTAGAAAGAAGCCTTTTGCAGACACAAAGATGTGGACATTATTGTCTATAAGTGGTTCCCAATGCTTAAAGATCCAGGCATGTAGATCAACAAGAGAGGGCCAAAAACCTCGAAAGCGAAAAATAGCTGCAAAAGAAGAAATCTCTTTTGCCGTATGGAAAATATCTTCAACTATTTTTGGGTCTAAAGAAACCCTAATAGGCTTTAAAACACTTATAGGCGAAACATGAGAAGGCCCAGATGAAATGGCATGAGGGATAGCACCATGTAATCCGGCTTCAAAGGCAGTCACGTTTACAAAAGTCCTTCCCCCAAAACCAAGAGAACGAGGGGAAGATGGAGAAAAAAGGGCGCCAAACCCAGAACTAGGAGACGCTAAAATAGGACGAGGGATAGACAAAGAAGGAAAGGCGCCAAATGCAACCCTACCCCCACCTGCAGCACGCCCACCACGACCAAAACATGCACCAAATTCACCCAAACGACAGGTGGGAACAAAAGCCGACACGTTTTCAAACGCAAAAACAGCAGGAGTGGGAGACATAGTAAAGTTAAGTATCAGAGAAGTTATTGTAGATTTTTGGTTGAAAAAATTGTAGAAAAATCTTCAAGCTCATCATTGGAGGCCTTATAGTGTACATATGAGGTTCGAAAACTTGATGGAAGAGCGCTTGCACAATTTTAAGTCTGTAGATCACGAGCTGGGGTTTCTGAAAAATGGTTATAATAGCCAATCAGAGTAATGGTTCGAGAGTTATGACCTTCTGAAGTTGGGCTACCCTAAATATCTAAAATAATTGTCAAAGATGTATTTGGTCGACTCTATATGTATTGTTAGGGTTTGTCATCCCTAGGCATTAAGTTTTGTTGTCTAGAACCTTCTTGAGTGGCATAAAATTGTCTATTTAAGAAAGACCCGAGCATTGTCTGGGACAACTTTGGGTGATGGTTCAAAGCTTGTCTTGCAAATTATTGTAATTGAGCGCATGTGGGCTAACATATTGTACTTGTGAATTTTGTAATTCTGCATTTACAACGCAAATAAGAAGTTTATATTTTTTTCTTGCATTTTCTGTTGTTTCTTTGTTTTCTATTATGGTTTATGATATTAAAGGGAGCACCCTTCATCACCTTGTAAAGAAGGGAGATAGAGAGAGACAAGTACAAGAGAGAGGGAGAAAGAGAGAGAGGGAGAGATGCCAATATAGAGAAGTATATACATACATATACATATATGTATGTATGTATATATGTATCTATGTATACACACACATACACACACATACATATACACACACACACACACATACACACATATTATTTAATAATATTGGAGATGAAAATACATTTTTAAGAATATAAGAGCTAGAGTGTAATGCTTTGTTAAGGAACCTGAGAGAAATTAACCTACTATGATACAATATTTAACTGAATATTTGTTTTTAAAGTTTGTGCAACATAAGATAACAATGGAGAAGCAATATGTACACATATACATCAAGTACACATAAGCAATTATAAATACAATTTTCATTTCCTCGAGGGTTCCTTCATGTTGAGTCACATTTAAGAAAGTTTTATTAATTTGTTTTAATCTTAAGTACAATGTTCATAGCATGATAATAGCATAAACATAATCTCATAAGAAAATACATAAGTTAAACTGATACAAAATTCTTATTAATTAGTTTTAATCTTAAGTATAGTGTTCATAGCCATGATAATAACATAAACATAATCTCATAAGAAAATACATAAGTTAAATTGATACAATAAAATATGTATTCAATGCACATGTCATAGGGTATGTAGCAATAAATACAAGTACAAAATAATACAATACATCATCCTGTAGGATCTTGATATATATATATATATATATATATATATATATATATATATATATATATAAACCAAATAGAAATATCTAAGATAAGAATGAGAAATAATGGTACACCTGCATCAATGAACATCCAACAACTTTTAATTTGAGGGGGAACTCAAATGGTACCTCCCAACCGCGTGTTCACCTAATTAGGCTTCCACTCCCACTGTGTAAGGGAGATAACGTATGATCCACACACAAGTAATCAAACTACACAATAAACAACACAAATCTTAGGCAAGGATTCTAAAAGTTTTCTACAAGTGGTACTGCTTATACAAAAAGACAATTCTAGAGGCAACCTAAAACAAAAATATAAATATAAATATAAATAGGAAACCTAAGATGCATATGGGGAAGTGTCATCACATGAGTCAACTCTAAGGTTATCCTAGTAGTCTCTTTGGACCCTAGCCCCTCGCCATGTAGGGGAGATAATGTACGTTCCACACATGACTAATCAAACCACATAATAAACAACACAAATCTTAGGTAATGATTCTTAAAGCTCTCTACAACAAGTGGTAATAGTCATACAAAAAGACAATTCTAGAGGCAACCCAAAACAAAAACATAGATATAAATATAAATAGGAAACTTAAGATGCATATGGGGAAGTGTCATCACACAAGTTGGAACTCTAAAGTTACCTTGGTAGACTTTTTGGACCCCAACCCCCTAGTGACTCTATGTGGCATTAGTAATCCTTTTGTATAGAGAAGGAAACTAACTATGCAAGATCAAAATCAAGCATCTTCTCCTAGTTCCATTCTAGCCTATACTAGCGTTCAAGGTTTGGGTGAGGAACACTTAATATTTTAAATTCATTTAAAAACCCCCTTTTAATGTGCAGTGTTATCTCTTAATTAAGATACTTACAAAGAGTTAACTTGGTAGCCACTTAGGGCCCCAACCCCTATTGCAAGCCACTTTCCCCCTATAAACCTAGATAACCCACCCTAATGCTCCATTCAAAATAATTAGAATAATACCAAAAATATTCTCATAAACCATAACCATGAAAGTCATCAAAGTAAATTAATGGAGCATAGGAAAGAATATCACATCCACACAAGGACTCATTATCCATATCAATATGGCATCTTATATATTTATCCATCCCATGATGAATATATCATAATCATAGTAGTGATCCATAAAATATCATAATCACGAGAAGATTGATAAACTAATATCAATAACATCCATCTCTATTAAAGAGTACTTCACACGTAAAGATAACCATTCTAAATTATAGAAAGTAACATAATACACAACACAAGGCCCATCCAAAATATACATCAACATAAATGATAATGTAAGCTGACCAAGTAAATCAAACTTAACAAAATAATGGTCATCATCCCTTTTGGTTAAAAGACATAATGATTGGATCAAGAAGGATCACCCACACTTACACTTCAAACCATACATGAACTAATCGAGACATAAAAATGGTTATATTATTTCACATAGGAAATAGAATCCCATAACTTCTGATGTTCAAAACTAATTGGCCAACTACATAACCCCAAAAATATTATAAAAAGAAAATACATCAAAATCATATATAAAAAAAACTACAGTAATAGTACAAGTTTAGTTTGTAGGAAAATTAAATTATATTCTAAAGTTCAATTTGGCTACAAGAGTTTATGTTAAAAAACATGCATGAATAACTATGGTATAATTATAAATAAAATCTTCATATAAAGTAAATTACCATGATTAATCAATAGTATAATGATATTATTTCCTATAATTTATTGAATAATTTAATACTCAACTAAAATATTATCTCTTAATTAAATATTAAGTACATTAATATTTTATCAATTCTCACTATAACATATTATCATGTTATTGATTTAAATGATCTTAGATTACAAATGAATTAGTTAATAGCACAAAGCATTAGATTAAATATTAATATCAATATGATTCTTAGAGGATTACTTTAACTTTCATATAAGTCCAATATTAATATTTAATTTCCATTGAACTCATTGTTCAATTATGAGTAACTCAACTTCAATTATAATTATAATTAAATTATATATAATCTCACCTATAAAATCTACTAACTGTAACTAAATAATTATGTATTATACTTCACTATAATTTTTTATATATTAAAAATCGAGAGTTCAAAAGATCTTATACAAAATTAACAAGGGGGGGCAAAATAGCTAGCCCATGAGTCCAAAAGAAATGACAAAGTTACATAGTATGATGCAAGACTATAATTTTACTTAAAATACAACTAAATTATAATTAAATATTTATTAACTTGAAACTACACTTGCATTATAAACATCTAATAGGATTTTATTCCACCAAGAGTTAACTAAACTTAGTTGTATAATGTTGTTTTTTCAAAACTCATGAACAAAAATAAATTTTATTTTTAGAACAAATAAATAATAATACATATATTTTTAATTAATTTGTATTAAAATCAAGAAATCATTTTTTTTACTATTTTTTAAAATAATAATAATTTTGAAAATTAAATAAAAACAAGCTTGCATGCATTATTTCCACATCCCTATTTACTCTTAAACATGCAAGATTATTATATCAATTATTCTAACATAAATTTTTTCATTTTCACTTGCATAATATATTTTTTCCTTTACATGCATAAGTTCATTGATTTACATATCTTATTTTTTAAACATAATTCTTTTCACAATAAAAATATATTCTATTTTATTTATAAAATATGTAAATATATTTTCACATATAATTTTTCCAATTTTTTCATAGATATTATATTTAACTTCTAATTTGCATAATAATGTCTAATTTATCTTTGACTTTCAATTTATTTTAATTTTATAAATCATTTACAAAGACATTTAATCAAACTCTAAATCATATGAATATTCATATTTTCGAATTATTTTGCATGTAAGTTTTCTCAAGAACAACCTAGGGTTTTGACAAGTTTCATGCAACAATGTTTTGCTAAAATTAAAACAAGGGTTCCTAGATTTAAGTATTATCATAATTTTCTACACAAGAATAGTAAATTTATTTTATCTTAATTTCTCAAAAATAACATAAGTAGTTTCCCTTTCAAATTTCACAAATAAAATTCATTCATAAATTTTACCAATCATTACAACACAATTTGATAGGCATGAAGAAGACAATCTTTTTTTTTTTTAAAGAAAAGATTTGCAAGGTTCTCAAATCCTACTTCAAATATGTAACATAATTTTCAAGACAAAACAAGCCCAAAAATATGCAATCTAGAATACTCCTAAGCTTATAAGAAATTATCTAACTTTCCTCCTTACAATTGCTCTCTTGAAACCTGTCTACTCTTAAATGACCAAAAAACCTATAATAAAGAGCTCTAACCCTAACTATGATTTATTAAATCTTGTCATGCATACTCAAAGAACTTTTAATTTCTAAATATTATTTTCTTTCTTTTCTTCACTTTATTTATTTTGTATGACACTTTTAGAATCATATATATATATTGAAAAACTTTATATTTATATTAATATTAACAAGTTCAAAAAGGCTCCCGAAGAAAGAATCAAGAAAGAAAACTCTATTCATAACCCATCAATTTACAAAGTGAGCTTCAGATCCTTAGAATAATGCCTAAACCACCTGAAGCCCCAAGGCCATATATAGACCTAGATACAAATTCAAAATAGACCCCTAATACAAAATGATATAATGTCACTAAACATATGTAAGATAAAAATATTGAGATTGCCCCCAAACTTGAGGCCAAACTTGAGGCCAATTTCAAGGCCAGATTACATTAACGAAACCCCATTACCCAATTACAATTTTGATGCACAAAATATCATGCCAAAGTACAAGCATATAGTAATGGAAAGACCTATGAAGGCATCTTTGAAGCAGAGGACTTTTGTGAAGCAAAGAAAAACCAATGATAAAGGTCAAGGAAGAGAGAGGGAAGATGTCATCCCAGCACTTGATAGATGGGCAGCTAAAAAAATTAAAAATGCATGAGAATATTAGTTGAGAGAAAAATATACAATATGCCATCGAGTATGTTATAGAACATAATCACCACAACCAAAATGTTAAGGTGCAGACAAGGATAGAAAACTCCACAATCGATCAACATGAGAGAAAAGAGGATCTCCCAAACCTAATGAACCATGAGGTGAAACCAAAGCATGAACAAGGGAGGAGGAAGGAGAAATCGAAGCATGAGTAGGGGAGGAAGATCCAACTAAAAATGGAACTGAAGTATGAACAAGAGTTGCCATAGGAACATAATTACTACCTAGAGAATTTCCATTCATTCGAGGAGAGCTGAAAACCAGGCATGAGGCATGAGAATGTGTCCACAAACCAAGAAGACTATAAGTTTTTGAAAAATCCTTTCCAATGTGACCTATACCAAAGGGAGTCCTATTAAGTAAGTGACCGAGAGGCGTAATGGAGGAAGATGCAAGACAATCTTTAACTACAACAAGCAACATGATATACTTGTTTGAATTGAAAAGAAGATGCCCTAGAAATACAACACCAATGTGAGCATCTTCTAACCAAAAATAATATTTTTGGACTGATAAAAGCAACCCATTATCTTAAAGGAAATGAGGCACAATAACCCAATAGGCAATAGATGACAACATAGTCCAAGAAATAGAACATCAGGTAGAAGGGGTGACAAGAAATAAAAAAAATGCAAAGAGTTTCAAAAAAAAGCAAGAAACATAATGCCATAAATAAGGTAAGTCATCAAATAGTAATACTGAGATGACATAGCACACATAGATAAATAAATGAGAATCTTGTAAAATTAGAAACCAAAGACCACTTAGGACATCCTGGACCTTGGCAATACTATAGGATATATGAAACAAGTTAAATATAATCAATATTAATCAAATTGAAAATGGAGGGGTGGGAAACTAGGGAAGCAAGGGTAGAAGGATAAAAGAGGCGAGAGTCACCAACACCTAGATTAGCTAGCAAATTTGCTAAACAATTACCCTCTATAAAGGTGTGGGTTAAGAAGCAATCTGAGAAAGAGTCCAAGAGGGACCTATTCTGAGACAAACCATAATGGATGTGCCTTCAAAAAGAAACTCTCTGAACACAAGCATTAATAATTATTGAAGAATCCCCTTCAACATGAAGCAATTTAACATTTAAATTCTTTTTTGCAGAGAGACCATATAACATAGCAAGAGCTTCTAGTAGATTATTAGTTCCTGGAGGGGCAAGACAAACCTCAAGGTAGAGAACTAAACCAAGGCAGTCACGAAGGGGGGGGGGACCATTTAATAAAGGCTCTAGAGTGCATTCTATCTTTCGGGCATAGAGGAAAAGGAAGGGAAGGAAACAACAAGTCCTTCCATTACTTGGCAATACTATTATCCCAAAAAGAAAAGCCCTGATCTCCTTTAAACTTACAAGTATAAGAATTAGTAACCTCAAAAATAGAGTGATGAAGCTTATTGAGAACAACATCAATGGTGGAGGGAGAATTTTGAAAAATTTTCTTGTTTCTCTCCCACCAGATAGCCCATAGGATCAAAGAAGGAGAACAAATCTAAATACAGGAAATCATAGATTTAGGAAAAAAATTAGCCAAGATTGGAAGAGGTCTCACAAAGATAAAGGAAGGGACATAGAAAAATCCAATTTTTTCAAAACAAATAACCAACATTCTTGGGCAAAGGGGCAACTGAGGAAAAGGTGATCAGAGGATTCTTGAGCCTGATTACACAAAAAATAAGGAAAAGTATTGATATTATTGGATCTAGATAATCTGTCACCTGTAAGGAAATGGTTCTTCAAAGCAAGCCAAGAATAAAAACCTACCTTAGGTAAAACTGACTTGTCCCAACAAAAAATAAAAGCCCTCTATTTAGATTTTTTATTTTGAGTATTTTGAACTATCTCATAACCCAACTTGACCATGTAATTTCTATCCAAGGATGGGGCCCAAAAAAGGCGATTAGGAGACTTAGAAAAGAAAACAGGCTATGAAGAAAGGAATTGATTAGCAGTAATGGCATCCTAGGGAGAAATAGGGAGAAGGGAAAAGTCATTCCATATGAGTAAATCAGAATGAATGGAAACTATAGACACATAACTAGAAAAACTAAATCCCCAATGTAAAGAAGCCACTTTTTAGATGTTTAAGAAAGGTTGGAGAGTGCATAATGGTGGCAAGCCATTACATGAGTCAAGCCAAAAATAAAATGATTCACCATTGTGGACTTCCCATGAAATAGAAGATGTAATAATATATCTAGCTTTCATCATAAAATTCCAAATGGCCATACCTTCTGGGGGGTCAAGAGCAGAAAAAAATCAAGAAGGATCTAAGTTATCAAGGTATTTCTCTTGCATCAAATGACACCATTTATTGTTAGGTTGAGAAAAAACTTTCCAAACCAACTTACCACCAAAAGCCAAATTGTGAGATGGCAAATTATGAAGACCCACTCCACTAGGTGATAGGGAAGAAGCTTTGCCAGAGAGTGATACACGTGGAATTTTCCTTTCTCCAGACATGTTGGTTGTCCAAAGGAATTACCTAATTAGTTTATCAATCTGAGTGATAACTAACTTTGGAGCTTGAAGTACTAAAAATTAGTAGTTAGGAATTGTTGATAGAACAATTTTGATTAATAAAATTCTACCAGATAATGAAAGTCACCTTGCTTTCTAGGCCAGAATCCTAGATTTAATATGATTGACAACTAACTACTAGTATACTATTTTATTTGATCCTACGAAGAAAGGAACTCCTAAGTAAGTAGAAGGAAGTTAATCTAGAGGGAAACCTAGAATGTCAAAAATCTTTTTAGCTAACATTGGTTCTATATTAAAAAGATAGACCTTGGATTTTTGAATTTTAATTTTTGATCAAAAGCTGAACAATAAAGGTCTAAAACCTTCTTAGCTTCTTTAGCCTCTAAAATGGAAGCATTACCAAAAAAAAGTGTGTCATCAACAAATACAGAATGTGTGTCCAAAATGGATGTATTTAGAATGGGTGCACCAAGCCATAGACCAACATTGTGAGAAACATTAATAGCTCGACTAAGAGCCTCAACCATGACAAAAAAAAAAAGGAGACAAGGGATCTCCTTGTCTAACACCCTAAGAAGATGAAAAGAAACCAGTAGGTGCCCCATTAATTAGTATAGAAAAATGAGCTCCAACAATACATGCCTTTACCCATTTACACCACTTGTGGGAGAAACTAAACCTTGACAAAACCTTTAATAAAAAGACCAATTTACCCTATCATATGCCTTCATCATATCCAACTTAATGAAAAATGAAGGAATAGAGTGACAATTGATGGAATGAAGGGTTTCATGGGCAAGAATAGCCCCATCTATGGTATCCCTACTAGGAACAAAGCCAACCTGTTCATGTGAAGTAATCCTTGGGATGGTATGATGGAGATGCAAATAAATGGCTTTACTAATGATTTTATAAATTGCCTTAGAAAGAGAGATAGGAAAAAAATCATCAAAGGTTTGGGATCACTATTTTTAGGGATAAGGAAAAGGTTTGTACTATTAAAACATTTCAACATAGCTGAATTCTTCCTAGACTCCTCTAGAACTGCCAGAAGGTCAAAACATATAACATCCCAAGTCTTTTGGAAGAATAGTGCTATAAAACCATCCAAACCAAGGACCTTGTTAGGAGATAATCAAAATACTATATTTCTAACTTCTAACAAAGTAAAAGGAGCCATTAAAATTAGGTTGTCCAAGGTTGTAATAGAAGGGGGGATATCATGAAGAATATCATCAAAAATATTGTCATTAGATTGAAGGGGCGGGGGAAGGGGGAGATAACAAATTGGAAAAAAACCTAAACCCTTGATACTTAATACCCTCAATATCAAAAAATATATTTCCATGTTCATCTTTAATAGAAAAAATAGATATGACTACTTTCTTATGTTTGGCTAAGGCATAAAAAAATTGATGTTCTGATCACCTGATTGCAGCCATAACTCATGAGACTTTTTCCTCCAATATTCTTCTCTAGCATATAGTTCAAACCACTTATTTTGGAGGGTTTTCTGCATTTCAAAATATTGAGGATCTAACCTATTGGTTATAATGTGTTGGTTAATTTCAAATAGCTCTCTCTCTCTCTCTCTCTCTCTCTCTCTCTCTCTCTCTCTCTCTCTCTATACTTTTGATTTTTTCTCAAAGATTTAAAAAAAAAACATTAACATTCCAAGCCTTGATCAGGTTTTTGAAAAATTGCAATTTTTTTTTATAGAATTGGAATATCATAGTCCCATTCTCCTAAGGAGCAGATTGACACCATTATTTTAAGAGAGAATGAAAGAGAGGATGCCTGAACCAAACTAATCCAAATTTAAAAGAAGATTTATGAAGACTTGATGAAGATAAATTAGAAGATTCAATCTATAACTTAATAGGGAAATGAGCTGAATTAGAAAATGATAAAATATCCAAAGATAAGGAAATGTTTTCCAACTTCCAAAGATGAGAACAAAGAAATCTATCTGACTTGATTGCTATTTGCAAAAAACCCAATCTACGATTAGTCCATGTATAAGAACCATTTGAAGGTATGATTTCAAAGAGGTCATTATCCAAAATAAAATTATTGAAATAAAAAACTATAGAATTAGGAGGATTTATTTCGTCTTTCTTGTCATTTGGACCCAGAGTAGCATTAAAATCCCCAGCTAAAAGAAATTTGGAATTCAAGAATTGTTGGATAATATTAGTTAGAGATTGCCAGAGGAGCAATTTAGTAGGTGTTGATGTGGGCCCATAGAGGTTAATTATGAAGAAGGATAGGGAAAAATGCTTGATACTTACTAACTACCAATTAGAGTCTGCTTGAAGGGGAAATAACAAGACCTTCTTAGAATTCCATAAAACTGCCAACTCACCTGAGGTACCATTAGCAGGGACAAAGGAACTCTACCATATACCCCATCTACCCATTGAAGCATTAAAATTATCAATAGAAAATATGGTCTCTTGAAGTAGAATAATATAACTTTGGGAAGAATCAAACCTTTGCTTGACTTTATTTCTCTTATCAGAGGCATTAATGCCTGTGACATTCCATGAAAAGATCCTCATTGTGGACAAGGAGAACACTTAGTTCTCCTTGTCGAACATCTCTTTGAATTAGAAAAATTTCCATCCAAGGTAGACTAAACACTGACTTGTATTTCTTTCAATGCCTTAGCTACTCTAGACTTCCTACCTCTAGTTTTAGGCATAAGAACTTTGATCTTGGGAGATAAAGGAGTTTGAACAATAGATCCTTTATCCATTTGTTCGATTAGAAAATCCTTTTGACCAATATAAAGGGAAGTTTTAGAATGAAGATAAAAATCCAAAACTAAAGAACAAGCCTCAATAGCATGAATATTAGTAGAGGGAATCCCCTGAAATTGTAGTGAGTCATCCTCATTAGATGGAATCAAGCTAGAACAGAGACTTTCAATAGAAACAAGGGAAATGATAGGATCAATTTGATCAAGTTGACCAGAAAAAAGAGAGAATCAACAAGATCATCTTGATAATCTAAAAAGGAATAAGAAGATGATACTAAGCCAATAGAGTCTTTATCTATTTGAAGATTATTCTAAAAATTAATAGACGTTATAGCCTCTATAGCCATAAGATCAACATGTTCAAAAGTTAGCATGCAAAACTTGAGTGTATCCCTAGAAAACATTAACTTGCTAATAATGGAATTCATCATTGGAGAATCCAAAGTCTTGGAGTGTGACTTGGGAAATAGGAGTGGTGCTGTCTAAATTAGTGCTTGTGAAAAATCAACACCTTTGAAAATAGAGGCAAGCATTGGAAGAGACTACCTTAGCATGTTAACAAAAGAGTAGATAGAAGAAAAAGAAGAAAATTGATCTAGTTGGACCACTTGTAGATCTAAATTTAAGGGACTTGATTAAGTAGGGTATCTGATTGTTTGTCTATCTTATTAGAAGAAGTAAAATCATAAAATTTTGGATGAGGGATCTCCTTAGAATGTGAAGGTTCATTAATAGTGGATGCATTCAGAATGTCCATTATGATCCACCATTGAACATTTAGTAGGGAAAGTAGTGCGATCTTTACAAACAATTAAATTTGAGCAATTCAGATCTTTACATTGATTCATAAAATCTCCCAACAGGTTAGCATAATGAGATATGATTTGCACATCTTGAATAATAATGCATTGATGCCAAGAGCCCCATTTAGATTATAATTTAATAAAATTGGGAAAGGATTAGAAGAATCCAACAGAAGACACACTCAGATAGATCTATCAAGCTCTTCAAAGGGAAGTAAATCATGATGAATAAATGATCCAATCTTATTTTCTATAGATTCAATAATGTCAATATCCTTGCATTCAATTGGTAAGGCATCTTAACGTTAGGAATCCATGATACCAAAGAAATACCCAAACCCTTACAAAACCAAATTTTACTATAGAGAACATTATTACGAGCAATAGATGAATTAAAAATAGCAATAAAAAAATTAGCAGCATGATCCATATAAAATAAATAAAGTAAACAAGACCAATTCGTAAAAGCCCAAGAATGAAAATCTGTAATGGGGATAAGTGAGCAGATCTTATCAATAAGGGAAAATTCTTGCATGTGCAAAACTTGAGATGTTAATAAACCATCTTCCAAAAAGAACATGACTTCAAGATTACTTACCTGAGAAGAAGTATCTTTGCTTTGATATGAGGAAAACCAACCAGTTCCATGGTGATTCTGATTATATATCAAATTCGGCTAAGTATGAACCCTGAAAGTAGGGGAAATAGGGATATCTAGAATGCCCTAATGAATCTGATTATGAACTGGTTATGGAGGAGAAACCCCAGGCTTAGACTAATGGGGCTGATTATGAGAAGCGAGTTGATGTGGTTGGACATGGATGTCGTTAGGGGAAGAAACAAAAGACAAAGGCCAAACCATCAATGAATTACACCAAGAGACAAAAGAAGGGGCATTAGGGTCAAAATCACCAATATAAACACCATTAATATTAGTGATAGGCATTGGTAACAAAGGTCCCAAGAAGATGTCGAAAGAGGGATGCATGTGTGGTGAGGAAAAAACTTCTTTACACAAGATCTAGTAAAAAGGGCATTGTTTGAAAATCTTCCAGATTCTAATTAAGGGTTACCATTATTTCACCAATGGTTACATGAACCATTAATGTGTCAAGATTTAGAATGCTCAACTGTCAATGAAGGTTGGTGATATTAGCCATTTGGTGCCTTGCGGTTGTCTTGCAATCTATACTTCTTGCAGTCATAAAAATTGTGTCCTTGCCGTTCATTCTTCCACTCTTATTGTCCTTACTACCCAACCTTTTGCTCCTATTGGCTTTTTTTTTCTCCTACTATTTTTGCTCCTCAATTTTGCCTTCAGAAACACACTTTTAATTAACAATAATAATTAAAGCCCATTATTTAAATGCAATTCTAATTTAATTATCATTAATTAAATAAGTATAATAAATCAATATTTAATCTTTAATATTTAAATTCTCTTTTATTCAATATTCCAATTTAGACTTTTAAATTAAAACACACATTTTATTAATTTTCAATTCATTAAATAATATTATATATAATAATTCTTTTTAATCAAATAACATATAATAATTTAAATATGATAAGATTAACCCAAGTATCATAACTAAACCATTTATCAAGCAAATCACATTGTCAAACCCACATAAAAACAACATGAGCAAAACCGACCAAAGTCGAAATAAAACAACACTCACAAAGATAAACTCATGTGTTTAAAAAGGGTAGGGAGTCAAATACTTGTCCTTCTTCTTAGGACAACTAACTAGTATTTGGCTAGGATTGGACTTGAACATTATCTCCGCATTCTTACTATTAAGTTATTGGTGTAGGCCCCTAAATCTGATCACATGAATTCATAATCAAACTTAGTCATCTTCTAAAATATATTTTAATTAAATATTAAATATTTGATTATTTTAATGCTATCCCCTAATCAATTAATTAATTTAATTAATTATTGTCAAATTAATAAATTAACAGACAACCAATAGTCTAATTTATTAATAAAACCCCCCTTCCTCTATTAAATTAAATAAATACAAAACCCATTTAAATTAATCTCCAAAACCCCTCTCTATTTAATTAATTTAACTAATTAAATCTCTCCACCCACAAACTAACCCTTCAACCCAACAACTAACCAAACTTAACTCATGCACCAAATATTCATCTTTTAATTAAATAATTCATTTATTATATTAAATCTTATGCACAAATCATTCTCCTTTCTAATTAAATAATCTATTTATTTAATTAAGCTCACCCACTAACCTTTTCTCTAACAAATCCATCCACCTCTCACATCATCTAGTCAACCGAGCCACTTCACCCACCTTAACTAAAACACATCACCTCCTCTTGCATAAATTAAGGCATAATTTATTCCCTCTACCTCAAGCCCAAGTCTATTCTCATGCCACATCTCCTCTACCTATCTTAGCTAACTAAAGCTTATCTCACAACTCACTTGGTTAACTATGCATCATGAATTCATATCTCCTTCTCACCCAATTGCCTATAAATTAAACCCCCATCCTCTCACAAATCATCCACCTTCATATGCAAACTTATATTACTATTTTGAGAGTCTAAGAACTATCAAAATACCATTATAATGAATAAATCCACTGATTCATCCATTGTTGAATCTTTCATCCTATTGACATAAATGTCAATTTGTCTATCAATGACTCAACACTTAGTCAATTGGTTACATTGATACCGAGCTCAATAGTTGCTCTCGAGCTTATCATTCAATTGGTAGTGTTAACCAAGTGATTCGATTGTTCTCGAGCTAAGTAGTTAGAATATAGTGTCTACCAAGCAGCTGAGTTAGTTTGTAGTGTTTTTCAAGCTACACAGTGTTTACTGAGTTTCAAAGACAAAGATCAATACAAACTGAGCATAGTAGACATTGTCGAGCTAGTTAGTGGAAGTGAAGAAAATCGTAGTGTTAAACAAGCTCTATAGTGGTAACCAAGTTCAATAGTATCTATTGAGCTCATAGGGTTAACAAAGTGGATCTAGTGTTGATCGAATCATGTAGTGTCAACCGAGTGATCCAATTCCTATCGAGTTTCTTAGAGTTCACCGAGTCACACAATACTGACCAAGTTAAAACTACTTGCAAGTGATTAATATGGACTGAGCTTCAATGTTCAACCGAGTGCTAAAGATTGTTGAGCATTGACAGTGTTTTTCATTTATTAGAACATCACCAAGTTTGTCTTCAGAACCCAAGTTACAACAGTTGGGCCAACCTTGTGAATTATGATGAAATTGGTATTGTAGCAAACTCTAGTAAGTTGTAATTTGGACTAGTACATATGTAATACATTGTATCATATCAAAATAGTGGAATAAAATAAGAAAAGAATATTTGATGGGGAGAAGTGCAAATTTAAGAAGGCTACAAGAAGTATAAGGGACATCAAAGATTTATCTATCATAGTTAGGTGATCATTATAATACAAGGAATCTCAACCAACAAATTAGAGTTATAGATTAGAGATGAACCATTGGTTCATCCTAACAAATGCATTAGTCAAATCCTTTAACATGGTTTACTTAATAGTCTTTCCTAAATCTCCTAACTGAGTGCATACTTCATTGTATGTTTGTAAATCCTCTAACAAGGTGGGCCTCATAGTCCTGATTTCTTTTAATAGGGTAGATCACCAAAAGTAGTCAATTGTAAGCCTTAACAGGTTAACTTTATATTGTAGTACTAAAGCTTTCTGGGTATTGTTGGTGTTTTGAAACAACATGGTTCCAAATTACCTTGATGAGAACAAGATACATCTAGGGGTAGCTAACTCCCATCTTTAACATACCATTTTAGACACTAGGCCAACTATAAGGCTAGACCCTTCTTCTACTTTAGGCTCTGTAAACCTAGGCGGGTGTACCTTAGATTCACTTATATGGTACTAGTGCTAAACATATTCTTGAATCTATTAATAGTAGATGAAACCCTTATTTCTCCTATTAACTCATGCAATAACATAGATCTGCAGTAGCTAAATGCAAGACAATGGAATTCATAAGCTAAGTGAGGGCATTCTATTCTAGCTCTTGAAACATAAAATATAAAGATGATTTGAATTTGATTTGATTTTATGTGGGTGGGGAAAGAAAATGAAAACCAAATATGGAAAACAAGCTAATGATCCTATAGTTGATCAATGCCTCATCCATTGGGAAAATGTCACCAAATTTTTCATAGCGAGTGTAGATTCGTTCCATATTATTCACGTGGACCCGTTTCATAGCTCTAGTAGGCTCCCACAATGATATCCCCATTAAATTTCTCAACTCTATAGATGAATGATTGTTCAATGCCTTGGTCTATTCTAGCGTCTATATGATGCTTGTTTTAAACTTTCTTTTCAGTCCTCATTTATTCTCTGAAGGAATTTTGGCTCTTTCATCCAACAAATTGCCCCTTTGCAGTCATAGTACTGAGAGGGACAATATTGTTGATAGCCAGTATAATCTCAGATCTCAAAGACAACCTAAATTTGATTTAGAAGGTGATTTACTTTTCATGACCCCACATTTAAGGATATATGCATATTTGAATAATATATTATATAATGATAATAATTAAGACTAATAATAAATAGATAATAATAAATATTATAATTACATTATAAACCAATGAAGATTATAATTATCACATTTGAATATATATAATATTGATAATTGATTAATAAACTAATAAATATAATATTATATATAAAAATAATAATACAAGAATTAATTTAAGTGATAATACAATATGATATTATATTTACATAACACATATTTAATATGTTATAATAGCATATAATAATTACAAAGATATTAATTATAAATAATATCAAATAAATACTATAAAATATCATAGTAACACAAATATAAATATAAATAAAGCATATTACTTTAAAATATGACAAGTAAATATTATTAATAACAAAATATACTATATTTTTTAAATTACTAATATAATCAACAATACACAAGTCATATTAATAAACCTAACCAACATTATGTAAGCTAATATATTTCAACGCATGCTAGGGTGACCCTCGCTCACGAAGGATCATGTCGCATCATTTAAGGAAGCATGCATACAAAGGATGGGACATTGAATAACGGGAAGACCATTAGAAGATCACAAAAGGAAGGTATCAAGTCATGGAATCGAGTCAAAAATAAAGGAATAGGATGAGTTCACAGGAGGATAGATCAGATCATCTATAAGAACTGGTTGTTAAATGCATTGATAAGACCAGCGGTAATAAGCATTCCACTCACGGACAGAGTACATGCAAGCAACGAAAAGGTAGCGGAAGGAGATCATATAGAGATTATTATAAAAATCCATCAAATATGGAACGAGTAAGGAAATGTCCAAAAAAGGGACATTACAAAAGGTATTAGAGCATTGGTCCTGCCATCCTGTAGGAATGTAATAGAATAAAATCAATTGTGAAGCAAAGACTCCTCGCTATCAATTTTCCTTGCCATGTCTTTGTGAAAATCACAGACTATTCAAGACAGCTTCAAAAACATATATCAATGAAGAATCTCATTTATAAACCACTAAATGAATCCCAAGATGAATATGGAGGAAGAAGAGATCGAAAATAAAAGTGGAGAGGAATACAATAGAATAATGGCTATAATAACAAAAAATATATAGTGGAACATTACAACCATTTTATGTGAAATTCAACCACTAATTTAACCTTTGGATTCAATTGCAAAGCATGCCAAATTGATTATTATTATATTGAGAATATCGATCTTCAAAAAAGAGGCTTATTATTCTTTTTATTACATATCACTGAATGGTTCCCTAATCAAAATCACATTTAACTCGTACTTTTTTGAGGCACTAGTATAACTTACAACTTAAGTTTTAAGGCTGATACCACTTTAGGATTGGTATATTCTGGACCTCATAATCCAATTCACGATTGAGCTATGTGTAGAGTTGCAACACTTTACCATTTCTTTGGTGATGTGCAAATCCTCCTCGACATGGGAGACCTTCTAAATCAAATTTAGGTCATCTTTGAGATCCGAGATTATACTGGCTATCGACAATATTGTCCCTCTCAGTACTATGACTGCAAAGGGGCAATTCGTTGGATGAAAAAGCCAAAATTCCTTCAGAGAATAAATGAGGACTGAAAAGAAAGTTTAAAACAAGCATCATATAGACGCTAGAATAGACCAAGGCATTGAACAATCATTCATCTATAGAGTTGAGAAATTTAATGGGGATATCATTGTGGGAGCCTACTAGAGCTATGAAACGGGTCCATGTGAATAATATGGAACGAGTAAGGAAATGTCCAAAAAAGGGACATTACAAATTCACAAATGTCTCTCATGCATTTGGGATATCTAAAACACATATGCTATGCTAAGACTCAAGATCTATCCATTTACCTTGTAAATTGGATATCAATGTTCAATCTAAATCTCTTCCTTACTTGATATCCTCCTCAATAAACCTGCAACCCTATTGATTTCTCTAAAGCATTTAGATAACTTATTGAATTATAAGCAACAATGAAACAACATACAATTGGAAGGGATTGCAACTATGATTTAGACTCTATGTTTAAAGATCATAAAACATTGCAAATCATTGATAAAGGAGACAAGATTTAAAATGAAACTCAACACCTACTGTTCTTTGCATTGATTTCTTTGAAATAATACATGAAAATGCATCAAATTGACTCACAAAATACCTAATAAATTAGATTGTACAATAAAGATATGCTATCATATAAGAGAGAAAATGGTGGGAATGAGAAATTGATGGGATGAGAAGGGGGTATCACAGTCAAAGCATAGCTTCATGGTCTAGAACCAACACATCCTAGATCTTTCCACTCAAACTTCATCAATTCTAGAACTATTTTTTCTTCAATTTCCAACTCCTAACTTTTCCCTATCTCTTTTCCAAACTACAATGGTATCACAGTAAAAAAAATTAAAACCCTTACAATGAGAAAGAAAGAGATAGATATAGAAGAGGATGAATTCCTAGATCTATTCTGAAGACGACATGTGTCCACTTGGAAAACCTCCTTAAGAAGTGAATAATCTCTCCCCTCAACTGGTAAATCAAATCCTCTCTCATTTGGCCTCCCAAAAGCATAAAATATCTCAAATATTTGATGGAAAATATAACTGATTTTGATGCGAGATCTAAAATCAAGGTAAAAGTTAAAAAATAGTTAAATGATCTTTAGAAGCCAGGAAAACTTTTTAGAATTCATTTAGGCTTCAAAAAACTTCAATATTTGTCCTCCAACTAATTTTGATGCTAAATGATGAATTCTGCCCATTCTATTGAGAATGCCCCAAAAAATACAAATATGCTTTTAGAGCGAATTAGTAAATATCTGTGCAAAATTTGACCTTATATTTGACAAATTTATCTCATCTTGATTCCAACAGTATATTAGAGTGCATATTTCAGACAAAAATTACCCCTCTAGTCTCCATTTGAAATTTTAGACTCCAACTATGGCTTTACACAAAATTATTGCAAAAATTTGATATTTCCTAAAGTTTAAAACTATAGAATAATTCAAACTATATTTAAAATGAATAGGTACATGAATATGAGAAGGAATGTTAAAAAAATAATTTTTTAATGCAATTTTGAATTTCTTTCCAAAAGTTCATTTGAGTCAAACCTTGTTAACTAGTTTGTCATGTGTCATCATTTGATTGGTTGGATATGGCATAATCATTTGAAATATGCCACGTGGCTACCACATGTTTTCCATGTCTTTGGTCATCATGTCGCATGATGAATTAGCATTGTGCCACATCATTACAACATAGCGACCATGTGACACATGTCACCTTCAACCACCTCTGCACCTTGTCACCTGTCCACCTTAGCTTGCCACATTAGTGCCACTTTAGCATCCAATCATTGCCAACTCAGCTGGTCACTATGTCACATACTTAACATTTGAGCATCTTTCCTTGGCGACATAGTGACCACCGTTGGATCTACCACATGTTGCCATCTGGTGCATTCAGTCATTTGATGCCACATCATTTCTTTTTTTGCATTTTCTCGATCAAAATTTTGGTTTATGTGCTAGCTAGCCATCCATGGCGAGCTCCACCACATGAGCCTAGTGGCTTCCCAAAGGGCGATGTCTTTAAGATATCTTATGTTATGTGTACTTATACATTTAAACACATCAAAACTCTACGACATAATGAATGTGGGATATATGTTTTAAATTGTTTCTTCACTGCATACTCCCTTGTGGCTTCCTCCTTCTTGTTCACTAGTCTGCGGCTAGTATTCTCTTTGATGGGAACAATGTGCTCTATTTTTCCTTTTGCAAATCTCTCATGGTGTGGAGACCCTACTTTTAAGTCTGCTACCTTCAAATAGCTTTTGTCCATCGTGGGCACCTCCCCTTCCTAGCAGCTTCTTAGTCCTTTACACTCACACCTGGCTTCCCTATTGGCATCATCCACAACTATCCCTTTATTCATTTTTATTTATCGGTTCCATTTTGTGCCTTGGAAGATGAATAATATCCAAAATAAAACTAAATAGTGTAAAATGTACTAGTATTTGTCAAAATAGACTTTGAATCTATTCCTCCCGTGCACTTCAAAATTGGAGGCCTCATCTTCTACTTTATGCTTATGATCCATAGTTTGGCACAAACTTTCTAATCCATAGTTACAACACAATGTTAGAAGTAAATTAGCTTGGTTCTTGCTCAACTTTCCAACCGAGCTATGATCCTTCCATCATTGACATCTTGCTTTGAGTCCATATCATCATTGGGATGTGTAGTCAACTTTCATTCCTCCAATCCTTTCCTGTGCTCTACCATTGATTTCAACATAACTTTTCTGCAAACTCCTATAGTGAAATGCCCTCATATAGGCCTCAACATATACTCTACTCTCTTCTCTTAGATGCAAGCACAACAACATGGGAATCTCGAAGGGTGTCAGAGTTGTTGGCATACATATCATAGTCTAATGTAAGGAGCATTGCTCATCAATGTAGAGACTCTGATCCAAACATTGAGTGCATAGACCTCAAAATTATGAGGGTCTCCAGGTTTCTTTTCACTAGAAACATATAAAAGAGTGGGAAAATCATGGCCGTCATCATTGTTGTCTTTGCCCCTTTCTAGTAAAACTTGAACTATACTCGGGTGGTCTCATGAGGTTATCTCCGATTTCCAATCTTTGAAGCCATTGTGTTTTTTCCATTTGGGATCTCAAACATCACCTTTATCCATAATATTTCTTACAAGATATTTCAACTTCAATATTACAATCAAGGCAATTCGGTTCCCATGGCACTTTATCAATTTAATGGAATCAGTCGGGCCCCAAAGCGGGTTCGGCTAAAAAACTTTTCATTTTCAAACACCTAATCCTTCAAATTTATCCATTCATCATCTGATACTAACTAAGATTAATTTTAAGAATTCATTGGTCATTAAAACTCATTTCACATCTTATCTACAGGCTATGATTTTCTGCTAACAGGGCCTGTTGGCTGGCTTTAAAAACTAACCCAAATAGATAAGTAGGCTTTGAAATCAAACACATTGATTTTCTATTCTACATACTCCTACCCTGTCAAATCTCATCTCATGATGAATTCTCAATCAAAAGATATTAACTGTCGAAGTTGCCTTCCTAGAATTGCCTGCAAGAAAACAAGTCAAAACACCATAAAACACATTCAGATTTGGCTTTGAAAACTAGGTAAACTGACACTTGTGAAAACAAAAATTGTGGCATTGGTTCACTGCCATGAGGATAGTATAAATCTACAATTGGGGCTCATGATGAATAACAAGACAAAAATGGTGAGCGGTCAAAGTGAGCTACTCAAAATTTATAGACTAGAAACACTGGCAAAAAGGTGATTTTTGCAAATGGAATGGACTTGGAAAAGTGTGTAGGTAGATTCACTAGGATTTGAAAATTGGCTCAATTAAAGTATTTTTGGAGAATAACATAGTGGTACAATCCATTCGATCTCATCTATCACAAATTTCAAGATATGACATCATGAATAGGGGTACCAATCAATCTGCATTTACTGACACCAATAAAACATCATAAATTACATTTGGAATCACGTTCAAAAACTTATGAAACAGATTCCTCATAAGCTCAAAATTGAAACATAGTAAGTCTCTAACCTATAAAAATGTAATGCAAATTTTTTTATCTCATTTTGGTTAACTGGGTCAAAGTTATGACAAGTCAAACAGGACCTCCCAAAATTTAGAACAAATTGCATCAGCATGACAACAAAAAATGACTAACTTTGAGGGATTCAAAACCTAGTCAAATAGATTCAAAACAACTCGAAATCTAAAACATAGGCTCTTTGGTATGGACATTAAACATTGGGTACAAGATATTCACATGCAAATATGGCTTCCTGTCACTATTTGACACAAGCAAAAATGCAGATTTGACAATTGCTCAAAATAGGACTTCATAAAATGGCTTAGAATGGCAATTGATCATCATGGGACACATAGGTGTACTGAATGCAAGGTTTTAGAAACATTAAACACCTCTTAGGCTTCAAATCGATAGCCAGGTACACTTCAAATTGATAGCCAGGTACACATGCATCAAAAAGTGCTTAAAGGGTTTATTTTTTCAATGGTACTCAAAATTAGGGCTTCGATTTTGAGTCCTAATAGGTATCATGCCCACTCTAATTTTACTTTCTAATTGGAAGGTTTCTAGGTCACCATATCTTTTGTTAAAGTGTTATATTTTCTTTCATTCTTTCATGCATACAATTAGATTAGAATATTATATAAAGGATTAATTGGTGAAGTTAGATATAGTTTTATTGGTTCCTGATTCACCCCTCCCCTCTCAGTAACCTTGCATACCTTATATTTCCAACAATTGGTATCAGAGCTTTTCAATTTCTCACATCATAAGTTTAACAGTTTGATTAAAAATCAAAGGCAATTGAGGTATAAAGGCTAGATAAAGCTATTGACAATGAAAAGTTGAATCTTGAATTGACTATTGGGCAATTGAAGAAAATAAAGGAGCAACTCTCTCAATCTCTGAAAAGAAGGAAAGATCTTGCAGTACAAATTAATGACAATCTGTATACTAAAGAAAGAATTTTAAATATCTATGCAAAAAGAAATTTAGATGAAATTGATGAAGCAATCAAATATCTATTAGAAAAGAATTCCAATCTTCAAGAAGAAGTTAGAAAGCTGAAAAGAGAATAAGAAGTCCAATAAGTGAGATTATGTGAAGTCATTCAAGAAAAAGACAAAGCCAAAGAATAGATAGAAGAAAAGAACAATGAAATTCAACATATATCCCTTTAGCAAGTAGACTTCATTGATGAACTCACTAATGCAAATGAAGAACTTATGAATCTAGGGCTAGGAAAGGAAAGACTAGAGAATGATCTCAATACTTAAAAGTAAACCTATGAAAGAATGATGAAATATTAGGACAACATGAATCAATTGAATAAAAAAAGTTAGTATAGACACAAAGGCAAACTTGGAATATGATTCACAAAAGAAGGTGAATCATCTCAGCAAGGAGCTCAAAAGAATCAAAGACCTACTTGCACTCATTGTGGTAAGATAGGTCATACATAAAACAAATGCTAGAGTAATGGCAACGAAAAATTCAATGGAAAATGTTCCAGTTGTAATAAGCATGGTCATAAAGCAAATGAATGTAAATAAAACCCTAAGTTTGAAGGTAAATGTCATAATTGCAATAAACAAGGAAACAAATCTTTAGAATGCAAAACCAAGCAATGGAACCCATCAGAACAAATTGTGAAAGAATTATTCAGATGAGACTACAATACATGATGTAGATGTCACTACTATGGTAAATTTGGACTCATTAGAAAAAATCACTTGAAACATCATATGAGGAAAAGAGACACTACCAAAAGATGTTTTATATGTATAGAACTTGGACAGATTGCCAAGAATTGTATGTAAATAGGTAGAATTAAAGATGAAAAGAAGGCCAAAGATAAAATCATTAGAAAGAAAATGAGGAAGCAATTAGTACCAAAATCTCTAGAGAATAAACCAAGATCATGAAATGAATGACACCCAATTCAATGAGTTAAGTGGTCTAAACACTTCAACTTAGTTATCTATAGAGATCACTGAAGCAATGATTCAAAAGAAGAAATCTAACAATAGTTCCATCTAGCAAGAAGAAAGATCCAAATCAACATTCAAGATGCAAGAGGATCACCAAGCATGATGGAAAGCAAAAGACCTTACTAAGCAAGGATGAGTTACATATTGTTGTAGACTCAAGTTGATAGTTCCTACTGAGTGATGGTAACTCTACTGAGCTATAGATGTCTCCCAATCAATAATGAATAAATTGAGTGGAGGATAGGCTGTCACCAAGAGAGTATGAAGTATGAAGCATTAATGGCAATCGATCAAAGGAAATTTTTTAAACAGAAGAAATTGAAGACATTGTTTTCACCACAAATTTTTAGAGCTATTAGTGTAGAACAATATTAGAGCCTCTGAGTGAATTGAGTGTTTATTGTTGAAGATTTTCAAAGTTTTGAGAAACCCTACTAAGCATGGCATATTTGAGAAACAAAGGGTCCAAAATGTTGGTTCATGGAGTTGATTGTAAGGCACCAAACTTCAAGTTGAGTCTAGCGATTGTAGAGGCGCTTGACCCAGTTGATGCATAATCTCAAATTCCACCTAAGGTATTAATTGTGCATGACATCCTTTCCTTTTATCATTTCCAAATCCAAGAACTCAAAACCCTAGAAATGAATGAAGTATTCATGGAATTATGTGTGGATGGTGCATTAAAACCTAAACATCAACATTTTGAAATTAAGGGTCTGACTCATATCTCTCATATGCCAAGAGACATGGGTTAAGCCTCTAGAGTATGAGGTTAACATCAATGACACCAAGGATATATAGAGGCATTACTAAATGAGCTTGTGGATCTTAAAGATACATACTTTGGCACATATGATGAAGCTAAGGCAAGAATATAGCTTGAGATTAAATTACCTCAGGTAGTTAATAAAGGAGGAAAAGAGTAGAAAAGATATTGAAAGACACTAAGTAGGCAGGTTCCCTTCTAATGCTCACAAAGGGAAAATGTGATGATATTGAAGAAGATGATGCAGAGGAAGAAGAAGAATAAGCAAAATATGAGGATGAACAACCTCTCAGGAAGAAATAAAACCTTATCATAACTAGACCTACCAAGTCATCTCCTGCTATATTTACAAGAAGGGCAACCAAGTCAAAAAAGAAATTGAAATTAGGTGAAGATGAAGATGAGAAAATAATCTTCAAGAGATCTCCACCTACACCTTAGGAAAGAAAAAAGTAAATGGAAGAAGGAGCTAACATGAAAAATTTCAAATCTCTGAAGTATGAGACTAGGAATGTAGATGAGAAAAATAAGATTGAGGATGTGCTTATGTCAAAGTTGGGCAAATGGAAGTACTCATTGGATTAGCTTTCACAACAAATTCCTAATGAACTTATGTAGGTAATAAAGCCAAGATGGGAAAATGCACAAAAGATTGTCAAAGATATCTATGAATAGACCTTGAGGCAACTAATGCCAAGTCTTAGTAACAAGGAAATGAAAGAATCATTGAAGAAAAAGTAAGAGAAGTTCATTCTTAAATTCAACACATGTATGATATTGATGAAAGACATTGAATATGTAGTGAAGGAAACCACAATTGTATGGAAAAACATTTACAAGTTGCATCAACCTAGTGATTTCATTATTGATGTTAAGGATGATTTTGATGAGGAAGAGGACATAGAAATAAAAGATGATGAATCTGATGATGTCAGTCTAGATGATGAGGAGGAAGAACATAAATCTACTAGAAGAATTCTTCTATAGATATAAGGTATTGAGGAGGTTGATGCAGAAAAATTTGTAGCAATAGTCATGGCCTCATTTTGTTACTCTCCAAGCATAGCCTTCGTGCAATTTGGCTTAGAGATAGCTTCTACTGAGTTGGTTGTGGATAACACTACTACACCAAGCAATCAACCAAGCTCTGAATATGTTCACCTAATTATTACAATGATAGAAGTGCCCAACACTTCATCTGTCAAGTAGTAAGGTCCTCCTTCATCAAGCTTGACCGAGCAACACCAAGGTATTCATGTTGTTAGTGCTATTTCAACTTTTATTTCTAGTCCATTATTTTCAACTATTACTTCTATTACAAATGTATCTATAGCAAGTACAATGATAGTTTATAAAGAGTTTCAACTAAGTACTAAAGTCTTAGAAAAGGGGAAACAACTTGTTTCCACCATTTGGAAAGAAAAAAGCAAAGAAAAAGGAGCTATTGATCTTGATGAGGATATAGTTATTCCAAATTTGGATGTCTCTACCATCACTCCTATTCAAATGAAAACCATGGGTGAATTATTGAATAAAAGAACTAAGAAATGAAAACTTAGAGAAGAAAAGAAGAAAGAACACCACGTCTTTGAAGACATAAAGAGCATATTTGTTGATGCTTTAAGTATTGAGGTTGATGACATTCAACCTATTTTAGATCAATTAGTAGATATTGTCCTCAAATTCAATGAAGACTTGGATGGACAAGAGAAGGTACTTTAGAGAGCAAAAAGGAAGTTTGAGAACAGAATATTGGAACAAGTTGCACAAAGAATTGCAATAGACCAAGTAGAGTTAGCTACTATTCTTGGTCACTAGAAACATCTATTAATAATGTTATATTATTATTTTTCAAGTAGAGTTACATCTATCTTTACGAAGGATATCAAGAAGAAATTGTCCAAGATAGATGAAGACATGAAGGAAAGTGAACACCAGCTATCACTTGACCCAAGCCATAGCTCTGCACATTACACAAAGATCAGATATCTGACAAATCTGCAAGCAGATCTATTGAAGGAAGAAGCTAGGATTAAGGCCACACTTGTAGATATCCAAGGCATGATTCTTCCAAACATGGATGCATTGTAGAAACATATTACACATGCAAAAATGTGTTATAAATAATAGTCCACTAAGATAATTGAGAGGGGTTTGTGTGTGTGTGTGTGTGGGGGGGGGGGGGGGGGGGTGGGTGAATCAATTATCCAAAAATTAAAACACTTATCTTCTTTTAAAAAACTTAACCATTCAACCAAAGTAAACAACAAAAATAATAAGATGCACATAGATAATTACACTAGATATGTTAATTAGGGAAACCCTTGATCTGAGTGAAAACCCTGGTGGGAATGATGACCACATGATGATATACTAATATAAATATTCCTTGTTAGAGAATGAACCCTGTTAGGAGTCTATTACAACATTTAGTACATATGAGTCCCTATTAGGATACTTTGAATCCCTGTTAGGAGATTCCAACATTGCTAGGAGTTGTGCCAACCCTATTAGGAGTTGTAGTAAAATGTATGCAAGAAGAGACCACTACCCAAACATGCAATTTCAACTACAAGAAGATCTTACTATTCAAACATGCAATTTACTATTATGTTCTTCTTTCCTTTGTTCTATCAACTAAACCAATCATTGTAAGGCCTTATAGACTAGATCATGAACCTTAGATCCAAATGTCAAACCTTGGATCACTCAACAAAACCTTGACAATGAAGTTTCCTTCACTTCTTCTCTGCTCTGCTCAACTTCACATTCTGCTCCATCTATTGCTTACAATATCTTCTAATCAATACAATTCCATCTCTCATGATAAAGAAAAATATCCTTCTTTATATCGAGTCCATGACATAATTCCCCAAGTTGGCTATTAGACCTTCTTAATTAATCATTATAGGACCACATTAAGAACACTTTACACTTAGCGCTAACATTTATCTTTCACATTGCAACTTAAATAACTTTCCATATATGCAATATTATTATGAGAAAACTTAGCCACTTCATCACCAACATGTCTTCTTGATATCCTCAACCTCGATTCTCTAAATAAAAAATCTTGCTAAGAGATATAACAAGTTTACCAGAACATGCCTTTGTAAAATTTATCTCAGAACAAACATCACAAAAAATTACATAACTTCTTCTAGACTTATCATTTCTTCATCCAACATTAATTGCATAAACTAGATACTTAGAAGTATCTCTCATAATCTTGGATAGCACGAGAATACTCAACTAGCCATTTGTGCCAACTTGATCTTTTCACTATTCTGTTAGATACCACAAAAGATTGCTATCTTGACATCAGCAAAAAACTCAGTCATGAATGTAACATATCATCTTAGTAACATATCTACAATAATCCCCCATAGGGATATCATCAGCATTCATGCTTCCGACAATCTCCCCCTTTGGCATTGATGGCAACATAGATGAAAAACATCTAGTTTGAAGAATACCAACAAAAGACTGTTCATCCTTCTTTTCAAATCCTCTTCATCAATCATTCTTCCCCATTGATATACCTCAATGTGTTTCCATCAAATTTTCATTCCATGCTGTACTTCTTTCAAACATGTTGTACTTGTTCTTGCTTGTCTTTTCTTCTCCCCATGATGTTCTTCCTCATGATCTTCTCACTTTTCCCATATGATGTTTTTCATGTCTGTATTTCTCCACCATTGACATCAATGTCAAAGGTTTTGGAAACCATCAAACTCAACAAAAACTGATTTTTAGTAGCTCAAGCATCCAAGGAAACTATTTAGAACAACATCCAACAAGAGTCCTAGATGACTCTGTCCATCACAAATACTTCTCCATACAAGAAGCATCAACATTCAATCTAGGAAAATGATGGTGATATGTTACACTAGATTGATGCACTCTCTCATCATCTACTCTGACGTAGGAAGGGGAATAACCCCTATCATACCTCACAAATACCCAAAAGTATCTTTGGGAAGAGGCTTAGTGAATAAATCTGCACCCTGCTCTTTACTGCTCACATAGTCCAATATAATTTCCTTTTCTACAACTTTCTCTCTCAACGTGTGATACTTAATGGAAATGTGCTTAGTCCTCAAATGCAACATTGGATTCTTAGACATATTTATTGTGTTTGTGTTGTCACAATGTATGACAATAGGCTCATTGATTTCTATCCTTATATTTTTTAGCATCTGCTTGAACATCCAAATAACTTAATTGCAATTTTTTGCTATTGTAACATATTCTGCTTCCGCTGTACTTTGTGATGTATAATCTTGCTTCTTACTTAGCCAAGAAATCAATCTTCTTCCAAGAAAGAAGGCTTCACCACTAGTGTTATTTCTGTCATCCATACTGGTTGCCCAATCAACATCAGTATAAGCACTTAGAGTAAAATCATTAGATCTATCATACCACAATCCAAACTTTGATGTTCCTTTTAGATATCTAAATATCATTTTGACTACTACATAATGTGCTTCTCTAGAATGAACTTGTAATCTTGTGACAATTCCAACTACATTTGCTATATCCAACCTTGTTTGAGTAAAATATTGTAAACCTCTAATCATAGATCTGTACTTTTTTTGCTCAATAGTAGATGTCTCATCCTTTGTAGATAACTTGTATCCAATTACCATAGGTGTTCCAATTCCAAACCAAACATTTTTAGTAAATCCTTTAATACCTAGTTTGAGAAATAAAGATTCCTTCTTTATTCTATACAATTTATAATCCTAGAAAATATTTCATTTCTCCTATCATACTCATTTTAAATTCTTTTTTCATCTCTTTAGCAAATTTGTCACTTTCATGATCATTTCCTCCAAGTATGACATCATCAACAAATATTACCAAAATCATCAAACCATCATCAATTTATTTCCAATAGAGATTACTATTTGCCATACCTTTGCTATATCCAAGCTTTTTCATATGCTTATCCAACCTTGCATACCAGGTCTTGGGTGCTTGCGTCAAGCCATACATTGCTTTCTTCAGTTTGCATACTATGTCCTTATCATCTATTAAAGGACAACCTTTAGGCTACTCTATGTATACCTCTTCTTCAAGTTCTTCATTCAAAAATCATGACTTAACATCCATCTGATACACTTTGAATTTCTTTTGTGCTGCATAGGCTAAAAATAATCTTACTTCTTCTATTCTAGCCATTGGAGCATAGGTCTCATCATAGTCTATTCCTTCTTGCTATGAGTAACCCTTACATACCAACCTTTCCTTGTTCCTTACAACTTTTCCTTTTTCATTCATCTTGTTCCTGAATACTCATTTAGTTCCTATCAAATTCTTGTCTACTGGTCTAGAGACCAATTCCCATGTCTCATTCATTACTATCTGATCCAATTCCTCTTTCATAGCTTATTTCCAATAATTATATTTACATGATTCATCTGCATTCTTAGGTTCAACTTAAGATATCAAACATAGTTCTTTAGTGACTCTGCTTCTTATCATCACACCTTTATCTCTACTTTTGATGATTGCTTAGATGGGTGATTCTTTATTATATTCTTTACTAAAGTAGGAGTTGCTATCTCAACTCTTGTCTCTATTAAAGGTTCTGATCTTTGTTTCTGCCTTAGCTCTCTTTTATTCTACAAATAATTGTTAGTCTCAAGAAATATTTCATCATTTCTTGGCTTAGTAACAACATCAAAATCTAAATTGTAATCAATCATTCTCTCTTGTATCCTAATTTTCTCATCAATTCTCACATTTTCTCTTTCCATAATCATCTTAGTTCTTAGATTATAGAATTTACAAGCCTTGTTTTTCAATGAATAACCAAGAAACATATCTTCATCACTTTTAGCATTAAACTTACCAATATCATCATCTCTTTTGATATAAAACTTACTACCAAAAAATTTGAAATACTTAATTGTAGGTGAGTGACCAAACCATAGTTCATAAGGGGTCTTGTTTGTGTCTTTCTTGACTTGCATTTTATTCATAGTGTAGACTACTATATTCATAGTTTTTCTCCAAAAAATCTTGGATACATCATTCTTAGCTAACATAGCTCTTGCTACTTTTTTAATCGACCTATTCCTTCTCTTTGTAATGCCATTCTGTTCAGGGGTTCTCAGAGCTGATAATTGTCTGTTGTTTCTATTTTCTTCACACAACATGTTAAACTAATTTGAAGTAAATTCTCCTCCTTTATATGATCTTAAACATTTAATCTTTATACCATGGTCATTCTCAACTCTATTCTTGAATATCTTGAACATATCAAATGCCTTAGATTTCTCTTTAGTAAATGTAACCCACATCATTCTAGAAAAGTCATCAAATAGAATCATAAAGTACCTTTCACCATAGAGTCCTTTAGTCTTTGTAGGAAAAATGATATCTGTGTGTACAGTCTCCAATTTTTTTGTAGTAGTAAATTTCTTGTTGGGAAAAGAAGTCTTGTTATGCTTTGCCAAAACACACTTGCAAATTGTGTTAGTAGGTTTTAGAATCTTAGGCAAATCTCTAATTGCAAACATACTAAGTTAGTCTTCACAATACTGTCAAAGTTTATAGGAAAAAATATATAATGCCATAACCAACTGTCATCTACCCTTGCAACCAAATATGTCATTTTAGTAGGATTCAACTGAAATACATTACCTCTAGATTTGGTTCATCTTCCAATTACCTTTCCATCTTTATCTCTTATCATGCATGTATTCTCTATGAACTACAACTGATAACCTTTTTCCACCAGTTGTTCAACACTCAAAAGATTGTGCTTCAAACCATCAACAAAATATACATCCTCAGTGGTAGTTTTACCATCAAGAGTTATAGATCCAATACCTTTAACTTGGCATACTGCATTGTTTCCAACTCTGACAATGCCTCCATCTTGACTTTTGAAGTCAACAAACTTGTTGGTATCACCAGTCCTATGAAGTGAACAACCACTATAAATTATCCAATTAGATTTCTTTTGAACCTGTGACACCAAAGCTATTTTCTCTAGACTTTCTTCTTTAATAGCCAAAAATTCTATTTCATCATCACTAGCACTTACTGCTTGTTGATTAGAATCATTTTCTTTATTTGCATACAAACACTATCTATCTGTTCTATCTTTGTAATTTCCTTTATATTTTTCTCTCTCTTAGATGCATAATGACCATATTCATCACAAGTCCAATATTTAAAGATTTTCTTACCACCTTTTTCTCTTCTTACTAGAAAGGCCACTCCTTCAATCTTTTTATCCTCCTTAGATCTACTGCTACTATTAAAATCTCCTCTAACACTTGTGCTCTGTGATAAACTAGGTCAAATATTCAAGACACTGAAAGCTATCTCTATTCTAGTCAATTCTCTGGACTATCTAAGCTCATTCTCAATTGCTTCAAGTCTTCCATGCAATGTCTCCTTTGTGAAATCTTTGGTACAAGATATCAACAATTGTATCATTTGAACGACTGACTTAAATGGTGTGTTAAAGTCTTCAATATCTTCTTTATAATCTCATCATCTTCTTTGCTTCCTCCTTCAGATTTAATACCTATAGTAATTTCTAAAATCTTACCTAGATATGTTCTTATAGATTGATCTTCCAACATTTAACATCTTGAAATGCACAAATCCAACTTTGTAGCCTCAACTTGTTAGAATGTGCATCACCTTCAAAACTAGTTTCCAAAGCTTTCCAGATCAAATGTGAAGTAGAAAGTGATTTTACCTAATTGTATTCAATTTTAGGAAGTGTAGTCAATAGTGCTTCTCTAGCTTTGATGTTGCACATAAAAAGATCTCTTTCATCCTTGATACAATTTTTCAAATCTTTTTTAGAAATGATTGTCTTCATTGATTTTTTCAAGATCCAGTATCCTGGACCCATACATATAAGATGTGTCTTCATCTTTTCCTTCTAGCTTTCATAATTTGTTCCATCAAACTTCAAACTATCTTTCCTGAAGATGCTCACCATGGATCTCCCAAAGTTGTTAAAATTTATCTTCAAGGACCTAATGCTCTGATACCAATTCTTAGAAATAATAGTCAACCAAGATAACTGAGAGGGGGTGGGGGGGTGTGAATCAGTTATCCAACAATTAAAATATTTATGTTCTTTAAAAAAACTTAACTATTCAACCAAAGTAAACAAAAACCATAATAAGATGCACATAGACAATTACACCAAATACGTTAATTAGGGAAACCCTTGATCATAGGGAAAACCCTAGTGGGAATGATGCCCATAAGATGATATACTAATATAAATATTCCTTGTTAGAGGATGGACCTTTTTAGGAGTCTATTACAATATTTAGTACATATGAGTCCCTATTAGGAGACTTTGAATCTTTATTAGGAGATTCCAACCCTATTAAGAGTTCTACCAACCTTGTTAGGAGTTGTAGTGCAATGTGTGCAAGAAGAGCTCACTGCCCAAACATGCAATTTCAAATATAAGAAGAGCTCACTACTCAAACATGAAATTTACTATTATTTTCTTTTTTCCTTTGTTCTATCAACCAAACCAATCACTGTTAGACCTTTTAGACTAGGTCATGAATGTCAAATCCAAATATGAAAACATTAGATCACTCAACAAAACCTCAATAATGAAGTTTCCTTCACTTCCCATCTACTTTGCTCAAATTTACATTCCACTCTCTCTGCTTCTTAAAATATTTTCTTATCAATAAAATTCCATCTCTCATGATAAAGGAAAATTTCCTCTCATTATACCAAATCTATAAAAAAATTCCCCAAGTTGGCTGTTAGACCATCTCAATTAATCATTATAGGACCACTTTAAGAATATGTTACACTTAACAATAATATTAATCTTTCACCTTGAAACTTAAACAACTTTTTGTACATGTAATTATGATGAGAAAGCTTTGCCAGATCATCACCAACATGTCTTCTTCATATCCTCAACCTCAATTCTTAGAATAACAACTCTGCTAAGAGATATAACAAGTTTATAGGAAAATGCCTCTGTAAACTTTATCTCAGAACAAACATCACCAAAAATTACATAACTTCTTCCAAACTTATCATTTCTTCATCCAATATTAACTACATAAACTAGATACTCAGAAGTATCTCTCATAACCATGGATAGTGAGAATAGTAAACTAGCTGTCCATACTAATTTGATCTTTCCATTGTTATTCTATCAGATACCACAAAAGACTACTATGTTGACATCAATGACAAACTCAGTCATGAATGTAACATATCATCTTAGTAACATATTTGCAATACTCCCCCATAGGGATATCATCAACATTCATTGTTCCAAAAAAATGCTGATCCATGATAAAAATTTCTCCATAGCTAATCATGTGATGGAATTATTAGCAGAACTTCAGATTGCATTACATGCAAGCAAGGTACTACAAGAAAATTTGGAAAAAATGATGACACTTATTCGAAAGGTACATTCTAAATTCTTATCACATTTTGGTATTAACATATAATTATTATATACCTTTGACATTTATGTCAAAAAGGAGTAGTTTATAGAGTATGTAAAGGAGAAGTAGTATACTATACTGTGTATGTATATAAGGGAGATTTATGTATGGGGGATTAGTATAGTGTAGTATGAATAAGTAAGGAATACCTTTACAAAATTAATTTTGAAAAATTAGAAAAATAGAGTATGTTATCGAGCTATAGTAGATGAAAGTCAAAATTGAGTTGAAGAAACATAATAATTGCAAAGAAAGTTTTGACTTACAACTTTGAATGATCAGATTTTTGTTTTGATAAGTGTTTTTTCACTAATGCCAAAGTGGGAGATTGTTGACATAAAGGTCAATTTGTCTATCAGTGACTCAACACTTAGTCAATTGGCTACATTGCTATCGAGATCTATAGTTGCTACTGAGATTATCATTTAGTTGATATTGTTAACCAAATGATTTAGTTGTTCCTGAGCTAAGTATTCAAAATATAGTGTCTACTAACCACCTAGGTCAGTTTATAGTATTTTCCAAGCTACATAGTGTTTACCAAGTTTCAGAGATAGTGTTTAATGCAAACCAAGTGTAGCAGAAGCTACCAAGCTAGTACATGGAAGTAAAGAAGATCATAGTGTTAACCGATCTCTATAGTGTTAACCAAGTTCAACAGTGTCTACCTAGTTCATAGGGTTAACAAAGTAGATCTAGTGTTGACTGAGTCTTGTAGTGTCAACCGAGTGATCTAGTTGCTCCCAAGTGTCTCAGAGTTCACTAAGTCACATAGTATTGAATGAGTTCAAGCTACTTGGAAGTGATTAGTATGGACTAAGCTTCAAAGTTTAATCGAGGGCCAAAGATTGTTGAGCATTAAAAATGTTTTTCATCTATCAGAACATCATCAAGTTTTTCTTTAGAATCCAAGTTATAGAAGTTGGGCTGACATTGCGAATTGTGATGAAATTGATACTGTAGCCAACTCCTATAAGTTGTAATTTGGATTGGTACATATGTAATACATTGAATCATATCGAAATAGTGGAATAAAATAAAAAAGAATATATGATGAGTAGAGGTTGGAATTGAAGAAGTTTACAAGAAGTATAAGAGACAACAAAGATTTATCTATCATAGTCTAGTGATCATTGTAATACAAGGAATCTAAGCTAACATATTATTCATCCTAACATATGCATCATTCAAATCCTTTAACAGGGTAGACTTAACAATCTTTGCTAAATCTCCTAACTGAGTGCATACTTAATTTTATGTTTGTAAATCCTTTGACAAGGTGGAACTCATAGTTCTTATTGTTCCTAATAGGGAAGATCACCATAAGTGGTCAATTGTAAGCCATAATAGGTTAACTTTACATTACAATTATAAAGCTTTTGGATATCATTCCCACCCCAATTTTATTTTCTAATTGGAAGGTTTCTGGGTCAGCATATCTTGTGTCAAAGTGTTATATTTTATTTCATTCTTTCATTCATACAATTAGATTAAAATATTATATGTAGGATTAGTCGATGAAGTTAGATAAAGTTTTATTGGTTCCTGATTCACCCCTCCCCCTCTTAGTAACCTTGCCTACCTTATATTTTTGACAATTGGTATCAGAGGTTTTCAGGTTCTCACATTAGAAGTTTAATAGCTTGAGAAAAGATTAGAGAAAATGGAGGCATATAGGCTAGATAAAGCTATTGACAATAAAAAATTAGATCTGGAATTGGATATTGGGCAACTGAAGAAAGCAAAGGAGAAAATCTCTCAATCTCTGAAAAGAAAGAAAGACCTTGAAATACAAATGAATAACAATCTCCACACTAAAGAAATAATTGAAAATATTTATCTAGAAATAAATTTAGATGAAGCCGATGAAGAAATCAAATATCTATTAGAAAAGAATTCCAATCTTCAAGAAGAATTTAGAAAGCTAAAAAGAGAACAAGAAATCCAATCAGTGAGATTATGTGAAGTAATGGAAGAAAAAGACAAAGCCAAAGAAGAGATAGAAGAAAAGAACAATGAAATTCAACATCCATCCCTTCAGAAAGTAGACTTTATTAACCAACTCACTAATACAAATGAAGAACTTATGAATCCAATGTCAGAAAATGAAGGACTATAGAATGATCTCAACACTGAAAAGTAAACCTATGAAAGAATGATGAAATCTCAAGACAACATGAATCAATTGAATGAAAAAAGTAAATACTTACACAAAGACAAAACTGGAATAGAATATATAGAAGAAGGTGAATTATCTTAGCAAGGAGCTGAAAAGAATCAATGACCTACTTGTAATCATTGTGGTAAGATAGGTCATACATCAAACAAATGATGGAGTAATGGTAAAAAAAAATTAATTGGAAAATGTTATTGTTGTAATAAGCATGGTCATAAAGAAAGTGAATGTAAAGAGAAACCTAAGTTTGAAGTTAAAGCAAGTGAATGTAAAGAGAAACCTAAGTTTGAAGTTAAGTGTCATAATTGCATAAAATGAGGTCACAAATCTTCAGAATGCAAAACCAAGAAATAGAACCAAGTAGAACAAATTATGAAAGCAATATTTGGATGACATTACAATACATTGTGGAGATGCCACTATTGTGGTAAATTTGGACACATTGGAGAAAATTGTGTGAAACATAATATGAGGAAAACAGACACCATGAAAAGATGTTTTATATGTATAGAATTTGGACATCTTGCCAAGAACTGTATGAACATAGGTAGAATTGAAGATGAAAAGAAACCCAAAGATGACAACATTAGAAAGGAAATGAGGTAGTAATGGGTACCAAAATATCTAGAGAATGCAAACCAAGATCATGAAGTCAATGACAACCAAGCCAATGAGTTTCGTGATCCAAACACTTCAACTTAGTTTTATATGGAGATCACTGGAGCTATGTTTCAAAAAAAGAAATTTAACATCAATTCCAACTAGCAAGAAGAAAGATCCAAATCAGAATTCAAGATGCAAGAGGATCACCAAGCATGATGGAAAGTAGAAGACCTTACTAAGTAAAGTCAAGTTACATATTGTTGCAAACTCAAGTCGATAGTTCCTACCAAGTGACGGTGACTCTACCGAACTGTAGATGTCTCCCAAGTACTAATGAATAAACTAAGTGGAGAATAGTTTATCATTAAGTGTGAAGTACAAAGCATTAATGGCAATTGATCAAAGAAAATTTGTTAAAAGCAAGAAATCAAAGGCATCATTTTCACTACGAATTTCTAGAGCTATTAGTGCAAAGCGATTTGAGAGCCCCTGAGTGAATTGAGTGTTTATTGTTGAAGATTTTTGAAGTTTTTAGAAACCCTACCAAGCATGGTATCTTTGACAAGAAAATAAAAGAAAGGGTCCAAAATTTTGGTTCATGGAGTTGATTGCAAGGCACCAAACTTTAAGTTGAGTCTAGCAATTGTATAGGTGCTTGACCTAGTTGATGCACAATCTCAAATTCCACCTAAGGTATTACTTGTACATGACATCCTTTCCTTTTATCATTTCCCAATCCAAGAACTCAAAACCCTAGATATATTTTGAGTCATGTACATAATGGGTAGTTGTGGTTGGAGAAACCTATTTAGATAACTAAGAAAATGACTCATAGAATCACTGGACTCCCAATGCTTAATAAAGAAAAGTCAACTAAAACCCTAAGTTGGGTAGAACTCGAAAAGAGAACTTTTTCCAAGTGGGATGAAAGAGGAATGAAGATTAGTAGTGTAACTAACATAGAACTAAAATTTGAAATTCATATTATTGCACATAAGACTGAAAATTCAAGAAGATCAAATAGTGTATCATGTGAAGTTTTCAATCTTGCTTACAAGGTTGTGAAAAATAACCTATCATTTCGACCTTGCCAAGTTTCTATTGAATCAATTCAATAAGAATATGAAGAGCATCAAAGAATCAAAGAATAATCTATGTAAATTTAGATATCTTCTAACATGTTTATTCCTCTTTACTCAATTTTTTTTTCCCTTCCAAAGGTATAGTAGTATGGAGGAAAGATATCCCTGTCTTGTATCAAATTAATGAGTATATAGTAGAAATGGGTGAAAATTTTGAAAGTATCATGGATAACTATTTTGAAACATTCAAGGAGAAGATGAATAATAGATATAGAATCCCAAGGAAACTTTTTGAAAATTACAAGGATGATATCTATTTCATGGTGGATTGTGACAAAGTGTGCATTCAAGTAGTCAGACTTAGAGTTGCATGGGTTAAGCCTCTAGAGTATGAGGTTACCATTGATGACAACAAGGATATCATGGATGTGTTACTGAATGAGCACATGGATCCCAAAGCTACATACTTTGATACATATGATGAAGCTAAGGCAAGAATAGATCTTGAGAGTAAGTTACCTCAAGAAGTTAATAAAGGAAGGAAAAGAGTAGAAAACATATTGAAAGGCACTAAACATGTAGGTTCCTCTCTAATGCTCACTAAGGGAAAAGGCGATTATATTGAAGAAGATGATGCAAAGGATGAGGAAGAAGAAGAAAAATTTGAGGATGAACAACCTATCAAGAAGAAAGGAAAGGTTATCATAACCAAACTTGCCAAGTCATCCCCTATTGTACTCACAAGAAGATGAGCCAAGTCAAGAAATCAATTGAAGTTAGGTGAAGATGTAGTCGAGCAAATAATCTTCAAGAGATCTCCACCTACACTTCAAGAAAGAATAAAGGAAATGGAAGAAGGAGCTAATATGGAAAATTTCAAATCTCTTAATTATGAGACCAAGAATGCAAATGAGAAAAAGAAGATTGAGGACATGCTTATGTCAAAATTGGAAAAATGGAAGTACTCACTAGATCAACTTGCACAATAGATTCCTAATGAACTTATGCAGGTAATAAAGCCAAGATAGAAAAATGCACAAAATATTTTCAAAGATATCTATGAATATACCTTGAGGCAATTGATGCATAGTCTCAATAAAAAGGAAATGAAATAATCATTGAAGAAAAATGAAGAGAAGTTCACTCTTAAATTCAACACATGTATGCTATTGATAAAAGACATGGAAAAACATTTACAAGTTACATCAACCTAGTGAATTCATTGTACATGTTGATAAAAAGGATGATGATGATGAGGAAGAGGACATAGAAATAAAAGATGATGAACTTGATGATGTCAATTTGGATGATGAGGAGGAAGAATAGGAAGCTACTGGAGGAAATCTTCTAGAGATACAAGGTATCAAGGAGACTGATGAAGAGAAAATTGCAGCAATAGTCATGGCCTCATTTCCTCACTCTGTAAGAGAAACCTTAGTGCAATCTAGCTTAGAGATAGCTTGTACCTAATTGTTTGTGGATAAAACTGCTACACCAAGCCCCCAACCAAGCTCTAAATCTATTTGGCTGAATGTTACAATGTCATAAGTGTCCAACACTTCATCAAGGTATTCATGTTGTTAGTGCCATTTCAACTTTTATTGCTAGTCCATCATTTTCAACTATTTATTCTTTTCCAAATGTATTTATAGCGAGTACAATGATAATTGAGAGAGAGTCTCGACCAAGTACTGAAGTCTTAGATAAGGGGAAACAAATTGTTTCCACCATTTTGAAAGAAAAGAGCAAAGAAAAAAATTGTTGATCTTGATGAGGATATAGTTATTCCAAATTGGGATATCCCTACCCTCACTCGTGATTAATTGAACACCATGGGTGAATTATTAAATAAAAGAGATAAGAAATAAAAACTTAGAGGAGAAAAGATGAAAGAAAACCAAGTCCATGAAGACATAAAGAGCATATTTGTTGATGCTTTGAGTATTGAGGTTGATGTCACTCAACCTATTTTGGATCAATTAGTAGACATTGTCCACAAATTCAATGAATACTTGAATGGACAAGAGAAGCTACTTTAGAGAGCAGAATGGAAGTTTGAGAACAAAGTGTTGGAAAAAGTTGCACAAAGAATTGTAATAGACCAAGTAGAGTTAGCTACTATTCTTGGTACACTAGAAACATATGTTAACAATCTTGAATTATTATTTGTTAAGTGACACATCTATCTTTACCAAGGATATCAAGGAGAAATTTTCCAAGATAGATGAAGATATGAAGGCAAGTGCACACTAGCTATCACTTGACCCAAGCTATAGCTTTGCACATTATGGAAAGATCAGATATCTAAAAAATCTATAGGTAGAACTATTGAAGATAGAATTCAAGATCAAGGCCACACTTGTAGAAATCCAAGGCATGATTCTTCTAAACATGGATGCATTACAAAAACATATTACACATGCAAAAAATGCTAATCCATAATAAAAACTTCTGCATAGTTGATCATGTGATGGAATTATCAGCAGAAGTTTAGATTGCATTAAATGCAAGCAAGGAACTACAAAAAAATTGGGACAAGAAAATGTCACTTATTCTAAAGGTAAATTTTGAACTCTTGTAACATTTTGGTATTAACATATAATTATTATACACCTTTGGCATTTATGTCAAAAAGGGGGAGTAGTGTATATAGTATGTAAAGTAGAAGAAGTATATTATACTGTGTATGTATATAAGGGAGATTTATTTATGGGGAAGTAGTATAGTGTAGTATGAATAACCAAGGAATACCTTTACAAAAGTAATTTTGAAAAACAAAGAAACAAAGTATGTTACTGAGCCACATTGGATGGAAGTCAAAATTGAGTTGAAGACACAGAATGATGATAAAGAAAGTTTTGACTTACAATTTTGAATGATTACATTTTTTTTGATTAGTGTTTTTTTCACTAATGCCAAAGGGGGAAATTGTTGACATAAAGGTCAATCTGTCTATTAGTCACTCAACACTTAGTCAATTGGTTACATTGCTACTAAGCTCTATAGTTGCTACTAAGCTTATCGATTAGTTGGTAGTGTTAACCGAGTGATTTAGTTGTTCCCAAGATAAATAGTTAGAATATAGTGTCTATTGAGAACCTAAGTTAGTTTGCAATGTTTATCAACCTACATAGTGTTTACCAAGCTTTAGAGATAAATTTTAGTGTAAACCAAGCATAACAGAGGCTATCAAGCTAGTAAGTGGAAGTAAAGAAGATCATAGTGTTAACCAAGCTCTATAGTATTAACTAAGTTCTATAATGTCTATCGAGCTCAAAGGGTGAACAAAGTGGATCTAGTGTTGACTGAGTCAGGTAGTGTCAACTACGAGTTTCTTAGAGTTCACTAAGTTACATAGTGTTGATTGAGTTCAAGCTACTTGGAAGTGATTAGTATGGACCGAGCTTCATAGTTCAACCAAGTGCCAAAGATTTCTAAGCACTGATAGTGTTTGCTATGTATCAAGACATCACTAAGTTTTTATTTAGAACCCAAGTTATAGCAGTTGGCCTGACCTTGTGAATTGTGATGAAATTGGTATTGTAGCTGACTCTAGTAAGTTGTAATTTGGATTGGTACATATGTAATACATTGTATCATATCCAAATAGTGGAATAAAATAAGAAAATAATATACGATGAGTAGAAGTGCGAATTGAAGAAGGCTATAAGTAGTATAAGGGACAACACAAATTTATCTATCATAGTCAAGTGATCATTGTAATACATAGAATCTCGACTAGAAAATTAGAGTTGTAGATCAAAGATCAATCACTAGTTCATCCTAATAGATGCATCAGTCAAATCCTTTAACAGGTTAGACTTAGCAGTCTTTACTAAATCTCCTAACTGAGTGTATACTTCATTGTATGTTTGTAAATCCTTTGACAAGTTGGACCTCATAGTCCTTATTGCTCTTAATAGGGATGATCACTAGAAGTGGTCAATTATAAGCCTTAATAGGTTAACTTTATACTACAATACTAAAGCTTGTGGGTATAATCCCCACCCCAGTTTTACTTTCTAATTGGAAGGTTTCTGGGTCACCATATCTTGTGTCAAAGTGTTATATTTAGTTTCATTCTTTCATGCATACAATTAAATTAGAATATTATATGAAGAATTAATTGATGAAGTTAGATAAAGTTTTATTGGTTCCTAATTCACCCCTCCCCTCTTATTAAGCTTGCCTACCTTATATTTCCAACAATTAGTATCAGAGATTTTTAGGTTCTCACATCAAAATTTCATAGATTGAGAAAAGATCAGAGACAATAGAGGTATACAAGCTAGATAAACCTATTGAAAATGAAAAGTGGGATCTTGAATTGACTATTGGGAAACTAAAGAAAGCAAAGGAGAAAATCTCTCAATCTTTGAAAAGAAGGAAAGATCTTGTAGTACAAATAAATGACAATCTCTACTCTAAAGAAAGGATTGAAAATATCTATCTAGAAAGAAATTTAGATGAAGCCAATGAAGAAATCAAAGATATATTAGAAAATAATGCCAATCTTCAAGAAGAAGTTAGGAAGTTGAAAAGAGAATAAGAAATCCAATTAGTGAGATTATGTGAAGTCATGGAAGAAAAAGACAAAGCCAAAGAAGAGATAGAAGGAAAGAACAATAAAATTCAAATCTATCTCTTCAACAAGAAGACTTTATTAATCAACTTACTAATGCAAATGAAGAACTTATGAATCTAAGGTCATAAAATAAAAGACTACAAAATGATCTCAACACTAAAAAGAAAATGTGTGAAAGAATGATGAAATCTTAGGACAACATGAATAAATTGAATGAATCAATTGGAAACCTTAAGCAAAATAGGAATCAGATCAAAGGAAAGACAATCTCAGTTTGATAATTTAAAGTTGCCAAGATTTGTGTTCTCTAAATATTAATACTTCTAGTTGGAAGAAGGTTGGGTGTATTGATAAAATGTTTCTTTGCATAGTCAAATAATTATATTACAATAAGAAGAATAGTTACAAAAAATTAATATACACCAAAGTCAAGATAAAAATAAGGAAAAACCCTTGCAAACAATCTGAGATTCGTAACTCAACATACTTAACATAATAGAATGGATTTATAGTTATTCATTACAATACAACCACATAACTTACATGACTCCTTTGAAACAAGAAAGATAATAGTGAGGTTTTGCAATTATATAATGCTCAAAGGGCCACATTATCAATGAAATATGTCAGTCAACAACAAAACATGATGTCATCAAAGTTAGAGGGCTTCAGTGGAGTTATATGCAACTAAAGATAAAATTGAAGTTTCTTTTAATTTGTGAGATTTTTTCAGCCTCGCTCCATGTTAAGATAGGTTTTCAACTTATGATAAAAAAAATATCATACATCTAGAGGGAGAGTTCCAGTTTGCAAATTAAGACTTGATACCAAAAAATTATGACAAGTATTTATCAAGTTTCAAAATGTATTTTAAAGATAGCAACACATTTTTTAGCCTCATTGCAATCAAGACAAAGTGGTTGTATGGAGCAATTATCAAATTTCCCTTCAATAAATATGATGGTAGTATGAATACATGTTCTAATGTTCAAGAAAAAGATCAAATATAGTGCCAAATTTGAATATGGATCAACCCCATTATATACAAGAAGAAGGGAAATTAAACAATGTTAGTTTCAACACTGTATTGGATAGTCATCTATGTTTTGGCCATTTCTCCCAATCCACAATTTGGGTTGAGCTGAAATTTTAACTGGAAGTGAAGGAAATACAAGATAAAAATGCTTTAAATTTTGTGCATATTGGAGCTATATTGAAAAAGTTATCTCTCTGTATGAAGCAGAGTTTTCAAGAATACTTTTACACCAAAATTCTCAACACACCAATCTAGTAAAAGTGAATAAAGTATAAGGAAATATAATGAACACCCAGTATACATGAAAAAATGACACGAATAGAAGGTTTTTGTATCATCTTAAAATGGAAGCACTTCCATGTTAAGAGTGTTTAGCCCTCCAAGTAAGTGGTTCGGGGTCATGTCAAGCACCATGAATGGGTCTTTGACTTGGATTTGGCTTTTTCCCCTATTCTGCCCCCTTTTCCACTTTCTTTCTACATTTTTCTGGCATTCTAGGTTGAAATCTTGAGATTCTTGACTTTTGGGTCAAGGAAAAACTTAGGGCCAAGGACAAACTTTTAGGTCAAGGTCGACCTCTACCCTGACCTAGGTCAGGGTCAACCTAGACCCTGACCAAAGGTCCAAATTTCAATGTTCTAATTTCTGAATGTTAGGCTTTAGAAAGAGTTATTTTTTTACTTTTGGGTCGGTTGTTTTAGGTTTTGGAATGGTACACTCTTAAATTGTATTTAACCTAGGTCCATTTCTAGGGGTTAGGGTTAATTGGAATTTATTTCTCCCATGTTAGCCTTCTCTAGAAGTTTGTGCCCTTGATTTTTATATAAGGAAGCCTCCTCCTCTCATTTTCTCTAACTAAAAGACCACAAACCCAAAATAAGGCATAAGGAGATGAAATAAATTTATACTCTTTTATGATCAAGTATTCAAGCATTATAAAGTTCAAGAAATCATCCATCTTTAAGCATTCAATTCATCAAGGCAATCCATTAGTAGCCAATGAAGGATTTACACTCTATGGAGCCATCTTATTGAAGATTCATCCATTTCCATTCAAGCCTCTTCCTAATCCAAGACCCATTCAAGATTGGTGTTGAAGATCTAATGCCATTGATTTGAGATATCTTACATTCATTTGGAGCATATGTACTTTTGGATTCAAGGATTTATATCCTCCACAAGGTGAATAGTTCCATTTATTTGTTTATTCATATTTCAATTACATTTCAACGTTGATTCCAAACTAGGGTTTGGCCAAGGAAAAACCCCCATCCAAACAACAAAACCCTTTTCTTCTTGAAGGTATATGTGTGGAACAACAAATTAAAGTACAGATTTGGGTACCCTTTTCATTGAACTTGCAAGATTTGTAAACATAAATTTTGTTAGAGCTATTCAAGTCAAGGTTGACTTTTTGGGGTACAATTGTGCCCTGGGGTATGATTGTGCCCCACTATCTGGTTCAAAGTCAAAATACCCTAAAAAAAGAAAAAGATTTCTGGGTTTTGAAGATCTCGTAGTTTTGGTTTAGGAATAAAGAAATTGACAGTTTTTGAGATCATTTGACATAGTTTTCAACTAATTATTTTTTGGAGTTAAGTACATTTTATTTATTCAATTCAATATTTATCTTGTATATTTACATCCCATATCATAAGAATCTATATGTATGTGTAAAATATGAGTTTAGGGTCTCTTCTATGTACATTATTTTAAAACCCTATTTATCATCCATATTTTTACCCTATACATTTTGGTGAACCCGACAAACTTACCCCCCCATATTTTGTGGATTTAGATGCCCTATTGTGATTTATGGTGTTAGATTTCTCTTCATATTATCTTGTGTGTTCACCTTAATTATAAATTTTGGTGAACCCAAGACGCTTACCCCTCTCTTTTCGTGGAGTTAGATCCTCTATTATATTTTTTGGTGTTAGATTTCCTTTTATATTATCTTGTTGGTGTTTGATTTGTCTATTATGTTAAATATTGCATACTAATTATATTTCTTCCATTTATTTTTCAAAAATACAAAAAAATTGCAAAATTTCTTTGAAAATAGAAAAACATTTACATTTTCATGCTTTTAGTATTTCAATATGTATGATTCTTATTTTGAATACTTTGATGAGGCATTTATTTCAAAAGAGGATAGATTCCCTAATGAGGTACATGGTAGTGAGGATGAAAATGGTTTGAATAAGATCTCCATTGATCTTATTTCTATTTCACACTCCTCTACAACCTCTCCAATTGACTTTTACTTTAGGATGTGTGCATGGTTGCCTTCATGTTCCACTATTTACAATATTGATAAACCTAAAATGATATTTCCTAGTGTGTGTGATGTTTCTTTGTCCTCTTCTAAATTACCTTGTAAGGATATATTAGAGCAAGAAGATGACCTTAATCTATTTCTCCATTGTATTTCTCTTTATGGACATGAGTTGAGGATTGATGTTAATTCTTCTCCTGATATATGCCCTTTCTATGTGCCTACTTTAGAATATAGTTTACCTTCTTCCCCCTTTTGGGATCAAGCTTTAGTGATTTATGGCACTCCTACAATGTGTTTTATTGATAGGGATGAAAATCATCATATTTGTGATGAACCTTTGGATTTGGATGTTGATTACTCTCTTCCTCATGAAACCATTGTGACTGAATCTACTTTTTGGTATGGACCCTAGGACAATGACATTGATTTATTCCTTCCTTTTGAATAAGCTCTCATACAAGAGGGTGATTTATTAATGGAAGACATTTTCATACATGATGATAACTCTTTTTCTAACACACACTCCTCTGTTGTAAACATTATAAATGCTTTACCTTCATTTGAGATTCTTTCTAGTGATGAGGCATTAGTGTAGACACCTAAAAACCTTTAGAAAATAAAGTATTTTTATTTTTTGAAAAATTCTTGATGACATCATCATTTATTAATTAATTTATTTTTATGCCATTAAATCCCTTTATCTTAATTAAAAATATTTAATTAAGGAATCCCTCCCAAAAATGTTTAAATCTTATTTAAACATTATTTCCTTATTTATTAATTATTTAATTAATAAATTGACCAAAAAACCCAAAATAAATAAAAAATCTATTTTTTGCCCAAAACTTGGCCAATTTTCTTAAGACCACTAACCTCTTCCATAATCTTCTAATCCTTCTTTAATTTTGATTAAAGGCTAATCCCATCATTTCCTACCGCTAATCCCAACTCAAAATATTTAATTAAGATTAAATATTAATCCTCATGTTTATTAAATTTTTTTTAATAATTATCTCCTCAACCCAAACCCTTGAAATAAATAAAACTTTATTTATTTCTTAAAAATCTAATTTATCCTCATCCTAAGAAGTTCTATACTCTTCTAGAAAGTCTTCATCCTCATCCTAAGAAATTCTAGACTATTCTAGAAAGTCTTTATCCTCATCCAAAGTCTAGACTCTTCTAGAAGATGTCTTTAAACCTAATCCTAATCCCCTCCTAACCTTGTCACATTCCCTAAACATGGGTTAAGACTTACTAACCCAAGCCAAAGTTAACAAATATCTCCTCCTTCACCCACCCTCATTAAATGCCATCCACTTGCCTATCCCTAAGCTAATCCTAAACCATCCTAATCCATCCTCTAATCATTTGCACAATCCTAATTAAGCTTAAAACCCTCCTAATCAAGCCCAAGTCAAAATTTCTCTCATCTCCCTCAAAATATCTCAACCATAAAACTTTATGAAGCCCACAAGATCATAAATGACTCTTCCAAGCCCTTTTATTGGTCTTACAAGCCATTATGAGGGTCTTTATGAAGATTTTATCCCTTGAGCCTCTTTTGTTTACTCATCCTTCCCCTTTCCTCCATCCTCTCACCCTGTGACATGTGTCACTCCTTGATTGGCTGTAAGGAAGCACAATCCATGTGCTCTCTTCTCATGCAATCTGAGGCCTCCATGAGCTTTTTCCCATCCTTGCATCTTAGCCCTCAATCCCTCAAGCCTCTTGCCTATAAATTGGATCCTTCCCCTTTGCCAAACAACACAATCCATGAAGTAAAGTCATAATTTCATTTTAAGAAGCCATTTTACATCAAAATCATACACTCACACCCAAATTACAACTCCATTTGAAGCCCTTTTTGAAGCATAAGCTTGAGCATACATCCTATCTATTTAGACAAAGCCACTCAACAAGAGAGCTTCTTATTGAGAGAGCCCATTAATGACTCATATTCTCAATTGAGAGCTCATCTTAGTCTATCTTGAAGTTTATGAATTTTGTTTAGTTTGTAGAAGCTTTATTTAAATTTGGTTTCTTTTAGCATACTAACATTGCTCATATACATTTTGGCACGCCCAGTGGGACCCTGCATGGGTCATCTTCATTAGCTTTTTTAGTCAAGTTTTGTATGTCGTTTGCTAATTTTGGCTAATTTTGTTTATTTTTGTGATTGGTAGGATTGTATAAATTGGTTTTGTAGGTCCACATGAGCATGAAAAAGACAAAGGAACTCATAATCTATCTCATAGTGTTTGCAGATTTTTCAAGCTTATAGGTGGACAAAGCACTTGGAATTCTTCTTCCTCTTCTTGTCTATATTCTTCTTATTCCATCTACTTCTTCTTCTTCTTCTTGTGGGAGATCTTGGCCATTTTTTTTGAAGGAAGTAAAATCATACACACTTCTTTTTAGTGCTTAAAATGAACCCCTAAATCATACTTAAATCCATTAAAAACTAAAAATTTGCACAAAAAAAAAAAAAGCCTTTTAACAAGTGAAACTAAATCAATTCAATCATTTGCATCCTTGCAACATCAAGGTTTTAGATGCATTCATGCAAAGCTAGGAACACTTCATTTTTGGAAATTTAAAAAGAACTTCAAGTTTCCATTTCAAAAGGTTCAAAATCAACACTAAGTGCACACTAAAATCTAAATTAAACTCAAAACATCAATCAAGGATAAAATGAACCTCATTTGCAAATATTTTAAAGTTCTTTTAAAAATCTCATGAAAACTAAGAGTCCTAAATGGTTGCCAAAAATTTTCCTAAAAGCTTTGTTATTTGTTCCAAACAAATGTCTTGTTGCAAAATCTTGAATGTTTCTTAGGTTTTTCATGCATCAAAACAATCTAGGAATATCATTTTTGGGCTTAAAATATGCAAACTAGAACACAAAATCTTGAATGAAAACCAAAATCCAAAGAGTCATTTTCACTTTTGAGTCCAAAACAATCTTGAATGATCTAAGGTTAAAACAAAGCACTTCAAAGTTCTTAAAACAACACACAAAATCTCAATCTTGAATGCTCAAAGGAAAAAACTTGAATGTTTAATCACTTGTCTTTGAATGCATGTTGCTAAACACACTCTTGAATGCCATGGATTAAAATCAAATTTTTCTTGAATGCATGATTAAAACAACAAATCCAATCTTGAATGCCAAGGATCAATTAACCATTGCAATATCAAACACTTCATTTGGAGCTTCTAACATTGAACAAAACAAATCTTTTTTCCACATGCAATTTAGGTAAAGTTTGATTTTTGGACATTTAAGAAACTTTGTTAAGTTAAATACAAATTTGCAAAAATCAATTTGAGTAGTTCCTTGGACTCACCTCTTTTCTAATCACCCATCAATTCAACCATTGGTTGCAATCTCAACGCCATTTATGGGGATGGGTCTACTTAAAAAAGGTGTTAAATGTTCCACAATCTAACTCACTCACTTGGTCTTTGAACGTTTGCTTTAACTTTATCAAAATATTTAAATGACCAAAACTCTAGATTAAATCGATCACACTTCAAGTTTGGGCACTAAAATTGAACAACTATTGACGTGGAGGGCCTCTGGGCGCGCACTTGACAAATCGAGTCTCACACATCTTTTCTTTGGACTTAAAACAAAATCACACCAACTCTTGAATGCTTTAAAGAAAATTGATTGATATTTGATGTGGAGGGCCTCTGGGCGCGTGAGTTTCCTTTTGTTGACCCTAACTCTTCTTCTAGTTTGCATTCTTCGATCGATTTACTTTTGTTGGTGATTCAAGTTGGAATTGAACATTGTCTCTTAAACATGAGTGCTTGCAAAGTCTAGATTAGCACACATAAGAGTCAGTTGGTAAAAGAACAAGCATGTTTTTTTTTTAGCCCAAGGTCATCCAAGTCTTCTCTCCCCTTGTCGTCTTTCGAGGCCATCTTGGGTGCATAAGATTAGGATCCAAAACCTTGTTTTTTTTTAAGAGGCTTGCTTGGAGATTTCATCACCCCTTGGATGACCTCAACTCCAGCGTTCTGGCAGAGTATAAGAATCGAGAGGTGAATCGAAAGACACCTCTCTTGGAATCAAGATTTTTGTCAGTCGGGCTAAGCCTCAAAGAAATTTATACCCTTGAGAAGTGAAAGAGGAGAAGTGGGTTACCACTCCTCTCGGTTGTGTGACATCTTGTTGGTTTCATCTACAGATTTGGACCTCACGTACCTTTGGGTATATCGAAGACTCCCTAGCTAAACCAACTGTCAGCCTTGTAGACAACCATCTAGAGTGTTAATGTGTTTGAAGCGACTGATCAAAACATTTGTAAAACATACACATTCCTCAGTACAAGTATCACATTTTGAGAATAAAAAACTTCTATCTGGTTGTTCCTATCTATTGTTTGCTTTTTTATTTGTTGAATGAATGTTTGCCAAACTTGGTCAATCCTAGCTTAGGGTACACTTAGCGTAGTCACTGCCTATTTCAGAAGTTGAACAAGTTGAAACAAAATAATCGAGGTCTCTCAAAGCCAAGCAGATTCAAGAATTGATGTCAAAGCAACCCAAACCCAAATAGAAGTTCCACAAAGTTAAACTCAAACCATCTCAGGCATACCAAGAACTTTCAGCCAAGAGAAAGGAACTAACACCAAGTCCTCGAATTGTCAAACTCCACAAAGTAGAGGATAAAGCTGCCGATGAAGCACTTCAAGAGGCCTGGTTAGAGCGCACCATCAAATTTAGCCAACATCCAGGAGTTAATCCTGCTTATGCCTTACCAACTAGGCATGATTTCTATGATTAGACACCCTTGTTTCTCCACACCTTCTTGGATAAGCTTCACCTTAGAGTCATCTTTATAGAAAAGTCAACCATCTTAGGTTATCCCCTTAAGCATTATTAGCTCATCCATCTCATTTAGGACCAAACCATCTAGCTAGAAATCCAAAATCTTCACATCCAAGCCTTCAAAAATTGTTGTCACCTTGCTAAAAGTTTGCCATTCCTAAAATCTTTCAAAACCACCAATCTCACCAAGGTTATCCCTTTGACAAAGCTTTGTCTAGGGTAATCTAGCTTTGCCACTTGTTATCCCTCATCACCTTGAGCTAAAGGTTGGGATCCACTGATTGTCAATCTTGTGTTCTTCCTAAAGGATCATCAGTCTATCCTTAAGTTGAAACAATCACCACCAAGCTTGCACATAGGAAAGCAGACCTTTTGTGCTTTGGCAACATATCTTTGAAGTTAGAATCCCCAACCCAATCCTCCTTAGGTTTTGTCATATAGCTTTGCCTCAACCTAGGAAATCATTTGCATAGAAAAGCCTTCCTCCCTTTTGCATCCACCAGCATTTGTTGCATCTCATCCCTAGGTGCATTTTTTATGCCACTCGTCACTCGCTTAGCCAACAAGAAAGAAACAATGGAGCCCTATCATTTGGATCAAACAACCTCACCCCCCTTGAGCACTCAACCATCCTTCAGCCCAGAGAAAGCTATGCCATCATCTACTGACATTGAAGCTTTCATGAACCAACCAGGAAATGCAGTATTGGTAAACGCCATTATAGACAAGAACAAAGAGACAATCATGGCTAATTTTCAAAGGGACAATGTAGGAACTTTTGAATTTGGAAGATCCCCTCCATTATCAGATCCATCTCACCCATTGTTTGGGCAGTTTCCACCACCCATAGGCTCTTATGATCCAAATTATCCTCAATATATGCCAAAAGAAGAGCCTCCAGCCAATCCATATGATCCAACAGACCCAAACATACCATCATCCACCCAAGTTGAAACCTCCATGCCGCAAGCCAACCCAGCCACCACCACTCCATCCTTGGTTCATACCTCTCTGCTCCAAACCCCCTTTACCCAAAACACCTCACCATTCATGCCCTTCACTATTGCTACTGCTGCTCCCCAAACCAACCTTCCAAATCCACCCATCTCCCAAATCAGTGCTAGCATCTTTGGCCAACCTCAGCAATATACAACAAGGATGCCACCCATGGGGCCAAGTAATCAACCTTTCATCACCCCCAGCTTGTTCACCACATCCCAAAGCACAATCTCATCATTTCCATTAGGTCTTGGGAGCTCAGTGCCATCAGCCACAAATCCACAAGCTACTACCCTCACTCCACAAAGCTATCAAACCCCACAAGCTACTACCAATGTTCTGCCCATCTCTCAAGTGACCCAAGCTCCCGCCACCACTCTACCAAGCTTCCAAATCTAGCCACCAAGCTATCAAACCCCATCAATTCCATTTCCTAGCTTTCAATTCCCACCACCTCCACCACCAACTAATCCATTACCTCCTATTACCAACTACTTTTCAATGCCACTTCTAGGAGGTAACCCACCAATCCAGCCAACCACCAATTATTTGCAGGTACCATCCCAAATGGGGGCGCAACCCACATACCTTGGTCAAACCCCACAAGCCCCCCGATCCTTTCCCCAAGCTTCACAACCATCTTATACCTTACCTCCACAAAGAAATTCATTTATCCCATAGCCAGCTTATGTTCCTCAATCCTAACCTCAAATCCCATATCAACAACAAGCCTCATAGCACATGCAACACTATGCGCCACCTCCCCCTCAGCAAACCATCATCCACCATGCAGCTGCCCAAATAATGTACAATCCCATCAGCAAATCCCTCACAGCCATCCATATTTAGTGGCCCCATCTAGTGTATACCTATCTCAAGGCACTCCTACATTGGGGGCACCCCAGCCATCACCCATTAATTCAGAATGGGAAGCCATGAAAACAACTTTGAAGAACATCCAAGAGGGAAATGATCCAAGAACTTTCAAGTTTGAGAATGTGTGCCCTTACCCATTTGACAGAGCCATTACCATGACACCATTCCCCAAGCATTTTGAGACACCCAAATTTGACAAATTTAGAGGAAAAGGAGACCCTGTCACACATATCAAAGAATTTTACATGCACTGCCAAGAAGTGGCATACGATGACGTCTTCCTCTTGCGTCTCTTTCCCAAGTTCTTTCCACCACTCTACCAAGCTTTCAAATCCAACCACCAAGCTATTAAACCCCATCAGTTCCATTCCCAAGCTTTCAATTCCCCCCACCTCCACCACCAACTAATCCATTACCTCCTATTACTAACTATTTTTCTATGCCACTTCTATGAGGAAATCCACCACCACCAACCACCAATTACTTGGCATCTTTTTCCATGTAGATACCCTCCCAAATGGGGGCACAACCCACATATATTGGTCAAACTCCTCAAATCCAAAGTCAAGTTCCACAAGCTCCCCGATCCTTTCCCCAAGCTTCACAACCATCTTATACCTTACCTCCACAAAGAAATCCATTTATCCCACAACTAGCTTATGTTCCTCAATCCCAACCTCAAATCCAATATCAATAGCAAGCCTCACAACACATGCTGCAATATGTGCCACCACCACCTCAACAACCCATCATCCACCATTCAGTTGCCCAAGCCATGTACAATCCCTACCAACCCATACCTCAAAGCCATACATATTCAATTGCACCATTCAGTGCATATCTCCCTCAAAGTGCTCCTACAATGGAGGCACCACAACCATCACCCATTAATTCAGAATGGGAAGCCATGAAGATAGCTTTGAAGAACATCCAGGAGGGAAATGACCCAAAAACCTTCAAGTTTGAGAATGTGTGTCCTTATCCATTTGACAGAGCCATTACCATGACACCATTTCCAAAACACTTTGAGATACCCAAGTTTGACAAATTTAGAGGAAAAGGAGAACCTGTCACACATATCAAAGAATTTTACATGCATTGCCGAGAAGTGGCATATAGTGACGTCTTCCTTTTGCGCCTCTTCCCCAAAAGTTTGGCCGGACCAACTCTTGAATGGTTTTATAGAATCCCATATGGCACAATTAAAAACTTTGCTGAATTGTTTGAGGCATGTGTAGCCCAATATGCCCATCTTGTCGAAACAGAACTATCAGTAGTTGATCTTGTCCATACTAAGCAAAAAGGTGGAGAAAGCCTTCCCAAATATCTGCAAAGATGGCAAACCCTTACCACCTACATATCTTGCACCTTGCCAGAGCGCCATTTGGTGAAAATGTTTATTGATAATGCCCATCCTAGCTTGGCTCACCACATGACCATGAACTGTTTGCAGACCTACAAAGATATCAAAGAGAAAGGAATGATCCTTGAGCAAGGACTCATTAAAGATGGTGTGGTCAAGATTTACAAGGAAGCACACCAAAATCAATCACATTCCAATGACAAGTCTAGGTATTGGAACAAAAACAAGCATGTTGCAATAGATGGCGTCACTGACACCAAACATGTGAATATTGTTGGTCCTTCTCACAACCAGTCCAACCCACCCTATCAACCAAACAATCAGCAAGCTATCAACTACCAACAACAGAATAACCACAGCTATCAAAACCACAATCCAAGACCAAACTTTCAAGGGTCTAGCAATCAAGCTAATGCCATCAATGTAGCTGTAGGACAAAAGCCCAGATTCCAACCTACACCTAGAAACTATACACCCCTTGGTGAGCCATTGGATGTAATTTTTGAGAAATTAGTCAAGGAAAACCTCATAAAATTTTCTCCTACCCAAAAAATTGACCCAAGCCAATCCAAAGCTAGATGGTAAAAAGACAATGAGTACTACAAATTTCATAGGGTAAAAGGTCACACTACCCTCAGATGCATGAAACTGAAAGACTATATGCAGGACCTCATTGATCGGAAGGAAATCATTGTTGGTGCCCAAACCTCTCCCAATGCAGGCTTATAGATCTATCAAAATACTTTTCCTCCTCACAATAATCAAAATCTTGGAAAAGCACCTATCCAAACCAACAACAACAACACCAACAACCGTCAGCCAAACCAACAGCATGGGAAGAACAATAACCACACTTCATCCTATATAGACTATGGTAGCCTTATAGGTTGTATATCCGAGAAAGAGCCTTCTGTCAATGTTATCAATATCTAAGGACCAAACAATGAGTGTGCAGTCACCACTTGAAGAGCCCGATTTAACATCGCAGGCCCATGCATTTCACCAGCACCATCAGCTCCATCAAAAATCCAGTACAATATCTTGGAACACCTTGGGAACATGCCAACCCAAATCTCCATTTTAGACCTTCTTCGCACTAGTCCTGTGTACAAGAACATCCTTGACAGGGCTCTCATAGAATCCCGTGTCCCTTCTGATATCAATGCTACTAATTTTCGTAATCTTGTTGGACACCTTTCATCCTCATGTGCCCTATCATTCAAACCCACCGACATACCTGTGGTTGAGCCAAATCACACCCTTCTGCTTCGCATAGCCATCATGGTATCCAATTTTTCCGTGAAAAGAGTAATGATAGATAATGGATCAACCTTGAATATTTGCACCCTAAAATTCATAAAACAAGCTGGGTATACTGAGGTAGATATCATCAGTGAGGTTATCACCATCAAAGCTTATGACAACTTGGAAAGAACCATAGAAGGAACTATTTTGCTGCCAATCAAGGTTTGGGCCAATCATCCAAGAAACACTCTACCATGTTATTGATCTAAACCTACCATTCAACATCCTCCTCGGTCGCCCATGGATTCATGCCATGAAAGCCATTCCATCCACTTACCATTAGTGCGTCAAATTTTTGCATCAATGCACTAAGGTAACCATCCATGCCGATCTAGAACCCTTTGCTTACTGCAATACGATTGAAGCTTCATATACAAACCATTGCCCTGGAATTGATATCAGCACATCCATCGCCAGCTCATCCCACACTTGTAATGACCCAAAAACCATCCTCCTCTCTACCCTGTCTACCGTGAAGTTCAATAACAAGGGCTATGGAGAGTATAGTCTGTCAGATACATTTTCTGTCGGGGCACTCCCGCTTGATCCACATGCCCATGGACGACCGAAATATTGCAAAGCTAAGGAGATTCTACCTCCTCGATACAAATAGTTTGGCCCAACATCCTTTGTATCCTCAAAAATCCCTCTTCATGAGGAGCTCACTCCAGATATCAACAATTGGTTACATAAGGATGCACCTCAAAGGAATCAGGCACGCCTTGATCACTTCAGCCAGAAGTATCCCCAAGAACATAAGCTCATCACTGACAAATGGAACTATCAAGGTGGTGGTCTAGGACCAGAAGAAAGAGGCATGCAGTGCCCCATCGACGCACACAAGTGGGAATCGAAGTCAAGTCTTGGATTTGGCATACCCACAACTGAGGGCTCCAATATGGATGGTCACGCTTTTTTGAACATTCACCGTGACCTTGTCAAAATCAAAGATATTCCTAAGGAAGTTGAAAAGAGAGCCTACGATGATTTCCTAGACCAAATCTCCCTCGAAGACTCTGTTCTCCAAGAACTATCCATCCACCTCATTGACCTACCACTCGCCCATCCACAACTCATAGATTGGGACCAACCAAGCGTCATACACATTGATGAGTTCACATCGGAGGAAGCACTTCTAAGATTCATGGGAGCTGAAACACCTCACAAGAAAACAAAGCCAGATTCTGCCTATATCTACAAGCTAGATCCCAAGGGTTATTTTGGAGAAAATCCCCAACCTAGTTTCGATACACCCAAAACTGAAACTAAGGTGAATCTAAGACTAGCTAAGGCAGCAAAGAGAACCCTTCAACAAGAACATCCATAGCCACAAGTAGAACATGAGGATTTAGCATTACCTCCTCAAGATAATCGACCAAAGATATCTTCTATTCTAATTGAGGATACTAGGGAAGTCAACATTGGTTCTTCAGAGATCCCTAGGCTTGTTTACATTGTTGCATCCCTATCACAAGACCAAGCTAATCTCCTCTTTGAGGTCTTAAGAGAGAACATTGGCCAATTTGCATGGTCATATCAAGACATGCCACGGCTTGATCCAAAGCTTTTAGTTCATCATCTTGTAGTCAATCCACAGATTAAGCTTGTCAGAAAAAAGCTTAGAAAAATGCACCCCAAGGTGGCATTACTGGTCAAAGCTGAGTTAAAAAGAATGTTAGCTGCTAAGGTTATCCAACCTATCGACTATTTAGAGTGGATCTCCAACATTGTCCCCATCACTAAGCCTTCTCGTGACATCAGAATCTACACTGATTTTAGAGATCTTAACAAATCTTGTCCAAAAGATGATTTTCCCTTACCCAACATAGATATGATTGTAGATCTTACTGCTAGAAATGAAATTTTGTCCCTCATGGATGGATTTTCTAGGTATAATCAAATCAAGATTGTAGAAGAGGATCAACATAAGACAACATTCACTACCCCTTGGGGAACCTTTTGCTACAACATGATGCCTTTTGGCCTAAAGAATGCTAGGGCTACTTATCAAAGAGCTATGACAGCCATTTTTCATGATCTCATCCATAGCATTTTGGAGGATTATGTGGATGATATCTTGGTCAAGTCTCATACCTTCATGGATCATCTTGCTGACCTAGAGAAAGTCTTTGATAGGTTAGCCAAATATCATCTCATGCTGAATCCCAAGAAATGTGTCTTTGGGGTCACATCTGGCAAGCTTCTAGGCTTTATAGTTTCTAAACGAGGTATAGAGATCGATCCCAAGAAGGTCAAGGCTATCTTAGACATGCCTCCTCCCCAGACACTACAATAGCTTCGTTCTCTTCAGGGAAAGCTTCAATCTGTTCGACACTTCATCTCCCAGCTTGCAGATAAGTGTACACCATTTTCACATTTACTAAAGAAGGATGAGAACTTCAAGTGGGATCCTTTATGTTAGCGCAGCTTCAACCATCTCAAGCAGTATCTCATCAATCCCTCTATCTTGGTTCCACCAGTTCCTAGTCATCCCCAAATTTTTTACATATCAGCAACACCTATTGCTCTAGGGGCACTTCTAGCACAGCTCGATGACTACAGCATAGAAAGAGCCGTCTACTACATTAGTAGAACCCTAGTTGGTTATGAACTCAATTACACTCCTATGGAAAAAGCTTGTTTGGCAGTTGTTTTCTCAAATCAAAAGCTTCGCCATTACAGGCTAAGTCATACCATCCAACTAGTCTCCAAGATTGACCCTCTCAAGTATATGCTCTCCAGAACAACACTTACAGGCCATTTGGCCAAATGGGTTATGCGCCTTAGCAAATTTGACATCCAGTATGTGGACAAAAAGGTAATCAAAGGGCAAGCTATAGAAGATCACCTAGCTGATGCACCTCTAATAGATGCTTATCCATTGATCACAAAATTTCCAGATGAGTATATCTGTCTAATTGAAGAAAAACCCCCATGGAAACTTTATTTTGATGGCTCATACACATCTCATGGATCAGGGGCAGGAATATTGTTGGTCACACCTCAAGGAGATTACATTCCAAAAGCCTTCAAGCTACAATTCCCTAGCACCAATAATATAGCTGAATATGAGGCCCTCATAGCAGGATTAAAGATAGCTACAGAATGGAACATTGCTAAGCTACAGATCTTTGGCGATTCTTAGCTAATCATCAAGCAAGTCCTAAATGAATATCAAACCAAAGATGAAAAGCTATTACCCTACAAAGAGCTAGTTGATTAGCTAACCCAACATTTTACAAGGCTTCAGTTTACACAAGTGCCTCAAATACAGAACAAAGTAGCAGATGCTATGGCTACTATAGGCTCACTCTTGGAAATTCCCCAAGCAAGTACACAGTATGAGTTTTTAGTGGAGCAGCTCCTCACACCCACCTATGCAAATGAGGATTCAAACCGTGTTTGTATCTTGGTTTGTCCCCAATCCCCTTGGTACCATGAGATTCATGCTTACCTTAACGATGGTATCATATCCCGTCACCTCACACATACCCAACACCAGAACCTCATTCAAAAATCATCCCGCTATGTTATCATAGCCAATACCCTATATCATTGGGGTTATCACGATACTCTCTCTCGATGTTTAGACCAAAATGAGGCCGCGATGGTGTTAAAGGAAGTACACTCTGGACTTTGCGGTGCCCACATGAGTGGTATTGTCCTAGCATGACAAATCCTTAGAGTAGGCTACTATTGGCCTACCATTAAAGAAGAGTCCTGTGACTTTGTCAAAAAGTGTCTCCCATGTTAGCAACATGCAAATCTTGTGGACGCTCCAGCATAGGATCTACAACCTATTGCACCACCTTGGCCTTTCGCTTGTTGGGGCCTTGATCTAGTTGGAACTATTACACCCCTCTCATCTAATGGACATAAATGGATAATAACAGCTACAGACTATTTCACTAAATGGGTGGAAGCAGTCCCCCTAGTCTCAGCTATAGGAGTTCAGGTCTCCAAGTTCATCTTGTACCACATTGTTTTCTGCTTCGGCATCCCATCCACCATCTTCACCGACCATGGAGGTAACATTGAAAATCTCAACATGGAATAATTATGCACTTCCCTCCACATCCATCACCGCTTTTCTAGCCCATATTTCCCACAAGGTAACGGCCAGGTAGAGGCAACTAAAAATATCCTCCTCAAAATCCAAAAGAAAGTTGTCAATGATTTCGGCCATGATTGGCACCTACAAATAAATCCAACCCTATGGGCCTATCGAACTTCCTTCCATACATCCGCAGGCACAACTCCATACTCCCTAGTCTATGGTGCCAAAGCAGTACTACCTATAGAGGTTGAACTTCCCTCCTTGGCATATCTTTGCAAGGGCAAATATCAGATGAAGAATACAGAGTAGCTCGGCTCACCCAGCTAGATCTCTTATATGAGAAGCGACAACAAGCCTATGATCATCTCACAGTCTATCAAACTCATCTCAAAAGAAATTTCAACAAGAAGGTGCTTCCATGACACTTTCAGCCAAGTGACATGGTCCTCAAAGAAAACATGAAAGTCCAAGCAGATCGAGAAAAGAAAGGAAAGTTTGAACCTACATGGCTTGGTCCTTATGTTGTCACTGCTTCCTTTGGCTCCGGAGCCTATCGGCTATCTACACCAGAAGGAGAACTCTTGAATGATCCTACTAACATCATTCATCTCAAGAAGTTCTATGCTTGAAGATCCTTGGTATACCCAGCTTTTGAAAAATATAAAAAAAAAATAGTAAAGAGAAATAAGCGTCCAATGGTGAAAACTTGGCAATTCAAGCACCTTGGATAGGTACCTTGGTGAAAACCTAGTAATTCAGGCACCTTGTGTACTAAGACTAATCCATTATCTATCACTATCCTATCCCTCATCCATTCACCCACCATCCCATAAAACACCTTCTTGTTCCCTTGGTGTTCCAACCAAATATCCAAAATCTAATGGAGCTTGTAAATACCTCCTGTATAGCTTGTAAATCTTGTACCTCAGCTTGTAAATCTTGTATCATCCCTTGTATCATAGCTTGTATATCCAAATCTTGTCCAAATCTTGTACCATATTCTAGCTTGTATTATATGTCAAATCTTGTATCCTAGCTTGTATCCTATCACATGCACACAAAGAATCCCGTTTTCACTTAAGCTTTTCGCAAACCATCTACCTATCCACCTATCAACAATTGCAGACATCCCACCCTTCACAAACATTTCCATATCACAAAACCAAAACATGAACAAACTTGTACATTTGTAATGTATCTTGGTCCATCAGCTTGTACATCCTCTTTAGCTTAGTACCATTGTATCTATCCAGCGTTCATGTCAGTTTGTCCTTGATCAGTATCTTGCACCCATCACACATCTTGGTTAGCTATTCCAATGCATCCTTTAGCTAGATTTCCTGTCACCAAAGTGTTATCTTTCTTAGTTCAGCTTGCCAGACGCATCACTCATCCAAATCCACCAGCTTAGGTGCTCTCCGATAGGTCCTTGCAAGATATAGCTTTCCTCATGTAGGATCTTGGTCCGCTAGTACCTCGTCCTACCCATCTCGTTGACAAATGGTTCTCTTTTGGATTTTCGCTTTCTTTTGATTTGGACTCTTCCCTGTTGGGTCTTGAAATATCTTTTCCAAGCAATCTCCTTGTTCCCTCCTCAAGGTTGCCATGATCTTCCATATCATGGTATACTGCGAATGGGGCAATCAGAGTGTAAGGTCTTGATCATGTCTTTTGCTTATTTTCTTTTTTTCTTGTGGGTTACCTAGTGTCGTTTCCACACTGCTTCCTCTGGGATTCATGTGTGATACTGGGGCAATCCTTGCGTGTTTTTTTTTTAGTTAGTTTGTCAGTCCTCTGGATAGTTGGTGAAAAGGCCTTGATATTCTTGGTAACCTTTGCAATTAACCAACAATCCTATAGCAAATATAGTGCTCAACTACATGGTGGTACTTCTCTTTGAAGTATCCCCCCGCTCAAAAAGCTTAAATGGTTTTCCTTCATCTCAATTATCCCCCATCCATATCCAACATCCATCTCTCCTACCCCAACTTATGCATCAGTATCTCTTTGAATCACTCCTCACCTTTAGCTTTAGGGATCCAAAATTTTAGTCTTAGGGATCCACCAATCCAAATCAATCCACCAAGCCTCATCTTTCGAGATCCACAATCCTAGTCCTAGGGATCTTTGAAACCCATCTTCTGCTAATATAACTCTTTGAAATCCTATCGCATTAGCTTTATAATCCCCTCATCCATCTCCCTATCCTGGATTCCTTTTTATAGCGGTCCGCTCCTTCATCCTCCACCTTCCCTAAAGTCTTAAGCTTGCTTCCTCTTGTGCATCTGATTCTCCTTTATCATTCTCCCATAGTGAGAGTTTGAGCTAATTCAACCCCTTCTCTTTGCCAATATGATTCTTCTTGCTCATCTCGGATTCTTGTACTTTTCAAGAAGTCGTCGAGCCTCGCTTTCTCTCCCCGCCGCCTTCTTGAGGGGGCATCTTGCAGTCCATTCTCTCCTCTTCTGCTCTAGCTTTAGGCATCTTATTTTCTTATCTTTGATGCCATGCCACTTGCGGCATCACATCAAAGAGGGGCAAAATGTAGACACCTAAAAATCTTTAGAAAATAAAGTATTTTTATTTTTTGAAAAATTGCTGATGACATCATCATTTATTAATTAATTAATTATTTAATTAATTAATTTATTTTTATGCCATTAAATACCTTTAACTTAATTAAAAATATTTAATTAAGGAATCCCTCCCAAAAATGTTTAAATCTTATTTAAACATTATTTCCTTATTTATTAGTTATTTAATTAATAAATTGACCAAAAAACCCAAAATAAATAAAAAATTTATTTTTTGCCCAAAACTTGGCCAATTTCCTTAAGACCACCAAACTCTTCCAAAATCTTTTAATCCTTCTTTAATTTTTATTAAAGGCTAATCCCATCATTTCCTACCCCTAATCCCAACTCAAAATATTTAATTAAGATTAAATATTAATCCTCATGTTTATTAAAAAAGTTTTAATAATTATCTCTTCAACCCAAACTTTTGAAATAAATAAAACTTTATTTATTTCCTAAAAATCTAATTTATCCTCATCCGAATTCTAGACTCTTCTAGAAGATGTCTTTAAACCTAATCCTAATCCCCTCCTAACCTTGTCACATTCCCTAAACATGGGTTAAGACTTACTAACCCAAGCCAAAGTTAACAAATATCTCCTCCTTCACCCACCCTCATTAAATGCCATCCACTTGCCTATCCCTAAGCTAATCCTAAACCATCCTAATCCATCCTCTTATCATTTGCACAATCCCAAGCAAGCTTAAAACCCTCCTAATCAAGCCCAAGTCGAAATTGCTCGCATCTCCCACAAAATATTTCAACCATAAAACTTTATGAAGCCCACAAGGTCATAAATGACTCTTCCAAGCCCTTTTATTGCTCTTACAAGCCATTGTGAGGGTCTTTATGAAGATTTTATCCCTTGAGCCTCCTTTGTTGACTCATCCTTCCCCTTTCCTCCATCCTCTCACCCTATGACATGTGTCACTCCTTGATTGGCTGTAAGGAAGCACAATCCATGTGCTCTCTTCTCATGCAATCTGAGGCCTCCATGAGCTTTTTCCCATCCTTGCATCTTAGCCATTAATCCCTCAAGCCTCTTGCCTATAAATTGGATCCTTCCTCTTTGCAAAATAACACAATCCATGAAGTATAATACCATTTTAAGAAGCCATTTTACATCAAAACCATACACTCACACCCAAATTACAACTCCATTTGAAGCCCTTTTTGAAGCATAAGCTTGAGCATACATCATATCTATTTAGACAAAGCCACTCAACAAGAGAGCTTCTTATTGAGAGAGCCCATTAATATCTCATATTCTCAATTGAGAGTTCATCTTAGTCTATTTTGAAGTTTATTAATTTTGTTTAGTTTGTAGAAGCTTTATTTAAATTTGGTTTCTATTAGCATACTAACTTTGCTCATATACAATTAGTAGAGAATGATATGTTTTCCCTTAATGCTCTCCCTCTTAGTGATGATCTTATGGAGAATCATAATTTTATGTCATTACCTCTTAGGATGTCTCCATTGCTTCCTTCTTTTGAATTTTTTTGTAGTGTTGAGACAAGTAACATGGTTTATCCAAAACCTTTATTATGAAAGGTAAATCTATAGAGTCTCTAGAGTATTTCAGTGACCAATATTCTATAGCTCACACATATCGCACAAGGAGTAACCTTCATCCTAATTTGGTGGTTCCTACTTCATTTCCACCTTCTCAACCCATTCTTCCTTCTCCACCCTATCTTCCTAGCAAGGAGTATGATTTGATAAACCAATTGCAAAAATACTCTTGCAAAGATTTATTTATGGGAGCTTCTTCAAACTTTAGCTACCTGCTATGAAGCCTTGTAAAAATTTGTAGCAACTCTTGCCGCTCCACCTCCTAATTAAGAGAGCATCAATAACTTCTTACATTGCATGCATACTATCTTGAGTGTTCCTAACATTGTATTTACTTAAAAGAATAAAAGTATCATTCATAGGACCTTGATTGATAATGGATTTTGGCTTAATGTTTGTAACATGGACATTCTCAAAGCAATTAATGTCAATCTTTCAACTATTCAACCTGATAATGTTCCTATATGTGGCTTTGATAAAATTTATAAGGACACTTTGGGAATCATTACCTTACTTATCAAAGTATGTCTAATCATCCTGAATACACCTGTTCATGTTATGCCTAGACCTCTCAATTATAACCTTCTTTTGGGTAGACCTTGGTTGCATGAGATGCATGTTATCCCTTCTACACTTCACTATAAAGTAAAGTTTATACATAACAACATGATGTATACACTTCATGTAGATGATGCACCAAATCCTTTTCTAAATATTCAAAACTACACTACTCCTATTTCTAATAGAAATCCTTCTTCCTCTAATGCTCTTCCTGGTGATTATTGGGGAGCCTTGAATTTTACTCCCATATTTATTGGATAGTATAAGGTTTTTGATCTTGATTTTATGAAGCCACAAAGAGAGTTGAAAAATGAGTTTTTACTTCTAAATCTCTTCATAAAAACTTTTTCATTACTTCTATGAACAATGAAATTTTCAAACCTACTAATGGTGATATAGTGATTACTGAAGTTCCATTGACTCCTTCTGATTTGGTGTTTCATTATGGTCTTGGTTATCATTTCCTAGCTAAACAAGGATTCAATGATCAAGCATGTAGTAAACATAAACATGGAATTCAAATGCCCTTACAAAATGGGGGGCATAAGCATTCTTATGGATTGGGATTTAATCCTCAACAACAAATAAATGTTAATAACATCTCAAATAACACTTCAAAACATGGTAAATTTATGAAGGATTTTGACCAAGAAGTTCTTTTGCCTAAACTCCTTTGGTATAAGACGATTACTAGACCTAAACACAAAAAGAAACATGGTCCACACTTGAAGACTCTTCCTTTTTGTTTGTATCATAGATTTCATGATCACTCTACTAATTAATGTCAACCATTACATTATAAGATTAGGCAGCACATTGATAGTAAGGTTATTTATATATCATAAAAATACTTTTATAGTTGCATTCTTGTCTCAGTATTGTGATTCATTCTTATCATGGGTAATTTGTGTTGATTAAAGTAAGATTACATACAAATCATTGGTGTATAAACTCATTTAGGTTTAGTATTTATTATTTTAGTTCACTTCTTATCTCTTTTCCCTTATACAATTAAGTTTTTAGGTGATCACTATTTAAGAACTAGTTGGATTTAGAGATTCATCCCTTATTTTAGGACAATGCACCACCCAAGATATTTTTCATGTTTCGATAGGATAGGTAGATTTTACATCTCACTATATGCACAATCTTGATTGACAATAATAACCTTGGAGTACTTTCCTTTGGTTTGCATCCCTCTTATTTTCTTTTATTATCTAATCTATATGTTGTTATGTGATTAGTTTATGAATATTTTTCAATTTTTTAATGTTCTTTGCACACTATTTTTCATAGCACATATTTTGGCACCTAGTGGAACCCCACAAATGAGTCATTCATTCATTGTTTCAATCTATTTTTCTTACATATTAACAATCTAATTTTTGTTTTTTTTTGAGTGTGTTGCAAGGTGGTTTTGTTGATTGTGAAGGTTAGGAAACACATTTGGAGAGAAAAATGATAGTTGGGATGCTTGAAGATGTGCTCAAAAATCTCTTAAAATCCCGAGTGAACTTTTTGTGCTCATTTTAGAGCTATTTCCTATAACACATGCATTAACTCTTTCAACACATTTAATCAAGTTTAAACATATTTAAACAAAGTGTCTTGAGTGTCTTAAGATGTATTTTTCAACACATCTTTGAGCTATCTTTTATTTTTTTCAAAGTAGAGCCATTAAATTACATGACACATGTACCAAAAGTTGTTAGCAAGATCATTCACAATGACCTAAGAGTGCTTCTAGTGAGTTCATCATTCTTTGAGAAGCATCTCCCCTTTGGATAGAATCTCAAACTGATAAACCCCTCCAACTAGTATATAAATCAGAAGCAAGAAAATTTTTTCTCTCCATCTAGACAAGTTCACGTGATGCATTTGTGATGGTAGTATGAGGTGGGAAATTTTTTTCACAATTTCAACATGGTTAGAATAGACTCTTAAGTGAGTCATCTACATAAAAATCATTTGACCTGACTCCATCGATCTTATTATGAACCAATTAGTAGCTACGCTTTTATCCTTGGTGTGTTACTCATGGTGCAAGAGAATATAAGGCTTCTCTGAAGTTACCCAACATATGTGTTTTCCCTCATAGAGGCATAAGGCTACCTGGACTTCATCCCCAACAGTTGTTGTCCCTGTAGAAGGGGGAATTCTATTTTCATACCTTGAAGGATCATTGATGTGTAAGTTTTTTGATCAACTCTTGTATCAACTTACCTCTTATATTGAGAGGGAAATATTGTACTAGATCCAAAAAACATTAAGATGGGCTCCTCCTAGTAGGCCTAATGAGTAACACATTGAAACCAAATTGACCACAGGGATAAAATGTGCTTGAACTATTTGCATTGTGAAATGACTCATTAATTTTTTGTAAAAACATACACATTTGTTATTGTCAAATCCTTTTGCTAAAGAGATCACTTGTTTGTTTCTCTCAAAAGTTGTTTTGTTCTTTAAGAGATTAGTTTTCTCACAACATGTCCTATTTACTATCAATTTTCTTTTAATCCTTGTTTCTTCAAGAAATGGTTGTTAGAAAGTCCATTCACAACAATCCTAAGGCTAGTTTTCTCCCTTTTATCTCTTACTTATAACCTAATCTATTATATCATCCATTGATAAAATTATTTATTGTCCACATAGACTCATTTTCTATCACAAGATTCATGTTTTCCAACCTAAGTAAAAGGCCTTTAACCAAATTTGAGATAAACCTAAGGTCAATTAGTGGAAACGTTATGTCAGACCAGTCAAAACCCAAGTTTAAAAAGGTCAAACTTAAGCAACCAACAATATATAGAGAGATAGAAGCTAAATGCAAGAAACACACACCAAATCCAAGACTTGCTAAACTATATGAAATTGAGAAAGAAGGTATTGAGGTCTCCTAATGAACTAAACTCATAGCCTACAATCAATATTGTAGGGAAACCTCAATACACTAAAATCCTAAGTAAAAGGAACACTTAGCATAGTCACTTCCTCAAACCAAAATTGAGATAAACCTAAGGCCAATTAGTGGAAACCTTATGTCAGACCAATCAAAACCCAAGTTTAAAAAGGTCAAACTTAAGAAACCAACAATATATAGAGAGGCAAAATATGAATGCAAGAAAAACACACACAATCCAAGACTTTCTAAACTAGATCAAATTAAGAAAGAAGTTATTGATATTTCCCTACAATCAAAGCCTCATCAACTACACTAGGTACACCTAGTTTGATTAGGTCCTTCTTCTCCCACACACACTTTGCACTTATCACATCATAAATTTGTCCCTTAGGGTTATTATATAGGTTAATATCTCCCTTAGGAATTTTAAGATCCATCATCCTTAGATCACATTTTAGAAAAACAACCCCATCCAAATTAGGTACCATAGATAAAAATTCCCCATCATCCTCATCATCCTCATCATCCTCATCATCCTTAAGCATTTAGTGTCAATTTGTTAGATTTTTATATCCTACATCGTACATCCATCATACTAAGAATTTATCTAGGGTATTCTATCTTTGTCACTTGTGTCCCTCATGACCTTGAGCTTAAGGTTGGACTTTACATTTTCTCATCACTTGTCTTCCAAAAGGTCATAAGTCTATCCTAGAGTTGACATAATCATCATACCTTGAGATTATACACATGGTGACATCTCTTTTAATTTGACATCACATCCCTAATCCTTTAGATCACCTAGATATCATATCATTAAAAGTAAGATTCTCCATCGTCTGCCTTTGCATCTATCATACATCTCTACGTCCTAGAAAATCCTTGCATCATAGTTGCCTCATCCTTAGGAAGCTTAGAAAATGCATCCATTGTCATACCATCTTGCATCTCACCCTTAGGAGCATTATCATTTCAATTAACCTAACATAGGTGTAGGAAAGAACAAAAGGAACAAGAGGTACATGGACTATAGTCTTAAGTGGTGACTCAACTAGCATGTAGCCATACTCGATAGTATCTGTGATTAGACATGACCCACTACCATAGAAACTAGAAGATTTGGGTCCCTTACTATCAAAGATATATGCCTTTATGAATCAACCGAGACATGAAACTCTTGTCAATTCTATCATAGAAAAAAAAAGAGAAACCATCATTGAAATTTTTTGGAGAGATAATGTTGGTGTCTTTGGCTTTGGGAGCCACCACCATTGGACATATCAGATCCTGCTCATCTGTTGTTTGGAAAGCTCCCAACACCCATTGGACCCTCTAATCCCAATGGCCCCTTTTTCATACCTAGAAGAGGTCATCAAACAGTGATATCATAAATCATGGACCCAAATAGACCCTCCACCCAACTCGGTGCTCCCATCCCACAACATAACCAACCTATCATTACATAGTCATTGGTCTATGCAACACCTCAACAACCTACCATCGCACTGCCCACATATGAAATCACTTCCATCATTGATAGTACTACCACTTGACATCATGTATCCATTCCATTCAACATTAAAAGACCTTCCACCTTCCAAACTATTTCTTCTACCTCATACATACCCACTAGTAGTGCACCCAACACATTTCAATAGAACACCCAATCAACATTATAATTCAACACAAGGATGTCACAAAAAGGGCCTAAAAATCAACCTATCAATGTTAGAGTAAATAACAAATTAATTATTAATTATTTATTCTATTTACTTAATCTTACTTAGGTTAATACAGTTATTTTATATTTAGTATTTAATAGTTGTAGTGGTTAGTTGTTGACAACACGAGAGTTTGTTCCTTTCTAGCACATTCCACCTTTTTGTGGAAGAGTTCTTAGTTGTCAACCTTATCTTCTACCTCCTTCCAACTTGTTCTAAAATCTTCCATGAGGCCTTTATATTTGGTCTCTCTCTCTCTCTCTCTCTCTCTCTCTCTCTCTCTCTCTCATTGTAAATTCATCCCTTCACATAGTAATTTCACTTTCATATTGTGAAATATTTTCTCTTGCTTTGTTTCCTTCAAGCTCTTACTCCTTAGGTTTCTCTTCGAAAAGCTATTTGCACTACAAGTGATCTTGGTGACTATGGAGTTGGATTTCATCAAATCCTACATAGTATCAGAGCCTCCCTACTACTTCTTGTTCAAAGGATTTTTTTGAAGCCACAATTCCGAGACACAAACCCTTGTTTTTTTGTGATTTTTTATTCAATTGAGAGGAAGAGCATTTTTTTTAGTAGTTGGAGAAAAAGGAGAAAGAGGGTTTGGCATAATAGATCTATTATTCTTATGGCTTTTTCTTTATTTCTTGGAGGTGTGACGACAACGATTCAGAAAAAAATAACTATAGAGGTGATTTTCAAATAGTGATATCTCCCTCATACACACTCATTTTTTCAAGCAATTTTTTTTGTTTTCAGGTAGAATTTTGTGATCTACACATTGGTTTAGGTGGTTTGACATCTCTATTCCTAAATGTTTTTGCAACTCAAAAATTCCAATTTTTGCCACCTTAAATGCTTTGTACGGGCTCATCTGGACACATAATTAGGTTCCATTTTTTTTTGAAATTGCATATTTTTTTGTCTACTTTCCAGATATGCAATTAGATTATAGGTTCTATGGATAGAAATATTAATTTCAGAAATAGGCCCTAAATTGGCTATTGTAATCACACTAAGTAAAGAGTGACCAATTTATACATTGTGGTGGTGGGGGGGGGGAAGCATTTTCTTTTCTGTAATTTACTTTAGAATAAGACCCTTCTACTTTTGTCTTCTTCTTTCTCTCAATGGCAGATCCATCTATGACCCATCTCACAGCACACAACTATCACACTTGGAAGGCACAAATGACACAACTTCTCATGTCAAGGGGCTTATGGTCATGTCTAGATGAGAATCAACCTGTTCTTACATGCCCTTTTGAGGTTTTTTAGCACAAGAACAAAATGGATGAGGCCATGGGATTGATTGCACTGAATATGTTAGATATTTCACTTGGATGGTTTGATTACTCCATGAGCTTATTGGCTCAAATTTTAGACTTTGTTTGGCCAAGTGAATGAGTTTCGGGCACTTCAATTAGATGCAGAGTTGACTGCTTTGACACTTGACAACTTTTCCACCATTGAGGACTTCTTGATGAAGATCAAATCTTTGTGTACACTTTTGCAAGGATGTGGAAAAACCAAGACATATGATGAGTGTATCTTTTTGATACTCTCAATGTTGAGGGGATAGTTTCAGATCTTCTCTTCTACTTTCTACTTCACTATGGATGAATTGGGTGATAGACACAGGATGCCTTCATTTGAGATATTTTGTGATCGATTAACTCATGAATAGTCCAAGATCAATCAAATGGGCTCACTTTTAGGTTCACAGTAGCAAGCATTGCTTGTCAAGGATACACAGGAGCAAAAGTCAAAGTAGATATCAAATCCCTCTTCTATTGGTTCATCATCATCTAAGAAGAAGGAGAAAAAGAAGATTGAGACTCCTACCTATTCCTATTTTCAGAAAGGATCTCATGATGAGGCAAATTGTTTTCAGAAGATATTTGATGGCTATGAGAAATGAATTGCAAATTTGTGAGCTCTTCTTCAGAAGAACACCATTTCTTCTCCATCCTCTTCTACCTCGCAGGGGTCTACCTTTTAGTGTTCTTCCACATCTTCACCATCTACATTGGATCTTGGAAAGGGTCATGCATTATAGGCTACCATTACATCTCCTTCATAGGTTCCTTGGATACTGGATTCAGGTACTTCTCAGCATATGAAATCTTCTCACAGTGTCTTCTCTACTCTTGAGGCTTCTCTCATTCCTCATATTTGCATGGGGAATAAAACTATCCTACCAGTCTACGGGAAAGGTTCAATTAGCATCTAAGATGGTATATTCAATGATGTATTGTATGTTCCATCTTTGTCTGCCAACCTTCTCTCATTTTCTTAGATTACACATAGTGGATCAGGGAAGATAGTTGAGTTCACTACTGATTCAGTCTTCATTCGAGATTGTGCAATAGGAAGTCCTATTTCTATAGGTGCCATTTATCCTTCCACTCATCTCTACACCTTCTCACACTTTGGTTCACCATCTCCATTTTTGGAGCACACTTCTTCTCTTTTGCAAGAACATCATGTGGTGCAGTCCGGATACTTGAACCTTTGTATTGTTCCTGAGATCCCTATTTTGACTTCCACACCACATCTAGTTGAGGGCTTTTCTCTTCCATGGGATTCTTCTTTTTCTCTACCTAATCCTCTAGCTTCATTCATTGAGACTCCAAGAGCACTTGTTGCAAATACTATAGTGGACATTCATGACAGTGTCATCACATCTACCTTGGGGATTCCCTTTCAGGATCCTCATATTTTCTCCTTAGAGCATCAGATAGGCCTTCCAGTTTTCCCTCTCATTCAGGGGTTACCTTGTTTTGTTCCCTTGTTTACTCCACATTGGATTTTCATTGGCTAGATTCTTTCTTCAGGTGCTCCATTATTTTGGGGGAGGCTTTGGTAGCTTTTATATCTCTCATGGGGGGGCTAGTTGTACTTATGGTTTTGAGAGCGTCTCTTGAAACATTTTTAGTGGAAGTTGTCCTTGGGGGGTCTTGTTGATTTTTTCCCTCTTTCCCCATTTTTAGAGGTTGCATTTCTTTGCATTGTACATGGGTACCTAACATGGCCTCATTGACAGGACCCATTCTACATTTTCATCTTAGTTTTGTGAGCTTAAGGCATTCCCCTAAGTTGCACTTAAGGGGGGGTGTTAGAGTAAATAATTAATTAATTATTAATTATTTATTCTATTTACTTTAGCTTATTTAGGTTAATGCATTTATTTAATATTTAGTATTTAATAGTTGTATTAGTTGGTTGTTGACAACACAAGATTTTTTTCCCTTCTAGCATGTTCCACCTTTTTGTGGAAGAGTGCTTAGTTGTCAACCTTATCTTCTACCTCCTTATAGCTTGTTCTACAAGCTTCCATGAGGCCTTTATATTTGGTCTCTCTCTCTCTCTCTCATTGTAAATTCATCCATTCACATAGTAATTTCATTTTCCTATTGTGAAATATTTTCTCTTCCTTTGTTTCCTTCAAGCTCTTGCTCCTTAGGTTTCTCTTCGGCAAGCTATTTGCACTATAGGTGATCCTGGTGATTATGGAGTTGGATTTCATCAACTCCTACAATCAATACCCCTAGTCCATTTGCATCTGTGCTAAGAACCACCACTTCATTTCCACCTGGTCCATGGATTTTTGGACAATCATAAGGGAAGACAACAAGCCTCCCAAATAGTAATTCATTCATCCCAACATTCCTAGCACATCAACCACCACTACTGACACATTTTCTACCACCCATCACCAAGTAATTTTCTATGCCACCCTTAGGGAGTAGCCAAGTGATACCACAACAACAAAAACCATCAATGGGGATAGTTCCTACATCAACTATTTGGCACCCCTCAATACCTAGCTACCCTCCCACGTAGGAGTGCAACCAACATATGTTGGGAGGAATGTAAAATCTACCATTAAAATAACAATATGTGCAAGAAACCATGCAAAATCATCCATCTAGACAATAATTTGATATCTATTGAACTCGATAGCAATAACAATATCAACAATTCACCCAACAAGTACAATAGAACATCCAACCACCACCCCAAAAACTAATAAATCCCATCCAAGTAGTAGTTCATTCCACATTTCACCCATCAAAACCATCCATACTTACTTACTCCATCTGTTACATACCTTGCACTAGGGGCACTAGGAATGTGGGCACCAACAATAATACTTGTCAACCCCAAGTGGGAGGAAATGAAGAATGATTTAAAGGGAACTCAAATATTAAACTCAATCAAAGACCTTCAAATTTGAAGATGTTTGTCTATACCCATTCCATAGAGCTATCATAATGACACCCTTCCCCAAACACTTTGAGATTCCCAAATTTGATAAATTTAGGGGGAAAGGAGATCTAATCATGCATGCCAAATACTTTTGCACACATTTCCAAGAAGTGGCCTATAATGACATATTCCTTATACACCTCTTTACTAAAAGTTTGGGAGGTCCCTCTCTTGAATGATTCTATCAAATACCCCAAGGCATAGTAAACACACTCCTTGATCTTTTAGAAGCCTTTATGGTACAATATGCCCATCTTGTTGAAAATGAGTCATTTGTGGTCAATTTAGTTGACACTAAAAAAAGAGAGGGTGAAATCCTTAGCAATTACTTGTAAAGGTAGAAAAATCTCACAACATGTATCTCTTGCAAAATACTAGAGTACCACCTTGTCAAAGTGTTCATTGACAACACACATCCTAGTCTCTCTCACCACATGGTCATGAATTTCCTACATACATAAAAAGAAATAAAAGAGAAAGGCATGGGACTTGAAGGAGGGATTATTAATAATGGAATGATAAAGCTACATAAAGAATATAACCAAGAGAGAGGACATTCTGATAATAAACCACAATATTGGAATAGGAACAAGAACATAATAATAGATGGTGCCACTTATACTCAATATATTCATGTAGTTGGTTCCATACCCAACACATTAAACACCTCTCATCAACAAACATTCCAACAAAAAACATCATATCAGCCAAACACATGCTATTAAAAAGCATAGCAACAACATCCATAGCATCAATATCAACAAAACACACCAACACCCACTTATTAAGGACCAATAAATCAGACCAATGCTATCACCATTTTAGATGGAAAAAAATGAAGGGTCCAAACACTGCCTCATATTTATACTCTCTTGGGGGAATTTCTTGATGTCATTTTTGACAAACTAGCCCATGAAAGTCTCATCCAATACCCACAAACACAACTACTAGACCCTAACCAACCTAAAACACCATGTTACAGAGATAATGAGTTCTAAAATTTTCATCGTATGAAAGGGAATCTCACCCTTAGATGCATGCAACTATAATATTATGTACAAGATGTAGATGATCATAAGGAAACCATGGTAGGAGAACAAGTCTCTACAAATGTAGAACTATTGATCTATAAAAATGTATTCCCAACACACATCAACAAAAATGCGAGCAAGGCACTTGTACAGAACAAAAATGCCAACAAAGACAATAGAGAAAACAATACCCAACCTTAGCAAGGTGACAATCATGAAAGATCACAAGACTAAACTTAAACATACCTTGACTATTTAATTTTATTAGATGTATTTCCCAAGATGAACCTTCTATTAATGTATTAAATATAGAGGGCCCAGACAATCATTGTACAGTCACAACACGAAGGACCCAACTCAATATTCCAAGGCAACCTGTGCCTACACTTTCTCCTTCAAAAACACAATATTTGAGAACATCTTGGAAACATGCTAGCTCAAATATCCATCTTGGATTTAATCCACACTAGCCCACTTTATAGAGAAATCCTTAACAATGCCCTCCATGAATTCTTTTTCCCCATTGATATCAATGCCGTTGAGTTTAGAAACCTAGTGGGACACCTCTTTGCCTCATGTGTTCTATCCTTCAAACCCTCCAATGTCCCAAAAATTAAATTAGTACTTTGGAGCTCATTAAACAAGTAGGATACATTGAGGAAGAAATTATCAATGAGGTCATCACTATTAAGGCCTATGACAAATTGTAATGAACTACAGAGGGAACTATCTTGTTGCCTATTAGAGTTGGGCCTACTACTAAGGAAATAGTATGCCATGTAGTTGATCTTAACATACCTTTTAACATCCTCCTCGTCCGACCATGTATTCATGCCATGAAAGCTATTCCATCCACTTATCATTAGTGCATCAAATTTCCACATCATGGCATTAAGATAACCATCTGTGGTGATCTAGAAACCTTTGAATATTGAAATATGGTAGAAGAATCCTATGGTAATCATTTCCTAGGAATTTAGATTGACACCACTATCGCTAGCTCTACTACTACCTACAAAAACCCCAAAACCATATTAACCTCTATACTCTCTGATGACATGAAGAAATAGAAGTCTTATTAGCCCTTTTTGTGAACATTTATCTATAACATACTGAACTTTATCATCTCTTAGTATAAATGTTTTTGAAATTTTGATGTATAAAGTATGGGCATAGGGCATAAAAATGACAATCGGAATTATATCTAAAAAGGGGATCATTTTGTGATAAAAATCTTTCTTCATGAATGTTTGATATGGGTAGATCTTCATACAATAGAAGAGATTGCAAAAAATGTTAGTGGAATAATTAAATGCCTTTTCTCTATAAACTAATAAATGAAAATAAATGTTTGCAGGAAGTCTTGTGTGTGTTAAACATTGATCGTAGGGATACAAGCTGAGCAGGAGTTAAACAAATTGTGAAGGAATAGCACTAAGGCATTGATGCTATTAAAGAGAGCATTATGACACTGTTGCATCTAGAAGACTTGGTGGAAAAGTCAGAAGGGACCTATCTTAATGAATAACAAAGTGGGACCTGATAAAGCAGCCGAGCAAGAAAGTAAGCATCAAAGCAATCAGTTAAACATGCAACACATGATACCTAGATTCTTGGAAGCTATTTGAAATCAGATAAAGGAGTAGATCTAGCATTTTCTATGATCTCTATATTTTTGGGGAATTTAAGGGAGAATTAATGTCTTTCCAGTTGCATGTTTGTAGTCTTAAAGTTGTAACTGAATTTCCTTCATGAGAAAGTCATAGTTTTAGGAATTTGTTGTTCTTCCTTCCTTTTAAATAAGACCTCATTTGTATCTATGAGGTTAAGTAGTGAATAGATAGACAAAGTTGAGAGACATCTTATTGTTTTTCCTAAGTTATTGTAATATTGCTCAATTGATGAATACATGCCTTCACTAAGTTTCTACACCTTTATCTGAGTTTAGCTTTCCTTCATTCTTTCATGGGGGCCAATGCAGAAGGCGAAGTTTACTTTAGCAAGTAGGAGTTAGACTCAATTTTTAAAATTAAGATAGAACTGTTGTTCCTACAGCCACTGGAAATAGAACTAGTCATTGTTCTTGCAGCAGTAGGTGCATAGATATATGACTAAATAATTAGAATTTCCTTCCAAGTATTTGATAGTTCTCTTTCCTTTGGATAAACAAGATTTTCTTAATGGTTATTGCATTCAAGGTAGTAATGATTTTTAGTGAAAACTAGAGCATATACTTTGCAGACATCATCTCAAGTTCATGCTCTCAGATTGACATTTAATGAAAATTAGCATAGTACTTTGGTAGTAAGGGATGTCCAATCCTGTAACTAAAAAGATTTTATATTGATTAGACATATTTTTGGCACCCTTGACAGGGATGGTGTCAGTCTAGTACTCACTATTGAGTCATTTAGTTTCATTTTTAGCATTCTTGCATGCATAGAAGAAGAGATCACCTTGGAAGATTTCTTCCCAACTTCAATCAAGAAGATCCTTTTTATTCTGACCTTGAAGAAAGAGAAGAGAGAGAAGAAATAGAAGAAGAACTATTTGAGAACGTATTTGTAGAAGTACAAGAACAAGTACAATCACCAACCACATCTAAAGAATCCTTCCATTTGAATAATCTTTTTGCTGAGCCAGAATATCAAGATAATCCATTAGCTCTAGTTATTTATTAGCCACCACTAGGACATCTACAAATGGAAGCAGCTTAGCCTACCTTTCCCTTTCTGATTCCTCCTCAGTAGGGTAATCAAAATTTGAAAAATATACCCTCAGCTGCCCTGCCTAAATTCTATGGGCTTATTACTAAAGATCTAGAAACTTTTCTCTTTGATTTCGACATCCTTTGTCAAAGTTATGACTACACAACTGATGCCCATAAGCTTAAATTGTTTCCATCAACCCTCAAAGAAGCCGCTTTGCGATAGTTCATGAGTCTAGGTGCTAATGCTATGATAGATTGGCCAACTATGAGTAACTTCTTCCTTAATAAATATAGGGAATATTGTAGAGGCCATGATTTGAAAGGGGATGACATTTTTAAAATGTCACAAAAGGAGGATGAGACTTTAGAGGACTATGTTGCCCAGTTCATGTTTAACCTACAGTGCAACACAAAACATTAGCTAAACGAGGAGTCTCAAAAGTATCTCTTTCTAAAAGGAGTACATGATAGGAGTATGGAACCTTTAGACTGAATGGAAGGAGGTGATATTACACAGAAGATGTGGGCTGAAATTCAGAATATTTGTTTGAACTATTCCAGAGCAACAATAAAAAAAGGATTAGGTCTGAGGGACTTACTCAAAAACACTCCTGGGGTGGGAGTATCTAAGATAGAACTGTCAAACCTCTTGTCATATTTTAAGCAAGACACCACTAATGATGTTGCCACATAATTGGATACCATGCAAGCATGAAGGAAAAAGGAGGATGCTGATAGTATGTTGGTAGAATATTTCTCCCATTGCAAAGAAAAGAAACATAACTACCGATGTAAGCTTATCGCTAGCTTGGAATCACAGCATGTGCCTACTGTGTTAAGGCAACTGATGAAGATGGGGAATTCCTCTATGTTTCTCAACATAGGCCGTGGGTTGTAAGATCAGGTATTCCTCAAGACCCACTCCATAATTACCGTGGTAATAGTCAATGGCAACAACAACATGGTAATTATAATCATTAGTAATAGCCTCACCAAGGGTAGCAATAGCCTAACCAAGGTTGGCAGTAACCTAACCAAGGTTGGCCATAGACCAACCAAGGATGGCAACAACCTAACCAAGTTTGGCACCAACCTCAGCAGGGTTGGCAACAACCTCAGTAGGGTTGGAAACAAACCTAGAATTGGTAGTAGCACCAATAGCAGCTGGCTTTGACTCAACCTCGTCAACAACAAGCCTTAATGCCTCCTGCAGCCAATACAACCCCTCCAAAACAACCATAGTTACCTGCACAACCTACACCTAATCCTAATAGTGCAAAACCTTTAGCACAGCAACAACGTTATTCCATTACCTTGAATGATATCCATCTAAGATCTAGAATAACACTTACCTCACCTCAGCAGCCCATTATAATGGAAATAGATGATACAAATGCTGAGTCAATTTAAGAACCTGCCACCACTATTTCTCCTGCAGCCAAGACACCACCATTTCCTAGTAGGTTAACAAAGCAAACCCTGCCAAGCAAAAATCAAGCTGTACTAGACTTACTTGAGAAACTCAAGCAAATGATGGTAAAAATTCCCTTGCTTGATGCAATACAGGAAGTACCTATATATTCAAAAGCTATCAGAGAAGCCTGTGTTGAAAAGCTAGGAAGGAAAAAGAAAGACCCAAAGACTATCCATGTCCTTGGACAACTTTATGATCTTATGCTTGATAACTGCAAAATGCCTAAGTATGCAAACCTTGGAAGCCCAATAGTGACCCTCACCATTCAAGGAGTGCAAGTGCAGAATGTCTTAATAGACCTAGGAGAATCCATCAATGTAATGCACAAGGAAGTAGTGTCCAAATTAAGCATCATTGGTCTCAAGAAAACGCCGACAATCTTCCAACTAGCAGATAGTTCTACCATCATTCCTAATGGTATGCTAGAAGATTTCACTGCCACATTACATTCATGGGAGTATCTAGTTGATTTTTTCGTACTCTCTCCAAAAACTAGTACTGTGAGATATCCTATCATTTTAGGACAACCATGGTTAGCCACAATAGATGCTTATATTGCATGCCAATAAGGGAAAATGACTATTTCAGATCGAACAAACACTAAAAATTTAACCTTGTATTCGCCTACTCAGCCTTTGTTGCAGGATGACCAAGTTGTCTGGCCAAATATGGATAACTCTGATACAGACATAGATTCTATTCAACAATTGATGATGATCTCACAAGACTCATTTGTAAACATTAAAGAAGAAGATGATGTAATTTCTTCTATCATACTGAATGAGTATGGAACACAACCTAAAACATCTTCTAAGAAAATGTGTGTTTTAGAAAGCATTCTACCTTTATCTACTGAACTACACTATTTAGAGTCTGCACAGCCTATGCATTCACTCCTACCACATGAGATAGATTCACAACCAATTGTGCAAATTTCAATGGTAGAAAAAGTAGTCAAAACATCAATCATTCTAGGAAGAGAATTAAATATAAGCAAGTCCTTATCTCAGGCACAACATCATGATACCTTGCAGCTGTTACAAAAGCACTAGGATGCTTTTGCTCTGGAGTACATAGATATGAAAGGTTTGGATCCTACAATCTATACCCATAGAATTTATATTAGTCTAGATTATAAACCTGTGAGGCAACCTCAACGTAGGATAAACCCAACATTAAGGGATATTGTCAAAAATGAATAGCAAAAGCTACTCAATGCTGGCTTCATATATCCTATTTTAGAGAGCCAATGGGTGTCACCATTGGTTATTGTTCCCAAAAAGGGGGGAAAATGGCAAGTCTGTGTAGATTACAGAGAACTTAACTCTGCTACCAAGAAGAATCATTTTCCATTGTCTTTTGTCGATCAAGTTCTTGACAATCTTGTAGGAATAAAATATTTTTCATTCTTGGATGGATTCAGTGGCTACAATCAAATCTAGATAGCACTAGAGGATCAAGAGAAGACCACATTCACATGTCCATGTGGAACATTTTCTTATGCTATCCTACCATTTGGTTTGTGCAATGCACCTACAACTTTTCAAAGAGCTGTCATTAGCATTTTTTCTAACATATCTGCAGATTGTTTGGACGTATATATGGATGACTTCACCACATATGGACAAACATTTGAAGAAGCCAAGGAAAAATTAGACAAGGTTTTACAAAGATGCAAAGACTACAATTTGTGTTTAAACAGTGAAAAGTGCTTTATAATGATGCAAGAAGGGGTGGTGTTGGGACACTTTATTTTTCCTAAAAGTATTGAAGTAGACCCAACAAAAAAAGAAGTCATACATACATTGGCTGTACTAGCTAAATTGAAAGAAGTTAGGAGTTTTCTAGGACATGCAGGATATTATCGGCATTTTATCAAAGATTTCAGTCAAATTGTAGCACCTTTATATAAATTGCTCTGAAAAGATGCAAAATTTGTATGGGATTCAAAGTGTACAAAAGCTTTCCTACAGCTTAAGGAAGCCCTCTCAATAGCACCAGTGCTCCGAGGACCATATTGGGAGTTACCTTTTCACATACACACAGATGCTTTAGATCATGCCATTGGAGCGGTACTTAGCCAAAAGATAGATTCAGTAGAACATGCAATTTACTATATCAACAAAAATCTTCAAGGAGCCAAGTATAACTACACTTCAATAGAGAAAGAACTACTTGCTTTAATTTATGCTTTGAATAAATTTAGACATTACATTATAGGCTACCAAATATTTGTACATACAAACCACTTTGTTATCAAATATCTGATGAACAAGCCAGCAATCTCTAGAGGATTGGCTCGATGGTTGTTACTAATGCAAGAATTTGACATCACCGTTATTGACAAGCTAGGAAAAGAAAATGTTGTAGCTGATTTCTTGTCTCGACTCCAAACACCTAACGATCCTACAACCATAGAAGATAGCTTTCCTAATGAACATCTCTTCCTTTTTTCAACACAAAACCCTTTGTATGCTGATATTGCCAACTATCTAACTACTGGCAAAACTCCTCCACATTTTTCTTCAAAAGAAAAATGATTTCTAGTAGAAAAGAATTTTAATTTCTCATGGATCTTAGGATTCATGTTTTATACTAGACCAGACTAGGTAACACGAAGATGTCTCAAAGAGAATGAAACATATGATGTTCTTCATGCTTGTCATGATGAGCCTTGTGGTGGTCACTTTGGTAACAAATGAACTACATTAAAGATTCTGAATACAGGTTATTACTAGCCTACACTTCACAAAGATGCGGCTCAGTATACAAAAAAATATGATAAATGTCAAAGAATGGGTCGACCAACAAAAATAGGTGAAATTCTCCTAGAGCCATAGATAGTAGTAGAACCATTTGATAAATGGGGGATTGATTTTGTTGGCCCTATTGAACCACCATCAAAAGGGAAAAGTTACATATTGGTTTGCACTGATTATGTTACTAAGTGGGCTGAAGCAAAACTCATGAAGCATCCTCGTGATAATAATGTTGCCAAGTTTTTGTATGAATGTATATTTACCAGATTCAGTGTTCCAAGAGAATTACAATCAGATTAAGGGCCTCAGTTCACATCTAATCTCATAGTAGCACTCATGGACAAGTATAAAATTTGGCATGGAAAATCATCTTCGTATCATCTACAAGCTAATGGACAGGTAGAAGTGACAAATAGAGAGCTTGAACACATTCTCACTAAAATAGTGTCTTTGCATCAGAAAGATTGGGCAGCTAGACTTCCTAAAGCCTTATGGATGTACAAAACAACATGGAAATTCACTACCGAGTTTACGCCTTTTCAACTCCTATATGGGAAGACAACTATTATGCCCATTGAATTTGAACATAAAACTCTGTGGACAACTTTGGAACTTGATATCACCCTTCCTGCAGCACAACAGGATCACATTTTGAATCTCAATGAGCTGGATGAATGGCAAAAATCAGCTCTTCATAACATAGAATTAATTTAGAGTCAAAGAAAGAAATGGCATGATGAATTCATTAAAGACAGAGAATTTTCTATTGGTGATTGGGCGCTCTTGTATGATTGATGATATCAGGATCACCAAGGAAAATTTTAGACTTGATGGCTTGGTCCCTATGAAATCATTACAATTTTTAACAATAGAGTAGTTCAACTGTCAACAATTGATTTGGTCAAATTCAAACTCCTAGTTAATGGGCATTGCCTGAAGTTATATCATAAACCAACAACCAGGGAAGAATTTCTTCAACAGTTCACCATAGTAGAAACATCTCTTCCTATAGCCACTTCGTCTGAGTCTCCCACTCAGATGCCTATAGCCCCTTGAATTTATTTTCAAGATCTTCATAATAAAAATTTTGCACTCATGCAAAAATTCATTCCTTTTCCACCTCATTCCATCCCATCTTCTTGTCTTTCCATCATCATACCATCTCACTTTCTCTCGTACGATAATATTTGGACCATCCTTCCTATCGCACCTCAGGTTAGTCACATTCAACCCCTTTGCATTTATTTAATTTATTATTTATTTAGAAAAGCATTTTATTTCAATTTCAAAATTTGCAATCTTTATGGACTTTGGGACCCAGTCTCTGCTAGGTTGGGGGGAGGAAAAATTGAAATCATGAATGCAAAATCAAGGAAATCTTAAGTTGGCATGTAGGATATATGGGGAAGGGTCATTTCAGTAATGATCTGGCACCCCTTTGTACTTCCAAAATGTGTGAAATAATGTAAAGAAGGCTAACTATTAAATCATGATTTCGCATAACCCCTCATCAATATGGCATATGTTTTTGAGCACGATCTTTATCCTCATTATGGTCTGGTGATTAAAATGTCTTCATGAAGTACTGAAGGATGTGATGTTTGGAAAGCATTGAATACTTTCAATTTCCCTTTGTTAAAACCCTTGTAGCTATCACCACCCATACTTTCAAAATCACTTGGAGTGAATTTGCTTGTACTAGCATTTTTTCGAAAACATGGGTGGAGAACCTCAATGGCATGAACCAGCAGACCACAGAGTCTTACTAGTAGACCTAACAACAGTTAGTTTTTTTCAACAATGAGGTTGGCTAGCTTATTGTATCAATTTGAAGCAGTTTGATTAGGAAATTGTGCTCCAATTTCATAATACATTGAGGGATGGATATGCAATTGTTAAGGGCATTCAAATAGAATTTACTGAAGAAGTGGTGGTAGAAGTTTTTGGTTTTCCCACAAATGGAGAATGTTGGACAAAGGACATGGATGCACGAAAAGTAAAAGAGCAATTCTCAGTACCTAGAGATCCTCGGCTAGAGAAAACAAAAAGAAAGGTACATTACGATTATCTCTCCCTCTGCAATTCATCCACGCTGCTGAATTTATCATAAGATATTTTACCTGTGAAGGAAGGTATTCTTATTTGCATGCCATTCATTTCAAAATTTTGAGTGGTTTGTGGCATGGGGATTATCCTATAAATATTTTGAGTTTCCTTTATAATATTATCAAAAGGCAAGCTACCTATGTACAACAAGGCTTAACCTAGTCGGTATCCCACCATTGCTTGATTAGGGCTATAATTGAAAAGGAATTAACTAGGCAGCACTTGGGAACATGGGAGGATTTTGTAAAAGTAAGGATAGAGGGACCTAAAAGGGGTGGACGTAAAGGGCAAGGAGTAGGGACAAGAGAGAAAACTACTGTAGGAGTCAAGAAAGTAGTATATAGAACAACTCAAGAAGCTTCGGATTCTACTTTTGTACCTAAAATTGCAAAAAGAAAAATTCTAGCTACAAAAGCCTCAACTTCTAGGAAGAGAAAATCATGCACAAGTGCCGCAGAGGAAGGTTCAGAAGAATTATCTCTAGTATCACAAGAACCTGCACTTAACCCAAATAAGGATAAATCCTTCGATAAGGGCAAGAAACCAATTTCTACTCCACGACGAGTCACTAGAATGTCTGGGGTAAATTTGAGAACTGAACCTCCTACACCACCTATTGAGCCTCCTACACCACCTGTTGATGTTGAAATTCTAGTACCTACACCTACAAGGTCACGAGAGCACACATCACCTACTCCTGAACATGAAAATGATCTTGAGGAAATTTTTGCAAAACCAAATAGCCCTATTAATGTTGATAGTGACATGGAGTCCTTAGAGGAAATAGTGTCCAAGGTTGGATAGCCAGTGGAGGAAACTGATAATCTACCACCAGAGGAATATCTATTTGTTGCACAAGAAATGGTTCAGGAAATTGTTGAAACATTTCAAGTTAAAATGACTATTGCATCCTATCCTATAGCCATTGCCCCTTCAGAAAAAGTTGAGAACACTGTTTCTTGTCAAAATAACAACTTTGTTGAATGTCAACATTCTCAAGATGATAGCACTAATGACCACCATCATCCTAAGCACCGCCTTGAAGATTATAGACCTGTTGTCCATCATCATACACTACCAAACATTTCTACACTATTAATAACCAGTTTTAGTTTGTACCAACAGTTTCAATGGGATAAAGCAAACTAGTATTTAGAAGGGAAGTAATTGCTCAGAACTATTAGGGAACAAACACAACAAATTGAAGAGAAGGATAGTGAAATTATGGTCTTGCAGCAATGAGTCACAAAGATTACAGAGCTCATTCTAGAGCTTGTAAATTGTAGGTCCCCATCTCTAGTCTACACACTATTCCTAAATGAACAAATGATTAATTTTTAGTTGTCTTGAATTACTCGGGGGTTGAATCCTTCTTTACACACTCCCCAAAAATTTTATGCAACATTCAATTCAATTTTGATGACTCTGCAGAATCTCCTCTATGAATTATATGTTCATAATCTTACTATTCCAGATGATAAAGATTGAAATTCATTGTTATATGTGGGAGATGTATAGTTTAGGGTCGTTATGTCATGGATGCAGAATGAGATTAGTGGGGACAACTAGGCTACTCCTTATAGGGAAAAGAAAATGTTTGAACCATCGTACTTTCAGCCAGAGGTTTAAAACACTTATAGAGTATTCTTCGATTGGCTTTCTGTTAACAATAATTGTAGTGCTACTGCAAAAATTCACCCTGTTGGATTGGAAGCAGCATTGCTTTGCAAATGCCCCTGATGCTATACAATCCTCCCTTCAAAGATGGATCTGATTGCCAGAAGATCTGAAAACAAGGGAATTGCACTCTCGCCAAAATCTAGAGTTGGCCATCAACAAGATGCCCATGTATATGATGTTAGGGAGAAGTCAAAAAAGTTATTGGGTACCTCTTCATTTCCAACCGCCAATACTCTTACATCCTATGCTTGGAAAGTATGATTCATTTTCTGAATATAACATGATTGTTGAAGAACAAAAATGGGAAATGTTGAAACAAAATCATGGATATTTTAATTACAGAGCTCATGAATCAGGGGAGAAAATTGCCAATGATCTCAGGCTATGGATGAGGATCATAAACCTATAGAGGCTAAAGGGACTAGCCTCAGGACGGTTGGGGGGAAAAATGATGACATGAAGAAATAGAAGTCTTACTAGCCCTTTTTGTGAACATTTGTCTATCAGATACTGAACTTTATCATCTTTTAGTATAATTTTTTTTGAACTTTTGATGTATAAAGTATGGACATAGGGCATAAAAATGACAATCGAAATTATATCTAAAAAGGGGATCATTTTGTGGTAAAAATCTTTCTTCAAGAATGTTTGATTTGGGTAGATCTTCATACAGTAGAAGAGATTGCAAAAACTATTAGTGGAATAATTAAATGCCTTTTCCTTATAAACTAATAAATGAAAATAAAAATTTGCGGAAAGTCTTATGTGTGTTAAATGTTGATCATAGGGATACAAGCTGAAGTGGAGTTAAACAAACTATGAAGGAATAACGCTAAGGCATTGATGCTATTAAAGAGAGTGTTATGACACCATTGCAGCTAGAAGACTTGGTGAGAAAGTAAAAAGGGACCCATCTTAATGAATAACAAAGCTGGACCTGATAAAGCGGCTGAGAAAGAAACTAAGCATCAAAGCAATCAGTTAAACATGCAATGCATGATACTTGGATTGTTGGAAGATGTTTGAAATTAGATAAATGAGAAGATCTACCATTTTCTATGATCTCTATATTTGTGGGGAATTTAAGGGAGAATTAATGTTTTTCCAATTGCATGTTTGCAGTCTTAAAGTTGTAACTGACTTTCCTTCATGAGAAAGTCATAGTTTTAGGAGTTTGTTGTTCTTCCTTCCTTTTAAATAAGACCTCATCTGTATCTATGAGGTTAAGTAGTGAATAGACAGACAGAGTTGATAGACATCTTATTGTTTTTCCTAATTTATTGTAATACTGCATAATTGATGAATACATGCCTTCACTGAGTTTCTACACCTTTATCTAAGTTTATCTTTCCTTCATTATTCCTTGGGGGCTCGCGCAGAAGGTGGAGTTTACTTTAGTAAGTAGGAGTTAGACTCAATTTTTTAAGTTAAGATAGAACTGTTGTTCCAGTAGCCACTGGAAATAGAACCAGTCATTGTTCCTGCAGCAGTAGGTGCATAGATGTATCGCTAAATAATTAGAATTTCCTTCCAAATATTTGATAGTTGTCTTTCCTTTGGATAAACTAGATTTACTTAATGGTTATTGCAATCAAAGTAATAATGATTTTTAGTGAAAACTAGAGCATATACTTTGCAAACATCATCTCAAGTTCATGCTCCCGGATTGACATTTAATGAAAATCAGCATAGTACTTTGGTAGTAAGGGATGTCCAATCCTATAACTAAAAAGGTGTTATATTGATTAGACACCCTCCACCATTAATATCAACTACCAAGGTTGTATCAAATATGGTCTCTCAGATGCATTTTCTATTGGTGCCTTGCTTCTTGACTCACACACTCACAGATGCCCTTCCTATCAAGGACCACTGAAAGACATAACTCCTCAACTCAAACAACTTAGGCCCACCACATTTCCTACAAACAAGATCCTCAATGGAAAAGAAATGGTCCCTATAATAAGCACATGGCTAGACAAGGATCCATCTCTAAAAGACACAAATCTTCTCAAATACTTCAAACAAAATATCCTCGCTAACATTGGCTTGCTATTGAATAATGGGATTATCAAGGAAGTGCCCTAGGAAAAGAGCATTTAGATAATAGGCATCAGTAAAGATAGTCATACCTTCTTAAAAATCCAAGGTGAACTCATAGAGGTCAAAGACATCCTTGAGGAAATTGAAAAGAGTGCCTATGTTGATATGCATGATACTGACATCTCCCTAGGAGACTCCATGCTCCATGAACTATCCATTAGCCTCACTCACCCATCCTAAACTCATTGATTAGGACTGGCCAAGTGTACTACATATTGATGAGTTCCCTACTGAGGAAGTGCTCCTAAGATTCATTGGGGCAGAGACACCACACAAGAAACCAAAGCCACCATCAACTTATGTATACAAATTGGACCTAAAGTGTTACTTTGGAAAGGAATAAATCTCAAGTCACAAAAAATGACAAGAAAAAAAGGGAAAAAAAGAATAACAAAGGTATCTTGTGGTGAAAAATCCTTTAGAGAACCATTAGATCAATGAAAAAATGAAAGATAAATAAAGGACACATATGATGGTGAAAACCTCTCTGAGGTGCCTGAAGATGGAGATTTCTTCCTTTCCCCACAAGATCAAAGCCTAGAAGTATCATCTATCTTGATTGAAGAGACAAGACTAGTCAAAATTAGTGTATTAGAGACACCCAAGACCATGCACATCACAACATCTTTGCAAATAGCCCAACAAAAACATCTCATGTGTTACTCCAAGAAAATATTGGTCGATTTGCATGGTCATACTAGGACATGCTAGGACTAGATGCTAATTTGGTTATCCATCATTTGAAAATATATCCAAAAGTGAAGCCAATCAAGCAGAAACTCCAAAAATTGCATCCCAAGGTCACCTTGTTGGTAAAAGTGGGATTGGAAAAGATGCTAGAAGCAAAGGTCATCCGTCCAATCAACTACTCAGAGTGGATTTCCAACATGGTACTGGTCACAAAGCCCTCTGATGATATTAGGATATGTATAGATTTCAGGGACCTCAATAAGGCTTGTCCCAAAGATGATTTCCCTTTTCCAAATATCAACATGATTGTGGATCTCACAACTGACCATGAACTATGTTCCCTCATGGATGGATTCTTTAGGTCTAGTCAAGTATAGATAGTAGAAGAGGATCAACATAATACATCATTCACCACCCCTTCAGGAACCTTTTTCTACAACATGATGCCTTTTGGGTTAAAAAACATAGGAAAAAGCTATCAATGAGCTATGATGGTCATCTTCCATGACCTCATCCACAAAAACCTTGAAGATTATGTAGATGATATCTTGATCAAATCTATTGATGTGATGAATCACATGTCTCACCTTGAAGGAGTGTTTGATTGATTAACAAAGTACCACCTCATCCTTAAGCCCAAGAAATTATTTTTTCGCATGACATCTAAGAAGCTCCTAAGATTTATTGTATAAAAGTGTGGCCTTGAGATCAAATCCGAAAAGTTCAAGGCCATCATTGACATTCCTCCTCCCAAGATATTATGATAACTTCATTTCCTCTAGGGTAAATTGCAATTAGTAAGATGGTTCATATCACAACTAATAGATAAATGTCAGCCATTCATACATATACTCAAGAAAGACCAGATTTTCAAATGGAACCCTATATGTCAACATAACTTTTAAAAGATAAAAAAATACATGGGCAATTCATCAATCTTAGTTTCATCAGTTGCCAGGAAACCATTGATACTATACAAAACAACTACTCAAACAAAATTAGGTGCTCTTCTCACACAATTTGATGACAAAGGAAAATAAAGAGTCATCTAATACATTAGTCACAGTCTAGTTGGATATGAGCTTACTTACACTCCTTTGGAAAAAGATTGTTTGGTTCTAGTTTTTGTGACTCAAAAGCATCATCATTACATGTTGAGTCATACTATGCAACTCATCTCCAAGGTTGACCCTTTAAAATACATGCTATCGCACACAACACTCGCAAGCCACCTAGAAAAATGGGTACTTATGCTTAGTTAATTTGACATCCAATATACTAATAGAAATACAATCAAGGTATAGGCTATAGAAAATCACTTGGCTGATGCACCATTAGTTGATGCTTATCCTCTAGTTTTGGAGTTTCAAGATGAACAACTCTACATGATAGAAGAAGAACCATTGTGGAAGCTATACTTTGATGGATCCTATACCTCCCATGAGTCAAGAGTAGGAATATTATTAGTTACCCCTCAAGATGAATACATTTCCAAAGCATTCAAGCTACAATTCCAATGAACCAATAACATCTCAAAGTATGAAGCTCTAATTGAAGAGCTCAAAACAATAGTTGAATGGAATACAACAGAGCTATAAGTCTTTGTAGACTTACAATTAATTATCAAACAAGTGCTTGATGAATACCAAACAAAGGATGACAAGATGCTACCCTACGAAGAATTAGTCAATAAATTAAAGCAATATTTTATTTAGATCCAATTCACATAGGTACCAAGGTTACAAAACAAGGTTGCAGATGTAATGGCTACCATCAGTTCACTTTTAGAAATTACCTAGGAAGATACATAATATGATTTCTTAGTCGAGAAACTACATGATGTCACATACAAAAATGATGAATCAACATGAGTATGCATCTTGGTTGGTCCCCAATCCTATAGTACCATGTAATTCATTCTTATATAAAATATGGGATAATATCCTGTCACCTTAGATGAAACCAACACCAAAACCTCATTCATAGAGTATCCCACTATAGTATCATATCAAACACCCTGTATCATTGAGGTTTTCATGATACTCTCTCCAAGTGTTTAAACAAAAGTGAGGCTACTATGATGTTAAAAGAGGTACATTTTGGACTTTATAGTGCTCACACAAGCAATATATTCCTAGTACAAAAAATCCTAAGAGTGGGATACTATTGGACTACTATTGAATATGTTTCTTATGAATTTTTCAAAAGGTGTCTACCCCGTCAGCAATATGCAAATTTGATATGAGTTTTGGCACAAGATCTCTAAGCTATCACACCACCATGGCTATTTTCTTGCTATGGGTTTGACCTTTTCAGTATCATTACATCCCAATCTTTAGAAATCCACAAACGGATCAACATTGCTACAAATAATTTCAAAAAGTGTGTTGAGGCAGTCTCACTTGTCACTTCCATAAGAGTTTAGGTATCTAAATTCATCCTGTATCATATAATATGCCACTTTGGTATCCCTACTACCATTTTTACAAATCATGAAGGTAACTTTGAAAATCTCAATATGGAAGAGTTGTGCACCTCACTCCATACTCATCACTATTTCCCCAACTCATACTTTCCAAAAGGTAATGGTCAAGTTGAGGCAACTAAAAAATCCCTACTCAAAATCCTCAATAAAGTTATCAATGATTCCTATGATGATTGGCATCTACAAATAAACCTAACCTTTTGGGCTTATTGAACCTCATTTCACACATCCATGGGTTCAACTCCATATTGCTTGGTCTATGGTGCCAGAGAAGTCCTACCTATTGAGGTTGAACACGCATCCTTGAACATATCTTTATGAGGAAAAATATCATATAAGTACTATAGATTCACCAAACTCACATAGATGGATCTACTAGATGAATAAAGGAAAAAGGACTACAACCACCTCATAGTCAATCAAAATTGATTCAAGAACAACTTCAACAAAAAGGTTCACCTGTGATAATTTCAAGTAGGTGATATGGTCCTAAAAGGAAACATGAAATTCCTAGTGGGTCAAGAGAAGAAGGGAAAGTCTGAACCCACATGGCTTGGTCCATATGTTGTCACTACATCTTTTAGCTCAGGAGCATATCAACATTCAACACTAGAAGGTGAAACTCTTAATGTTCCCACCAACAAAATTCACCTCAAGAAGTTCCATGCTTGAGCTTCTCAATGTAGTTTGCTAACCATGAAAAAAGAAAAAAATCTTAAAAAGTATTAAAAAAACTTCATCATGGTGAAAACTTGGCAATTAAGGAACTTGATGATACCCACAGAGAGAGAGAGAGAGTCCAATGGTGAAAACTTGAAAATTCAAGCACCTTGGATATGTATCATGAAAACCTAGCAATAGGCACCATGTGTACTTGGCCTTCCCATTATATATTAGTGATCCATGCCCTCCCACCCTCTCATCCAATCCAATCATCCATCTACCAATATCCCCAAGTTGGTCCAAAATTACGTGACCAAGACACTAGTAAGAAATGCTATAATTGTGAAAAAACTAAAAACATTGTACTCTATCATGATCCATATGTTCTATAGCTCCACCATGTATGATACCATCTCAAATCTTGACATATATTATAAACACATCCAAATATAGCATATATTATGTAATCTATCAGCAACTGTATCACACTATCCTTTGTCCTCAAAATATATACTATAAAAATCCATCTCCTATACATAGAACAAACATATCCTCACCATCCCCTATAAATAGCTCCTATACAATGTCATCCTTGTAAATATTTGAGTCAGTTTCATTGTATATACTATCCCCCCATATCAATCATCAGTCATCAATTCATCCATTGTTAGTCCTTAGTCTTTAGCTCATTAGTCTTCAGTTAGTCCCATTATACATAGCCCAATCTCATTTCATCTCATATTAGATTAGGTCCTCTAGCTCATCCTGCTTTGTGCTTTAGAAAGTCCTTATGCAAGATCCTATGTCACTAACATGTTGTCCTTAGAATTTCTAGTTGCTACTAAATCTAGGTGTTAGGTACTATGAATATGTCCTTGTAGGATATGTCTATCTTCTCTTCAAACTTGGGTCCATCAGTGTCGACTCCCACCGATCTCTCAAGAACATGGTTATTTTTGTTAATTTACTCTTTCTTTTGATGTTGGATTTCAATTTTGGTTCTTGATTATCTTTTCTAAGCAATCTGGTTATCCCCTCCATAAGATCACCATGATCATTCATATCATGGATTACTATGAATGGGGAAATCATTGAGCAAGGTCTTGATTTGTCTTTCTTTTTTTCTTTTCTCCCTAAGAGTCAGTTGGGTATAACCCTTGCATATCTAAACATATGATCATTTATGATTACATGGTGCACTTGGGAAATACCACTTGTTTGTGGATTACCTAGTATCTTTTCCACTCTTATTCCTATTGGGTTTCATGTGTGATGCTGGGGAAATCCTTGCATGTTTGTTTTGGGTTAGTCTTATGTAAAAATGATGAGTAGGCCTTGATGTTCTTGGTAACCTTGGCCAGTCATTGATATTGCTATATTAAATTAAGTGCTCAACTACATGATGAGTCTCTTTATGGAGAATCTAATGCTCAAGCTTCAAATGAATTCCATCTCATCCCTTCATTTATAAAAAAGAAACCCCAAACGAAGTTTATTCTTATCCTATCAACATCAATCCTAAAATCATCCTATCAACATCTATCCTACATTCTTATCCAATATTGAAACCTATCCAAAAATCCCTAAAAAATCATATAAAGTTTCAAAAACCCCACTCATTCATGCACCACATCCTATAGGTTCAATTTAAAAAGAAAAATCCCCCATTTCCCCTCATGTTCTCTATCCTATCTCACAATTTTGTCTAATTTGTACAACTAACCTCCCATTTTCTTATACTCTTGTAGTGAGAGTATGAGCCACTTTTAAACCTCTTTCATCCTTTGTGCATCCTCCATCTCACCTCAAATTCTTATTTTGGAGATGCCATCTAGTCTCATTTTCTCTCCTTGTCACTTTCTTGAGGGGGCATCACACATTACAGGTCTTTTATCAAGACTAGGACAACCTAGTTTCTTTAAAACCTTCTTTGTGTCGTCTACTATTTAAAAACATCTTTGAAATAGTGTTGTACCAACACTATATCAAAGATAGGTAAAATATGGATACCTAAATTTGATCACATAAATTCTTAATAAATTTAGTCATCTTCTAAAGCAAATTTTAATTTAATATTTAATTATTTTAGTGCTATCACCTAATTAATTAATTAAATTAATCAATTATAGCCAAATTAATAAATTAACAAACTTCCAATAGATCAATTTATTAATAAATCATCCTATTAAATGAAATAAATGCAAAACTCATTTAATTTAATCTCCAAAACCCCTCTCTATTTAATTAATTAAATCCCTCCACCCATAAACTAACTTTTCAACCAGTTAGTTACCCAAACTTAACTCATGCACAAAATATTCCTTTTTAATTAATTAATTCATCTATTTAATTAAATCTTATGCACCAATAATTATCTTTTTAAATTAAATAATCTATTTATTTAATTAATTTCACCCACCAACCTTTTCTCTAACAAATCCATCCACCTCCCACATCATCTAGTCAACTAAGCTACCTCACCTACCTTAACTCAAACACATCACCTCTTCTTGTATACATTAAGGCATAATTTATTCCCTATAAATCAAGCCCAAGTCAACTCTCATGCCACATCTCCTCCACCTATCTCAGTTAACTAAAGCTGATCTCACACCTCACTTAGTTAACTATCCAACATGAATTCTTATCTCCTTCTCACCCAGTTGCCTATAAATTGAACCTCTATCCTCTCACAAATCATTCAACTTCATATTCAAACTTATTATACTATTTTGAGAGCCTAAAAAATATCAAAATATCATTATAATGGAAAAACCCATTCATTCCTCCATTGTTGAATCCTTCATCCATCTCTCATCCATTGAACCTTGAGGCCACACTTGAGCATACATCTCCATCCTTTGGACACATGTACTCATTGATATAAGCTTGGAGTGATCTCCTTTTGTTTTCATCCCTCTTATTTTATTTTATTGTCTAATCTATATGTTGGTATGTGATTAGTTTGTGAATGTTTTTCAATTGCTTGATGTTCTTTGCACACTAGTTTTCATAGCACACAATTGGGATATGACACACTCACCTTGGCAATTTAGGGAGGTTGATGCTTGGTACATGCAACCTGCATAAATATGAGCATATACATGTACATATATCTAAGCTAAACATGCAATGGTGGGGAGTGGTACATTGTGTAGACCCCGACTCGTAGGTGACTATGACTCCTTCCCTCAAACACATTAGGTACATTCAACAAAAATATAAAAAAGACACACACCATACATGTGGAAGTATGATGTAATTATAATAAAAAAATCATGATTATAAATAGTTTTATATTCTAAATTAAACAACTAATAATCATCATTTGAAGGCATATCATATGACATAATTATGGAAGTAATTAAATTTACTAAGAGTAATTAAATCATAATCATTACAAATGTAATCATAATCATTGAATAGATACATGAAAGTACCATCATTGCAAGTATGTAACCATTAGTATATAGTATAATCAATTACCTTATATATCAAAGTATTGTATTTAAAATATTAGTTAAGGGCTAACATGCCCAAAGAGGAGTTAGATAGAACTTTAACAACAAATTCTACAATGATAGTAAATAAGGCCTATTGCATAGAGAAAGGGAGATATATATAGGTGTAAGAAAAAATATATATAGAGAGATAAGAGATGTGGGATAGAGGAAGAAATAAGGTGGTGGAGAGAAGTGACAATTATATGTATATAGAAAAAGCATAGTGATAGAGACGTCTAAAGACTTTACTTTTGGAGTCTATGAAGTCTTAGAAAATGGATGGAGATTTCATGATGAAGTCTCTTGAAAAGAGTTCTCCCATCTCCAAAAAATTAAGTCTCTTGTCCCTTTATTATTAATTTTTTTAAAAATATAATGTTAAGTCATTTTATTATTTAGACCCTTATTTTAATTTTTTTTTAGCAAGACCATTTGAAATGATTTAAGTCAAATATTTCAAATAAATATTAAAATAGATAAATAATTAACTATAATCAAATATTAATATAGAAATCTATAAAACAATACATTTTTTAATTATTTGATTATATAATATATTATTTATTAATGTGATAATAATTAGCACTTTATGATAATAGTCTATTATTATGGGAGGAACATAATTATTAATTTGATTATGATGATGAATATACGTGGTATTTAGAAATTAGGAATGACTATGACATATACAATTTGAGTAGAGCTATTGGATTCCATATTAATGTGACAACACTCTTTAGTATTAGTCTTTGAGGTTTTAAATTTTTGGATGTTCAATGCTCATACCCATATCTTTTAATTTTTGTAATTTGCAAAGTACTATGTTATAAATATATGACATTTCTTGGAGATTATAGAAAAATATTAAAATAAATTATCCTCTCTAAGTACCCCGCTCTATTATTTTTGAAAAATAGTCTTCCAAGTCTGACATAGGAGCATTCTAGGTGTAAGGGTGATCTTGAATCACCCCAAAATATTTCTATTTCTATTTCTATCTTTTTAATAAGGGTTATTTCAATGTAGAGTTCTTGTTTATGGAAGCTTTCTATTTTTAGTAAGTTGGTCATGTGAGCTCAAAATGTTCTAATTTCATAGGTGGAGGTTCAACTTAGATATATAAGTTTTCCGTACAAGTTTCATTTTCATATCATATGTATCAGTGAAGCTATTGTATTTTTTCAATATGAATTTTTGGTAATTTCAGGCTAAAATTTGAAGGCGTAAATGGATCCAAAATGAGGTCAAACCTCAACTAATGATTTCTTGTGCAATATGTCATTGTAGAAGATAAGACATCTTTTTTGGAAAAACAGTTATAATAGACAATTGGGTCAATGGTTTGTAAGTTATGGTTTCCAGAAGTTTGGCCATCCAAAATGTATTTCATAAATTTCCTTAAGTCAATTCTGTGTAATAAAGTGTATATTTCAAATAATATAATTGGAGGTTGGTCAGCCTCAAGAGTTAGGAATATGTGTCTAGAACCTTCCCAAGTGGTGTAAATTACCTATTTAAGGAGGACCTATACTTTGTCAAATAATTTTTTTGGAAACTAGACATTTCACTCATTGCTTATGGAGAGACATTCTTAAGTAGTAACCAAAAAATATATTGAACTCATTTAATTTATCAACTAGGTATGTATACTTGAAATAGTACTTGCAAATTATATTCTCTTAACCATGCTAACTGCCATCATGAATATATGGAAATAGAAATGCTAAGGTAAAGAAAATGAAAATGTTGAACTTAAATTCAGACTTGAACAACTAATATATTGCACAAAAGTTGAAATACAACCAAGATACTACTATATTTGTCTATGCTGTAAGAATAACCAACATTTTTGCTACCATGTGGCTACATGAGAAACACACTTCTATCTATTCTAAAAGAAATGGATAACTACTTCTACTGTCTAAATTTACTCACCAAGTGGCCCCTCATAGATGAGTGAATACATAAACACTCAAGATAAAGTGCTGAAAATCAACAATACCATTTTATTGATATTGGAATCATTAACAATACAAACTAGACTATATCTTTGAATGCTATTATAAATTAAAATCAACTTTTGAACTCCCAACAAGTTCAAGTAACAACTTATTTAAAGTGTCTAAGGAAAAAAAACTTACCTAAATCTAGGATCCTTCAACAACAAGGATTTAGTATAACTTAAATGAAAATGCATCAGCATAGGAAACATACTTCCTATTGAACAATTATTCCTTAGATGTAGCATGCCATGACTCTAGATTTGCACATGAATAGTTTATAGTTGGACCAACCTAATCTTTTGTTGAACTTATTGGATGTGGCTATTGCATGAATCTATCATAACTCCTTGATTGTACTTCCTTATTTCCTTTTTTATTTATTCCTACAAGATGTTAGTACACATACCATATTTAAAAACATATATCCACTATAGTAAGTCATAGGAAACATTAAATGTATAGGCAACTAATCTTTTCTTATGACATATGGTTACAAGAACATACCCCATAAAATATTTAAAGGAAGAAAGTAACATATATACACACATGAATTCATTTATCAAGCATTAGTTATAACTATAGTGTTATAATAAAAAAATTATAACATGTCTTCAAAAACCATAGCAGAGCGTAGTAGTTATAGGTTTATATAGAATATATGATAAAAGGTCTTTTGAAATTAAGGGTAAAAACCCTCCAAATAACCATAAAAACCTATAAAAAATAGATATAAATATATGGTCCCATCATTCCCCGCAACCTAAGGTATCTTTTGTTCTCAAGAAAGTATGTGATTCCTGACATGAGCTCTCATTCTAAAATTTTCTATAATGCTCTATCCTAATCCTCTTTTGGCATAGCTCTGATAGAATCCTTTAGATTCCCTTAGTTCTTCCCAAATTCTAACTTATTCCACCATATCATGCTCATGAACATCCTCATTGATACCTAGGAGTGGATTTATAAGAAGAGGGCACTGAAATCTAAGTGAAATTCAAAAAATCTTTGTCTTCCTAATAATATATACCATAGAGTATGCCTACTTACCATAGTAAAGTTTTGGATGACTATGGTGCTCTCACTTGTAAATCATGGGGAATCCGTATCTACCTCTGCATAATTATTTATTTAGCTTCCTTCAATTCTCTTCCTTTCACTTGTTTATACTATGAATAATAATCTTTTAAAATAGGTCTAATCTTTTCCTTTCCTACTTCACTATCTGCTACTTTCAACCAATTGCAACAGTAGTTCTGGGGGTCTCTGGCCTTAGGTCTTAACAATAAAGGTATAGTCATTTCTTCTCTATATGGACTAGCCTAATTTTTGCTACTTATCTCATTCTAAATATAGGACATGAATGTCCTCATCTAATTATTTCCTATGTACATTAAGGGTTTCTAGTCCCTGGCATCTAGAATTGCTAGATTATGTAAATACAATTCACATAAAATATTTTTGATATGTACAAGAGAATATTTTTGAAAATAATAATAGAATTCATGTGGTGTGTGTAAGGATGGACTGAGACCTTGAACAATTCTTATTATTTTGAAGTTTAACATATGCTCTTTAAGGAATAGAGTGTATACCTATGTTGGAGGCCTACACTAAAGCAACTTAGGTATCAAAGCAGTAATTTAAGTTACCTTATCCTTTACTATGGTGATCTCATTCTCTTTCTAGGTAATGCTGGTTGTTGATTATTAATTATTTACTGCAGTTTCTTTTTCTCTTCTTTTCACATGGATTTTTCCATCAACACTTATTGGTATAAAATCAATCCATCCATTAAAGCTGTAGAGAGATTGGGAGGAGGATTTGGACCTTGATAGTCAATATCTACCCATCTAGGTCCCATATCAACATGTGGTTCATCCCTTTTAGAACCATTAGCTATATGTCTAGTCCATTAGACTACTACTCTCTCTGTATTATCACTTGCTAACTATCAAGGGGGATTTTCTACCTCCAATTTCTGGGTTGTTTGTACTAAAGTACCCAATCCTTACATAATAGTCTATTTAACAATTTGATCTATAATTTACACATTGACTATAGGGAAATATTCATCAAGGTCTCTAGGACTTTAATTCATGGTTTTGGGCTATTCTCCGTGTTTTCTTCACCAAAAAAGAAGAAGATAGTTTCATCATTCATAGCTCCGTACTCATCTTCTAAGGATTCATGGAAGACATTGGAATCACCTCTTTTCCTATGAAACATAAAATTATGTGGATCATATTCATTATTATTGGTATCATCTTAAATGTGAATGATATGTTCATCTTCTTGAATCCTACCTGAATCATGTTCAACATTTTCAATTGGCATCTCTACTCATTTATCTAGGTTAGGAACTTCCTTTTCAGTTTTAGAAGTAACATTTTGAACATGATTACTAATAGGGATATCACTCATGCTAGGGTTTCTACAATTTTTCTTACTCCACCTAACATGTGTCTCAAACAAAGTTTTTAACACTTTCTTCCTTTTCTTCTTTGATGATTCTTCTTCATGAGATGTTGCAAGAGTTTCTTTGTGCACTTTCTTCCTCTTAGAAGGAGGTGAGTAAGAGATATTAATACATTCTACATATTTTGAGTTCCTCAGTGGTCTTATGTTTCCTTCTACCAGTTCTTGAATTACATCTTTCCAATTTTTATTTACAAAAGACCTAGTTCTAACATTAGTCAAATGGGTAACAAGGTTTTCATCAAGAATACATTCATCCTTTCCTTTTTTAGAAGTAGAAACAAATGGGGATTTCTCAAGCTTTTCCTTTTTAGATGGCCAAGTATTTGTGATAGAATCAGAAGGTGAGGGTTCAAATTATTCCACAATTTATAGTTCCAGTCACCGTACAATTTTTTCTCCTCACCCCTTGACCTCTAGGCCCTAATAACGTAGGTGTATATTCACCCGTCAATAAGAAATCATCCTAGGAAAAAATAGAATTTTTTCTCAAAGCCCTCTCTACTAGAAACTTTATCAAACAATGATTAGAGACAAAATTGGGCTAACCTTCTTGTATTGTAGCCTCTCTCTTCTTCAAGAGGTTTAATATGAAATGTGGGATATTAACTGGCCTATTATCACAATAGAGATGAGTGATAAGATTGAAATGTATGTTGTGCAACCTTTGATGCTGACCTTCACAAGTGAGATATTGTATAATGTAAAGGGCAAACTGGTTGTAGGGTTCTTGGAGAGATAATCTTTTTGTGCCTTGACTTTTATGAATTTCCATGTGCCTATCTATATGAAGGGAAAATTGGGCTCTAGCTGATCATGGGTCCAAATATTCTTCAAACATGTCTCCTTCCTACAATAGACTAGAAACTTCTATAATTATACCTTCACTACACTCCACCCTAAGTCCATTCACTATGGAAATACTATTGTGTAGAGAATTAAAAAATTGAAATGCTACATCCTCATCCCATGTTGTAAGCTTCAAGAAGAATTGCAACCATTTTCTATCCTCAAACTTAGGACAACAAAATTTATCTTGCAGAATAATGTCATGAATTACTAGTTCATGATGAATCAAATCACCACCCATTATTATGACTCTACTGCTCTAAAATTCTCTTCCAATTCAGCTAAAAACTCAAAACAAAAAGCAACACAAATTTGAAAGGAAACAAGATTTGAAAATTTGTAGAGTAGAGTATTTGTATTTTCTTGAAAGTGACTAGTGCAAACAAAGAAAATGGTTTCTTAAAAACAAAAACATATTTAGAGCATAACATGTCGTAATCAACATTTAACTCACATTTCCTTTCTTTTAATAAATGAGATTATTTTGGACTAGTTTGTATGAGTAAGTTGTCAAATCAATTCATGATTTCAACCTTTCCAAAATGTGACATATCATGATAATGATAACACAAAAATTGAACTTGTTGCATAAAAAAATTTCATCTTACATGCATAATAAATAAAAATATCACGTGCCCCCCTCCTCTCCCGAAAAAAATTAAAATAGAGCATGGGTCCCTCCGTGTCAACATGAGAAAAAAATAGTTATGTACAAAGTAACTCTAAGCTATGAAATTAAAAGAAATAAATATATGTATGAAGGAATGTTACTGACTTGGTAATTATGTTGATGAATTTTTTTTGCGATGTATTATAATTTTGAAGTGAGGGTGAGGTGCTAGATGGAAAAGATAAAAGGTGAGTTGGAATTATTTATGAAGAAAGTGGAGTTATTATTATGGTTTTTTGAATGGAATCAAAGAGTGGATACAATCTGGGTAGAAGACCCAAATGCTTCAATTACAAGAGAAGTATGGAATTCTAAAAAATCAAATTGTTGTAGGAGCTCCTCCTTACTTTGTGGTTTATGATAAATTTTAAGCCAATGACTTTTTACAAAAAAATTGAACTGTAAATGATAAACTATTGATAAATGTTCAATACCATTATCAAACACTAATATAATTTCATATGGCCCCAACCATCTTGTTTGAAACTTTTCCAATGTGTGTTGATAGTGAGAATCATACAAGAGAGCCCAATCAACAATAAAAAATTGTTTATCCTTGATGAATTTGTCATGCCATATATTTTTTTGTTTCCAGATGATCTTAGTATTATGAAGAGTAGAATTTTAGTATTCATCTAGGCCATTCAACTATAGGACTCATTCTCTTTGTTCCTTTATAAGATCAATGTTTAGTTCTAGGGTTGTTTTGAGTGTTTTATGCTCGAGTTTCACATGCATTATAATTGATTTACCATAGAAAATTTAAAAGGGTGTGAAACTAGTTGTAGTTTTTTATGTTTTTCTATAGACAAAAAATTATTTAGGTAGACAAAATTTCCAATCCTTTTTATGGATAGCTATTGTCTTGGTCAAAATTGCTTCAATTTTCCTATTAGTAATTTTTACTTGGCCATTAGCCTAAGGATGATAAGGGGAGGATTTTCCATGCCTAATGATATACTCATCCATGAGGGTAGTTATTAGATGGGAAGTAATCTGGGTAGCTAGATCAGTTACTATTTCCCTAGGGACACCAAATCTATTAAATATTGCTTCATACAAAAACTCTGCAACATTGTTATCCCTAACATGTTTCACAGGTAAAGTCTCTACCCATTTAGTGAAATAATATATGCAAACTAAAATGTATGACATTCCATTTGATGAAGGATCTATGGATCCAAAAAAATCAATTCACCATTTGTCAAAAGGTGTAACAATTTCATATGGATATGTGGGTATTTCATCAAATTTGGTAGGTCTTCTTGTTCTTTGGCATTGGTCACACTTTTTAGTGTATCTTTCTAAATCCTTAAATAGAGTTGGCTAGTGTTAACCCATTATTAGTACTTTTAATGATGTCCTCTTTTTTTCAAAGTGTCCTCCACATGGTTCATCATGAAATTCCTTAAGGATGTCATATATTTCATCTTTACTTGTGCATCTACACATCACCTAATCAGGTACTATATAAAACATACACTCATCAATCCAAGAAAAGTTGAAACTTTTCTCTGCTAACAATCTTCTCTCACGTTGAGAGAAATGAGATTGTGTTCTCCCTATTGTGAAATAATTTACAATATCAACATTTCATGGGTTTTGAGCTGATATAGAGAACATATGTTCATCCAGAAAGATATCATCAATTTTTGTAGAATCTTTTGGAACATGTAAGTGAGAAAGAAAATTAGCTACTATATTAGCTTTCCATGGCTTGTCTACTATGGTTAAATAAAATTCCTACAAGAGTAATGTAATGTTTAGCGAGCCAATATTCCAAAAATGAAAGGCTTATTCTTCAAATATTTTATAGTAGAATTATCTATTTGAACAAATATTTCATAACTAGTTATGTAGTGTCTGAATTTATTAAGTACATAGATCAGTGCAAGTAGCTCCTTCTCAATGAAAGTATAATTGAACTCTTCCCCTTGCAATTTTTTACTGATATAATAGATAACATATTCTATGACACCTTATTTCTATTCCAAGATAGCTACTATGGAATAAAATAAATCATTAGTATGAATATGAATGGTAGGCTCCAATTAGGACCTCTCTATTACAATGATTTAGAATAACTAATAGGGGGGTGAATCAATTATCCTTAGGTCTAGATGTACCAATTGAGGTTTTAATCATTTCAAATACTTTAGATCTAAAAATTTACTAGCTAGGTCTCTATAGAAAATAATTAGTAACATAAACTCATAGTCCACTATCCTAATAGTAACAAAATTGCAAAATTTAAAATATAAACAATAAAAAATTTTAGATAACACCCACACATGTATGACATTAGGATTTAATGTGGAAACCTAATTTTCCAAAAACCACCAATAACATGTCACCAATTTTTCACTCTTTTGAAGTTAGCTATGTTAGGATCCAACTTTGTTAAAGGTTACAAAATATGTTGTTAAATGTGACCTTGTTAAAGGATTTAATCACTTTATTAGGAATGGCCTTATTAGAGGGCTTAATAACATTCCATTAGAATTCCACCTTGATTAAAGGGTTTACATACGACTATTAGGTCAACCTTGACTAAAGGATTTCAATATTGATACAATGCTTAGAAAGTAACAATAGGTTGATTTGACAAACACAACTCATTTTGAAAATATAGATCACAATTTGATCCAATAGCTAATTCATTAACTAGCCACCATTAACATCTCCATCACTAAATCTCATGGAAATCCTTCAATAAACCACTCTTCACCTTAGAACTTAATTGTTTAGCCTTCTTCTCAGGTTCACCAATAAAAAAAATCAATAAATCCTTTAACCTTGTTAAGGTCTTCACTATCTCTTCTAACCTCCTCAAATTTAGCCCTTGTACCTCCTAAAATTTAGCCATTGTACCTCGTTAAATAGGTAATTATAATCTGTTACCACTTAGTAATCACCATAGATCTTAGGGTTTTGATAAGATTTCACATATATAATGAGTCTATCCACCTTTTTGTTTCTTCTTTTCTCTTCTGGAAAATTCTCCAAACTTCTACTTTAATTCATGCATAGAAACTCTCAAACATGGTTTCCCTTGAATTAAATACTCTAGGTCATCCATCCTTACCTTTAACATAGTTTACATATTCCAAGAAATCAATTATGTCATCTAGAAATCATGATTTCTTCATAATCTATCGAATGTTGTCCCTTGACCAACATTATGTTTTGACACTTGGTCACCACTGAATTGCTTCGGTTCTACTAACTATTCTATTTATCACATTTACTAATACTCAGACATAACTAAATTGTTCGTTTGCTACTAACAATTTTTTTGACACATTTGCTAACACTTGGTCAATACTAATTCTCGATCGACACTATATTTTCCTTGACTTATACTATTGCTTTGTGAATTCTAGCATCACTCGACAAAAACTTCAAGTTCTTTCATCTTCTACTCTTTTTCTTGGTCAAACCTATTCATTTGGTCTTTCTTTGATCACTTCTTCTAAACTTCGGTACATGTATCTTCTTCACCTATATTATGATTAAAAAATCTCTTTATCTTGTGAAAGTCCAACTAATCAAGTGCCCAATATAGTTTCTCATAACTCGATCTTTCCTCTAGATCATTTTTTTTATGTCCTTATCAAATCCTCTTCATCAATCATCTTGATATGACACACTATTCAGATAGAAATTGTCGTACCAATAAGGTTTGAAATCAATGACAATATAACAATTGTCTCAATTGTAGTTTTTGACACTCTAAATATGTGTTGTATTCAAAACTTCTTTCAGTTGTTGAAATAATTTTTCATACTCTAAATTCCATGAAAAATTAGAATATTTTTTCAAGAGATTATACAATGGAGCTTCTATCTATCTGAAGTCTTTGATGAATCTACTATAGTAACCAAATTACTCAAGGAAGATTCTAACAAAAATTTTCTATTTAGGAGTAGGCAATGTACTAATCACCTCAATCTTAGCTGGATCAACTTGAATTACCAACAAGGAAATGTAGTTCCCCAAAAAAACTCCTTTCATCATCATTTAACATTCTTCACTATTAGAGAAAGATTATATTCTTGACATCTTTAAAGAACCTTCTCTAGGTTAGCTTGTACCTCTTTAAAGGTGGACCCATATTTATGTTAGGAATAAGGTGTCACAACCTTGTATAATTCCTATTCTTATTATCATTTGTTTTGTAAAATGTATTTTTGCAAATAATATGTAAATGTGAGTGTACATGTCTAGTTGACATGTTGATCACTTACATGTGTCAGCATCTTGAAGTGTGTGAAGGAGATCATGGCTGAAATGGTTATGATGGATTCCTACTCCCAAGAATGAGTGGTTGGTGTGTGTAAGAGAATATGCCAAAAATAGGTTGGTATGATGAATTTCCTTACACTTCTCTTGTGACCACTATTTTTGGCAGATTCTATGACAAGCTGTCATTGTCTATTCAAGGGATGGATGCCCTTTTCTTGGTATTGCATGTACATGTGACATTGTGCATGGTTCTTGGTGGTTGAGCCATGAAAAATGCCCAACTCTTTTGTGGGCATTTTTTTGGGTCTTAAGATGTTCATAAAATGAGTATTGCATGTTGTAATGCAATAGTGTGATAGATGAAAGTTTGCAGGTATTGAGGTGCTACTGGAGTCTTCTATTGTTGATGTTGAACTTGCATTGCAAGTGTATTGTAATCTTGTGTTGAAGATAATACATTGTGCAGGTTCTGAAGGGGTGGGGTTGTTTTACCGAAAGGTTTTTCCCCACCAGAAAATCTTTGTGTTGTGTGTTTCTTTGTCTGTCTATTTTCTGTATGCATGGTTGGCTGCTATATTGGTGTTTACATAATATTGAATCTATAAGTGTAGAAGATTATAAAAGCATTTGCACCATACTTTCCATATGAGATTAGTGTAGGAAGCTGTTTCCGCACCTGAGTTTCCTTACAAGTGGTATCAGAGCTTGATCAACTTTTGATCCTAGTTGTTGGGTAGGGTTTTTTGAGCTAATCTCAAGTTGAGTGGGAGTCTTGTGCAGAGTATCCTAAATCTTATTTGCAGATTGAGATGATGAGTTCATCATATGGAAGAATGGAGGTGTGGTCTGGTAAGAAGCCTTTAATTAGACATCTTTGTATTTTTGGTTGTGAAGCTTATGCATATGTTCCAAAGGAGAAAAGATCTAAGTTGGAAAACAAAGCTGTTAAATGTATTTTCATTGGGTACAATGCTGGTGTGAAAAGATACAAGCTTTGGGATCCTGTGACTAGTAAGGTGTTGTATAGTAGAAATGTTATTTTTAGAGAGCTAACATCTTCTCCTATTGTGCTACAACCAGATGAAAAAGAAAAGAAAAAAGATGTTGTTCAGTTGCCTCCTACCCCTGAGAAGATTGAACAGAGAGACCATGTTGGGTCTAATGATGAGGAGAGCTCTAGCAGCTCTGACAGTTCAGAAGAAGAGGAAGAACAACCTCAACATCAGCCCTTGAGGAGATCCACGAGAGAAAGAAAACAACCAGAAAGGTTTGGTTATTCTATGTTAGATTCCAGTTGTGCTTTTTCTTTGATTACTAACACTGATGAGCCTAGATCTGTGAAAGAGGCTTTGGGCATGGAAGATGCAGGTTCCTGGATTGAGGCTATGGATGATGAGATGGATTCATTAGAGAAAAATAAAACTTGGGACCTTGTACCTTTTCCTGAAGGTAGAAAATTTGTTGGCTGTAAATGGGTGTTCAAGAAGAAATTCTGTGCAGATGGCAGTGTTGAAAGGTACAAAGCTAGATTGGTTAAAAAGGGGTATTCATAGGTAAAGGGAATAGATTATGGTGAAATATCCTCTCTTGTTGCAAAGTTGACATCCATTAGATTTCTATTATCTATTGCTGCATCATATGATTTAGAGATAGAACATATGGATGTGAAGACAACTTTCCTTCATGGTGATTTGGAGGAAGAGATTTATATGTCACAGCCTGAGCACTACATTGTTAAAGCTAAAGAATCCTTTGTTTGTGAATTGAAGAAATATCTATATGGTTTGAAGCAATCTCCTTGGATGTGGTACCTTAAGTTTGATGCCTTTGTGTTGTCAATTGGATTTGTAAGATCGAAATCAGATCATTGTGTTTATTTTAGAGTTGAAAATGATCACCTTCTTATTGTTGCATTATATGTTTATGATATGTTTATGTTTGGGAAGGGTAAGGGTATGATTTCTGATTTTAAATCTCAGTTGTCAGTACAGTTTGAGATGAAAGATCTTGGGGCAGCTAGGTACATCTTGGGTATGGAAATAAGTAGAGACAGGTCTAACAAAAAACTTTGGTTGAGTTAGAGTAAGTATGTGAAGTCTGTGTTGAATAGGTTCAACATGGCAGATTGTAGACCACTATGTGTTCCTATTTCAGTGGGAACAAAGTTATCTATAGATGATTGTCCAAAATATCCTAGTGAGGTGGAGGACATGAGTAGAGTACCTTATGCTAGTGCAATTGGCAGTCTTATGTATACTATGGTCTATACTAGAATAGACATTTCCCAAGCAGTGGGAGTCCTGAGTTGGTTTATGGCTAATCCTGGATGGATACATTGGGATACAGTTAAGTGAGTATTTAAATATTTGAGGGGTACATCAGATTACTCCATATGTTATCATCGTAACTCTTCTAGATCTTCGAATTTAGTTTGTATTCATGGGTTTGTGGATTTAGATTGGGCAGGTGATATTGATCGCAGGAGATCCACCAGTGGTTATGTGTTCACTATGTTTGGTGGTGCCATCAGTTGGATGAGTAAGCGACAACCTGTGGTTGCTTTGTCCACTACAAAAGTTGAGTAAATGGCTGCTACTCATGCTTGTAAGGAAGCCATTTGGCTTAAGAGATTGTGTTCTGATGTTGGTGTTGATGCAGAAAAGATTACTATTTGGTGTGACAGTCAAAGTGCTATGAGCCTTGCGAAGAATCCTAATTTCCATGCCAAAATGAAGCACATTGATGTGCAGTTTCACTTTGTGAGAGATATGGTGGAAGATGGAAAGGTAAATTTGGAAAAGGTAGATACTATGAAGAATGTTGTAGATGCATTAATGAAACTAGTGGGCACTGAGAAGTTTAGATGGTGTTTGGAGTCTATGGGCCTTTCGGCCTATAGCGGTTAGTTCCTGTTATGTTCCTATTGCTCTTACAAGGTGTTCGACAAGTGGGAGAATGTTAGGAATAAGGTGTCTCAACCTTGTATAATTCCTATTCTTATTATTATTTGTTTTGTAAAATATATTTTTGCAAATAATATGTAAATGTGAGTGTACATGTCTAGTTGGCATGTTGATCACTTACATGTGTCGGCATCTTGAAGTGTGTGAAGGAGATCATGGCTGAAATGGTTATGACAGATTCCTATGACGCGTAACAGCTATTTAAGGAATAAGCTATGACATGTGTAAGAGCATCTTATGACATGAGGTCTATTTGGGCACCCAAGAATGAGTGGTTGGTGTTTGTAAGAGAATATGCCAAAAATAGGTTGGTATGATGAATTCCCTTACACTTCTCTTGTGACCGCTATTTTTGGCCGATTCTATGACAAGCTGTCATTGTCTATTGAAGGGATGGACGCCCTTTTCTTGGTATTACATGTACATGTGGCATTGTGCATGGTTCTTGGTGGTCAAGCCATGAAAAATGCCCAACTCTTTTGTGGGCATTTTGTTGGGTCTTAAGATGTTCATAAAATGAGTATTGCATGTTGTAATGCAATAGTGTGATAGATGAAAGTTTGTAGGTACTAAGGTGCTATTGGAGTCTTCTATTGTTGATGTTGAACTTGCATTGCAAGTGTATTGTAATCTTGTGTTGAAGATAATACATTGTACAGGTTCTGAAGGGGTGGGGTTGCTTTACCGAAAGGTTTTTCCCCACCGGCAAAACTTTGTGTTGTGTGTTTCTTTCTTTGTCTATTTTTTGTATGCATGGTTGGCTGCTATATTGGTGTTTACATGATATTGAATCTGTAAGTGTAGAAGATTTTAAAAGGATTTGCACCATACTTTCCATATGAGATTAGTGTAGGAAGCTATTTTTGCACCTGATTTCCTTACAATGTAGTAAACTCATCCATATCAATTTCCATGCAATCAACATATATGCCAAAAAATATACTAATCACATCTCTTTGGAAAGTGGCAAGTGTATTAGATAGACCAAAAGGTAGAACTAAATATACAAATGTTCTTGAAGGATAGGTGAAGGTGGTATTATCTTGATCCTTAGGTGCTCTCTTTATCTGGTTATAACCACTAAAGCCATCTAAAAATTAAAAAAAATACTGTTTATTGTCCAAAGTATCAAGAACTTGATCAATGACAGGAAAGGGAAAATGATCATTCTTAGTTGTCGAGTTTAATTCCCTATAATTGAGACAATATCTCCACTTACCCCCCTTTTTAGGTATTATAACTAAAGGAGAAACCCATTTACTATCATATAGTGGATAAATAAATTAACCTATGGTTAACAACTTTCACAACTAAGTTTCCATTATATATTTTAATAATAGATTGATTCTTCCTTGTGGTTGTCTAACAAGTTTACACTCTAGGCTTATATAGATCTTGTGGGTATAGAATTTAGGATCAAGGGATTTCATGTCAATATAGTCCCATATAAATTCTTGCTAATTTTCCTATAGTAACTTAAGAAGACTCTTTTGGTCAATTGGAGAATAATTTTGCAAACATTCAATTCTTTTCCTAGGCTAACTTCAATTTTAGATACCTTTTCTAACATTGTTACTTTAGAAAAAGTAGTTGAGTGGAGCTCATGAGGTAGCAATGCATGAATAAACTAAGATGGCTCAAAAAAATGAGGTTCATTCGGAGGTAGAAGTGGTATTTCTAAGGAACAATGCTTATCTTGACATAGTGGAAAGTTGACACAATAGTCATTGGTTAAGATAGTTGTAATGATATCATCATCTTCATGCGAGACCATAATTGGATTCCTATCAATTCATGTAAGTTGGATGACTGAGTTAATTTCTCATTCCTTTTCACCTTAGTCTAGCCATATTGCTTTGTCATCTTGTAAGAGTGGTTGAGAAGGGGATATAAAGTTAATTTATTTAAGTTTATTCCATTAGAGATTGCCATTTTTCTAGAGTGGTAGGCTATAAAACCATAAAAAATGGATAGCCATGGCCTTCCTAGAATGATATGATAGAAAACCAAGGTAGCTTTGGGGGATAGAATGGAAAAATCTAGTGGATATTCTTAGAAATCCAATATGACCATTACATATTCAACCATTCCATCAGGTTTTAGAGTAGAGATACAACCAAGGTTAAGGATAGTGGGGGTTTCTCTTAAGCTGATGATATTTAGGTGAGATAGAACCTACCTTTTCATGACATTAATTGACACTCCTAAGTCAATTAAAGAATTTTGAACCTGAACCTCATTAATAAAAAAAATAACAACATGGCTTCCAAAATTTGAATATTTGGGGATTGAAAATTTATCCGACATCAAGTTTGATAATTAATCCATAACATGAACTATTTGAGGATTCTTTCTCTTTCTACTAGGTTATTTAATACAAGATTATCTAATGGCCTTAGTTTATGTTAGAATCTCTTTAATAACATCCATCAATGGTATTTTTGTTGAGAGATTGTTGCAAGAATTAATGCTGATGATATTCCTATGCAGGAGTATTGTATATATGTTACGTTCATGACTGAGTTTTGTCATTGATGTCAACATAGCATTTTTCTATGGTATTTGATAGAAGAACAACATGAAGATCAAGTTGGTATAGATAGATAGTTGAGAATTCTAACTATTTGAGGTTATGGGAGATACTTTTGAGTATCTAGTATATGCAATTAATGTTGGAAGAAGAAAGGATAAGTATACAAGAAGTTATGTGAGCTTTGATGATGTCTATTTTAAGATAGAGTTTACAGAGGCATGTTCTAGTAAATTTTTTATATCTCTTAGTAGATTTTTTATTCTAAGAATTAATTTTGAGGACATGAAGAACACATGTTGATGATGATGTGGCTAAGCATGCTCATCATAATATTGCATGTATGAAAAGTTATTCAAGTTAAATGGTGAAAGATTAATGTTATCGCTTAACATAACATGTTCTTAATGTGGTCCTATAATAAATTGAGAAGGTCTAACAACTAACTCAGGGAATTTTTTTGAGGACTTGGTATAAAGGAAGGACATTTTCCTTTAGAGAGAAGGATATGAATTATAATGATGATAAGCAATAGAGAGTGCAAAATGGAAAGTTGAGCAGAGCAGTAAGGACATGAAAGAAACTTCATTGCCGAGGTTTTATTGAGTGATTCATGGTTTGGTATTTGGATCTGAGGTTTGTGACCTAGTCTACAAGATTTGACAGTGATTGGTCTAGTTGAAAGGACAAAGGAAAGGATAACATAATAGTAAATTACTTATTTGAGTACTGAGCTCTTCTTGTGAAATTACATGTTTGTGCTATGGGATCTTCTTGCTTACATTATACCACAACTCCTAACATGGTTGGAATCTCCAAAGAGGGATTCAAAGTCTCCTAACAGGGACTCTATGAACTAAATGTGTTAATAGACTCCTAACAGGGTCCATCCTTTAACAAGGAGTATTTATATTAGTACATCATCTCATGGGTATCATTCCTACCAGGGTTTTCCCTCTAATCAAGGGTTTCCCTAGTCAACATAACTCGTGTAATTGTCTATGTGAATTTTATTATGGTTTTTGTTTACTTTGGTTGAATGGTTAATTTTTATTAAAGAATTAAATGTTTTAATTTTTAGATAACTAATTCACCTCCCCCCTCAGATATCTTGGTGGACTATTATTTCTAACAATTTTGATAGTCATCTACCTCAATTGCTTAAGCAATGCTGATATAGCTAGATTGTCAATAGTGATAGTAGGGTTAGCAAGCCTCTAAGGAAATGGTGGAGTTTTTACTATAGGAGTAGATAATGAAGTAGGTACATCCTCTTTTTCACTAGGAGAATCATCACTAGTCACCTCTATAATGATGAAACCCTTGGGTATAGGAAGAGAAGTCCCCAACCATGATTGTATGTCATTAAGGGAAATAAAATAAGTATATTTCTAGTTAGGTTTCTTGTTGTTAGGATTAGGATTAGGTTGGTCAAGAAGATGGGTTTTCGATGACTAATTTTCTTTGGTTGTAATAGGAGAAGGCAGTATAGCTAGTTGTTGTGGTGGTGAAATTATGGCTTGCTAGTTAGGATAATTAGTTTCCCACTAAGGTGAATATCTCTAGTTACCTTGTGAAGACTACTTTTAATTAGGTTTCTACCAAGGTTACTGAGGTTGCTTCTATTGGTTATTTTTCCAAACTTTATGTGGTTGATGCAATAATTAGTTAGGTTTCTATTGATGATTAGATTGGGGTTATTGCCTTTGGTTTTTCCATGGAGGTTGGGATTGATTAGACCTATTATTATTCCAATTAGAACCCTCATGACTAGAATCATGTAAACAAAAGTTTTGCCATTCACTATTTTATGACCAAAATTTTGCAAAGGGTCTTGAGGAATACTTTGTCTTTGGGCCCAAGGTTTTCATTGAGAAATCTAGAGAACATCCCCATTCTAATCTATGGGTTTGAATTGAGTAGGCATTGGATGGGCCTCCAAATTGGCCACTTTCTTGTATTTTTCATTACTCTTCTCTTCTCTAGAGTGTGAGTGAAATTCAATGAGCATAGCTTTAGCTTCCTCATGCTTCCTTTTACCTTGAATTGTGTCCAATTGAATAGAAAAATCATTATAATGTCCTACTTAAAATTAGATAAAATATTGGAAAACTCCACCTTTGATACTCTAGATCCATTGATTTTACCAGGTGTAGACCTAACTGCTCTTCCTTTCTTCTTAGTTTCCCTTGAATAATTAAGGCATATTTTTTTATATCTTGCCAACTCCTTTGTGTAATATTTCCTCCTGCCATAAGGTCCAATGCTTCAATACTTTTATCATTAACACCCTTTAATAAAATATCCTTTTAAGAATCCTCATTCCAGTGATGTTGAGTGTTCCTTTGTAGGTTGAATACGAACCTAGAGACATAAATCTCTAATGTCTCATCCTCTTTTTGTGACATCTTAAATTTTTTGTCTCCTTTCATATCATAACCTCTACAATACTCATTACACTTTTTAAGAAATAGATTCTTTATTGTATCCCAATCAGCAACAACATTGGTACCCAACCCCATAAACCATAATAAGGTTGCCTCATTAGAGTAGACAAAAACAACTTTAGCTAATGTCCATCAATTGTGTAGTCATAACTCTAGCATAATGTGTTAATTGCTGAAAGAGATAGGCAAAGGGATTTTTTTACAATGCACATGCAAAATATGCCAAGGAAAATAGAAAAGAATCTAAGTAGACCCTAGAATGGCTATCAAAATGTGCTTTACAACCACTACATCCAACCATTATTGCAAATCTAGAAAATATCTAGTCATGGTATAAAACTAGATGCTAGAAATTTGCTTGTAAACCAAACAAAGCTCATAGAGGTTAGGAACAATGGCTATAAAATTTTGACTGAGTAGATGGATGAATAGGTGGTGATGGAGTGTTCTTTTGAATTCATTAGACTTGGGGATTGATGAAAGTGGTTGTAGGAGATCGAAAAGATTAGATCTATCATCAAAGAGTTGCTTCCTCTATCATCAATTTGCCAGATTAGATTAAAAAGCACAGTCAACCATATTCAATTATCTCTCTGTACCCTTCCTATTACCTAATTGGTTAGGGACTCCTCCTTTTTCTAGCTTAGTAGGTGAAGTTCCTTATATATTTTTGGTCAACACTAAAACTCATGATCCTATGCTTGTCAACTGTGGTCAAAACCCTTCATGTCACCTTTTATTCATAACCTTGACTTCTATGACTTGACAATTGCATAAACCTCATAGCATCAAACCCATCCTTCATTCTCTTTATGATCCTTCAACTATTTGTGATATTATGACAACCCAACCACTTGACCAATAGGAGTCTTGTAGCATCTTATCATTGCTAGATTCACCCAACGATCCACTGCTACATGAGTTATTGTAAGATAGGGACCATACCATTCTGTCATAGCTCTGAGACTTGAAATATAACATGAAATTCAATCTTGTGACCATTGGGTGGGTTTAAATATTTTTAATTCAATCCTTGGTAGGAGGGCACCATTGGCCAACATTTCTAGTTACTCAAGGGAGATGCAAGCCTACTTGGCATGTGACCAATGACCATTAAAAATATCCATTGGGCTATGGAATCTCTAAAACCATGAAAAATCATCAATTTCATCACTCTTGCTACATTCTAAGCCATAAAACATGACCTTCTACCTCTACAACTCTAGAAAATTGGGACCAAAACTTTTTGCAACAAAACATGAGCTCAAAACTTCTTGGAAAATAGGAACAAATAGAAATAAAACTATTCTAACTGTAAGAATTTTCCTTATGAAAAAATTCACAAACTAGCACAAAAGACCAATAGAGTATGATCAGAATAATAATATGATATTATATTCATTGTATTGATTGATCTAGCACACTAGATGTGCCTGCATATAAAGGCCTCTAAGATGCATCTAGAATGTCTAGGAGTTATCAATATGATAAGCCTCACAACTAAGCACATGTCCTCTAGGAATGGGTTATCCTTCATTAAGCACAAGAGTTAGTGCGATGATGAGAGGATAAGCCTACAAAGCTGTGTCATATAAAATTATGTTGTAGACACCATGTGCTTAATTGAGAGTGCGAACAACTATGTTGTCTACATGACAACTTAGTTGATTATGTAAACTCTAGTGATGTAGACACCATGTGCTTAATTGGAGTTTCTTACTCTTGTGTTGTCAACATGACAACTCATATGAGTATGCAAACTCGTAAGTGTCTAACCTAATAAATAATAAAATAATGCAATTATTCTAAGTAAACTTAAGTAAAGTATAAATAATAATTATTTGCACTAACACCCCCCCACCCCCCAAGTGCAACTTAGGGGAATGCACTTAAGCTTTAAAAAGCTATGACGAAATGCATAATGGGTCCTAGCTACAAGGCCATATTAGGTACCCAAATAAAAATGCAATGCTACAATAATGCAATGAAATCTCTTTGAAAATGGAGAAAGAGGGAAAATCTCATGGGAAAAATCCTCCTTCAAAAAGAGAGTTATGTACAAGAAAGAAAAGATGCATGAATGGATAGAGTAATAAAGAACCCCAATTATGACATACATTTTTCATATACAATAGAGAAATGCTTGATGAAATCCCCCCCTTAGTGAAGGATTTCCAAATGAAGACTTCTTGAAGATAGAAGCAAATTTAATGCTGACAAACAAAATTTCTCCCTTTAGGAAGAAGATACACCAAGTAGAGGTGCAAGTATGCTTCTCATTGTGGATAGGAAGATGGAAGAGGGTTCCAAATGTAGTATGCAATGGATGCTACCTCCAAAGTCTATTCAAATTTTGACAAGTCATTGAATGAAGATGCAATGAACCAATCTAGTGGAAGCCCAAAATAAGGTGGAAAACAAGGTAACATGTCCATGAATGAAACTGAATCAAACTTTAAAGACAATGAAGCACCTGGATAGGAAAATGTAGAAGAGAAGTAATTTTTCCTTTCTTCAATAATATAGGCACACCTATGAAAGAAGCTCCACCAAGAAAGCTAGATGATCGTAGGAACGCTCCCAAATTGGTAGGAAGAATCCTTAGAAAATATGATGTTTGAGGAAACTAGAATACAATCTCCACAAATTGATATGTCTCCTCATAAGTGAAAGAGTCCTTCTCCATATAATATAAAGAAATGTCCATAATCATGTTAGAAAAATCAAGTGGTTGAGTGTTAGAGTGTGCCCTTGCAACAAGTGAAGAAGTCTCCTCAACAAGGAGAAGATTGATGTCATCGATGATGACTCCCACATCTTGAATCTGAGACTCCACGAATAGCCTTGCAATGTCTAGAAGGAAGTCATCCCATGATGTTGAATTAGGAAGACATAGTAAATCCTGTTGCACTAAATCAAGAGCATCTGTGGCTAGAATTGGATCAGTAGTAGCAATAGGAGTATCAGAATTTGATGTCATCTAGAGTTGAAGGAACTGTTACTGAAGTGACTAAAGATATAATGTCCTCAAGAAATGGAGGAACTGATGTTTCTCCATATGCTTCCCAAATAGCCATCCAAATGTCATGTTGAAAACTTTCCATACTAAGAGAAGAAAAAGATTCTGTAGTCATACTTTTATACATAAAGTGAAAAAGATGAGAAAGATATCTAAAAATAGGATTAGGTAGCAATATCTTTGAAGATAGATAAGGAAACACTTCCAAATGTTCTCTACTTAGATGATCAATGATTAAGGCACTCAATTACTGATAGTTACTCAATGTCAACTTCAGTCTTATACCAAATTGACATATGTGACAAAAATCCATGAGATCAATTAATGAAGCTCCCAAAATGCAAGAATAAGCAATCAACCCCCCTCCCCCCCCAATGTATGATTTGACACTTTATAGGTAGTGCATTTATAATGGGCTACTTACCAATTTTGGCCTTAGTGGACTTCTAATTTTCAGTTTACAACCTCCTTTTGGAGTTCAAATCTAGAACTTTACAATGTTGCTTAGAAATACAACAAATTTGAAGCAATACAATGCAAATAAAGGACCTATTTTTGAAAGTGGTATTTCTATCCACACAAGCCTATAATATAATTGTAGATCTAGAAAGTAGATAGAAAAATATGCACTTTCAAGAAAAATAGAACCTAATTATGTGTCTAGATGAGCTCAAACAAAGCACTTGAAGCTACAAAAATTGAGATTTGTGATTTGTAGAAAAAATCAAGATAAGAGAGCTCAAACATCATGCACCAATGTGTAGATCAAGAAATTCTACCCCAAAAAAAATAAATTGCTCGCAAAAAGTAGTCCCTACGAGGGAGATATTGCTATTTGAAAATCACCTCTGTTATTATTTCTCCTAAATTGCCAAAATCATGCAACCAAAAATCAAATGACTATAAATTTAACCTCAGATGTCTAATTTTGGTGAAACAAAAGTTTATTTGGGGTTTTTTTGACCTTCTAAATATGATGCCAATATCTAATTTGCACCAACAAGCACCAATCTTCACCTGCAAAAAACTCTCCTATTGGCTTGATGGCCAAATTTTTTTTGGATAAAATATGTAGATCCAAAAAATAATGCAGAGAAATTGCAAAGAGTGAAAAAATAAAATATGCAGATTTAAAATTTAAATTCAAAGATCTGAAATGATCATACCAATTTTGCAAATCAGGCCTTTGTTTACCAGTTTGCAAAATTTTTTGCGTCAAATTCAACTATAGCCCAACATAGGAGAATTTATCGTGAATTTTCATTGAATCAATGCTTTGGATGCAATGGTGAGGTCCTCTTTGGCTCTAGATGCTCCAAATATTTGTCTATACTCTAGATCTGTGTTAAGGTGTACTCAAAGAGGTGAAGCAAGATCGGTCTCTAAAGGCTATGTAATGATGCCTCCATGGCTCTGATACCATGTAAGAATTTGGTATAGCTTTGATACCATGTAAGAATTTTCTTTAGGGAAAAATTCACCCTAGACCAAGAAGCATAATAACTAGCACAAAGGACCAACATAGTAAGATTAGAATAACAATATGATATTCTATTCATCGTATCGATTAATCTAGTACACTAGAGGTGCCTGTATATAAAGGCCTCTAAGATGCATCTAGAAAGTCTAAGAGTTATCAATATGATAAGCCTCACAACTAAGAACATGTCCACCAAGAATGGGTTATTGTCCATTAAGCACATGAGTTAGTGTGATGATGAGAGGATAAGCCTACAAAGGTTTATCATGTAAAATTATGTTGTAGACACCATGTGCTCAATTGAGAGTTCAAACAACTATGTTTTCTACATGAAAACTTAGTTGATTATGCAAACTCTAGTGATGTAGACACGATGTGATAAAAATGTCCATGAATGAAACTGAATCAAACTCCAAAGAAAATGAAGCATCTAGATAGGAAAATGTAGGAAGAGAAGCAATGTCACCCCCCTTTTATAATGTAGGCACACCTATGAAAGAAGCTCCTCAATGACTAAAGAAGCTACACTAGGAAAGTTGAATGATGGTCCTCCCTGTAGGAAGAAATGGTGCCATAGATGTAGTAGAGAATGCTCCCCAATTAGTAGGATGAATCCTTAGAAAATATGATGTCTGAGAAAATTGGAATACAATCTCCACAGACTGATATGTCTCCTCATAACTAAAAGAGCCCTTCTCCATCAACTATAAAGAAATGTCCATAATCATGTTAGAAAAATTAAGTGGTTGAGGGTCAAAGTGTGCCCTCACAATGAGTAAATAAGTTTCCTCAATAAAGAGAAGATTGATGTCATTGATGATCTATCCTACATCTTCAATGTGAGACTCCACAAATAGCCCTGCAATGTTTGGAAGGAAGTCATCCCATGAAGTTTAAGTAGGAAAACATAGTAAATCCTGCTACATTGAATCAGGAGCATCTATGGTTGGAACTGGATGAGTAGTAGCAATAGGAGTATCAGAATGTGTAATCTCATCTAGAGTTGAAGGAACCATTACTAAAGTGACTAAAGATATAATGTGCTTGAGAAATGGAGGAACTAATGGATCTCCATATGCTTCCAAAAGAGCCATCCAAATGTCATGAGGAAAACTTGCCATACTAAGAGGAGCAAAAGATTCCTCAGTCATACTTTTATACACAAAGTGAATAAGACGAGAAAGATATCTGAAAGTAGGATTAGGTGGCAATATCTTGGAAGATAGATAAGGAAAAACTTCGATATGTTCTCTTCTTAGATGATCAATAATTCAAGCACTCCATTTCTTATAGTTCCTCAGTGTCACCTTCAATCTTATACCAGACTGACATATGTGACAAGACTCCATGAGATCAACTAATGAACCCCCAAAAATGCAAGAATAAGCAATCAGCCCCCCTCAATGTATGATTTGGCACTTTATAGGTAGTTCATTTATAGTGGGGCACTTACCAATTTTTGCCTTGGTGGGCTTTTGATTTTCAGTTTACAACCTCCTTTTGGAGTTCAAATTTGGAACTTTAAAATGTAGCTTAGAAATACAACAAATTTGAAGCAATAAAATGCAAAGAAAGGACCTATTTCTAAAAGCGATATTTTTTTCCACACAAGCCTATAATCTGATTATAGATTTGGAAAGTAGACAAAAAAATTCACTTCAAAAATAAATAGAACATGTGTCTAGATGAGCCCAAACTAAGTACTTGAAGTTGCAAAAATTGGGATTTTTAATTTGCAAAAAATTTCAAGAATAGAGAGCTCAAACATTTTGCACCAAAGTGTAGATCAGGAAATTCTACCCCAAAACAAAAAAAATTGTTAGTAAAAAGGAGTCCCTATGAAGGAGATATGGCTATTTGAAAATCACCTCTACTATTATTTTTCCTGCATCACCACAATCACACCTCCAAAAATCAAATGGCTGTAAATTTCACCTTAGATGTGCAATTTTGGTGAAACAAAAGTTGATTTGGGGTTTTTTTGGCACTTTGAATATGATGCCAATGTTTTATTTGCACTAGCAAGAACCAATCTTCACTTGTAAAAAATCTCTCGTACTGGCCTAATGGCCAAATTTGTTTCAAACAATATATGCAGATCTAAAATTTAAATTCAAAGATCTGAAATGATCATACCAATTCTACAAATTGGGCGTTTGTGTACTATTTTGCAAATTTTTTTGCCCTAGATTTGACTATGGCCCAACATAGGAAAATTTATAGTCAGTTTTCACTGAATCAACGCTCAGGACACAATGGTGAGGTCTGCTTTGGCTCTAGATGCTCCCAATATCTATGGATACTCTAGATCTATGTTGAGATGTCCTTAGAGAGGTGAAGCAAGTTTGGTCTCCAACTACTATGTAATGACACCTCTATGGCTCTCATACCATGTAAGAATTTTCCTTAAGGATAAATTCACCCAAGACCAAGAAGCATGATAACTAGCACAAAAGACCAATTATGTATTATCAAAATAACAATATGATATTCTATTCATTATATTGATTGATCTAGTACACTAGAGGTACTTGTATATAAAGGCCTCTAAGATGCATCTAGAATGTCTAGGAGCTATCAATATGATAAGCCTAACAATTAAGCACATGTCCACCAGGAATGAGTTATCCTCCATTAAGCATAGGAGTTAGTGCAATGATGAGTGGATAAGCCTACAAAAGCATGTCACATAAAATTATGGCATAAACACCATGTGCTCAATTAAGAGTGTGAACAACTAGTTTTTCTACATGACAACTCAGTTGATTATGCAAACTCCAGTGATGTAGACACCTTGTGCTAAATTGGAGTTGCTTACTCTTGTGTTGTCAATATGACAACTCATATGAGTATGCAAAATCCTAAGTGTCTAACCTAATAAATAATAAAATAATATATTTATCTTAAGTAAACTTAAGTAAAGTGTAAATAATAATTATTTACACTAACATTAACTATGTATGGGAAACATCATTTTTATTAGAAACAAGGCTTGAGATATATTACTTTGACTAGAATAGGCAAGAATTCACCATTAGGTCTGGTTAACTAGAAAGCATTTTCCTATTTACAACTAATAATCTCATGGTGACCACTCCATAAGGCATCAAATTTTGTGTGTCCCCTTTCTTTTGCCCTATCTACATCCCATTTGAAAAAAATATCCCCATCTTTGAAAATCTTGAACTTAGTTCTCATATAAAAGTTCTTCATCCATTGTTGATGTGTCTCCAAGGTCTTTGTGGCCTTATTTCTTTTCTCCTCTAGCTCCATCAACTCTACCATTCTTATATACATAACATTATTTTCAATTAGTTCCAACAAATGAGCTAGCTCTAGGGATGGAAACACCAATGATACAGAAAGTCTAGCTTGCCCAAAATACATGAGCATGAATGGAGAATATCTAACAACCCTCTTAAGTGTTATTCTGTCAGTTCACAGAGCTGCTCTTAATTTTTTCTACCAACACCTTTGAATATCCTCAATAGTCCTCTTAATTATTGTGATCAAATTTTTGTTAGAGGACTTAGCCAAATCATTACCTTGAGTGTAGTAATTCAAAGATGTGCTCAATTTAATACCATGATCTACTACCCATGCACATAAATGAGCTCCTTTAAATGACCTAGCATTATCTTATATTATGGTGGAAGGATCACCAAACCTAGTAACAATTCCATTAAGGAATTCCACTACCGAAGCCTTAATAGAATCTTTCAAGGCTACTACCTTTGTCCACCTTGTAAAGTAATTTGTTGTAGCTAATATCCACCTATGACCAAAGCTAGAAGGTGGATTGATGAGACCTATCAAATCTAATCCCTACTGAGTAAAGGGCTGATTGACCTAGATGGGATGAATTGGAAGGGTTGCAAGTCTCTACTTAACTAAAAAGAAAGCACATTTTTCACATTTTTTTACATACCTATGAAAATCGTGGAATAAGGATGGCTAGTAATATCCTACCCTCATGATATTCATTGTAGTGATTTTTCTTGAAATGTTCCCACCATCAGGATCATCATGAAACTCCTTAATCATTCTCTCTGCTTGATCCGCACCAATACATCCTAACAAAGCTCCATTGAAGTCCTTCCTAAATAGAATACCATCAACTATGGTATAAGGGATGGACTACAATTTGAACTATCTTTGCTTTTCTCTATCCAACTCATAAGGACATGCATTTCTTGATAAGAAGGTCATCATGTCATCAATCCAACTCCTTGGATTGTCATCTCTCGCCTCCTACTATTGTGTCAACACTTAGGCAACTTCTTTATTTGATCCATGAGATGAGATCATTTTCTTGCATAATCCCTTCTCTCTTACCAACTTGGTGATCTAGATGTCCACATCATACTCCATCACCTTAGTGCTCCAACCTATTCCTTTCTCACTAATATCTCTATGCGATGTGAAATATTTAACACTTGCATGAAGGACCAATAAGTGGATCTTATAATGGGATAGAAGATCTCTGAATTTCTTCAGAGATCTTATGAATGCAAGGGATTTCTTCTCCACATAGCTATATTTATCTTAATACTCCTTCTATCCTTCATTAAAGAAAGCAATAGGTTGTTCTTCATTCTTAAAATTCAATTGAGTCAAAGTAATATAAATACTTGAATCATGTGCTAAGGTGTAAAGAATGAAATCCTTTTCAAAATTTAGACTGATGGGAATAGGGGCTGAGGCAATGGCTGATTGACCCCTTCAAAAATTTCTTTCCCTTCCTTGGTCCATGAAAATACCATATTATTTTTAAGCATAATTGTAAGAGGTTTCACCATGGTACCTAAATTATGAATAAATATCCTCACAAAATTTATTCTACTAAGAAAACTTTGTAGACATTTCTTATGGTTAGGAAGGGAGAGAGAAAGTATTTCCTTTGTTCTCTCTAGATGAATGGTCAGGCCATTCTTAGATACAATGTATCCTAATAATTTCCCTTGGTTATTGGCAAAGACACACTTGCTTGGATTCAAAGATACTCCACTCTCCCTATATCTTATAAATAGTTCTCTAAGATGGCCGAAATGATCTGCTATTTTCTTTGAATAAATTGTGATATTGTCAAGGTAGACCAATGCAAAACTTCCAATCATGTTCTTGAAGGCCATCTCCATTTCCTTTTGAATTGTGGCACCTACATTTGTTAATCCAAAACTTATATTACTATAGGAATAGGTGCCCCATTTGGTTGTTAAAGTAGTCTTATATCTATTATCCTTCTTGACTAACACTTGGTTATAACATATGAATCCATCCAAGAAAGAGAATCTTGCTGAACGACTAACCTTAGACAATATTTGCTCCATAGAAGGGAGAGGGTGATGATCCTTAAGAAAGGGTTGGTTAAGATCCCTAAAGTCTATACATAGTTTGATTTCTCCACTCTTCTTCCTAATAGGGACAAGGTTAGCTACCCAAGAGGAATTCTTGATAGGGAAAATGATGTTGGCTTTGATCAATTTGGATAGCACTTTTATCATTAATGGCTCTATCTTAGGATTCACTAGCCTCTTCTTTTGTCTAATAGGTTTGACATTATCAAATAAATCAATGGTATGTTGAAATAGACATGGATCAATATCCTTTAAATCATCACATGTCCAAGAAAATACATCATTAAATTCTTGAGATAGATGAACAAAATTTTCTTGCACAGTTTCAGAACATTCCTTCCCTATGTTTAGTGTCCTTCTATCAACAACTGCAACTGGCATATGATCATCTTTATTTATAGCAAGGTTCATGCCTCTATCCCTTTCTTGGTCATTAGGATAGAAGACAATCTCCAAGGTAATAACACCCTTAGTAAACTCATGCAATATCGACTAATTTCTATTTGAGAACTTTGTATCATTTTGCAAGAAACTTATATTTTGTGCATCATATTCAAAGACCTGTCAATTGATATTATTATTAGGGACATTAGGTTTAATCACCACTTTAATCATCTATCTCTTCTAATCTTCAAGAGTCCTTGGGACATCATAAGATGCACCCACTTCTACAAGTTTGTCGACATGTCTATTTCCTCTTCTAGTGATGCTCTGAATATTCAATGCATTGAAACTTTCAAGAAAATACCATACTCTATGTTTATAAGAGTTGAGAAAACAATTCTTGGTGATATTTTTATTCCTAATTTGATTAACCACTAGCTCACTATCTCCATTTTTATTTCTTGATCCATCAAAGTACATACTCCATGTCCCAATTGTGTCTTCTCTATTGTTCATTAGGTTAGGAATGAGAGTATCTTTCTTTGATATACAATAAGTACCAAGGCCTATCTCTAAGGTTTTTGATATAAGATAAAACTAATATGCATTATCCCATTCATTGAAGAGGAAATTAGGTATCTCTACTAGATAAATGGAAAGCTCTTTTGCTATATCATTTTCATCTATCTCTAGGATGGGGCAATTCATATTGATGAGATTAGAAGTGTAGGTCTCAATATGATGGAGGGGTAATGGTTCTAATTTGATTGAAGCTTTTGTTCCACACCTTGTTCTAAAAAAAATGTATGACCAGTCAGAGGATATGTAGACACCTATTTGGGTGGTGAAATCTCTTGAAAGACAAATAGAAAAGTGTGGTTTAAATTCAGTAATTATTATATCTTGAACTATAGTACAACCAGGGCATGCATGTAGGGCCATTTCAACATTCCTATGGATTAATAAAATTTTGGTAGTACTACCATCTAACTACAATACATCCTTAACAATGGGTTCATATTTCATTTCTAAGATATCAACAACACACTTGGGCAATATTGAACTACTAGCTCTTTAATCAATCATGAAGTTGTGGACTAAATTATCCTTTATAATTAGAGAAACATAAAATGGAGGAGTTATAACCTTTTTAATTATTTCTACTTCTTTTGATGGTTGTACAAAACTCATAACATTCTACATGCTAGGCAACTATTCTCTAAGTTGAATGCTTTCCAATACCTACTGTAGTAGCTTTTTTTGTGTGATGGTATAGTAGCAAAAATATCCCACATAGAAATATTCACATTTGTCTTCTTCATATACTTTTCCACACTTAATGATGCATTAGGTGCTTTGGTAGAAAACTTGTGAGCTCCATGTGTAGGAATTTGAGATGGAACAACTCGAGGGTCATTCAAATCTCCTCTACTATCATTTTGTCTTTCTTGCCGAGGAGCTTTAGAAGGTTGATTAGGACTATGTTGTTTGAAAACTATTTTTACCTGAGGCACAACACTTGATGTTGAAGCCTAATTAGTAAGAGGAGTAACATTTTTAATAGCTCTTCTCTTGCTCTTAGTACTATAAGCACATGAATCCTGGTTTACATTACAATGCTCTTCCACCAGATGGTTCATGAAAGAACAACCACCCTACTAAAATGTATCAGCAAGTTGATTAGCATTGTGTTTCTAGGAAACTACACACTCTAGTATAGTTAATGCCAAGAAAATTCTATCATCTAACACGTGCAATTTTCATAGGAGTAGTTATAAGAAGGGAAAAAATCTTGATCTTGGGCAAGATTTTTCTTAGGGACTAAAGCCCTATTTAGGTTGGTGTTTTTAGTTTGCGTGTTGTCGATAAGTCTATTCTGATTGGAACCTTGATACTAGAATGCGCTTCAAAGGTCTATTATGTATGTGACCTTGATACTAGAGTTGAGAAGGCTTATTATTTTGATATTGTTTCCTCTTCATAGTCACCAACTCATTGCCCATTTTTTGCACCACTGTACTATTGTCCTCCATATTCTTTTCTTGATTTTCATTCTCTTATCCACATTCTACATTAGTGTTTTCATCATGGCGTCAATCCTATCAAATCCATGAGAGGATTTGGAGTCTATTGGGACCATAACAAGAGGTTGACTTATAGAGGAAATATGAATAGGGGCTATAGTAGGCTACTGATTAGGAATGTTAGGGAAGAAAGGCATTGGGGGTCTTGGAGCTAACTTCCCTCCTTGTATCAAGATATTTTCTACTCTTATGACAACCTCATAATAATTTGGTAGAGTGTCCCCTCAAATAGATTGCAAACTAGTAGCAATATCACTTTTGAAGGCTTTGAGGTAATACACAAATGCATTACCAAGTGAATATTTTATTGCAATAGATATTCTATCCCATGTCTTCTAAAATCTATAATTTAAATTAGTCATACATTCATGGGGTGCCCTCTTGATAGTTGTTACTTGTTCTAAAAGTGAGAGGTGATCACTTTTTTCCTCAAAATTCTTGCACATGGCTACTCCTAATCCATCCCAATCAAATATAGAGTTATGAGGCAACCCCCTATACCATTGCAATGCTTTTCCTTTTAAGGATGAGGCTATAAGCCTTAAAAAAAAATCATCCTTAGATACTCTATGTATATTACAAAATTTGCAACTTCTTAGATGTGTTCTAAGGGGGAGATGGAGGTTTTCTTAGTAAACTTAGGCATACTTTTAAGAGCTTATACTAGTATGTAATGCCTTTGGGATAATAGGAGATGACTTCCACCATTAAAGGTGGTGAAGGCATGAGCTCTAGCCATATAAGAAAGTGATTTATTGGTATGAGTAGATGGTTTTCTAGGCTAAGATCTAACAATAGGAGGAGTGGAGATGGATCTTACAGGGGTATGTGTTATTACTGCATTCCTAATAGGTGACAGAGATACCTTATCCTTCCTTCTTGGATTAGAAAATGACAACTCTTGGTATTGGAACTTACCTCTAGAAGGTGCCCTTATTATAGCTTTGCGCATGAATCACAACAGCTAGGTCTAGAAGCTAGATGTGCGATGGATTAGAGTCTTCAAGTGCTTGGATATGAGCCTCTTGAAGGTCTAAAAATATTTACAACAACACTATCTTCTCAACACGTATTGGAGCTTTTCTTCTTCAACACTAGTGAACTTGAGATATTTTAAATATAGTCCCACTAGGCATGCCAAAAACTATTGTCACAAAATTTTACACCGTTGTCCAAATTTTTTACCTAAGGACAACCTGTGAAAACATGGAAATAATCTCCAAGTTGTGGGACTTGAACAACAAAGTTGAGTCTTTGGAGATGACCAACTTCCTTTTCTATCAAGATGAACCTAAAGTACACTTTAAGAGGAAAAGGGAGAAGGAATACATGAAAGCAACTAACTAATCTATTCTAAGGAGGTGATGCACCAAAATAGAGTTTTCAATCCTACCTTTGCCCATGTATGCATAGTTAACTAGTTATGACCTCAAAGAATACAAATTTAGACCTTATTTAATATAACAACCACATATAGACCAGACAACAAAAGAATGTTATAGGAAGAAACTTAACTCAATATTATTCAAATGCCAAAAATAGATACAATCATGGAAATTAAAAAATATACACAAAAAACATTAACCAAAGGCAAAGAAGTCTTGCACAATGTGTTAATGGTTGAAAGAGATACAATAGAGAATTACAATGGCTTTGAGCCAAAGGGAATTTTTACAATGCACATGAAAAATATGCTAAGTAAAATAGAGAAGAACCTAACTAGAACCTAGAAGGGAAATTAAAATTATCTTTTATAGCTTAAGCATAACTAGATATTTTTGACTGATAACCACTTTACAACCTCTACATCCAACCATTATTGCAAATCTAGAAAATATCTAATCATGTTGCAAAATTGGATGCTAGAAATTCACTTGTGCACAAATCAAAGCTTTTAGAGGTCAACAAAAATGGCTATTAACTTATAACTAAGTACATGGATCAATAGGAAGCAATGGAATGTTCTTTTGCATTCATTAGACTTGGGGATCGATGAATGTGGTTGTAGGAGATCGAAAAGATCAGATCTATCATCAAAGAGTTGCTTCCTCTATCATCAATTTTCCAAATTAGATAAAAAATAATAGGTCAAACATATTAAACTATCACTCTTTACCCTTCTTGCTACCAAATTGGTCAAGGACTTCTCCTTTTTCCAACTCAGTGGGTGAAGTTCCTTATATATTTCTGGTCAATACTGAAACTCACAATCCTATGCTCGTCAACTATGGTTAAAACCCTTCATGTCACCTTTTATTCATAATCCTAACTTCTATGATCTTATGATCACCTAAACCTTGTAACATTGAGCCCATCCTTCATTCTCTTTATAATCCTTTGACTATTTGTGATGTCATGACAACTTGGCCACTCGACTATTAGGAGCCTCATAACATCTTATCACTACTTGATTTTCTAGACGATCCTTCAATACATGAGTTATTGTAAGATCAAGACCATACCATTCTATTGTGGCTTTGGGACATGAAATATAACATGAAATTTAATCTTGTGACTATTTGGTGAATTTAAATATTTTGAATTCAATCCTTGGTAGGAGGGCACCTTTTGAAAACATTTTTGGTGACTTGAGGGAGATGCAAGCCTACTTGGCATATGACTAGTAACAATTAAAAAGATCCATTAGTATATGCAGTCTCTGTAACCATGAAAACTCATCAATTTCATCACTTTTTCTACACTTTGAGTCATAAAACATGCCCTTCTACCCTTATAACTTTGCAAAACTAGGACCAAAACTCTTTGCAACAAAACATGCACTCGACACTTCTTGAAAAATAGGAACAAATAGAAAGAAAACTATTCTAACTATGTATAGGAAACATCATTTTTATCATAAAAAGGGCTTGAGATATATTCCATTGACTATAATAGGAAAGATTTCACCATTTAGCTTGCTTAACTAGAAAGAATTGACCTATATACAACTGATAATCACATAGTAACAATTCCATAAGGCATCAAATTTTGAGTGTCTGCATCTCATTTGAGAACTAGCTCACCCTCTTTGAAATTTTTGAAGTTAGCTCTATTATCAAAGTTCTTCTTCATCTATTTTTGATGTGTCTCCAAGGTCTACGCGACCTAATTTCTTTCCTCCTCTAGCTCCATCAACTCTACCATTCTTATAGACATAACATCATTTTCAATTAGTTCCAACTGATGAGCTAGCTCTAGGGATGAAAACTCTAATGAAATAGGAAGTCTAGCTTCCCCACCATACACTAACATGAATGAAAAATTTACAATAGCTCGCTTAGGTGTTCTTCTATTAGCCCATAGGGCTGTCCTCAATTTTTACTACCAACAAATTTGATTATCCTTAATAGTCTTCTTAATGATTTTGATCAAATTTTTGTTGGACTCAGCTAAACTATTACCTTAAGGGTAGTAATTAGAAGATGTACTGAAGTAAATACCATGATCTACTAACCATGCAGATATTTGACCTCTTATAAATGACTTGAAATTATCTTATATTATAGTGGAAGGAGCACCAAACTTGGTAACAATTCCATTAAGTAATTCCACTACTAAAGCCTCAGTAGAACCTTTCTAGGCTATTGTCTCTATCCATCTTGTTGACTAATCTATTGCATCTAAAATCCACCTGTGACTAGAGCTAGAAGGTGGATTAATGGGACCTATGAAATATATTCCTGATTAGCAAAGGGTTGATCAACTTAGATGAGATGAAGTGGAAGTGCTACAAGTCTCTGCTTACTTGAAAAGAAAGCACATTTTTCACATTTTTTGACATACCTGTGGAAATTATGGCAAATGGATGGCTAGTAATATCCTTACCTCATGGTCTTGATTACAATGGTTCATTCTTAAAGTGGTTACCATCAAGACCATCATGAAGCCCTTTAATCATTCTCTTTGCTTGATCTGCACCAATACATCTTAAGAAAGCTCCATTAAAGTCCTTCCTAAAGAAAATACCATCATCTATGGAATAAGGGATGAGTTACTATATGAACTATCTTCATTTTTTCCTATCCAATCCCTAAGGATATCCATTTATTGATAATAAGGTCATCATGTCATTGATCCAACTCGTTGAATTGTCATCTCTCACCTCCTGCTATTATGTCAATACCAAGGCAACCTTTTCATCTAATCCATGAGATGAGATCATCTACTTGCAAAATCCCTTCCCTCTTATCAACCTAGTGATTTGGATATCCACATCATACTCAATCACCTTAGTGATCCAACTTGCTCTTTCCTCACTAATATCTCTACTGAATAAGAATTATTTAACACTTGCATGAGGGACCAATAAGTGGATTTTATTGTGGGATAGAAGATGTTTGAATTTCTTGGAAGATCTTTTGAATTCAAGGGCTTGCTTCTCCACATAGCTATATTTGTCTTCATACTCTTTTAGTCCTTCACTAAAGAAAAAAATAGGTTGTTCTTCAGTCTTATCATTCAATTGAGTCAAAACAATAGAAATACTTGACTCGCCTCCTAAGGTGTAAAGAATGAGTTCCTTACCAAAATTTGGCTACTTTGACCTCTTCAAAACTTTCTTTCCCTTCCTTGGTCAATGAAAAGACCATATTATTTTTAAGAATAGCTATAAGAGGTTTTACCAGGCTATCTAAATTAGGAATAAATCTCCTCACAAAATTGATTCTACCAAGAAAACTATGTAGACTTTTCTTATGGCTAGGAAGGGAGAGAGAAAGTATTGCCTTTGTTAACTCTAGATCAATAGTCATAACATCTTTAGATATAATGTGTACTAACAATTTCCATTGATTAGTGGCAAAAAAACACTTGCTTGGATTTAGAGATAGTCCATACTCCCTACATCTTATAAATACTTCTTCGAGATGGCCAAAATGCTCTGCTACATTCTTTGAATATGTTGTAGACCAACACAAACCTTTCAATCATGTTCTCAAAAACCACCTCCATTAAATATTAAAATGTGGCACATATAGTTGTTAGTCCAAAAGGAATTTTACTATAGGCATAGGTGCCCCATTTGTTGGTGAAACCATTCTTATATCTTTTAGCCTCCTTGAGTAACACTTGGTTATAACCTAAGAATCCATCCAAGAAAGAGAATCTCTCTAATCCACTAACCTTAGACAATATTTTCTCCATTGAAGGGAGAGGGTGCTGATCCTTAAGGGAGGTTTGTTTAAGAATGCTAAACTCTACACAGACTAATTTCTCCACTCTTCTTCATAACAAGGAGAAGGTTAGATACCCAAGAGGAATTATTGATAGGGAAGATGATATTGGATTTGATCAATTTGGATAGCTCTTTTTTCATTAATGGCTCAATTTTGGGATTCACAAACCTCTACTTTTGCCTAACAAGTTTGAAATTATCAACTAAATCTATGGTATATTGAAAAATAATTGGGTCAAAACACTTTATATCATCATATGTCCAAGAAAATGCATCATTAAATTCTTGACATAGATGAACAAAACTTTTTTGTTTGGTTTCAGAACATTCCTTCCCTATGTTTAGTGTCCTTCCATTAGCAACTACAACTAGCATATGATTATCTTTGTTTGTAGCAAGGTTCATTCCCCTATCCCTTGCTTGGTCATTAGGATAGAAGACACTCTCAAAGGTAATAAGATCCATAGAAAACTCATTGGATCTAAGGTTGATGATTTTATCACCATACTGGTCATTTAATCTCAACTAATTTCTATCTAATTTCTTGCCTAAATCTAGGTTCCTTAAACAACAAGGTTTTAGCTGAATTGAAATGAAAATACATCGACATAGGACACATTCTTCATAATGAACAAGTCTTCCTCAAATGTAGCATGCCATGAATATGGATTTGTGCTAAAGTAGTTTATAGTTGCATTGACCTAACCTTTTGCTGAACTATTTAGATGTGGCTATTGCATGAATCTATCATAACTATCTCTATCATGCTTCCTTAGTTCCTTCTATAAGATGTTAGTATACATACCATTTTAAAAATATATATAAACTTCAATAACTCATGGAGCACATTACATGTATAGAAAAATAATATTTTGTCATGAAATATTGCTATAGGAACCTACTGCATAAAAGCATTAAAGGAAGAAATAATTTTTTCTATCAATGTACACACATTATTTCATTTATCAATCACTAGTTCTTAACTATAGTGTTATAATTATAAAACCATAATATTTGTTGAGAAAATATAAGAGGGTATAATAGCTATAGGATTATATAGAATATATGATATAATGTCTTTTGAACTTAAGGATAAAAACCCTCAAATAACCATAAAAACCTATCTAAACTAGATCCTAATATATTGTCCCATCTTCCCATAGGTTCTCTAGCACAATTTTGGGTGGTGGTTCACAACTTTGTTGATGTAAGGACAAGTCTTACTTCTTAACCCTAACTTCTTCTAGGATCTCCTCTAGGCCTCTTCTCTAGCCCTTTAAGGTTCTTTCACTAACCCTAACTCAAAAGGATCACACTCCCAACCCCTTCCTCTTTCAACTTAGCCACACCTATGTAAACCTTAACTTCATCCAATCAATACTCCTTAGACTCCTTACTAACTCATCTACAAAAAACATGCACACATGGTCAAAATATACCTAACATGAAGAGAGAGGATTGTTCCTAGGGTTTTGAGGCCATTCAAATTCTCATCCATCAAAAATCCATTGAAATCCTTATCGATTTCAATAAATTGCTCCAAATTAGGCCTAGTAGGGCTACAAGGAATTAGGCCTCTAAACTCACCTTTTGGAACATAACTTAGGCAAGGCTTAATGAGGTGGAAAAAAACTTCACATCCTAATACCATTTTGGAAGGCCTTTGAGATTCACCTAGTCTCCCTTCCTCAACCTATTCATACAAAGGATTGCTATTTTTAAGCCTAAAACCAAGGGTTTTCAAATTTGTTGACAGGATTCACAAGGGTTTGATCAAATCCTTATCTAAGAATGTCACTAGGGATTATCATTATGCATAGGGCTTATCCACTCTCATTTCCTTCTTTCTATCCACTTGGACTAAAACATTCATTGCACTCAATCCCATTAAATGATGTTTCCATCATTGTGATCCCTAACCATGCTTACTTGGCTCGCCTAGGGAATCACTGTGAAAAGGAAAAAAAAGATTTCTAGGGCCCAAATAATTGCATGCCTATATGTCATGTCCCCTTTTCAAATAATTAAAAAATAATAATCTTTGCTAAGGCAGGCAGGCCCAAGAAAGTGAAGTTTCAGAAAAAGGGGGTTAATCTTTGGAAACCGTTGGACTAATAAATGAAAATTATTATTAAAATATGTTTCATTAACCTCTCTTGGACGTGAGTTATAGTTATTCCCTCTTTTAAGGGGTTTTGAAGGCATTGTGGGCTCATTCTAGAACTTGATTTTGCTGATTTCTTTGTTATTCTTCAGAGGCTGCCAAACCTGTGGAGAAGGAGACCCAAGAATGGGAGTTTGCAGGTTACCAGGGAGACCCAAGAATGGGAGTTTATAGGTTTCCACAAAGGCTAAGGATGGGAGTTTGAAGCCATTCCATGTGCATGCTCATACAGAGTTTGCCTTTGTGCTGAACAGTGTAGATTTGTGGGTTTTTGGGTGTGTTTTTTGCATGAGTTTGGTGTTTTCAGTTGAGCATTTCATATCAGTTTTGGTTGCTGCTGTATTTCAGACTTTAAGCTGTTAAAATAGAGCTGAATATATGTATTGGGACGTGATTAAACTTCTGAGATAATTTATTAGTGTTTTTGTGGTGTTTTCGTGCATTTTTGTGTTAATTTCGGGAGCCCGATGAGCATAGTTTTTGTCCTACATTTGTGAGCTGCTGTGTAAAGGCTATATAGATCTAGAAATTTCATTTTTTAGACTGTTATGCTGCTGAAATTTCTGTAAAAATGTCCATTTTCAAATTTATTAATAATAGGTGAAGCTGTGAAGCTTTTGGCACCATTTCTGGCATACCCGATTTGGGGTTTCTTGAGAAATTTGGAGGATCTTTGTGATATTAGTTGTTTGATCTTAAAGATCTGATTAAAGGTTGGAAATATCATACAAAAATTAGAAAAGGGAAATTTCACTATAGTACAAGGATTCTTCTCACACATTCCAAGAGACCATAGACATATCATGGTGGAAAGGTGAGTTAAGAGTTCATCTTCACAAACTACCTAATTCAGGACAATAATAATTCACAAATCAAAATATTGACAAAGAGAAAATGAAATGAAATAAATAAATAATTAAATCTACTAATTTATGAACAAGGTACAATATGAAATTTAGTGCATCAAATATCCTCAAGAAGCAAACAACCCCATACTGTGGTAAAATATCATAGAAAAATTCATGCTCATTAATAAAAATTCTTCCACAATGCCATCCAACCCTTGTTACAGGTCAAGGAAGAGCTTACATAGATCAATTAAAATGGATCCAACCATTTTTAGGTGGTTATTCAACCATCTGATCATAATTACACTTTTTGCAATAAAAGTTATCATGACAACTTTTTCAAGTTTGTAAAATTGTCAGGCAACTTGACAAATTTTGTCCTAGTTAGACCAGACTTGGCCAAAAACTTCATGAAACTCTACCAAGTTTTTGGATATATCACTTATGAAATGAAAAAATTGTTTCACCCTATAGTTGACTAATCTAGTCCTCTAGATGCACAATTTCCATTCTTAGCAATAATGACAATGATGGCATCACACTTAGCAATATCTAGGTAATATTGCATTTTCCTAAGGACCTAACCAGACCTCCTAATGTAAAAGACACACTATAGGACTCACTAGTCCCTTTATTACACTAGTGGTTTTGCTAAGGCCACTATAAGCCAAAACTCAACTAGGAACCCTAGTTTATTAGATAGCCTTACCTATGTGCTCCTTCAACATGCTTCCCACAAGAGTAATTCATATCACTACTATAGACAATATGTCTTCAAAAATTCCCAACTTTTTGAAATTTGTAGGTCCAATCCATGTTGCCTCTAACGCTGGCTTATCTTTCCACTTGATGAGGTGTTCTATGTATACCTTATGTCTAGTAGTATTCTTGACTCTTGAATCCAACACTTTCTCTACCTCTAGCTACATCTTGGGAGGTAGGACATCAGATGCCACATCCTTGCCGACCTCCTATATGTTCAAATCTACTTCATTTAGAGGCCCATCCTTAATCTTGGTTAGGTCTACCACATTGAAGACTGGTGAGATGTTCAAGTCAGTAGGTAGATCCACATTTAATAGGCATTAGCTCCATATTTAGCTATGATCTTACAGGGTCCAACTTTCTTTAGCTATAGTTTGGTAGGTTCTCCTTCTACAACCTATATTGGTTCAAACGTACCACGACATAGTCTACTACTATAAACTAAACATCCTTCCTATTCTCATCCACTTTAGCCTTCAATTTTTGTGTAGTCTCTTGTATAATCTTCTTCACTTGTTCTTGGATCTCTTTCATGGTTTGAGTGAATTTCTCAACTTGACCACTTCAATATTCCATATCTCTAAGGTCTCTAAGTTCAGACACACCCCTTGGGTGCATCACATAAATAATCTCAAATGGGCTTCTACCAATTTTTCTGTTTACACTATCATAATATGCATACTCTTCCCAAGGAATAATCACATCCCATGTTTGACGATATTCTTTAGTTAGGAACCTTAACAAGTTACTCAACACCCTATTGACCACCTAAGTTTGGCCATTAGGATGGTAAGATGGTCCAAAAGATAGGTTAGTTCCCAACCTATTCCACAAGGTTTTCCAAAAATGACTCATAAACTTGAGATCCCTATTTGATACAATACTTATAGGTAGTCCACAAATCCTCACAATGTCCTTGAAAAATAGGTGTGTTATATGACTAGCATCATGGATAGTCTTACAAGGTATGAAGTAACCCATCTTGCTAAATCTGTCCACCACCACATAGATGCTATCATATCCCTATTTTGTCTTAGGTAACCCCACAATGAAGTCCATGATAACATACTCCCTTGGCCTATTAGGGACTGGTAAAGGTTGGTACAACCCTGTAATAGTAGCTTCTCCTTTTTCCTTCATGCACACTACACTGTTCAACATATCTTGTCACATCTCTTGATAAATTTGGCCTATAATAGAACCTTTGAGCTAACTCTAGGGCCTTGTTGATCCCAAAATGACTACTTAGACTTCCATTATACTTTTCCTTGATAATGAAATATTTCATAGAGGCCTTAGGAACACACAAATGGTTACCCTTGAACAATAGGCCACTTTGCAAAGTATAATTGGCAAAAAAACTATGCAAGCAATTTTAAAATTTAGAGAATACATTATAAGATTCAACAAAGTCTTCATCATCCTTGTAGAGCTCCTTGAAAGTCTCTATACAAATGCTATGGAGTTCAACTTCTTGAATGGTGAACATCATCCTACTTAGTGCATTTGTAAAATTTAATCTACCCCTTCTTATGTTTGATGGTGAATGTATATGCTTCAAGATATTTCATCTACTTCAAATGTCTATTTTTTAACTTTTCCTGGGTATTGATTTACCTAAGGGTCTTATCTTCAGTAAATACCACAAACTCCTTGGGTAGAAGATAATGCCTCTATTTCTTAATAAGTTGAAACAAATACCACAACTCCAAGAAATAAGAAGTGTACTTCTTAGCTTCATTTGGCTTCTCACTAAAGAAGGCCACTAGCCTACCTTCTTGACTTAACACACCCACTACTACCATCCGAATTGCCTCACATTACAGGGTAAATGATTTATCAAAACTAGGTAGTTTAAGGATAGGTTGTGCAGTCACTTGTTCCTTCCATTTTCAAAATGCATTCCTTGCTTTACAATTCCACCTAAACTTGGTTTTTGCTCCACCTTTAATTGTATCTAGAAATGGTGCAAAAGTACTAGTGAAATTCCTACTGAATTTCATATAAAATTGAGCTAACCCATGGATTCTTCTTTCCTCTATTGTTGTAGTAGGTGTTGGCCAGTTTAAGAGAGCTAGAACGTTGTCCTAGTCCATCTTCAAAGACCCTTTTGATACTACAAACCTTAGGTACACAAGATCTTGTTTCATAAATTCTTACTTCTCTAAATTGATTGCCAAATTCTCCTCATGCAACTTTCTTAGCACCATCTCCATATGTTCTAGATTTTCTTCTCCTATCTTACTAAATATGAGTATATCATCAACATATACAACCAAAAAATTTCCAGTGTAATCCTTCAACATTTCATTTATGAATTTCATGAATGTGCTAGGAGCATTTGGGAGTCTAATTGGCATAACAAGACACTAAAATCGGTCTTCTGCTCATCACCTTCCTTTATCCTTATTTTATGGTAATCAATTTTGAGGTCCAACTTTGTGAAATATTGAGCTCCTCAAAGATAATCCTTCAATTCTTCAATTCTAGGCATGGGAAACCTATACCTTGAGGTTATTTTTTTGGTGGCCCTTGAATCTCTAGAAACCCTCCATTTTCCTCCTTTCTTGGATTCCAAAACTACTGGCACTACATAAGGATTCATGCTCTTCTTTATCATTCCCTGATCTAGGAGTTCTTGCACTTGCCTTGCTACTTCTCTATTTTGATATGGGGTAAGCTTATAGGCTAGCTTATTTGGAAGTGAAGCACCAAGTACAAAGCCAATTTGATGACTTATCACTCTCTTAGGAGGTAAAGTTGCAGGTATCACATAACTAACAATGTCTTTATACTTCACAAGCATCTCTTAGATCTTAGTGAGTAAGGTCTCTTACCTAGTTTTCTTTTCATCCTTTGGCTTAAGGAGAATAGCATACCCTTCACAAGCCAATTTGATGACTTATCACTCTCTTAGGAGGTAAAGTTGCAGGTATCACATAACTAACAATGTCTTTATACTTCACAAGCATCTCTTAGATCTTAGTGGGTAAGGTCTCTTACCTAGTTTTCTTTTCATCCTTTGGCTTAAGGAGAATAGCATACCCTTCACTCTCTTCATGCTTAAGGGTATTAATAAACTCTTTTCAACTGCTCAAAATCACACAAGGAGTGTTGCACTATGATTTATCCTCCTCCAATAAGGATTGAATCTTGAAAGTTCTTCCATATTTCTTGAAAGAAATGAAATTATCCATCCCATAATAGACAACACCTCTTTCACATTGCTAAGGTCTACCCAATAGTAGATGATACACATCCATAGGAAATATGTTACAAAGGAATTTGTCCTTGTAGCCTGTGATTGAAAATTCAACCCAAGTTTTTTCATTCACCAACACACTATGCCCTTTATTCAACCATGTCCACTTGTATGGGTTAACATGAGGTACCTTTACCAACTTGAGCTTCTTGAATTCCCCCATTGATATGATGTTGTTTTTGGAGCATGAATCTACAATAAATTTGCACAACTTGCCCAAAACCTTGCACCTAATTCTAAACAAGGCTCTTTTATGCTTGGGTTAATCCTTGGCTTCTTGTCTAATCAACACTCTCTTGAAAATTAAATCTTATCCTCTCTCTAACTCAATATGATCTACCTTAGATACCTTAGAAATGATGGTGTCCTCATTAGCATATGAAACTCTCTTATCACCACTTGAAGAAGTGGGCTTTTCAGGACATCTATAGGAAGGATCTCCCAAATGTTCAAAAATATAATGTTTCATACTTTCAAAGTATGAGTTAATCCTACCTAAATCTATCCCTCTATTGGACTGTCCTTGATTTCCTTTTCCTCTTGTATAACCTCCTATTGAAGTAGTTTCACTACTCTTCTCAACAAACTTTGAGACATCTTGATTTCTTCGATCATTTCCTTTGCCTTGGTATCCACCTCTAACCCCTCTTTGGTATCTTCCTTTTCCTCTACCTTTGAAAATTGAGTCCGCCTATTTCATGTTCTTTTCTTCCACCTTAAGTGCCAATTGATGACACTTCTAAACATTTGTAGGGGTCTACAAGCTTAGTTCTTATTGGATGCTTCATTCAAGCCCCCCAAGTATCTTTCTACCTTGACAGGTTCCTCTTTCTAAATCTTCGATCTTATGTATAATTTTTGAAATTTCTCTATATAAGAGGCTACATGGAAGTCTTTCTACTTCAAACCTTTCCTCTTTCTATGAATTTATACTTCATAATCTTCTCTCCTTCACTTTGGTCACCATGGCATTCTAGTTAGCTATAGGACTTTTACCCATGTTTACTCTTTCATCTTGCATGTATTTCCACCATGTCAATGTTAATCCTCTGAGTCTTGATTTGACAATTTTCACTTTTTTTGCCTTAATGACACCTTCACATTTAAAATTATTCTCCATCCCATCAATCCATTCCAATACTATATCAATGTCTATCTTTCCACTAATCAATAAAATTCCTTCTAATGCTTTTCCTCCTACTACCTTGATGGCCTTCAATAATGGTTCGTAATCAATTATGTCTCACCCATCTCCTTGACTAAATTTTCATTAGTCAGCTAATTCCACTTTAGTTTGAATCATCTAATCACAATTAAAAATAGTTAGGTGTAGTGATACCAGTCTAATGTAAGGACAAGTCTTTCTCCTTAACCCTAACTTCTCCTAGGGTCTCCTTTGGGCCTCTTCTCTATCCATTTAGGGCTCTTGCACTAACCTTAACTCAGGAGGATCACACTCCTAACCCCTTCCTCTTTCAACTTGTCCACACCAATGTAAAACTTAAATTCATCCATTAAATACTCCTTAGATTTCTTAATGGCTCATCTACACCAAACACAGACACATGTTCACAATCTACTAAGCATGGAGAGAGTGTTGTTCCTAGGGTTTTAAGGCCATTCCAATACTCATTCACCAAAAATTTTCTAAAATCCCTATCAATTTCAAGAAATTGCCTCAAATTAGGCCTAGCAGGGCTACAATGAATTAGGCCTCCAAACTCACCTTTTGGCACATAACTCATGAAAAGAGTTAATGAGGTTGATAACTAACTTCACATTCTAATACCCTTTTGGAAGAGCTTTGAGATTCACCTAGTCTCCCTTCCCCAACTTGTTCATACAAAGGATTGCTATTTTTAAGCCTATAACCAATGGTTTTCAAATTTGCTAACAAGATTATGATGAAGGGTGCTCCTGTTAATACCATAAACCATAGCAAAAACAAATAAACAATAAAAAATGTGAGAAAAAAATATGGACTTCTTATTTGCACCCCAAATATAGAATTATAGAATTCACAAGTACAATATGCTAACCCACATGGCCACCTTCATTACAGTAATCTACAAAACAAGCTGCAAACTATCACCTAGAGTTATCCTAGACAATGTTTGGGCCTTTCTTAAATAGGCAATTTTATGCCGTCTAAGAAGGTTCTAGATACTCAAACTTAACACCTAGGGCCGAAAGACCCTAATAATACATATAAAGTTAGATAAATACATCTTTGACAAATTATTTTAGATATTTTAGTAGCCCAACTTTGAAAGGCAATAACTCACAAACTGTTGCTCCGATTGGCTATTATAACCACTTCTTAGAAATGCCAAATTCTAATTTATAGGATGAAAATGATGCTAGCACCCATTTTTTAAGTTTTTGAACCTCATCCAGGAAAATTGAGGCCTCTAATGGTGAGCTTAAAGATTATTTTGCAAATTTTTCCACCAAAAATCTTCAATAACTTCTCCGATACTTAAGCTAGAGTAATGAGAATTTTATGGTAGTCTTATAACTCTAAAATGAACCTTCCTATAGAAAATAAGAATATTCCAAACTCATATGAAAAATTACTAAAAATACAAAGTTTCCATTAAAAGTAACCACCCTATATACTAGTCCTTATTAAAATAGGAAAGACTGGAAATAAAATATTTTTGGGTGATGCAAGATTACTCTTACATACACGATGCTCCTACATTAAATTTGTTGGAAATATAATAGGAGTAACTAAGAGGGGTGGGGGGGGGGGGGGGGGGGTGGGGGGAGGGGGTGGTGGAGGGAGTGAATTAGTTACTATAAAAATAAATTCCGGATCACTTAGATGTCAGTACAAAATAATCTTGTCAAAACTTAATTCTGTTGAAGCATGACAAACAAAGAAATGCTGTAATTCAGTAAATGCTGAAAATGCTCAGTAATTACTTAACATCCAAATCTTTGGATGTTATCTATGATTACCATTACTTTAAATTAGTTGCAAACATAGAAAAGAAATAGCATGAACACATTTGGCAACAAGATTTAACATGGAAACCCAATTTGGGAAAAACCACCAATTGCAACTAGTTACTATTTTTCACTCTTCTGAAGTGGGTCCTACTAGGAGCCAAACATGTTAAAGATTAAAAACACACTGTTAGGTGTGACCCTATTAGAGGATTTAATCACCCTATTAGGAGTGGCCTTTTTAAAGGTCTTTTGATAATTCAATAGAACTGCCACCTTGTTAAAGGATTTACAAATAGCTATTAAGCCAACTCTGTTAAGAGATTTAGATCACTGCTACAATGATTGGAGAGAAACAATGACATGACATGATTTGGATGCAACTAAATTTCTGATTATAGATCTCTATTTTGGCTTATACTTGATCCTTCCTGATCAAATATATCCATTCTACTCCACAAGGATATTCTGCTTATCCTTCATATTTGCTTCTTCTTAGCACCATAAAATCTTTCTCATACACACTTCTAAATCTCAACTTGACCTTATACTTATATCTTTCATATTTTTGAGTTAGCTCAAATAAAACTTAGAATAATTAATATTCATCTTCTCAATCAGCTAGAAACAACAATCAAATCAATTGAACTCAATATGAGACAACAAGGAAATCCTTTGCTAGCCAACCCTATTCGGTAGGTACTAACTTAGAAATGATTTCTTGTGTTAAGCAAGTGGAACTTGATCAATAATGCATACTAGCAAAGTTCCTTTGGTAACTAAGCGAGATCTATTAATACTGGATCCATCCAAAATTTTCTTTATTAATAGAGTCATCTAGGTTAACATTCATCTTCTACAGACTTTCCTTTGACACACAAGTGAACTCAATAGATACTGCCTTCTGAACTAGGAAAACTTTGGATTGCTAGGTAGACATAGAAAACTATCTTTACTATTTGAGTGAGCTCAACACCTACTAATTGATAATGATATGAAATTTTGTGTAACATCAAAGAAAATACACAATTAATCAATTATCTTCAACAATCTCCCTCTTTGGTATTGATGGCAACACAACATGTAATAATACAATGAAATTTTGGAGCAAGAATAAAGTAAGGAACATATCCTTAGCTTCATTCTAATTCTCATCCATGAGAACTACCTCTATCAAAAAACTTCTAGTTGCTTAGAACTTCTACCAAGTACATTCTAACTCTTTGACATTTCTTCTCTTCCAATCTCCCTTTATGACATCTCTTTGCTATAGCACATGTTCTCCATCTTTTCAAGAAAATTACTATGAGATAGGATAGTATCCTTCTCCCTCTTTGACAACACATTCCATAGACAATACTTAGTGAAAATTAATGTACCTTAAGTATCAATTCATTTGCAATATGCCCTTGTCAATATTGTACCAACTGATTCATCTTCAACATGCTCTAGTTGATGCATCACTAAACTTCATTTAGTAAGCTTCAGATAGGGGAATGACCCCTAACTTCTCTTAGATATATAAATGCATTCTTAGGTAATGACTTGGTGAATATGTCTACAATTTTTTCTTTTGTGTTCACATATTCCAATCTAACTACTTCATCTTGCACCAATTCTCTAAAGAAATGATATTCAATAGCATTGTGCTTTGTTTTGGTATGCATAAGAAGATTATTTGACATATTGACTACATTGGTGTTATCATAGTATATGACTACTAGATCCTTGATCTATATCTTCATACCTATCATCAATTTTTTGAACCAAACAATATTAGAACAATTTACTATTGTTGCTACATATTCTGCCTTTACTGTGGACTAATACATACACTTTTGTTTCTTGCTTGTCCAAGACACTAGTCTTTTGCCAAGAAATAATGCTTCTCCACTAGTGCTTTTTCTATCATCATTACTTCCTACCCAATCAACATCTATAACTACTTTTAAATCCAAATTGCATCATATTTTGTACCATAAGCCATATTCTTTAGTACCTTTCAGATATCTCATGATTCTTTTGACTACCACCAGATGATTTTCTTTGGGATTTTCTGAGAATCTAGCGACCATATCGACTACCAATGCAATATCAGGCCTTGTCTGCACTACATATTCTAATTTTCCAATTATTGATCTGTATGTGATCTGATCTACCTCTTTGGAATCATCACTTTTAGAAAGCTTATGTCCATAAGACATAGTGGTTCCAAATAGTCTTGATTCTTCTATTCCAAATTTCTTTAGTATCTCCTTGATATATTTAGATTGAGTACTGTAGATACCATCTTTCTTCTATTGAATCTGTAATCCAACAAATAATTTTATCTCTCCAAACATAGACATCTCAAATTTCTTACTCATTTTTTCTAAAAATGTCTTGCACAAGTGATAATTTCCTGCAAATAATGTGTCATCAACAAATATTTCTGCCAACACAATCTTCTTGTTTGGTCCTTCCTTGATATATAGACTACTATTGTCCTTTGTTATTTGAAAATCAATTTGTACCAAGTAATTATAAATTCTTTCATACCAAGCTCTTGGAGCTTGCTTGAGACCATATAATGTCTTGTATAATTTTTAGACCATGTCACTTTTGCTAGGATTCACAACACTATTTGGCTATCTAGTGTAGACTTTCTCATCAAGAATTCCATTCAAGAATGTAGATTTAACATCCATTTGATATACTTTAAATCTTCTATGAGCTACATATGCTAGTAGAGTTCTAACACCTTCTAATCTTGTAATAGGAGAAAAAGTTTCACCATAATCAATACCTTCTTCTTGAGAATATCCTTTACACACCAACCTTGCTTTGTTTCTGTAAACTTTTCCATCTTCATTTAGCTTGTTTTTGAGCACCCACTTTGTACCAATTACGATTTTATCCTTAGGTTTAGGAACAAGAGTCCAGGTCTTGTTCTTTTCTATTTGTTCTATTTCTTCATTCATTGCATCAATGCAACTTTCTTCCATCAAAAAGACAAATCCAAGCACTACTACATACTTTTTCACCTTCCTTTTTCATGGGCTTTAGTTTGTGGCGAACTCCATCCTTTGTTAGAGACTATGTGTTTGCATGACCATCATGTACTGCATGTCCATCAAACTGCCATGGTCTACCAAATAATAGATGGCAAAAATCCATTGGAATAACATCACAGAGAACTTCATCATGGTAACTCCCAATTTTGAATTTCACGAGACATTGTTCACTTACCAAGACCTTATGATCATCTTTTGCCCAAGAAATTCGATAGGGCTGGGGGTGTTTCTCCCTCTTGAGCTTTAGCTTAGAGACCATCTCCTCTGACACCAAGTTTTCAGTGCTACCACCATCAATGATCACATCTCAAAATTTTTCCTCACATTTGTACCTGGTACAGAATAAACTCCTCCTTTGTCTTGGTTAAATCTCACCACTTAGTAGGACCCTTTCATTCACTAAATTCTCTCCTCTTTATGCATCCTCTGGATGTGATGATTGTGCATCCCCATCCACATGAGCAACCCTAGCTTGACCCTCAACTCTCCTATCTATCCTTCCTTTTCATTGAGGGCATTCAAAGGCACGATGACCTTCTTCATTACAATGGAAATAGGTACCATAGAAGCATCCTCTTCCTTGTCCATGTCCTCTATCTCTTCCTCTTTGATTTCCAAAGTCTTGATCACGAGAGCGGTTGAAACCCTCATTCCTCTGGTTCCTGCTAGTACCCACATCTTCATTTTTGTTTTGGGTTTCATTTTAGCCTCCAGATGACCTACCGCTTCCCCTTCCTCCTTGACCATGCCCTCTTTGTCTCCCTCCAAACCTCTTATTTAGCTTCTCTTCAACTCGTAGGGAAAACTAGTATGCCTCTTCAATGCTGATCATTCTTACCAGACTTAATTTCTCCTAGATACTAGGTCGCAACCCACTGATATAACGAGAAACCTTCTCCTTATTTGCTTCTGCGTGCCCTGCTCTAATCAAAAGTTGATAAAACTCCTCTATATATTCTTGGATTGATCTTCCTGCTTGCTTTAGCCCATGCATCTTCTTAAACAAATCAAGCTCGTTGTCCACAAGAATGAACTGCTTCTTCAATTTGTCCACCATGCGATCCCACCTTGTGATCTTCTCCTTTCCTCTTCTATTTCTTTCCAATTGAACCTCTTGCCACTAGATTTTGGCATGGCCTTTTAGTTTGGCCTTTGCAAACTTAACCCTTTCTAGGTCCCTGATATCCTCATATTCAAAGTATTCTTCCAGTTCATTGATCCAATCGATCAACTCATCTGGTTTCAGATTTCCTGAAAATACACCCACATCAATTGTAGGTCTTTTCCCAAACTTAGTAATGGCCCTAAAAAGCCTTTCCTCTACTTGATTAAAAAGTTCCCTGTCAAATTCCACTTCTGGTCCAATTTCTTCTTCTTCATTGTCATCCTCACTATCATCACCTGCGGCAACATTTGTTCCTCTACAAAGCTCCTCCTGCAATGCTTGTACCTACCTTTGGAGGGCTCTGACCTCCTCCAGATTAATATCTCCAACCCTTCCACCATGTTCTCTTTATGGAGGCATCTTCTTAACTCAAACCCACAACCACATAGTCCTTGTGCAAACTACGTCACAGTCGGCACTCTATCTACACACTTAGGAAAACTAGCTCTGATACCACTTGATGGGGACACAACCCAAGCACAGAATGGACACAAAAGGAAAAGGGAAATTGTATTAACTGTGAAAATAAGCTAGTACATTTAGTACAAACAAAATAGACTTGAAAACATGCCCTAAGGGCTTACAATAGCACAAAACTGGAGATAATTTCTCCTTTTGGTACCTTCTCTCAAATTCCACTCTGAACTGCCTTTTACAATGCCAAAAATGTCCTTAAATAGAACCTGTAGGGTTAAGGACTAGCAATAAATTCTAGAAAGTGCTAGCAGGCATCCACCGACCAAGTAGAAGGCTCCACAAGCCGCATTAGAAGTTGGTGCAAATCTAGAAGAATCCAAAAATGTTAACTGAACTTTTGGGAGGCATAACTTTTGAACCGTAGCTTCAATTGATGAACCATTTACATTTTTGGAAAACTCTCAAAGCACTCTATAGCCCTATGGACCAGCTTTGTGCATCCCCCATTTTTGGCTCTTTTCAAGGTCATTTAATGCCCCTAACCTAACTTTTAAGCACTCTTAGGAGGTCTCCAGAAACTGACAAATTGTAATAACTTTCAAACCATGGGGCACTTTGACCTGATTCTTTTTCTAGAATGCTCTAAATTACAATTAAATTCATCCAACCAATTTACACCTTCTAGTTCACCAAAATGATGGCTCAATTACATACTCCTATTTTTTTGGCATTTACACGTATCTCAAGGTGTTCAAATACTCTATCCTAGAACACTAATAGTGGAACTATGAGAGTTGGAACCTTTATTTGACCCAAATGGGTATCCAAAAATGAAAACACATGAAACAGAAACTAAGTCTAAGTACATTTTTTTTGGGTGACACAGGATTACCCTTATACCTCTGGATGCTCCTGCATCAGACACCTAGGGTAGATTGAAAAGTGACCCTGTCACTTTATGAATGGTAGAGGAAATCACAAATGGGAAACCTCAACTGCTGAAATCCAAGTTGAGTCCTCTATCGGCTGTCCTTTCCACTTGACCAAATACTCTTCATATTGCCTATTTCTAGTACTCCTACCGGCACGATGATCTAGAATGTCTTCTATCTCCTTCTTCTTAGAAGTAGGAATTGGACATGGCTCTAACATCAGTTCCTCATTTGCACCATCATCATGATACTTTGTTAAGTCTACAATGTTAAAAATAGGAGAAATTTGAATACCATCTAGCAACTCCACCTCATATGCATTTCCCGAGACATGCTTCTTCAGAATTTTGTAGGGACCAAATTTCTTCATTTTCAGCTTGTTGTAAGTACCGGCTGGAAATCTTTCTTTTCGTAAGTGTACCTTGACTAGATCCCCTACTTGAAATTCCTTATGTCTTCTCCTTTGATCATCCCTAGCTTTATACTCTTGATTCATCTTGATAATGTGTGCTTGAATCTCCTCATGTAGACGCTTGATATGTTCAGCAAATTCTTCAGCTTCAACACTTGTCCTCTCCCCTTGCTCTATCTTCCTCAATTTTGGTGCAGTCCTTGGGCTACTTCCATATACAATTTGGAATGGTGATCTATTAGTACTCTTATTTATAGAGTTATTGTAAGCAAAGTTGGCTTGTGGTATAATCAAATCCCACCCCTTAGGCTTATCCCCAACTAAACATCTCATCAAATTGCTTAGACTTTTGTTTACCACTTCTGTTTGGCCATCAATTTGTGGGTGATGTGTGGAATTGAATTTCAAGTCTATTCTCAACTTTTTCCACAATGTTCTCCAGAAATACCCTAAAAATTTAGTATATCTGTCAAAAACTATAATCCTTGGAAGACCATGTAGTCTTACCACCTCTCTGAAAAACAAGTTCGCAATATGGACAACATCATGAGTTTTGTGGCATGGAATGAAATGTGCCATTTTGGAGAACCTATCAACCACCAAAAATATTGAGTCATTACCCCTTTATGTCCTTGGAAATCCAAGAACAAAATCCATACTTATGTCCTCCCATGGCTTTGATGGAACAGGCAATGGCTGATATAGTCCAGTATTGTGGCTAAATACCTTGGCAACTTGACAAACTTGGCAACTCTGTACAAACTTCTTCACATGTTGTGAAATCTGAGGCCAAAAATAATGTTCTCTAAGAATGGAAATGGTCTTATCTAGACCAAAATGTCCTACCATCCCTCCACTATGTTTCTCTTTAATCAGATTTTCCCTCACGGAACTCCTTGGAATGCACAATTGGCTGCCCTTGAATAACATACCATCCTGAATCAGATAGTCTAACCACTTAGTTCTATCTACAGCAACAGGCTCTTTACAAGCTTTCCATGCTTTAGCAAAATTAGGATCATTAGGGTATAGATTCTTGAGTTCATCAAACCCAATTACTTACAACTGCATTACTATTAGCAAAAACTGTCTCCTACTTAGTGCATCTGCAACCCTGTTAGATTTTACACTTCTATGCTTCAACACAAATGTATAGCTCTGCAAGAATTCTACCCACTTCATATGCCTCTGATTCAACTTACCTTGGCTATTTAGGTATTGTAATGCCTGGTGATCAGTATACAAAAAAAAATTCCTTTGGCAATAAATAATGCCTCCATTTCTTTAAGGCCTGAACTATTGCATAGAACTCTTGATCATAAACATAATACTTCTTCTTTGTATCATTCAATTTTTCACTAAAATATGAAATAGGCTTACCTTCTTGGCTCAATACATCCCTAATAGCAATACCACTAGCATCACAATCCACTTAGAACACCTTTCTAAAATTTGGAAGTGCCAACACAGGTTGTTCTGTCACCTTCTTCTTCAGCAATTCAAAACTTGTTGCAGCTGCTGCAGTCCATTTGAACTCTTCTCTATCCCCTCTGATTGTGTCAGTTAGGGGTGCACATAGGCCACTAAAATTCTTAATAAACTTCCTTTAAAAACTAACCAGACCATGAAATGATCTTATCTTAGTAGCAGACCTTGGAGTAGGTCATTCCAATATGGCTTTTACCTTCTCTAAATCCATTTTGAGACCTTCAGGTGATATAACAAACCCCAAATAGACTAACTCCCTTTTTGCAAAGATACACTTCTTCAAATTAATTAACAGTTTCTCTTCCCTTAACCTTTCAAGGACACAATGGATATGCAATACATGTTCTTCAAAAGTCTTGTTGAAAATTAAAATATCATCCAAATAGACAATAACAAATTTTCCCAAGAACTTCTTAAGTACCTCATTCATAAGCTGCATAAAGGTGCTTGGGGCATTTTTCAATCCAAAGGGCATGACTAACCACTCATAAAGATCATCCTCAGTATTAAAGGATGTTTTCCACTCATCTCCTTCTCAAATCTATATCTAGTGATAATCGCTCTTGAGATCTATCTTTGTGAAGTACTGAGCTCCACTCAAGCAGTCCATAAGATCATCCATTCTTGGCAAAAAAAACTGATATTTGATGGTTATCCTATTTATAGCTCGAGAGTCTATACACATCCTCCTCTCTCCATCCTTTTTTGGTGCTAGTACTGTAGGTACTGCACATGGACTCAGGCTCTCCCAAATCAAGCCCTTCCTCAATAATTCCTGAACCTATCTATTTAGCTCCTTAGTTTTAGTAGGAGTCATCCTGTGAGTAGCCTTGTTAGGAAAACTAGCTCCTGGAGTTAAATCTATCTGATGATTGATTTTCCTTACTGGTGGCAATCCTTCTGGAACATTATCAGAGATAATATCTCCAAATTCACTTAGTAAATTTGAAACTTCAAGTGGTATTTCACTACTACCTTCTTTATCTTTCCTAGGAATCAAAGCATATCACATACACTGATGTTTCATTCCATCTAAAAAATTTCTTCCATCAACAAGACAAATCCTAGCATTGCTACATACCTTTTCACCTTCCTTTTTCATGGGCTTCAGTTTGTGGCAAACTCCATCCTTTTCTTAGAGAGTATGTGTTTGCATGACCATCATGTATTGCATGTCTATCAAATTTCCATGGTCTACCCAACAATAGATGGCAAACATCCATTGGAATAACATCATAGAGAACTTCATCATGGTAACTCCCAATTTTGAATTTCACGAGACATTTTTCACTTACCAGGACCTTATGATCATCTTTCACCCAAGAAATCTAATAGGGTTGGGGGTGTTTCTCCCTCTTAAGCTTCAACTTAGAGACCATCTCCTCTGACACCAAGTTGTCAGTGCTACCACCATCAATGATCACATCAGAACATTTTTCCTCACATTTGTGCCTAGTACAGAATAAACTTCTCCTTTGTCCTGGTTCAATCTCACCACTTAGTAGGACCCTTTCATTCACTAAAGTCTCTCCTCTTTCTGCATCCTCTGAATATGATGACTGTGCATCCTCATCCACATGAGCAACCATAGCTTGACCCTCAGCTCTCCTATCTATCCTTCCTTGTCATTGAGGGCATTCAAAGGCACAATGACCTTCTTCATTGCAATGGAAACATGTACCAAAAAAGCCTCCTCTTCCTTGTCCATGTCCTCTACCTCTTCCTCTTTGATTTCCAAAGTCTTGATCACGGGAGCGGTTGAAACCCTCATTCCTCTAGTTCGTGCTAGTACTCACATCTTTATTTTTCTTTAGAGTTTCATTTCGGCCTCCAGATGACCTACCGCTTCCCCTTCCTCCTTGACCATGCCCTCTTTGTCTCCCTTCAAACCTCTTATTTAGCTTCTCTTCAATGCTGGTCATTCTTACCATACTTAATTCCTCCTAGATGCTAGGTCGCAACCCACTGATATAATGAGCAACCTTCTCCTTATTTTCTTCTACATGCCCTACTCTAATCAAGAGTCGATAAAACTCCTCTGTATATTCTTGGACTAATCTTCTTGCTTGCTTTAGCCCATGCATCTTCTTAAACAAATCAAGCTTGTAGTCCACAGGAATGAACTGCTTCTTCAATTTGTCCACCATGCGATCCCACCTTGTGATCTTCTCCTTTCCTCTTCTGTTTATTTCCAATTGAACCTCTTTCCACCAAATTTTGGCATGGCCTTTCAGTTTGGCCTTTGCAAACTTAACCCTATCTGGATCCCTGATATCCTCATACTCAAAGTATTCTTCCAGTTCATTAATCCAATCGATCAACTCATTTGGTTTCAGATTTCTTGAAAATACACCCACATCAATTGTAGGTCTTTTCCCAAACTTAGTAATGGCCCTAAAAAGCCTTTCCTCTGCCTGATTTAGAACTTCCCCATCAAATTCCCCTTTTGGTCCAATTTCTTCTTCTTCATTGTCATCCTCACTGTCGTCACCTGCGACAAAATTTGTTCCTCTATGGAGCTCCTCCTGCAATGCTTGTACCTGCATTTGGAGGGCTCTAACCTCCTCAGGATTAATAGCTCCAGCCCTTCCACCATGCTTTCTTCATGGAGGCATCTTCTTAACTCAAACCCACAACCACACAGTCTTGGTGCAAACTGCATCAGAGTCGATGCTCTTTCTACACACTCAGGAAAACTAGCTCTGATACCACTTGATGGGGATACAACCCAATCACAGAATGGACACAATAGGAAAAGGGAAATTGTATTAACTATGAAAATAAGCTAGTACATTTAGTATAGAGAAAATAGACTTCAAAACATGACCTAAGGGCTTACAATAGCACAAAACTAGAGATAATTTCTCCTTTTGGTACCTCCTCTCAAATTCCACTCCGAACTACCTTTTACAATGCCAAAAATGTCCTTAAATAGACCCCAAAGGGTTAAGGACTAGTAATACATTCTGAAAAGTGCTAGCAGGCATCCACCAACCAAGTAGAAGGCTCCAGAAGACATGTTAAAAGTTGGTGCAAATCTAGAAGAATGCAAAAATGGTAACCAAACTTTCGGGAGGCATAACTTTTGAACTGTAGCTCCGATTGACAAACCATTTACATTTTCAGAAAGCTCTCGAAGTGCTCTATAGCCCTATGGACCAACTTCACTCATCCCCCATTTTTTTGCCCTTTTCAAAGTCATTTAATGCCCCTAACCTAACTTTGAAGCAGTATTAGGAGGTCTCCAGAAATTGAAAAATTGCAATAACTTTCAAACCATGGGGCCCTTTGACTTGATTCTTTTTTTGGAATGCTCTAAATTATAATTACATTCATCCAGCCAATATACAGCTTCTATTTCACCAAAATGATGGCTCAATTACATACTCCTATTTTTTTTGACATTTACACGTATCCCAAGGTGTTCAAATACTCTATCCTAGAACACTAATAGTGGAGCTATGAGAGTTGGAACCTTTATTTGACCCAAATGGGTATCCAGAAATGAAAACACATGAAATAGAAACTAAATCTAAGTACATTTTTTTAGGTGACACAGGATTGCCCTTATACTTCTGGATGCTCCTGCATCATTTCTTTTACTAGTTGGCCTTTCCATCTATGAATTCTACCTTGAATCTAATGATATTCAACTATGCCACAATCAATAGATTATGCTTTAGTCCTTCAACCCAAAAAGCTATTGATCTCAAATTGGTTTTGACTAATGAGTGTCTTCACACTTAAGTCATTTACTTAGTTCATATCGAGCATGTAGTATATGCCAAGCACAAAAGGTATATATTAGAGCATGCCAAGTCCACCATTAGTGATGAGAACTCATGTGCCAAGTCACTCAAGTTTTAGGTAGACAACTTATGCCAAGTGATTCAAGAGCGAAATCTATAGTGCATGACGAGTGATATAGACTCTGAGCCATAGAACAGAAATTAGTATATGCTGAGCATCAATGACTTCAGATGTCGAGTAAGATAGTTTTGTCATAGTTATTTTTAATAGCACAAACAACTCTGTAAATAATTTTTGAGCTAACTTAAAGATTAATTTATGATATTTTGGAGATAAGGACAAATTTTAAATTGGGATCCCTATGAATTTCATGTCGCCAACTAGGAAAAGGGAAGGTTTAAGCAACAAAATGGATGAATCACAATCATTGATTCATACCTAACCCTAAGTCCCCTATGTCTTCTTAAGGAGGAAAAAACCTAAAATTTCTAAGGTGTATAAAGCAGTGAATAAAAAAGTTTTAATATATAAACATAGCATTCATGGTGGCTAAGGAGTTATGATTTGAGATTGCATTGTAGAATCAATTAAAGGAGAACAAAGGAAAAGAAGAGAATAAAATAGATAGACATCTAATCAAGAAGGATCAAGAATACAATAGTTTAGAGGTGACCTATCATCAAGCAACTAAGTGCTAACCATAGGATCAATGCTAAGTCATTCTAGTAGGTGAATTAGTTAAATCTCTTAACAGAGTAGTCCTAACAAGCTATATTGAAATCCTCTAACAAGGTGCTTACTTAATCATGAGTTAATGTCCTTTAGCAAGGAACACTTCTAAGAAGGTGTTCAAATCCTTTAACATGTTGAGTCTTGACAGTCTTTGTAAGCCTTTAACAAGGTAGACCTTTCATAGGGTAGATCATGTCTCATGATCAAAAAATTGTAACCTTCATTGGATAGACTTTATTACTGCAGTAGTGAAGATTTGTGGGTTCCATCCCCACCCTAGGTTTACCTTCTCATTGGAGGGTTTCTGGGTAGTCATATTTGGTGTTCCACATGTGTGAATGTTCATATATTTACATGATTTAGATGTACATGCTTTACATGGTATTTAAGTTTACTTAGTGAATATGTGAGATGGATGTGTGGTGAATGTTTTTATGAGTCAAAGTTTAAACTATTGATTCACCCCGTCCCCTAGAAGTTTAGCTTTCCTATTATATTTCTAACATAAATAGTATCACATACAATTTCATTGGTTAATGAGATACGACCTTTTCCTTTTATGTATCATGGTTCATTGTTTCCAAATCTTACACTACCTCCGTCATAATGTTCCATGTGTTCAAATTTTTTTTAATCTCCAGTCATATGGTGTGAACAACCACTATCAATAATCCATGTATTTCTTTTGCTAACATGAGAGATAAGTGCCATTTTACCTCCTTCATCATCAGATTCATCTTTTACAACAATATATACCATTTCATATTCAATGTTATTAGAATCCTTAGCCATAAAACAAGATTAATTACCTTTGTCCTTGTATTTCTTGTAGTTTTTGAATTCCATTTGTCCTTTGTACTTATTACTTTTCTTTACATCCTTGTTTTCTCTGTTTGGACACCTAGCAGTAATATGACCAAATTCTTCACAATAAAAATATATTAGAGGAATCTTGCCTTTGTACTTTCCTCTACCTTTGGAGTATTTCTTTGCAAGTAGGGCTTCAACAATTTCAAGATCACTATCAGAATTTTCTTCTGTTTCTTCTTCACTTCTTGATTGATTGGCCTTTGATTTCTTGCTCTTTTTTTTGAGTGAGAGTTTGGCTTCAAATGTATACTCAATGTTTTTGGAACTAGGAACATAGTTATCATAGTTATCCAACTCAAAAGCTGTCAATCTTCCAACTAGAGGATCTAAAGATATTTTATTATTTGGATCACATCTCATCTCTTGAATAGTTGATACTCTAATTGCATAAATAGTAAGAAGAGTTTAGAGTACCTTGCTTACAACTATTTTGTCATCAATATCTCCTCCAGATGCTTTGATTGCACTCACACTTGGTTTGATTCTTTCTAAATGTTTTGTAATGTTTTCATCTTCTCTTAGTTTCATCTACTCAAATTGACCTCCGAGACTCTCCACTTTGAATCTTCTTACATTGTCATCTCATCCATATATATTTTTAGTTTGGTCCACATTTCATGCACTATTTTGAAGTCTTTTACTTCATTAAATTGAACATAACTAAGAGCAGATACAATATCAATCATCATGATGTTATAATTCTTCCTTTTAATAATATCTTCAACTGATAATTTTCCAATGGGAGTCTTGTATTCAACATCAAGATATTTAAAACCTAAATCATTGATAGTCACCAAATGTAATCTCATAAGTCCTTTCCATGCGGTAAAGTTGTCTCTATTCAACTTGGGAATCTTTCTTGGATAAGACATCCTGATCTTTAGCTTAGGTCCTTGAAAAATTCTTTTCAAGAACCAAATGCTATAATACCAATTTTTGGAAATATAAGAGAAGTGACTAAGAGGGGAGGGGTGAATTTTTTATGAAAGAAATAAATCTTGGATCCCTTAAGTGTTAGTACAAAATAATTCTATCAAAACTTAATTCAGCTGAAGCTTGGAAAACAAAGAAATTTTGTAACTCAGTAAACATTAAGAATGCTTAGTAATTAGTTAACATGCAAATCTTCATATGTTACTTGTGTTAATCTCAAATTTTTTATGACTAATGAGTGTCTAAACACTTAAGTCATTTACTTAGTTCATGTCAAACAAGTAGTACATGCCAAGTACAACATTTATATGATAGAGCATGTCGAGTCTATAGTGAGTGCTGAGCCACTCATGTACCAAGTCACTCAAGTGCTGAGCAAATAGTGTATGCCAAGTGATTCAAGAGCTGAGTAAGTAGAACATGCTGAGAGATGTAGATGCTGAGTCACATATAGAAATTAATATATGCCATGCATGAGAGACTTCAACTGTCAAGTGAGACAAATTTTCTCATAGCTATTTATAATTGCACAAACAACTATGTAGACCATTTTTGAGCCAAGTTAAAGATTAATTTATGATATTTTGTAGATGAGGATGAATCTTAAGGTGGGATTCCTATGAATTGCATGCAACCAATCAGGAAAAGGGAAGGTTTAAGTGAAAAAATGAATGAATCACATCTGTTGATTCGTACCTAACCCTAGTTCAACTATGTCTTCTTAAGGAGGAAAAACCCTAAAATTTCTAAGTTGTATGAAGGAGTGAATAGATAAGTTTTCTTGCACAAACAAAGCATTCATGGTGGATAAGGAGTTATGATCTAACTTTGCATTATAGAATCAGTTATAGGAGAACACAAGAAGAGAAGAGCATACAACAAAGAGACATTTGATGAAGAAGGATTGAGAATACAATAGTTTAGATGTGATTTGTCATCAAACAACTAAGTGCTAACCATAGGATCAATTTTGAGTCATTCTAGCTGATGAATTAGTCAAATCTCTTAACATAGTATCCCTAACATACTGTATTAAAATCCTCTAACAAGGTGCTTACTTAACTATGAGTTAAGGTCCATTTAGCAAGGCACACTTCTAACAGGGTGTTAAGATCCTTTAACAAGGTGAGACCCAACACTCTTTGTAAGCCTTTAACAAGGCATACCTTTTACAGGGTAGATCATGTCTCATGATCATAAAGTTGTAACCTTCATTAGATACACTTTATTATTGTAGTAGTGAAGATTTGTGGGTGTCATCCCCACTATATTTTTACCTTCTCATTGGAGGGTTTTTGGGTAATCATATCTGGTGTCATACATGTGTGAATATTTATATGCTTACATAATTTAGATGTGTGGAACTAGAAAATGGGCTAATGTCCAACATACTATGAGAAAATAATGAACTCAATAAACATACATCAACACCCTCTAGTCTACCATGAAAGTGAAATAAATGAAAAAGAATCAACACAAAGTTAGAAACCTCCTCTTTCATTTGTAGCTCCCATGTCCTTCTTTCTTCTCCATTTGATGTAGTTCCAAATTGCCTATAATGAACACGATGAGGAAGAAAAAATGTATATCATAGTGATAATGCTATGAGAATACTAGAAGATGTGATTTTAGTGTGAGAGAAAGAGAAAAAATACTAAGAAGCTAGGGATTGGAAATGAGAGGAAGAATGCTCATTTTATAATCAACACAAAAGATGAGAGCATTGGAATTGTCACCTTGGATATGTGAGTTGGGAAGAGATTCTTAAGAATCCATGATGCATATGACACAAGATGCCAAATGTAGGATTGTATGACACTTTGGAAGTCAAATGTGGCAATAAATGGAAGAGGATCTACGATGTGTCGTATTGCACCTCAAACCCACTTAAAGCCAAGAATCTATGACAATGGAAGCCAAATATGGATGTGCATAAGAAAATAAGAATATATAGATTATGACATATATTAGCCAAGTGTAAATGTAGAATCCATGATGTGTCATGGCCATGTGTCATGATGATGTCAATATTATGTAGAATATTTGAATTAAAAATGCATTATTACACACAAATAGAAATTAGTAAAAAATGAAATTAATGGTGGAAAATATGACTTAAGAAATTGAGAATTTCCATGATTTTTGAATGATGAATAAATTAATTAATAAAATTAATTAGTGAAGGATGATAATTAGGAAGGATAATTAGTAAAAAAAAATTGGATTAAATTACGGGTTATTTAATCCTATAGAGAAAATTAGTAGATGATTGGCCAAACTAATTAAACAAGTGTGATAGTATCCTTTGATGAAATGTGATGATAATGGAGATTGACTAGGATGATGATAGATAGACCAAAGCCATGGTCAAATTGATCGAAATAGATAGCATGCTAAGGACACATGATATGAATTAAGGATATGTAACATTTAACTTACATTGTAAAATGCTACAGGATCGAGATTGGTTGATAGGGTTGATCATAATAACATCAACAAACACTATCAATTTTTTTGAATGGTTGATAATGCCATGATTCAACACTGAGGGACTCGACAATTTCAAAGATCAAATGATGTGAATGATAGTTTGACCTAGCACTGAGAGCCATGATAGTACTAAGGTCAGATTGATAAGATTTGATAGATTGATAGGTTTTCAAGGCACTGAAAGCCACAATAATGCCTAGGATTGGAAAAATGATGATAGATTTGGGATATTTGACACATTTTGGGTTGATTAAGACTAATTTTTGATCATTCTAGGTTGATTTGGGGCGATTCTAAGTTGATTTGATATGATTTCAAGTTGATTTGAAATGATTTCAAAATAATTTGCAATTGATGTGAAAGAGGATACAAATGATGAGATATGATCAAGCTGGCCAAAGGATCAGAGTTAGAGGAATGAAAAAATGGAATGAGTTATTATGAAAATGTAGTGAAACTATAGATGTTAACCATTTTTGAATGTCTACATTTTTTCCCTCTTTGGTACAATGTGATTTAGAGCATTGTGTTAAAGAATAATTGATGAGAAAGCCATAATACCATAGCCTAGTGCGGGTTATATATATGGGTAACCCCTAAAGAAATTATCTAAGATAAGCATATGATAGGTCAATTTCTTGACACAAGAAAATAAAACCATAGCAACTGACAGATCACAAAATAGAGCTAAAATGTGAAAGTTATGAGGTCCAGAGTGTAGAACGGGGGTCGATCAGGAGCCTGATAATATTTTATGGGTTACCACTCAAGAAAGTGACCAAATAATGAGAGTTATAGATTAATTTTTTCACAATGAAGATACAAATCCAATGTAACTGATAGATTTAAAATGATGGTTGAAACACAAAGGTTATGGGCTCCAGAGTGCAATATAAGGGCTCTAGGAGTAATTCTGAGCATCTAACTACCCCATGTGTGCCCAAAATGCACCCAAGTGCACCCAATACACACTTGGTAAGCGCAAGTGTGTTATGATAGTACCAAATGTGCCCATGGCACATTGGGGAAGCCCAAGTGCACTCTGAAAGTTCACTCTTGAAACTTTGTGTGCATATCCAAAATGATAGAAAGAGGTCATAACATTGGTAAAATTAGTAAAAAATGGACAAATTTGGTCAATATTTGTCAAACAAAGGATAGACTAGGAATAGACTAGATGGAAAGCCATAAAAGGTTGACAAGTAGTGTATGATGATGTAGGAATGTAGGAATGCAAGATGAAGATGATTTGGTGTATTAGAACACATGATCATGGTTGTGGATGAAGATATGAATGAAAGAAGTTTGAAGAGATAAGATGAGGACTAGTTAGAATGAGGTGAAGAATTTTTCTTTTGAAAGTGCACTGTATGTTAAATGGAACTTTATTTTGATATGGCAAATAGAATGCAAAGTATCATGGCATAAAGGGCCAAAGCACAAACACAAACCTTTTGTGTAAAAAGGAAAAATGTAGATAGAAAATGACCTTGTCCTTGCTAAGGTATACATACATGCCCTAGACCATCAAAGGTGCATTTCAATAGACTAAAAACAAAAGATGACCATGAACCATCTCAACCACTCTCATAGATCAATTTATATCATCGAGTGGCATAGGAACATGGTCGAAGAAAAAAAAGTAAAATAAATCACTCACTAAACAGCATGAGCCAACAACTATTCTTGTCCATTATTACTTGCTTTTACTATTTTAAGTCTTCAGATAATGTTTGATAGGTTGATCATGTGATAGTACTATTTGTGAATTCAATTGATACGTTCATATTGACATGTTGGATTGATTGTTGGTTCGCATTGCTCATATAGTGTGATTGTCATGGAAGTGCAACGCTTTGAGTTTTAGTCTATGAAAGTGCAAGTGTTTATACAAAAGGAGTGATTATGTACAAGGTTTATTACAATTTTTTGATGGGTTTTGTGATTTTTAGGGTTTTTGAGGATATTTGATGTTTTTGTGTGAGTGGTTTTTTTAGGACATTTTATGATTTTTAGTGATTTTTTCAAGACATTTTATGATTTTTATTGATTTTTCAGGACATTTTACGATTTTTAATAATTTTTTCAGGACATTTTATGATTTTTAGTGAAATTGTTCAGGACATTTTATGATTTCTAGAATCTTTTTAGGATCATATATGAATTTTTAGGATATTTTAGGATCGTATAAGCATATAGAAGTATTAACACCAATTTTTTATGTGATAAGTCCAATGGATAGAAATTTCTTAGGGATATGCCCCCAGCTCAAGTTCAAACTGATGCATTATGTAGGTAATATGCCCCTAGACAAGATGCAAACTATGTACAAAGACCAATGATAGAGTATGTATAGACTGGTGATGCTTTAGGTAAGATAACAATGGATATTACCTAGTTCATGGACCATGAAAAGGGACTAAGGGTGTCTTGCAACATGATGGATATGATCAAGGAATGAAAAAAGGGGAAAAACTAGATGGAATCCTGATAGATGGAGGAGCAACAACTAATTACACATGGTGCCTATTTGCCAAGTTTTCACCATGGTACATGCCCAGAGTGCCTATTTGCCAGGTTTTCACTTGTGGATGAAATTTTTCTCTTAAATCCAATTTAGATGCCAAGATGCTTGTTTGCTAGGTTTTCATCAAGGCATCCATTTTGTCATGACTTTTTCACGTGTTTATTTTCTTCTTTCGTGAATTTTTGCTATTTTTGCTATCTTTTTAGGACTTTTAGATAGAATCAAGAATGTTGCTGATGAATGCTGAGAAGATACATGTTGTTGGTGCTACTAGCTAATAATCTCTAGATCCATGATTGACCATAACTATGTAGGATTTGTTTTGACTCTATAGCTAAAATCGAACCACTAGAAAGGCCTTGAGATATACCATTATGTACCATATGTAAGACAATGTCTACATCTTGCAAATTAGGGCATATGAGTATAATTGGGTCAAAGGATATGTTGTATGGGATGTCACTAATGATGATGTACTCAAAGGCTCACTAGATGGGGGGATGATTTTGGGTTTTGTACAAGTTAGGTAGTTGGATTTGGGGGTAAGCAACTAGCTATAAGGAAGGATTGGGAGGATTGAGACCAACAACTTCCTGCATAAAGGTTGACCAGAAGTGATAAAAAAGACTTTGTGACATGTTGAACATTGGAACACTTATATTCATGGCATCATCTTGTTTACCTTGTATCCTTGGGAGCTATTTAGCTTTTGAGTTTTCATGGTCTACTGGCACATTTTAATTTTCACTAGGAGACCTAATTTTGTCATTTTTTCCTCTTTTTGCTTTGGAACTAGAGGGTGGAGTTGGCTCCCCAAAATATGCCAATGTGTTCTCTTTAGGAGAAATTTCTTCTGTACGGTTGTCAATCATAATGCCTTCATAGATTTCAAAGTTTTTTGCAATAGAATCATCATTGTCAAATTGATCAAAAATTGATGGTCCATGTTGGTCCTAATCCAATAGTTTAGGATTACTTGAGGGTGTTGGAAATGAGAATAGAGTAACTGAGAGGGGGAGGGGGTGAATCAGTTACTCCAAAAACTTTCACAGTCCCTAAGATGTCTGAATATCTCCTTGATCTGATTAATATGAAATGCTAAAAATTGATAATGTAGCAAATGAAAAATATTAAGAATTGATATGTTATCATGCACAAAGAAATTTAGCAATTAAAAACATAAGAGACGCCAGATTTAACGTGGAAACCCAATATGGGAAAAACCACCAATGTAACTAGATATTTTTTTTCACTCTTCTGAAGTGAGCCCTGTTAGGAGCCAACCCTATTAAAGGTTACAAAAACACACTGTTAGGTGTGACCCTATTAAAGGATTTAATCACCCTGTTAGGAGTGGCCTTGCTAGAGGTCTTTAGAACAATTCAACTGAACTGTCACCTTGTTAGAGGATTTATTGAATGGCTGTTAAACCAACTCTATTAAGATATTTTGAATTCACTGTTACAATGGTTAGAAAGCAACAATAAAGTGATATGATATAATGTACAACTTATCTTTGCTGATTACAGATCTCTGTTATGTTTGATTAGATCCTTATTGATCAAATACAACTTTATAGCTCCTTCAACACATCTAATCCTTCATTAGATTTTGCTCAACATTTAGCTTTTCATTTCATACTATAATTCACATTCATAACTTCTTTTTCATAATCTCACACTTTAATTCATAACTTGAATGAACATATATACCTTTCAGACTATCTTAGTCGGCTTGAATCACTGACTAATCAAACAATTACAACATTCGGCTAGAAGTAATTAATTTGCAAATCCCTATACTGGCTGACCCGGCATGATAAACTTTGTCAGAAAATAATTCCTATGTTGACCGACTAAGCTCGGTTAATATAGTGAACTTTGTGACAATCCTTCAATCGTCAGGAGAACTCGATAAGTACTGAGTTTCCTGAGAAAACCAAGTGAGCTCAGTGAAAACTATTCTTTGGAGACCGAGTGATGCTCGGTTAACACTGACTTCTCCATAATTCCTTTAATGACCGAGTGAGCTTGGTGGAAACTTCCCTTTGGAGACTGAGTGAAGCTCAGTTAACACTGACTTCCTCATTTCCTTCATTGACCGAGTGAGCTCGGTGATCATTGTCTTTCACCTTTCCTTTGTTGACCGAGTTAGCTTGGTTAACACTATCTTCCACATTTCTTTCGATGACTGAGTGAGCTTAGTTGACACTGTAGATTGCATTGTAGACTGTTTAAGCTTAGTGAATTTGAGACTAATGACTGATATGACAATTCTGTGACATCAAGGACAATATTATCAACAATCTCCTTCTTTGGAATTGATGGCAACACAACATGTCATAACATAATGAAATTTTGAAAACAAGTCCAACAAGATAATAGACTTCTCCCTCTTTCAATAATCTCCCTCTGTTAAGGGACTACATGGCAAACTTTTCAAATCTCACAAATTTCAGAAGGATATGAAAGTAAATCTCTCCCTCTTTGACAACACATGCCAAAGACAATAGAAGTTAAGTGAATTTTAGTGTACCTTTAGTACTGATTCATATGCAATGATTTTTGAGTGAACTGCATCAACAGATGGATCTTCAATCTTATATGCATTGATGCATCACTAGAACTTATTTTAGTGGACTTCAGATAGGGGAATGATCCCTAACTAACCTCTGAGATACAAAAATGCATCCTTAGGTAAAGGCTTTGTGAATATGTCAGCAATTTCTTCCTTTGTATGGACATATTCCAGTTTGATCTCTTTGTCTTGCACCAATTATCTGACAAAATGATATTTTATTGCAATATGCTTGGTCTTGGAATGCATCACTGGATTCTTAGATATGTTGATTGCACTAGTATTGTCACAGAACATGACAACTGGTTCTTTGATTTCCATCTTCATTCCTTGCAATAATTGCTTAAACCAAACAATATTTGAACAGTTTACTGCTGTAGCAACATACTCTACCTCTGCTATAGATTGGGATGTACAATTCTGCTTTTTGCTTGTCCAAGAAACCAATCTTTTTCCAAGAAAGAATGCTCCTCCACTTGTGGTTTTTCTATCATCAAGGTTTCCTGCCCAATCAACATCAATAAACAATTTCAAATCTAAATTACCTCCAAATTTGTACCATAAGCCATAATCTTCAGTTCCTTTCAAATATCTCATTATTCTTTTGATTGCCATCAGATGAGTTTCTCTTGGTTTTGCTGAAAATCTTGCAACAATACCAACTGCAAGGGCAATATCTAGGCTGGTATGAACTACATATTGCAATTTTCCAATTATAGATATAGACAATGTTTGATCTACCTCTTTGGATTCATCATCTTTGGTAAGTTTCAATCCAGTACGCATAGGAGTTCCAACATGTTTACAGTCCTCCATACCAAACTTTTTCAATATCTCCTTGATGTATTTTGATTGAGTGATGTAGATGCCATTCTTATTTTGTTGAATTTGGAGACCAACAAAGAATTTTATTTCACCAAACATAGACATTTCAAATTCCTTGTTCATTTGTTCTAAAAATTCTTTGCAAAGATCATCATGCCCTATGAAGACAGTATCATCTACAAATATTTCTGCCAAGACAATCTTATTATCTGGTCCTTCCTTTATATACAAGCTAATATTATCATTAGTTCTTTGAAAACCAATCTGAATAAAATAGTTATATAATCTTTCATACCATGCTCTAGGGGCTTGTTTTAGACCATACAGTGCCTTGTGTAATTTGCAGACCATGTTCTTTTTATCTAGATCAAAAAAACCTTCAGGTTGTTCAATGTAAACCTCTTCATCCAGTATTCCATTGAGGAATGCTGACTTGACATCCATCTGATAAACTTTGAATCCTTTGTGAGCAGCATATGCAAGTATGGTTCTGACTCCTTCCAATCTTGAAACAGGAGTAAAGGTTTCTCCATAATCTATGCCTTCTTCTTGAGAGTATCCTTTGCATACCAATCTGGCTTTATTTCTGGATACTTTACCATCTTCAGTCAACTTGTTTCTGAATACCCACTTGGTTCCAATTACACTCTTATTTTTAGGCCTGGGTACTAGAGTCTGTGTCTTGTTCTTCTCTATCTATTTTATTTCCTTGTTCATTGCCTCAATCCAAGTATCATTTTTCAGTGCATCTTTAATGCTTCTAGGTTCAAAATCAGCAAGTAAACAAGTATTTTTCAGCTTGCTTCTTGTCAAGGTTCCTTCAGACTTGTCTCCAATGATTTGATCTGGTGCATGATGTCTTCTGACATATTTAGCTAATACAGGTTCTTTGCCTCTTGAATGAGTTTCATTGCTATCTCCTTGTGCTTCAATTTCATGTTCAAGCTATTCTGGCTTGGTAAGAATTGGCTCAAGCACTTCAGACTTGGTAGATACTTGCTTGGTAATGTCTGAATGTTGTTGTGGCTCGGTTTGAACTTTTTGTAACTTGATTACTGATGACTCAGGAGTTGAGGATTCTTGAGCGAACGGTATGCTTGGTATAGTATCTGGTTCAATGTAAACAAATCTTTTGTAATCTTTAGGTACCTTTTTGCTTTCTTCCTCAGATTTCTCTGCAAACTCATCAACTTTCACATGTGCACTTTCTATGACTTTGTGAGTGGATAGATTTAAACATCTATATGCTTTGCTTTTGCAAGAATATCCTAAAAATATTCCTTCATCACCGTTTACATCAAATTTTCCTTTTCTAGATTCTTTCAAAATATAACATTTGCTTCCAAATACTTTCAGATAACTTACATTGGGTTTGTAGCCATACCATAATTCATAGGGAGTTTTGAATGAGTCTTTCTTCAACTGTACTCAGATTAAGGTATGAACTACAGTGTTGATGGCTTCCTTCTATTATTTGATAGCAATGTTCTTTTCTATCATCAAGGTTCTTACACAATCCATGATGGATCTATTTCTTCTTTCAGCTATTCCATTTTGTTTAGGAGTTCCTGGTGCTGAGACCCATCTTTTAATACCTTTTTCAATGCAGAAGTTGTTGAATTCATGTGAGATGAATTCACCACCTCTATCTGACCTTAAACATTTTAGTCTTTTTCTTGTTTCTTTTTCTACTCTTGCTAAATACCATTTGAATTTCTCAAATGCTTCTAATTTATTCCTTAGATACATGACAATCATCATTCTTGAGTAGTCATCAACAAAAAGAATGAAAAATTTTTCTCCAGTATAGCTTTCTATTCCAATGGGTCCACATAAATTAGTATGCACAATTTTTAATATATCTTCAGACTGATAGTTCTTACTTTTAAAACTAGTCTTTCCCATTTTACCAATCTGACAATTCTTGCATAGACAAACCTCAGGTTTCTTAATTTTAGGAATGCCTCTCACTTTCTTGAATTTTCTTATTTTTACCAGATTATTAAAATTGACATGACACAACCTTTTATGCCATAACCAACTTTCTTCAATTTGGGAAATAAAACATGAGCATTCACCAAGTTCTAGATAAAACAAGTTACCTTTAGTTTGGGTGCCAGATCCTATCAGCTTTCCTTGCTCATTCAACAGTCTTGCCTTTCCATGAATGAATTCCACCTTGAATCCAGTATTGAGTAACTGTGCCACACTTAGCAAATTATGTTTAAGACCTTCAACCCAATAGGCATTATTACATACAAGTTCTTTGGTTAGAAAAATTCTTCCTCTTCCTTTTATGAAACAAGGTTCATTATTACCAAACCTTACACTGCCACCATCATAGTCTTCAAACTGATCAAACTTAGTTTTATCACCATTTATATGATGTGAACAACCACTATCTATAATCCATGTATCATTCTTACTTATATGAGAAACAAGTGCCATTTTATCTTCCCCATCACTATCAGAATAATCTTTAATGGCAATATAAACAATTTCATCCTCACTATTATCAGAATCTTTAAAATTTTCAGCCATGAAGCATGATTTCTTACCTTTGTTCTTGGATGATTTGAAGTATTTCTTGCCATTCCATTTCTTTTCATCATGGTTTTGCTTGTTTGGACACCTTGCTGTAGAATGACCAATTTCTTCACAAGAAAAATAGATTAGGGGAACTTTACCTTTGTATTTTCCTCTACATCTAGAATATTTCTTTGCTAGTAGAGCTTCAATCACTTCGAGGTCACTGTTTGAACTTTGGCTTGATTTATTTTCACTTTCTGACTGAGATTCCTTCTCCTTTTTGTTTTTTTCTTTGAGTGAGAGCTTGGCTTGAAATCCTGATTCAATGTTCTTGGAAGCTGGAAAATAGTTGTCAAAGTTATCTAGTTCAAATGCAGTTAGTCTTCCAACTATGGCCTCAAGATTTATCTGATGGTTTGCTTTACACCTTCTTTTATGAATTGCGAAAACTTTGATTGCATAAACGGGAAGCAAGGTTCTGAGAACTTTTCTTATAACTGTTTCTCCTTTGATATCACCTCCAGATGCTCTAATTGCACTCACACATGCTTTAACTCTTTTAGCATACTTTGCAATGTTTTCATCCTCTCTCATCCTCATTTGATCAAATTTTCCTCTTAGACTTTCTGCTTTTGCTCTTCTCACATTATCATCTCCTCCATAGATTTCTTTTAGCTTGTTCCACATCTCAAAGGCAGTTTTGCAGTCCTTAATGTCATAAAATTCTTCATAACTGAGAGTGGCTGCTATGTCTATCATCATATTGTTGTGAGTCTTCTTTTCAGCAATGTCATTGATAGACAATGTGCCAGGAGGTTCTTCATATTTTTCTTCAAGATATTTTAGTCCAGTATCACCAACAGTAGCTAGATGAAGTCTCATCAATCCTTGCCATGCGGAGAAGTTATCTCTGTTGAGTTTTGGAATTTCTCTTTTGTAAGACATCTTGATCTTTGGCTTAGATCCTTGAAATCTCTTCTTGCAAGCACCAAAGGCTCTGATACCAATTGTTGGAAATGAGAATAGAGTACTGAGAGGGGGGGGGGGGGGGGGGGGGGGTGAATCAGTTACTCCAAAAACTTTCACAGTCCCTAAGATGTCTGAATATCTCCTTGATTTGATTAATATGAAATACTAAAACTTGATAATGCAGCAAATGACAAATATTAAGAACTGATATGTTATCATGCACAAATCAATTTAGCAATTAAGAACACAAGAGACACCAGATTTAACGTGGAAACCCAATATGGGAAAAACCACCAATGTAACTAGATATTGTTTTTCACTCTTCTGAAGTGACCCCTGTTAGGAGCCAACCCTGTTAAAGGTTACAAAAACACACTATTAGGTGTGACCCTATTAAAGGATTTAATCACCCTGTTAGGAGTGGCCTTGCTAGAGGTCTTTAGAACAATTCAACTGAACTGTCACCTTGTTAGAGGATTTATTGAATGGCTGTTAAACTAACTCTGTTAAGATATTTTGAATTCACTGTTACAATGGTTAGAAAGAAACAATGAAGTGATCTGATATAATGTACAACTTATCTTTTCCGATTACAGATTTGTGTTATGTTTGACTGAATCCTTATTGATCAAATACAACTTTACAGCTCCTTCAAAAAATTTGATCCTTCATTAGACTTTGCTCAACATTCACCTTTTCATTTCATACTAGAATTTGCATTCATAACTTGAATGACCATATATACCTTTCAGATTATCTTAGTCATCTTGAATCACTGACTAAACAAACAATTACAATAGTTGGCTAGAAGTAATTAATTTGCAAATCCCTATACTGGCCGACCCTACATGGTAAACTTTGTCAGAAAATAATTCTTGTGTTGACCGACTGAGCTCGGTTAATACAACAAACTTTGTGACAATCCTTCAATCACCGGGAGAACTCTTTAAGTACTGAGTTTCCTGAGAAAACCAAGTGAGCTCAGTGAAAACTATTCTTTGGAGACCGAGTGAAGCTCAATTAACACTGACTTCTCCATAATTCCTTTGATGACCGAGTGAGCTCAGTGGAAACTTCCCTTTGGAGACCGAGTGAAGCTCGGTTAACACTAACTTCCTCATTTCCTTCATTGATCAAGTGAGCTCGGTGATCACTACGTTTCACCTTTCCTCTGTTGATCGAGTTAGCTCAGTTAACAGTATCTTCCACATTTCTTTCAATGACCGAGTGAGCTCGGTTGACACTGTAGATTGCATTGCAATCTATCTGAGCTTGGTGAATTTGAGACTAATGACTGATATGACATTTGTGTGACATCAAGGACAATATTATCAATAGAGGGGATGTCATCATCAGTGTTGAATGTCCTCTAGTTGAAGGTATAGATATGGGCATTAGATTTAGTTGTATCATTGGGGTTATTCCCAAAAGCTGGAGGATTGTTGGTTTTAGGTAGGGTATCCTTAGATGGCTATTCATCATTCAAAACATCCATAGTCTTACAAGTAGGTACCATAGTACTAGGAGGACCTATTTGTAATGGTTTGAATCCAAGCCCCAAACTAGGAGGTCATCCTTTTGTAGTGATAGGTTCAATTATTCCTTGTTTCTAAGATCCAAGACCACTACATTCATCATAGCCTTGTTTTTACATGATAATAAACTGAGGTCCATACATGCTAGGAGATACCAAAGTGGGTTTTTGTTCTTCTTTTGATTTCTCAATACATACATATGTATTGTCATTGATAGAAGTGGTATTTTGTGTATTAATTTTTGAAAGTTGTGCTTGAAATAGTTGCGATTTACCATGAGATTGGGGAAAAATTGGTGAATCCCTAATGTGGGATACTTGAGACATAAAGTATTCTCCTCACCCATTGTCTTCAATCTTTAGCTTTTCCTTGGTCTTACTAAGGAGTATATCAGCATCCGCATATTTAGTGAAAATTGTGGGTTGTGGTTCATTGTTTGCTAGGACTTGGTATGTAGTAGCATCTCTCAGATTAGCACAAAAATGGAAAATATCTAGATTACCAGGGATGGTAACCTCCACATTGTTGTAGGAAAAATTCTAACATTGATGATATGTAGATGGCACTACTTTCATAGCATGGATCCAAGGGCATCCTAATATCATATTGCAATTCATTTATATATCTAGAATTTGGAATAATGTATTCTTAGTAGCTGGACCAACTCTAATGGGTAATATGATGATGCCCTTGGAGAAGTATTCATCACCATCATAGGCCTTTATTGTGATTCTATGAGAGGGATCCACATTGTCCTCAGAATAACCCAAACACTTTACAACACTAAGTGTACATATATTCAACCCTGCTCCTCCATCTATTAGGACATATCAGACCTTGGCATTATGAATAAAGACTTCAAGATGAAGGGTATCATTGTGGTTGGGTCTATACTTAGGAATATCCCAAGGGGAAAAGGTGATATGTTGTGATATAGATAGGTTTTGACCATGGCTTGGAACAAGGCAACATTGATGTTATCTTGGACTATTGACTCTTTAAGGGCTTGATTCAAGATCTTCTAATGTTGGGGAGATGCACATAGTAGGTCCAAGATGGATATTTGTGAAGGGGTCTTGCCGAGCTTTTAAACAAGGCTATAATTAGATTAAGTAGGAGCAATAGGTCTACTAGGGGTGTAGGTCTACTAGAAGCAATAGGCCTAGATGGAGCTCCATGTACGGTGATCTTGATGTGACATGTAGTGATAGTGCAATGAGGGTCTTTAGCCTTTAAGGTGAATGTGGATATGCGAGAATCAAACTCATTGAAATAGTTGATGGTGTAGTCATACCAAATGCTTGTGTAATTCATATTATCTTGTGAGTTTGAGTTTGAACTGGAGGGTTTCTCTTTGTTGTGATTACCCAAAGGATCTTTGAAGATAGTGTGATCAGAGTTGGATGCTAGAAATGATGGATTGATTGTGATTAAACCATCATAAATAAGATCTTGTATTGCATGCTTTAGTTGGAAACATGATGAGGTCTTATGTCCTTTGGTGTGGTGGTAATCACAGAATATTTTATTATCCCACCAAGAAGCTTTAGTTAGTGGCTCGTCTTTGATTGGTGGTAACTCTGGGAAGTTATTATCGAGTAATTGTTGAAGTGTAGTCTCAAGAGGTATCCCCAAATGTGTGAATTTTCTATCTTTGGTTCTAGAATGTCTTCAAGGTCTATGCATGTGGAAATCTTAGTTTTCTATTGTGGAAGTGGTGCTTGATTGGGATTTTGTGAATTCATAGGGTTTGCACCTTTCATAGTCAATTAAGGTTGTGCTATGCTAATTTTACATGCATCTACAATGCCATCATTGGTCACATTCTTGTTTTTGGAATTTTTTTTTTCCTTGTCATTAGACAAGTTAGTGTTTTTGCTTTCCCTTTTCATCGTGAGGATTCCCTTATGGATAAGAGCATCTTCAATACTAGCTCCTTTTTTCATCAGTTTGGAGATGGTGCTTGGACTTTTGATTTTATGTTTGTACATTAAGTCAGGTACTAGGTTCTCAATGTAGGAATTGAGAAAAAGCACATAAAAAATCCACAAAGCCCAAGAAAACCTGCATGCAAAAAACCTGTCACAGAGGACAAAAAGACAAGAAGAGGCAAGGGTTTGATCTGAAAAAATCAGACGAAGAAGAAAAATATTATTCAACAGATTCTTGATAGAAATACAAAGAGATCAATCCTTATAAAAGGAGATCGAAACCCAAAAGGGTAACCTAAAAGCCTAAAAAAGCTAGGTTGCACAATATAATTAATAAAATATTATTTATATGCACATACAAGATAGCTTAAGAAAACTAGAGTAATAGGAAACTTATTTAATTAAATCAAAGTGATTTAATTAATAAGTGAAAACAACTAATTACTCTAGCACTCAATGCACAAGTTAACTTGTTGTTCTTTAGGTATGCCTAGTCAACATTGACTAACTAAGCTTCTTCAACATAGTAAGAATGTGATAAATGGTTCTCCTTTCTTCTATTGGGTTGAGCACAAATTGGAGAGTGTCACCTCATTTGTAATGTTAAAGGCAATGTGGGAGATGAACATTTCTATGAGTTCTGACGAAGATTTGATAGTACCAGGAAGTTTGGAGTACCATTCAAGTGTAGGCCCACCTAGAGAATGAGGGAAAAATCTCATGAGGTAGGTGGGCTCATCACTGAGTTTGGTACAAGAGGTACATAATTCTCATATATGATCAACAGGGTTGCCTTTACCTTAGTATTTTTTGAATCTTAGAGCCTCAAAGTGTTTTGGGAATGGAGGCATATACAGACTTTTATCAAATGGATTAGGACGTAGGTCCCTTTTGGTATATAGAGCCTATTTCTTTTGGACTCCCAATGCCTTGACTTGTTCAAATTTTTTTTTGAATTGTTGTAGTAATTCTTCATTATGATTTTGCATGATAGCCTCCCAATCAAGTCTTGTGTGTCTATAAGTAGACTATTTGCTATGGCAAGAACTATGTCTACTTGGTTCTGATATTTCTATGTCTGATGAGTCTGGCAATGTGTCACTAGGTGGTGGAGGTATGTTAGTGCCTTGAAGATAATAGGGTCCCTAATTTTGGGGTACTTGTTGTGGTATTTGATGTCGCACTTGTTGCAGTTTCAAATGTGGTTGATGTACCATGTGTTGTTGTTGTTGTTGTTGGGATACCTCTGTTGGTTTCATGTGAAGCCATGTATGTGATTGTAGTTGTAGAGGTATCTATTGGGGTTGTTGTGGAACGTGTTTTTATTGTAACAAATGTTGCTAGTATGCAATTTGTTGCTCAAGGTGTCTTTGGTATTCCAACTATTGTTTGAGTTGCTCTTGTTGTTGTTGGAATTGTTATTGGTACATTGCATATAATTCAAGTGGGTTCATATTGGATTGAGTGTTAGGGATGTTCGATGCTTGTTCCACTTGAGGTTGTTGTTGTGGTTGATGTTGCTGTGAATGTGTTTTGGAAATATTAAGTCCTTGTAATACTGGAGGTTGGTGTTGTTAGGGTAGTTGGCTATGTCCATGAGAATTGAATATCATGTTGGTATTGTTGTTTTAGCACCTTTGTGCATTAGAGGTTTCTCCTTGGAATGTCATATTGATTTGACAACGAGGTGCATTTCTTTTGGGAATAGGTTTAATGTCAATAAGACTTTTCCTTTGTGTATCAATAGGATTGTTACAATTGATGTTTCACATGGTGTATTTGTGGAAGGCTCTACAATATTTGATGTCATAACACTTGGTAGAGTTAGGAGCAAAGGTTTTCTATGTTGATTTTCCTCCAAATGAGGTACATTTGGAATCCCTAGAGTACAATGCCCTTTAGGCACATCTTTTTGTTGAATCATGTGATTAAGATCAAGTCATAACATCCTCTTGGGATATTTTTCAAGAGTCTTATTTCCCTTCATTGGTTGTGGTTCATCAAACAAGGGATTAATGTTCATGTCTTCAAATGTACTTTGGAGGATTTCAATGGTTGATTCTTGATGAGACCTTATAGGTGCCATTATTGTGTTTGAAAACTCCAAAGGTTGTTTTCCTTATCTAAGTCCAAATTGATCATGGGTTGTGTGCTTGCAATTGTTGTGTTGGTTTGATTTTTGGATTTAGGTCCCTCCAAGTGTGGATTAAACTTGACAATTTCTTAGGCTGCCAAAAGTTTGAAGTTTTTGAAATTTTTTTTGTCTTGACATGCTCTAGCAATTTCTTCATTAGTGATGCCATAATTAGTATCAGAGTCATCACTTAGGTGTATTGTACCTTGTTGTATGTTTGATGTATTAGAGTTGAAGGTACTTGTGTTTGGTTTTCTGAATTCAAAGGAGTGTGTTTGTTCATCCTCAGGTGTGGTTGGTACACTTCCACCTCTAGGTGGTATCGACATAAATACAGGTTCAAAGTTAGGACTCCATTGAACCATACCATGTATAGGGGAAGTGTTTGAAGGAAACCTCATAGTAGGTGCATTACTTAGGGTTTCTTGTGTCATCTCTTGATTTTTGTGATCTTGAAGATACATGTTTAAGGGGTCTGAAAGTAATGATTGTGTTGCCTTGATTTGGTCTTTGTCAAATGTTTGTTGGGTTTTCTCGCTCTTCTTTTGTGTTGGCATCTCAAAAAATAAGGGTTGGTAAAGTTCTTTGGGTCTTTGAGTTGATTGTGTCCTAGTGAGTGCTAGCATGATACCTAAGGATGAAAATGTAGCGGAGTAAAACCTAAATGGACTCCCTGCCTCCCAAGTGTGCATCTAAACTACCAACTATGCTCAGACAATGCCAAGTCCACCCTTGGTTTACTTGGGGCCTTGAAGGTAAGTAGTTGGTAAGTAAAAGGTGTGCAATGAAGGCTATGGAAGTGAAAATCAAGGTTCTAGAACCTAAGATGAAATAACTGGTTACCAAGTGTGCTTTGAAACTACTAAGTACGCACCTCAAGTGTGCAGTTGGTAAAATAGGTCAAAATATGATAATTAATATGTCGGTATGCAAGATATGAATTTTTTTTTGGATTTTTAATTGTTTAGGTGTGTTATGCAACCTAGGAAAGTGCTAAGTGAACTACGGTTTTGATATGAAAATATCCTAGGGATTCTATGCAAATGCAAATGCAAAGTGACGCTTTTGGAATTTGACTAGAGGAGATGAAAATGACTCTATGGTATGTAAAATGATGATTGGGGTTAGAATTTGGACTTGGTAATGATACTAGATGTTGGTGTATGCAAGGGATGGTGTGCTAAGGTGGATAACGATTTTTGGATTATGTAAAGTGAGGATGAGTGATCAAGGAGACAAGTTGGTTGATAGACAAGTTGATAGGGGTTGATAGTGGGAATGATGCTTGGACTTTGAAAGATGCAAGATGAAGGGGATATGCCACTAGGGTAAGTCAAAATGATTTTTAGGGATACTAGGAATATGATGATGGTAATGATAAGGATATATGCAAGGTTTTGAACTTAGGTGAAATCTTTGGAAAGTATTTTGTCTAGGAGTTTAACCTTGTGAAGATGGACTTTGGATCTTGACCAAAAAGTGATAAAAGAAAAAAATATCCAGTTGATAAAAATAACAAGGCCAAATCTATCAAGAAATAGATAGATTTTGACCAAAGAAAATAATAATGAAGACAAAAGGACTAGTCAAGATCCATCATCCATCAACGCTAGGAGATACCCTAGGACTCATACTTTGTTTAGATTTTTGACTAAACTCAAAGGTTTTGCATTTAAAATGGTTTTTCTGGGGCTCAAAATGATAGTGATGGTGAGTGTATATGAAATATGTAAAGGTCCTAAGATGAAAAATGATATTTTGGGTGCAGGATGTCCTTTTGGGTCAAATGCAAAATGATGATGTATAGAGGCTTCTAAATATAGTTTTAGGGTCCCAAAATGCAGTTTGGAGGCCCAAAATGATGATACAGGTGCCCAAATATGCTCTGATAGCACCAAGTGTGCTCCAATAGTACCAACTACACCTATGGTGTAGGTGGGGATAGTTTAGGTGCAGATGGTAGTTTCATGGCCTAGTTGGGAGACTGGGTTGAACGGTTGCTAATTCTGAGTTGGGAGGTTGCCAAGTTTATTTATCAAAGAGACAAGATGTTGGGTTTGATGTTATTATTGGATAGAAGATGTAGAATTAAGTTTACTATCGAAGGAATGATGTCCTAAGATAAGCTAATGAAGGTTAGGAGGTGCAGAATGTAGATCGGGGAATGCTAATATAGGGGGACCTATCCAGGTACCTAAGGACACCTTTGAAGTCTTTGAATGTTTTCTAGAAGCCCAAAATAGGTCCTTAGACCATTAAGTGTACTCAAATATTACCAACTACACTTATGGTGTAGTTGGGGCCAATTTGGGTGTAGCTGTTAATTTTAGGGTGCAATTGGTAAACTAGGCTAAAACTAAGAGAATTTTAAGTGCTATGATTTCTAAATTGATGTCACAGAGAGCCAAATGGTAGAGAAAAATGCTAAGAATAGGAGGAATGTGTAGAATGAAGGTTAAGACACCCAAAATTATGGTTAAAAAATAAAGGTTGAGTAATGCAAAAAAGCAAATGGGCAACACAAGCTATAGATTTTGAGGTTGAAATGCAAAGACTAAGGGATGCACACTAAACCCTAATGAATGCATTATGCAAGATGAGGAATAAATGTGCAAGATGAAGCCTATATGATTCAAGTATGAGGCTCAAACTAAGGTGAATGAAAGTGGGTTCTATGCAAGGATGAAATCTATGTTATGCCAAGCATGTTTAGGATCACAAGTTGCCATGTTTTGCAAGTCTTGAATGTATTGGACCAAAGTTTTCAAAATTTTGACAAAGGTTGTAATGTTTGACAAGGTTTAAATGATATCCAAGGTATAAATTTGAAAGTTGGCTTTTATATTGATTAATGTTTTACACACATGCAAGAGACAATAAGAAAAGAATAGATGTTGTTAAAAGTGAACAAACACATCACAACCTAGGCTTTAGGATTGTATCCACTGAATTCCTACTTGAACTAAAGTTCAACCATTCTTATCTAGAGCAAAAGATTTAGGATCTTGGCACCATAGGCTCCCCCTTATAATGCACCCACTTCTCAGGGCTACAAAGATCTGCTTCCCAAGGGGTATAACTTACCAAGGGACTATTGTCTCTACTCAGGACCATGAGAATGTAGGATGTCTTCATGAGCATGGGTGACCCCTTGAGCCAGTGGATAGAAAGATTTTTAGCCACTAAAACAAGGTTTTTAGTAACAACATTTTGTTTGACAAGTGAACGATAAACTTCCTCAAGTTTCCCAACCTCGAGAACTAGGGTTTGATGCACCACAAGGGTACTAGAGAAGAGCTCTCATACAACAATACCATCGACATGACTTTCACCATAATTGAGTTTTATATAGTAGTTTGAACATTGACCTATATTTTGGCCCATTATCACTTTAAATTTGTCCCGTAGCATACCTGATATCGGGTATCTTGGTCCAAGGCAGGCTTCCTATAAAAGTCACACAGATTTCTCTTACACCCATGATCCATGAATAGTGAGCAGAAAAGATATGTCCATGTAACCACTAGGGTTTTAAACACTATAGACATGCCAAGTAGAAAATAAAATGTTCATTTTATGCACCAAATGAAGTGTTATTTAATCTAGGAGATCCACACACATGGTTTTGACAAACACATAGGGTCTTCGACAACATCCTGTAGACAAGCATTAGTAGTTTTTATTGATTATGTCTTCATCCAATGATAACCACATGCTACTAATAGAACATAAATAAAATAAAAACATCTACCCTAGGTCCTAGAAAGAAATAGAAACCCTAGATGCAGATTTTGAGTTATGTATGTGCTTTCTATGAACCAAGTGCACTCTGACAAAGCAGACTATGCCCCAAAAGGCCAGAATGGCTCAAGATGTCCTTGAGTGTGATCATATAGTGCTAACTATTCCCATGGTGCAGTTGGGGCCCATAAGGGCTCAGTTGGTAGTTTCTAGGTGTAGTTGGAAGGCCAAGTGCAAAGTGTGGAAAAATGGCGCCCTAAATAATAGCCAAAAAGTGAAAATTTGAGATCTACCCTCCCACATGCACTGAAATAGATTAGACTATGCCCATGGTATAGTTGGGGCCCAAGAGGGTGCAATTAGTCATTTCTAAGCATAGTTGGTAAGCTAGGTACAATAGATGGGGGTTATGGTGGCTTCTAGGCTGCTAAAATTGCCTTTTAGGGGTCCCAAGTGTGACCTAATAGAACAGAGTGCACCCTAGGACAGCAAGCTAATAAAATGTATAAATGAGATCATAAAATCATATTATTGGCCCCAATAATTAGACTAGGTGTGATAAAAGAGAAAGAATAAGCATTATACCCCTCCAAGTGAGCTCCTTCCTTGCACCTACAAGCACAAACACAAGAAACCCAAGCTAGTTAAGAATGTTCATGTTGGGTTCACCAATTGTGGGACCAAAAAATGGGCTAATGTCTAACATACTATGAGGAAATAAAAAAATCAATAAATGTACATCAACACCCTCTAGTTTTCCATGAAAGCCAAATAAACAAAAGAGAATCAACACAAAGTTAGAAACCCCCTCTTTCATCTATAGCTTCCATGTCCTTTTTTCTCCATATGATGTAGCTCCAAATTTCCTATAATGCACATAATTAGGAAGAAAAAAATCCTATGGTAGGAATAATGGTTTGATAATACCAAAAGATGTGATTTTAGTTTGAGAGAAAGAGTGAAAAATATTAAGAAGCTAGGGACTGGAAATGAGAGGAATAATGTTCATTTTATAATCAACACGGAAAATGAGATCATTGGAATTGTCACCTTGGATATGCAACTTGGCAAGAGATTCATTTGAGAATCGATGAGGCATATGCCACAAGATGCCAAATGTAGGATTATATGATGCTTTGGAAGTCAAATATGGCTATAAATGGAAGAGGATCTATGATGCATCATATGAAACCTGATACCCACTTAGAGCCAAGAATCTATCACAATGGAGACCAAATATGGATGTGTATAAGAGAATAAGAATATATGGATTATGACATATATCAGCCAAGTGTAAATGGAGAATCCATGATGTGTCATGCCAATGTATCACGATGATGTCAATATTATGTAGAATATTTGAATTAAAAATGCATTATTCCACACAAATAGAAATTAGTAAAAAATGAAATTAATGGTGGAAAATATGACTTCAAAAATTGAGAATTTCCATGATTTGTGAATTATGAATTGGTTAATTAATAAAATTAATTAATTGAGTATGATAATTAGGAAGAATAATTAGTAAATTGACATAGGATTAAATTATGGGTTATTTATTCCTATAGAGAAAATTAGTAGATGATTGGCCAAACTAATTAAATAAGTGTGACAATATCCTTTGATTAAATGTGACAATAATGGAGATTGACTAGGATGATCATAAATAGACCAAAGCCATGGTCAAATTGATTGATTTATTGAAATTGATAGCATGCCATGAAAACATGACATGAATTAAGGATATGTAACATTTAATGACATTGTAAAATGCTATAGGGTTGAGATTGGTTGGTAAGGTTGATCATAATAACATCAATAGACACTTTCAATGTTTTTAAATGGTTGATAATTCTATGATCCAACACTAAAAGACTTGAAAATTTCAAAGATTAGATGAGGTGAATGATAGTTTGACCTAGCACTGAGAGCCGTGACAGTACTAAGGTCAGATTGATAAGATTTGGTAGATTGATGGGTTTCCAAGGCATTTAAAGCCACAAAAATGCCTAGGATTGGACAAATGATGATAGATTTTAGATTTTTGACACATTTTGAGTTGATTAAGATTGATTCTAGGTCATTCTTGGTTGATTTGATATGATTTCAAGTTGATTTGAAATAGTTTCAAAATAATTTGCAAGTGATGTGAAAGAGGATATGAATGATGAGATATGATCAAGTTGGCCAAAGGATCAGAGTTAGTGGAATGATAAAATGGGATGATAAAATGGAATGATAAAATTTAAACTACTCACTCACCCCCCTCCTCTTAGAAGTTTACCTTTCCTAATTTAATTCCAACAAATGGTATCATAGCCTCGTTCTTTGAAAGACAAGCTTTCTAGCTTTAAGGAAAGATATTGGAAATTGAAGCCTACAAGTTGGGAAAGATTATTGAGAATCATGAGATTGAAATACATCTCATTCTACATCCGTTGAATTGAGAAAGAGACGATTTAAAGAAATCCAAGAGAGGGAAGGAAATTTCTATTGAGGATAATGACACACAATACAAAGAGATGGACAATACTATGTTATTTATTGATGGAGACTCTAATGAATTTGATGCAAAAATTGTAGATCTAATGGAAACGAATAGAGCCCAAGCTAAGTAAATCAGAAATCTCAAGTTAGACAAAGAATCATATGCCATACTACTATTTGAGATGACTGAATAGAAGAAGAAAGCTATGGAAAACAAAGCCATGATTGAATAAGATAAAAGAGTCTTAGCTAATAGGCTAGAAGAGAAATCATCAGAGCTAACTAAGATTTCTAACATGAAATTGGATAATTTGAGTCAAATAATGAATGTGAACTATGATTTGAGAGTCAAGGACATTGAGATAATAACATTGAAGTTGTAGAATGAGCAATTGAATAATGACCTAAAAAGTGAAAACGAATTTGCTAAAAGTTTAAATAAACCAAGTGAAGTCATCAAATATTTTGAGAAAGTATTGAGATCCCCTAGATCCAATAATGATACATCTAGACTGGGGTACACAAGTATTGAAGAAGGAGAGTCATCCAAAAGTTTTGAAGAAAGGAGAAACAAAGTTAAGAACTCCAAACCTACTTGTCATAATTATGGTTAGAAAGAACATACTACTAATGTGTGCAGGAGCAAGACTACAAATCAAAATTTTAAGCATAAGAACATGATTCACTATCATAAGTGCAAAAAATAAGGTCATCATACACATGAATGGAAAACTAGGTCCATGGACACTGAAAGATTTGAAGGATATTGCTATAATTGTCAGAAGTATGGACATAGAGATTTTGAGTGCAGATCTAAACCCATGTGGTCATCAAAAAAGAAAATAAAGGTAATGACCAATGAAACCTCTTATAACTGAGTGTATAATACAAGATACAGTTTTCGTTACTATAAAAAATATGGACATGTTCCTAAGAATTGTATTAGGACACAATTCAAAAATGAATACAAAAGGTGGTTGAGTCAAACTACATTATTTAGTTGTTTGAAGATTGGTCATATCTGTTGATATTGTCCAACAAGATCAAAGGCACCAAGTTTTGAATTTAATAATGGTAAAGGAAAGGTAGATGTTGAAAATGTAGAAATGAAATGAACAAGACATGAAAAATGAAAGATGATTGCAACACATCAAATGGAGAAGGGATTACTTCACCCAATGGATCAGGTGATCACACCTCATGAAACTAAGCAATCAAGAGGTATGTGGGACTAATATTCATATGTTATATCATACATTAGTTCCAAAGGATTTAGTAACGAAAATATTACATAAGCATGAAAGAAGATGCAAGATCTTATTAGGAATCCAAGAAAAAGCTTTAAGTTTTTCATTTTGTTGCTGAGCATGAAAAGTTTCCTATGGTTTCCAAGTAAAATGCTAGAGGATGTCAAGCTAATAGACTAGCTATTTGATGTTGAGCTTGTAATGTTTTCCAAGTGAATGAAGTGTTGATGGATGTTGAGTGAGCCTAAAATTTGTTGATGCAAAGCTTACAACTGTGTAAGCGCTCGACATTTATTGTAGTTTTTTATAAGGGTATTTGATCAATTTCAACCCATTTTTCGTCATTTCAAAATTAAGAAAGAGAAAGGAGAGAATGAGGCAATTTGGAAATTAATCTAAAGTGATTACAAAATATTTGAGTAGAGATTCAAACACCATTTTCTTAGATCTTGCAAGGTATTTATCAAGTGTTGAGTTATGCTATTTATGTTTTTGTAAACCCTAGTTTCACATAATGGCATCTAGTTCAAAGAATGTAGAGGGCAAGTAGGTTATGAATATTCAACTATATAGTAATGAGGGTAAGAAACTAATATTAAAGGCCCTACCTGATATTGCATACAAAAAAGACCCCTCTAGTGTGTTATCCATGATACCACTGAATGTTTTAATTGTTCAAGATGTTTGAAAATGTTACAATTGTAAAATTGGAATTATTGGTGATATGGAGATTAGGCAAGCATATGAAAAACTTTGTGAGAATGGTGTATTGAGAAAAGAATTCAAAATTTTAGAAAAGAAAGGGTTAACTTGTGCCCTGGATTTTTTGAATGTGTTCAAAATTGAATGGATTAGGATTGTGCTTAGCAGGATTCATGATAGTTCACTATGGCTAGATAATGGGCCTATCAAAATAACCAAGAGAATAATCGATAGGGTAACAAGGTATCCAACACTAGATCAGCCTAAGACATTGAGGAGTGACTCAAAGGAAGTTATTAAAAAGAATATAAGAGCTGGTTGGAACAAGAGAGGAATGACAATTGATACCATTACAGATCCTTTGTTAGACTTTACAGTCAGGGTTATTTGACACAAGTTTTAGAAATCCAACGTATTAAATACTATGCCTTGTATTGCAGTAGATGTTGGTTATAAGATTGTCAAGAAAGATCACACATATGATCTTGTAGAGTTAGAACTACAACAAGTGGTTGAGAGCCTAGGAGCCACAAGAAAGACAAGGAGTGCTCAATGCAAATTTTGTTCTATCCTGATATGTATATATTTTTATGTTCAAAACACTTTTCCTACATTTGGCATAGTTGCATCGAAAAAAAAAGGACAATGGTAGTATAGATTGGTGAGTTCATTAAACAATTAGGTGAGAATTTTGAGTCTATAATGACAAGTTATTTTGAGGACTTTAAGAAATCAATGAAGAAAAGATTGAGAATTATAGTATCTTTAGTGGAACAACATTATGATGATGTTTGTTTCCTAGTCAATGTTGATTATACTTTTGTTCAAGTAGCAGCTCCAAGGTTAAGATGGCTAATACCCCTAGGATATGAAATAAATGTAGATGAAACCTCTATACTATTACTAATTTACTTGTAGAAGAGATAGATAAAAATTCTAAGGCATTTGGAAACTATGAGATGGAAAAATCTAGAATCACTATGGAACTAAAGATTGCCTCTATTATAAAGAAGAAATAGAAGATGGTGAAGAAGTTGAAAGAAAAATTTGGTGAAGGTTTCAAGTAGGAAGAAGATGAAGAATAATAGGATGAAGAGGAAGAAGACATCCAGACAAAAGAACCACTTGCACTTACGCAAGGTCAAGGTGAAGATTAGCTAGAGGAAAAGACATAAGTTGCTAAAGGTAATGAAGAAGAAGAAGCTAAGGAAGCACCTACCCCCATTGATCAAAAGAAGAGAAATTCCATGACACAACCTATGACAAGGGCCAAGAAAACTGCTAAACCAAGCTGGCCCAAATCTATAACACGTACTACAAGGGCTAGTACACATGTCACTACACTAAAAAAAAGGCTAAGGAGGAGAAGTGCAGAAAAGACTGAGGAGGAAATACATTGCACAAGCTAAATTATAGAGGAGAGAAAAAAATTAGATGAAAATACCCAATTCAAAGTTGTGAGTCACAATCCACTATCAAATTGTGAAAACCTCTGTAAAAATCTTGAGAATAGTGTAGATTTGTCAGGATTTTCTCATGTTGATTTTGATAATCTTGGTAAAAGTTGAGGAGAATCAAGTGGAGGAGGCTATATATGCCATGATAGAAAATTTCAAGAAAGCCCCACTAGAAATTGCTAACTCTATGCCTAAAAGCTTATATGAGAGAGTTGAGAAAAAATGACACTATTGTTTGAACTTGGAAAGACAAATAAGGGAAACATCACTTGTACAGGTCATCCCTAAACTCATTAAGAAAAAAATTACTAAGGCTATGAAGAAATATATAATTAGGTTTGTACCTAAATATAGAGCCTTCAAGATACTACAAAATAATATTGAAGATGTTGTGAAGAAGTCCACACAGATGTGGAAAGTCACTTATGGGCTTGCTACAGTGAAAGAAGAATAAAAAGAACCCATAGAGGTTAAATATGATGAGGAAGATGATAATAATGAAGATAGAGTTGAGGGAGATATAGAAATGAAAGTAGATGACCATGCAATAGCTAAGGTAGAACAACAAGAAGAACAAAGTGTACAAGATACACAATTGCCTAATGTCATCCCTCAACATGTAACAAATGAGAATACTAAAATAGTAGCAGTGAAGGATGTTTCTAATTTGACTACTTAGAACATTGATACCCTTATAGAGGAAGATCTAAAAAAGATACTTCATCAGCCTACACAACAAGAAAAACTATGTGATAATTCTGTATTAGTGAGTTTAGATGAGATCCAAAAATTAGTGACAGAAACTACAAAGGAAGAGGTGAATAAATAAGAACCACCTACAATGCCCCCTCAAGTTACTCATGTAAAAAATTTGGACAAAATACTAGAAACTACATTAAACAAGGTTTATACAGTTGGAAAGGATATAATAGAAGCACAAGGCACCACTGAAGCACATAAGGAAGTAGGTCAAATAAATCTATTTGCACCTACAACACAGGTAAAAGGTGCATTGCAAGGAATTATGGAAGTTAAGGACAAGACTGAAGAGACCGAGTTGACACCAAAGATGAAGGAGCAAGCAACCATTCAAACATTGGTGACCTTACTAGGATCTGACACTCCTTCCAGTCACACTCTTCAGAAGCTAAGCACAGATACAAAACCATTGCAGATCTTTGTGCCAAGTCCAAGTACATCTAAGACTAAAGAAGTGATACAATATGGTGATGTAAGCCTTGATGAAGAGATTGTGTTACCAAAGTATGACTTTGACACAATTACAATTGAGTAGATGGGCATACTCTAAGAAGCCCTAGCCAAAAAGAAGCATTAGGAATTTCTTAGAAGGGAGCATAGGAAGAAGTAAGCATTTTTGGATATCAAAGATATCTTCTTAGATGCATTTGTCTACCAACTCGAGGTGAAACCAAGCCACTCATTTAGATACTAAAAACCTTAATGGAAAAGGGTAGTGATGCACACCTTGATACTATAAGAATTTGGCTTAGGCTAGAATTCAGCCAAGACCAAGGAACTCAAACACAAGCACACAGTAGACCAAAATAAAGAGAGTATAATTAGAATGATGATATTCATTCAATATTCTAGCTTGAGAGTACACTAGGAGTGCTTGTATATAAAGGCTTGAGGAGACCTTCTAGAATGCATGGAAGTCAACATCATGATAAGTCATACAACCAGGCACATATCCACTAGATATATGTTATCCTCCATTAAGCACAGAATTAAGTGCAATGATCTGTGGATAATCCTACAATGGTGTGGCACTAAAATTAGTGGTGTAGACAACATCTACTAAATGAGGAGTGCATTTAACTATGTTGTGATCATGAAAACTCAGTGAATGATGCAAACTCCTATGTTGTAGACACCATGTGCATAATTAGAGTTGTGTAACTCATGAGAGTACACAAACTCCTAAGTGTCTCACCTAAATAAATAATAAAATAATGCATAATAATTAAATAATGCATTAACCTAAGTAAACTTAAGTAAGTGTAATAAGTGAAATACTTATTTACACCAACACCCCCCCTTAAGTGCAATGTAGGGGAATGCCCTTAAGCTTACAAAATCTAGGATGATATGCATAATGGGTCCTGGCTACTAGGCCATGTTAGGTACCCATGTACATAATGATATGAAAATCTCTCATAAAGTAGGGAAAGAGGGAAAACCTCATGGGAAAAACCCTCCCCCAAAAAGAGAGATAAATGGGGATGCATGGATGGATAGAGTAATCAAGACCCCCCCATTATTGTAAGGAAACTTTGGTGTGGAAACAACTTCATACACTAATCTCTTAAGAGAAGTATGGTGCAAATCCTATTAAAATCGTTTACACTTACAGATTCAATATCATGTAAAAAAAAATATTACAGCCAACCAAGCATAAAGAAAATAGATAGAGAAATAAACACATAACACAAAGATTTTTTGATGGGGAAAAACCTTTCGGTAAAGCAACCCCACCACTCCAGAACCTACACAATGTATCATCTTCAACACAAGGTTATAATACACTTGCAATACAAGTTCAACAGTGACAATAGAAGACTCAAGTAGCAACTCGCAGTACCAACAATACACTTTCTAGCATACACCTCTTTGCAACCCTAAAAATTATTATAACATGCACTTCACTTTAAGGGCTACTCCCAAAGGTAACCATATTAGGGTTTTACCATTCTCCGAGAAAATAGGGTTTTACTATTGGGGTAGAGTGTACAATACTCAAATTTATCAGTTGCCACATGTCTTCATGTGTCATTGGCTCTTACATGTCATAGGAATCTGTCATAACCATTTTAGCTATGATCTCCTTCTACACAATTCAAGATGCTAACACATCAACATTATTTGCAAGAAATACATTTTACAAAAAAAAAAAAGAATAGGAATCATCCAAGGTTGAGACACCTTATTCCTAACAATTATGACATACATCTAGTATATACATAAGAGAATGAACACAAGAGGAAGAGAGATAGGATAGGCTCCCCCCCCTCCCCCTCAAAAAAAAGAATTTCTAACAATGAATGCTCTAATGAAGAAGTTGATCCAAGGCTACAAAAGGGTGTTCCTCCCCTTAGGAAGAAACAATGCCAAAGGTACAAATGAGATGCTTCCACTATGCATGGAAAGAATCTCATGGATAAATGATATCTCTAAAACCTACTCAACTAACAAAAGAAATTATCCCAAAGAACTATTTGTCTCTGCAACTGATGAAGAACCTTGCTACAACTACTGATCATAAGTATCCACAATCACTTCAACTTGTGACAATCGATCATGTAGAGAATGAAAAAGAGAATTGGATGGAACCCTCGTGACAACTAAATAAGGTAATTTTGGATCAAAAAGAAGAGGAAGATCATCAATACTCTCCCCCAAATCTATCACTAAACTTGTATCTGGAAGATTGGATGTACCCTACTATTTTGGACCTATCACTGTGGTGATGTATACATGTGGACTAAATTGATGTAGTAACCTCTCACTACAACTGTCGATAGAACCCCACATGTCTAAATCTATTGAAGCACCATCACTGGTTAGTTTCCACACTATATGATGTGTGGAGAGGAGTAGAGGACAAGCTAGGTGAACTCTCCTCAAAGTATACATCCTTATCCACAAAAATGTGATGTGTCTCTGAATCTAGAAATCTATATGCCTTTACATTGTCTTCATAACCAATGAAAGTACAAGGTTGAGGTAACTGTGTCTTGCATCCCCTAGAACATTTTTTTGCCCATGTAGGACAACCAAAGATGCTGAAGTGTGTCACAATAGGTTTTTTGCCACACCATGCCTTAAAAAGAAGTTTTTCCATGTAAGGCTAGATGAGGAGAACAATTAGGAATGTGTGTGGCACTAGAGATTGCTTCAACTTCTAATGATGGATCGAGAGACTTGGAATGTATCATGCAACTTTCCATAGACTTAAGAGTTTAGATCCTCAATGTTGCAACATTTTTCTTATGTGGACTAAATGCTGGTGGAGTCTGAAGATCAATGCTCTCGAGTTTACAAAAGTCCTTAATTTTTTTGTTCACATACATGGTTCCATTGTCCATTCTGAGAACTTTGATGGCCTTTCTAGATTTTTTCTCTACATGAGTCTTGAAGGCTAGAAATTTGTCCAACACTTCATTCTTATTATAAATAAAATAGACCCAAGTGAACCTTGAAAATTCATCAATAAAGGTAAGTATGTAGTGAACCTGACTAAATTTAAAAGGACCTGCTAATCCCATGTGAATCATCTATAGAATACCTATTGCTCTAGAAGACTTCCCTCTTTGTAACTTCCCTTCTAGATGCATTTCCACTAAATCTATTAAAAATTCACCCTTAGAAAAGTTGATTTGAGGTAGACCTTTGACCATTTTGTATGTGCAAAGGTATTAAAGGTAGCAAAAGTCAAGATGACCATACCGCTCATGCCATAATTGCATTGTTGAATTTGATTGAGATATCAAAGCCTTTGAAGAAGACTTGGGCACAAAATGAGAGAAAGAGTACAACCTTTTGTTATTAGTCACTTTCCCTACTACAACTAAGGAATCATCTTTAAGACTATGCACCTATACTAAGTCTAGAAGGAATTCAACTCTATGTCCATCTCCAAGGTGAGTGATTTGGTAGATTGATAGGAGATTTGAACTTAGGTTTGGAACATAGAGAACATCTTGAAACTCTCCATTTTCCATCTCCACATTTCCTTTTTCTTAAACTTCCATTTTACTATCATCTCCCATGAAGATGTGTGGTACCTTGGACTACTTCATTGAAGACAAATCCTCCTTTTAAGAACCCATATTATATGAGGCACCTGAGTCAAATATCCATTCTTTTGAAGAGTTTGAATTAGCCATGAGTGCTTGCCCTTTGCCCTTGGAATCCAAAGAAAACCCTTTATCCTTGTAAGCATGAGGCAATGGAACATTACGTTTCTTCATGATGTTGGTCAACTCATCAATCTTCTTGAGATAACACTCATGCTCTTAATGACCTGACTTTTTGCAGTAAGTGCACTTCTTCTTCTCCTTATTATTGCCCCCCCCTTCTTGTTGGAATTCAAGGACTTGCCTTGTTGATTTGATATTGGTGTTGTCTTTTCTACATCCTCTAATTTTCTCTTCCATTTCTTCTTACCCTTTCCTTTATTTGATGACTATCTAGCTGAATTTTGAGAACCCTCATTGTTGGCCATCAATGCTTTAGACTAAAGTGATTTGAGAATTTCCATTGATTTCAACTTCTTCTCTTTATTATCCAATAGTTTAGCATATTCATCAAAAGTGACTTTCTTATAGGTAAACCCTAAGGTAGTCTTTGATGTGTTAAAAAAAGATACAAATGTGGAATATTCTGATGGCATCTTATTATGTATGAGATAGATCAAACTGTCATCTTTGATGGAACTCCCACAATCAATAAACTTCATCCTTAGTTCATTCACCTCGATGATGAAATCCTATATTGAGTCATATGACTTAGGATCTAAAGAGACAAGCTCATCTTTAATTTTGAAAACATCATCTTCAAACACTTTACCATAAAGGTTTTCGAGGGTATCCCAAGCTTCCTTGTATGTATAACACTACTTGATTTGATACATGATCTTATCATCAACCCCCAAACATATATCACCTAGGGCTTTCCTATCCATGGCTACCCATGCTGAAATATCACTATCTAAAACTTTATAACTAGCTAGTTTAGGAAGATTACCATCTACGTATTGTGAAACTCCATTATGATTAAGTGATACCAGATTTTAATTGACCATGTAGCATAGTTATGTGGAGTTAATTTAGGAAACTTAAAGTTTCCCATAATGTAGAATATGAAAGAAAAGTGCAGAAAAGAGAGAACACAACACCAAGAACAACCCCCTTTTCACTAAACAAAGAATGCCCCCCCCCCCCCCCCCCCCAAAAAAAAAAGAAAAGATGCTTTGGGCACTTTATTAGAAGTGCAATTACAATGGGCCACTTGCTAGTTTTGGCCTTCGTGGACTTTTGATTTTGCTTGTAACAACCTCTTAATAGATTAAAAATTTGGAACTTTACAATGTGCTACAATTTTGAAGCATTACAAAGCAAAGAAAGGCCCTATTTCTAAAAGTGACACTTTTGTCCACACAACGCTACAATCTAATACCTGATCTAGAAAGTAGACAAAAAATAATGCACTTTCAAAAAAAATGAAACCTATTTTTGACTCTGGATGTGCTCGTATGGGGTGTTTGAAGTGGAAAAATGTAAGATCATGTAGGTACAATTGCCAAAAAAATAAATTTCTAAACAATCCATGCACCAAAACTAGAAAAAATATGACCACTAAAATTTTTAGGAAATTCTACCCAATTTCAAAAAAATTGCACTTGATTTGGAGTCCATATGTCTGAGTTATGGCCTCCTAAAGTTGGACTACAAAATTGAAAATCAATCTGGAGAGGGGTTGCAATAGAAAAATATGGGGTTAAATTTGATGGTCATATGACTACCATGGTAGTTTTAATTTGGCTAGGAATGATGGTCAAATGGCCATCAATGTTAAGCTCATGAAACTGATGATGTTAGTGAAAATGGGTCCCCTATGATGATGTCATTCGTAAATAAATGTACATTTTGATACATCTATATAGACACTAACTAGATATGCTAAGTTAGATGATGACACAAGTGATTATGTGGCACTTATGTGGCATGTGATGTGGATAGAGGAGTTGACTATATCGTATGACATCACTGCCTACATGGATTCTTACTAGACAGGGTGTCACACTGGTAGATTTTATAGGGCATTGAATTATATGATGACATGTGTCTCTTGCATAGGTTTCTTTTATGTGGCCATGTTTCAAGTTCTAAGAATCCACTGCAAATTAGCCAAATTATCACACAGGTTGTCAGAATTTAACTCCAGTCACCATGAAATCATTGCCCATCGCCGAGAGTGGCAAACTTGCTGCCGAAAAAAATATTGTTCATTATGTGGAGATGATGGAAGGGACCACTTTTTGTAAGTGGTTGGTTTGATTCAGAAGTCATGAGTGCCAGGTGAAATAAGCAGCATCGAGATCTCTATTTGTGGTAGCCAGAATGTGAGGTTTAGTTCAACCTTCGATGTGGGGCTCAACCCTTTGCAATTTATAAAGCTCAACCCATTGTGATAAAATAAAACTATGAGCGAGCTAGTGGATTGGTCGATTCATCTACCCAAAATTTGTGTAGTGAGGGTTGGATTTATATGTGGCCATTGAAAATTAATTAAAACCCTACGATTAAATAAATACACAATTCCAAAAAAATTACAGAGCTAAGCTAGGGTGTCATTACCTGGTTCGACCAATTTTTTATTATCTCCTTCTAGTAATAAATATGAAAATAATTCTAAAAATATCCAATAATTACAAAGAATAAAATAATTGTAGATCTAAAAATTAAATTAATTTGATTTGAAAAAGATCATACCCGAACTGCAAATTGGGGCCTCCAGGGTCTGATTTGGAATTTTTTTTGGCCTCACGATCAACTTTTACCCATTATAGGAAAATTTATAGTCAATCTTCACCAAATTGATGCTTCAAATGCAACGGTGAGGTCAGATCTAGCTCTAGATGCTTCCAATTTTTGTGGATCCTTCGAATTCGGGTCGAGGTGCCGAAACATGGATGATCTCAAATGGCTATGTGTAGAGAATCTCACCAAGCTTTGATACCATGTAAGAATTTGGCTTAGGCAAAAATTCACCCAAGACCAAGAAACTCAAAAACAAGAACACAGTAGACCAAAATAAAGAGAGTATGATTAGAATGATGATATTCATTCAATATGCTAGCTTGAGAGTACACTAGGAGTGCTTGTATATAAAGGCCTCAGGAGAGCTTCTAGAATGCATAGAAGTCAGCATCATGATAAAAAATACAACCAGGCACATGTCCACTAGATATAGGTTATCCTCCAGTAAGCACAAAATTAAGTGCAATGATGTTAGGATAAGCCTACAATGGTGTGGCACACAAATTAGTGGTGTAGACAACATGTGCTAAATGAAGAGTGTGGATAACTATGTTTTCATCATGATAACTCAGTGAATGATGCAAACTCCTATGTTGTAGACACCATGTGCATAATTAGAGTTGCATAACTCATAAGAGTACACAAACTCCCAAGTGTCTCACCGAAATAAACAATAAAATAATGCATTAACCTAAGTAAACTTAAGTAAGTGTAATAAGTGAAATACTTATTTACACCAACATATGCAAATGCTAAACTATTAGAGTGGTCTAAAAAGAAATTCCAAAGCAAAGTAAATGAGAAAATATCAGGTGATATAACACTCACACAAGTTGCATTGGAAACTAAGATTGAAACTTTGAAGAAGGTAATTGAGAACATTTTCTTACTATACACAAAACTGTGCAATCCAACACTCTTCACACAAGAGATCAAAAGTCACATTTTGAGTCTAGAAAGCCAAATTAATACATCAAGTGCAAAACTAGCTATGACACCAACTCAAAGTGAAAAGTAAGTTTCAAAACTTTGCCACAAACCCAGAGTCAATTAGTTGCATTATTAGTAGATGAAGCCAATATAAGGGAAAAATCGATTAGCATCCAAACAATAGTGACCCCACATATGGAGATATTGCACAAGGAATAAGGCTATGCTAAAACTCTTATGAAGAAAGACCCCAATCTTTCAACATTAGATGGCTTAATTCACCTTGCTACTATGCTGGCCATCTAAATCAAGTCTTTGGATGCAGCATGTGAAATTGGGATCTAGCTCTCAAGATTATACTAGATGTCCATAAATCTTTTCTGCGAAAACACACTATCAGTGTATAACTCATTGACATAAGTGTAAAAAAGGAGGAGATATAGATTTTGGGGGAGATAGAGTGAAAAGGGGGAGATGAAATGAAAGAGTATCAGTTAGCAAATAACATCAAGCAAGTAAAATAAGTCAAAGAGTATTAGGTGGGACACATTTACTCAATAGGAGTACAACATTTTTGAGTACAGAATAGAACAATCAACTTAGGGGGAGTTATCAAATTTTGAGGTATATAAGTTGTTACAAAATTTTGAAGTTTTGTACATAAGACAAATAAGAGATATGTTATGCTCGTTAGATTAAGGATATTAATGCATGACCAAGTCTATTTGACAATCATGTGAAAGGAGGAGATTGTTGATCTTAGATTGGTTTTGACTAATGAGTCTGTACACACTTAAATCATTTACTTAGTTCATTTTGAACAAGCAGTCCATGCCAAGCACAACATGTATATGATAGAGCATACCAAGTCCATAGTTAGTGTTGAGCCACTCATGTGCTGAGTCACTCAAGTGCTTAGCAAATAGTGTATGTCAAGTAATTTAGGATTTGATTAAGTAGAATAGCTTGAGTGATATAGATGTTGATTCATCATATAGAAATTAGTATATGCTGAGCATCAGAGACTTCAAGTGCTGAGTGAGATAGTTTTTCATACTTATTTGTAATGGCATAAACAACTACAAAAATCATTTTTGAGTTGATTTAAAGATTAATTTATGATATTTTGGAGATAAGAACAAATCTTAAGTTAGGATCCCTATGAAATGTATGTAGCCAATCAGGAATAGTGAAGGTTTAAGCAACAAAATGGATGAATCACATTTGTTGATTCATACCTAAACCTAGGTCACCTATGTATTCTTAAGGAGGAAAAACCCTAAACTTTCAAAGATATATGAAGGAGTGAATAGATAAGTTTGCATGTGCAAATAGAGCATTCAAGGTGGCTAAGGAGTTATGATCTGAGATTGCATTACAAAATTAGTTAAAGGAGAATAGAGGAAGAGAAGAGCATATAGAAAAGATTCTTTTGATCAAGAAGGATCAAGAATACATCAGTTTAGAGGTGATCTATCATCGAGAAACTAAGTGCTGATCGTAGGATCAATGGTAAGTCTTTCTAGTATGTGAATTAATCAAATCTCTTAATAGAGTAGTCCTAATAGGTTGTATTGAAATCCTCTAGCAACATGCTTAATTAATTGCAAGTTAAAGTTCTTTAGCAAGGCACACTTATAATAAGGTGTTGAAATCCTTTAACATGGTGACACCTAACAATCTTTCTAAGCTTTTAACAAGGTAGACCTTTCATAGGGTAGATCATGTCTCATGATCAAAATATTGTGAACTTTCATTGGATACACTTTATTACTACATTAGTGAAGATTTGTGGGTGTCATCCCCACCAAAGCTTTACCTTCTCATCAAAGAGTTTCTAGGTAATCATATCTAGCGTCATACATGTGTAAATGTTTATATGTTTACATGATTTAGATGTACATGCTTTACATGTTATTTTAGTTTACTTAGTGAATGTATGAGATTGATATGTGGTGTATGTTTTTATGGGTTAATGTTTAAACTACTGATTCCCTCCCCCCCCCCCCCCCTTAGAAGTTTACCTTTCCTATTGTAATTCCTACAATCTATGATTATCATTACTTTAAATTAGTTGTAAACACATAAAAGAAATAACATGAACACATTTGGCACCAAGATTTAACATGAAAACCCAATTTGGAAAAAATCATCAATTGCAACTAGTTACTATTTTTCACTCTTCTGAAGTGAGCCCTATTAGGAGCTACCCTTGTTAAAGGTTACAAAACACAATGTTAGGTGTGACCCTATTAGAGGATTTAATCACCCTGTTAGGAGTGGCCTTTCTTTCCAAAAATGATGATTCCAAAGAGGTAGATCAGACCACATATAGATCATTAATTAGAGTATCCAATTTTTCTTGAGTCTTCCATTCCAAATTTCTTTAGTATCTCCTTGATATATTTAGATTGATTAATGTAGATACCATCTTTCTTCTACTGAATCTGTAATCCAACAAATAATTTTATCTCTCCAATCATAGACATCTCAAATTCCTTACACATCTCTTCTGAAAATGCCTTGCACAAGTCATCATTTCCTATGAATAATGTGTCATCAACACATATATCTACCAACATAATCTTCTTGTTTGGTCCTTCTTTCATATATAGACTACTATTGTTATTTATTCTTTGAAAATCAATCTTTATCGAGTAATTATGAAGTCTTTCATACCAAGATCTGGGAGCTTGCTTGAGATCATATAATGCCTTGTATAATTTTTAGACCATGTCCCTTTTGCAAGGATCCACAAAAATTTTTAGATGTTCAATGTAGACTTCCTCATCAATAATTCCATTAAAGAATGTAGATTTAACACCCAATTGATTACTTTAAATCCTTTTTGAGTTGCATATGCTAGTAGAGTTCTAACACCTTCTAATCTTACAATAGGAGCAAAATTTTCACCATAATCAATAGCTTCTTCTAGAGAATAGCCTTTACACACCAACCTTGCTTTATTTATATAAACCTTTCCATCTTGATTCAACTTGTTTCTGAACATCCACTTTGTGCCAATTAGATTTTTATCCTTGGATCTAGGAACAAGAGTCCAAGTCTTGTTCTTTTCTATTTATTCTATTTCTTCATTCATTTCTTCAATCCAACTTTCATTATCCAATGCATATTTAACATTTCTAGGTTCAAATTCAACAGGTAAACATGTACCTTTCAATTTTCTTTTCATTATTCCATTTGATTTGTCTACAATGGTCTGATCAGGTGCATGATGCCTTCTTACATATCTTGCTAACACAAGTTCTTTGGATTTGTAATGAGTTTCATTGATTTCAGCATGAACTTCAATATCAAGCTCGGGTGTCATTGTTTGTGACTTAGGTCCTTCAGACTTAGTTTTCTCTCACTCAATAGCCTCTAACTCGAGTCCTTTAGATTGTGACTCAGGTTGCACTATTTGCAACTTGGTAACTATTGGAGATTTTGGGGACTTAGGAGGTGAAGCCTCCTTTCTTTTAGATAGATATGGTAGGGTATTAGGCTCATAGTAAATAAATCTTTTGCAATCCTTTGGCTCTTTGTTTCTTTCTTCTTCACTCTTTTATGGAAATTCATCCATTCTTACATGTGCACTTTCTATGATTTTATGATTAGATAAATTCAAACTTCTGTATGCTTTACTTCTATAGGAGTATCATAGAAATATTCCTTCATCACCTTAGACATCAAATTTTCCTTATCTAGATTCTTTTTAGATGTAACATTTGCTACCAAATACTTTCATGTAAGTTATATTTGGTTAGAGTTTGATTTTAGTCTTTCTTACTCTATACTCTATTCAAGGTATGAACTACAGTGATGATAGCTTCTTTCTAGTATTTTATTTCAACTTTCTTTTCTATCATCAGTGTTCTTGCACAATCCATGATGGAACTATTTCTTCTTTCAGCTATACCATTCTGCTCTAGTGTACTAGGGGCTGATACGTGTCTTTTAATTCATTTTTCACTGCAAAATTTATTGAATTCATTGGATATGACTTCACCACCTTTGTCTAATTTTAAGAATTTTAACTTCCTTCTAGTTTTTTTCTCTACTCTTGCCAAATACTAGTTGAATTTTTGAAAAGCTTCAGATTTTTCTTTTAGATACATTACAATCATCATTTTAGAATAATCATCAACTAAAAGAATGGAAACATTTTCTCCACTATAACTCTGTATTCCAATAGGTTTACATAAGTCTTTATGCACAATCTCTAAGACTTATTTAGAATGATAGTTCTTGCTTTTGAAACTAGTCTTTCCCATCTTATTAATTTGGCAATTTTTGAATAGACCCATATTAGGTTTCTTCAAACTAGGAATACCTCTTACTCTTTTGTGTTTTCTTATCTTAACTAGATTGTCAAATTTTACATGAAATAATTTTTTTTTCCATAACTAGCTTTCTTCTACTTGAGCAATAAAATATGAACTTCACTAAGATAAAAAATAAAATAGATTACCTTTTGTTTGCTTGCCAGATCCAACCAGATTTTCTTTACTAGCCAACAGTTTCACCTTTCCATCCATGAATTCTACCTTTAATCCAATGTTATTCAACTCTACCACACTCATTATATTATGCTTTAGTCATTCAGCCCAATAAGCATTATCACATACAAGTTCATGTGTTAATAAGATACAACTTTTTTCTTTTATGCAAAAAGGTTCATTATTTCTAGATCTTACACTACCTCCATCATAATGTTCCATGTGTTCAAATTTTGATTTTATCTCTAGTCATATGGTGTGAACAACCACTACCAATAATCCATGCATCATTTTTTCTAACATGAGATATAAGATTCATTTTTATTCTTTCATCATCAGATGCATCTTTTACAACAATATATACCATTTCATCTTCACTATTATCATAATATTTAGCCATAAAACATGATTTCTTACCTTTGTCCTTGTAATTATTGTAATTTTTGAATTCCCTCTTTCCTTTATACTTATTACTTTTCTTTTCATCCTTACTTTGTCTATTTGGACACCTAGCAACAATATGACCAACTTCTTCACAAGAAAAATAGATTAGAGGAATCTCGCTTTTGTACTTTCCTCTGCCTTTGGAGAATTTCATTGCAAGAAGGGCTTCAAAAATTTCAATATCACTATTAGAAATTTCTTCTATTTCTTCTTTATTTCTTGATTCGTTGGCCTTTAATTTCTTGCTCTTTTCTTTGATTGAGAGTTTGGCTTCAAATGCAGACTCAATGTTTTTGGAACTAGGAACATAGTTATCATAGTTATCCAACTCAAAAGCTGTCAATCTTCCAACTAGAGCATCTAAAGATATTTTATTATTTGGATCACATCTCAACTCTTGAATAGCTAATACTCTAATTGCATAAATAGGAAGAAGATTTTTGAGTACCTTGCTTACAACTATTTTGTCAGCAATGTCTCCTCTAGATGGTTTGATTGAACTCACACTTGGTTCGATTCTTTCCACATATTTTGCAATGTTTTCATCTTCTCTCATTTCCATCCAATCAAGTTGTCCTCTGAGACTCTCTACTTTGGCTCTTCTTACATTTTCATCTCCTTCATAAATTTTTTTTTAGTTTGGTCCACATTTCATGTGTTATTTTGCAGTTTTTTACTTCATCAAGTTCAATATAACTGAGAGATGATACAATATCAATCATCATGATGTTATGATACTTCTTTTCAGTAATATCTTCAACTAATAATGTTCCAATGGGATTCTTGTATTCAGCATTAAGATATTTACAACCTGAATCATTGATAGTTGCGAGATGTAATCTCATAAGTCCTTGTCATGTTGTAAAGTTGTCTCTGTTCAACTTGGGAATCTCTCTTCTGTAAGACATCTTAATCTTTAGCTTAGGTCCTTAAAACCTTTTTTGCAACCACTAAGTGCTTTGATACCAATTTTTGGAAATATAAAAGGAGTAAGTAAGAGGGGAGGAGTGAATCAGTTACTACAAAAATAAATCTTAAATCCCTTAGATATCATTAAAAAATATTTATGTTGAAGGTTGGCAAACAAAGAAATGTTACAACTTGATAAACAATGAGAATGCTCAATAATTACTTTACATGCAAATCTTTAGATTTTATCTATGATTATCATTATCTTAACTTAGTTGCAAACACATAAAAGAAATAAGATGAACACATTTGGCACCAAGATTTAACTTGGAAACCCAATTTACGAAAAACCACTAATTGCAACTAGTTTTTTTCACTTTTCTAAAGTGAGCCCTTTTAGGAGCTACCCCTATTAAATGTAACAAAATATGCTATTAGGTGTGACCCTGTTACACAATTTAATTGCCCCATTAGGAGTGGCCTTTTTAGAAGAATTTTGACAATTCAACAGAACTGCCACCTTGTTAGAGGATTCACAAATAGTTAAGCCAAATCTATTAAGAGATTTATATCAGTACTACAATGATTACAGAGTAACAATGACATGACCTAGTTAAGATGCAACTAAATTGGTGAATATAGATCTTTATTCTAGCTTATACTTGATCCTTCCTGATCGAATATATCTTTTTTGCTCTGTAAGGATATTCTACTTATCCTTTAGATTCGCTTCTTCTTAGCAACATAAAATCTTCTACATACACACTTCTAAATCTCAACTTGACGTTATATCTTTCATATTGTGAAGTTGTCTCAAATACAATGTGGAATAATTAATATTCATCTTCTCAATTGGCTAGAACCAACAATCAAATCAATTGAACTCAATATGCCGAAATAAGAAAATCCTTTATTAGCCAACCCTGCTTGGTAGATACTAACTTAGAAATAATTTCCAATGTTAACCAAGTGGAACTCAGTCAACACTAGTGATTAGAAAAGTTCCTTTGATAATTGAGTGGGCTTAATTAACACTAGTTACATCCAACATTTTCTTCATTAACTAAGTGAGCTTGGTTAAAACTCATCTTTTGTAGACTTTCCCTTAATGCCCAATTGAACTTTGTAGATATTACCTTCTAACTTAGACAAACTATCAATTTCTTAGTGTAGACACCCAAAAATTGGCAAAGACCTAAATCATGCAATTTTGATCAATTAGTGCAAATTAAATAGAAAATCATCTATCAAATTAATATGACCTAAATCAACTTCAAAAGAGGAGAGAAGTAATTTAAAACCATAAAATGAAATTCAAAAAAAGGAGAGGGAAAAGACAAAATTTTGAGAATAAATGGAAATTTTATTAAATCAATAAATTCGTTTATTCTCCCAAAATAAAAATTTTCCTTTTATATAAAGAATTAAAAGAAATCCAAATTAAGCCATAAATCATGACTTTTTGGGCTCCTCCTTTTGTCTCTCATGAGACTTTTTTTTTGAAAATAAAAGTCATATTTAGCCAAACAACATGACTTTTGGGCTCCTCCTTTTGTCTCTCATGAGATATTTTTGTTGAAAATAAAAGTCATATTTTGCCACAAATCATGACTTTTTAGGCTCCTGCTTTTGTCTCTCATGAGACATTTTTGTTGAAAATAAAAGTCATATTTAGCCACAAATCATGACTTTTTGGGCTCCTTCTTTTGTCTCTCATGAGACATTTTTGTTGAAAATAAAAGTCATATTTAGCCACAAATCATGACATTTGGGATCCTTCTCTTATCTCTCATGAGACATTTTTGTTGAATGAAAGTCACATTGAGCCTTCAATCAAGACTTTTGAGCTCCTTTTCATTTTCACTTCCACCCAGCAAGTGAAAAGGTAAAACCCAAATTCTTACCCCAACCTCTTCTAAAATCCTATAAAAAGAAGGAGAATTCAAGAGAAAACAAAAGCAAGTCTTAGGCATTTGTGCTATAGGAACATTTTGATTCATCATCTAGCATTCTTATTGTACCATTCTCATAGCATTTTAGCATTATTTTGTGTTATTTAGCATCATTTATCACTTGTTAGTTCATTGCATATTTATTTTTCAGCATTCTCCCATTCTAGAATTGTCACTAAGATGCTAGTTTGAGAGCTATTTTAGCAGTTGTGGTTAGGAAAACATGAGACACTCATAGAAATTACATTCTGATGATGATATCTTGGGTTTACTTTAGTTTTTTGTTAGTCCATTTGCATTCTACACTAAGGTTTCATGAATATGCATTTACACCTTGTACACTTAGTAGACATAGAAAACTATCTTTACTTCTTGAGTGAGCTCGACACCTACTAATTGATAATGATATGAAATTTTGTGTAACATCAAAGACAACACACTATTAATTAATTATATTCAACAAATTTCAAAAGTGACTTCGTAATGTCTTAGGTGATAAGAGGAAAACCAAGATGATTAACCTCCTCCCTTGCTAGCCATGATGAATCTTCTAGTAGCCTCCCTTTCCATTTGACCAGGTATTCCTCATAAGATCTGTTCCTTGTACATTTGCAACCAAAACTATCCAATATCTCCTCAATCTCCTTTGTATCTAATCTAGTAGCTAGAATAGTCCATTACACTTATACAAATTCATCTTCATCACCTCTTTGATAATACTATGTCAAATCTAAAATATTAAATACTCATGAAATGTTCAATTTAGTACACAACTCCACTTCATAAGAAAATCACAAATCAAGCCTTTTCACTATCTTACACAGGCCAAACTTCTTTATCTTCAACTTATTATATGTACCAACTGGAAAAAACTCCTTTCTTAAATGAACCATGACTTCATTTGCAATCTAAAATTTCTTATACCTCCTTTTCACATCTGCCTTAGCCTTATATTGTATATCATCTTTATGATGTGTTTCCTCACCTCCTCATGGATATTCTTCAAATACTCAACAAATTGTTCTACTCTAGCACTATTAATCTCTCATTTATCCAATTGTTCCAATTTATAAGCATTTTTGTTAGAATTATTTAGGATCTAGAAATAATAGTTTACCTAGAATTATTTAGTCAATGATGTCCAATACAAATTTTTCTTCTAATCCTTAATGACACATAACTGAAATTATCACGCATGCAATTGAACCTTAAACAATCATGAAAAGTAAACATGCATCACACCATAACACTAAGGATTTTGATGACCTAGAAACCCTCCAAGAACAAGAAGGTAAAACTGGGGTGGGGATGATACCCTAAAAATAACTACACAATTGATTTCAACCACTTCTGATGGTCTACCCTATTAAAGGCTTGCCCTGTTAAAGGCTTTACACATTGTAAGATGTGACCCTATTAAAGGATTTACATAGAGCTATTAGGCTCACCCAAGTCTATGGGATTTTCAGTCACCTTCTCAAAAGAATCTTTTATCCCTTTTTAAGGATCTCCTATCCTCCTCTCTAAGGATCTCTTTATCCTTCTCCTAAGGATCTCTTTGTCCTTCTCTTGGGGATCTCTTTATCCTTTTCCTGAGGCTTATCTACCTAGCTATTAAGCTAACCTAGAAATGGAGAGTTTTCATACCTAATACAATGGTAAGAAAGTATTAGAAGGGTTTTGACCTAATATAGATTGCAACTTCAACCTTACGAATTTTAGATCACTCTTCAGTCCTTTTCTTTGCGTGGCTTTCCTCCCTTGTAGTGCTGACAGCTTGTTCACCCTTCAAAATCTGTCTCCTTGAGTCCTTCCACTTGTTATGCCAAAGAACTCTATGGTCACTTGATCAATCTCAAAGTCATGATGCTCTATTCTTACTCCTCTTGGCTTCTTCGCATGATCACACTTATGATCGATTCCCTCTCATGCATGCACATTTGATCTCTGACCTGTAATTCCTTATAAAAAATTTATGTTCGTCATTTCTCACTCAAATCTTAATTTTCTCTTGAGAAAACAATATTATTTTTCCCCCAAATTCTTTCTTCTAGAAACTTCATGGTAAATTCATTAGCATTCGCCTTGAAAATGGTTTGCATGGATTACATAGAATTTTGTGACATCTACTCATCATCCCTATCATCCAACTAATTCACAAAATTTGATTTAAGGACCTTATTGCTGATGATCTAGTGAATCTTTGACTTTAACAAATAATGCAACAACTTAGCATCATTGGTTTACTGACGCTCGGCTCCTTCTATGTTACTCAGCTTCTATTTTTATTTATTGGTGCTTGACACCTGAAGAAATTATGTGCAACTTAGCACCTGATCTTTACTCGGTACCTGAAGATCATTCAACACCTAATCTTCACTTGGCACCTGATCTTCACTTGACAAACACTAAGTTGAACTTGCTCAGCTTCAACAGAGAATTTGTTCGGCGCTTATTAGCTAGCTTGGTTTTCTCCAATGAACTTAGTTAATCCTTGCATCTTTGATGTGTCTCATTGTGTCCATCCTTTGTGTCTTAGAGTATGTCATCAATACAATATTTCATCAATAGCTTAGTTGATCCTTATATTTCTTTACAACATCTGAACTTCAACCTTTCTCTAGGTACTCTAGTTACATCTTATTGATTGGCACCTCCTTGTCAATCAACCAATTCATAATATTTGGATCACTTAAGCAATTGTCATTCCTAGAAGTAGAAAGTTTGACATCAATGACAAAAAAATGATTGAAACATTCTTTAATAGTTCCATTAATTTTCATTCATGATCTTTTCAATCATTTCCAACAATTTCTAATGTTATAAATGCTTTAGAACAACTGGGGGGGGGGGGGGGGGGTGTGAATCATTTATTCAAGGTCCAAATGTCCAAGTAAAACTTTTTGTCAAGTAAATTGAGCCTATTAAACTATTCATTCATCCAAGCTTAAACTTTTCTAGTTAGCAAGTTACTGTAAATCAACATGCAAAGATAACACCTGAAGAATCAACACATAACACAATGATTTATGTGAAAACCCAATTCGAGAAAAACCACCAGTAACATGCTCCTCAATTCTCACTCTTCTAAAGTGATGCCCTATGAAAGCCCTACCCTAGATTTTCTATAACACACTATTAAATGTGACTTGGTTAAAAGATTTAACCACCCTATTAGAAGTGGGCCTAGTTAGAGGTCTTTAGAACATTCACTTGGAATACCACCCTATTAAAGGATTTACAAATGGATGTTACACCAACATAAGTCCATAGTATTTTTACCCTAACCAATACAATTGCTAGAGAGTAATAATAAGGGGTGTTGACCTGATTTCAATTCACAACCTATCTTGTAGATTTTAGATCACTCTTTAGCTCATAACAATGCCTGGCTTTCAGTCTTTGCAGCTCTGATAGCTTGTCCTCCTTTCAAGCTTTGTCTCCTTGAGTCTCCATGCTTGATATAATAGTGCAATCATCTCTTTCTAACAAGTTATCAAAGTAGGGTCTCAGTGCTCTATTCTTCCTTCTCCTTGATACCTTCTCCTTGACACCTTTCAACCACTTCGCAGTTTGGCACTCCAACAACTCTTGCTTCTTGGTCTATGAATTCTTAAATAGAAGTCTAGAATTACTTTTCTCACTCAATTATCCCCTCCTTCAATTTCATTTTGAATGGATTAGGTAGGATTCGTTGAATCTAACCCATATTTTTCTTCTTCCAGAAACATCTTAAAGAATCCTCTTGAATTTTCTCAAAAATAGTTTACATAAAATTTTGTGTAACTAACTCATCATCCTTATCCTCTGACTAGTTCACAAAATTCAAGGTAACAGACTTGTTGGCTTAGATTTGGCAAATCTTTGAATTTTTCAATAATGCAGTAGCTCAACACTATTGAAATTCTAATGCTTGACACATACTGTGTTGCTCGGCATCAACTACATTTTATTGATGCTTGGCATCCACTAAGTTTTTCTATCACTCAAAACCTATTAATTTTCTTAGCACCTAAACACAATCAACTCCTTTTGTATCACTCAACACATACTAGAATTTTTATTTGCTTGGATCTAACTAAAAAATCTACTCAGCATGAACTAGCTTTCTTGACACTCACTAATGAACTTAGTGAAGCTTTGCAATTAACCTTGTTACAACTTATTATTCCAATGTTTATAAGTGTGGCTAACCTCTATCTCTTCAAGTATATTATTAATAAATCATTTTATCATTATCTTAATTGATCCTTGCACTTCATTACAAAACCATAACTCAACCTTTCCCTTAGGTGCTCTTGTTAAATCTTGTTGATTAAATCATCTTCATCAATCAACTAATTGATAGTGCTTAGATCCTATAAGAAATTGTCATTTCAACAACTAGAAAGTTTGACATCAATGACAAAACAATGATTGAAAACATTTTTTATTAATCATCTTCCTCCTTCTCAACAATCTTCCTCTTTGACAATGATTTTTTTCAATCAGATTTTGAACATTTGGGACTACTCCCATATACAATAAAGAATGATGATTTACCAGTACTCCTATTAACAAAATTATTATATGTAAATTTTTTCTATGGTAAAATTAGATCCCATCCTTTTGGTTTGTCTCCAACCAAGCATCTCAACAAGTTTCCCAAACTGTGATTCACAACTTTTATCTATCCATCAATCCATGGATAATGTGATGAACTTAACTTCAAATTTGTCTTCAAATTTTTCCATAATGTATGCCAGAAATACCTAACAAATTTTGTATCTTAATCAAAAACTATATTCTTTGGCAAACCATGTAGTCTTACCACTTCTCTACAAAATAACTCTGCCACATGAACACCATCAGTAGTCTTCTTGCAAGGAATAAAATGTGCCATCTTTGAAAACTTGTCAAGCACCAAAAAAATATAATCATACCTATGCTTTTTCCTTGGTAGTCCAAGAAAAAAGTCCATGCTAACATCCTCCCATCACTTCTTTGGTATAGGTAATGAATGATGCAACCCTATATTTTTCTTCACTCCTTTCACCATTTGACATACTCTACAACTTTGTACAAACTTCTTCACATCTTACTACAATTGCGGCTAGTAATAATTCTTAGCAACCAAAGCTATGGTTTTATCTCTACCAAAATTTTTAGCCAATCCTCCACTATGCTTCTCCTTGACGAGGTTCTCTCTCATTGAACTTCTTGGAATACATAGCTGGCTTTCTTTAAACAATATGCTATCTTGGATCATGAAATCCATTCACTTTGTCCCATCAAGTGTAATAGGTTTTGTACAAGCCTTTGATGCTTCACCAAAATTAGGGTCATCTAGATACAAAGTACTGAGGTCTTTGAACCCAACCACCTTTATTTACATTTCTATCAACAAAAGTTGTCTTCTACTAAGAGAATTTGCAACTTTTTTAGACTTCCCACTCTTGTGCTTCAAAAAAAATGTATAACTCTACAAAAACTCAACCCACTTCAAATGCCTTTTGTTGAATTTCCCTTGACTATTCAAATATTGCAAAGCTTGATGATCAGTATAAAAAAGAAACTCGTTAGGAAGAAGATAGTGTCTCCACTTCTTCAATGCTTGAACTATAGCTGAAAATTCCCAATCATAAACATAATAATTTATTTTTCCATCATTCAACTTCTCATTATAATAAGCATCAAGTCTACCTTCTTGGCTCATAATAGCTCCTATTGCAGTACCACCAGCATCACAATCTACTTGAAACACCTTGTTAAAATTAGGAAGTGCTAAAATAGTTTGCTTACTAACTTTCTATTTCAAGTGATTAGAAATCTTATCTACTCCTATAGTGCACTTAAATTATTTCCTATCCCCTCTCATTGTTTTAGTCAAGGGTCCACATATACAACTAAAACCTCTTATTAACTTTTTGTAAAAAAGTGGCCAGTCTATGAAAAGATCTTACCTCTATCACACTCTTTGGAGTAGCCATTCAAGGATAACCTTCACTTTCTCTTGGTCCATTTTCAGACTTCTACTGAGACTACACATCCTAGATACACCAACTCCTTCTTTACAAAACTACACTTCTTCAAGTTTATTAGTAAGTTTTCTTCCCTTAACTTATCAAACACCTTGCAAATATGAATTGAATATTCCTCTAATGTCTTACTAATGATCAAAATATCATCTATGTAAATCATGCCAAACTTACCTAGAATCTCCTTCAGTACCTCATTCATGAACCACATGAAAGTGATTAGAGCATTGGTTAGCCCAAAAGGCATGACTAACCACTCGTACTATCCTTCTTTGGTCTTGAAAGTAGTCTTCCACTCATCACCTTCTTTGATATGAATATGATGGTATCCACTTTTTAGATCTATCTTTTTTGAATCCTTAGCTCCACTCAAATAGTCCATAATATTATCCATCCTTGGCAATAGAAATCTATACTTGATTGTGATCTTGTTGATAGTTTGAAAATTTGTGCATATCCTCCATTCTTCATTCTTCTTTATTGATAATATGGCTGGTATAGAACATGTACCAAGACTCTCTTGAATCAACCCCTTTTGTAACAACTCATGAAATTGTTAGTTCAACTCTTCACTTTATGTTGGTGTCATTCTTTGCATTGTCTTGCTTGGCAAACTGGCTCCTAAAATCAAATCCATTTGGAGATTGATCTTCCTCATTGGGGGAAATCCATCAGGGATACAATATTAGAAAACCCTCCTAACATATCTACGACTTCTATAGGTAGCTCCTCTACTTCTTCTTTACTATCTTTTAGAATGATAAAAAAACACATATGCTCATGCTTCATACCTTTGATAAAATATTTTCCATCAACAAATCATATTCTAGCAACACTACATACCTTTTCTTTTTTATCCTTCAACAAATTCAACTTATGTTTCAGTTCATCCTTGGTCAGAGTGTAGGTATTCGCATTCCCATTGTGTATAGCATGCCTATCAAAATGCCATGGCCTACCTAGTAACATATGACATATGCCCATATGTATGATATCACATAGTACCTCATCGTAGTAGCTTCCAATAATGAACTTCATTGAGAACTACTCATTGACCATGACCTTGTGGTCATCTTGCACCCAAGCAATATGGTATGGTTGCAGGTGTATCTTTTCAGCTTCAACTTGGTGACCATCATTTCTAACACCGTATTTTGAGTACTTCCACCATCAATGATCATATCACAATACTTATCTTCACATCTACACCTTGTGTGAAACATGATTCTTCTTTGATCAAGTTCATTCTCACCACTTATTAGGACTCTTCTATTAATTAGGACTTCTCCTCCTTTAGCACCTTCATAATGTGATGATCTAGTATCTTCATCAACATGTGCAACTCTCATCTGGCCTTCTATTCTTTGATCTATCCTTCCTTGGCACTAGGTACATTCAAATGCTTTATGCCCTTCTTCTCCATAGTGAAAATATTTCCCATGGAAGCCTCCTCTTCTATATCCTTTTCCTGTACCTCTTCCTCTTTGATCTCTATTGTTATAATTGTTGGTTTTTTTCTTTTGATTTAACTATTAAACACCCAAGTTTGTGAACAACATCTGGTTACAATAGTTGGAAATTTTTTTTTAAATGAATAACTTCCCTCTAAATTCCTTGGTATAATTCCCTATTGTACCGTGATTTGCAATCAATTATGTTTTCTTCTAAATCTAAAATGGGGTATGTTCTTATCCTGAGAACAAGAGAGGTAAACCAAGCTAGGCCTAAATAGGGGCTAACTTAGGCAAGATTGGTATTTTAAGAGTTGGTATTTTAAGTCCATAAATTCACACATCTTATAAATTCATAATATTTAATTGTTTAGTAATGCATGCTAACTAAAAGTAAACAAATATCAGCAAGAAACTAACCATAGAGAATGAAAGAATCACTTCAAATAAAACACAAAGAGACTTCTCTTGAACCTATGATAATAATACTATTATCTTCAGTTTGCTACTTCAAAATAGGGGAGTGAAACTTTGTTTATTCCTTGATTAAATTCAGATGAAAGAGAAAATGTAAAATTAACATAAAATAGAATGGAAAGAAAAATAATTGATAAAAAATAACATTCAATTATCTTTGCAACATCAAGTATTTCACACAAAAATTAGCCTAACTTTTATTAATCTTTCAATCCAGTACATATAGGATTCCAAGAATACCATTACAAAAGGAAACTTGAATCGATTCATCTCCTCAGAATGACAAATGGAAAGGAGCCAATTCATCCATTATAATCATTGCATCAAAATATAAAAGGGGTGAGATATGAATCACTTTTTCTTCTTTCCCTTCTCTAACTTTTCCTTATAGGCCTTGGTGGCGATAATGATTGCAATAAATTCTTCATGTCTATGAACATGTGCATTGGTGTATTTCAAGAGCCACTTGGAATTCTCTTTGGCTAAATCTTTGACATCATTCAGTTACTCTAGTATCTCCTCCACAACTATGTTTACAAACTTGCCAAGTTTTTAGAGCTCAGAAACTCTATTATGTTGATTGGAAGATATCCCTATAAGGGTATCTATGTAACTGGAGAAGTTCTTTTGCATGATAGCTACTCCAATTATCCCCTTTCCTTGTCCACTAGTCTAGGAATCTATATGTAGACCTTTTAAGAGTTCATAATCTCTATCTTGATCTTTTTTTACTCTAGCCTCTATTTCTTTAAGTCCTTCCTCTACTACCAGGACCATCTCAAACTTGAATTGCATACCTTGAAGCCACTTAAACAAAGGCTTATCCCCCTTAGGAAAGATCTTTTCTTCCACAACCTCCTTAGCTTATATATGGATAATCATCTTTAGTAAAGAGACACAATATTTACTCTTAACTTTCTCTGCTACTAGGGTGGCTATAATTGTCAAAAGTTTTCCTTCTCTATTTTGAGCCTCAGTATTGCATTGTTGATCTTCTCTATAATGACAAGTCCTTCTAACTTGAGTTTTCTACTCCACTCTCTACCAATTTTCCTAAAGTGTTTATCTTCATGGAGATCAGACATGAGTGCTTGGACATCAGTAGTAGTAGGATCACTAGTAATTGACATTCTAGAGATGTTTGCCAACAGGGTGATCAACTACCTGATAAAGTTGTTAATGTCATGGATTTTTGCCTTAATTCTAATTTTTGATAATTTAAGGCTTTTGAGTTGTCCCTCTATTACCTCATTTGTTCACTTCCATAAGAAAACCTTGGTGTCATGTTTGACCTCCCTGAGATCCATAGAATGTAGTGAAATATCATCTCTAGACATATCTTCGATTCTTCCTTCTTTAGTGAATGCTAGAAAACTTTTGGAAGGGGTGAGAATACTTAGAGGAAGAACAACATTGTAGAATTAAGTTGACTAGAATAGAGTATCAACACTTTAAACAAAGTTATATTAGATAAATAAGGATCAGATCAAATTGGATAGAACAAGGATCTAAGATCAGGAATTAAAGATTGTAAGTAATCAGGTCAATGCATTCTATTATACTTTCTAGCCATTGTATTAGGAGAATGAAAATCCTATTAAGATAGGTTGGTTTAACATCCATGTTGTAAATCATTTAATAAGGTGACATTCCAAGTGAATGTTTGTAAATCCTTTAGATAGGTCACTTTTAACAAGGTGTAAAGCCTTTAACAGGGTAGGCCTTTCACAGAGAAGACCATTGATGGTTGTAAAACTTTGTAACCTTAGCCAATTACATATTGCTGTAGTGATAAGTTGTGGGTATCATCCCCACTCTAGCTTTACCTTCTCATTTTGGAGGGTTTCTAGGTGATCAAATCTTGTGTTATCTATTTTCATGCATGTCTTTATTTTCATGTTAATTCAATGCGTTATATACATGTGAATAATCTTAGTTAAAAGTTTTAGAGGGTAAAGTTTGGTACGTCTGATTCACTCCCCCATCATAAGTAAATCTTTCCACTTGTAAAATTTTCAACAATTGGTATCAAAGCCTAGTTCTCACAAGGAGAAGCTTTACAACTTGGAGAAAAAGATCTAGAAATGGAAGTCTACAAACGTGAGAAGATCATAGAGAATCAGGAAATTGAGATACAACTCATTCTATATTCTCTCAAAGAAGCAAGTGAAGAATTGAGGAAGTCCTTAAAGAGAAGGAGAGAGATTTCCATAGCTAAGAATGATACACAGTACAAGGAGATTGGCACCTCAAAAGTGTTTGCAAATGGAGATTCCAAGGAGTTTGATGTAGTAATGGCAAATCTGATGGAGAAGAATAGAGCTCAAGCAAAAGAAATTAGAACTCTCAAGATTGAACAAGAATCTCAATCCATGATGCTTTGTGAAGTAACCAAATAGAAAAAAAGAGCCATTGAAGATAAGGCTATGATAGAAGATGACAAGAGAAACCTTGCTAATAGATTGGAGGAAAAGTCAATTGAGCTTGCATGAATTTCCAATATACAACTAGACACCCTAAGCTAGATGATGAATGCACATCATGAGTTGAATATCAAAGACATTGAGATCTCCACATTGAAGATGCAAAATGAACAATTGCAAAATGATTTGACAAGAGAGAAGGAGATTATAGAGAGATTCAAAAAATCTAATGAGGCCATCAAGTACTTTGAATAGCTATTGAAATCATCAAGATCTAGTAATGACATTTTAGGACTAGGATACACCAGCATTGAAGAAGGTGAGTCATCAAAGATTGGATAAGAAAGAAGTGAAAAAGGTAAGAACACAAAAACCACTTGTCACTTTTGTGGTAAAAAGGAACATACCTATAATGTGTGTAGGAGTAAGAACACCAATCAACATGGAAAACCAAAAAATATGGGTGTTCATTAGAAGTACAACCAGGCCCATGATTGCAGGACTAGAACCATAAAGACACCAAGATTTGAAGGCCACTACTATAATTGCAAGAAGTATGGACATAGAGCTTTTGAGTGTAGATCAAAGTCTATGTGGATACCTAACTAACCAATAAGGTCAAATACTAATGGACATCATTACAATTGGGACTACAACACTAGGCATCTTTGTCACTACTCTTAAAAGTATGGATACATCCCTAAAAATTGGATAAGAACACATCTTAGAGGAAGATACAATAGATGGTTGAGCCAAAATACATGCTTTAGTTATTTGAAGACTGGTCACATTAGCAAGAACTGCCCAACAAGGTCAAAGGCACCCAACTTAGAGTTCAACAAAGAAAAAGGAAAAGAAGATGTTGAACACACTCAAGGATAAATGAATAAAACATGGAAGAAGAAATATGGAGGGAACACATTCAGTGAAGAGATCACTTGACTTAAAATGTCAAGTGGTCACACTTTATCCAACTAAACAAAAGAAGGTACGTGGAACTAATATACAAAGCTTTATTATACATCAGTTCCTAGATAACTAAGTATTGAAAAGGAGAGATCAACATGAATAGAGTTGCAAAGTTAAAACTTCAAGCTTTCACAAGTGTTGTCCTCAGATGCTGAGTAAAATCCTAGTATATTATGGGTTGTCTACCAAAGTCAGTAGAAGCTGAGTGATTAGTTGTAGTCAAGTTTAGTAGTGGAAGCTGAGTAAAGTAGAATTGCTTAAGGGGCTGAGTGGATAGTTGTAAACACACTAAGCATTAAATGCTATGAAACAAGAGTATATGATTGCATTTTGAATCATTTTTCACCATTGCAAATAAAGAGAAAAGACAAAAAAAGTGTAGAACAATTTCCAAGCAGAGAATCAAGCATTTGAGTATATTTTAACTCAGATTCATCATAGTTTCAACAAATCAAAGTATTTACATTTTTTTCAAGCTATGAAGTTTTGAAATTTCTTTGTGTTGAAACCCTAGATTGCACAAATGGCTTCCATTTCTAGAAAACCCCAAGAAAAAGAGTCATTTGAAGATCAATTATTGTCAAATTAAGTGAAGAAACCTAATTTTCAACCTATCCCTGAAGTTTCCTATAAAAATAACCCTACCAAAGCCTTTTTGTAATTCCTTCTAAGGTTGTAATGGTCCAAGATGTTAGGAGATGCTAGAACTACAAAATAGGTGCTATTGGAGACATGAAAATCAGGGAGGCATATGACAAGTTGTACAAGAACTGGGTCTTGCAAGAATAGTTTCAAATCATTGAGAAGAAGGGCTTAACCTGTGCCCTAGATTTCCCTACTATTTTTAGCAGTGAATGGATTAGAATTGTACTCAGTAGGATACATGATGGTAGCTTATGGTTAGAAGATGGGCTAGTCAAATTATCAAAAAGGATTATTCATAGGGTAATAGGGTATCCAACCCTAGATCAGCCTAAAACCCTAAGGAGTGACTCCAAAGAAGCTATTGAGAAGAATACTGGAGCCAAGTGGAATAAGAGAGGCATGACCATTGATAATATTAAGGATCCTCTTGTTGATTTTGTTGTCAGAGTCATATCCCACAAGTTTTACCAATCTAGTAGGCTCAATAGTGTTCCTTGTATTGTAGTGGATGTTGGTTATAAACTTGTTAAAAAGGATCATACTTATGATCTAGCTAAATTGCAATGACAATAGATCAATGACAATTTGGGAGCTATAAGAAGAACAAAGGGAGCTCAATGTAAGTTTGGAGCAATTTTGATATGTATATTCTTCTATGTACGAAATGAATTCCCCTATTTTGGAAAGGTTAGTTGGAAGACAAATAGGTCCATAGTAGCCTAGGTAAATGAATACATAGAACAAATGGGAGCCAATTTTGAAACAATCATGACCAACTAATTTTGAAGATTTGAAGAAATCAATGAAATAGAGACTTAGGATTCCATGCTCACTTGTGAAACAACATATAAATTTTTTTTTTTCTTGTTGATATTGATTACACCTACATTCAAGTAGTGATACCAAGGGTAAGATGGCTTAGGGCACTTGGTTATGAGATAAATATTGATGAGGCATCTACAACAATAACAACACTACTTACAAAAGAAGTAGATAAAAGTGCCCAAAATTTTGGTACATACGATGTAGTACGATCTAAAGTAGATATGGAATTGAAGTCTAATTCTACACTCATGAAAAAGGACAAATTAGTCAAAAAGCTCAAGGCTAAATTTGGAGAAGGAAGATGAAAAGCAAAGGAAGAAGAAGATGATGAAGATGGATAGAAATAGGTAAAAGAGCTACTAGCACTAACCCAAGACATGGGTGAAGATGTCAAAGAAGTAGAAGGTGCTGAGGAGGAGAAAACCAAGGAAACACCTAAGGAAAAGGCAAAGAAGAGGAAAGCATAGAAATAGCATGTTTCTTAGCCCAAAGGCAAGAAGAAAGCAAAGACAAGCCCAACAAAACCTATAACAAGAGTAGATACAAGGGCTACAAAAACGATGGCAAAGGAACAAGAAAAGAACGAATCCATAGAGGAAGGAGGACCAATAAAGAAGAAACAAAGGAAAAAATATGTTGCACGTCCAGAGTCAGATGAAGAAAGGATAGAGTTAGGTGATAATGGACAATTCAAAGTGGTAAGTCATACCACTAAGTCTGATCTAGAGAATATATGTGACAATATAAGAGATAATGTAGACATGTTTGGATTGAAAAGTATTGACTTTAATAAGTTAAGCAGAGAAGAACAAAACATAGTGAAAGAATTAGTATACACTATGATGTCAAAGTTCAACAATACTCCATTTGAACTTGATAATACTATGCTTAAGGAGTTATATTTCATTATAGAGAATAAATGGCATTGTTGCCTGAACATGGAAAAATAAATAAGAGAGTCAACATAGGCTCATGTGATGCCTAAACTCACAAAAGGTCAAATAAGTAAGGTAAGTAAGAAGCATGGGAGAAAATTTGCACCCAAATAGAAAGCATTCAATATTTTGCTAAAGAAAATTGAAGATGTTGTGAAGAAGTCCACTCTCATGTGGAAAGTAATTTTTGGTCTCTAGAAAATTAAGGAAGGACAAGAAGATCCCTTTGAGGGAAGGAATGATGAAGATAATGAAGAAGAAAGAGAAAAGAAAAAGAAAAGATAGATGTTGTAGTGGAGAGGGAAAGACAAAAAGATGACATGATATAATAACAAAGAGATCAAAGTGTGCAAGACACACAAATACTACCTCCTATCCCTCCACATGTAACACCTACACCTATAGAGAAAATAATTGTAAAGGATGTTGCTAACACCTTTGGTCAAAACATCAACCCATTGACTATAGAGGACTTTAGAAAGATCCTTCACCAAACTAGTCCGCAATCACAACTATGTACTAATCTAGTCTTGGTGAGTGTAGAGGAACTTCAAAAAGCTATAGCTAAGATAGAAAAGGAGAAGGTAAATCCATTAGAACCACCTTCACATACTTCAATAGCTACAAGTGGTCAACGACAAGAGTGAGCAGTACAAGATGCATTAGCTAGGGTTGGCACCACATTCATAGTGACTTCAACTAGTGAGAAGCAAGCAAAGGAGAAAATAGGATAGAAGCATATCTTTTTTCCTACAACACATAGTCAAGGTGCACTCCATTATATCACTATAATTGATCAAGGTAGAATTAAAGAGGACAAGGAAGAGAGACCTAAGGAAAAGGAACAAGAGGAAATTCAAACATTTATAAATGTTCCTACTATAGGGACTCCCATTAGAACAACACAATAGCTGAGAATTGATGCAGTACCTCTACAAATATTAGCACCAATCTTGAGCTCTACCAAGGTAGCAAAGGTACTTCACTATGGAGACCCTGCACTTGATGAGGAGATAGTCATTCCAATATGTGACTATAAAACTATGAGTATTGATCAGATTAATGAAATGCAAGAGGCACTAGAAAAGAAGAAGAAACAATAGATACTTAGGAATGAGTATAGACAAAGGAAAGCTCTAATTGAAATCAAAAACATCTTTCTTGATGCATTTAGGTTACAAGTACCTGATGAGACAAAGCCCATAATAGAGCAATTATCCAACATAGTGGACCAGGTACAAATTGAAGACCTAGGAAGGCAAATGAGAAAATATCTAGTGAGATAACACTTTCTCAAGTAGAGTTGTCAAAGAAGGTAAAAAAGGTTCAAGTAGTACTTGAGAATAAATTCTTACTATACTCCAAACTATGTGATTCTTCATACTTCACACAAGAGACCAGCCAAAGGATATTAAGCTTGGAGAGGAACCTTAAAGTATCTAGCATGTAGCTACCAAAGGATCCATCTCAAAGTGAGAAGCGTTTTGCTACAATACTTCACACAGAAAAGGAATTAGTTGTACTCACATCAGACAAGGCAAAAACCAAGGCCACACTAATATAAATCCAGTCTGCCATAACCCCCCACATGGAAGTTGTGCACAAAGAAATGGCCTATGTAGAGAATGTCTTGAGGAAAGATCCCAATATTTCTTACATTAGAAGGCCTATTTCACCTTGTAGTAGAGATAGCCATCCAACTAAAAGCACTAGAAATTGCATTGGACAATTAGGATGTTGGTCTAAAAATCATTATGGAGGTAACCAAATCCTTTTTGGCTAAGTATTCAATTCATTCATAGAACCCTTTGACATAAGTGTCAAAAAGGGGGAGATGACACATTATGCAAATTTTTGGTGTAAATAATTATTTACTTATTACATTTACTTAATTTTATTTAGGCTTATGCATTATTTAATTATTTTGCATTATTTTATTTGTGAGACACTTAGGAGTTTGTGCACTCTTGTGAGTTGTCATGTAGAAAACACAGAAGTAGGCAACTCTATTTTAGCACATGGTGTCTACAACACTTTTTTTCATGTCACACCCTTGTAGGCTTATCCTCACATCATTGCACATACTTTCATGCTTAATGGAGGATAACCCATATCTAGTGGAAATGTGCTTAGTTGCCTTATCCTTTGGTTGTTTCTAGAGACATTCTAGGTGCTTCCTAAGAGGCCTTTATATATAGGCACTCCTAGTGTGTTGAACATCACATTCTGAACAGAGCAATGTATTCGGACATACTTTGATTAATTGATCATGTCCATTTTTGGTCTATTGTGTGCTTGTGTTTGAGTTTTTAGTTCCTAGATGAATTTTGCCCTTAGGAAAATTCTTACAAAAATAATTCATATTGAGGGCGATAATATTTTAAGACACCCAAAGGGGGAGATAACCAAAAGGGGGAGATATAATAAATTGGGGGAGATAATAAAATTTTGAGTTTTGGGGAGATAAGGAGATAAAGCCAAAAGGATATAAAAACTGCAAGGGAAGATGTGGGAAAAGGGAGAGTAAAGACAAAGTAGATAGAAATAGGGTAGAAAAGGGAAGGAATGAAAAGGTAGAGATAAAGAGTATTAGAATAATCAACATGAGACAAATCTAGCATAAGGAGTTTTGGATACAAATGGCAGATCAGCTTAGTGGGAGTTACAAATTTTGAGGTATATAGTCTTCTACAAAATTTTGAAAAAGTTTTTGAAATTTTGTGTATATGCCAAACAAGATGAACATTATACTCATAAAGACTAGATTCATAATGTTTAGTGAAGTGTTTTTGACACTCATGTCAAAGGGGGAGATTGTTGGTCTCAAATTGGTTTTGACAATTAAGTGTCAACACACTTAAGAAATTTCTAAAGTTGATGTCGAGTATAATATAGACGTCAAGCTATAGTATGTGCCAAGCCAAAAATTCAATAGGTGCCAAGTTATTCAAGTGCTAAGAAAGTTTCAAGTGTTGAGTGACAATTGATACCAAGCTAGTATATGTACTGAGCTAGAACATGACAAGCAGGATAGAGCTAGTATAGGTGCCGAGCAATATAGAGTTACTATAGGAGCTAAGCAAGACAAAAATCTTGTATGAGCTAAGCATCAAAAATCAATGAGTGTCAAGTAGCACATAATTATCATAAGAGTTTGTACCCTCAAAAACTTAGATGTAAATCATTTTTGAGCTAACTCAAGATGAATCTCAAAGGATCTTAAGGAGAAGATCAAATCTTTTTAATTTCCTATGAAATCAATATAGAACCAATCTAAAAAATAGAAGGAATTGGGCGAGAAAGATGGATGAATATTGATTGTAGATTCATACCTAAACCTAAGTCTCAAAACCTTTATAAGGAGGTCAAAACCCTTATAAGTGAAGTTTGTGAAGGGGTAAGAAGACTTAGAAAAAGAATAGCATTGCAGAATCAAGTTGATTAGAACAAAGTATCAACACTTCAAATAGAGTTATATCAGATAAAGAAGGATCAGATCAAATTGGATAGAACAAGGATCTAAGATTAGAAATTGAAGATTGTAAGTTATCAAGTCAACACATTCTACTATACTGTCTAGCCATTGTAGTAGGAGAATGAAAATACTATGAAGATAGGTTTGTTTAACAGCCATGTTGTAAATCCTTTAATAGGGTGACATTCCAAGTGAATGTTTGTAAATCCTTTAGATAGGTCACTTTTAATAGGGTATAAAGCCCTTCGCAAGGAAGACCATTGATGGTGGTCAAAATTTGTAACCTTAACTAGTTACATATTGTTGTAGTGATAAGTTGTTGGTGTCATCCTTACCCTAGTTTTACCTTCTCATTTTGGAGGGTTTTTGGGTGATCAAATCTTGTGTTATCTATTTTCATGCATGTCTTTATTTTCATGTTAATTCAATGTGTTAGATGCATGTGAATAATCTTAGTTAAAAATTTTAGAGGGTAAAGTTTAGTACCTATGATTCACCCCCGTCTTAGAAGTAAATCTTCCCACTTGTAAAATTTCAATAGCTATGAGGCAAGAGGGCAAGAGTGCCTACACCATCTTTTAATTCCTCCACCTTCTCCTTCTTAGCTTTTGATGGATTTTTGATCACTAGAAGGGAGTCGTCCTAAGATGTCTTAGCTAAGGGAATTATTTTTTGGGAGGTTGATCACCTCCATCTAATGGTTGTGCTGGACCTTTGATAATGGCCAAGGTTGCACCTTATGTGCCACCCTAGGAGGAGGAACCACTACAGCTCTTGGAGAAACTTGACCATTTGTGCTTTTTCTCTAACTCCTTCTAGCTATGGTCCATTTGACCCATTTTTTGGTCCTTTTGTAGATTTGATCCATCATTATATGTAGCTCTTCCCTAGAATCCTCATAAGGTTGTGAGCCTATTGGAGTGCTTCTTAGCTTGGTTAGGTAAGTATTGGTATACATTTTCTAGCCATCATCTTCTACTCCTTCTACATTAATATTGACTTTGTACATTTTAACTTGATCGATTGTCAGTCTAGTGAAGGCAAAATCATAGCTCTCAAACTCATTCTTGCAATCGGCCTAGTAATCCTCAATGGTGGTAATAAGCTTGATTACACTTCCAATTTGTAAAACATCTCTTGTGTATCCATTTGGGTCAAACATGGGCCTCTGGACTTTGTAAATTTCTAATTTATACTTCATTTCAAACACCCTCAACATGTTATTAGCATCCGAATGGGTGTTATAGTTAAAATCCCCCACCTTCATAAAGAATTCATACCATTTATTCTTCAAACTCCCACTCAACACTTCACTTGAAAGACCTGCCACACAATCTTGATCAACATGATCATATCACTAGGATATCTTGGTAGCTTCAAGGGGAAACCATCAAAAGCTACAAGAAACAAATAATGAAAGAATAAGAATTGGATGAAATAACTCCCAAATTGGCTGATGACTGCCATGATTTTAAGGTTCCTTGTAGCTCCCTACAAATCCTCATGGTGAATGCATCATTAACTTTTATATACTCTACATAGCTATTTCTCAACTGTAAGCATGGATAAAACTCATAAGGTTTTAGATCATCAAGAAAAAAATTCACTGTTGGGAGGCTTGGCCATAGTTGTAATGAGGCAAACATATAGATGTGGAATGAGGACATATATAATGTATTGTAAAATTTTTTAGTATAGAGAGCATTGGACATAATTTTGCTTACCTCATGAGCCCAATCAATATATTGGGTGTCAATGAACATGACTTACACTAAAAAGAAAAGATACTCAATGAAATTCAAATTTTCTACCTCACCTTTCAATCTATGGAGGAAGGCCAAGATATCGATAATCTCAGGTTTGAGATTAGTCCCAAATAGGATCTTAGGAACCTTACTGTTAGTGCTTTATGGTTTTTGGAACCATGTTTGCATGATTTTTTTCCTCTCGATCATCTTCTTTGTGGAGAACTCAAAAATGACTCCTCTAAAGGTCAAGTCTAAGAATTCTTCTTGTCTAAAGGCAATTTAGTATAGTTTTCCTATCAATTGAAATCAACACCATGTCATCTGGTAGCACAATCTACCTTGTCTCTGGGTTGTAATGATTTATATACTCATAGATTAAATTTGGGGCCTGTACCGTAGTCAAAAAACCAATTGCCTCAACCAACCCACACCCTCGGAGCTTCTCAGTGATAAGATGAATCTACTTTGACTTCATTCTCTTTTAAAAATATTTCATGTCATAAAAAACAAGAGAGGTATCTATAAAATTCAATGATTGGGATTTGATTCTATTCAAACCATCAAAACCTACAAAGTTGGTGGCCTTGGTTTTGAGAGAAAGATTTGAAATAAGAAATTGGAAGGAATGGCTAATACAATAGATACTAGATTTTTGAAAAATTTATGCACATTAACAAAATAGCAGTTTAAAGAAAGAGTCGTAGTTTACTCAACTGTTCATGTTTCCATATATATGGGAGCTTGAATTCATCCCTTGATCTTCAAGATTCTTGCCACATGAATGAATTGGAGTAGAGATCTATTGTAATAGTAAATGTGAGGTTTTAATAGATATCCAGGGGTCTTTTCACTATTCTATTGGTTCAACAATAATTTTCTATCTCCCCATAACTTACTTTCCCATTTTCTTTCAAGTTTTGGGAAGTTAAAAATAGAGTACTCCATGGGAAAATGTCTGCTAAGTTGAATTCTGATCATCAAATCTTTTCCATAATGGTTAGATTCTTTATATTATCATTTTGAGACATTTTATGCACAAATTGCAGATCCAACCTAACCACCAGCTTTATTTTCTCTAGAATATGGGAAATTATCTTTATGGGTTGAAGACTTACCGAGGAGAAGACCATTTCCATTTCTTTTCCACCATTTCCTTTCTTAATTGAACTTTAGATAGTGTGAAGATTCTATATTAGCCCACTTATCATTTCTTTTCACTCTAAACTTCCCTTTTGAAAAACCAACTTCATGGGTTGAAAACTTGCTGAGAAGAAGTTCGTTCTGAGTTTTTCGTCAAGGATAATTATGAGAGCCATGAAAAATCTTAACATTTTTTGAAGTCATATTCACAAAGTAAGAATTGATTCACCATAGGATACCTTTCTATTTTTATGTTTTTGATCCATGTGTGGCATTTAGTGTCTTTTACAAGAAATCATCTTCATGGGTTGAAAATCCATTAGGGAGAAGTTGATTTTTGAATTTCTACAAGCTTCTATTTCCTTTGAAAAAGTGATAGGATGAAAGTGGATATAACCTGTAATTGATCATTGAATGAGTAACATGAATCTCTATTGAACAAGGAATTAACCTACCCGTAAGATCACTTCAACAAAATGGAGAACCACCTGGCTATGAAATGGGGAGAAGGGGAAAATGAGAAATCTGATGGAGGCTCAGTCCAACTAAGAGGGCTTAGACCTAGCTTCAATAACAACTAGGAACTCACTCTTCTCACTATAATACAAGTGTTCACTTTTGCTAATTAGTTAGAAGATGAAAAATGGGGCAACACTGATCATCAAAACAATGGAATTGTTTCCACTCTAGTTCTGACTGCTACTCCCAACCTCATCCATGTTCTTATGATCATCATTACAAACTCCATAAGATTATCCACTAGATCTTCCACTACAACCTCTTCCATTGTTCTTGTTGTCAAATTTCTTGCTCAGTTTTCCCTCAACTCTCAGGCCAAACTAGTATGCCTCCTTAATACTATTCATTTGAACCAAGCTCAACTCATCCTAAATTCTTGGCATTAACCCATTAAGATAATTGGAAAATTTCTCCTTATTAGCTTTTGCATGGCTAGTTCTAATGATATCTTGGTAGAAATCTTTGGTATACTCTTGAATAGATTTTTTTGCTTGCTTCAACCCTTGCATCTTCTTTAACAGATCAAGCTCATAATTCACGAGATTGAATTGTTTCTTTAGTTTAGCTATTACTTGATCCCATCTAGTGAATTTGTCTCTTCCCTCTCTATTTACCTTCAATTGAACCTCCTGCCACCATATCTTTGCATGCCCCTTCGGTTTTGTCTGTGTAAACTTGACTCTATCAAGATCCTCAATATCTTCATACTTAAAGCAATCCTTCAATTCAATGATCCAATCAATCAACTCCTTTGGGTTAAGATTTCTTAAAAATGTGGGATCTTAAAACTTAATTCCTTTTTCAATCTTGGAGATGGCCCTAAAAATCGTCTCTTCCTCTAGGTTTAGAATTCCCTTTGATTCGATATTTCCTTCTACTTTTTCCTCATCCTCACTTTCATCTCTTATGGGAAGATTTATTCCTCTATGCATTTTTTCTTCCAATAATTTGATTTGTGATATAAGAGCAATCTTGTATCACTTAAAAATATTTTCCATTTTAGTCTTTTCTATTTTAATAAGGACTAGTAGGCAGGGTGGTTACTATTTACGGGAACTTGCTATTTTTAGTAAGTTTGTCATACAAGCTCAAAATGTTCTCATTTTTTATAGGAAGGTTCATTTTAAAGTTGTAAGCCTACCATAATTTTCTCATTAAGTATCAGAGAATTTATTGTAGATTTTTTATGGAAAAATTTGTAGAAAATTCTTTAGGCTCACTATTGGAGGCCTTAAAGTGCCTGGATGAGGTCCAAAAAGTTGACAAAAGGGTGCTAGCTTGGCTTTAAGGCTATAGATTAGGAGTTGGATTTTTTGAAAAGTGGTTATAATAGCCAATCAGTGAAACTATTTGAGAGTTATGGCCTTTCGAAGTTGAGCTACCCAAAATATTTAAAATAATTGTCAAAGATGTATTTGGCCAACTCTATACGTATTGTTAGGGGCTATCGGCCCTAGGTATTAAGTTTGACTGTCTAGAACCTTCCCGAGTGACATAAAATTTCCTATTTAAGGAAGGACCAAAAATTTTCAAGCAGAGATCTAGGTGATAGTTGGTAGCTTGTCTTGCAGATTGTTGTAATGAAGGCACCCATGTGGGTTAACATATTGTACGTGTGAATTCTGTAATTCTGCATTTTCAACGCAAATAAGTCAATATTTTGTTCTTTCTTTTTCTATTGTTTCTTTCTTTCTATTATGGTTATGCTATTAAGGGGAGAACCCTTCATCAAGTGGTATTATAGATAAAGTTTTTGAGAATGTATATAGATCATCAATTGTGAGGTAGTTTGCACTAGGGTTTTAGTGAAAGTGTGAAAATGCCTCCACAAAGAGATTGTGGCAGAAGAGTTGTAGGTATTACATCTAAGGGTTTTTGAGCCCTCCAAAGAAAAATGCAAGCATTGGAAGAACAAATGTGTAGAGGAATAAATCTTCTCATAAGAGATGAAAGCAAGGATGAGGAAGTAGAAGAAAATGCCAGAGTAGAGGCAGTTCTAAACCCAAAGGAAGAAAGGCTTTCTAGGGCCATCTCCAAGATTGGAAAAAGACCTAAGTTTGAAGTTCCCATATTTTTAAGAAATCCTAATCTAGAGGAGCTAATAAATTGGATCAATGAACTAAAGGAGTACTATGAGTATGAAAATATTGAAAATCCTGATAGAGTCAAGTTTGTGAAGGAAAAACTGAAGGGACATGTGAAGTTTTGGTGGTAGGAGGTTCAGATGGACTGAAATAGAAAGGGAAAGAGAAAAATCACTAGATGGGAATGGATGGTAGCTAACTAAAGCAACATTTCATTCTTGATGATTATGAGCGTGATTTGTTGAAGAAAGTGCAAGGGTTGAAGTAGGCAGGAAAATCTATTCAAGATTATATTGAAGAGTTCTACAAAGTTCTCATTAGAACCAACCATGTAGAATCTGATAAGGAGAAAGTCACTCATTATCTTAATGGGTTATGACCAAGAATTTATGATGAGATGAGTCTTGTTTGAGGGAACAACATTGAGGAGGCATACCAGTTTTCCCTAAGGGTTGAGGAGAAACTAAGCAAGAAGTTTGATAACAAGAATAGTGGAAGAGATCACAGTGGAAGATTTGGTGGGTTATCTTATGCAGGTTGTAATGATGATCAGAAGAATAAGGATGATGCTAGAAATAATAGTCAGAACTAGAGGGGAAATAATTCTAATCATTTCCATTATTAGAACAATAGAGATTAGAGAGGAAGAGGTAGAGGACAAGGATCTGGAAGAGGAGGCTTCTGTGGGAAATGTTTTTACTCTAGAGAAGAAGGGCATAGAGCATTTGAATGTACCTAGTGCCAAGGAAGGATAGATCAAAGAGTAGAAGGCCAGTAAAGAGTTTCACATGTTGGTGAAGATGCTAGATTCTCACATTTTGAAGATGTTGAAAGAGGAGAAGTTCTAGTTAATAGAAGAGTCCTACTGAGTGGTGAGAATGAACCTGATCAAAGAAGGAGCTTATTTTGAACAAGGTGCAGATGTGAAGATAAGTGTTGTGATGTGATCAATGATGGAGGAAGTACTAAAAATCTAGTCTTAGAAATAATTCTCACCAAGTTGATGCTTAAGAGGTAGAAAAACCCACATCCATACCGTATATTGCTTGGGTGCAAGATGACCACAAGGTCATGATCAATGAACAATGCTCACTTAAGTTCAAGATTGGAAGCTACCTTGATGAGGTACTTTGTGATATCATACCTATGGACATATTTCATATGTTTCTAGGGAAGAAATGGTAGTTTGATAGACATGCTGTACACAATGGGTGAGCAAATACCTACACCCTGACCAAGGATGGAGTGAATCATAAGTTGAAACCATTGAAGGATAAAGAAGAAAAGGTATGTAGTGCTGCCAAAATATGTTTTTTTGATGGAAAAGAGTTTCTTAAAGTTATGAAGCATAGACATATGTGTTTTTCTATAATTCCTAAAGATAGTAAAGAAGAAGTAGAGGAGGTACCTACAAAAGTTGCAGATATGTTGGGAGAATTTTTTGATATTGTATCAGATAATGTACCTGATGGATTGCCCCCAATGAGGAAGATCGGTCACCAGATGGATATGGTTCTAGGATCTAGTTTGCTAAACAAGGTTGTGCATAGAATAACACCAATAGAAGTGAAGAGTTGAACAAGAAAGTTCATGAGTTGTTGCGAAAGGGGTTGATTCAAGAGAGTCTGAGTCTATGTGCTATACCAATAGTATTAGCACCAAAGAAGAATGGAGAATGGAGAATGTGCATAGAATCTTGTACTATCAACAAGATCACAATCAAGTATAGATTTCCATTGCAAAGGATGGATGATATTATGGATTTTTTGAGTGGAGCTAAGAATTTCATGAAGATAGATATGAAGAGTGGGTACCATCATATTTGTATCAGAGAAGGTGATGAGTAGAAGACTACTTTCAAAACAAAGGGATTGTATGAGTTGTTAGTCATGCCTTTTTGGTTAACCAATGCATCGAGCACTTTCATGTAGCTCATGAATGAGGTATAGAAGGAGTTTTTGGGTGAGTTTGTCATTGTTTACCTAGATGATAGATTGATATTTAGTAAGAAATTGGAGGCACATTTGATCCATATTTGCAAGGTGTTTGATAAGTTGAGGGAAGAAAAGTTATTGATAAAACTGAAGAAGTGCAATTTTGTAAAGAAGAAATTGGTGTACCTGGGATTTGTAGTCTTAGTAGAAGGTTTGAAAATGGAACTAGAGAATAGGAAGGCTATCCTTGAATGGCCTACTCCAAAGAGTGTGGTAGAAGTAAGATGTTTTCATGGACTACCTAGTTTTTATAGAAATTTCATAAGAAGTTTTAGTAGTATTGGTGGACCCTTGACTGAAACAATGAGAGGGGATAGGAAAGAATTTAAGTGGACTATAGGAGTAGATAAATTTTTTAATTTGTTGAAATAAAAAGTTATTGAGCAGCCTATTTGAGCACTTCCTAATGCTAACAAGGTGTTTCAAGTAGACTATGGTGCTAGTGGTACAACAATAGCTGTTATGAGCCAAGAAGGTAGACCTATTGCTTACTTTAGTGAGAAATTGAATGATGCCAAAATAAAATATTCTATTTATGATTAGGAATTTATGCTATAGTTCAAGAATTAAAGAAGTGGAGACACTATCTTCTTCCTAAGAAGTTTTTTTTTATCATCAAGCTTTATAATATTTGAATAGTCAAGGAAAATTGAACCAAAACCATTTAATGTGGGTTGAGTTTTTGAAGAGTTATAAATTTGTTTTGAAACACAAGAGTGGGAAGTCTAATAGAATTGTAGATGCTCACAGTAGAAGACAAATTTTGTTAACAAAAATGTAGATAAAGGTGGTTGGGTTCATGGAACTCAGTACTTTGTATCTAGATGATCCTAATTTTGGTGAAGTGTAGAAGGCTTGTACAGAACCTATTACACTTGATAAGAAAAAGTGGTTGGATTTCATGATCTAGGATAGTATGTTATTCAAAGAAAGCCAATTGTGCATTCCAAGAAGTTCAATGAGAGAGAATCTCATCAAAGAGAAGCGTAGTGAAGGGTTGGCTGGATATTTTGATAGAGATAAAACCATGTCTTTGGTTGCTAAGAATTATTATTGGCCACAATTATAGCAAGATGTGAAGAAGTTTGTACAAAGTTGTAGAGTATTTTAAATGGTGAGAAGAGTGAAGCAGAATACAAGGTTATATTAGTTATTACCTATACCAGAGAAGCCATGGGAGGATATTAGTATGGATTTTGTTCTTGGATTAGCAAGGACATAGCATGGAAATGATTCTATTTTTGTGGTGGTTGACAAGTTTTCAAAGATGATACATTTTACTCCTTGCAAGAAGACTAGTAATGTTGTTCAGATGGTGGAATTGTTTTTCAAAGAAGTGGTGAGACTACATGGTCTGCCTACAAGTATATTTTTAGATCATGATACCAAATTTTTTGGGTGTTTTAGGTGTACATTATGAAAGAAGTTGAAGATAAATTTGAAGTTTAGTTCATCACATCATCCATAGAATAATGGAAACATAGAAGCTGTGAATCAGAGTTTAGGAAACTTGCTAAGATGTTTGGTTGGAGAGAAGTTAAAAGGATGGGATATGATTTTACCATAGGAAAAATTTGCATATAATAATTATGTCAATATGAGTTCTAGTAAATCACCATTCTATATTGTATATGGGAGCAGTCCCAAAAATGTTTCTGAATTAAGGCAGATAGATAAAGGAGAGATAAGTAGTTTTGAAGCAAAATATATTACTAAACATTTGAAGAACATCCATGAGGAGGTGAAGAAGCACATCATAAAGATAAATACACAGTATAAGGATAAGGCAGATGTGAAAATGAGGTATAATGAAATTTAGATTGGAAATTTAGTTTGGACTGTGCAAGATAATGAAAAGCCATGATTCCTAAAATGTGTATGAAGTAAAGTTGCCTACTGAATTGAGTATTTCACTAGTATTTAACATTTTAGATTTGATAAAGTATTATGAAGGAGGTGATGAAAATGAAGTTGTAGAAGTATAGTGGAGTATTCCCATAGCTAGTTTGGCTACAAAGAAAATTGAGGAGATATTGGATAGTTGTGTTGGAAAAAGTACCAAGAACTGAACTCATGAGGAATATGTGGTTAAATGGAAAGGGAGGTTAGTTGAGGATTTATCATTGCTAGTAAAGGAGGAGGTTAGCTATCTTAGTTTTTCTCTAAACAACTAAGACATGACATGGTCACTTCTCAAATTACCCCGAGTGTCTGATGCAGGAGCATCCTAGGTGTAAGAGCAATCTTGCATCACCCAAAAATATTTTTCATTTCAGTCTTTTCTATTTTAATAAGGACTAGTAGATAGGGTGGTTACTATTTATGGGAACTTGCTATTTTTAGTAAGTTTGTCAAATGAGCTCATAATGTTCTCATTCTCTATAGGAAGGTTCATTTTAGAGTTGTAAGCCTACCATAAAGATCTCATTGCTCAAGCTTAACTATCAGAGAAGTTATTACAAATTTTTAGTCAAAAAATTTGTAGAAAAATCTTTAGGCTCATCATTGGAGGCCTTGGAGTGCTTAGATGAGGTGCAAAAAATTGATAGAAGGGTGGTAAAGTTATGGTCTTCCAAGCTAAGAACCACTCTACCACCCTTCTATCAATTTTTTGCACCTCATCTAAGCACTCCAAGGCCTCCAACAGTGAGCTTGAATATTTTTCTACAAATTTTTCTAAAAAGTAGTTATAAAAACTAATCAAAGCAATAGTTCGAGATTTATGGCCTTCCAAAGTTGGGCTAACCAAAAGATCTAAAATAATTATCAAAAATGTATTTGGACAACTCTATATGTATTGTTAGGGTCTATTGGCCCTAGGTATTAAGTTTCATTGTCTAGAACCTTCTTGAATGATATAAAATTTCCTACTTAAGAAAGGCTCAAACATTGTCTAGGATAGGTTTGGGTGATAGTTGGTAGCTTGCCTTGTAGATTGTTGTAATGAAGGCATTCATGTGGGTTAGCATATTGTAAATGTGAATTTTGTAGTTTTGCATTTGCGTGCAAATAAGAAGTCCATATTTTGTTCTAACATTTGTCATTGTTTCTTTGTTTCTATTATGGTTATGGTATTAAAGGGAGCACCCTTCATGAATTTTTCTTTGGAGGGCTCTAAAACCCTTAGGTGTGACACCTATAGCTCTTATGCCACACTCTCTTCATGAAGGCATTTTCACACTTCCACTAAAACCCTAGTGCAAATTGCCTCACAATCAACAATTTGTCTACATGCTCAACCCAAACCATAGTCCTAGTGCAAACTGCCTTATAGTTAGTAATCTATCCCCTTAATACCATAAACCATAACAAAAAAAAGAAACAACAAAAAATGCAAGAACAAAATATGGACTTCTGATTTGTGCCACAAATGTAGAATTATAGAGTTCATTAGTACAATATGCTAATCGACATGGGCACCTTCATTATAGTAATTTGTTAGACAAGCTGTGAACTATCACCTAGATCTGTTCTAGACAATATTTGAGCGTTTCTTAAATAGGCAATTTTATGCTACTTGGGAAGGTTATAGATGCTTAAACTTAATATCTAGGGCTGACAAACCCTAACAATACATATAAAGTTCGCTAAATGCATCTTTAACAAATTATTTTAGAAATTTTTGTAGCCCAACTTTGGAAGGTCATAAATCACGAACCATTGCTCTAATTGGCTACTGTAACCACTTTTTTGAAATGCTAGCTCTTGATCTACAGGCACAAAATGGTGTTAGCACCCTTTCATCAAGTTTTTGAACCTCATCTAGGCACTCTGGGGCCTCCAATGGTGAGCCTAAAGATTATTCTACAGATTTTTCAACTAAAAACTTGTAAAAAATTCTCTGATACTTAAGTTGGAGCAATGAGATTTTTATGGTAGGCTTATAACTCTAAAATGAACCTTCTTATAGAAAATGATAACATTTCAAGCTGATATTACTTATCTAACCCTCTAGATGGGCAATTTCCATCCTTAGCAATAATGACAACAATGACATCACACCTAGAAAAATTGGACAACTAGGTAATATTGCATGTTCCTAAGGACCTAATTAGATCTCCTTATAGAAATTACACACTCTAGGACTCACTAGTCCATTTATTACACTAGAGGCTTGGCTACAACCACTACAAGGTAAAACTCAACTAGGAACCCTAGGTTATTAGATAGCCTTACCTAGGTGCTCCTGTACCATTTGTCTTGTCAAATATTTTAATGAAGGTGCCCATGTGGGTTTGCATATTGTATTTTTGAATTCTATAATTCTACAATTGTAGATGTAATAAGAAGCTTATATTTTATTCTTGCAAATTGTTATTCTTTCTTTATTTTTGTATTCTACATTTGTGGTATTAGGGGGAGTACCCTTCGTCAAGTGGTATTAGAGCAAGAGTTCTTGAGTGTGTAGACATATCATTGACTATAAGTCATATTAAACTAGGAATGTGGTTTGAGCTAAGTGTATATATATATTTCCAATTGTGAGGTAGTTTGCACTAGGGTTTCAATGATAAGTGTAAAAATGCCTCCAAGAAGGGAACATGGCATAAGTGTTACTCCTATATATAGTTAGTTAGTAAGTACAAGAGATATTGGTTGATAATGTTACTGAGCCATAGAATATTAACCAAGTGAAGTGAGAACATAAGTGGAAGTATGGGATAGTTATAACTAAACATATGTCTATACATTGAACAAATAATTAACTAAGACATACAAGCTTAACCAAGTCATGAGGACACCAAATGAAAACATATCTACTTAGCATGAATGAAATGCTTACTGAGTTACACAAGAAAAATTTAATAGTTGGAAAGCCATAAAAGTTTATGCATACAAATATCAAGAACAATATTTGGTAAGATTTATTGAGAAGGTAAACCTTATTAGTGGTGATCCCAATATATAATAAGAACCAATGAAATATGAGAAGACTAGTAAGATTATGAGGATGATTCAAGATTATTGATGTTGATCCAAGGCATATTCCAAAAGGTTCCTAAACCCTAATTAGGTTATTTACCAAAGAGACAAAATAATTTCTATTTAAGGACCTAAAAGGAATAGTTAGAAGTTGTTGTAATTGTTGTTGAAGTTTTTATTGAAGTTATGTTAGAGAGGGGATGTGCTAGAGGAATGAGAAAGTAAATCTTCTACAAAGTAGAGTATCAAGCAACAAAAGGAGGGATTTGATACATTAGTCATTAGAGGTGATAAAGGTATTGAGTAGAAGAGAGAATGAAAAAAAAAGTAAGTTGCATCTAATCAAGTCAAAGTTCACTATGGTTTTCTCACCATTGTAGTAGATATGTCCTTTAACACGGTAGACATAGAAGTCTTACTGTAAATCTTTTAATCAAGCGCACACATAAAATTTGTATTGTAAAATACTTGAGAAGGTAGATCCCTATAGAAATTTTGTATTACTTCTAACAAAGTAAGTCACCAAAAGAGACAAATATTTTTACCCATAAGAAGGAAATCTCTTGCTATAGTAGTTAAGGATTTGTGGGTGCCATTTGTAACACGTTGCTTAGGAACCCAAGGGAGAATCTACTATGTTAAAATATTTTACTAAATTATTTTTTAAAAATAGTATGTACAACATAAGATAACAATGTAAAAGTAGTATGTACATATAAATCAAGTACAAAAAAAATTATAAATATAGTTTCCATTTCTTCAAGGGTTCCTTCACATTGAGTCACATTTAAGAAGGTTTGTTAATTAGTTTTAATCTTAAGTACAATGTCCAAAATCATAAATGAATAACATATACATAATCTTATAAGATGTAACATAAGTACATATGATGTAATGAAGCACATCTAAATAACATCCATTGCACATATCATAGGGTATGTAATGATAAATAAAAATACATCATGTTGTAGGATCTCAAGATACAAAATCTATTAATTCAAACAAATACAATGTCTAAATAGAAAGTCTCCAAGACAAGAATAAGAATAATAGTGGTACAACTGCATCAATGGAATATCCAACATTGGTGCCAATCTATCGGGGAATCCAAATGATAGGAATTCACCACCTCCTTCCTATATAGTCAAATAATTAGGCTCCCACTTCTATCGTGCTGAGGAAATAATGTATGATCCAAACATATGAAATCAAACCGCACAATAAAAAACACAAATCCTAGGGAAGGATCTTGAAAGTTCCCTACAACAAGTGGTACTACTCATACAAAAATAAAATTCTAGATGCAACCCAAAACAAACACATAAATATAAGTATAAATAGGAAACCTAAGATATATATGGGAAAGTATCATTATGTAAGTCAACTCTAAGGTTACCCTAGTAGTCTTTTTGGGCCCTAGCCCCTTAGTGACTCTATGTATCATTAGTAATCCTTTAATGCAAACACAGAAACTAACTATGCAAGATCGTAATCAAGCATCTTCTCCCACTCTCGTCCTTGTATGTGCTAGTCCTCAAAGAATGGGTGAATTATAATTAATATTTTTAATTCATTTTAAAATCCCCCATTTAACATGTAGTTTTATCACTTAATTAAGATACAATGAGTCATCTTGGTAGCCACTTAGGGCCTCAACCCCCATTCCAAGCCACTTCCCCCTATACACCTAGATAAACTACCCTAATTCTCTATTCAAAATAATACAAAAATTACCAAAAACATTCTCATAAACCATAATCATGAAAGTCACCAAAGTAAATTAATGGATCAAATGAAAGAATATCACATCCATAGAAGGATCCATTATTTATCTCAATATAACATCTCTTAGACTTATCTACCCCAACATTTATATCTCATAAGTAGAGTAACAAACCATAAAGTCTCGTCATCATGAGAAAAATAAAAAACCATTATCAATCACATCCATCTCTATCATAGAGTAAATCATATGTAAAGATAATCATTCTAAATTATATAAAGTAACATAATACACAACATAACCATTTGTACCATACATCAACATAAATGATAACATTAGGTGACTAGACAAATTGGACCTAATAAAATAGTGATCACCATTCCTTTTGGTCAAAAGACATAATTATCAAAATAAGAAGATTACTTACACTCACACTCCAAATTATATAGGGACTAATCGAGATACAAAAATGGTTATATCATTTCATACAGAAAATATAGTTTCATAGCCTTTGGTGTTCAATACTAATTGGCCAACTACAGTTGACCCCCAAAACATCATAAAAGAAAATACAAAATAATCATATATTATAAAAAATAAAATAAAAGTACAAGTTTATTTTTACAAAAAAAAAAATTATATTCTAAAGTTCAATTTGTCTATAAGAGTTTATGTTCAAAAACATGTATGAATTCCTATGATATAAGTGTAAATAAATTCTTCATATATATTAAATCACAATGATTAATTAATATTATAATGATATTATTTCCTATAATTTATTGAATAATTTAATATTCATATAAAGAATTATCTCCTAATTAAATATTAACTACATTAATATTTTAACAATTTTGATGCAAGAGTATCCAGTGGTGTAAGGGCAATCCTGTATGACCGAAAAACATACTTAGAGATAGTTTTTGTTTAATGTGTTTTCATTTTTGGATACCCATTTGGGTTAAATAAAGGTTCCAACTCTCATAGTTCCATTATTAGTTTTTTGGGTTAGAGTTTTCAAGCACCTTGAGATATGTGTAAATGTAGAAAATAGGTTTTTTGTAATTGAGCCAAAATTATGATAAGTTAGAGGGTGTAATTTGGAGGGATGATTATATTTTTAATTTAAAGCACTCTAGAAAAAGAATCAGGTCAAAAGGCTTTATGGTTAGAAAGTTACTACAGTTTTAAGTTTCTTGTAGACCTCCTAAGAGTGCTTCAAAGTCAGGTTTGAGGTAGTAAGTGACCTTGTACGGGCCCAAAAAATGGGGGACAAGTGAAGTTGGTCCAGGGCTATAGAGTGCTTCAAGAGCTTTTTGAAAATGTAAACGGTTCGTCAATCAGACTCCCGGTTAAAAAGTTATGCCTCTCGGAAGTTGGACTACTGTTTCTAGATTCTTCTAATTTTACACCGACATCTAACGAGATTTTTGGAACCTTCTGTTTTGGTTGTGGATGGAAATTGGTGTATTATAGAATGTATTCCTAACCCTAAACCAATTGGGGTCTATTTAAGAACTTTTCTGGCATTGTAAACGTAGTTCATAGTGGAGTTTGGGATAAGGCACTATGAGGAGAACTTCTCTCCAGATTTAGTCTATTGTAAGCCCATAGGGAATGTCTTTAGGTTTGTTTTACTTGTACTGAATTAGTAGCAAATTTTTACTAATAATAATATTTTCCTTTTCCTATTGTGTTCATTCTGGTCTTGGGTTGTGTCTCCATCAAATTCTCACTACATATTATCATGTTATTGATTTAATGATCTTAGATTACAGATAAATTTGTTAGTAAAATAATGATTAGATTAAATATAAATATCAATATAACTTATGAGTAGGAGATATTTTCCACAAGTCAAATTTTGATATTACTATTAGGATTTAAGTGTGTAGTTTTTGAATCTTAGATTATTACTTTAACTTCCATATAAGAACAATATTAATATTTAATTTCTATAGAACTCATAGTTCAATTATAAATAACTCAAATTTAATTATAGTTATAATTATATTATATATAATTCCACCTATAAAATCTACTAACAATAACTAAATGATTATATAGTTAATTTCACTATAATTTTACTTAAAATAAACTAAATCATTATTAAATATTTATTGACTTATAACTATACTTTCCTAATAAACATCTAATCATATTGTACACTCAAAAGTGTCCCACTCTAAACCCTTCTATCCAAATGATTCCATGAGTTTGGAATGCTTGGATGCCTGCTTAGAGATCCCTATCCATAGAGTGCAAGAGAGTGTATTTCAAATTCAAGGGCTCTCAGATGAGCCTTAGAGATACTCTTCTTGCTAGTAAACCATGCAATGGGAGGTTCCTAAGACAAGATGGAAGAATGCAAATGTCCCAAGGAGTTCCTCAAGAATGCAATGCAAATGAAGATTAAGCTAGAATGAAATGTAAAGTGTAGCTATGCTAAGCATGTATGAAAGTGTTGCAATCCAACTATTAGACTATATGATTTAAACTACATGTAAAAATGAAAGCTAAGCTAAGCTAGAATGCCATGATGCCATGGATGAGAGAATGTAGACAAGAAATAGAAGTTCTCCACAAAGCTCCAAAGAAACTTGTTAGAAAACTTGTAGCATAACAATATTCAAAAGATGGATGGATGATCAATGGTGGAATTTGAAAAGAGGAGTGATCCATGTGCACACACAAGTCAACCAATAGAATATAAGTTGACTTGTCATATAAGACAAAAGTCACAAAGCCTTTTCTTTTAATTGCAAATTAGAAAAAAGAGTTTATGTGTGCACTTCAAGTGGGTTAGAAGAATGTGGTCTTTTATTTAATTAAAAGGGGACATGTTCTTTTAATCAAATAATGAACTTAGGATAGCATAGTCAAACTATAAGTTATAATCAAATAAATTGATTATTAGCAATTTGTTCTAGGTAAATGATTAAATTAATTTAGCCAAAATGCTGAGAAGGGGGTTAATAGTCTAGATGACCATTTTTAGGTGATTACATTTGCCCCTCTTTGACTAATGCATGATCGATCTGGGAACACATTATGTCAAAGAAAATAGAAAGCCAAGTAGGTGGTGATAGATATAGATATCTGATTTTGAAGAACGAAATGTAGAAAAAGATAGCAAGTCCTAAATGTAAAGCCTGATAGTGGTAGTACTGAACACTAGGAAGAGAAAAATTTTAGAATTCAAGAAGAATGTTAACACCTAGAAAAGTGGATAGAGTGAGAGCAAGTGACAAGACCAAACAAATGCTCCTAAGAAATAGATAGCTATAACAATCAGCAACAGAGTATTTTTGCCCCCTCAGGATCAAAATCGAAATGAGGTAAGGGGACATTGAAACAAGCTAGATATGAGAAAATCGAGAATATAACAATGTCCAAGATGACATATAGATGATTAGAACCCAAGAATGACTAAGAAACTGATAAAATGCTCCAGTTTGACTAGAGTTGACCTTGAAGGATATAGCATAAAAATTAGGTCAAAATGAGTAGAAAGGTGATTTTAGACATGAAACAGTGAATTGAAGTAGATATGAAGTATGGAAATGATGAACACATGAAGAAATGAAGATGGCCCAATGATGATTTGGAGATTAGACCTCAAAAGGTCAGCTAACTGCTCAGAAGAAAGTAGACTTTTAAAAGACAATTTTGACCATCAAGATGAACTCAAATTTGGATTTTGATCCCAAAAATGAATCTAGGACATTGAAATTATTTAAGAGGTCAAAACTTTATATAATGTGATGATAAGATAGAAAAGAGATGAAGCGAAAGATTAAGAAGGTGAAAAGACATGAACAAGAAGAAAATAAAGAAATATATGAAAGGAGTTAGCTGATATGTCCACAAAAAGATGAAGAGAGAGCTCTCCCCATATGCATGAATGCAAGACTAAGCTAGAAAATGAACCTAAAATGCAAGCTAATATGCAAAGTGGTTTACCAGCAAGAAGTGCATAACATTTAGACTCTTAATTTCATCATTGAGCGTTTATTAGGGACATCATGAGATCATACAACCATCACTAGTATAACTATGAGGATATGAATATGATCGATATGAGATAGGTATGTGGAAATCCAATCTAAGCATCAGAGACATGTAAGTCAAGATAACTGTGCGATTAGATTCCCTAAGTTTAATTTAGCAAGATTACACCTGTATCAAGGCATAAGCGCTAGGATAAACCCTGAGTGCGGTGTTGCAAAATAGTCAAATTTGATACATTTGTAAGTCAACATGTTGAATAGGACCAGAATAAATGCTTAAAACACTATAGAAAAACAAAAGTATACCCACAAGCAGAAATCAAGAAAATATGTCCCATGCCCCCAGTCTTCTAGTCAATGACATCCTTGAAAGACTATTAGGGAGGGAATACATGGAAAATAAATCATCATAGATAGCACAGAAAGTAGATAAAGATCAACATAGCTCAATTATTTAAGTGTTAAAGTGCATGTGTGTAAGTCACTTGGCCATTTCTTCCAGACTTGATTCTAATAGTGAGAAATATTGCAACATCGGAGACCATAGGTAAACTATCTATAAAGTGTTGAAAAACACTTGATGTCAAGGTGGGGGAAATGTTGAGAAACACTATTTTGTGAGTTGTCAAAGAAACCCTAATGCACAAGAATACCTTAATAGGCTAAGCAGTTGTGCCTCCAAGGCTAGGACAAGAAACAATTTCAAGCTAGGAAATGTGTAGCAAAATAGGTGATTGAGATTGATAGACATAGGTGCAAAGGTCTCAAGTAGCACTTTTTTCAACTTTTTGTATTTTTAATTTTTGAATTTTTTTGGTGATACATCAAAGTGCCTATTGCTAGGTTTTCACTAAGATGATCATTTTTTCAGGACATTTTCTGATTTTTAGGATTTTTTTCAGGATCATATATGATTTTTTTTTGAATTTTTTAGAAGGTTTTTAGAGATTACTAGTTCTCAAGCAATATCACATCATTTTGTCCTAATGTCTAGCAAAGTATAGGACATGATTTAGAAACAAGTCAGTGGATAAGCAAAGATGGATGAAAAAGTAGTATGAAGCAAGTGAAAGTGATCCTCAAGGATTGACTCCTTAAGAGTACCCAAGCTAGGGAAAGAAGTTAAATAGTCATATGAAGCATGTTTTGGATAAGCAATGGAAGTAATGAGAAAGATAGCATGTAGGATAAGCAGTGAATCAAACAAGTGTGATAGCATATAAGATAAGTGATGGAACCTAATGAGTAAGATAGCATGAAAGTGTGTAGTCCAAAAGAGTAGCCATGTCAAGAGACCTATGAGAACCATGTTTCATTTATTATGATCAAGACCAAGGGGTCAACTAGATAGGATAGCAATGGGATAGAGAAATAAAAATCAAGCTCAAGATGGAGGCTATGAGGGCATGAGAAAGCACAAATAGAGAATCTCATGGGTAAGATAGCCAATATGCAAAGATAGCTTAACATTGTGATGCAGGAGCATCCACAGGTATAAGCGCAATCCCGTGTCACCCAAAAAAATGTACTTAGACTTAGTTTCTATTTCATGTCTTTACATTTTTGGATACCTAGATGAATGTAATTGTGATTTAGAGCATTCTAGAAAAAGAATCAGGTCAAAAGGCCCAATGGTTTGAAAGTTATTGCAGTTTTTTGGGTTTTGAAGACCTCCTAAGAATGCTTCAAAGTCAGGTTTGGGGCATCAAATGACCTCGTAAAGGGTCAAAAAATGGGGGACGAGTGAAGCTAGTCCATAGGGCTATAGAGCACTTCGAGAGCTTTACGAAAATGTAAACGGTTTATCAATCAGAGCTACGGTTCAAAAGTTATGCCTCCCGGAAGTTTGGCTACCATTTTTGGATTCTTCTAGATTTGCAGCGACTTCTAACACAGCTTCTGGAACCTTCTATTTTGTTGGTGGATGCCTACTAGAACTTTCTAGAATGTACTCCTAGTCCTTAACCCTCCGGGGTCTATTTAAGGAGATTTCTGGCATTGTAAAAGGCAGTTCGGAGTGGAGATTGAGAAGAGGTGCTAAAAGAAGAAATTATCTCCAGATTTATCCTATTGTAAGCCCTTAGGGCATGTTTTGAAGTTTATTTTCTCTATACTATTTGTACTAGCTTATTTTCTCAGTTAATATAATTTTCCCTTTCTATTGGTTCCATTCTGTTCTTGGGTCATGTCCCCATCAAGTGGTATCAGAGCAAGTTTTCCTGAGTGTGTAGATAGAGCGCCGACTGTGAGGCAGTTTACACCAGGATTGTGTGGTTGTGGGTTTGAGTTAGAAGATGCCTTCATGAAGAGAGTGTGGTAGAAGGGCCAAATCTATTGATCTTGAGGAGGTTAGAGCCCTCCAGAGGCAGGTACAAGCATTGCAAGAGGAGATTTCTAGAGGAGCAAATGTTGCCGCAGGTGACAATAGTGAGGATGACAATGAAGAGGAAGTAATGGGACCAGAAGAGGAAGTTGACAAGGAAGTTTTGAATCCTATAGAGGAAAGGCTTTTTAGGGCCATTACTAAGTTTGGGAAAAGACCTACAATTGAAGTGGGTATATTTTCAGGAAATCTGAAACCAGATGAGTTGATCGATTGGATCAATGAACTGGAAGAACACTTTGAGTATGAGGATATAAGGGACCAAGATAGGGTTAAGTTTGCAAAGGCCAAACTGAAAGGCCATGCCAAAATTTGGTGTCAAGAGATTCAACTGGAAAGACTTAGAAAAGGAAAGGAGAAGATCACAAGATGGGATCGCATGGTGGACAAATTGAAGAAGCAGTTCATTCCTGTGGACTACGAGCTTGATCTATTTAAGAAGATGCATGGGTTAAAGCAAGAAGGAAGATCAGTCCAAGAATATATAGAGGAGTTTTACCGACTCTTGATTAGAGTGGGGCATGCAGAAGCAAATAAGGAGAAGGTTTCTTGTTATATCAGTGGGTTGCGACCTAGCATCCAGGAGGAATTAAGTCTGGTAAGAATGACCAGCATTGAAGAGGCATACCAGTTTTCCCTACAAGTTGAAGAGAAGCTAAGTAAAAGGTTTGAAGGAAGACAAAGAGGTCGCAGTCAAGGAGGAAGGGGAAGCGATAGATCATCTGCAGGCCGCAATGAAACCCAAAAGAAAAATGAAGATGTGGGTACTAGCAGAAACCAGAGGAATGAGGGTTTCAACCGCTCCCATGATCGAGACTTTGGAAATCAAAGAGAAAGAGGTAGAGGACATGGACAAGGAAGAGGAGGCTTCCATGGAACCTGTTTCCATTGCAATGAAGAAGGTCATCATGACTTTGAATGCCCTTAACGAGAAGGAAGGACAGATAGGAGAGCTGAGGGCCAAGCTAGGGTTGCTCATGTGGATAAAGATGCACAATCATCATATTCAGAGGATGTAGAAAGAGGAGAGACCTTGGTAAATGAAAGAGTCCTACTAAGTGGTGAGACTGAACTAGGACAACAGAGGATTTTGTTCCGTACCAGATGCAAGTGTGAGGATAAATGTTGTGATGTGATCATTGATGGTGGTAGCACTGATAACTTGGTATCAAAAGAGATGGTCTCTAAGCTGAAGCTCAAGAGGGAGAAACATCCCCAGCCCTATCGGATTTCTTGGGTAAAAGATGATCATAAGGTCCTGGTAAGTGAACAATGTTTAGTAAAATTCAAAATTGGGAGTTACCATGATGAAGTTCTTTGTGATGTTATTTCGATGGATGTTTGCCATCTATTGTTGGGTAGACCATGGTAGTTTGATAGACATGCAATACATGATGGACATGCAAACACATACTCTCTGACAAAAGATGGAGTTCGCCACAAATTAAAGCCCATGAAAAAGGAAGGTGAAAAGGTATGTAGCAGTGCTAGGATTTGTCTTGTTGATGGAAGGAAGTTTTTAGATGGCATGAAACATCAGCATATGTGCTATGCTTTGATTCCTAGGAAAGATAAAGAAGGTAGTAGTGAAATACCATTTGAAGTTTTAGATTTACTAGGGGAATTTGGAGATATTATCTCTGATAATGTTCTGGATGGATTGCCACCACTAAGGCAAATTAGTCATCAGATAGATTTGATTCCAGGAGCTAGTTTGCCTAACAAGGCTGCTCACGGGATGACTCCTACTGAAACAGAGGAGCTAAATAGACAGGTTCAGGAGTTGTTGAGGAAGGGCTTGATTCGGGAGAGCCTGAGTCCATGTGAAGTACCTGCAGTACTTGCACCAAATAAGGATGGAGAGTGGAGGATGTGTACAGATTCTTGAGCTATAAATAGAATAACCATCAAGTACTGGATTCCTTTACCAAGGATGGATGATCTTATGGACTGCTTGAGTGGAGCTCAGTACTTCACAAAGATAGATCTAAAGAGTGGCTATCATCAGATACAGATTCAAGAAGGAGATGAGTGGAAAAAAGCCTTCAAGACCAAGGATGGTCTTTATGAGTGGTTAGTCATGCCCTTTGGATTGATGAACGCCCCAAGCACCTTCATGCGGCTCATGAATGAGGTACTTAAGAAGTTCTTGGGAAAATTTTTTATTGTCTATTTGGATGATATTTTAATTTTCAGCAAGACTTTGGAAGAACATTTACTGCATTTTAGTAGTGTCCTTGAAAGGCTAAGAGAAGAGAAACTATTAATTAATCTAAAGAAGTGTGTCTTTGCAAAAAGGGAGTTAGTCTATTTGGGATTTGTTATATCACCTAAAGGTCTCAAAATGGATCTTGAGAAGGTAAAAGCCATCATGGAATGGCCTGCTCCAAGGTATGCTATTGAGGTAAGATCATTTCATGGTCTGGTTAGTTTTTACAGGAAGTTTATTAAGAATTTCAGTGGCATATGTGCACCCCTAAATGATACAATAAGACGGGATAGAAAAGAGTTCAAATGGACTACAACAGCTGCGAGAAGTTTTGAATTGCTGAAGAAGAAGGTGACAGAACAGCCTGTGTTGGCACTTCTAGATTTTAGAAAAGTGTTCCAGGTGGATTGTGATGCTAGTGGTAGCGCTATTGGGGCTGTATTAAGCCAAGAAGGTAAGCCTATTGCATATTTTAGTGAGAAATTGAATGATGCAAAGAAGAAGTATTATGTTTATGATCAAGAGTTCTATGCAATAGTTCAGGCCTTAAAGAAATGGAGGCATTATTTATTTCCAAAGGAATTTGTTTTGTATATTGATCATCAGGCATTACAGTACCTAAATAGCCAAGGTAAATTGAATCAGAGGCATATGAAGTGGGTAGAATTCTTGCAGAGTTATACATTTGTGTTGAAGCATAGAAGTGGAAAATCTAATAGGGTTGCAGATGCACTAAGTAGGAGACAGTTGTTGCTTACAACAATGCAGGTTGAAGTAGTTGGGTTTGATGAACTCAAGAATTTGTACCCCGAGGATCATGATTTTGCTGAAGCATGGAAAGCTTGTAAAGAACCTATTTCTATAGATAGAAGCAAGTGGTTAGACTATTTGATTCAGGATGGCATGTTGTTCAAAGGTAGTCAATTGTGCATTCCAAGGAGTTCCATGAGGGAAAATTTGATTAAGGAGAAACACAGTGGAGGGATGGTAGGACATTTTGGTCAGGATAAGACCATTTCCATTCTTTGAGAACATTATTTTTGGCCTCAAATTACACAAGATGTGAAGAAGTTTGTACAGAGTTGCCAAGTTTGTCAAGTTGCCAAGGGGTTTAGCCAAAATACTGGACTATATCAGCCATTGCCTATTCCATCAAGGCCATGGGAGGACATAAGTATGGATTGTTTTCTTGGATTGCCAAGGACACAAAGGGGTAATGACTCAGTGTTCGTGGTGGTTGATAGGTTCTCAAAAATGGCACATTTTATTCCATGCCACAAAACTCATGATGTTGTCCATATTGCAGACTTGTTTTTCAAAGAGGTGGTAAGACTACATGGTCTTCCAAGGAGTATAGTTTCTGACAGAGATACTAAATTTGTGGGGTATTTCTGGAGGACATTGTGGAAGAAGTTGAGAACAGACCTAAAATTCAGTTCCACGCATCACCCACAGACTGATGGTCAAACAGAAGTGGTAAATAGAAGTTTGGGCAATTTGTTGAGATGTTTAGTTGGGGATAAGCCCAAGGGATGGGATTTGATTCTACCACAGGCAGAGTTTGATTATAATAACTCTATAAATAGGAGTACTGGAAAATCACCATTTCAAATTTTATATGGGAATAGCCCAAGGACTGCACCAAAATTGAGGAAGATAGAACAAGGGGAGAGGACAAGTGCTGAAGCTGAGGAATTTGCTGAACACATCAAGCGTCTACATGAGGAGGTTCAAGCACACATTATCAAGATGAATCAAGAGTATAAAGCTAGGGTTGATCAAAGGAGAAGACATAAGGAATTCCAATTAGGGGATCTAGTCATGGTGCACTTACGATAAGAAAGATTTCCAGTTGGTACTTACAACAAGCTGAAAATGAAGAAATTTGGCCCCTGCAAAGTTTTGAAGAAACATAACTCAGGAAATGCATATGAGGTGGAGCTGCCAGATGGTATTCACATTTCTCCCATTTTCAACATTGTAGATTTAATAGAGTATCATGATGATGGTGCAGATGAGGAGCTGGCTTTAGAGCCATGTCCAATTCTTGCTTCTAAGAAGGAGGAGATAGAAGACATTCTAGATCATCGTGTGTGTTGGATTACTAGAAACAGGTAGTATGAAGAGTATTTGGTCAAATGCAAAGGATGACCAATCGAGGACTCAACTTGGATTTCAGCAGCTGAGGTTTCCCATTTGGGATTTCCTCTACCATCCATAAAGTGACAGGGTCACTTTTCAATCTATGCTGGGTGTCTGATGCAGGAGCATCCAGAGGTATAAGGGCAATCCTGTGTCACCCAAAAAAATGTACTTAGACTTAGTTTCTGTTTCATGTCTTTACATTTTTGGATACCCATTTGGCTCAAATAAAGGTTCCAACTCTCATAGTTCAACTATCAGTGCGTTTGAAAATCTTGAAAAAATAGGAGCATGTATTTGGGCCATCATTTTGGTAACCTAGAAGGTGTGAATTGGCCAGATGAATGTAATTGTGATTTAGAGCATTCCAAAAAAAGAATCAAGTCAAAACGCCCCACGATTTGAAAGTTATTGCAGTTTTTTGGGTTTTGGAGACCTCCTAAGAATGCTTCAAATTCAGGTTTGGGGCATTAAATGACCTCATAAAGGGTTAAAAATGGGGGGACGAGCAAAGCTAGTTGATATGGCTATAGAGTACTTCGAGAGCTTTCCGAAAATGTAAACGGTTCGTCAATCAGAGCTACAGTTCAAAAGTTATGCCTCCCGAAAGTTTGGCTACCGTTTCTGGATTCTTCTAGATTTGCACCAACTTCTAATGCAGCTTCTGGAACCTTCTATTTTGTCGGTGGATGCCTACTAGCACTTTCTAGAATGTACTCCTAGCCCTTAACCCTCCGGGGTCTATTTAAGGAGATTTCTGGCATTGTAAAAGGCAGTTCGGAGTGGAGATTGAGAAGAGGTGCTAAAAGAAGAAATTATCTCCAGATTTATGTTATTGTAAGCCCTTAGGGCATGTTCTGAAGTTTATTTTCTCTGTACTATTTGTACTAGCTTATTTTCTTAGTTAATATAATTTTCCCTTTCTATTGGTTCCATTCTGTACTTGGGTAGTGTCCCCATCACATTGTGAAGATCAAAGAGAGAAGAGGGGATAGATGGATGGTGGAAGAATTACACATGATGCCTGTTTGCCAAGTTTTCATCATGGTACTTATCCCAGGTACCACAAAATGTAGTTTTCACCATAGGACACATTTATTTCTCTTTACTTTTGCTACCAAGGTGCCACAAGAAGTAGTTTTCACCAAGGCACATTTTCATTTTTATTTTTATTTTCTTTTTTTTTGAATTTCTAGAAAGAGCTCAAGCTTTTTGAATGTAGATAGTGCTCCTATAGGAAAGATAAGTCATGATAAGCCAAGACCATGGAAAGGTATGCTCAAAGATGTTGATAGGTGATGAAAGAGAAATGGTAGTAGGAAGAATATATGGAGGATAAGAGTTCATGCATAGAAAGGAGGTGTAAGCTTTAGAGGATTTCATGTGGGTAGCTAAAATATTGGACAAGATCAACATTGACACACACCTTGAAGGGTATTGGAACAATGGAGGAATCATGGATGAAATAGCTCGAGATTTAGATGTATGAGGTGGTAGAAAATATTTGGAAAAAAAGTGGAGTGGAAGGCTTTGGAATATTTTTAGGAAGATTTTTGGAAGAAGATGGAATAGAAGCCTTTGGAAACTTGATTTTCAACTTTGAAGTATTTTCAATATTCAATTCTTTTAAAAGAGACTTGGGAATCCATATAGCTTTAGATTTTCTTTTCGATACTTCAAAACACATTTCTTCAATAATGGGTTTAGGAACACACATTTGCTTTGATCTAGCTCTGTTAATAGTTGACCTTTGCGGTCTCTTTTGTGAATTCTCCTTCTTAGCATTCACATGTCGATTAGATGGGACATAGTGATCTTTATTTTTCAATGGATTCTTATGTTTATTCTCACTTCCAAAGAACTTGGGATTTGTGGATGAATAAGGCTGATATGACTGGTTTAGATGGATGTATGGGTGAAAATTCATCAAGGATGAGTGTCTTTGTTGATCTTGAGGTATGATGGGAGAGCTAGAAGTGGAAAGTGTAGGAGATGAAGGAACGTAAGGCCCCAATATGGATGGAAGGTTTGAAGGCTTTAGCTCTAATGGATGAGGACCAAGGATAGAATTAGGATATGCAAATGGATAGTGAGAAGGGATATCAACATCTTTAGAGTGAGCAACATGGTCAAAGCCATCAATAGACTCATGAGTACCTTTGATAGGAACAACATTTTTAATAGAAGCACTTGAAGCTTGAGCACAATTTTGAAGTGGATGTGGAGAAGTAGAACATGAGGGGATCCTTTGATCTTGACAAGTAGCTTTGGATAGCATAGGAAGAGAAATTTTCTCATAATTTTTAGTAAGCTCAAGGGAGATAATGGAAGTGCTATCTTCATCATACTTAGGAGGTGGACAAGATATAGGATATGGAGGGGAAAAATCTTGAAAGAGATGAACGGGTTCTTGATCTTGATCTTTCTTGACATTTATAGCTTTTTCTTTTTGAGAGTCCTCTTGACATGGAGCCACTTCCAAGGACAAGGGAGAATGAAGAGTGAATGGAGTAGTGTTTGGATTAGGCATAGTATTGCATGAAGGTTGAGGATGTTTAGGATTGGTAGCATGGAAAAGGTTTGCAACCAAGTGAAGGTTAGCTTGAGTTTCTTTTAGAGATAGCCCTTGAGGATACACATAGTCAATGTGGAAAGCATTAGGTTCTTTATTTGATGGAGGCATGTTGGAAATATTTGAAGTGTTGGGAGATGCATGAGTGTTCGAAGAAGTGGAAGATGTAATAGAGCTACTACTAGACATAGGTTCATTAATGTAATCTTGCTCAAGAAAAGTATCCTCATCACATGAATCATTAGAGGTATCAATAATTCCATTATCAATAAGATCTTGGATTTTATGTTTTAGCTCAATGCAATCTAAAGTAGCATGGTCATTAGATTGATGATAGGCAAAATAGGTATCCAAGAATGGATTTCCATAGGAGCTAGACTTAGGCAACATGATGAGCTTGGTGCCAAGAAGTGTTCTCAAAATGTCATCATAAGAATTCCCCAAGGGAGTAAAATTTCTCTCAAAAGTATGTCTAGATTCCTTTTGTTTTTTTTGGAGTGAATGGTATGCATCCATGTCTTCATCATTATCTTGGTCAAAGATAGGTCCATCATGCAATTTTGGCATAAGCTCAAATGCTTGTTCTCTACAGAGTCTTTAGATCGAGAAGATGAAGACATTTGATGTCTTGAAGTAGAGCATGTAGACCTCGAAGAAGATGAACCATGTGTATGTAAAGGTCTTAAGGGAGAATTATTTAATAATGTAATATTCTCCTCTAACCTTTTCTCAATTTTAAACTTCATTTCTGTCATGCGCTTAGAGAGATGAAGGTAAGAAAGATCATTTGTCTCTTCTAGTTCTTTATATTGTGCATATAGATCTTGAAACTCTTTAGTGGCATGGAGGATATCATGATCATCTAGATTTGGCTGAGGTTTGATAGCACAAGCTTTGAATTCCATAGTGGTAGATAGATAATCAAGCATGAAGGAGACTGGAGGAAGCTAATAGGGTGACACAAGATAACTTGATGTCCAAAGTAGAGAGGTAGAGTGTTCACTTTCCAAGATAGTAGAGAGAGATTAAAGTGACTTCTTAAACAATATGTCCAAGAAACTTATGACATGAATGACTCAAGTCAATAGCTAGGAAAGATGCCAAAATATCCAAATAGATAGAGCAAGTAGGGTGACAAGTGAACAACTTTGTCAACCCAAGAGTGTAGTCAAGAAATCAAGGTAACCATTTTAGCAAAAGGATAACTAGCAAGCATGCATAGACCATGAAGACAAAAAGACCAAGAGCGCTAAGACCAAAGAGCCACTTTAAGCATGTTCAAAAACTAGAGACATAGCAAATCAAAGTCAAATGATGAGACTCCCCTTAGCAAGCAACACAAGAAAATGTTTGCACTTGACATTTTGACTTGGTTGACAAATTTTGGCAATAATTGATAGGATAGAAAATTTGATGTTCAAAAGCAATTTCTTTCCAAGCAAGATAGTGACACATGGAGTAGTATTCAAACAATGAAGCAAGGGACAAAGCAACCTTGCATGATACAAGCATATGTGAAGTCTTAAAAGAAATCCTTAGAATTATTGTCATGTGTATGTTCAAAAGATTCTCACAAGTCTAGCACATTCAAGAACACATCAAGCAATATCTACCTAGAAATCATGGTTCATTACTCAACAACTTGGCCCACACTTGATACTCCTTTGCCTCACACCAAGTGGTTTTCCACAAGAGATATTGGCTTTGTCATGGAAGTGCCATAAGCACAACCAAGGGAACACATATGGTGAGTGTAAATCTTGGGGTGATCCGGGTAGTCCACTAGGATCGATCCTTGCACCAAGAAGTTGAGCGGCTAAAAAGGGTAGTTACTAACTTAGGATGTTTAGATAGGGCTTCCGTTCATAGTGTTCCTCTTGCTCCCAATTATGAGACACCTCACCTTGCGATGAGTAACCGATCTCGCGATCACAAGAGTACCTTAAGAATTCTTGCCTAGTGATCTCCTTATGGTCGAAATCCCATAAGCTATCATACTAGACGAATATAAACACTACGTCTACCAAGGTTTTGTGTCCTTGATAGCCTTGAGTTTATAGTGGGTTAGAAGATCCAGGTAATTTGCTTGTCCCCACTTGGGTCATTCCTCTCAGGTTGTCCGAGAGCAGGCCCTCTAAAGGATTCTAAACTACACAAAGAGTGGATCAACTTTTGGAAGTCAAAATTTCTGATTCACCACAAGGGTGAAGAGCATACTCTCCTATTCTAATTGTTTTCTCCAAAACACACCAAGAAGATTTAGTTGCCTCTTACTCTTGAAACCAAATGGTAAGTCAAGATTTCTAATTCACCACAAGGGTGAAGAGCATACTCTCCTATCACCAAAAGATTCCAATTGTAAGTTTTAATGTGCCTAAAAATAAACAACTAGTATGTGTCGTATATGTAAAAGTAAAGAACAAGCAAAATTGGGTTTTTATGCATTGGGCAGCCCTGCAAACAATCGTTAGTAGCCCTTGTGCATTTGAAGCTTTGACATGCATTTTTTTAATGCAATGTTTTAATTTTTTTCATAAGGATGGCAACCTGTAATCACAATTTGTTAGCACCACAAGTTAGTGTGAAATAACAAAAAAATTTACAATAAAAAGTGGTTATTTGCCTCAAAAATCCAATTTATCTTCCAACCAAGTGCATGCAAAGAAAGTGCAAGTTAATCACAAATGCTCTCATTTTTACTCTTTGATTTTGACCTAGTCAACCAGATTGGACTTGTTTGCTATGATTTCGGATCCAAAAATAGAAATGAAAAGAAGAGACCCCTACTAAAAATCAGAGAGCCTTCCAAAAATATAAGAAATTTGAAAAAATCTCTTCATTTGCTCCCTAGAGATCAATTTTGTCAAAACAGGCCAGATTTATCAAATCGAGTTTTTGATCTCTAATATGACCTCAAAAGTCAAAACACAAAGATATTACCCCTCTTAGAATTCAAAAAAATTTCTGAAAATGTAAGTTTTTCTTAAAAAATGCACTGATTTGCGATCAGAAATGGATTTTTATGAAAAAAAAAGAAAAAATTTATAACTCTCAAAAATCATGTCAAAATGTTTTGAAAATTGGATTGAGACATTTTGAATACATACTTAACTTGCAAAAAAAAATTCAGAACCAAACTCCACGTGGTTTAAAAGATATGATCAAATCTTTAAACGAACTAGATTTTTGGCCTTCAAACCAATCTACTTATGGGTTGGCCTTAAAACCCAAGTGATAATTTTACAAAAGGACTTGATTAGATCCAATATGCTGCTGTAAAAAATTAGAGATGAAATATAAAAGCAAATGGAGCTAGAAACTTGATTCAAGCCCCACGGTGGGCGCCAAAAATGTACACTCAAAAGTGTCCCACTCTAAACCCTTCTATCAAAACAATTCCATGAGTTTGGAATGCTTGGATGCTAGCTTAGAGCTCCCTATCCACAGAGTGCAAGAGAGTGTATTTCAAATTCAAGGGCTCTCAGATGAGCCTTAGAGATACTCTTCTTGCTATTAAACCATGCAATGGGAGGTTCCAAAGACAAGATGCAAGAATGCAAATGTCCCAAGGAGTTCCTCAAGAATGCAATGCAAATGAAGATTAAGCTAGAATGAAATGTAAAGTGTAGCTATACTAAGCATGTATGAGAGTGTTGCAATCCAACTATTAGACTATATGATTTAAGCTACATGTAAAAATGAAAGCTAAGCTAAGCTAGAATGCCATGATGCCATGGATGAGAGAATGTAGAGAATGTAGACAAGAAATAGAAGTTCTCCACAAAACTCTAAAGAAACTTAATAGAAAACCTGCAACATAACAATATTCAAAATATGGATGGATGATCAATGGTGGAATTTGAAAAGAGGAGTGATCCATGTGCACACACAAGTCAACCAATAGAATATAAGTTGACTTGTCATATAAGGAAAAAGTCACAAAGCCTTTTCTTTTAATTGCAAAATAGAAAAAAGACTTTATGTGTGCACTTTAAGTGGGTTAGAAGAATGTGGTCTTTTATTTAATTAAAAGGGGACATGTTCTTTTAATCAAATAATGAACTTAGGATAGCATAGTCAAACTATAAGTTATAATCAAATAAATTGATTATTAGCAATTTGTTCTTGGTAAATGATTAAATTAATTTAGCCAAAATGCTGAGAAGGGGGCTAATAGTCTAGATGACCATTTTTAGGTGATTACACATATTATATACCATTAAGAGTTAACTAAACTTAGTCATATAAATAAAAACTTATTAAAATAATCTATAATTATTTATTTAATTTTAGAAATAAATAAATAATAATATCTTAAATTAAAATTTTCAAATCCAAAAATAATAATTATTTTTAAAATAAATTTATTTTTCAAAATGTAATATATATATATATATATATATATATATATATATATATATATATATATATATATATATATATATATATATATATATATAAAGAAGCTTGCATGCATTATTTTCACATGACTATTTACTCTTAAACATGCGAGATTCTTATAGAATTTTTTTTAACACACATTTATTCATTTTCACATGCTTAAATATATTTGTTCCTTTACATGCATAACTTATTGATTTAAATCTATTTTTTAAAAACATAATTCTTTTCACAATAAATATATTCTATTTTATTTATAAAAAATGTAAATATATTCTGAGATATAATTTTCTAATTTTTTTTTCTAGATATTAGCTTTAACATATAATCCGCATAATAATGTCTCATTTATCTTTGACTTTCAATTTGTTTTAATTTTATAAATTATTTATAAAGATATTTAATCAAACTCTAAATGAGATGAATGTCACATTTTCTAATTATTTTGCATGTAATTTTTTTTACTCGAACTACCTAGTGTTTTGACATGTTTCATGAAATATGGTTTTAGTAAAATTAAAACAAGGGTTTCTAGATTTAGGTTTTATTAGAATTATCTATACAAGAATAGTAAATTTGTTTTCTCTTGATTTCTTAAAAATAATATACCCCAAAAGTAATTTCCCTTTTAAATTTCACAAATATAACTCATTCATAAATTCTAACAATCACTACAATACAACTTGATAGAGACAAAAAATACTATCCTTTTGAAAGAAATATTTGCAAGAATCTCAAATCCTACCTCAAATCTACAACAAAATTTACAAGAGAAAACAAGCCCAAGAATGCACAATCCAAAGTACTCCTAAGCTTTGAATTTACTCTTTAACTTCAATGTTAAATCACCATGAACCTTTTTGTAAACTAGTGAATTCTAACTCTCCATCCAATTGCTCTCCCAAAATCCATCCCTCTCTAAAATAACCAAAAAACCTCTGATAAAGAGCCTTAACCTTAACTAGGGTTTCCAAATTTTTAATATAATAAAAAGCCACTTACTTTTAATTAAATATTAAATAACTTTTAGAATTATAATTTATTATTTTAATTAATAATAATAATTAAAGCTTATTATTTAAATGCAACTCTAATTTTAATTAACTATAAAATTAATATTTATGCTATTATATTTCAATTTTCTTGTATTCAATTTTCTAATATAGAAATTTAAATCAAATCTTTTCTATTAAAGATATTATTTAATTAATTTCTAATTCATTAATTATCATCATATTTTAATTATTCCTTTTAAGATCAAATAATATTCAGTAATTTGAATGTCTTAAGATTAACCCAAGCATCATAAGTAAACTATTTATGATACAAATTACATAGTAAAACCCACATAAAAGTAACATAAGGAAAATTAACCAAAGGAAAAATCAAACAATGCACACAAAGAAAGTCACTAGTTTTAAAAGGGTAGACAGTCATATATATGTCCTTCTTGCTTGGATAAGTAATTAGGCTTTGACTGTGATTGGACCTGAACATTCTCTCCCCATTCTTACCATTGAGTTATTGTGATAGGGCATGCTTATCTTGATAATTCAAGGAAGTTAATGTCTTATACTTGCAACCTACATAAAAGATGAGTATGTACATGTGCATATGTGTGTGTGTGTGAGAGAGAGAGTTGGGATCTACATGATGCACCACTCCTGCCATTACATATACATATATGTATATATGTATATATGTACATATGTACACATGTGTACATATGTACACACACACACACACACACACACACACACACATGTAATGGCGGGAGTGGTGCATCTTGCAGATCCCAACTCACATGTGACTATGGCTATCTCCCTCAATAATAACATGTACATAAAACAAAAATATAAAATAGACATAGACACCGTATACATGCAAGTATGGGTAAGTATAATAAAAATCATGAATATAAGTAGCATGATATCCTAATCTAAACAACTCATAATCATTTGGAGACATATCATATGATATCATAATGGAAGTGATTACATTTACTAACTATGAGTATTTAAAGCATCACCATTACTAATGTAATCATAATCATCAAATCAACACATAAAAGTATCATCATTGTAAGTAAGTAACCATTACTATCTTGTATATCAATTACTCCATAAATAAAATTATTGTATTTCAAGTATTAGTTAAGGGCTAACATGCCTACACAAACTTTAGATAGAACTTTAACACTTAAGCCTATAATGATAGTAAAGGGGAGGCACTACATAATCCCCACCATAGTTTTCCCTCTAACCAATAGCTTCTATGTGACCAAAATCTCTATTTCATGTGTGTTATGATGTTATGGTTTAAGGTTGCATGCTTATGATGATGTAGAGTAGATACACTTTCTTTTATTTGAAGTATTGATGTTTTGAATGTGCATGTATATTGAGTTGGAAACACAAGGAAAACTCACATTTGAATAAGTGCAAAATGTTTTCAAGGATACTAATTCATCCCCCTCTCTTAGGATTTGACCTTTCTTAAATGTTCCAATAATTGGAATTAGAGTTATTCCTCTTGTTAAGGGGCATTACCAATTCAAAGAAAAGATATGAGATATGGAAATGTATAGTCTTGATAAGATTATTGAGAATCAAAAGATGAAATTAAGAATGGCTCTAAGTTAGGTCAATAAAATGAAAGAGAAGTTGAAGTAGTAATTGAATAGAAGGAAATAACACATCAAATCAATGACAAAACATATCAAGAGGAAGTGATAGAAGAACTATCTTATGGAAACATGTCTAATAAATTTGAAGATACAATATCAAATTCAATGGAGAAGAACCACAATCTAATTGGGTAGATGAAATCATTGAAGAGAGATACAAAAGTGCAATCTACAAGGATGGACTACTATATTTGGTCCAAATTTTAGACATTCATTTTTAATAGTGGGGCACATTTTGGTTTTGTTTTTCAATCATTCCCTTATATCATCAAAATACCAACTACTTATAACATGGAAACCAACATTTTGACAATTATGTAATAACATTAAAAAAAATTACACAAGGATAACATGAATTCAGTAACATGTGGAATAAAATCAACTTTATCCATCCAACACTCTCCACTTAGAGATGCAAATGGAACCTATACTTAACTTAATGAAACCATAGAGAACAAAATGCCAGATGCAATATATATAGGTGTAATTATTTCAAGTCACATATGAAGAAACCATAAAATACCTGACTATGTGGTCTTCAGGGTTGTGGCCTTATATGAAACATGAATAATATAATATCAGAGCCTCATCTCATATCCTCTAGCTTATAATCATCATCCTCAGTTATCAAACCATTGATCCTACTTTCCTACATCTAACAAAGCTTCGTTTATAGCTAGCTATGCCACAAGATGGCTAGTCAAGCATTTAGTTACAATATAGGTCCATACTAGGAAGAGTAAACCAAAATATATGTAAAGGAAAATATGAATCATGTGCACTTAAAGGTGGGTCCAAACATTTTCTAGAAGTTAGCTTCTAACTACATAATATGCCTTGTAAAAAATAGAAATAACACCAATCAGAACAACATGCTTCGTTGGATGAAAATAGAAGGAAAAAAAGACCACAAAATTTATAATGATTTAGAATAACTGACAGGGGGGCGGGGGTGAATCAATTATCTTCAGGTCTAGATGTACCTATTCAACTTTAACTGACTTGAAACAACTTAATCAATCTTAAATACCCATTTAGTCTATACAACATATCATCAACGAATTAAATTTTTATAGAATTACTTAACTTTCTATCTCCTCTATGTGTTGACTACAAGTAAATAAACTACTATAAAATATAGAACATATAACAATAAAATCCACACATGAAAATAATACTTTGACACCAAGATTTAATGTAGAAACCCAATTTAGGAAAAACCACCAAGTAACATGCTACCTATTCTTCACTCTTCTAAAGTGAGCTCGGTTAAGAGCCAACCATATTAAAGGTTATATGACACACTATTAAATATGACCTTATTAAAATATTTAAGCTATTGGAAGTCTAATGGAAAAAAATGATAATAAGAGAGTGGGGGTGGGGTGTGGGGAGGTGGTGAATCAAGATCTATAAAATATTTACCCTTTCAAAGAAATACTAAATTTGATAACTTCACCTCAAATCCTTATCTTAACAGTATCATAAATCACATAAACATTTACTACAATAATGTAATAGATCTAACAACTAATCACATCAAAAAAACATGTAAGTAAATGATCAACACATAACATAAAGATTTTGGTTACCCAAAAATTGACCAAAGTGAAGGTAAAACTGGAGTGGGGATGACACCCACAAATATTCACTACTACAACAATAAAGGTCACTTGTTAGGGATAAAAAATTTATCACTTTTGATGATCTAACCTATGAGGGGTCTACCCTATTAAGGTCTTACAAGACTTATATAGTCTACCTTAATTAAAGGATTTGAAACTTACAAGTAAGTAATCACTCTGTTAAGAGATTTACAAAGGTCTATTAGGACCACTTTGTTAAGATATCTACTCTGAAACACTTTCCAGAATGTTTTAGTACTTGATCCTTAGGTTTTCACTTCAAATGATGATAACATATCTCCTCTTTATAATATCTATATTTTTCCCTTCACACTTCGCCTCTAGCATCCAAACTAGTCACTTCTCTTGCACACACTTGAAATTAGGGTTTAGTTCTTCTTCTTATAACATATGTAGAATTTTACATATCAAAATCAATGATCTAGATCCATCTCTGTTATTTATTTGTCCTTCCTTTTTTCTAATTGGTTGACCACATTATATAGAGATTAATGATCCATAATAGAATGTGTGATCACCTTTGTAATTGACCCCTTAACAAAAACATACATCTCCATATCAAAAAATATGGTTTACCTTGGTGTTTGTTCCATTCCAAAAATTATGTCAAAATTAGTTTACTTGGCACTTGAACATTTTGATGCTCGATCATAACTATTCTATATGCTAACACTTGACATTCACTTGCTTATCTTATACTATGTGACTCGACATCTATATGCTCTACAAGAAATTTCTTCTAGATGAGTCAACATGTATTGGAGTATTCGATGACCATAGACTTGCTTAGTTCATACATGAAATATATACAATTTCAATTACAAGGCTCAACCTATATAGGATGGCTTGGTCATAGTGATGACTAACCAACCCTGCCAAATATATGACTAAGTGTTTGACATCAAAAGGAAACATGAATTAGGGATCAACAATATCTCCCTTTGACATCACTGGAAAAATAACATTTTTGTGATCAAATATTACATACCAATATAAACAATACTCCCCCTTAGGCTATAATCAATAAATATTTTTATAGTTTTGACTCCAAAACTAATATACACAACAATAAGATTTCAAAAACATGATCAGATATCTATATAGACATTTGCATCATCATCGCTTTGATCATTTATCTCATCAATTCCCCCTTGTTTTGTCATAGTTATTCTGATGTCTAGCTAAGTTCTATAAATTAATCCATAATTCTCCAAAAATAGTTTGTGGGAGTTAAGAATCATATCTGTTTTATTTTCCCAATTCATCAAGAATGTGACTCTAAATCCTTAATGTGGCTGCAAGATGAATGATATTATCTCCAATAGATCATTTTAAATTTCTTTGGATTAAATTTTTAGCAATCTTAATATTCTTTTGCATGACTACAGAATGTGGAATCAAAAAGGCTTGTATTGTTATTAGCTCAACTCATATCTTGCCCTCTTTATGTAATAACTTAGAATTCTTGGTCTACAAAAATCTTATCTTGGAGAAATAAAAATAATTGGTACTAGCATCAAAGGTCAAGGTACCTACACTCTATTTCATTTTTGCATCAATCTTATCTATCTATTCTCTTATCTCCATTGTAAATTTTGGTACATAAAAAACTTTTCCAAATAAAGAATTAAAATCAGATGTTGTCTTCTCAAGATTAGTAGCTTTTTTAGATAAGTCAACCATATTTACAATTATCTTTTCTAATACTTCCTCAATCACTTTATAATCATATCTCTTCTTAGCTCTCTCCTTCAACTTTTGCAGAAGATCAATATCAAGCTCATTTATTTTATTTGCAATATGTATCAATTGATCAAGAATAGGTTCTTGTTCATCTATATCATTAATAACAATTTTATATAAAAGGATATCTTTTATTTCAAACAAAACTTGTTTCTTTTTGTGCTACCTTTTGAGCTCGACTTGCTTAGCTTTTCTTGTAAATAATTCACTCAAAAATATCATTTTCTCCTTTATTAGATTTGATTTATCCTAGTTAGGTATAAAAATATCCAACTCTAAGGTAAGTGGTTTACCTTTGATTCCCTAGGGTGATTGTTTAACCTTGTTCTTCAACCTTTTGGCTTTTAAATATGGGATGCTAGAGCTCAGCAATATCAGTTCCAAATCTTTGGTTTGAACTAAAAGATTTACAATTTGGGATCCTTATATCACATCACTTTGTTTCTCTACTCCCCTTGTCTTCTCTACACTTGGTTGTGGTGTTGTTCCACCTAATTTATATATGATAGAAGGGTAAAAGCACAAATTCGTGTCACCTTTTATAAAGAAATGAGATATCAGAATGAGGCAGTTCAACATTAATGACAAAAAAAGGTATTTGTGTTTAGAATATGAAGATGATGTAAACTAATGAAATGTGTAGAATTTGATGAATTTGATGAATATAATTTTTATAATTTTTTTGAGTAACAATTTATTCATTTTATTTTATTTTGAAGCACGTTTTTGAACTATAAAAAATATAGGGTGTAGTTCTCATCAAACAAGTATACAAAAATCATCATTTTTTTTTTAATTTGAAAATATCTGATAGATTACATGTATAGCTAGGGAAAAAAAGAAAGAAATAAGTATTTTTGATGTATATTTTCTTTGTTATAAGTACTCAACTTTGACCTTATCAGAATCCAATAGTTTTTTCCTCCCGTGAAAACTTCCCTATCAAATCTATACCTTCTTGAAAAAAAATTACATATTCGTGAACAAGATTCTTTCCTCTAGAGATAAATATGATTTTTTAATTTTTTTGGTATGATTTACTATTTTTTTCCTTTTTTGAGGGAGCATCTTCTGAAATGTTGAAATATCGACTTATAATATTTTGAGATTATAACATATTATAACTAATCGAAACACTCAAAAATTTATATAATGATGATATTGAATTTGAGATCTATAAAAGGGTATTTTTTAGTTTTTGAAAAAAATTGAGTTTTGATAGAGAAATGAGATTTGACCAAAACATGTTTTGGTATCATAAATGGTGACACAAATCTGTGCTTTTACTCATAAACTATTTGGAGTTCACTAGTTGAACTCGATATCCCTGTCTCATGTTCCCTCTCATTTAGAGGTCTTGAGACATGTGGCCTCTCACTTCCTATAGTAGATTGATGTACTATATCATTTTGATTCTTTTCTTCCTTTCTCTACAATTTTTTTAATTTTCTCCTCATGTGCTGACTTGCTCTATTGCTCAGCAATAGAAACATCACCTTTACCCTCTTGAGAGACTTGGACACTATAATGAATAGTAACTATGGATTTTTTATTTACTGAAACTATTACCTATCGAGTTTGATCTTTGTTTCCACTAGTAGGTTATTATTTTATTTGCACAATTACTAGATCAGTCTTTGTCCATATATCCTTGCTAGATTTTGAAGCTTGTTCTTTCTCTTGCTCAGTCTTCCTAATATTTTCCATCCCCTCTTCAAAAGTAATCATGTTTGTCACTTTATATTTTGGTGACTCATCTTCAATTACAATAGTCTTAGTTGGCTTTACAATTTCTTGTGCCATTTGCAACATAGTTTCTACATGATACTTGACATCAAAGTAGATATCTTTTGTATTGTCCACTTCATCTCTTTCAAGTTTCTTTTATTCTTCCTCTTCAATTGTAGCCATGAATCCAAGAAAATGTTCCCAAACAATTTTACTTTCATTTACAACATCCTCAATTCTATTCCTCAAAACTTTATATACCCTTGTCTTTGGCACAAAATTCTTTATGTAATCCCTCAAAGCTATAGTCTTATGTTTTTGGCCTAAATCATGCATTGTTTAAGCCAATGTAGCTTTCCTCATTTTCCTCTCTGTGGTCAGAGCCCATTTCCACTTTGCATAAATGTTATTGTAAAATTATTTTGGTAATTATTTTCCTAACTTTATTGGTGTATACTTAAAATTCGTCATCATATCTATAACTACCTATTCTACTTTTTCCTTAGAAAATTTATTTAAATTTTCATATTTTACACACTTAAAATCAGTTAATCCATCTAAAATCCTTATATTTTCACACACCTTTTCAATTTCTTGAGGAACTCTCCTTGGTACTATTTGAAACTAACTCAATTCATCTAGCTCAATACTCTTGTTAGCCTCATCATCCTCATCATGAGGATTTACAATCAACCTTCTTTTCAACTTCTTCATTTGCTAACCTTGTTTATTCTTAGTAGCCTTTGATTTCCTCTTCTCAAAACTCTGACCTTTGACTAGTCTGGTGATATTGGCAACACCTTTCTTTACTAGCTTGGTAGTTGTAGGACTTGCTACCTTATATTTCTATCTTGTGACCCCCTGTGGTGTAGTAGTAGGCTTGGCTACCACTTTTCTTAAGTTCTTCTTCCCTTTAGGATCTAACACCATAATATCCTTAGCTTTTTTTTCCTTGGGCTCAGTAACAACAAATTATTTTACTTTCCCTTCTTATTCATCATTAGATCATCATCGTCTTTTCCTTGATCACTACTTTTATACTCTCCTAGACCTTGAATGATTTGTATGGGTGCTTCCCTTTCATCTCATTCACCCAATTTTCCTTCCAAATTCTCAATCATGTTCTTTCTCCTCTTATTCATAGGAGTAGTCTTTACTTCCAATGTGATCTTTTCCTTTGTAACATCATATTTTCTACCTTTGAATCAACTTTTTTGGCCAAGAAGACAATAATGGTGATAGTCACTTCATCTATATTAATCTCATAGGGAAATGGTCTCAACCATTCTACCCTTGGTGTTACTACCTAAAAATATGTGTTATCAGTATCAACTAGTACATACACATCATCATAATACTTTTCAACTAGTGATGTGGGAATCCTTATGCTCTTTTTCATCTTCTATTTGAAACCTTCAAAATAAATACCATTACATTCTCAAGATTCTCACCAATTTATCGAATGCAATCACTGATCTTCTTGGTCACAAGTCTTCCTTGTTCCCATACCACATCACCAATTGTAGGGAAATAATTTTGAACATAAAATAATGTACACATACACCAAGTGATCCAAACTTACACATAAAGTTATTTTCCTTGCAAATGGAAACCAACTTCTCAGCCAATTATGTCAATTATAGCTTGATAAACTCATATTCATGGTCCTTCTTAAAAATCTTCTATGCTTGATCAACTAGAATGCAGGGAACACTATTCAGTCAACTAGATTGATAAAGCTTATGCACAATCACTTGAATGGAAAACTCAATAAGAGGGTTTTCAATGGTTGTAATAGCTAACCTTTTTTCATTTTATATTTCCATTTTATTAAATCCTCAATTAACTCTTTGCTTTGGTATCACATTATCTTTTTTTGATCACACATAGGTTATCTAGTCATGATATGAATGGGTTCCTTTATAATATTGATTGGTATAGTCTCCAACTATAACTACATATCATGAATTTGGCTAAGCACAACTTTAATCCATTCAACTTTGAGTTTCCTCAATAAATATAGGGAAAAATTTAACCCTTTCTCGTCAACAATTTTTTATTTTTTTTTCAAAATTCCTTCTTCACACAAGTTCCCATAAGCTAATCTTATCTCATAATCTCCCACTTCACCAATTTTGCATGTATCTTTATAACCTTACGTGGAATCAATGATAGGGTATCCATTGAGTCTCCCTTCATCGCAATTTTAGGTACAACCTTATACTTTAGAGGTAGACAAGCATTGCTCTTAACTAATTGTACATTTCTAACCTCAATTTCTTGCTTCTTACACTTGTAGATGAATTAGTTTTTATTTTATTGACTTAGGGTTTAACCATTATCTTCTATGTAGCTTAGCAACAATAATCTTCTATACTTCAATTCACCTTTTTTATGACACACACTTAGAGCTTTCCAAACTTCACAAAAATTGCTTTTCAATCATTTTGGTCTGAAAGTTCTTAATCATGGGGTTAATGAAAAAATAAACCACAAAATTCTCTATATAGGTTCAAATAGTTTAATTAGGTTTTCCATTAATTCTCTGTACTTAGGTATGTGTAATACAACTATCTTGGCTTGCTCTATACAAATTCAAAAGACATTCCTACTACTTTACTTAGCCAACACTACTACTCAACCTATACACTCCTCTTTACTAGCTCATTTAACACATCAAATTGGTCAATATGGGGGCTCAATCCATACTATAACTTGGTCACAACTGACATCAATACTAATGTTCAACACCAACTATGTCCCATCTCTTTGTGTGTAGTCATTGCCTAGTTTCCACTTCTATCCCATCCTAGTGCATCTTATCTATGCATATATGGATTTCAATTCATATAATGTTAGAAATTAGTGCATTATATATCATAAAAGTAAATTTATTTACATACCTTCTTTACTTAGTTTGAAGTGGTGTGATCACCTAATCCATTGAATTGGGTGATCTTGACATCGTTTGTTATACTACTGCTACCTTCTTCTTTCTTTCTATTGGAAATATAAGAGGAGTAACTAAGAGGGGAGGGGTGAATCAATTACCACAAAAATAAATCCTAGGTCCCTTAGATGTCAATATAAAACATAAACTTTATTGAAACTAATATTACTTAGTTGACACACAGGCACTTGATTAACACTAATAATATGTTGTAACTTAGTAACCATTAAAATAACAACTGTTACTTAGAAAATATTGAAGATGTAGAACTTAAGATATTATCTATGATTAAGCTTAATTAACTTAGTTACATAGACATAAAATAATTAGCATGAATACAAGAGACCCCAAGATTTAACGTGGAAACCCAATTTGCGAAAACCACTAATTACAACTAGTAACTGATTTCTACTCTTCTAAATTGAGCCCTATTAGGAGCCAACCTAGTTAAAGGTTAAAAAACACATTGTTAGGTGTGACCCTATTAGAGGATTTAATCACCCTATTAGTAGTGGCCTTGTTAGAGGTTTCTAGACACTTCAATCTGGAAATGCCACCTTGTTAGAGGATTGACAAATAACTATTAAGCCAACTCGATTAAGAGATCTGGTACACTACTACAATGGTTAGAAAGTAACAATGATATGAACTAATTTTTGATGTAGCTATATTTATGATTCAATTCTGGTTTAAATACTTGATCCTCCTTGATCGAAAGTATCTTTGCAGCTCCTTAAGGATATTCTACTTATCCTTCTAATTCACTTCCTTTAAGCATCTCTTTTTCTTCCATCCTCTCTCACCTTCAATCCTCAACTTGACCTTATAATTATATCATAAAAAATGTCAAGTTGGCTTGAATATATCTTAGAATAATTAATATTCATCTCCTCATTTACCTAGAACCAAGAATCAAATAAATTAAACTCAATTTTCCAAAATAAGAAAATCCTTATTTAAATGACCTTATTTGGTAGACACTAACTCAAAAATGATTTTCCTATGTTAACCAAGTGAACTTAGTTAACACTGCATCTTTGCTAACTACCATTGGTAATTGAGTGAGCTTGGTTAGTACTAGTTTCATCTAACTTTCCTTCGTTACCAAGTGAGCTCTGTTAACACTCAACTTCTGCTAACTCCTCTTTGATGCTCGAGTGAACTTGGTAGACACTATCTTCTAAAATTTTCAAACATTGGAATTCTTGGCAGATACAAGAAACTGACTTCATCACCCCAGTGAACTTGACATACACTAACTGGTAAAGATATGACACTTTGTGTAACATGAAAGACAATATATAATTGATCAAATTTTTCAGCAATCTCGCTCTTTGGCATTGATGGAAACACAACATGTCATAATAAAATGAAATTTTAAAGAAAAATAATAGTAAGGATAATATCCTTAGTTTTATTTTGATTCTCATCCATGAGAACTCCCTCTATTAGCTTGAACTCCCTTTGACATCAATTTCTCCCTTTGACTTCAATTTTATCTCTCCAAACATGGACATCTCAAATTCCTTTCTCATTTTTTTTGTCACAAAATTTTCTACCCTTTCCTAAAGTTTGACCTAAAGGTAACCTTGTGAAACATGGAAATAATCTCCAACTTGTGGGACTTGAAAAATGAGATTAAGTACCTAGAGAAGGCTGACTTCCTTACTATTAGGGCACACCTAACTACTTTTTGAGAGGAAAAGGCAGAAGGAGACATGTCAAAGTAAATTTTTGAAAGTGAAAGGTAGGTGGTATACCTAATTGAAACAGTTACAACTCTACCCTTATATGCACAACACATCAATGAAAAACCCAAAGACATAGATCCTGACTTTATTCTCTTCCCTAAGAATCACATATAGATATGGAATTGATAAAATGTTGAAAGGAAATACATCGTCATTGTAGACACCTAAATTTGATTACACTATTTTAGTAATCCTATTTAGTTATCTAAAAAGGCATTATTAATTAAATTTCTATTTAATTAATCCTTTGTCATCCCCTAGTTGATTAATTTAATTAATCATCTATAGTCCTAATTGATAAATCAAATAATCTATTATTTATCAATTAAATCCTATTCTTCTATCTAATTCCAAAAATCCCCATTTATTAAAATAAATCTATTTGATAAATGAAATCCTCAAATTCAGAAACCCCTAACCTATCTCTAATCCTCCATTTAGCCTAATCCACCCCATCCACCCATACTAACCAAGCTTAGCCACTAACTCACCCACCCTCATTAATGCCATCCACTTGCACATCTCTAACATTCCTAATCTAATCCTAAACCCAAGCCTAATCCACCCCCTAATGTTGTCACATTCCTTAAACAAGTTTAAGACTTTCCTAATCCAAACCAAAGTCTCCCTTCAAAAAACCCAACCACTAAGTCATGAGTGCTCTTACAAAACATAAAAGACTCTTACAAGCCCACTCATGACTCTTACACCCATCTTCCACACTCTTCCCTCTTCAACACTCATTCCTCTTACATCCCTCTTACATACTCAACCCCACTCATCATGCCTTTAACCAACCCTTTACCCTACCCTCTCACACTCATCCTCCTTGTGACAAGTGTCACCTTCCCATTGGTGCTAAACAACCACAATCCATGTGCTCCCCTTTGAGTGCATCTTAGCCCTCCTTAAGCCTTCATCCATCCTTGCATCTAAGCCCTCCATCCCTCTACCCCTTAGCCTATAAATTGAATCCCATCCCAAGCCATTTCATCAACAATCTTTGAGCTAAAGTTACCATGCCTTTTTGAGAGCCAAAAGCCATACCCATACCCTTATAATGCCAAATTGAGAGCTCACAAAGCTACCAATTTGCCATTACCCATCTCCATTGAAGCAGCTTTTGAGCATCTTGAGCATACATCCACAGCAAAAGGACACATCTATAGAATCAAGAAAGCATGGAGTGTTTTCTCTTGTGAGGTTTGCACTTCTTGTTTGCTTTCTTTGTCTAAGCATATATGTGAATTTAGTTTTTGGTTTGTGAATGTTTACTTTATTTTTTAATGTTCTTTGCATACTGAATCTTGTTCTACAGTCATAGTACCAAAATCATCAACAATTTGAACACAACATGCAACCTTTAGAAACTAGCAAAGAAACATTCAAAACAAGGAAAGATACATGTACAAATAATGAATGACAAGAAGAGGTAAAGAAGAGAGCTATTTCATTAATGGAAGGAAAGGTATATAGTCACAAAGCTCCAAGCTACTACAAGTAGACATGATATAATAGAGAAGAACCCCTAAAATATATTTATGACTGCTTTTTATAGAGATCATGCATAACTTTGATGTTATATTGAGTTCAAACTGTTGGTCTCATATTGGTTTTGATAAGTGAGTGTCAACACACTTAAGTTATTTACTTAGTTCATGTCAAACAAGTAGTACACACTGAGCACATGTATATTATAGAGCATGCTGAGTCAACAGTGAGTGTTGAGCCACTCATGTGCCGAGTCACTCAAGTGTTGAGAAAATAGTGTATGCCAAGTGATTCAAGAGCCAAGTAAATAGTGTATGCCAAGTGATGTAGATGCTAAGTCATAGCAGAAAGATTAGTATATGCCGAGCATTAGAGACTTTAGATGCCAAGTGACATAGTTTTGACATATTTTCTTGTAATGGCACAAACAACTATGTAAACCATTTTTGAGCCGAGTTAATGATGAATTACAGTATTTTGCAGATAAGGACGAATCTTAAGTTAGACTCCCAATGTAATTACATGTAGCCAACCAGAAAAAGGAAAGGATAAAGTGGAAAAATGGATGAATCATAGCTGTTGATTCATACCTAACCCTAAGTCACCTTTGTCTTGTTCAGGAGGACAAACCCTTAAATTTCTAAGTTGTTGATGGAGTGAAGAGAGTAGAAAGAATTCATGGTGACTAAGGAGTTATGATTTGAGACTACATTGTAGAATCAGTTACACCATAATAGAGGAAAGAAGATTACATATAGCAAAGAGACATCTGATCAAGAAGGATTGACAAAACATTAGTTTAGAGGTGATCTGTTATCAAGTAATAAAGTACTAACCATAGGATCAATGCTAATACATTCCAACAGGTGCTTTTAGTCAAAATCTCTTAATAGAGTAGTCCTAATAGGCTGTATTGAAATCCTCTAACAAGGTGCTTACTTAATTGCTAGTTAAAGTCCTTTAGCAAGGCACAATTCTAATAGTGTGTTGAAATCCTTTAATAGGGTGAGACCTAATAGTCTTTAGAAGCCCTTAATATGGTAGAGCTTTCACAAGGTAGATCATGTCTCATGGTCAAAACATTGTAACCTTCATTGGAAACACTTTATTACTGTAGTAGTGAAGATTTGTAGGTGTCATCCCCACCTTAGTTTTATCTTCTCATTAGAGGGTTTATGCGCAATCATATGTGTGTGAATGTTTACTTGCTTACATTTTTTATATGTACATGCTTTACATATTATTTTATTTTACACATTGAATGCATGAGATGGATGTGTGGTGAAACTTTTATGGGTTTAAGTTTAAATTAATAATTTGCGCCCCCCCACCACCCCTCCATAAGTTTACCTTTACTAATTGTAATTCCAATACAAACTCCAACTAGGTGGACTTGGATTATGGAGGAGACCAATAACTACTGATTAGAGAAAATATAATTATGAAGTTCAATTTTTTGATGGACCTAATAGAATGAGCAAGAAAAGGAGTGCATGTAGAAGCAAGAAATCCAATCGATCATAATTGATCATGATATGCATTTAAGAAGCATTTGATGCAATGGTGTCAAGGATGCACAAAAAGTGATTGCAAATGAAAAAATCCTCTCCCCTTAATCTCTCCAATTATTTCTAGACATTTAATTTCTTCTTGGTGGCTATTTAGTGCTGACCTATGCTCTATTCTACATCATCTTTAAATTTCATTGGCCAAAGGCCTCTATTATTTCCAGTTTAGAAAATTAGGAATTCCTTTTAAGGAAAACTTAGGGTCTTATGATCTTATGATCACCTTCAAGTCAAAACCCTTCATATCATCTTTGGTAAGGAAGTTAGCCTCTACAATCTTACAACCTCTAGCTTATTGCATGGTTGAGGGTTCCTTTTGAGTCTTCTATGATCTTAGAACCACCACATTTGGTGTAACATCAACAATAGGCATCTTAGCTCCTACAAAATTATGATCATAGTTTGGCATGACATCAATTCTTTACCTTTTATTTCCTTATGAACATATGATATTAGTTGACTAACCTTTTTTGTGACATCAAAAGCCATCTCATAACTACCATTGTTACTTCTTGATGATACATTGACAATTATCCTTCCTTTGTTACAATTTCGGAGAACCCTATTGTTTACCCTTGTGATTTCATGACAATAGTTTATCATGAGATTAGAAGACTCAATTTCCATGTGCTCAATTCTATATGCTCCAATCCCACCTTTTCCAAATGTCACTACATCACTTTCTCTCTTTGGCTAAACTTCATGCAACTCTATAAAGTGAGAAAGTGACAACCATTGATTTGCATCTAATTTAACGACCACAATAAAACTAAAACTCCTTCAATCCTTGTCATCCCTTCTAACCAATTAGATCATGCCACCTTGTCAAGCCTTCTAACACATTCCATGTTTATGATCTTATAACCACTTCCCCCTTATGGCTTCAAAAGCTTCCATCATCTCACCCTACAATCACACAACAACATTACTTCTCATATGGTCACAAGACCTCCTTTAAGCATTTTATGATCTTGTGGTTGACAACTTGTTGTATCATCACAACATCAAATTACCATTTCCATGAGACCCTTACAATAACATGACAATAGGGATATCATGAGATCAAAAACCTTGAAACTTACACCCACGATGCTATGATCATAAATTATATTATAAGATTGGGAGCACTTTACATTAACACTTATTATGACACAATCAATTAGATCTCATAAGATTGAGAGACTTATTATTTATCATTACAACTCACCAAAAAAATTACTTCATATCATTGGGAGAATCAACACTAAAGTCTTAGGACCTTATGCCATTGATCCCTATCATAAGATCATAACACCTGATGGAAATATGCAAATGACAATCTCCTACTTAAACACAATATCTAAGGTAAGGGCCACATCTAATCATGGATTTAAATGGTGACATTGAAATAAAAAGGGGGGGAGGGTTTAAAATGGTTAACAATATCCTTTGAAAAATATTTGCACAAGTCATCATTTCTAGTAAACAATGTATCATCCAAAAAGATTCCTGCCAACACAATCTTCTTGTCTAGTCCTTCTTTGATGTATAGTTTGTTGTTATCATTTGTCCTTTGAAAATCAATCTCCATCAAATAGTTAAGAAGTCTTTCAAACCAATCTCTGGGAGCTTGTTTAAGTCCATGCAATGCTTTGTGTAGCTTGCAAAGCATATCCTTTTTTCTAGGATCCACAAAACCTTTAGTTTGCTCTATGTAGACTTCCTCTTCAAGAATTCCATTCAAGAATGTAGATTTCATATCCATTTGATAAACTTTAAATCCTTTATGTGCAACATAAGAAAGTAAGGTTCTAATACCTTCTAAGCTTGCAATAGGAGAAAAGGTTTCACCATAATCAATACCTTCTTGTTGACAATAGCCTTTTAATAATAACCTTGCTTTATTTCTTGAAACTTATCCATCTTCATTCAACTTGTTTCCAAAAACTCACATTGTGCCAATTACATTTTTATCCTTGGATCTAGGAACAAGAGTCCAAGTCTTATTCTTTTATATCTATTTTATCTCTTCATTCATTTCTTCAGTCCAATTTTTATTATCCAAAAAATCTTTAACTAATCTAGGTTCAAATTTAATAAGCAAACATGTACCTTTCAATTTGTTCCTTGTCATAGTTCCATCCAACTTGTCTCTAATGGTATGATCAGGTGCATGGTATCTTCTGACATATCTTGCTAACATAAATACTTTGGATCTAAAACTTGTTCCACTTTCCTCACCATGATCTTTTGCATCATGCTCAGGTCCTTCCAATTCAGACTTAGGCTACACTAGTTGTAACTCAATAGCCTCTGATTATGACTCAGGTCCCTCAGACTATGACTCAGATTACAATAGATGTAACTCAAGTGCTTCTAGATATTTTGGGGACTCAGGAGGTGAAGTCTGCTAACTTCCAATTGGATTAGGAAATGTATTAGGTTCAAAGTAAACAAAATTTCTATACTCTTCAGGTTCTTTGCTACACTCTTCTTCACTCTTTTCTACAATTTTATCAATTCTAACATGTTCACTTTCTATGAATCTTATGAATTGTCAAATTAAAATATTTGTATGCTTTACTTCTACTAGAATATCTGAGGAATATGCCTTTATCACCTTTAACATCAAATTTACCTTTTCTAGTCTTTTAGAATATAACATTTTCTGCTAAATACTTTTATGTAACTTACATTAGGTTTGAAGCCATACCATATTTCATATATTAGTTTGATTTGAGTTTTTATTTAGCTATACTCTATTCAAGGTATGCACTACTGTATTGATTGCTTCCTTCTAGTGTTTGATTGGAACATTATTTTCTATCATCAAGGTGCTTGCACAATCCATGATTGATCTATTCCTTATTTCTACTATACCATTCTACTGTAGTGTACTAGGGGCTGATACTTTTCTTTTGATTCCTCTTTTAGTGTAGAATTCATTGAACTCATTAGAAACAAATTCAACTCCTCTATTTAATCTTAAAAATTTTAGCTTCTTTCATGTTTCCTTCTCTACTCTTGCCAGATACCACTCAAACTTTTGAAAAACTTCAGACTTATCTTTTAGACACATTACAGTCATCATTCTAGAATAATCACCAACAAATAAAATAATGTAGTTATCTCCACTATAGCTCTCAATTCCTATAGGTCCACAAAGGTCTATATGAACTAGCTCCAAGACTTTTACTAAAAAATAGTTCTTTCTCTTGAAACTTGTCTTTTCCATCTTACCAATTTGATAATTTTTGTATAGGGCCATATCAGGTTTCCTTAAACTAGGAATACCTTCACTCTATTTTTTCCTTCTTATCTTTAATAGTTTGTCAAATTTCTCATGACACAAACTCTTATGCCATAACCAAATTTCTTCTACTTGAGCAATGAAACATGAACTTTCACTAAGATCTAGGTAGAATAAGTTACCTTTAGTTTGGTTACCATCTAGCAGATTTTCCTTCCTATTCATGATTTCTAACTTTAATCCAATTTTATTCAACTGTGCCACACCCAATATATTATGCTTTAGTCCTTCAACCCAATAAGGATTATCACATCTAAGTTCATTAGTTAGTGAGATACAACCTTTTCCCTTTATGCAACATGGTTCATTGTTCCCAAATCTTACACTTCCACATCATAGTGTTCCAAATGTTAAAAATATGTTTTATCACTAGTCATATGATGTGAAAAACCACTTTCAATAATCCATGTATCATTTTTTCTAACATAAGAAATAATTTCCATTTTATCTTCTTCATCATAAGATTCATCTTTTACAACAATATAGACCATTTCAACATCATCACTACTATCTGGATGTTTAGCCATTAAAAATGACTTCTTGCCTTTATCCTTGTAGTCCTTGTAGCTTTTAAAATACTTCTTTTCTTTATTCTTAATGTTCTTCTTTTCATCTTTGTCTTCTCTATTTGGAGACCTTGCAATAATGCGACCAAATTCTTCACAAGAAAACTAGATTAAAAGAATTTTATCTTTGTACTTTCCTTTGCCTTTGGGATACTTTGAAAGTAATGCTTCAATGGCTTCAATATCACTATCAAAACTATCCTCATCTTCATTTTTAGTTTGTTTTCCTTTAGACTTTTTAGCTTTCTTCTTGAGTGACAACTTAGCTTCAAATCCAGACTCAAGATTACTAGAACTAGGAACATAGTTATCATAGTTATCTAGCTGAAATGTTGTGAATCTTCCAACTATTGCATCTAATGTTATATCATTCTTTCAATTACATCTCATCAATTTGAGTAGTTCCTTGGACTCACCTCTTTTCTAATCACCCATCAAATATTAACCATTGGTTGCAATCTCAGCGCCATTTATGGGGATGGGTCTACTTGAAAAAGGTGTTAAATGTTCCACAATCTAACTCACTCACTTGGTCTTTGAACGTTTGCTTTAACTTTATCAAAATTCTTAAATGGCCAAAACTCTAGATTAAATCGATCACACTTCAAGTTTGGGCACTAAAATTGAACAACAACTGACATGGAGAGCCTTCGGGCACGCGCTTGAAATTGAATCTCACACACTTTTGTTTTGGGCTTAAAACAAACTCACACTCAATCTTGAATGCCTTAAAGAAAATTAATCGATACTTGACGTGGAGGGCCTCTGGGCGCGCGAGTTTTCTTTTGTTGAACCTAACTCTTCTTATTGTTTACATTCTTCGATCGATTTACTTTTGTTGGTGCTTCAAGTTGGAATTGAACATTGTCTCTTAAACATGAGTGCTTGCAAAGTCTAGATTAGCACACATAAGAGTCAGTTGGTAAAAGAACAAGCATGTTTTTTAGCCCAAGGTCATCCAAGTCTTCTCTCCCCTTGTTGTCTTTTGAGGCCATCTTGGGTGCATAAGATTAGGATCCAAAACCTTGTTTCTTTTTAGGAGGCCTGCTTGGGGATTTCATCACCCCTTGGACGACCTCAACTCCAGTGTTCCGGCAGAGTATAAGAATCAGGAGGTGAATTGAAAGACACCTCTCTTGGGATCAAGATTTTGTCATTTGGGCTAAGCCTCAAGGAACTTTATACCCTTGAGAAGTGAAAGAGGAGAAGTGGGTTACCGCTCCTCTCGACTGTGTGACATCCTTTTGGTCTCATCTACGGATTTGGGCCTCACGTACCTTGCATATATCGAGGACTCCCTAGCTAAACCAATTGTTAGCCTTGCAGAAAACCATCTAGGATGTTAATGTGTTTGGAATGACTGATCGAAACATTTGTAGAACATACACACTCCTTGGCGCAAGTATCACATTTTGAGAACCACAAACTTCTATCTGGGTGTTCCTATCTATTGCTTGTTTTTATTTTACTTGTTGAATGAATGTTTGCCAAACTTGGTCAATCTTAGCTTAGGGCACACTGAGCGTAGTCACTGCCTATTTTAGAAGTTGAACAAGTTGAAGCAAAACAACTGAGATTTTTCCCAAAGCCAAGAAAATTTAGGAATTTATGTCAGAACAACCCAAACCCAAACAGAAGTTTCACAAGGTCAAACTCAAGCCATCTCTAGCATACCAAGAACTTTCAGCCAAGAGAAAAGAAATAACACCAAGCCCACGAATTGCCAAACTCCACAAAGCAGAGGACAAAGCTATCGACGAAGCACTTCAAGAGGCCTGGTTAGAGCGCACCATCAAATTTAGCCAGCATCTAGGAGTTAATCCTACTTATGTCTTACCAACTAGGCATGATTTCTATGATTAGACACCCTTGTTTCTCCACATCTTCTTGGATAAGCTTCACTTTAGAGTCATCTTTGTAGAAAAGCCAGCCATCTTAGGTTATCCCCTTAAGCATTATTAGCTCATCCATCTCATTTAGGATCATACCATCTAGCCAGTAATCAAAAATCTGCACATCTAAGCTTTCAAAATTGTTGTCACCTTGCTAAAAGTTTGCCATTCCTAAAAATCTTCCAAATCCACCAATCTCACAAAAGTTATCCCTTTGACAGAGCTTTGTCTAGGGTAATCTAGATTTATCACTTGTTATCCCTCATCACCTTGAGCTAAAGGTTGGGATCCACAAGTGGTCAATCTCGTGTTCTTCCTAAAGGATCATTAGCCTATCCTTAAGTTGACACAATCACCACCAAGCTTGCACATAGGAAAGCAGACCTTTTGTGCTTTGACAACATATCTTTGAAGTTAGAATCCCCAACCCAATCCTCCTTAGGTTTTGTCATATAGCTTTGCCTCAACCTAGGAAATCATTTGCATAGAAAAGCCTTCCCCCTTTTGCATCCATCAGCATTATTGCATCTCATCCCTAGGAGCATTTTTCATGCCACCCGTCACTCGCTTAGCCAAGAAGAAAGAAACAATGGAGCCCTATCATTTGGATCAAACAGCCTCACCCCCCTTGAGCACTCAACCATCCTTCAGCCCAGAGCAAGCTATGCCATCACCTACTGACATTGAAGCTTTCATGAACCAACCAAGAAATGAAGTATTGGTAAATGCCATTATAGACAAAAAAAAAAGAGACAATCATGGCTAATTTTTGAAGGGACAATGTAGGAACCTTTGACTTTGGAAGACCCCCTCCATTATCAGATCCATCTCACCCATTGTTTGGGCAGCTGCCACCACCCATAGGGTCTTATGATCCAAATTATCCTCAATATATTCCAAAAGAAGAGCCTCCAACCAATCCATATGACCCAACAGACCCAAACATACCATCATCCACCCAAGTTGAAATCTCCATGCCGCAAGCCAACCCAACCACCACCACTCCATCCTTGGTTCATACCTCTCTGCTCCAAACCCCCTTTACTCAAAACACCTCACCGTTCACTCCCTTCACTATTGTTGCTGCTCCCCAACCCAACCTTCCAAATCCACCCATCTCCCAAATCAGTGCTAGCATCTTTGGCCAACCTCAGCAATATACAACAGGGATGCCACCCATGGGGCCAAGTAATCAACCTTTCATCACCCCTAGCTTGTTCACCATAGCCCAAAGTACAATCCCATCATTTCCATTAAGTCTTGGGAGCTCAATACCACCAGCCACAAATCCACAAGCTACTACCTTCACTCCACAAAGCTATCAAAACCCACAAGCTACTGCCAATCTTCTACCGAGCTCCCACCACCACTCTACCAAGCTTCCAAATCTAGCCACAAAGCTATCAAACCCCATCAGTTCCATTCCCAAGCTTTCAATTCCCACTACCTCCACCACCAACTAATCCATTACCTCCAATTACCAACTACTTTTCAATGCCACTTCTAGGAGGTAATCCACCACCCCAGCCAACCACCAATTATTTTTAGATACCATCCCAAATGGGACACAACCAACATATATTGGTCAAACCCCACAAGCCCTCCGATCCTTTCCCCAAGCCTCACAACCATCTTATACCTTACCTCCACAAAGCAATCCATTTATCCCACAGCCAGCATATGTTCCTCAATCCCAACCTCAAATCCCATATCAACAGCAAGCCTCGCAGCACATGCAGCAATATGTGCCACCTCCCCCTCAACAACTAGTCATCCACCATGCAGCTACCCAAACAATGTACAATCCCTATCAGCAAATCCCTCACAGCCATCCATATTCAGTTGCCCCATCCAGCACATACCTACCTCAAGGCACTCCTACATTGGGGGCACCCCAACGATCACCTATCAATTCAGAGTGGGAGCAAATGAAGACAGCTCTGAAAGCCATCCAAGAAGGGAATGATCCAAACACATTCAAGTTTGAGAATGTGTGTCCTTATCCATTTGACAGAGCCATTACCACGACACCATTTCCCGAACACTTTGAGGTACCTAAATTTGACAAATTCAGAGGAAAAGGAGACCCTATCACACATATCAAAGAATTTTACATGCATTGCCAGGACATGGCATACAATGATGTCTTCCTCTTGCACCTTTTTCCCAAAAGCTTGGCTGGACCAGCTCTTGAATGGTTTTATAGAATCCCCTATGGAATAATTAAAACCGTTGCTGAATTATCTGAGGCATTTGTAGCCCAATATGCCCATCTTGTTGAAACAGAGCTATCAATAGTTGATCTTGTCCACACCAAGCAAAAAGGTGGAGAAAGCCTTGCCGAATACCTGCAAAGATGGCAAACCCTTACCACCCACATATCCTGCACCTTGCCAAAATGCCATGTGGTGAAAATTTTTATTGATAATGCACATCCCAGCTTGGCTCACCACATGACCATGAACTGTTTGCAGACCTATAAGGATATCAAAGAGAAAGGAATGATCCTTGAGCAAGGACTCATCAAAGATGGTGTGGTAAAGATTTACAAAGAGGCCAACCAAAATCAATCACATTCCAATGACAAGTCTAGGTATTGGAACAAAAACAAGCATGTTGCAACAGATGGGGTTACTGACACCAGACATGTGAATATCATTGGTCCTTCTCAAAACTAGTCTAACCCACCATATCAAACAAACAACCAACAAGCTATCAATTACCAACAATGAAATAACCAAAGTTATCAAAACCACAATACAAGACCCAACTTTCAAGGGTCTAACAATCAAGCTAATGCCATCAATGTAGCTGCAGGGCAAAAGCCCAGATTCCAACCTGCACCTAGAAACTATACACCCCTTGGTGAGCCATTGGATGTTATTTTTGAGAAATTGGCTAAGGAAAACCTCATCAAATTTCCTCCTACCCAGCAAATTGATCCAAGCCAATCCAAAGCTGCATGGTACAAGGACAATGAGTATTGCAAGTTCCATAGGGTAAATGGTCACACCACCCTCAGATGCATGAAACTGAAAGACTATGTGCAGGACCTCATTGATCAGAAGAAAATCACTGTTGGTGCCCAAACCTCTCCCAATGCAGGCTTACAGATTTATCAAAATGCTTTTCCTCAACACAACAACCAAAATCCTGGAAAAGCACCTATCCAAAACAACACCAACAACTGCCAACCAAACAAACAACATGGGAAGAACAATGACCACACTTCATCCTATATAGACTATGGTAGCCTTATAGGTTGTATATGGTAGAAAGAGCCTTCTGTGAATGTTATCAATATCCGAGGACTAGACAATGAGTGTGCGGGCACCACTCAAAGAGCACGATTTAACATCGTAGGCCCACTAGTTTCATCAGCACCATCAGCTCCATCAAAAAGCCGATACAATATCTTGGAACACCGTGGGAACATGCCAGCCCAAATATCCATTTTAGACCTTCTCCACACTAGTCCTGTGTACAAAGACATCCTTGACAGTGCTCTCATAGAATCCCGTGTCCCTTCCGATATCAATGCTACTGATTTTCATAATCTTGTTGGACACCTTTCATCCTCATGTGCCCTATCTTTTAAACCCACTGACATACCCGCGGTTGAGCCAGATCACACCCTTCCGCTTCGCATAGCCATCATGGTATCCAATTTTTCCGTGAAAAGAGTAATGATAGATAATGGATCAACCTTGAACATTTGCACCCTAAAATTCATAAAACAAGTTGGGTATACTGAGGCAGATATGATCAGTGAGGTTATCACCATCAAAGCTTATGACAACTTGGAAAGGACCACAGAAGGGACTATTTTGCTACCAATCAAGGTTGGGCCGGTCATTCAAGAGACAGTTTGCCATGTTGTTGATCTAAACCTACCATTTAACATCCTCCTCGGTTGCCCATGGATTCATGCTATGAAAGCCGTTCCGTCCACCTACCATCAGTGCATCAAATTTCCGCATCAGGGCACTGAGGTAGCCATCCATGCCGATCCAGAACCCTGTGCTTACTGCAATGCGATTGAAGCTTCATATACAAACCATTTCCCTAGAATAGACATCGGCACAGCCATCGCTAGCTCATCCCACACTTGTAATGACACAGAAACCATCCTCACCTCCACCCTATCTACTGTAAAGATCAACAACAAAGGTTGTGGAGAATATAGTCTATTAGATGCATTTGCTGTTGGAGCAATCCCACTTGATCCACATACCCATGGACGGCCAACATATCACAAAGCTAAGGAGATTCCACCTCCTTGATACAAACAGTTTGGCCCAACCACCTTTGTGTCCTCAAAAACCCCTCTTCATGAAGAGCTCACTCCAGATATCAACAATTGGTCACATAAGGATGCACCTCCAAAAAATCAAGCACGCCTTGATCACTTCAGCCAAAAGTATCCCTAGCAACATAAGCTCATCACTGAAAAATGGAACTATCAAGGAGATGGACTAGGACCAGAAGAAAGGGGCATGCAATTTCCCATCGAAGCACATAATTGGGAAATGAAGTCAGGTCTTGGCTTTGGCATACCCACAACTGGGGGCACCAACAAGAATGGTCACGCTTTTTCTAACATCCATCGCAACCTTGTTGAAATCAAAGACATTCCTGAGGATGTTGAAAAGAGAGCCTACGACGATATCCCAGACTCTGTTCTCCGAGAACTATCCATCCATCTCATTGACCTACCACTTGCTCATCCACAACTCATAGATTGGGACCAACCAAGTGTCATACATATTGATGAGTTCGCATCAGAGGAAGTGCTTCTAAGATTCATGGGAGCCAAAACTCCTCATAAGAAGACAAAGCTAGATTCTACCTACATCTATAAGCTAGATCCCAAGGGGTATTTTGGAGAAAATCCCCAACCTAGTTTCGATACACCCAAAACTGGAACTAAGGTAAATATGGGACTAGCTAAGGCAGCGAAGAGAACCCCTCAGCAAGAAAATCCAGAGCCACAAGCAGAACATGAGGATTTAGTATTGCCTCCTCAAGATAATTGACCAAAGGTGTCTTCTATTCTAATAGAGGATACTAGAGAAGTCAACATTGGTTCTTCAGAGATCCCTAGAATTGTTCGCATTGCTGCATCCCTATCACAAGACCAAGCTGACCTCTTCTTTGAGGTTTTACGAGAGAACATTGGCCGATTTGCATGGTCATATCAGGACATGCTAGGACTCTATCCAAAGCTTGTATTTCATCATCTTGGAGTCGATCCAAAGATCAAGCCCGTAAGACAAAAGCTTAGAAAAATGCACCCCAAGGTGGCCTTACTAGTCAAAGCTAAAATAGAAAGAATGTTAGCTGCTAAGGTTATCCAACCTATCGACTACTCAGAATGGATCTCCAACATGGTCCCTGTCACTAAGCCTTCCAGTGACATCAAAATCTGCAATGATTTTAGAGATCTTAACAAAGCTTGTCCAAAGGATGATTTTCCCTTGCCCAACATAGATATGATTGTAGATCTTACAGCTGGACATGAAATTTTGTCCCTTATGGATGGATTTTCCAGGTATAATCACATGAAAATGAGACTCAATATGTTCTAGCTGGGAACTTGGTCAAGGAATTCAAGGTATGATCAATAAGACAATTAGGAAAGATGAAGTAACATTTACTCTTGTGAGAAATAACAATGATTGTATATTATAATGATAGCGAAACATAAATGGTTGCATTCATAGATTGGATTTAAATAATGATGACATAATTATGAAAACATTCCAATGAATTCAGAAATTAACCCTAGAACACACACACACACCCCTCATAATGTAATAAAGGGGTTTTTCTAGGAATGTTGTTATTTTTAACTTGATTGAAAGTATACTAGTTACATGTTCACATATTAGTGATTTTCACTTAAGACATATACTAGGATCCATTTAATTTCTGAAATGATTTAATAGATATGACTTTAGTGTTTCATGGTTATGCTTGACAAGTATTATGATAGTGTTGAGAATAGTAATTTCATTATGATAAGAAAGATAAATGTTTATACACATATTTTGATATTGTAATGTTTTGAATTGTTGGGATTAAAGATGGAGTAATTGAGAGAGGGGGTGAATCAGTTACTACAAAAACTAATCCATAGATCCCTTAGATGTCTTATTTATATCTAGTTACTTTTGATACTCGGTAAACATAACCAAAAAAAATGTTGTAACTTGGTAAATTAACTTGTTACTAATCTTCAAGCATTGATGCATGCAATTGTAAATAAAATCAACACGAGAGACACCAGATTTAACATGGAAACCCAATATGGGAAAAACCACCAAATAACTAGTTACTAATTTTCACTCTTCTGAAGTGAGCCCTATTTGGAGCCAACCCTATTAAAGGTTACAATACACACTATTAAGTGTGACCCTATTAGAGGATTTTAATCACCCTATTAGGAGTGGCCTTGCTAGAGGTCTTCAGAACAATTCAACTGAACTGTCAGCTTGTTAGAGGATTTACAAAATGGCTGTTAAACCAACTCTGTTAAGAGATTTGAAATCATTGCTACAATGGCTAGAGAGTACCAATGAATTGACCTGAATAAGATGCAACTGAATTTGCTGATTATAGGTCTCTATTATGCATCATTAGATCCTCCTTGATCAAATATATCTTTGTTGCTCCTTAATGATCTCTGATCATTCTTCAAAATTTTCTTTCATAATAATTAGTCTTCCTCTTATTCATATCACATCAAATCCACCACTTGCACTTAGAATTCGCAACTTGAGCTCTTATATATACCATTCAGATTATCAATTCGGCTCATTCACATGTTACATTTACATATAAACCATACATCAGTCAGCTACAAATATTACTTTAAACAAATAAATGTTATTTCATAAGTCAATGAAATCCTTCATTGGTTGATCCTGCTCGGTAAATACTGATTCCAAAAATAATTTTCTGAGTAAATCATCTTGACTCAGTTAACACTACAATGTCTGCAAAATCCTTTGGCTACTGAGTTTACTCAATAATAACTAAATTCCTTCACTATCCGTGAGAGCTCGGTAAGAACTATTTCTACCATATTTCCCTTTGATGACCGAGTGAGCTTGGTAACAACTAAATTTCTTTGATTAACCTTGAAATCTTGGTAACAACTGTCTACTCGATAGACATTGCAAACCTTCTTTACTAACCTTGTGAGCTTAGTAGGTTCTATCTTTTGCCTTGCTAACCATCTGAGCTTGGTAGACTCTATTTAATGGCTAATATGACATTTGTGTGACATCAAAGACAACACATAATTGAAAAATTTTATCCAACAATGTCCCTCTTTGGCATTGATGGGAACACAACATGTCATAGCAGAATGAAATTTTGAAATAGGTGAAAGAATACTTCACCCTCTTCTTCAAATACAACAATCTCCCTCTTACACAAACTCTTATTATTTTGCAAATTTCAAGAAGATATGACAGTATACCCTCCCTCTTTGACAACACATGCCAAAGACAACACAAATCAACTAAATAGCATTGTACCTAATGTACTAATTCATATTCAATGTCTTCATTGGTTTACTACATCAATTGATAGATCTTCAATTCTGTTTCTGTTGATGCATCACTAAAACTATATTTTAGTGAGCTTCAGATAAGGGAATGACCCCTAACTTACCTCTTAGATATAAGAATGCATCCTTAGGTAAAGGCTTTGTGAATATGTTAGCAATTTTTTCCTTTGTATGGACATATTCCAATCTGATTTCCTTTTCTTGTACCAATTCTCTAACAAAGTGATACTTTATAGCAATATCCTTGGTCTTTGAATGCATCACTAGATTCTTGGATATGTTAATTGCACTTGTGTTGTTAAAAAACATAAAAATAGGTTCTTTGATTTCTTGCTTCATACCTTCCAATAATTGTTTGAACTACACAATGTTTGAGCAGTTTACTATTGCTGCAACATATTCAACCTCTTTTGTGGACTACGATGTACAATTTTGCTTTTTCCTTGTCCAAGAAACCAACCTTTTTCCAAGAAAGAAAGCTCCTCCACTTGTACTCTTTCTGTCATCAAAATTCCCTACCCAATCTACATCATGAACACTTTTAAATCTAGATTTCCTCCAAGTTTATACCATAATCCATAATCTTTAGTTCCTTTTAAGTATCTCATGATCCTTTTGATTTCCATCATATGATTTTCTTTTGGTTTTGATGAGAATCTTGCTACAATTCTTACTGCAAGAGCAATGCTTGGTCTTGTGTCCACTACATATTCAAATTTTCCAATCATAGATCTATACAATGTGTGATCTACTTCTTTTGATTCATCATCCGTGGTAAGTTTTAATCCAGTACACATAGGAGTTCCAACTAGTTTGCAGTCTTCCATACCAAACTTTTTCAGTATCTCCTTGATGTATTTATATTGAGTGATGTAGATACCATTCTTACTCTAATGAATTTGAAGACCAATAAAGAATTTGATTTCTCCAAACATTGACATTTAAAATTCCTTGTTCATTTGTTCTAAAAATTATTTGCAAAGATCATCATTTCCTATGAACAAAGTATCATCTACAAATATTTCTACTAAAATAATCTTATTATCTGGTCCTTCTTTTATGTACAAACTAGTATTGTCATTAGTTCTTTGAAAACAAATCTGAATAAGATAGTTATGCAGTCTTTCTTACAATGCTCTAGGTGCTTGCTTTAGACCATACAATGCTTTATGCAATTTGCAAACCATGTCCTTTTTGTCTAGATCAAAAAAACTTTTAGGCTGTTCAATGTAAACCTCTTCATCCAATATGCCATTGAGAAATGTTGACTTGACATCCATCTAATAAACTTTGAATCCTTTGTATGCAGCATATGCTAGTAATGTTCTGACACCTTCCAATCTTGCAATAGTAGAAAAAGTTTCTCCATAGTCTACACCTTCTTCTTGAGAGTATCATTTGCATACTAATCTAGCTTTGGTCCTTGACACCTTACCATCTTCATTTAACTTTGTTTCTGAATAGCCACTTAGTTCCAATCACATTCTTGTCTTTGGGTCTAGGTACAAGAGTCCATATATTGTTTTTCTCTATCTGTTCTATCTCTTTGTTCATATCTTCAATCCAACTTTCATTGTCTAGTGCATCTTTGACATTTCTAGGCTAAAAATTAGCAAGTAAACAATTTCTTTTCAACTTACTTGTCATTGTTCCTTCTGATTTATCTCCAATGATCTGATCTGGTGTATGATGCTTCCTAATATACTTGGCTAACACAGGCTCCTTGCCTTTTAGGTGACTTGCTTTGTTAACCTTCTGTGCTTCAACTTCTAGTTCTGATTGTGGTTGCTTAGGCTTAGTAGATGTTAATTTGGTAGCTTCTATTTGCAACTTGGGTTCTTGCAACTCGATAGGTATTAACTCAGTTTGAACTTCTTGTGACTTGGTTACTAAAGACTCAAGAGTTGAAGATTCCTAATTGACAGGTGTATTTGGCATTGTATTAGGTTCAATGTAAACAAATCTCATGTAATCTTTAGCTTCCCTTTTGCTTTCTTCTTTAGTTCTTTTCGCAAACTCATCAACTTTCACATGTGCACTTTCTATGACTTTATGAGTAGATAAATTTAAAGATCTATATGCTTTACTTTTGCAAGAGTATCCCAAAAATATTCCTTCATCACCTTTTACATCAAATTTACCTTTTCTAGATTCTTTCAAAATGTAACATTTGCTTGCAAATAGTTTTAGGTAAATTACATTGGGTTTGTAGCCATACCATAACTCATAGGGGCTTTTGAATTAGTCCTTTTTCAGTTGTACTTGATTCAAGGTATAAAATACAATGCTAATAGCTTCCTTCCACTATTTGATAGTAATACTTTTCTCAATCATTAAGGTTCTTACATAGTCCATGATAGATTTGTTCCTTGTTTTTGCTATTCTATTTTTTTCAGGAGTTCTAGGTGTTGAAACCTATCTTTTGATTCCCCTTTCAATATAAAAGTTATTGAACTCATGTGAAATGAATTCCCCACCTCTGTCAGATCTTAAGCATTTTAGTCTTTTGCCTATTTCCTTTTCTACTCTAGCCAAATACCATTTGAAATTTTTAAATGCTTCTGATTTCTCTCTTAGGTATATGTCAGTCATCATTCTTGAATAATCATCAACAAAAAGAATGAAATTTTTTTCACTAGTATAACTTTCAATGCCAATAGGTTCACACAAATCAGTATGCACAATTTCTAAAAATTTTTCAGTTTGATAGTTCTTGCTTTTAAAGCTAGTCTTTCCCATTTTGCCAATTTGACAATTCTTGCATAGACCAACCTTAGGTTTCTTTATGTTAGGAATGCCTCTTACTTTCCTGAATGTACTAATTTTTATCAAGTTGTCAAAGTTTACATGACATAACCTCCTATGCCATAATGAACTTTCTTAAACTTGAGTAATAAAACATGAACATCCACCAAGTTCAAGATAAAATAAGTTACCTTTTGTTTGATTGCCTGATCCAATAAGCTTACCTTTGCCATCCAACAGTCTTGCTTTTCCATGCATGAATTCTACTTTAAATCCAATATTGAGTAGCTATGCCACACTCAATAGATTGTGCGTTAATCCTTCTATCCAATATACATTATCACATACAAGTTCCCTAGTCAGTGAGATTCTTTCTCTTCCTTTTATACAACAAGGTTCATTGTTACCAAATCTTACATTGCCACCATCATAGTCTTCAAAATTTCCAAACTTAGTTTTATCACCAGCCATGTGATGAGAACAACCACTATCTATAATCCATGTATCATTTATGCTCAGATGAGAAATGAGTGCCATTTCTTCATCATTATCTGACTCATGTTTTATAGAAATGTAAACAATTTCATCATCTTCTTCATCATCAAAATCATTAAAATCTTTAGCCATGAAACATGTTTTCTTACCTTTATCCTTGAATGATTTGAAGTCTTTCTTTCCATTGTACTTGTGACCTTTCTTCTCATCCTTGTTCTGCTTATTTGGGCACCTAGCAGCAATATGTCCAATTTTTTCACAAGAAAAATAGATTAGAGGAACCTTACCTTTATATTTCCCTTTGCCTCTTGAATATTTCCTTGGTAGCAAAGCTTCAAGCACCTCAAGATCACTGCTTGAATACTATGTTGATTCTTCATCACTATCTAACTGTGGATCGTTTATCTTCTTCCCTTTTTTTTTGAGTGAAAGCTTGGCTCCAAATGCTGATTCAATGTTCTTAGTAGTTGGAACATAATTATCATAGTTTTCTATCTCGAATGCAGTCAATCTTCCAACTATGGCCTCTAAATTTATCTTATGATTTACTTTACATCTTCTTTCTTAAATTGCAGAGACTCTGATTGCATAAATAGGAATTAGAGTTCTAAGAACTTTACTTATAACTGTCTCATCCTTGATATCTCCTCCAGATGCTTTGATTACACTAACACATTCTTTAACTCTTTCAACATATTATGCAATGTTTTCATCCTCTCTCATCCTCATTTGATCAAATTGCCCTCTCAAACTTTCTACTTTGGCTCTTCTCACATTATCATCTCCTACATAGATCTCTTTCAGCTTGTTCCACATTTCAAAGGTAGTTTTTCAATCTTTGATGTCATCAAATTCTTCATAACTCAGAGCAAATGCTATATCTATCATCACATTTTTGTGAGTCTTCTTTTCAACAATATCATTGACAGATAGTGTACCAACAGGTTCTGCATATTTTTCATCAAGATACTTCAGTCCTAAATCACCAATAGAAGCTAGATGAAGTCCATCAATCCCTACCATGCTGAGAAGTTGTCCCTATTAAGTCTTGGAATTTCCCTCTTGTAAGACAGCCTGATCTTTAGCTTAGATCTTTGAAATATTTTCCTCAAAGCACCAAGAGCTTTGATACCAATTGTTGGCATTAAAGATGGAGTAACTGAGAGGGGGGGTGAATCAGTTACTATAAAAACTAATCCACAGATCCCTTCGATGTCTTAAATATCTAGTTACTTCTAATACTCGATAAACATAACCAAAAAAATGGTCTAACTTAGTAAATTAACTTGTTACTGATCTTCAAGCATTCATGCATGCAATTGTAAATAAAATGAACATGAGAGACACTGGATTTAATGTAGAAACCCAATATGGGAAAAACCACCAAGTAACTAGTTACCAATTTTCACTCTTTTGAAGTGAGCCCTATTAGGAGCCAACCCTATTAAAGGTTACAATACACACTGTTAGGTGTGACCTTGTTAGAGGATTTTAATCACCCTTTTAGGAGTGGCCTTCCTAGAGGTCTTTAGAAAAATTCAATTGAACTGTCACCTTGTTAGAGGATTTACAAAATGGTTGTTAAACCAACACTATTAAGATATTTGAAATCACTACTACAATAGTTAGAAAGTAACAATGAATTGACTTGAATAAGATGCAATTGAATTTGCTGATTACAGGTCTCTATTTTGCATCATTAGATCCTACTCGATCAAATATAGCTTTGCTACTCCTCAATGATCTCTAATCATTCTTCAAAATTCACTTTCATAGTAATCAGTCTTCTTCTTATTCATATCACATCAAATTCACCACTTGTACTTAGAATTCACAACTTGACCTCTTATATATACCATTTAGATTATCAAGTTGGCTCATTCACATGTTACATTTACCAATAAACCATACATCAATCGGCTAAAAATATTACTTTAAACAAATAAATGTTATTTCATAAGTCAATAAAATCCTTCATTGGCCGACCCTGCTTACTAAATACTACTTCCAGAAATAATTTCCTAAGTTAACCATCTTGACTCAGTTAACATTGCAACGTCTGCAATATCCTTTGGTTGCCGAGTTTACTTGGTAAGAGTTAAATTTCTTCGCTATCCATGAGAGCTTGGTAAGAACTATTTCTACCATATTTCTCTTTGATGACCGAGTGGGCTCGGTAACAACTAAATTTATTTGATTAACCTTGAAAGCTCGGTACCAACTATCTACTTAGTAGACACTACAAACCTTCTTTACTAACCTTTTGAGGTTGGTAGGTTCTGTCTTTTTCCTTGCTGACCATCTAAGCTCGGTAGACTCTATTTGATGACTTATATGACATTTGTGTGACATCAAAGACAACACACAATTGAACAATTGTATCCAACATTGAATATTTTATCGAAATCATTAGATGGAAGTTAACTAAATATGTTAATGCAAATTAAGTGATATTAGATTATTTTGCACTTTTCTGCATGTATTTCTATATTATTTCATTTGGCTACTGACATTAAGTTGAGTGTGAAGGAAAGTTGAACCATGGAAATTATTTGGGGAAATAAGGTTCAAACCTATGTGAACACGGTAAAGCCAAGGTGAATCTTTGGAAGATTCAAAACTGCCTTATATTGTGTTTATTTTGTAATGTGTTTGTGCATGGGTGTAATAAATTTAAAGATCATGATTACTTAGAGACATGTCATTGTGATGTATAAAATATTTTAATGTGTGTGTTGTTTGACACTTGTGTTGTTTATGTGTAAATGACATGTCATATAGGACTTTTGGGCATGAATTCACTTAACCTAAACTTAATCCCATTATGAAAATTAAGTCAACCCACCTTGGAGAGTGTTAGGACTCACCACCTTGTTCGAATACGAATTCAAACTTGGTAGGAACTTTAGAGAGCCTTAAAGTGATTCCCAAGTTATATTTTTGTGAAAATAAATCACCCACATAATAATAGTATAGTTTGGGGGTCTAAATATAACCATAAGTTAGTCTAGGGGACCTAGGAGACCCTCTAAACTAGTCATTTTCAAGCCAATTCGAAAATTAGAGTATCACATGACTTTTTTCCTCACCCCTCCACTTGGTTAAGTTCCTATTTGTAGAAAGGTACAAGGGTATAAGAGGGGTAGGTGGGGATGGAAGTGGAGGTCATTTTAGGGATCTTATGCAAAACCTAGTGGTTTTTCACCCACTCTCTAATTGTAGAGACACTTAGGGTTTGGAGGAAGAAACTTGGAAGCCAAGGAAGGAAAGCTCTTCATCTCCATTTCATAGCCATTAGCTTGGAAGAAGGTTAGTGCTTCATGCCATGTTTTCTCTCATCTCATGAAGATTGAAGTAATGAAAATTGTAAGAGTGTTCTTGTAGGATTTATGTGTTGCATATGGTGCATATTGTAAATTTTAGTGTATGTGAGTGTGCTTGTTGAATCTATTTGCATTTGGTTTTGTTTCTTGAATTTTTTTGGTGGATTGAATGTTGTGTTGGGTGTGAAGGCTTCACTCACCCTTGGGAGGGAAGAGAAGCCTTGAGGTGAAGGGTTTTGTTGGGCTTTACATTGAAGTTGAGAAATCCTTCTCTTAGTGAGGGGATAGTTTCATGGAGTATGGGCTCCATTAAAATCCATATGCCTTTATATTGTTCTATGGGAGGTATAAGTGAGGATATGTGAAAGGAGCATGTATGGATAGCCTTGTTGAGGCATGTGATTATTGATAGTCTTGGATGACATATGTTCTTGGAAGCCTTGTTAGGTATATTGCAATTGCAAGATAGTTAATACATAAGGGTATGACATTCTCCTCTTTGGGAGCCCTTCTTCACCCAATGTTTATGATTCCACTTGTGAGTCATTGTGAAAACTTTTGTTGGGGTTGTAAATTTTTTGTAAAAATGTTACATTCATGTTAGTTCTTGTCTTGTAATGTTGTTTGGATGTATCTCATTTGAGCCTTGTTTCCCCTAGCTTGAGGGTGGACTCCTTGAGGCCTAGGTTGGGAGGTGAGCCTCCATGGTTCCACTTTTCATCTCTTATTGCAGATTTTTGCTTGAGGTATTGGAAATTTGGAAATTGTGAAGTTTCACCTTTTTTTAGGAAGAGAGAACACAATTGTTTGTGTGGGCAATGGAGAAAAAGCTCCATCTTGTTAAATGTTTTATTATGTATTGTAAGAGTGTTGTTATTATTCTCATTTATTTTTTATTAGAAAGCTTGTGAATGATCTATGTATTGTAGAAAGGTCTCTCCATTTGTATATCTTGATATAGTGATCTCACCACCTTCTGTGTATACTTGGCAAATGGTTGAATGTAGGTTTGAGAAGATCTTGAAGGAAAGATTAATTGTATTGAAGTTGTTGGTTTGTAATCTTGGATATGAATGCATTGAAGAAGGATTGAGTGTCATGGTAGACATTAGAAAATTAACTAGAAGATTATCATTTTGTTAATCCTATTTCCTCAAGACTTGTATGGATAATTTAGATGCATTTGTGTTCAATCTTGATTCATACATAGTTGTAGAATATGCAATTGATAGCTAATGGATTCGTAGATAGTTTTAATCATGAGATGGAAATCATGTTAGAATTCAAATACTTGATGTTCATGGGTTTACCAGCAAATAAAGATTTTATTTATGGTCATATTGAAATATCTTACAATTTAGATTTTGTTAGAATTATGTTAGTTACTTGCGTAATACATTAGATTTCAAGATATAATAGGTAATATAATGCATTATACAATGTTTAAATTTATCAACCCAAGTATAAAAAAATTTAGATAGTGCATGAAGAAACTACTCAAAAAAATTTAACTTCATAAGTAACTTGTAGGTGCATATTTGCTTGCTCGAAAGTGTATGGCAACCCAACTAAATCACTCTCCAAAAATTATAGTCAATAGAATATTGATATTTGAATAAACTAAGTACGTTGACCTTAAGTAATATAAAAATATATCAGTCAACTTTCATAATAATGAGGGCCATCCAAGAAGTAAACAAAAAATTATGAGCCCAGTACATTGTCAATCCAGGAAATTTTTATAAATAATATGTAAATTAAATAATATAAGGAGGTGATAGTACTTAAAAAGCAGCGATCACTTTTTTTATAATAAAAACAACCCAATATGGGTGACCAACATTTTATGTTGGAATGGGAAACTTTTCAAAAAAAAAGAATTCATTTAAAATTTGGAAAAAAATTCACACCTACCAGGCCAAGGCGATTCCCACTAGAAATATTTATTTAAATAAATTTAATAAGAGGGCATGTCAAGGTCAACTCAAGTCATGAGGGGCTAACAAGATGTGACATGGGACAACCCTCCCACTTGAGCATTTCCCAAGTATCATGTCCCCATGTAAAATAGGTGGCGAAAATTCTTGAGTTTGAATGTAAGAAATAAATAAAATTTTAGGATGAGAAAAAGGTAAGTTAGAAAGTAGTTTTAGAAAAAAATATTGTGGTGTGAGGAATGTATCATAAAATTAATTTATTATTTAATATTCTTTCAAAAGAATTTATTTTTAGGAAGAGGTTTGTTCATGGGCAAGGTAAGTAAGAAAACTATATTAAGCTAGCCTAGGTTAGTTGGTAATAAAAGATAAGAGTAACCTAGTAAATAGTTACGAATTGGGATAATTAAATTTATTTATTTATTGTGGTTAGTAAATAAATAATAGGTAATATATTAATTAATTAATTAATTAATCACTCACTGAATTTGTGATATGTAAATTAAGTTGATTGGTAGCTAAGTTCATGTGTATCTAATATTTATATTTTACACAGTTATTAAATGTAAAGTTTCATTGGTAGATAATTTAATAAGTAATGTATGTGTTGGAAATTAAATTAATATAATAAGTCTTAGTATGAGTATGACTTGAGAAAATATAAGTGACAATTACATATTCAATTTTGGAACAAACACACTTAGGTTCATTTGTCTTGGCGAGCCTTTCGCATATTCATATTAACTTATTCAACAACTTCAATGTTCAGTGACCTAAATATGCCAACATCATATGAGACAACATTTACACCTAAAATCTTCCTTGAAGATTGTAACCTTATCCCAAATTCATAATTCAAGTCCCTACTTAGTTGTGGCCATGACATGGCACTCGTTAAATCCTAACACAAGCTACTATCAAGAACTTATTACCATGCCTATCTTTTCATCTAATAAATAAAGTTATATCATCCAACTATTCCTCTTCGTGTTTGAAGTCAATAACCTTGTAAATATTACAATCACAATCCATGGATGTTTGAAACCTAGTCATTTAAAAAACTTAGTTTACTAATGTCAGTTCTGCATGTTAAATCTTTTGTGAGTAAAAAAAGTTTTGTCCCATAAATTTTTGGCATGACATTGACATAGTTGAGGTTGAAGCAATTTCAATCGTCATAATGTTATGATTCTTCTTCTCTAGAATTTATTCAATAGTCATGGTTCTAGTAGGTGCCACATACTTGGTGCTAAGATATTTTAGACTTAAATCACTGATGGTTTGCAAATATAACTTCATAAGTTCTTGCCATGCATTGAAGTCATCTCTGTTCAACTTGGGGATCTTCGTTCTATAAGACATCTTGATCTTTAGCTTAGGTCCTTGAAACCTTCTCTATAAGAACCAAAAGCTCTAATACCAATTGTTGGAAATATAAGAGGAGTAATTGAGAGGGGAGGGGTGAATCAGTTACCACAAAAATAAATCCCAAATGGCTTAGATGTCAATACAAAATATAAAATCTGTATAAATTATTGTTGATCAGTTAACACATAGGTACTTGGTTAACACTAACAATATGTTGTAACTCGGTAACCATTGAAATACCAACTATTACTCAAAAAATACTAAACATGCAAAAATTAAGATATTATCTATGATTAGCCTTAATTAACTTAGTTTCATACACATCAAATAAATACCAAGATTTAACATGGAAACCCAATTTGGGAAAAATGACCAATTGTAACTAGTTACTAATTTTCACTCTTCTAAAGTGAGCCCTGTTAGGAGCCAACCTAGTAAAGGTTATAAAGCACACTATTAGGTGTGACCATGTTAGAGGATTCAATCACCATATCAGGAGTGACTTTTTTAGAGGTCTCTAGATACTTCAATCTAGAAATGCCACCTTGTTAGAGGATTTAAAAATAGTTGTTAAGACAACTCGGTTAAGAGATTTGATACATTACCACAATGGTTAGAGAGTAACAATGATATGACCTAATTTTTGATGCAATGGTATTGGTGATTTTAGATCTCAATTCTAGCTCAAATAATTGGTAATCGAGTGAGCTCTGTTAGCACTAGTTCCATCCAACTTTCCTTTGTTACCAAGTAAGCTTGGTTAAAACTCAACTTTTGCTAAAATTTCTTTGATGCTTGAGTGAAATTGGTAGACATTGTCTTTTGAAATTTCCAAACAATGGAATGCTTGGCAAACACAGGAAACCATCTTCATCACTCGAGTGAGCTCAACATACATTGATTAGTAAAGATAAGAGATTTTGTGTAACATCACAAAAATATTCAATTGATCAATTATTTTTTACACTTTCTCCATCTTTGATTCATCTCGTTTTTCACTTGTTCACCATTAAAAACCTCTTTTCCTTTATTCTATTCATTTTCAGATGCTATTGGTTGGGTCTTGCAATTTTTGCTCAAATATCCAATCTTATGAGAACTATAATAGACTAGACATCCATTCATCTAACTCTTAGATTTATCACTACAATGTGTCCTAATATAATTTTTTGCAATATGACCATATTCACCACATAAATGACAATTATACCATGTATTATAATCCTAATTGATTGTGTTGCATTGCTTAGGTGCATTCCCTTTTTTCTATGGTGTTTTGTTAGGTTTTGTATTAGATATGTAATCTTGTGCTCTATGATCATACTTCTTATAATTGTTGCAATATCTTCAAATATAGAAGTGATTGGTGCTTTATTGAACTTTAATCTACATTCATTTGCTTGATGAACTTTATTGTTATAATTAAACCAATATCCATTAAATTTGGACTTAGGGTTTGACTTACCAATCTTGCTTCTATAGACATTTATAGTATGACTAGTTTTGCATTACTTTGTTCTCATCTTTGATGATTCTCCTTTCTTGGTAGATAATAGGTTCTTGATATAGCCTAGTCTAAAGGTGTCATTGAATTTTCTCTATGTTCTCATCAATTCCTCAAAGTATCCCATAGCTTCTTTGGGTTTATTAATCTTCCCAATGAATTCTTTTTCAGATATTTACTCATTGTTTAATTGATCATTCTTTGATCTTAGATTTGAAATCTTCACATCTTTCCTATTCAATTCTTGATTTACACTTACAATTTGGTTGAGCATATCAAATTTCTACACATTAGATGTCCTTCATCAAGTCTTGTAGCCATTTTTCTTTTGTCTTCATCAACCACTGTCTTATCTTCTTAAGGTTTCTTTGCCTATTTAGTGACTTTGCATAGTGTTACTAATTGGATTTCATGTTCTTTCCTTAGTTCTCTTATTTCTTCATTCAAAGTGTTTTTCCTCTCCAATAGATGTGATATTGTTGCATCACTTTCAACAGAATTTTCATTGTCAAGTAGATATTTAGTGTCTTCCTCTTGATATTGTGTATCATTTTGCTAAATTTCCATCTCCTTCCTTCTCTTTAAGGATTTCTTTAGTACTTCATGTTAGCATGAATGATGATGATACTACTTTGGGGGAGTATCCTAAGCATTGGAGAATATTGGCATGTTGCATTCATGACTGTGTTTTTCATTGATGAAAACATTGTATGGTTTCTGTAGAGACTAGAAGAATAGTAGTCAAAGATCTTATGTTGTAGAGTAACTAAGTAAGGGTTAAGTAATGGATAGTTAAGGACATATCTAAGAGTTTCCTGATGACATGGTTAAGAGGGTGAAGTTTGAGTTAATGATATACAAAAATTATGTTTGATTTACTATAAGTAGTGTAGAAACATGATGCAGGAGCATCCAGAGGTATAAGGGCAATCCTGTGTCACCCAAAAAAAATGTACTTAGACTTAGTTTCTATTTCATGTCTTTACATTTTTGGATACCCATTTGGGTCAAATAAAGGTTCCAACTCTCACAATTCCACTATCAATGTGTTTGAAAATCCCAAAAAAATAGGAGCATGCAATTTGGCCATCATTTTGGTGACCTAGAAGGTGTGAGTTGGCCAGATGAATGTAATTTTGATTTAGAGCATTCCAAAAAAAGAATCAAGTCAAAAGGCCCCACGGTTTGAAAGTTATTGCAATATTTCGGGTTTTGGAGACCTCCTAAGAATGCTTCAAAGTCAGGTTAGGGGCATTAAATGACCTCGAAAAGGGCTGAAAAATGGGGGATGAGTGAAGCTTTTCCATAGGGCTATAGAACGCTTCGAGAGCTTTCCAAAAATGTAAACGGTTTGTCAATCGGAGCTACAGTTCAAAAGTTATGCCTCCCAGAAGTTCGGTTACCATTTTTGGATTCTTCTAGATTTGCACCGACTTCTAACGTAGCTTCTGGAACCTTCTATTTGGTCGGTGGATGCCTACTAGCACTTTCTAGAATGTACTCCTAGTCCTTAACCCTCCGAGGTCTATTTAAGGAGATTTTTGGCATTGTAAAAGGCAGTTCGGAGTGGAGTTTGAGAGGAGGTTCTAAAAGGAGAAATCATCTCCAGATTTATGCTATTGTAAGCCCTTAGGGCATGCTTTGAAGTTTATTTTCTCTGCACTATTTGTACTAGCTTATTTTCTCAGTAATATAATTTTCCCTTTTCTATTAGTTCCATTCTATTCTTGGGTTGTGTCCCCATCAAGTGGTATCAGAGCGGGTTTTCCTGAGTGTGTAGACAGAGCACCAACTGTGAAGCAGTTTGCACCAGGACTGTGTGGTTGTGGGTTCGAGTTAGAAGATGCCTCCATGAAGAGACCATGATGAAAGGGCTAGAGCTATTGATCCTGAGGAGGTTAGAGCCCTCCAGAGGTAGGTACAAGCATTGCAAGAGGAGCTTCGTAGAGGAGCAAATGTTTCCACAGGTGACAATAGTGAGAATGACAATGAAGAGGAAGTAATGGGACCAGAAGAGGAAGTTAACGGGGAAGTTTTGAATCCTGTAGAGGAAAGGCTTTTTAGGGCCATTACTAAGTTTGGGAAAAGACCTACAATTGAAGTTGGTATATTTTCAAGAAATCTGAAACCAGATGAGTTGATCGATTGGATCAATGAACTGGAAGAATACTTTGAGTATGAGGATATAAGGGACCCAGATAGGGTTAAGTTTGCAAAGGCCAAACTGAAAGGCCATGCCAAAATCTGGTGGCAAGAGGTTCAATTGGAAAGAAATAGAAGAGGAAAGGAGAAGATCACAATATGGGATCGCATGGTGGACAAATTGAAGAAGCAGTTCATTCCTGTAGACTACGAGCCCGATTTGTTTAAGAAGATGCATGCATTAAAGCAAGCAGGAAGATCAATCCAAGACTATACAGAGGAGTTTTACCGACTCTTGATTAGAGCAGGGCATGCAGAAGCAAATAAGGAGAAGGTTGCTCGTTATATTAGTGGATTGAGACCTAGCATCCAGGAGGAATTAAGTTAGTAAGAATGACGAGCGTTGAAGAAGCATACTAGTTTTCCCTACGAGTTGAAGAGAAGCTGAGTAAAAGGTTTGAAGGAAGACAAAGAGGGCACGGTCAAGGAGGAAGGGGAAGTGGTAGATCATCTAGAGGTTGCAATGAAACCCAAAAGAAAAATGAAGATGTGGGTACTAGCAGAAACTAGAGGAATGAGGGTGTCAACTGCTCCCATGATCAAGACTTTGGAAATCAAAGAGGAAGAGGTAGAGGACATGGACAAGGAAGAGGACGCTTCCGTGGTACCTGTTTCCATTGCAATGAAGAAGGTCATCGTGACTTTGAATGCCCTCAATGAGAAGGAAGAGGAGGCTTCCGTGGTACCTGTTTCCATTGCAATGAAGAAGGTCATCGTGACTTTGAATGCCCTCAACGAGAAGGAAGGACAGATAGGAGAGCTGAGGGCCAAGCTAGGGTTGCTCATGTGGATAAAGATGCACAATCATCACATTCAGAGGATGTAGAAAGAGGAGAGACCTTGGTAAATGAAAGAGTCCTACTAAGTGGTGAGAATGAACTAGGAAAATCGAGGAGTTTGTTTTGTACTAGATGCAAGTGTGAGGATAAATGTTGTGATGTAATCATAGATGGTGGTAGCACTGATAACCTGGTATTAGAAGAGACAGTCTCTAAGCTAAAGCTCAAGAGGGAGAAACATCCCCAGCCCTATCAAATTTTTTGGGTAAAAGATGATCATAAGGTCTTGGTAAGTGAACAATGTTTAGTGAAATTCAAAATTGGGAGTTACCATGATGAAGTTCTTTGTGATGTTATTTCGATGGATGTTTGCCATCTATTATTGGGTAGACCATGGCAGTTTGATAGACATGCAGTACATGATGGACATGCAAACACATACTCTCTGACAAAGGATGGAGTTTGCCACAAATTGAAGCCCATGAAAAAGGAAGGTGAAAAGGTATGTAGCAGTGCTAGGATTTCTCTTGTTGATGGAAGGAAGTTTTTAGAGTGCATGAAACATCAGCATATGTGCTATGCTTTGATTCCTAGGAAAGATAAAGAAGGTAGTAGTGAAATACCAATTGAAGTTTCAGATTTACTAGGGGAGTTTGGAGATATTATCTCTAATAATGTTCCAGATGGATTGCCACCAGTAAGGCAAATCAGTCATCAGATAGATCTGATTCTAGGAGCTAGTTTTCCTAACAAGGCTTCTCACAGGATGACTCCTACTAAAACAGAGGAGCTAAATAGACAGGTTTAGGAGTTGCTGATGAAGGGCTTGATTCGAGAGAGCCTGAGTCCATATGTAGTACCTTCAGTACTTGCACCAAAGAAGGATGGAGAGTGGAGGATGTGTATAGATTCTCGAGCTATAAATGGGATAACCATCAAGTACCAGATTCCTTTACCAAGGATGGATGATCTTATGGACTGCTTGAGTGGAGCTCAGTACTTCACAAAGATAGATCTGAAGAGTGGCTATCATCAGATATGGATTTGAGAAGGAGATGAGTGGAAAACAGCCTTCAAAACCAAGGAGAGTCTTTATGAGTGGTTAGTCATGCCCTTTGGATTGATGAACGCCCCAAGCACCTTCATGCGCCTCATGAATGAGGTACTTAAGAAGTTCTTGAGAAAATTTGTTATTGTCTATTTGGATGATATCTTAATTTTCAGCAAGATTTTGGAAGAACATTTACTGCATGTTCGTAGTGTCCTTGAAAGGCTAAGGGAAGAGAAACTGTTAATTAATCTGAAGAAGTGTGTCTTTGTAAAAAGGGAGTTAGTCTATTTGGGGTTTTTTATATCACCTGAAGGTCTCAAAATGGATCTAGAGAAGGTAAAAGCCATCTTGGAATGGCCTACTCCAAGGTCTGCTACTGAGTTAAGATCATTTCATGGTCTGGTTAGTTTTTACAGGAAGTTTATTAAGAATTTCAGTGGCATATGTGCACCCCTAACTGATACAATAAGAGGGGATAGAAAAGATTTCAAATGGACGGTAGCGGCTGTGAGAAGTTTTGAATTGCTGAAGAAGAAGGTGATAGAACAGCCTGTGCTAGCACTTCCAAATTTTAGAAAAGTGTTCCAGGTGGATTGTGATGCTAGTGGCAGCACTATTGGGGCTGTATTAAGCCAAGAAGGTAAGCCTATTGCATATTTTAGTGAAAAATTGAATGATGCAAAGAAGAAGTATTATGTTTATGATCAAGAGTTCTATGCAATAGTTCAGACCTTAAAGAAATGGAGGCATTATTTATTGCCAAAGGAATTTGTTTTTTATACTGATCATCAGGCATTACAGTACCTAAATAGCCCAGGTAAATTGAATCAGAGGCATATGAAGTGGCTAGAGTTCTTGCAGAGCTATACATTTGTGTTGAAGCATTGTAGTGGAAAATCTAACAGGGTTGCAGATGCACTAAATAGGAGGCAGTTGTTGCTTACAGTAATACAGCTTGAAGTAGTTGGATTTGATGAACTCAAGAATTTGTACCCTAAGGATCCTGATTTTTCTGAAGCATGGAAAGCTTTTAAAGAACCTGTTGCTGTAGATAGAACCAAGTAGTTAGACTATTTGATTCAGGATGGCATGTTGGTCAAAGGTAGTCAATTGTGCATTCCAAAGAGTTCCATGAGGGAAAATCTGATTAAGGAGAAACACAGTTGAGGAATGGCAGGACATTTTGGTCGAGATAAGACCATTGCCATTCTTAGAGAACATTATTTTTGGCCTCAAATTTCACAGGATGTGAAGAAGTTTGTACAGAGTTGCCAGGTTTGTCAAGTTGCCAAGGGGTTTAGTCACAATACTGGCCTATATCAGCCATTGCCTATTCCATCAAGGCCATGGGAGGACATAAGTATGGATTTTGTTCTTGGATTGCCAAGGACACAAAGGGGTAATGACTCAGTATTTGTGGTGGTTGATATGTTCTCCAAAATGACACATTTCATTCCATGCCACAAAACTCATGATGCTGTCCATATTGCAAACTTGTTTTTCAAAGAGGTGGTAAGACTACATGGTCTTCCAAGGAGTATAGTTTCTGATAGAGACACTAAATTTGTGGGATATTTCTGGAGGACATTGTGGAAAAATTTGAGAATAGACTTGAAATTCAGTTCCACGCATCACCCACAAATTGATGATCAAATAGAACTGGTAAACAGAAGTCTGGGTAATTTGCTGAGATGTTTAGTTGGGGATAAGCCCAAGGGATTGGATTTAATGCTACCACAAGCAGAGTTTTCTTACAATAACTCTATAAATAGGAGTACTGGAAAATCACCATTCCAAATTGTATACGGGAATAGCCCAAGGACTGCACCAGAATTGAGGAAGATAGAACAAGGGGAGAGGACAAGTGCTGAAGCTGAGGAATTTGTTGAACACATCAAGCGTCTATATGAGGAGGTTCAAGCACACATTATCAAGATGAATCAAGAGTATAAAGCTAGGGCTGATCAAAGGACAAGACATAAGGAATTCCAAGTAGGAGATTTAGTCATGGTGCACTTATGAAAAGAAAGATTTCTAGCCGGTACTTACAACAAGCTCAAAATGAAGAAATTTGGCCCCTGCAAAATTTTGAAGAAAAATGACTCAGGAAATGCATATGAAGTGGAGCTACCAGATGGTATTCAGATTTCTCCCATTTTCAACATTGTAGATTTAACAGAGTATCATGGTGATGGTGCAAATGAGGAGCTGGTGTTAGAGCCATGTCCGATTCCTACTTCTAAGAAGGAGGAGATAGAAGACATTCTGGATCATCGTGTGGGTAGGAGTACCAGAAACAAGTAGTATGAAGAGTATTTGGTCAAATGGAAAGGATGGTCGATCGAGGACTCAACTTGGATTTCAACAGTTGAGGTTTCCCATTTGGGATTTCCTCTACCATCTATAAAGTGACAAGGTCACTTTTCAATCTACCCTGGGTGTCTGATGCAGGAGCATTCAGAGGTATAAGGGCAATCCTGTGTCACCCAAAAAATATGTACTTAGACTTAGTTTCTGTTTCATGTCTTTACATTTTTGGATACCCATTTGGGTCAAATAAAGGTTCCAACTCTCACAGTTCCACTATTAGTGTGTTTGAAAATCTTGAAAAAATAGGAGCATACAATTTGGCCATCATTTTGGTGACCTAGAAGGTGTGAGTTGGCCAAATGAATGTAATTGTGATTTAGAGCATTCCAGAAAAAGAATCAGGTCAAAAGGCCCCATGGTTTGAAAGTTATTGCAGTTTTTTGAGTTTTGGTGACCTCCTAAGAATGCTTCAAAGTCAGGTTAGGGGCATTAAATGACCTCAAAAAGGGCCAAAAAATGGGGGATAAGAAAAGCTGTCCATAGGGCTATAGAGTGTTTCGAGAGCTATTTAGAAATGTAAACGGTTCGTCAATCGGAGCTACAGTTCAAAAGTTATGCCTCTCAGAAGTTCGGTTACCGTTTCTGTATTCTTCTAGATTTGCACCGACTTCTAATGCAGCGTCCAGAACCTTCTATTTGGTCGGTGGATGCCTACTAGCACTTTCTACAATGTACTCCTAGTCCTTAACCCTCCGGGGTCTATTTAAGGAGATTTCTGGCATTGTAAAAGGCAATTCGGAGTGGAGTTTGAGAGGAGGTTCTAAAAGGAGAAATCATCTCCAGATTTATGCTATTATAAGCCCTTAGGGCATGCTTTGAAGTTTATTTTCTCTACACTATTTGTACTAGCTTATTTTCTCAGTAATATAATTTTCCCTTTTCTGTTGGTTCCATTCTGTTCTTGGGTTGTGTCCCCATCAAAACATAACATCTGTTTGGTAGTTTTTGATGTTTGCATTATATCTTCTAGCCAATATATAATGAGGTGATGTGCATTCAAATAGTGACAAAGGATAGTCAGATGATGACATCAGCAAGTGTGCAAGGCTGGGAGTTGCATGTGTAAATTTTCTCAATAGATTGTGAGCCAATAGTGCTATTGTAATTATAATTAATTATATATCTTATTTTAATTAATTGGGAAACCCTCAAGGAATTATTATGAAGATATGGTATAAAGGAAAGATTTCTTACTTGTTTGAAAAGTATGTAGAATAATTGTGATCATTGTATTTGCAAAGTGTGAAAAGGAGCAGAGTTTTGATTGAATGTGTGTAAATAATCCAAGGGATTATTGGATGTACAATTGATGATCTAGTTACAAGATTAGAAGGAGAAGATGTTTCCCTAATAGGAAATTGATAGAGGAAGGAAGTACAATTTAGTTCTATTATTCTGCAAGGAATAATACAAAGTTCATTTGGACAGTGAGTTATTTAGTCTTCTCCTTGAAGCTATCTGGGCAGTGGGTCCAGTTGTCTTACACAACTATTAACAATGTTGGTACAAATCCTAATAGGTTCTATCCTCTACCAAGGAATATTTATATTAGTGCATCATCTTGTGGGTACCATCCCCACTGGGGTTTTCCCTCTGATCAAGGGTTTCCCTAGTTAACATATCTAGTTTTATTGTGTATGATCATCTTATTGTGCTTTCAGTTTACATTACTCATATGGCTAAGATTGTTTAAAGATATTATTTGTGATATTAGTTGCATAACTGATTCAACGTTCCCTATCTCACTTATATCGGTGGACTATATATAAGAACTAGTATCAAAGTTTCAGGTCCTTGAAGGATAGCTTAACAACTTTGGGAGATCAATGGAAAATATTTTCAAAAAGGATAGTCCTAGATTTGATGGGGCGAACTATAATAGTTGGAAGGAAAAGATGAAGACTCATATGTTATGCATGGGTCAAGGATATTGGCTCTTGACAAAAAGCTCAAAGACAATCATAAAAGAAGAAAACCTTGAAGGTTGTAATGAAGAAGAGAGAGATCTATTCATGTATAACATGAGAGAAAGAGAAGCCATACTTAAAAAATCTTCCACAAAATGAGTACAATGAGGTAAAGTCATTTGCAACATCTCATGAAATTTGGAAAGCATTAGAATCTACTTTTGAAGGAGATGATCATGCAAAAAGAATGAGATTAAAAGGTTTGATGTGTGCATATCAAGATGCTAAGATGATGGAAGATGAATTTTTAAGAAGTCATATTGGTAGAATATCAAAAATGGTTGTAGATGTTTAGTTTCATGGTGGAACCAAAGATGATGATGAAATGATATGGAAGATCTTGAAAAGTTTGTCACCACCTTTCAAGCTAATTACACATAATATTTAATTAGTGATTCCTTGCACTAAGGGTTTCGCTAAGAAAACATTGCATGGAAGATTAGAATGAGTAGAAGTAGATATAATATAGTCTTGTGAACTTGCAAGAGTCAAAATAACCTTTAGTACCCTCAAAATTTGACCTAATTTGACAAGGAGTGCAATAACCTATGGAGATTTTTCTGCTAGTAGCAGAGTTGATGAGGACAAGAAGATTGAGGAAGGAATAGCCCTTCTAGTGAGAAGAGAAAAAGATGGTAAGAAAATATCTAAATGTGGACTTTTAATGAATTTGGTCATTATGCATCTAAATGTCCTAAAAGAGAAAAAATATGTAAGGGAAGGTTTAACCTTAGAAGAGATAGAGACATAAATTTTTTGTATGCAAATGAAGAAGAAAAATCTAATGAGAAAGGTCAAAGTGAAAGTGAAAATGAATTAAGATTTGTGGCCATCAAGGAAGACAATCTTGATAGAGAAATTCAAGAAGAAAGAGTTCTAGTTACCCAAGTAGAAAATGAATCTGATTGGATGATTGATAGTGGTTGTTTGCATCACATGACTGGTGATATGAATAAATCTTTTAAGTTCAAGAATCATGATGGAGGTATTTTTAGAGCTGGTTATAGTGCAACCTGTCATATAACAGGAATTGGATCTATTACTTTTAATGGTAAAACTAACATTGATGATGTCTATTTTTTTGATGGATTGAAGCATAACTTGTTGAGTGTTGGACAGTTAGTGGACAAAAGTTATTAGTTGTAGTTTACTGAGAAGACCTGCACTATCAAAGATAAAGATGGTAAGATGATTGGAACTAACACCAGATTTAGAGGTAATGTATTTAGGTTGAATCCTATTGAGATGACATATTTGATAGAAAAAGCTGATAACAATTGGTTGTGGCATTGAAGATTTTGTCATATAAAATTTGATAATATTATGTAGGTTAGTAATACATTTGCAATAAGAGATCTACCTATGATTGTTAAGCCTACTAATGTTGTGTGCAAGGAATGCATTTTGGCTAATTGATCCTGCAAGAACTAGAGGATTCTATGGTGAAAGGTATTTAATGATTTTTTTTGATGATTTCAATAGAATGATGTGGGTAGCATTTCTTAAAGAGAAGTTTGAAGCTTTTGAGAAGTTTAAGAAATTTAAGCATAGAATTGAAAATGAATCTGGTGTAAAGATAAAGTGTTTAAGATCAAATAGAGGAGGAGAGTTCACTTCTAGAGATTTTAACATGTTCTATGAAGATTATGGAATCAAAAGACAATTGTCTTCACCTAGAACACTCGAATAGAATGGGATTGTTGAGAGAAGGAATAAGTCAATAGCAGAAGTAGCTAGAGCAATTTTGTTTGAGAATGATGTTTCTAAGAAATTCTAGAGAGTAGTAAACACATTAGTATATATTCTAAATAGAGTACATATTAGAAAAGGTATGGACAAGACACCTTATGAGTTATGGTTTGGAAATTCAGAATCATTCAAATATTTTAGAATATTTGGGAGAAAATTTTATATTAAGTGAGATGATGGCATTGGTAAGTTTGATCCAAGAACTGATGAAGGAATATTTCTTGGCTACTCTTTGAAAAGTAAGGCTTATCAATGTTTCAACTATAGAACTAAAACAATAGTTGAATGCACAAATGTAAGGATTGATGAGAAGTTTGGAACTAAAGAAAAGATGGTAGATTATAATTCTAGTGAAGAAGAGGGTAAATCTGGAATTGTTAGATAGAATACTGAAGTTCTTTTTTAAGGCTAACAATGACTTGCCAAATGATGTGCTAACTCTTGAGCATAGAGGAGAACATAGCTCTAAACCTAGAGAAAACTTAAGAGTTGAAATGTTAACTCCTACTCCTAATAGAAATCTGACAAGGAATCACCCACTTGAGTAGACAATTGGAGTAAAGACAAAGGCATTATGCCAATAAATAGTGTAAATGAGAAGATATGCTTGATATCTATAGTTGAACCAAGGTGCATAGATGAAGTAGTCAAAATAATCATTGGATCCAAGAAACGGAGGAAGAATTGGATTAGATAATAAAGAATGATACATGGGAATTGGTTCCTAGACCAAAAGGCAATAATATGATAGGAACTAAATGGGTATTCAAGAATAAGATGAATGAGCAAGGAGAAGTTATGAGAAACAAGCTAGACTTGTTTGTAAATTTTATTCACAACAGGAAGGCATTGATTATGAGGAAACATATGCAGCTATACCAAGAATGGAAGTAGTAAGGATGTTCTTGGCATATGAAACAAACAAAAAATTTAAGGTTTATCTAGTGGATCTTAAATCAACATTTCTAAATGGAGAATTAGAAGAGGAAGTCTATATTGAGTAGCCTGAAAGATTTCCCTTATTAGAAGATAAAGACATAGTATGCAAATTGAAGAAATCTCTTTCTGATTTGAAGCAAGCACCAAGAACCTGGTATGCAAGGTTGGACAATTACTTGGAAAAGATTGGATTTGCTAAAGGTATGATAAACAATAACTTGTATCTAAAAGAAATTGAAGATAGTTTATTGATCATTAGTTTAGTGACAAATTTACTAAAGAGATGAAGAATTAATTTGAAATGAGCATGACAGAGAAATGAAGTTTTTATTAGGATTGAAGATTGTGCAAAATAATATTGGTATAGTCATTTCACAAACTAAGTACCTAAAGATTTTTTGAAAAGGTTTTGTTTGAAAAGTTACAAAACTATTGGCACACCTATAATAACTAGTCAAAAGTTATCTAGAAAAGATGAGACACCTATAGTAAAGAAGAAGAAGTATAAATCAATGATTGGAGGTTTGTAATATCTAACTTACACTAGACCAGATATAACACATGCAGTTGTCATAGGGGATATATTTCAAAATGATCCTAAAGAATGTCATTTTGTAGTAGTAAAGAGAATATTCAAATATTTTGGTATGATAGATCAAATGATTTTACTTTGTGCACATATATTGATTCTAATTAGGTAGGTAGTATGGATGATGCACCAATGGTGGAGCATTCTTTCTTGGAGGAAGATTGGTTTCTTTGTTAAGCAAGAAGCAAGATTGTCTTTCACAGAGCACTACTAAGGCAGATAATGTTGCAATAGTAAATAACTATAATCAGGTTATGTGGATGAAGCAAATGTTAGAGGACATCAAAATTAAGATTAAATAACATGATATCATTTACGATGATAACACAAGTATACTGATTATGTATAAGAATCCTGTATTGCATTCTAAGACAAAGCATATGGGTAAAAAAAAAAACTTGTGTCACCCTTTGGTAAAGGAAAAGACTAACAAAAGTATAACTATTCACCTTCAATGACATAAAATTGACATTATTATTTTGAATTTGAAAATGAAGTAAACTAATGAAGTATGTAGAAATGGATGAAGTTTAGGATTATACTTTTTACTAATTATTTGGAATATGAATTGTTATATTTTCATAATTTTTATAGATAAATTTTTAGCTATTGAAAAACACTAAAAATTAGGGGTTTAGTTCCCACCACAAAACTTTAGGGAAAAAACTTATTTCCATTTGATCTTAGACTATGTTATACATAACATATATAGCTAGAATAATCAAAAATAAAAATTGGCTTTAGACCTATATTTTCTCTTTCATAATGATTAAAATTTTAACTTACCTAAAATCGATAATTTTCATCTCCCGTCAAATTTTTCAAAACAAATCTATTCTAACTAGGAGAAAAGTTATACATTCTAAAAGAGGACTCTCTCCTCTAGAATATCATATAAGTTTCAAATTTTTTTGATATGATTTAATATTTTTTTCTTTCTCAAAATTGACATCTTTTCAAGTGTTAAAATACATGCTTGTAGAATTTTTAAATAATAATATACTATATCTAATTAAAATACTATAAACTCTATATTAGAATATTCTTGACTATGAGCTCTATAAAATGGTGTTTATATATCAGTAAAAAAATATCATAAAAAATAGTAAGAGTTATTGAAATGTCACTTTTTTGAAATAATTTGATTTCTTTAGTAATTGGATACAAACTACTATAAAAAATGTATTTAATAGATATTTCTAATTGGAAAGGTGTGAGACAATATATAACATAGTTAGAATAAATTTATTTAGATCATATGTTTGAATATAATTGATTTTTAGATAGAAATACTAAAATTCGGTTGTTTTGATAAGTCAACCTAAAAGGTGACACAAATTTTTACTTTTACCCATATATCTACTAAGTATCATGTGCTAAGAGAGAAAGTAGAAGAAACGGAGATCATATTAGAGTATGTAAGTACTAATAATCAGATTGCATATATCTTTATGATGCTCTTTCCTAAAGATACTTTTGAGTACTTGAGATGTATGCTTGGGTTCATGCCCTTGCCTACTTTTGAATAGTTGATGTAGAGAGTGCATTAGTTGAGTGGCATAGGGCACTATTATTTGACTGGACTATATATGGATGCTTCCTGTATGGTGGAATATTTGATATGTATAGAGTCATTGAAGAACATTGGTATTTTACATTTGGTAATGATTATTGTCTTTGGACACTTGAGTTGGTTAATGACTTCGAGCAATAGATTAGCAATTGGTATGTAATAATTGGTATTGAGTTTGACACCTTTTACATTGATGTAAATGGGGGAGGAAATGTACATGAAAAATACATCTTATGTTATGGGGAGAGAAGCACCTAGTAAAAGAAAAATAGGGGAGAGTTATAGAAAGATTCATGTAGGTGCATAGAAGCAAGTATAAGTGAGTAAAGTTTGGTATTCTTTGAACTTAGATGTTTTCCATCTATGTTGCCATCAATTCCAATGGGGGAGATTGTTAGAATGAATACTGATGATACTACTTTGGGGGATTATCCTGAGCATTGGAGAATATTAGCATGTTGCATTCATGAATGTGTTTGTCATTGATGACAACATTGTATTGTTTTTTTAGAGATTGGAAGAATAGCAATTAGAGATCTTAAATTACACAGTAATTGAGTAAGGGTTAAATGACATGTAGTTAAGGACATCTTCCTGATTGTGTCCTAATAACATGGTTAAGAGGACAAAGTATAAGTCAAAGATGTACGATAATTATGTTTGATTTACATTGAGCAATGTAGAAATAAAGTATCTATTCAGTAGTTTCTAATATTTGCATTATATCCTTTAGCCAAAATATAAGAGGTGATGTGCAGTCAACTAGTGAGAAAGGATAGTGTTATTGTAATTATAATTAATTATATATCTTATTTTAATTAATTGGGAAAGCCTCAAGGTTGACTCAAGGAATTATTATGAAGATATGGTATAAAGGAATTTTTTTTCCTTATTTGAATAGTATGTAGAAGTATTGTAATCATTTTATTTGTGAAGTGTAAAATGGAGTAGAGTTTTGATTGAACGCATGTAAGCAATCCAAGGGATTTTTGGATGAGTAGTTCATGATCTAGTTACAAGATCAGGAGTAGAAGTATAGTTGACAAGATAGAGAAAGATGAAGGAAGAATAATTCAGTTCTATTATTCTGCAAGGAATAATATAGAGATCATTTGGATAGTGAGTTCTTTGATCTTATTATTGAAGTTGTTTGGGTAGTGGGTCTAGCTATCTTCCACAACTCCTAATAGGGTTGACACAACACCTAATAGGGTTGGTGATGAGCACCAATTACAACCTATTTAATGCCATATCTTTATCCATTTTATGCACTTTCCTACTTACTTCCCTATTCCATTTCCATTCCCATTCATTTCGTTTTAATATTTTATGTTGCATATGGTTTAAAGGGTATGTGCAAGATCATGGTCAACCAAACTATGGCCTTAAGTGGTAGTGAAAGGCTAGATCAAATCAAGGTTATGATAACTTGACACATAATTTTAAAGTGGTTCTAAATTTATATTAAAAATTTCAGGGTGAAAATAAAAGGTAGGTATATGTCTGACCACCTTAATCAAAATCAAATGATAATATTTTTAAATATAATTATAGATATAAAAATTAGACTCATGCTCGGATGTGACACATATTTTTATTCTAAATAAATAATTAATTATGAATTTTCTACTATACTATTTTTAGAATTAAAAAACTCCCATGTTTGACCACCTTAACTAGTTGAAAAAAATTCAAAATTTAATTTTTCTTTGTTTTCTTATACTAGTCAAAGCATAGAATGTGACACATCTTTTGAATTTCAAAAATCTTATATGGTTTGAAAGTTATAGCTATTTTTTAATTAGAATGTCAATTATCACTTTGTAGCTAACTCCATTAGAAAATAAGTAATTATTACTTAACTCATAATTTGAAAGACAATATATCGATGGAAATCCAAGAAAGTTCTCAAGAAACTCTTTTTGTTTCATCAAATTTGGATGAAAAAAGTTGTCAACTACATCGTCAAAGTCAAAAACACACAAAAATAGGCCAAAAACACATTTTTGGTGTTGAACATGGAGGGTTTTCATCCAAAGAGAAACCAAGCCTAATTGGGTACCTGTTCCCAAATTGTATACCCGTTCTCAAATTAGATACCCTTTTTTAAATTTATTTTTTATTATAATAGTATCACCCATTTCTAGTATACTTAATGTATTTTCTAAAGGTTTTACGACCCTTAACCATATATATAATGGTTCCAAAGGATCAAAAGGGGTCATAGGGCACCCTTTGACATTCTTTAACCCATTCAATCACAATATGTGTACTTATGGTTCCTAGGACCCCTAACCACATAAATGATGTAATATAATGACTCAAAATTGGCCTTAGAACACCCTATTACCCATTTTGACCCAATAAATGACATTAAGTGTTCTTAGGGGTCACAAGATACTATATTACCCCTTTTAACTCATTCAAATACATAATATATATTCTTAGGACCCCTAGGAATATATTTTTTTATTTAATGGGTAAAAAGGGGTCATAGAAAACTTTATGATCCCATTCGACATATTCAAAGACATAATGTATTTACCTAGGAACCTATGACCCCTTTGACCCATATAAATGATTCTAATATGCCCCTAGGAATCATAAGACACCTAGAGACATATGTTTTCATGAAATGTGTCTCTCATATAAATGATTATAATATGTCCCTAGGGGTCCTTAGACTCCTAAAGACTTATATTATAATGAAATATGTCAAAAGGGGTCATGTTATCCTATCACCCTTTTTAAAAAATATAAATGATTATAATATGTCCCTAGGGGTCCTAGGACCCCTAGAGACATAAGTTATAATGAAATATGTCGAAAAGGGACATAGATTATCCTATGACCCCTTTCGACCCATATAAATGATTATAATATATCCCTAGGGGTCTTGGAAAGATATTTTTTGTAATGAAATGTGTTGAAAGGATTCATAGGTTATCCTATGACTTTTTTTTACCCACAAAAACTATTATAATATGAACCTAAGGGTCATTAGACCGCTAGAGACATATGTTATACTAAAATGTGTCGAAAGGGGTCATAGGTTATCATATGAATCCTTTTGACCCACGATTATAATATATCGCTAGGGGTCCTAGGACCAGTAGAGATGTATGTTGTCATGAAATGTGTTGAAAGGGGTCATAGGTTATCATATGACCCATTTCAATCCATATAAATGATTACAATATGTCCTTAGGGTCCTAAGACCCCTAGAGATATATGTTGTCATGAAATGTGTCAAAATGGGTCATAGATTATCTTATGACCTCTTTTTACCCATATAAACAATTATAATATGTCCCTAGGGGTCCTTGGACCCCTAGAGACATATGTTGTAATGAAATGTGTTGAAAGGGGTCATAGGTTATCGATGACCCCTTTTGACCTATATAAATGATTATAATATGTCCCTAAGGCTACTAAGACCCCTAAATACATATGTTTTAGTGAAATGTGTTGAAAGGGGTGATACATTATCCTTTGACCTCTTTTGACACACATAAATGATTATAACATGTCCCTAAGAGTCATGGGAACCCTAGAGAAATATATTGTCATGAAATGTTTTGAAAGTGATAATAGGTTATCCTATGGCCCTTTTGACCCATATAATTGATTATAATATGTCCCTAGGGGCTCTGGGACCCTTAGAGACATATGTTGTAAAGAAATGTGTTGAGAGGGGTCATAGGTTATCATATGACCCATTTTAATTCCTATAAATGATTACAATATGTCCTTAGGGTCCTAAGACCCCTAGAGATATATGTTGTCATGAAATGTGTCAAAAGGGGTCATAGATTATCTTATGACCTCTTTTGACCCATATAAATAATTATAATATAATTATAATATGTCCATAGGAATCTTTGGATCCCTAGAGACGTATGTTGTAATGAAATGTGTCAAAAGGGGTCATAGGCTATCTATGACCCCTTTTGACCCATATAAATGATTATAATATGTCCCTAAGGTTCCTAGGACCCCTAGATACATATGTTGTAGTGAAATGTTTCGAAAGGGGTGATAGGTTATCCTTTGACCTCTTTTAACCCACATAAATGATTATAACATGTTCCCAGTGGTCATGGGAATCCTAGAGACACATGTTGTCTTGAAATGTATTGAAAGGGGTAATAGGTTATCCTATGGCTCCATTCGACCCATATAATTGATTATAATATGTCCCTAGGGGCCCTGGGACCCTTAGAGACATATGTTGTAAAGAAATGTGTTGAAAGGGGTCATAAGGTATCCTATGACCCCTTTCCACCCATATAAATGATTATAATATGTCCCTAAGGGTCTTCAGACCCCTAGAGACATAAGTTGTAATGAAATATGTCGAAAGGGGTAATAAGTTATCCTATGACCCCTTTCAACCCATATAAGAGATTATAATATGTTACTTAGGGTTTTGTGACCGCTAGAGATGTATGTTGTAATGAAACATGTCAAAACAGGTCATAGGTTATCCTATGACCCTTTTTGACAGATATATATGATTATAATATGTCTCGAGGGCTCTTGGAACCACTAGAGACATATGTTGTAATGAAATTTGTCAAAAGGGGTTATAGGTTTTCCTATAACCCCATTTGAACCATATATATGATTATAATGTGTACCTAGAAGTCATGGGACCTCTAGTGACATATTTTGTCATGAAACATGTCAAAAGGGGTCATAGGGTTATCCTATGACTCCTTTCAACTTATATAAGTGATTATAATATGTCCCTAGGGGTCCAAGGACCCCTAGAGATATATGTTGTAGTGAAATATGTCAACAGGGGTCATAGGTTATCCTTTGACACCTTTTGACCCATATAAATGATTATAATATGTCTCTAGGGGTCCTAGGATGCCTAGAGAAAATATGATGTCATGAAATGTGTCAAAAGGGGTCATAGGTTATCTGTTGACACCTTTCATCCCATATAAATAATTATAATATGTCCTTATGAGTCTACGGACCCCTAGAGACATATGTTATAATGAAATGTGTCAAAAGGACCTATGACCCCTTCTGACTCATATAAATGTTTATAATATGTTCTTAGGACTCTTAGGACCCTTAGGGACATATTTTATCATTAAACATCTTAAAAAGGGTCAGAAGGTTACCCTATGTCTCCTTCAACTCATATAAATGATTATAATATGTGCGTAAGGGTCTGAAGACCCCTAGAGACATATGTTGTAATAAAATGTGTTGATAGGGGTCTTTGTTATACTATCAGCACTTTTGACCCATAGAAATAATTATAATATGTCCCTAGGGGCCTTAGAACCCCTAGAGACATGTGTTGCAATGAAATGTGTCAAAAGGGACCATAGGTTATCCTATGACCCATTTCAACCTATATAAATGATTATAATATGTCCTTAAGTGTCTTTGGATCCCTATGGACATATGTTGTCTTTAAACATGTTGAAAGGGATCATAAGGTTATCCTATGACTCCTTCGACCCATATCAATTATTATATATGTCTCTAGGGGTTTTAGGACCCTTAGAGACATACATTGTAATGAAATGTGTCGACATGGTTCATAAGTTTTCCTATGACCCCTTTCAACCTATGAAAATGATTATAATGTGTCACTAGGGGTCTTGGGACCCCTAGAGATATATGTTGTCATGAAACATGTCAAAAGGGGTCATAAAGTTATCTTATGACTCCTTTCAACCCATATCAACAATTATAATGTCCCTAGGGGTCCTAGGAACCCTAGAGACATTTGTTCTAATGAAATGTGTCAAAATAGGTCATAGGTCATTTTATAGCCACTTTCGATCCATATAAATGATTATAATATGTCGCTAGTGGACCTAGGGTCCCTAGAGACATATGTTGTAATGAAATGTGTCGAAAGGAGTCATAGGTTATCCTATGACCCATTCTGATGCATATAAATGATTATAATATGTCCCTAGATGTTTTGGGACACCTAGAGACATATGTTACAATGAAATGTTTCAAAAGGGGTCATAGGTTATCTTATTACACCTTTCGACCCATATAAATGATTATAATATGTCCCTAGGGGTTCTGGGTTCCCTAGAGACATATGTTGTAATGAAACATGTTAAAAGGGGTCATAGGTTATCCTATGACCCCTTTCAACCCATATAAACAATTCTAATATGTGCCTAGGGGTCTCAAGACTCCTAGAGACATATTTTGTCATGAAATGTGTCAAAAATGGTCATAGGTTATTGTATGACCCCTTTCGATACATATAAACGATTATAATATCTTCCTAGGGTCCTAAGATCTCAAAACACATATGTCATCATGAAATGTGTCGATCAAACCATATAAATGATTATAATATGTCCCTAAGGGTCCTATGACACCTGGAGATACACGTTGTAATAAAATATGTTGAAAGGGGTCATAGGTTATCCTATGAATCCTTTTGACCCATATGAATGATTATAATATGTCTAGAGGTCCTAGGACCCCTAGAGACATGTTTTAATAAAATGTGTCAAAAGGGGTCATAGGTTATCCTATGACCCCTTTCGAGCCATGTAAATGATTATAATATGTCCCAAGGGGTCATGGAACCTTAGAGACATATGTTGTCATGAAATATGTTGAAAGGGGGAATAGGTTATCCTATGGCCCCTTTTCACCCATATAAATGATCATAATATATCCCTATGCGCCCTAGGACCCTAGAGACACATGTTGTAAAGAAATGTGTTAGAAGGGGTCATGGGTGATCATATGACCCCTTTCTACCCAATTAAATGATAATAATTTGTCCCTAGGGCCCTTGGGACCCCTAGAGACATATGTTGTAATTAAATATGTCAAAAGGGGTCATAGGTTATCATATGATCCTTTTGATCCATATAAAAGATTATAATATGTCCCTAGAGATCTTAAGAATCCTAGAGACATATCTTGTAATGAAACATGTCTAAAGGGGTCAGAGGTTATCTTATGAACCCTTTCAATGCATACAAATGATTATAATATGTCTTTAGGGGTCCTCAGACCCTTAGAGTCATGTTGTAATGTAGTGTGTTGAAAGTGATCATAGGTTATCCTATTACCCCTATAGACCCATATAAATAATTATATTATGTCCCTAGGTGTCTTAGGACCCCTATAGGCATATGTTGCAATGAAATATGTTAAAAGAGGTAATAGGTTGTACTACAAACCCTTTTGACCCATATAAATGATTATAATATGTTCCTAAAAGTTGTTGGACCCCTAGAGACATATGATATCATGAAATGTGTTGAAAGGGGTGACAAGTTATCCTATGACCCCTTTTGACCTATATAAATGATTATAATATGTCCCTAGGGGTTGTAGGACCCCTAGAGACATATATTTTAATTAAATGTGTTGAACGGGGTTATAGGTTTTCCTATGACACCTTTTGACCCATATTAATGATTATAATATGTCCCTAGGGATCATGGGACCACTAGAAACATATGTTATAATGAAATGTGTCAAAAGAGGTCATAGGTTATCCTATAACCCCTTTGAACCCATATAAATGATTATAACATGTCCCTTGGGGTCTTGGGACCTCTAGAGACATATGTTGTAATGAAATGTGTTGAAATCGATCATAGGTTATCCTATTACCACTTTTGACCTATATAAATGATTATAATATGTCCCTAGGTGTCGTAGGACCCCTAGAGACATGTGTTGTAATGAAATTTGTTGAAAGTGGTCATAGGTTATACTATGTCCCATATAAATGATTATAATATGTCCCTAGCTATCTTAGGACCCTGAAAGACATATGTTGTCATGAAATATGTTGAAAGGGGCCATAGGGTACTCTATGACCCCTTTCAACTCATTCAAATACATGATATATTTTTTTAGTGGTCTTAGCACCCTTAGGAACATATGTTAGAATTTAATGGGTCAAAATATGTCATCAATTACCCTATGGCCCCTTTCAACCCATTTAAACACAATTTATGTCACTAGGTGTCCTAGGACCCCTAAGAACATATATTGTCATATAATGTATTGAAAAGGGCCATGGGCTACTATATGACCTCTTTTGACTCATTTGAAGACATGATATATTTTCTTAGGGGTTGTAGGGCCCATATGAACATATTTTATCATTTAATGGGTCAAAAGGGGTCATAGGGAACCCTATAACCCCTATCAACCCATTAAAACAAATTATGTATGTTCCTAGGGGACCTAGGACCCCTAGGAACATACATGATGTGTTGTAATAGGTAAAAAGGGATCATAGGGAATGCCTTGACACATTTTGGCCTATTAGATAAAAAAATTCATTCATAGGGTTTGTAGGACCCCTAGGAACATACATGTTGTGTTCCAATGGGTCAAACTGGGTTAAAGGATATCCTATGACCCCTTTCAACCCTTTACATGAAAAAATATTTTCTTTTGGGTCCTAAGACCTTTAGGGACAAGCATGTTGTTTTGAAATTGGTTGAAAGGGGTCATAGGATAACTTATGACCCATTTCAATCAGATACATGTTAACTTATGTTCCTATGGATCCTAGGGCCTCTAACGACATATATGTTGTGTTCTAGTGGATAGAAAGGGGTTATAGGGTATCCTATGACCCCTAGAGACATACCTCTTATATTCCAATGGTTAGAAAGGGGTGATAGGTATTTTATGACCCCTTTTGACACATTACATGAGAACATATGTTGCTAGGGGTCCTAGGACCCTTATTATCATGTGTGTTGTGCTCCAATGGGTCAAATTTTGACCAATTACATAATAACATATGTTCCTATGGAACCTAATACCCTAGGGTCATACATGTTGTGTTCCAATGGATCAAAAGGTGTCATCAAATACCTTGTGACCCCTTTCAACGCATTACATGACAACATATGTTCTTAGGGGTCCTATGAACCCTAGGAATATATGTTATCATGTAATGGGTCGAAAGGGTCATAAGATACACTATGAACCCTTTAAACACATTATAACACAAAATATATGTCTATAAGGGTCTTAGGGCCCCTAGGAACATATGTTATCATGTATTAGGTTGAAATAGGCTATAGGATACTCCATAATCCGTTTCTACCCTTTCTACCTGTAGGAAGATATGTTATTGTATAATGGGTCAAAATGGGTCATAGGGTATCCCATGATCCATTTGGACTCATTGGAACACATGTATGTCCCTAGTGAGACCCCTAGGAACATACACCATCATATAGTTTATTAACTTAGGTTCCTCATATATATAAGATATAATAATAATATATGTGATATATAATTAGGGTATCTCATGACCAATTTGGACTCATTAGAACATATTTATGTCCCTAGGGGGACCCTTGGGAACATATATCATCATATAGTTTATAAACTTAGGTTAGAAATATATATAATATATAATAATAATATATATGAGATGTAATAACTATATTTAAAATAATTATGTAATAAATAGTTATTATTATTTAATACCATATAATAAATTTTTGTAAATATATATAATAATTGGTCCCCCCTCCCAATCATGCTATGACTATATTATACTAGGACTTGATATAACTTTTGTCCCCCTCTTGAGTTTGGCAAATAAAAATTAATATTTATCTTAAAAAATTGGTCCCCACTCCCTTTACATTTGAATTTGGCACCATGATTTGGGAACATAGATCGGGTACCCATTCTCAAGTTGGATACGCATTCCCAAATCGGATGCCTATTCTTAAATTGGATACCCATTCTTAAATCGGATACCTAATCAAACAAGGTATTACATTTTTGGTTTGGTACTAGGATGGTGGGAAAAAAGTCAAAGCACATTTTGAAATGCTTTTAGGCATTTCAAAACTACATGTTTTTCACATCATTCCTTTTTGGCACACCATGATCCTGTACATACCCTACTATATATAAGTAGTATTTAATGAGGTTTTCGGGATTAAAATATGGAAAATGTATTATTGATTTCTTTTACTAACTTTTATAATTACATCATGTTGATTTATGAGTATAGATGTTCCTGACACCTATTTTACAAGCTCTCCATGTTGCACTTTGAACAAAGAACTAATGCATGTGGTTGATAACTAGAAGATCATTTCTATTTACCACATTATCTTGATGCTACAACTAAATTTATTAGTGTGAAAAAAAATTCATCTTTGTAGCTGAAGTTATTATCTTATTTACTATTAAAAGATGATTTTACCATCTTCGTTTATGGGTGAGAAATCTGCAAAATATTATTATCATGAGATTCAAGGGAGCTATTACTTCCAAAGTTTTATAACTCCTTTTATATATAAATAAAGGAGGGGAATAGACCATGCATTGTTTTATGTACTTGTTATGTCTAGTCTATATAAGAATGTAATATGGAGATGTCAAGACAGTCATGTACCATTTTTGAGAAATAAAAAACCTATCTACTATGCTGAGAAATCCTGTGTTCAAACATTTTTTGTGTCACCACTTGATGGATTGAGGAGGGGGCCAACTTTGTGGGATGTCTGGTGTGTTTTATGTTTTTTATTTTAGTGTGGTATGTTTTTGTTTCATTAATATAGAATTTTTTTGGAACTAGTAATTGATTCAATTGTTATTTCTGTATCAGTTGTAATTTGATTTGTATTGGAATGATATGGTTGTTGTTTGTGTATCAGTTTGTATTATGATTTGCATTGATATAATATGATTATTGTTTCCTTATCATTTGAATTATAATGTTTTATTATAGTTTTTATTTACTGAATAGAAGTAATTTTATTGTTATTGCTACTAGAAAGACATTTTTATTTATGTTATTTTTATTGTCTAAATTATTTTAGTGGGTTTTAATTAAGTTCCTGTCGCAGGAAGTTACAGTTCCTATTGTAATTTTATTTAGTTTTTTGCAAGTTCATTTTCATGTGTTTTAGTTGCATCTATAATCACTCAAATCACAACTATCATCCCTTGATAGCATATTTCTCGGATGCCTTTTGCAAGCTTACACTCTTGAATTAACATGTATAGACCAGCCAAACTTCATCATAAATTATTAATTCTTTCATATTATTTTCTCCAGTGTTGGCCTATTAGTTGGAATCTCCTAACAAGGATTCAAAGTCTCCTAATAGGGACTCATATGTATTGAATGTTGTAACAGACTCCTAATAGGGTTTATCCTCTAATATGGAATATTTATATTAGTACATTATCTTGTGGGTACCATCCCCACTAGGGTTTTCCCTTCGATCAAGGGTTTCCCTAGTTAATATATCTAGTGTTATTGTGTATGAGTATCGTGTTGTGGTTTTAGTTTACATTACTCATATGGTTAAGATTATTTAAAGTTATTATTTGTGATATTAGTTGGAAAATTGATTCACCTCCCCCCTACCTCTCAATTATATTAGTGGACTATAAATTCTAACACTTCGCTAGCTACTTCAAGCTACTACAGTACAAGTTGTACATCAAGATAATGATTCTAATGATATTTCACAGTTTGTGGGCTTCCATCTCCAAGATCTTGACTCTTAAGTGGTTAGAATTCTTCTAAGAGAACTAGGCTTTGATGCCAGTTTTTAGAAGTCTAATGGGAAAGTATGATACATAGAGGGAAGGGGGGTGAATTAGGATCAATAATTTTTTTACCATTTCAAACATATATCAAATTTGATATCTTCACCTCAAATCCTTATCATGAAAATATCGTAAATCACATAAATATTTATTGAAATTATGTAATAGATCTAAAAATTAATCACATGTTGGAAATATAAGGTAGGATAGGTTATTGAGAGGAGGTGGGTGAATCAGAAACCAATAAAATTTTAACTTACTTCACCAATTAATCCTTCATATATTATTCTAATCTAATTGCCTGTTTGAAAGAATGAAAGTAATAAAATATTCACAAAACTTTGATACAAGATATGGTCTATTGGAAATATTCAAGACTATGCTAAGTTACTGAGAGGGGAGGGGTAAATTAGTAACTTCTAAAATTTCTACCAATTTAGTTATTAATCCAATAAACCAATTAGTATTTAATTCATCACATCTGATCTAATTGCATGCATGAGAAATTGAAAACATAAAAGCATCCACAATACTTGAACACAATGATTTGGTGACCCAGAAACCTTCCAAATAGAAAGTAAAATTGGGGTGGGGATGATACCCAAAAACTTTACTACTATAGCATAAAGTTGGCCTATTAAGGCTTACATTGATCATTTATAATGATTTGCACTATTAGGAGCAATTAGGACTACTACGTCCACCTTGTGAGAGGATTTACAAAGATACAATGAACTATGCAGTCGGTAAAGAGGTTTAGAAAAGATTGTTAGGTGTACCTTGTTAAAGGATTTTGACTAGTTCACCTATTAGGATTAAGCAGTAGATCTCTAATTTACAACTAAACTTGTTGATAGAGAATCCTTGATTTATTGATCACCTTTCTATGGTATATTTGTCACTAGTGCTCGTTATGCTGATATGGCCTTTACAATTCGTTATTTTTTTCTTATAGCTTTCACATTTGCATTCTTGCACTTGCATTACATACTCATTACATTCCATACTACATATTATATGATATAATACATCACATATATATAACAATCCAATTTACAAAATTACAAAACCAACCATGGCTCAAGTTAATACCAAAATTACAAAGTTAGCCATGACACAAGATGAAGATACTCGAGTTCTAAAGACTGACTTGGTGAGGTTCTGATACTTGACATCCACTGTCATTGCTTGGAAATTTCATGCTCTTGGTGGACATAGAAGCTCGGTCCATACTAATCACTTTCAAGTAGTCTTGAACTTGGTCTACGTTGGTGGCTTAGTAGATATTGTGTAAATTGGAAAACACTAAATCACTTGGTTACCATGAAGTGGCTCAGCTAACACTGTCTTCACATTGCATAAACTAAGAACTTGGTAGAAACTACAATGCTTGATAACCATTGGCTTCAAATCACATGAACTATGAATTTGGTAACCACTTATAAACTTGGTATATATAGAACTACTCAATTTGAACTACTAAACTTCACACTAACTAAATATACTCGGTAACCACTGGAGTTGGTCCAAAGGACTCTGTAGCAACTATAGAAGCTCAATGGCTACTAAATTACATGAGAAACACTATAAACTATTCAATGATATTGATAGTTGTACATAATCCAAATAAGTGTTTTTGTCACTAATGCCAAAGGGGGAGATTGTTAACATATTAGTCATCCACTATCATTGCTTGGCATCATCATGCTCTTGGTGGACATAGAAGCTCAGTCCATACTAATCACTTTCAAGTAGTCTTGAAATTGGTCTACATTGGTGGCTTAGTAGATATTGTGTAAATTGGAAAACACTAAATCACTTGGTTACCATGAAGTGGCTCAGTTAACACTATCTTTACATTGCATAAACTAAGAACTTGGTAGACACTGCAATGCTTGATAACTACTGGCTTCACATCACATGAACTATGAACTCGGTAACCACTTATAATCTTGGTATATACAGAACTACTCAATTTGAACTACTGAACTTCACACTAACTAAATCTTCTTGGTAACCGCTGGAGTTGGTCCAAAGGACTCTATAGCAACTGTAGAATCTCGATGGCTACTGAATTACATGAGAAACACTATAAACTATTCAATGATATCAAAAATTGTACATAACCCAAATAATTGTGTGTCACTAATAACAAACTTGACTAATATGTCAACAATCTCTCCCTTTGGCATTAGTGACAAAAACACTTATTAGCCCAAAACTGAATACCTTGTATTCATCACCATGTAATACTAGCTTAGTCTATTTTGAGATTTTTTAAAATTGGTCTTTGTAAGATATATATAAAGTATATCTACACCATAGCATTTATCTCCCCCACACTATGTGATCTACTATGTACATGTAACTTTTTCTTATGTATACATATCTCTTCTCGTATATCTCATCTCTCATATCTCATCTCCGATATCTCATCTCCCCATTTTTGACAATAATGCCAAAGATTTATTCAACATATTTACATGGAGACACCAAAATGAGATAAAATTTAGAGTGTAACTTGAGGGTAATTGCTAGGGTTTTATCCTAGTTTTTCTGTAATACCTTACATGTATGAATGGAAATTTTCACTTTAGCTAACAGTTCAATCATGTGGTCCGCAACAGAGAAGTTGTTGTCCTGGATTAGGGTCTTTGAATATACAATGTGCTTCTACATAGAATCCATGACAAGAAGGATTATATTTTGTATGTCAACTAATATGGTACAGATCCCTTCTTCTTTTCTTAACAACTCTGCTTGTATATCTGACAAAAATATGATCTTCTTAAAATGTGTAGAGCTTGGACTAGGATCAAGTTGCAACTACTAAGCACTTTCCTTAAGATCGATATCAATTTTGGACAATTTTTCCTTAACTTCCTTTGTATAATCGATGACATCACATAGCTTTGCAAAAAGTGATTACAAATTAGAACAAGATCCTCAAGATTGACCAAAATTGTTGATAACTCAACTTGATAAATAACAATTTGCTAAGCAATGTGCTCCAACACTTTATTATTGAACTTATTTTCTGCCTTTTCAACCAATTTATCTTTTCTTTTGGTGTCCTCTTTGAATTTTTGGACTACCTCACCAAGTTGAAACAAAATAGTTTGAGAAGAATAAACCTCAATTCCAATAGCCTCGAAGAAAATATTCTTGGCATCATCTAATATCTTGTATTCTCTATCTCTTTCTTCTCTCAATCTTTTCTGCTTGGCTTTTTTCTGAAGGAGTTCACCATCTATGTGCATTTGGTCTATAGAAAGATTGTAAAAATCCCATTTGGGAATTTTTATCTCCTCATCTAAACCAATATCTTCTTCTATCTCATTTTCTTTCAAAAATTTTATACTTAGTTGAGCCTTAGGCTCAACTGTCCTTGCACTTATTGCCTTAGTACTTGGAATAGAAAGAATGGTAGGTATACTCAGGCTTGTGGTGAAAATTGATAATGGCCTAACTGATGGAATACTGAAAAAAAATGCTTGAAGAATCCAAAATTGATGAAGTCAAAATTGTAGAATCCAAAATTGAAGTAGACAAAATTGAAGTGTTTATTAGGAATGATCTCAAGATTGAAGAAACCAAAATTAGAGAGGAGTTGACTGAAGAACTTAACTCGATAGGTCGAGAAGGAATCTATAGCTTAGTTGATGAAGTGGAAGTCACTTTTGTCAATGATATGCTAAGCTATGTTGGGGTAAAGAGTGATTGGACATTTGATTTATCTAATGTAGTCAAAACCAAATTTTCTAAAGTTGTCTCCATACTTGATGTAACCAAAGGTTTGCTCAAGGAGTAAGGAAGTGAGGCAATGACTGCTTGGATGTATACCTTGTCACAATCAACCATGAATCACACATCATCCTTGTAGTCCTGAACTAATTTCTTAGGTATCTTGAACCTATTGTTCATTTTGTCTTAAACACATCAAAGTAATTGTACATGATGCTACCATAATTCTCTCCCATTTCTACAATATATTCATAAATTTGGTACAATATGTTTTCTCTAGACTATTGTACCTTTGGAAAGGAAGAACTTTTGCACATAGAAGAATTGACATGTTAATAGAGAATAAAATTTGCAAGGATTATTCTTGGAAGTTCTAATACTTTCCATATTCTTATTGAATTGCCTCAATAATAACTAGGCATGGTCATTAGATAGGTTATTCTTCACCACTTTGTATGCCAATTCTATAGCTTCACATGATACACTATTGAGATAGCTTGAACTATATATCTTATGAGCTATAACATGAATACCAAACTTCAGTTTTTCATCTTTAACACTACTTATCTTCATGCCTCTCCCATCCCACTTGGCTAGGGTTTTCTTTTCTAATTCAGCTCGACCTAGGGTTTTGGTGGTTTTGGCTTTGGCAAGGATGGGAAGGCTAGTGATTTGATGAATCATTTGTTTGATTATCAATATTAGCTACTCTAACCATAGTTGACCATTATGCACTCGGCTAAGAATATACCTAATCCAATTTATTTGAAACTCTCAGGGCATATAGGGAATATGAGTTAGACCTTTTACTTCCAAATGTTGATGCTTGGGTTTCACAGTTTCATCAATACATAACTAAGCTAGGGAATTATCCTTCTAAAGAGTACCAATTTCTTGAATTAGAAATTTAAAATGAGTTCTAATGCCATTAACAATAAGTACCTTGGGATAGATTTGTGATTGAGCTTTTTTGAAGTCTAGGGTTTCTACAGTTGTAGGCACAAGATTGAAATCTGATGCCTTCCATTTGAAACCATGAACCAACATGTTGTGATGTGAATATCAGGATTTAACTGTGTGATTTTGAGTCAAACTCGATGACCCATGTTTCATGAGTAGTGATTCAACATGAATCCATCTCTCATGAGAATAAATGGAACACTTAGCACTCATTGGATCTAGGTGATGCTCACAGAGGTGAAGCACCGGGACTTCCCGGGAGGTCAACTTCCCGGGAGGTCACCCCTGTGAGCATCACCTAGATCCAATGAGTGCTAAGTGTTACATTTATTCTCATGAGAGATGGATTCATGTTGAATCACTACTCATGAAACATGGGTCATCGAGTTTGACTCAAAATCACACAGTTAAATCCTGATATTCACATCACAATTTGACTAGCTGTGGAAATCATCTCCTACTTATCAATGAACCAACATATTAGAACTTTTCTTCACCTTGCTACTACTAATAGATTCCATTTTTCTTAGTAGCCTTAGAGAAATTTGAAAAATTTTGCAGATAATTTGCTCAAGTTGCTTGATCGTATAGAAAATAGCACTTTGTAATAGCTCTTGAAAATTTATTGTGAAAAATAAATTTTCTTCCATGCCTTTTGTCAAAATTTTAACCATTAATGCTCAGTAAAAAGGTAAATGAGTTACCATAATTCTTAATAGGTTTTCATCCACTACTCTGTATTGATCACTCGATGAAGTCTCTGTGACTCGATAACCATAACTCCCTTTGTTACTCTAGACCTTGCTTGGTAGAGTCTATGACCAACCTCTCTCAGTAGAGAACATAAATTAGTAATGACTAATACATATCTTCCTTAGTGATCCCTTTGTATCTTGCATACAAATTTGGATCATGTTTCCTTTCACCTGCAACTGATTCTGATGTCTTCTTTGATAGCCTAGTTCTAGTTCTTCCTTAAGAACTTAATTAGAATTGGTAGAGTCACCCAATTCTTGAATGACTTGACCATCATTTCTTGGACCAATATCCTTGGTAGACTTAGGAATCCATTGCTATCTCATCTGCTTTCAAATGTTATTAGCTTTTTCTTTCTTCTCATCTTCAATCTTACCAGTATTCATACAATTCTTGGCAAGATGACCAAGTTTTGTACAAATGAAACATCTTATAGTGGTATCTCATTTCCTTATATGATTTTTAGAAAAATTCATACCAATGTGTCCAAACTCTCCATAGTAATTACGTCTACACCAGGTATTGTAATCCCAACCAAATATTTCTTTCACAATTTGTTTTGTAGGATTTAATGTCTTTGTTTTGCATTCTAATGCTTTATTTCCATGTTTATTTCATTTATGATAGTTTCCTTCAAATTTTTTTTTCTCTTTACGTTCATTTGCATTATGACCATGCTGATTGCAATTGTAGCATTTTCCATTGAATTTTTCTTTTCCATTACTCCAACATTTGTTAGATGTATGACCTATCTTACCACAGTGATTGAAAGTAGGTCTTTGATTCCTTTGAGCACATTCTTTGAAGGATTCACCTTCTTCTTTGTATCCAATTATTTCTTTTCCTTTTTTCCTATAGAGGTTTTGTTCATTCAGTTGAACCATATCTACTTGAGATTTCATCATTTTTTCTTTGATTTGCTTCTCAGTATTTAAGTCATTTCTCAATCCTTCAATGATTTTCTTTTCAATGTTTAGGTCATTTCTCTACCTTTCACCAATTTTCTTTTCAGAGCTTATAGCTCATTTCTTATTCTTTCATTGATTTGTCTCCCAAAATTTAGATCATTTCTTAATCTTTCATTGATTTGTCTTTGGCTCATGATTTCTTCATTTGCATTGGAAATTTGATCCATAAGTTCTGCATGCTGAAGGGATTAGTTTTGGATCTCATTTTTCCTTCCATCCATCTCTTCTTTTATCTTTTCTTTCTATTCCAATACTTCACATAACCTTACTGACTAAATGTCTTGTTCTCTTTTCAGCTTTCTTACTTATTGGAGGGAATGATTTTTCTCCAGGAGTTCTTTGATTGCATCATTTACTTCATTTGAACTGCTTGAAAAGAAAATATCTTCAATTCTTTCTTGAATGTAGAGAGGATCATTTATTTGATTTTCAAGTTCCTTTCTTCTTTTGATGGATTGGGAATGTTTCTCCTTAGCTTTCTTGAGTTGGGCAATGGCCATTTCCAGATCCAACTTTTCATTGTCAATAGCTTTGTCAAGTTTGAATATCTCCATATCCTTGATCTTTGCTCAAGCTATTAAACTTTCTCTTGAGAACCACAAATATCTAATACCAATTGTTGGAAATATTCAAGACTATGCTAAGTTATTAAGTGAGGAGTTGTGAATCTGTAACTTCTAAAACTTCTACCAACTCAATTCTTAATCCAATAAACCAACTAGTATTTAATTCATCACATCTAATCTAATTGCATGCATGAGAAATTGAAAACATAAAATCATCCACAACACTTGAAAACAATGATTTGGTGACCCAAAAACCTTCCAAATAGGAAGCAAAACTAGGATGGGGATGATACCCACAAACTTTAGTATTGTAGCATAAAGTTGACCTGTTAAGGCTTTCATTGATCACTTTTGATGATCTACCCTGTTAGGAGCAATTAGGAGTACTAGGTCCACCTTGTGAGAGGATTTACAAACATACAATGAAGTATGTAGTTAGTATAGAGATCTAGAAAAGACTATTAGGTCTACCTTGTTAAAGGATTTTGACTAGTTTACCTATTAGGATGAAGCAGTAGATCTTTGATTTGCAATTGAATTTGTTGATAGAGAATCCTTGGTGTATTGATCACCTTTCTCTGATAGATTTTTCAATACTTCTCTTTATGCTAATATGACCTTTACAATTCTTTATATGTTGCTTATAAATATGCTTTCACATTCACATTCTTGCACTTGCATTACATACTCCTTACATTCCATACTACATTGGATATGATACTATACATTACATATATATACCAATCCAATTTACAAAATTACAAAGTTGGCTATGACACAAGTTAACACAAAAATTACAAAGTCAGCCATGACACAAGTTAACACAAAAAATTAAAAAGTTAGCCCACATGAAGATACTCAAGTTTTGAAGACTGACTCAATGAGGTTTAGATACTTGGCATCCACTGTCACTACTTGGTATCATCATGCTCTTTGTAGACATAGAGGCTCAATCCATACTAACCACTTTCAAGTAGTCTTGAACTTAGTCTGTACTGGTGACTTAGTAGATATAGTGTAACTTGGTAAACATTGAATCACCTAGTTACCATGAAGTGGCTCAGTTAAGACTATCTTCACATCGCATGAACTGAGAACTTGGTAGACATTGCAATGCTTGATAACCACTGGCTTTGCATCACATGAACTACAAACTTGGTAAATAATAATAAACTTGGCATACATAGAATTACTTAGTTTGAATGATTGAACTTCACAATAACTGAATCTGCTTGGTAACCACTAGAGTTGGTCCAAAGGACTCGGTAGCAACTGTAGAAGCTTGATGGCTACTAAATTACATGACAACCACTATTAAATGTTCAATGAGCTTAGTAGCTATAGAGAATCCAAATAAGTGTGTGTCACTAATAAAAAACTTGACTGATATTTCAACAATGATGACCTAGAAACCTTCCTATTAGAAAGTAAAATAGGAGTGGGGATGATACCCACAAGCTTTAGTACTGCAATATAAAGTTAACTTGTTAAGGCTTACAATTGACCATTTCAGGTGATTTACCTTGTTAGTAGTAATGAGGACTATAAGGTCCACCTTGTTAAAGGATTTATAAACATACAATAAAGTATGCACTCTATTAGGAGATATAGAAAAAGACTATTAAGTCCACCTGATTAAAGGATTTGATTGATGTACCTGTGAGGATGAATTAGTGACTAATCTCTAACCTAAAACTTTGATTTACTAAATGATATTCCTTGTATTGCAATGATCACCTGACTATGATTGATAAATATATGTTGTCTCTTATATTTCTTGTAGCCTTCCTTAATTTGTACTCATACACTTTATATTCCCTATGAATTACACACTTGGATATGATACAATGAGTTACATATATATCAATCCAAATAACTACTTACTAGAGTTGACTGCAATAACAATTTCATCATAATTGACAAAGTCACCCCAACTATTGTAACTTAGGTTCAAAAGACAAGCTCAGTGATGTTTTGATACTCAAAAAACACTACCAACATTCAAAAAAAATTGGAACTCAGTTGAAGTTGAAGCTCGGTCCATATTGATCACTTTCGAGTAGCTTGAACTTGTTGTAGTTTCACAATACATGCCCAATTTCTCCTAGAAATGGGAAGCCCCTAGTAAATTTTTGTTTCCTAGACCCCTAGTCTAGGGCCTAGGCCATTTTTGGAACTATTCCTGAGTCAGGATCAAGTCCTAGTCTCTGATTAGACAAATATGAGGTGTTAGAACTATGAAAAATTGGAATATTTTAAGTGTTTTAGTGCATAAATGCACGTTTGTGCACTAGCACACAAGTGCACCTATCCAAGGTGTGCAAGTGTGCACTTATCTCCATTTGAAGATGTGCAACTACACAGGTGGACACTGGGTCCAGACCTAAAGTACATAAGGAAAGGCATGCATGTGCATGTGCACACCCTTTAGTGCACTCCAAACATTTGAAAGCTAAGTCACCCCCTTTATGCACTTGTCAAGCACATGTGTGCACCTCACCAAGGTCTACAGGTGCACAACAATGCCAAAATAGTTATTGGGGAACCGTTTGAGTGCACCTTGGGAACCTATGAATGTTTGCAAGGTGCATTTTTTTTGCATTCTAGGGATGTTTGGGGGCTATTGAACTAGTTCTCCACTATCTTAGTGTTTTGTGTTAGATTTTCAACTCTCTAGACTAATTTTTTCTTCTTTGTGTAGATAAAAAGGCATCCCTAACTTTTCGAGGTCATAAATTTAGACCTAGAGCTCATTACTCAAAACCATTTAGACCATTGGAACTTTAAAAAAAAAATTAGTTTCTAAAAAATGAGCCCTCAACTTCCTAGTTTTAGAGATCGATGAAAGTTTTAACTTGAAATTTTGAGAAAAAGACCTCTAAAAAGGCCAATTAGAAAGACCTAGAAAATATTTTTTAAAAATATATTAAAATTTTCAATCATTTGATAATTTTGGATAATATAGATCACTTGATCTCTGGCCAGGAAAGATCGTGTAGTCAAAGAGAAGGAAAGATCAAGGAATAGACTTCACAGTGCATTAAGATGTGCATAACACAAAGGTGTGGTGCATAACATGCAAGTGCATAGATTACCACAACATCTTCATTATCAAAAACACTAAATATCTCACTTAAGATGCTAACCTTCACCTTCAAAGGAGTCACACATAAGTTTTGATTCATGAATTTACACTGAAGATCGAGGATACAAAGGTTGGACAAATGAATTTGAACAAGTTCCTCATCTTATGAAACTATTAATGATAAGATTCAACACATGTACTTTGGGAGTTCAGATAGAAGAAGGAGTTCAAATCTATGAAAATATTTGGCTATAAATAGTGTATAAATCATCAAAATAAGAAAAAATAAGTACAAGATAGTCCTCCTATACCTCATGTGAGAAAAACCTAGAAACTATTTTCAAAATAGAGAACTTTGATTTTTTGGTGAATTGAGCACCTTGCACAATTCCCTAAAGATGTGTAGGTGCCCAATTTGAAGATTTATTGAATGAATTATCTCTTAAGGTGTAAGGGTGCACATATCTAAAACATTTAGAGCCCCCTTGAAGTCCTGAACATTACTATGGCCTCTTTTTCTTCTGTAGCAACTAAGATCACACTTAAACCCATGAATTTCAAGTTCAAGGGAATGCCCAAGAAGTCACACTTCATGATTTCCATGTAGAATTGAGGTTGAAGTATGAAGCTTTAGATTTATTAGGTCCTCAAGGAATCACCTTTGCTATTCTAAAGTTGAAAAAAAATAACTCTGAAAAATTATGGAGTTAGAAAAAAATTCTAACTCTGCAAAAATTTGAAGTTGAAAAAATATCTAAGTCTAGAAAATTCTAAAGTTGAAAAAAATTGAACTCTAGAAAATTGAGAAGTTAGGAAAAATTCTAGCTCTAGAATATTTTGAAGTTAGAAAAAAATTGAACTCTAGAAAATTTTGAAGTTGAAAAAAATTCTAACTCTAGAAAATTCTGAAGTTAGAAAAAAATCTAACTCTGGAAAATTTTGAAGTTGGAAACAAATCTTTGAAATTTTTTTGAAGTTGAACAAAAAATCTAACTCTAGAAAATTGTGAAGTTGAAAAAAAATCTAGCTCTAGAAAATTGTGAAGCTGAAAAAAATTCCAACTCTGGAAAGTTGTGAAGTTGAAAAAAATCTAACTCTAGAAAATTGTGAAGCTGAAAAAAAATTGAACTCCAAAAAATTGATACTTAGAAGATTTTTTGGTCTTGTCACCAAGGTGCACATGTGTGCTTCTTCCAAGGTGCACTTCTCCAAAGGTGCATTACTAGTTTTTGAAGAAGTTAAAGGTGTGTTGGAAATTAACTACTAGTTTCAAATTTAGAGCTTTCTATGCATTGAAAACACATTCTGATGGTAGTTTAACTCCTAGAAACACCATAGAAGGCCAAGCTTCCATTTTTAGAGCTACTAATGACTCCCAAATCCTCTTGGAGCTTCCTTTTTGTTATCTACTTCTTCTTTCTTTCGTTTAAGACATGTAAAGGCTCATGCACCCATTAAATGATATAAACTAGGGTGGAGTCCTACTTAGCACCATTTAGAGAGTTAGCTTGTACATAAATAGATTTTTTTTATTAGTTTAGAAGCATATGTTTATATAAAGAAATCTCTCACTCTTAACACAAATTGAGGAGAAGATTTCCTATAAATTAAGGAATTAAACATGTATTTCAAGCCATTATTTTGATACAATAATATATGCTATTGGTGCTCTCATTCAAAGTGTAGTTATTTTTTCCTGATTGTGTTATATTTTGTGAATGTATGTTTGTGGAGTATAATGGAACAAATAGTTTTGTTGTGTTGTATTGATTGAGAAATATTTTAATTGTAGTATTTGCCACATGTGTACAAATTCTACTAAAGTACTTAGTTGGAGAAGAGATCACCCTATTGTTCCTGCATAGCTTTTTGTCTTGCATGAGTGCACTTTCTACAGCTTTGTGATCTGATGAAAAGTGAAACATCTTTTAGCTACTAAATTCCCATTGACGATTGCATCAATGGAATTAAGGAATCATTGTTCCTTTTTTCATTGGTTACCTACCAATCTTTCCAAAGGCTTAACTCATAGACGTCTATTTTTATGGCTTACATTAGTTAGGGATTTATATTTTAAAGTCATTTGCTTAAACTTCTTATTACCCTATCTTTGTTATTTTCTTTTAAAAATACTTGGATAATTTAGGAATTCATATAGCTGCATAGTTAAAACTGCATTCATTATAAAAATAGAAAAATACCGAAAACATATCTCTTTATGTTTAATTTTGAAAGAACAAACATATTGATCATCTTATCTAAAATTGGTTTGAACCAGCAAAGACCTCCTCATGAACACTCCCATTTATCTTCTACTGAGTATATTCCAATAGGTTACAATATTACTTAGAACCTTGGAGTTGATCCCAGATTAGCTTTTCAAGAGAGAAGTTTGAAAGGATTCCTTCCATTAAGCATCATGTAAAATGATAGCTCAACAAAAGTGGCAATAGAAGGAGGGCTTGAAAACCATTCGGCTCAAAAAGCCCAAGTTTCTATTTGAAAATTCTACAACTTTCAAAAGTTTAAAAAATAAAATAAAATAGAGAAGTTCTAAGTGTGTGAATAGGTGTGCAAGGTGCACTATTTTGAGAATGTGTGCTTCTTCAGAAGTGCACTTCTCCAAAATAAACACAAGTTCCTAAAACTTGATCACTTCCACAAGCATCATAGTGATAAAGGGATACTAAGAACTCCACCCATTCACATTATAAATTTCATCATCCTTATCCACTCTACATTCTACTTCACACATTCCCATCATTATGCACCATGTCTTTCTTCAATGCCCAAAGTTCACCTTTGAATCTAATTGGTCCATTACATGACTTGCTCAAAAATCCTAAAAAAAATTTCCCACAAATCATCTATGGAGAATCACAAATAGTAGAAGATCATATTAAAATTTTCAAAGAAATCTATAATTGAAATCAAATTTAGAATATGGACATGGTATGTCACCTTTTCGCTTACACTTTGGGGGAAATGGAATTCAATTGGTACCTCAATTTTCCATCAGTGTCAATAAGGGTTTGGAACTCTTTTGAGAGAAAGTTTTTGGAACAATTCCAAGTCTATATTGATCCAACTATCCTAGCTAATTAATTCATCTTAACTAAGAGGGATCCCCATGAGACTATTTCATAGTTTGATCATCATTTATATAGGATGTATCAAAGAATGGAGTTTCCATACACTCTACCACAAGAGGTTGCCATCCAGATCTATTTTGGAACAATTGATTTGTTAACTTCTATTTTTCTAAGAAGGCTATCACCTAGAGACATTGATACCATTGAAAAGGTCTTCAAAGAGGTTGTTACATTGACAAAGTAGGTTGCAACTGCTCTAATACCAACAATTACATATTCATGGTATGAGCCCAAAAAGACTATATTCTTTGAACAAAAAGAATTCTCCACTTGCTAAACTTGAGAATAGTATGGCTAGAGAGGTTAAGGACATGAAGGAGATGATGTCTCTTTTATCCAATGAACTCATCAAAATTAAGTTGAATTTCTTAAGAAACCAAGGCAATCATTCAAGACAACTTGCTACCTAGAACAATTATTCTCAAAATTAGAGCAAAAATTTTGGCCTTTACAGTAACATCAACAATGAGAATAATGGTATTATAGGTATGAGTCCAAATGAAAATGGATATGGGCACAATGATGTTTTGGATCAGCCTCCACAAATCATGGAGGAAAAACCTTTGTAATTTAGTGATAAATATGCAAGAGTAAAAAATAATGAAGATGATAAAGAGGAGTTTGCATTCTCATTCAATAAAGAAATTCCTCCAAGTGTTGATGTTGCAATAAGTGTGGATATGCCTGTAAATTTTGAGGACAAATGAAATTTTGAAGTTCCAAAACTCCATGGAGTTGGAAAAAATCTCAAAGTTACAAAAAATGATGAAAATGTAGAAGATCTTGAGGTTGGTGAGATTTTTGAATCAGAAAGTCATGAAAAAGAATATACCAATGTTTGCTACTATGATATTGTTCCCTCATTTGATGATGATAAGATACCTCCCTCAAAACAAGATATGTCAATAGAAGAGATAGATAGAGTGCTTAATTTGGTCTCAAGCTTGACTGAGGAAATGTCTATTTGTGGATATTCTAGACATATATCAGACCATGCAACAAATGAGTCATGTAGAATATATCCATTTGGATTCCATTTAGATGTAAGTTCTCTTGATTTTTTGTTAGCTTGGGAGATCACAACAGAGGAAAAGTATGATTTTGAGTAGGATTTTTTGGGACATAAGGGAGGAAACACCTTGATTAATGACATTAATGAATCTTGTAATTTGAAAGGAAGGCTTATGATTGAGTTTTCTAGTCCAAAGGAGCCTAAAGGTGACAATTCATGGTTTAAGGCTATTGATGGTGATAATAAGGACCATAAGAATAATGTTATATCTTTTGGGTCTTGTTATGATAGCTATACTACATCAATGACACTAATGTTTCCTTATCTATGTGGAGTTGTGCACCATGAGATAAGATTTCCAGAAGGAGAAATTAGAATGTGTGAGTGTACCCCTATGGTGGGGGACTCATTAGATCAGGTGATACCTTACCATTGTCCTTTTTAGTTTGATGCTTTTCAATTTGAATATGAGGTTGAAGGTAAGAGAACTTGTTTGTGGATTAATCATGGCTGTACAGAGTTACCACAACTTATTTTGTGTGATTTGTACCCAAAGTTTAAACCAAGATTGTCCAAATTTTAATTTTCTAAGAACAAAGACAAGTCAACATTTTTTAGAACTATATGGGGTGGTTCATTACTATGTCACATAATGAGAAATCTACTCATAACACCACACATTCTTATCATTCAAGGTTTTCTATATATAAGTTTTTGTTTTGTTTTTAAAGCCTTTTTAGTCTTTATAGTTAGGTGTTAGTTTTCTTTGAATCAAGTCTTTTTGTTTGGGTTTCATTTCTTCTTCTTTTTCATTTTCTTTTTTAGTCATATTAGTCTGGGAGTTAGGTGCAATTGAGTCTCATTCTTGATGCATTTCATAAACCATCCTTGTGGTTTCAACTTTTAGGAAAAGACATTTCTTTGTCAAAGAATTTAGATAATTTTGTTTCTTAAACCAACTGGAGAACATATATTACTTTCAATTGTAAACGACTTATAGTCTTGAATTTAGAATTGTAGATCAATAGTTCTTAACACTTGGAAAATTTAAATATTTACCTATCTTTCTATTTTGAAATTAAGGTTGATGACAACAAGGGATAGTCTAGAACTTGTCAGTTCAAATAAAAGGTCTTTCAAAGGAATTGCTAAGGTCACTGTTTGGTGTGAGAGTTTTCAAAAGTTATATAAGGAGGAACATAGTGGTTATTAAACTAAAGAAAGAATTTGAGAGATGACACCAATGCCTTGGCCACACAGTCTAAGCATGGTCAAGGTACATAATGAAAAAAAGAAGGAAAGATGGTGTTAAGAATGAATTATTCCAAGAGGTCTAACAAAGATAATTTGACAATAGGGATATGCCCTCCAAAATGGCTATCTAGTACTTATACAAATTTCATCATGGAAGAATCAGATGGAAACATGCAAGCCCTGTGAAGTACAATTCAAAATATTACTCAAGACCTAAAATGCAAAATATGATAACTTGTCAAGAGCCCTCTAAATAGATTCTCTCATCTAGTTAAATAATGATTACTACACATTATCTACAAGGATTCCAAATGAATAGACCAGTGGAGTGGAGGATTATTTCCAAGTTTCCATAGACTCATGATAGATTTCATCTTGAAACATAAAAGGGAATGAATGCACTATGCACACATTGAGCTTGAAGATTAGAGATTTTGAAGTTTTGACTATCAAGCAACTTGAAAATTGTTTGAAGTACTTAGGATTTAGTTGTTATTTGACACATGTTAGATAGTACTTGTTGATGAAGAAGTGCCTTTGTTATTTCTTCCTTTTTTTTGGGGTTATTTTTTGTGGTTTCACAATGCACACCCCATTTCTCCTAGAAATGGGGACCCCTAGTAAAATTTTTGTTTCCCTGACACTTAGTCTTGGGCCTGTGTCATTTTTGGAACTCTTCCCAACTCTAGATCAAGTCCTATTCTTTGATTGGACAAGTACGGGGTACTAGAACTATGAAAATAGAATATTTTAAGTGCTTTAGTGCATAAATGCACACTTGTGCACTAGCACACATGAATACCTATCCAAGGTGTGCAAGTGTACACTTATCTCCCTTTGGAAAAACTAAAGTACTTAAGGAAAGGAGCGAATGTGTGCACTTCCACAAGGTGTGCACATGCACATCTTTTCTAAGCAACCTTAAGGCATAAATAAGGGTACACACATGTGCTACCCACCAAGATGCACATGTGCAGACCCTTTGGTGCACTCCAAACATTTGAAAGCTAAACCAGCCCCTTTAGGCACTTGCCAAGTGCATGAGTGCACCTCACCAAGGTGTGTAGGTGCACAAATGCACAATTGTGAAGGTTCCCAAGGTGTGTTTTTTTGGCATTCTAGAGTTGTTTAGGGTGATTGAACTGGTTCTTCACTATTTTAGTCTTTTGGGTTAGATTTTTAACTCTCTGGACTAATGTTTGCTTCTTTGTGCAAATAAAAAGGCATCCCGAACTTGTTGGGGTCATAACTTTTGACCTAGAGCTTGGAACTCAAGACTGTTTACACCATTGGAAAAAAGAACTAAAAATTTAATTTTACTCTCTAAAATAGTCAGCCTTTGGCTTCCCTATTTTAGAGATTGATGAAAGTTTCAACTTGAAATTCTAAGTAGAAGACCTTCAAAAAGGCCAATTAAAAAGACCTAGAAAATCTTGTTAAAAAAGATATTAAAAGTTTCAAGCATTTAATCATTTTGGATAATCTAGATCACCCAATCTCTGGCCATGAAGAATTGGGTAGTGAAGAGAAGAAAAAATCAAGAAATAGACCTTAGAGTGCACCAAGATGTGCATAACATGAAGGTGTGGCATATCATGCACAAGTGTATAGATCATGACAACATCTTCATTATCAACAACAATAGAGAACTCACTTAAGTTGGTAACCTTCACCTTCAAAGGAGTTACACGTAAGTTTTGGTTCATGAATTCACATTGAAGATCAAAGATACAGAGGTTGGATAGATGAACCAGAAAAAGTTCCTCATCTTATGAAGCTATTAATGATAATATTCAACACATGAACTTTGGGAGTTCAGATAGAAGGAGGAGTTCAAATCTATGAAAATATTTGGCTATAAAGAGTGTATAAATCATCAAAAAGGGCAAAAAATAAGTACACAAAATTTCTCCTAGACCTCATCTAAGAAAAACCTAGAAACCATTTTCCAAATAGAGAACTTTAATTTTTTGGTGAATTCAACACCTTGCACAATTCATTGATGGTGCCTAAGTGCACAATTTGAAGATTTGGTGAATGAATTATCTCTTAAGGTGGATCAATGCATATATTTGAAAAATTTAGAGCCCCCCTAAGGTCCTGAACATTACCATGGCCTCCTTTTCTTCTATAGAAACTAAGCTCACACTCGAGCCCATGAATTTTAAGTTCCAAGGAATGCCTAAGAAGTCACACTTCATGATTTCCATAGGGAAATGAGGTAAGGTATGAAGCTACTGACTTATTAGCTCCTCAAGTAATCACCTCTACTATTTTTTAGTTGAAAAAAAATCCAACTCTGGAAAATTATAGATTTAGAAAAAATTCTAACTCTGGAAAATTTTGTTGAAAAAAACTTCTAGCTCTAGAAAATTTTGAAGTTAGAAAAAATTCTAACTATAGAAAATTCTAAAGTTGAAAAAAAAATTTAACTCTACAAAATTCTGAAGTTAGAAATAATTCTAACTCTAGAAAATTTAGAAGTTGAAAAAAAATCTATGGAAAATTCTAAAGTTAAAAAAAATCTAACTTTGGAAAATTGTGAAGTTGAAAAAAAAATCTTACTATAGAAAATTGTGAAGTTGAAAAAAAAAATCTAACTCTAGAAAATTGTGAAGTTGAAAAAAATTCTAACTCCAGAGTCTTGCCACCAAGGTGTACAAGGTGTGCTTTTTCCAAGGTGCTCTTCTTCCAAGGTGCACTGGAAATTTTTGAAGAAGTCAAAGGTGCACTGAAATTTAACTACCAGTTCAAAATTTAGAGCTTTCCATACACTGAAAACACATTCTGATGGTAGTTTAACTCAAAGAAATACCAAGAGAAGGCCAAGCTTCCATTTTTAGAGCTTCTAGTGACTCCCAGATGCTCTTGGAGCTTCCTTCTTCTCATCTACTTCTTCTTTCTTTGTTTTAAGACATGTAAAGGCTCATGTACCTATTAAAAGATATAAACAAGAGTAGACTCCTATCTAGCACCATTTAGAGAGTCAGTTTGTACATAAATATATTTGTTTTATTAGTTTAGAAGAATATGTTTGCATTAAGAGATCTCTCACTCTCAACACAAATTAAGGAGAAGATTTCCTATAAATTGAGGAATTAAACATGTATTCCAAGAAGTTATCTTGATGCAATAATATATACTATTGATGCTCTCATTCTGAGTGTAGCTATTCTTGCCTAAGTGTGTTATATTTTTTGAATGTATGTTCATGGAGTGTAATGGAGCCAATAGTTTTACTATGTTATTTTGATTAAGCGATCTTTTCATTTTTGTATTTTCCATGTCTTTACAAATTTTGCTAACGTACATAGTTGGAGAAGTGATCACTCTATCATTCTTGCATCAATGGAATTAAGGAAGAGCTACTCCTATTTTCATTGGTTACCTATTGATCTTTTCAAAGGCTTAACTCGTAGACATGTTGTTTTTGGGCCTTTTTTCTATTAGGGATTTATATCTTCAAGTCATTTTCTTAAACTTCTTGTTACCCTATCTTCATTATTTTCTTTAACAAACACTTGGATAATTTAGGAATTCATATAGTTGCATAGTTAAAACTAAATTCATTAAAAAAATAGAAAATACCAAAAACATATCCCTTTTGTGGTTAATTTTGAAACAAAAAGTAGATTGATCAACTTATCCAAAATTGGTTTGGACCAGCAAAGGCCTCCTCATGAACACTCACATTTATCTTCTATTGAGTGGATTCTAGTAGGTCACAAAATTGCTCAAAACATTGGAGTTGATCCAATAAAATCTTTTGAAGAGAGGAGTTCGAAAGGATTATTGTCATTAAGAATCGTGAAAAATGACATCTCAAGAGAACTTGGTCTTCACTTTGTGACATAGTGAATAATGAGAAACTCATTAGCTATTGAATCACTTAGTTGACACTACATGACTTGATCAACACTAGATTCACTTTGTTAACATTGTGAGTTTAGTAGACAATGTAGAACTTGGTTAACATTAGAGAGCTTCGTTAACACTAGAGTCTTCATCACTTCTATTGGATAGCTTGGTAGACAATTCTACTCTAAATCTATATTACAAAATATCTCTAATGTTTGGTAGAAACTGTGAAGCTTGACATGAACTGCAAACTATTGTTTTAGCTCAGAAGCAACTTTGACACTTAGTTAATACTAGTAGATGAATGATAAGCTTGGTAGCAATGTAATTGTATCATCTTGAAATAGAAGCACTTCCATGTTAAGAGCATTTATCTCTCTAAATAAGTGGTTTGGAGTCATGTCAAGTGCCTTTAATGGGTATTTGCATGGATCTAGCTATTTTTCCTCTATTCTGCTTCTCTCCCTCTCTCTCTATTTCTAACCTATTTCTGATAAACTACTTTGTGAAACTAAGGAATTTGGCCTCTGGGTCAAGGTTGACCTTGACCCTGACCTAGATCAAGCATGACCTTGACCCTGACCTAAGGTAGCGTCGACCTTGTCCCTAACCCTAGGTCCTATTTTCAATTTCTAGGAGTTTTGGGATCTCAAGCTTCAGAAAGTTTCTTTTCCCATTTCTAGGTGATTATTTTGGATTTCAAAATGGTAGATTCTTAAATTAAGGTTAAATGGGATTTAATTCTCCTATGTCAGTCTTCTCTAGGAGTTAGTGTCCAAGATCACTATATACAAAAGCCTTTTTCCCTCATTTTGGTTAGAGTAAATAATTAATTATTAATTATTTACTCTATTTATTTAATCTTACTTAGGTTAATGCATGTAGCTAATAGTTGTAGTGATGAGTTGTTGACAACATGGGAGTTTGTTCCCTTCTAGCATGTTCCACCTTTTTGTGGAAGTGTGCTTAGTTGTCAACCTTATCTTCTACCATTTTCTAGCTTGTTCTACAAGCTTCCATGAGACCTTTATATTTGGTCTCTCTCTCATTGTAAATTCATCCATTCACATAGAAATTTTATTTTCCTATTGTGAAATATTTTCTCTTGCATTGTTTCCTTCAAGCTCTTGCTCGTTTGATTTCTCTTCAGCAAGCTATTTACATGCAGGTGATCTTGGCGAGCTATGGAGTTGGATTTCATCAACTCCTACATGGTATCAGAGCTTCCTTACTACTTCATGGTTGAAGGATTTTTGAAGCTATGATTTAGAGACACAAACCCAAGTTTGTTTGAAATTTTTTCTTCAATCGGGAGGAAGAGCATTTTTTTAGTATTTGGAGAAAAATGAGAAAGAGGGTTTGACATAATGGATGTATTATTTTTTGGAGGTGCGATGGCGGAAATTTAGAAAAAATAACTACAAAGGTGATTTTAAAACAATGATATCTCCCTCATACAAACTTGTTTCTTCGAGCAATTTTTGTTTTGTTTTGTTTTGGGGTAGAATTTCGTGATCTACACATTGGTGTAGGTGGTCTGACATCTCTGTTCCTAAATTTTTCTACAACTCACAAATCCTAATTTTTGCCACTTTAAATGCTTTGTACGGTCTCATTTGGACACATAATCAGGTTCCATTATTTTTGAAATTGCATATTTTTTTGTCTACTTTCTAGATCTACAATTAGATTATAGGTTATGTGAGCATAATTATGTCTTTCATAAATAGGCCCTAAATTGGCTATTGTAGTCGCACTAAGTATAGAGTGCCCAAATCATACATTAGGGGGGTTTAATCAATCTCATTTGCATTTTTGGGGAGCATTTTGGTTTTTGTAATTTACTTCAAAATAAGACCTTTCTACTTCTATCTTCTTCTCTCTCAATGGCAGATCCATCTATGACTTGTCTCATGCCACACAACTACCACACCTAGAAGGCACAAATGGCTAGGCTTCTCATGTCAAGGGGCTTATGGTCATGTCTAGATGAGAATCAACCTATTATTACATGCCCTTTTGAGGTTCTTCAACATAGGAATAAAATGGATGAGGCCATGGGATTGATTGCATTGAATATTTTAGACAATCTACTATTTCACTTGGATGGTTTGACCACTCGATGGGCTTATAGGCTCAAATTTTAGACTTTTTTTGGCACAATGAATGACTTTTAGGCACTTTAGCTTGATGCAAAGTTGATTTCTTTGACACTTGACAACTTTCCCACCATTGAGAACTTCTTGATGAATTTCAAATCTTTGCATACACTTTTTTAGGGATGTAGGAAAACCAAGACAGATGATGAGTGTATCTTTTTGGTACTCTCAAAGTTGAGAGGCCAATATCAGATCTTCTCTTCTACTTTCTACTCCACTATGGATGCCTTGGGTGATAGACATAAGATGCCTTCATTTGCAATATTTTGTGATCGGTTAACTCATGAACAGTCCAAGATCAATCAGATGGATTCACTTTTAGGTTCACAGTCGCAAGCATTTCTTGTCAAGGATACACGAGCAGAAGTCGAAGCAAATATCAAATCCCTCTTCTACTAGTTCATCATCTTCTAAGAAGAAGGAGAAAAAGAAGACTAAGACTCCTACCTATTCCTATTATGGGAAAGGATCTCATGATGAGGCACATTGTTTTCAAAATAGATTTGATGGCTATGAGAAACAAATTGTAGATTTGCAAGCTCTTCTTCAAGAGAACACTATTTCTTCTCCATCCTCTTCTACCTCATAGGGGTCTACCTTTCAGTTTTCTTCCAAATCTTCACCATCTACATCAAATCTTGGAAAGGGTCATGCATTATAGGCTTCCATTGCATCTCCTTCATAGGTTCCTTGGATACTAGATTTAGGTGCTTCTCTCCATATGACATCTTCTCAAGATGTCTTCTCTACTTTTGAGGCTTCTCCTATTCCTCATATTCTCATGGGGAATAACACTGCCTTACTAGTCTATAGAAAAGGTTTAGTTCACATCTAGGATGGTATATTCAATGATGTATTGCATATTCCATCTTTGTCTACCAACCTTCTCTCTATTTCTCAGATTACATGTAGTGGATCAAGGAAGACAGTTGAGTTCACTACTAATTTAGTCTTCGTTCAAGATTGTGTAACAAGAGTTCTTATTGCTATAGGGAGTATTTGATCCTTCCACTCATCTCTACACCTTCTTTCACTTTGGTCCACCATCTTCATTTTTGGAGCACACTACTTCTCTTTTGTAGGAGCATCATGTGGTGCAGTCAGGATACTTGAACCTTTGTATTGTTTTTGAGATCCCTATTTTGACTGCTACACCACATCCAATTGAGGACTTTTTTCTACGGCAGGATTCTTCTTCTTCTACTCTGCTTGATACTCTAATGCTATTCATCGAGCCTTTAAGTGCACCTGTTGTGGATTCTATTGTGGACATTCATGACAATATCATCACACCTACCTTGGGTATTCCTTTTTAGGATCCTCATATTTTCTCCTTTGAGCATCAGATGGGCCTTCTAGTTTTCCCTCTCATTCGAGGGTTCCCTTGTTTATTCAGCATTGGAGTCTCATTGGTTCGATTCTTTCTTTGGGGGCTTCATCATTCTGGGGTGGCTTTGGTAGCTTTTCTATCTCTCATGGGGGGGTTAGTTGTACTTATGGTTTTGAGAGAATCTCTTGAAACATTTTCAATGGAAGTTGTCCTTGGGGGGTCTTGTTGAGGCCGGCCTTCCTTCCTTCATTTTTTTCAGCATGTTTTTTACCTCTTTTTGGGGGAGGGCTTTTCCCATGATCTTTTCCCTCTTTCCCCATTTTCAGAGGTTGCATTTCTTTGCATTGTACATGGGTACCTAACATGGCCTTGTTTTTGGGACCCATTCTACATTTTCTCTTAGTTTTTTGTGAGCTTAAGGAATTCCCCTAAGTAGCACTTAAGGGGGGGTGTTAGAGTAAATAATTAATTAATTATTAATTATTTATTCTATTTACTTAAGCTTACTTAGGTTTATGCATTTATTTAATATTTAGTAGTTAATAGTAGTAGTGATGAGTTGTTGACAACATGGGAGTTTGTTCCCTTCTAGCATATTCCACCTTTTCGTGGAAGTGTGCTTAGTTGTCAACCTTATCTTCTACCACTTTCTAGCTTGTTCTACAAGCTTCCATGAGGCCTTTACATTCGATCTCTCTCTCATTGTAAATTCATCCATTCACATAGAAATTTTTTTTTCCTATTGCGAAATATTTTCTCTTGCATTTTTTGCTTCATGCTCTTGCTCCTTCAGTCTCTCTTTAGCAAGCTATTAGCATGCAAGTGATCTTTGTGACTTGTGGAGTTGGATTTCATCAACTCCTACAATTTTATCACCCACACATATCTACAAGCTCTCTAATTTTATATGATATTGGAGCCATCCTTTATGAAATGCATCCACCGACATGAAGTGAAGTTCTATCAAGCATTCAAGCATTCAAGTTTTCAAGCATCCAATTCATCAAGGAGATATTGTTAGCTATTAAAGGATTCAATCTGTATGGAGCCCTCTTCTTGAACATTTCTCCATCCATATTCATCCAATCCTTCTTCTATGAAAAGATACATTCAATATTGGTGTTTAATATCTAATGACATTGATTTGAGACATCCTACATCCATGTCTACATTCATTTGGAGCATATGTACTTGTGGATTCAAGTATTCAAATCCTTCATAAGGATTTCCACATAAGCAACGTGAATAGTTCCATTTAATTTGTTTATACATATTATAATTTCAATTATATTTCAAGCTTAATTATAAGCTAGGGTTTGACTAAGCAAACACCCCCATCCAAAAAACAAATCACTTTTCTTGCAGATACAGGTATGAAACATTGAATTTTAGAGTAGATTTAGATACCCTTTTCATTGAACTTCTAAGATCTGTCAATATAAATTTTGTTAGAGCAATGCAAGTCAAGTTCAATTTTTTAGGTTATAATTGTGCCCAAGGGTAAGATTTTTACCCCACAAATAGGTTCAAGGTTGATCTCCCTTCAAAAAGGAAAAATATTTCTGGGTTTTCTCTATCTCAACATATCTAGTTTGAAATGGATTGTAGATTTTCTAGAAACTACATACAGACATTAGAAAACAAGATTTTCTAGTTTCAAGCTTAGTATTTTTCTTTTATCTATTTTAAGATTTAACAACATACTCCCCGCAATAGTAAGATCATATAACCCATTTTCTCCCTATTTTCCATCACTTGATCCATTTCTACATTGAACACTCTCTTGTGTTTAATCAATTTGGATCATTCCTTTTGGAAATTAGGGTTCAGAAGAGCTTTCCATTTTGTTTCTATTCATTTTGATGAACATGATATGATTACCCTATTTTTTTTTGTAGAATTAGATACCCTATGTGCTTTGTGATGTTATGTTTCCTTTCATTTCATTAGGTCTTTTCTTACATTAAGATTAGATTTGGTTTATGTTGTTGCATTTTAAATTCAAAAATAAAAAATATTGTAAAATCTCTTTCAAAATACAAAAGTATTATTGTTTTATGTTTTTTGAGTTTAGTTTATTTTTCTTGCATTGTTTTATTAGCTTTATTACTTCTAGTCCTACTTCAAATCTTAGGGTTAGACATAGTCGTAGACTTATGGGTAGATTTGAGCATGAGTATTCTTCTCCTTTCCTTAGGATTCTAGATGAAACTTTGATTCTCCCTGATTCTAATTCTCTTTTGGAGAAAAATTCTTCCGACTCATCTCATGATGAAGATGATAATTTAAGAGTTCCTCTTGAACAAGTTCAAAAAATTTAAAATGAACTTGATGAAATGGGTAATTGTATTTTTTATGAAAACCATAATCAAGATTCTATTCAACCTATAGAGTCTCTTAAGAAAGTTCTTTGTGATAGTGACAAAGGCATTAATCTCTCACATGGTATTACTCACCTTATGCATTCCAACATTGAACCTTTAGCTCAAGAAGCTCAAGATTTACAGTTGACTCCTCTTCCTATCACTAGTGTAGAACCTTTTTCTATTCCTTTCCCTAGTGTTCCTACCTATACGCCTTCCTTGGTAACTATGATGGTTCAGTCTATTTCTTTGAGTGTTCCTACTACATCCCTTCTTAATTCACAACCTTCTTATCATAATGTTCCTTTTACTTATTCTACTTATATGCCAATTTTAGTTCCTTGTGTTCCTTGAATTGTGTCTTCTATTCTTGTAGCTTTGTACACTTTACCTAGTGTTTCTAATGTTTTTATTCTTCATATTTCTTCTCATGATTCTACAATTATAAGTTTGGCTCAAACTATGTTATCTTTACAACAACAACATGCATCCTTGACTTTGAACAAAATTAGTATACCTACTTGTCACATGGGAAGTCCTTTGTCTCAAGATATTATTCATACTCTTGTTCCTTAGCAAGACAATATGCCTCATCTTGAGAATTATAATTCTAAAGGAGACCCTATTCATCATGTTAAAACATTTCAAATCCTTTGTAGTGATTATGGTCATGATCATGGGATTTTAACAAAGTTGTTTGCATGAAATTTTTGTGACAAGGCCTTACAATGGTTTTTTTCTTTGACTCCTTATTCAATTAATTCATTTCCTCAACTTCCTAATGCTTTTATTTAAAAAATTTAGAACAACATTGGCCTGCAAGTGTCTTTGACTAATTTGATGCATTGTAAACAAAATTCTAAAGAAAATTTGATTGAATTATTAGTAGATTTGAGAATTTGGATGCTCATATTTCCCATCTTGTTCTTGATATTGATATTCAACATATGTTTATTTCAAATTTACAAAATGATATTAGAGAAAAAAAAATTATTACTAAATTTAATTCTTTTCAACAACTTTGTGCAACAATGCATCATTATCAATTACAAGTAAGTCAATTTGAGAGAACCACTCCAATGGTTCCTATTTATGTTGATAAAAGTGATGTTTCTCCTAATCTAATTAAAATTAAAAAAAATTAACAACTATGTCAAGATAAATAAATATAAAAATGCAGCTATTGATCAAGTTGCTGGTGTATCTCATAATGCCACTTTTGCATCCACTGCTTTTTGATTGAATCTTACATTTACTACTCTCTCTATATCTTTACATTCTATTATGAATAGTTTTTTAACTACTAATATGATTACTTTACCTCCTATTCACCCTCTTTTACCTACTACAATGGTGGCTAAATCTTTTGATCCAAAAGCTTTTTGTAAATATCATTGCCAGAATGGTGATGATATTGAGAAATGTTATTCTTTAAAACATAAGGTTCAGGACTTAATTGATTTTAATGCTTTATCCATTGATAATTTGTATGGTAGTGGAAATAAATATATTTCTCCTCCTAATCAAAATTTTCAAATCTATATGAATCCTTTACCTACACAAGATACTAATACTATTGCTCATCCATCTTCTATGGATATTGTGTATGATTCAAAGATGGATGATCTTAATTATGTGGTTAATCAAGTGGAGCATGTGGTTCAATTTGTATCTCTACCTCAATCTCAATCTCTGCTTCAATCTCAAGTTTTAGTTCTACCTCAATGGAAACCTAAGCCTAAATTGAAACCACAACCTAAAACTTGACAACAACCTAAGAAAAGATGACCCTGGTAACTTTTGATTACCTTTGATGATTCTAAGACTATTAAAGATCTTGATGGTCCCCTTTATATTTATGATAAGGTTGCTAAGATACCTACACATGGTTTTCTTGTTGATTCTACCTCCTTAGTCAATGTTATTATAGAAGAAAATCTTCTTATGAAAAGTTTGGAACATGATTTCTATGGTAAATTGGATGTGTGGATTCAAACTTGTAATGGTTTTATTTATCCATCATTTGGTTCTATTGATTTATAAGTTGAACTTTGTGAAAAGATTATGAGCACCACCTTTCTTCTTGTTCTTACTGCTAATCATTTTCAAGTTAAGCTTGGTTTACCATGGTTAAATTCCATGCATGTTGTTGCTTCACCTATTCATAAATATCTTAAGTTTTTTTATGATGATGAAGTGAAGATGATTAATCATAGCTTATACCATACTTATAGGTCCATGGATGCTACTACTCATTGACTTCTTTTGGCATTCATTACCTAATTCATGTCCTACTCAACTAGATCATCTTTTCCATTCATATCAAGTCTATAAGCAATGGAAGATTGTTGAGTTAAGCTTACTTCCTAAGGATCTTAACCACGGTCTTTTGCCTACACCTTCCATACCTCCTTTCTCTATGGATTCTATATTGATTAATCAAGATTCTCCTATTTTTTTTTAGTCTCCTAGTAATCTTGTTAATCCATCTATAGAACCTGCAAAAGATCTTGTAATTGTTCCTCCTAGTTCTCAACACATTTCTTGTGATGAAAAATGTAATGATCTGCTAATGAATGTCATAGAAAGCATTATTCTCAAGCTAAAGATCATAATTTGGTTATTCAAAAATATTTATCTTGTTTGGATATAACTATGCATGATATGTTAGAAGAAGCTATTACCAATAATGATGTTAAGTTACCTGATTCTAATGAATATTCATATCTTAGATCCTATTTTAATTAATCTAGACTATGAAGATACTTTTATTGATACTAATGTTGTTAATAATTAATATGAAGCTATTGACATTAATGTTTATTTAACTAATATGTTTTCTTCACAATTAACACTTACACCTAGTATTGAACATTGTGATTCTCAAGAGGATCCTGTTTGGAAATGGTTATCATTCCTATTGTGTTGGATATAGTCCCTTTTGCAAGTTTCCCACCTTCCATAAATGATGAAAAAATGAGATATGGAGAGTAGGTAGTGTGCTTGATTGGCTAGTCCTTCATGGTGGGATCTTTTGTGTGTTTTTCTATTGTGTTGTGCTTCTCTCATAATATGTTTGCTAAATGTTGTTAGATACTTTTATATGATCTTTGTTGCTTTGTTGGTGCAAGGTGATAAAAGAATTGAATCTATCAAGTATTTTCCCTCTATTTGTATCTTTATTCTTGATGCAAGAGCATCCTGGGTACAAGGGAAATCTTGCATCACCCAAAAAAAAATAAAAAAATCAATCTTTTCTATTTTAATAAGGACTAGTAGATAGGGTGGTTACTATTTATGGGAACTTACAATTTTTAATAAGTTTTTCATATGAGCTTAGAATGTTCTCATCTTCTATAGGAAGGTTCATTTTAGAGTTGTAAGCCTACCATAAAAATTGCATTGATCAAGCATTAGTAATAGAGAAGTTTTTGTGAATATTTGGTGGAAAAAAAATTACAAAAAAAATCTTTAGGCTCATCGTTGGAGGCCTTAGACTGCCTAGACGAGATTCAAAAACTCGACAGAAAGGCACCAATGATGTTATGGCAAATCAAAGCAAAGGTTTGTGAGTTATGGCCTTTGGAAGTTGGGCTACTAAAATTTCTCAAATAATTTGTCAAAGATGTATTTGGCTGACTCTATGTGTATTGTAAGGGTCTGTCGACCCTAGGTATTAAGTTTGAGCATCTAGAACCTTCTTAGGTAGCATAAAACTACTTATTTAAGAAAGGTCCAAACAATATTTAGGATAACTCTGGGTGATATTTTGCAACCTTTCTTGCAAATTAGTGTACTGAAGGTTCCCATGTGGGTTAGAATATTGAACTTATGAATTCTATAATTTTTCATTTGTGACACAAAATAAGAAGTCCATACTTTTTTTTCACATTCTCCATTATTTCTTTGTTTCTATTATGAGTTTATGGTATTAAGTGAAACACCCTACATCAAGTGTTATAAGATCTAGAGTTCTTGAGTGTGTGGATAGATCACTAATTGAGAGGTAGGTCACATTAGGACTATGGTTTGGCCTAAGAGTGTAGATAGATTGTCGATTGTGAGGTAGTTTGCACTAGGGTTTTAATGGAAGTGTAAAAATGCCTCCATGAAGAGACATGGTGGAAGAGCTATAGGTGTTACAATTGAGGGTTTCTAAGCCCTCCAAAGGAAAATGTAAGCATTGGAAGAAGAGGAATAAATCTTCTTGTGAGAGATGAAAGTGATGATGAGGAAAAAGTAGAAGAAAATGTTGGAGTAGAGGTAGTTCTAAACCCAAAGGAAGAGATGCTTTTTAGGGCCATTACCAAGATTGGAAAAAGATCTAAGTTTGAATTTCCCACATTTTTGGGAAATATTAACCTAGACAAGTTGATTGATTGGATCAATGAACTAGAGGAGTACTTTAAGTATGAAGATATTGATGATCCTGATACGGTCAAGTTTGCAAAGGCAAAACTAAAGGGACATATGAAGATCTGGTGGTAGCAGGTTTACCTAGAGAAAAATAGAAAGGGAAAGGACCAAATCACCAGATTGGATCAAATGAAACATAAACTTAAGTGATAATTCATTCCCATAAAAAATGAGTTTGATCTATTGAAGAAGATGCAAGGGTTGAAGCAAGCAGGAAAATCTATTCAAGAGTATACCAAAGACTTCTATTGAGTTCTCATTAGGACTAGCCATGCAAACACTAATAAGGAGAAAGTTGCCCATTATCTTAATGGGTTATGGCTAAGCATTAAAGATAAGCTAAGTCTAGTTTGAATGAGTAGTATTGAGGAGGCATACTAGTTTACCCTAATAGTTGAGGAGAAAATGAGCAAGAATTTTGACAATAAGAATGGTGGAAGAGGTTGTGGTGGAAGATATGGTGGATTAACTTATGATGGTCATAATAATGATCAAAAGAACAAGTATGAGGCTAGAAGTAGTAGTCAGAACCAGAGGGAAAAAATTTCAATCATTTCCATGATTAGAACAATAGAGATTAGAGAGGAAGAGGTAGAGGAAAAGGATTTGGAAGAGGCTTCCATGGATAAAAAATCATTATAGAGAAGAAGCGCATAAAGCATTTGAATGTACCCAACACCAATGAAGGATAGATCGAAGAATAGAAGGTCTGGTGAGAGTTGGACATGTTTATGAAGATGCTAGATCCTCACGTTCTGAAGATGCTGAAAGAGGAGAAGTCCTAGTTAACCGAAGAGTCCTGTTGATTGGTTAGAATGAACCTAAGCAAAGAAGGAGCTTGTTTTGCACAAGGTGCAGATGTGAAGATAAGTGTTGTGATGTGATCATTCATGGTGGAAGTACTGATAATTTAGTGTTAGAAATGATGGTCACCAAGTTGAAGCTGAAGAGGTAGAAACACTCATGTCCATACTGTATTTCTTGAGTGCAAGATGACCACAAGGTCATGGTCAATGAGTAGTGCTTAGTGAAGTTCAAGATTGGAAGCTACCGTGATGAAGTACTATGTGATATCATACCTATGGACATATGTCATATGTTTTTAGGTAGGTTATGGAAGTTTGACAGGCATGATGAATATGATGGGTGAGAAAATACCTACACTCTAACTAAGGATGGAGTGAAACATAAGTTGAAGCTATTGAAGGATAAAAAAGAAATGGTATGTAGTGCTGCCAGAATATGTTTTGTTGATGGAAAAGAGTTTCTTAAAGGTATGAAATATGAACATATGTGTTTTACTATAATTCCTATAGATAGTAAAGAAGAAGTAGAGGAGGTACCTGAGGTAGTTATAGATATGTTTGAAGAGATTTTTGATATTGTATCAAATAATGTACCTGATGGATTTCCCCCAGTGAGGAAAATTAGTCAAAAGATAGATTTGGTTCTAGGAGCCAGTTTGCCAAATAAGGTAGTGCATAGAATGATACTAGCAAAAAGTGAAGAGTTGAACAAGAAATTTCATGAGTTGTTATAGAAGGGGTTGATTTGAGAGAGTCTAAGTCCAAATTTTTTACCAACATTATTAGCACCAAAGAGGAATGGAGAATGGAGGATGTGCGTAGATTCTTGCGCTATCAACAAGATCACAATAAAGTACAGATTTCCATTGCTAACAATGCATATATTATGGACTGTTTGGGTGGACCTAAGTATTTCACAAAGATAGATCTGAAGAGTGGGTACCTTTAAATTTGTATTAGAGAAGCTGATGAGTGGAAGACTACTTTCAAGACAAGGGGACTATATGAGTGGTTAGTCATGCCTTTTGGGCTAACCAATGCACCAAGCACTTTCATGAGGCTCATGAATGAGGTACTAAAGGAATTTTTGGGTAAGTTTTTCATTGTTTACCTATATAAGACATTAGAGGAGCATTTGATTCATATTTGCAATTTGTTTGATAAGTTGAGTGAAGTGTAGTTTTGTAAGGAAAGAGATGGTGTACTTAGGATTTGTAGTCTCAAGAGAAGGTCTAAAAATGGACCCAGAGAAGGTGAAGGTTATCCTTGAATGGACTTCTCCAAGGAGTGCAACAAAGGTAAGATCTTTTCATGGATTGGCTACATTTTATAGAAAGTTCATAAGAAGTTTTAGCAGTATTTGTGGACCCTTAACTGAAACAATGAGAGGGGATAGGAATGAGTTTAAGTAAACTATAGGAAAGGATAAGAGTTTTAATCTATTGAAACAAAAATTTATTGAACAACTTGTTTTAGCCCTTACTAATTTTATTAAGGATTTTCAAGTAGACTGTGATGCTAGTGGTAGTATAATAGGAGCTATTTTGAGCTAGGAAGGTAGACCTGTTGCTTATTTTAGTGAGAAGTTGAATGATGCAAAAAGAATATATTTTATTTATGATTAGGAATTTTATGTTATAGTTTAAACATTGAAGAAGTTGAGATACTATCTTTGTCGTAAGGATTTTGTTTCATATACTAATCATCAAGCTTTGTAATATTTGAACAGTTAAGGAAAATTGAACCAAAGGCATTTAAAGTGGGTTGAGTTTTTGTAGAGTTATACATTTTTTTTGAAACAGAAGTGTGGGAAGTCTAACAAAGTTGTAGATGCTCTAAGTAAAAGACAATTTTTTCTAACAAAAATTTAGATAGAGGTGGTTGGGTTCAAGGAACTTAGTACATTGTATCTAGATGATCTTGATTTTGGTGAAGCATGGAAGGCTTGTATAGAACCTGTTACACTTGATAGGACAAAGTGGTTGGATCTCATGATCCAAGATAATATGTTATTCAAAGGAAGCCAGTTGTACATTCCCAAAAGTTCAATGAGAGAGAAGCTCATCAAGGAGAAACATAGTGGAGGATTGGTGGGACATTTTGGCAAAGATAAAATCATAACTTTGGTTGCTAAAAATTACTACTAGCCATAGTTGTAGCAAGATTTGATGAAGTTTGTACAAAGTTGTAGAGTATGTCAGATGGTGAAAGGAGTGAAGTAGAATATAGGGTTGTCTTAGCCATTACCTATACCAAAGAAGCCATGGGAGGATATTAGCATGTATTTTGTTCTTGGATTAGTGACAACATAGAACATACATGATTATATTTTTGTGGTGGTTGAAAGGTTTTCAAGGATGGCATATTTTATTCCTTGCAAGAAGACTAGTGATGTTGTTCATGTAGCAAAGTTGTTTTTTAGAGAAGTGGTGAGATTACATGGTTTTCCAAAGAGTATAGTTTCAGATCAAGATACCAAATTTGTTGGGTATTTCTAGCGTACATTGTGGAAGAAGTTGAAGATAGATTTGAGTTTTAGCTCATCACATCATCCACAAATTGATGGATAGATGGAAGCTATGAATCATAGTTTGGGAAATTTTCTGAGATGCTTGGTTGGTAATAAACCAAAATGATAGTATATGATTTTACCATAGGCAAAATTTGCATATAATAATCCTGTCAATAGGAGTACTAGTAAATCACCATTCTAGATTGTATATGGGAGTAGTCCTAGAAATGGTTCTAAACTGAGGCAGTTAGATAAAGGAGAGATAAGTAGTGCTAAAGTAAAATATTTTGTTGAACATTTGAAGAACATCCATGAGGAGGTGAGGAAGCACATCATAAAGATGAATACACAGTATAAGGCTAAAGCAAATGTGAAAAGGAGATACAAGGAATTTAAGATTAGGGATGAAGTCATGGTTCATTTGAGAAAGGAGTGTTTTCTAGTGGGTACATACAATAAGTTGAGGATGAAGAAGTTTGGACCATGCAAGATAGTGAAGAGGCATGATTTTGGTAATGCATATAAAGTGGAGTTGCCAGCTGAATTGAATATTTCACCAATATTCAATATTTCAATTTTGATAGAGTATTATGAAGGAGGTGATGGAGATGAAGTTGTAGAAGTGTAGTGGAGCATTCCAACAACTAGTTCAACTACAAAGGAGATTGAGGAGATACTAGATAGTCATGTTGGAAAAAGTACTAGAAACAAAACTTATGAGGAATATCTAGTCAAATAGAAAGGGAGACTGGTTGAGGATTCATCATGGCTAGCAAGGAGGAGATTAATTGTCTTAGTTTTCCTCTAAACACCTAAGACATGATGGGGTCACTTTCAAATTACCTTGGGTGTCTGATGCAAGGGCAATCTTAGATCACCAAAAAAATATTATTTTTTGTCTTTTCTATTTTAATAAAAACTAGTAGATAGGGTGGTTACTATTTAAGGGAACTTATAATTTTAGTAATTTCTTCATATGAGCTTGAAATGTTCATATCTTTGTATAGGAAGGTTCATTTTAGAGTTGTAAGGCTACCATAAAAATCTCATTGCTCAAGTATTAGTATCAGAGAAGTTATTAAGGATTTTTGATGGAAAAATTTGCAGAAAAATCTTCAGGCTCATTGTTGGAGGCCTTAGAGTTCCCAAATGAGGTCCAAAAACTCGATGGAAAGGTGCTAGCACAATTTCAAGCCTATAGATCAGGAGATAGCTTTTCTAAAAAGTGGTTATAATAGCTAATTGGAGCAACGGTTCGTGAGTTATGACTTTGGAAGTTGGGCTACTAAAATTTCTAAAATAATTTGTCAAAGATGTATTTGGCCAACTCTATGTGTATTATTAGGGTCTATTGGCCCTAGGTATTAAATTTGAGTATCTAGAACCTTTCAAGGTGGCACAAAACTGCTTGTTTAAGAAAGGTTCAAACATTGTCTAGGATAGCTCTAGGTGATAGTTCACAACATATCTTGCAAATTATTGTATTGAAGGCACCCATGTGGGCTAGCATATTGAAGTTATGAATTCTGTAATTCTAAATTTGTAGTGCAAAAAAAGAAGTCCATATTTTGTTCTTGCATTTTTTGTTGTTTCTTTGTTTCTATTATGAGTTTATGGTATTAAGGGGAGCACCCTGCATTAATTCCTCCATATTTTTTTTCATGTTATGTTGTACATGTCCTATGATTCATGCATGTTTCCTTGTGTAATCTAGTTGGATTTGTGACTTGGTAGCACTAATTATTTTTGGTCTTTAGGTCATAGTCTGAAAAGATTCTTCTTTATATTTCTTATGTGATCTTTCCTCCTTTGTGGTTGTAGTTCTAACCTTTTTGGGGAATGATGTTAATTCATTTGCAATAATATCGTATATATTTTATCTTATGATCATACTAACTCCACAATAGGTAGATCCCTTCTATGTTCTCTATATGTCTATGTGCTATTTCCCTTTATTTGTCTTTGTTTGGGGCCATCTCATAGTGGAAACATAATAAATGGAATTTTTTATGTTTCCATCAAAGCCATTGCTCATATTAAAGTGTTATCTATGAATTTAATGTGGGGGCATATGCTCTACTCACTTATTACATACATACACTTTTCAATACATAAATATATTATTTTTCAACATAACTTATCCCCCTTTTTGGATTAGTGACTAATTCTTAAAGAAGGGATTTATATTTTAGGATCTCTTGATCCCTCCAGTTCAAATATTGTTGATCCCTTAAGGTCAAAGGTGTCCTTAAGATTGGATCTATTTTTTATTTTTATTTTTAATCTTATAGAATAGAATATTCTTGAGGGTGAATCCTTGATGGGTTGACTAGTGAGTAGCCACATTCACTAGGCAGTTTAATTTCATCTTTCTAGTTGTACAGTTTCCTTGTGTAGTTCACAATAGACATAAGTTCTCATTGGGCAAGATAATCACACTTTTTGTTTTCTTTTTTCTCTATTCTAGATATATCTCTCTTATTGTGATCTTAGAGTTGATGAAGACTTGAGTCTCTAGGGGCTTGAGGATTTCTTTGTCTCTTTGGTTTTAATAAGATTATCTTTTCATTACAATCTACTTTACCAAGAGTTTGCTTCAAGTCCATACTCTTGCTAAAGTGGGGGCTTAATGTATTGTCTTAAAATGGAAGCATTTCCATGTTAAGAGTGTTTAACCCTCTGAGTAAGTGGTCTAGGGTCATGCAAAGCACCTTCAATGGGTCTTTTCATTGGTTTGGTTATTTTCTCCCTATTCTACTTCTCACTCTCTCTATTTCTAGCCTATTTCTAATAAACTACTTTGTGAAATTGAGGACTTTGGCCTCTAAGTCAAGGACAACCTTTTGGTTCAAGGTCAACCTCAACCTTGACCTAGCTCAAGGATGACCTTGACCATGACTTGGGGTAGGGTTTACTTTGTCCCTGACCCTAGGTCCCATTTTCAATTTTTGGGAGTTTTGGGATCTCGGGCTTCAGAAAGTTGCCTTTCCCACCTTTGGGTTGGCTATTTTGGGTTTTGGAATGCTAGAATACTAAATTATACTTAATCTAGGTCTATCCATAAGAGTTAATGTTAAATGGGATTTCGTGCTCCTATGTTGACCTTCTCTATGAGTTGGTGCCCTAGATCACTATATAAGGAAGCCTTCTTCCCTCATTTTATCACCCACACATATCTATAAGCTATCTATTTTTCTATGATCTTGGAACTACCCTTTATGAAGTTCATCCACCTACATGAAGTGAACCGCTATAAGGTATTTAAGTACTCAAGTGTTCAAGCATCCAATTCATCAAGGAGATTGATTGTTAACTATTGAAGAATTCAATCTATATGGAATCCTCTTCTTGAAGATTTCTCCATCCACATTCATCCAAGCCTTCTTTTATGGAAATATATATTCAAGATTGGTGTTGAAGATCTAATGACATTGATTTGAGACATCCTATATCCATTTATACATTCATTTGGAGCATCCGTAGTTGTGGATTCAAGGATTCAAATCTTCCACAAGGATCTACACATAAGCAAGGTGAATAGTTCCATTTACTTTGTTTATGTATATTATAATTTTAGTTATATTTCAAGGTTAATTCCAAGCTAGGGTTTGACTGATGTAAAATCCCCATCCAAAAAACTAACTATTTTTCCTATAGATGCAAGTGTGGAATAATGAATTGGAGAGCGAATTTGGATACCCTTTGCATCAAACTTGGGAGATCTACAAATTTTTTTTGTCAAAGTAGTGTAGGTTAGGGTCAACTTTTTGGGGTACAATTGCGCCCTATTAATAGGGTCAAATTCAACCTCCCTTTAAAAAGGAAAAAGATTTCTAGGTTTTCTTAGTCACAACATTTCTAGTATGGAACAGGTTACAAATTTTCTAGAAACTACATATATAGTTAGAAAACAATATTTTCCAGATTCAAGGTTAGTATTTGTCTTTTATCTATTTTAGGATTTAAGAACATACTACCCCACAATAGGAAGATCATATAACCCCTTTTCTCCTTATTTTCCATCACTTGATCCATTTCTGCATTGAACAGTCTCTTGTGTTTAATCAATTTGGATCATTCATTTTTGAAATCAGGGTTGAGAAGAGATTTCCATTTTCTTTCTATTCAATAACCAAGTGTTGATTCATTAATAAAAAAATTCACCTTAATTTCAATAATCTCCACCTTTGGTATTAGTGACAAAATTACTTATTAAACAAAAATCTAAATTAAAAAAGAAACTGTTTATCAACATTCTATGTCTTCAACTCAATTTTGACTTCTTGTTGCTATATCTTGGTAAAATACTTTAGTTTTCTAATATTTCAAAATTTATTTGTAAAGATATTTTCTTCTTATCTATACATCTATTTTCATATTACTATACTACTCCCCCATATGTATATTTGTCCTATATACATATATCTAGAGTATAGTATTCTTCTCCCCTTTATCAATAATATTCTCACCCATTTTTACAAAAATGACAAAGGTGTATAATATTTACAAGTTAATACCAAAATATGACGAGAAATCAAAATATACCTTTAGAATTAGAACCGTGGTGTTGTCCCAATTTTCTTGCAATAACTTTCTTGCATGCAAGGCTATCTATACTTCTGTTGACAGTTCCATCATGTGGTCAGCTATGGAGAAGTTGTTATCAAGGGTGAGAGTGTTCAATGTTCTTTTGCAATGCATCCTTGTTTGGAAGAATCATGCCTTGAATTTTTGCAAGTTTGGCCCTAATTTTGACTTCTACCTTCAATAATTTTGCCTAGAGATTTGTTAGATATTTGATCTTTGTGAAGTGTGAAAATCTACAACTAGGATCAAGAGACAACTAGTGTGCACTTACCTTCATATTCTCATTTATCTTGGAAAATTTGTCTTTAATCTCCTTTATGAAGATAGATGTGTCACTCAATTTGACAAATAAAGAAACAATATTACTAAGAGATGTTTCTAGTGTAGCAAGAATGTTAGATAGTTCTAATTGATCTATGGAAATCTTTAGTGAAACTTGCTCCAACACTTTATTTTCAAATTTTCTTTCAGCTCTCTGCAAAAATTTTTCTTGTCCATTCAATTCTTCATTATACATGTGGACAATATCAGCTAACTACTCCAAAATAGGTTGTTTTCTATCAACCTCAATATTCAAAGCACCAAAAAAATATTGTTTATGTCCTCAAGGACTTAATTTTCCTTCTTCTTCTCTTCTCTAAGCTTTTGTTTCTTAGCTCTTTTCTTCAAAATTTCTCCCAAGGCATCCATTTGATTAGCAGTGAGGATAGAGATATCCCAATTTGGAATGACAATGTCCTCACCTAAATCAATTTCTTCCTTTTTACCCTTTTTCTTTGAAATTATTGATGAAAAATTTTATTTTCCTTTATTGACAACTTTAGCTCTTGATAGATTGAGTCTAAACTATTACTATACTAGATGTAGATACACTTGATATGTTAGAAAGGCCAGAGTTGTTGTTGCACCAAAAGATTGACCTATTAATGCTTGATACAACAAATAGTATTATAGAACCATAGGAGTTTTTTAAGCTATGTCACAAACCCTATGAGGGATGTTCACCCAATGCAAACAATCCCCCTCCCAACATCACTCACTATGGTCTATAGGATTCAGACCTATGACCAAGCTCTAATACCAATTGTTAGAAATAATAGTCCACCAAGGTAACTGAGACTTGGGGGGTGAATCAATTATCCAATTAAAACATTTATCAACCTTAATTGATCCTAACCATCCAATCAAAGTAAACAACAACCATAACAAGATGCACATACACAATTGCACTAGATTTTTTAAATAGGGAAACCCTTTATTAGAGGGAAAACCCCAGTGGGAATGATGCCCACAAAGATATACTAATATATATATTGCTTGTTAGAGGATGGACCCTGTTAGAAGTCTATAAACACATTCAACACATAAGATTCCCTATTAGAAGACTTTGAATCTCTATGAGGAGATTCCAACCATGTTAGGAGTTGTATCAACACTATTAGGAGTTGTATCAACACTGTTAGGAGTTGTAGGAGACAGAAAGACCCACTATCCAAACAACTTTTAGGGAAAGACCACTAAACTTCATTTTCCAACTGATCTCTCTACCATTCCTTGTATAATACTTTTTTGTACTATGCTTAAACTTCTTTCCTATGTCTTATTAACTATACCAATTAAAATCGAATCTTGCAGACTAGGTCATGAACCTTAGATCCAAATATTAGACCTTGGATCTCACAATAAAACCTTCGCAACAAAGTTTCCTCCAACTTCACTCCTTTTTGTTTATCCTCACATATCAACTTGTTTCTCTTCTATTCTACTCTTCAAAATTCTTCCAATCATTCATAAATAAAAATGTCCTTCCTTTATATCAAATCCATCAAACAATTCCCTAAGTTGGCTATTACACCTTCTCAATTAATTATTATTGGACCTTATTAAGAACATGTTATACTTAGTGAAAACATTAATCTATCACCTTGTAACTTGATTAACTTTCCTTATGTGTAATATTATGATGAGAGAGATTAACACGCCATCTCCAACATGTCTTCTATATGCCTTTAAGCTTGCTTCTCAGAATAGCAACTCTGCTAAGACATATAACAAGTGTACTGGAATATGCTTCTCTAAAATCTATATCAGAACAATCTTCACCAAAACTTGCATAACTTCTTCCAAACTTAATATCTTATGCTTCCAACATTAGTTTCATATACTAGACACTTAGTAGTATCTCCCTTTAACATCACTTAGTGAAAATTCTCAACAATCTATCAGTACCAACTTGATCTTTATCATTGTTCTTCTATCAAATACCATAGAAAATTGCTATATTGACAACAATGACAAAAATAGACATGAATGTAACATATCATCATGATAATGACATAATAATGTTTCTACAATACTCCTCCATAAAAGTATCATCAAAATTCATTCTTCTAATAATCTCCTCCTTTGGCATTGATGACAACATAGATGAAAAACATCTAGTTCCAAGAATACCAACAGTTAAAGACTATTATCCTTTCTTTTCAAATCTTCTTCATCAATCATTCTTCCCCACTAATATATCTCAATGTACTCTATAGCAAATTATTTTTCATGTTGTAATCTCTCCCCCATTTTCATCAATGCCAAAGGTTTCAACAATCATCTATCTCTACAACAATTGTCTCTGACTTGCATTGTCTCTAACTTGCTCAAGTGTATAAGGCACTATTCAAAAAGACATCTATCAAGAGTCCTTTATGACTCTATCCATCATAGATACTCCCCCATACAAGAAGCATCAACATTTAGTCTAGATAAATAATAGTGCTCTGTATAACTAGACTGATGCACTCTTGCATCAACTACTTTGATGTAGGTAGGGGCATAACCCCTAACATACCTTGCAAATACTCAAAAGTTTTTTTGGTAAGAGTCTTAGGGAAAATATCTGCAATCTTCTCTTTAGTGCTTACATAATCCATTCTAATTTCCTTTTCTACAACCTTCTCTCTCAACATGTGATATTTGAAAGAAATGTTCTTAGTCTTAGAATGCAACACTAGATTCTTAGACATATTCATTGTGATTGTGTTATCACAATGTATGACAACAGGTTCACTAAATTCTATCCTTATATCCTTCAACATCTACTTCATCCAAACAACTTGATTATAATTATTTGCTACCGCAACATATGCTACCTCTATTGTAGTCTATGAAGTACAATCCTACTTCTTGCTTAACTAAGAAATTGATCTTCCTCTAAGAAGAAAATCTCCACCATTGGTGCTTTTTTTGTCATCTATACTACCTACTTAATCAATATCAATATAAGCATATAAAGTGAAATCATTAGATCTATCATACCATAATCCAAACTTTGGTTTTCCCTTTAGATATCTAAATATCCTTTTAACTACTACGTAATGTGCTTCTCTGGGATTAGTTTGAAATCTTGCAAGAATTCCAATTGCGTTTGCTATATCTGACCTTGTGTGAGTGAGATATTGTAATCCTCCAATCATAGATATTTACTTCTTCTTCTTGATGGTAGGTGTTTTATCCTTTATAGAAAACTTATGTCCAATTACCATAGGTGTTCCAATTTGTTTACATGTTTCCAAACCAAACCTTTTCAATATATCTTTCAAATACTTAGTGTGAGAAATAAAGATTCCTTCTTTATCCTACATAATCTATAATCCTAGGAAGTATTTCATCTCTCCTATCATTCTCATTTCAAATCCCTTTGTCATTTCTTTTGCAAGCTTGTCACTTTCATTATCATCTCCAAATATGATATCATCAACAAATATTACCAAAATCATCAATCCATCATCTATTTCTTTCCAGTATAGATTACTATCTACCATACCTTTTCTAAATCTAAGTTTTGTTAAATTTTTTTCCAACCTTGCATACCAAGTTTTAGGTGCTTGCTTTAGTCCATACAATGATTTCTTCATCTACTTACCATGTTCTTGTCATCTGTTAAAGGAAAACCTTTAGGTTGTTCTATCTATACCTCTTATTCAAGTTATCCATTCATAAATACTAACTTGATCCATCTAATACACTTTGAATTTATTATGTGCTACATAGGCTAAGAATAACCTTACTACTTCTATTATTTCCATGGGATCATAGGTTTCATCATAGTCTATTCCTTCTTGCCGTGAATAACTTTTACATGCCAATCTTTCTTTGTTCCTTAAAAATTCACCTTGTTCATTCATCTTGTTCCTAAATACTGATTTTGTTCCTATAACATTCTTGTTTTCTGGTCTAAGGACCAATTACCATGTCTCATTTTCCACTATTTGATCCAATTCTTCTTTAATAGCTTTCTTTCAATAATCATGTTTACATGCCTCATCTTCATTCTTTGGTACTACTTGAAATATCAGACATAGTTCTTCATTGATTCTACTTCTTGTCATCACACCTTTATCTCTATTGCAGATGATCTACTTTGGTGGATGATTCCTTCTCATATTCTTACTAGAAGTAGGGGTTGTTATCTCAACTCTTAGCTTGCTATAGGTTCCAAATTTTGTTCTTACCTTAGCTCTCCTTCATTCTACAAATCATTGGTAGTCTCAAAGAATACTTCATCATTGGTTGGTTTAGTAACAACAACATTCTCATCATCAAAGTTGTAGTCAACTATTATTTCTTGTATCCTAAATTTCTCACCAACTCTTACATTATCACTTTTGACAATAGTCTTAGTTCTCAAATTATAACATATATAAGCTCTTCTTTTCAATGAATAACCAAGAAAAATACCTTCATCACTTCTAGCATCAAATTTACCAACATCATCATCTCTTTTTATATAATATTTTCTACCAAAAATTCTAAAATACATAACTACAGGTGAGTGACAAAACCATAGTTCATAAAGGGTCTTGTTTGTGTCTATCCTGACTTGCACTCTATTCATAGTGTAGACTACTATATTCATAGCTTCTCTCCAAAACATCTTAGATACACCATTCTCAACTAACATAGCTCTTGTTTCTTTTGTTATTGACCTATTTCTTTTTCTGCCATACCATTTAGTTCAAGGGTTCTAGGAGGTGAAAATTGTCTTTTGATTCCATTAGATTGAAAAAAAATATTAAACTTATTTGAAGTAAAATATCCTCCTCTATCTAATCTTAAGCATTTAATCTTCATAATTGATTCATTCTCAACTGTATTCTTGAATATCTTGAACTTATCAAATGCCTCAGATTTTTCTTTAACAAATGTAATCCACATCATTCTAGAAAAGTCATCAACGATAATCATGAAGTACCTTTCACTATAGAATCCTTTAGTCTTCGTAGGACCACTAATATCTATGTGTACAATCTCTAATTTTTCTGTAGTAGTGAACTTCTTTCGAGGAAAATAAGTTCTTGTATGCTTTGCCAATACATAGCACTTGCAAATTATGTTAGTAGGCTTTACAATCTTAGGAAAATCTCTAATTGCAAACATGTTACTAGTTTTCACAATGTTGTCAAATTTAATATGAAAAAATCTGTTATGCCATAACCAACTATCATCTACCTTTGCAACCAAACATGTCATCTCAATGGGATCCAGTTGAAATAAATTACCTCTAGATCTGGTTCTTATTCTAATTACCTTTACATCTTTGTCTTTGATCATGCATGTCTTCTCTAGAAACTGTAACTAATAACATTTATCCACTAGTTGTCCAACACTCAAAAGATTGATTTTCAAACCATCAAGACAATATACATCCTCAATATTAGTCTTACCATCAAGAGTTATAGATCCAATACCTTTCACATGGAAAGTTGCATTGTTTTCAACTCTAGCAATGCCTCCATCATAATAATTACCTCTAGATCTAGTTCTTATTCTAATTACCTTTACATCTTTGTCTTTGATCATGCATGTCTTCTCTATGAATTGTAACTGATAACGTTTATCCACTAGTTGTCCAACACTCAAAAGATTTGTTTTCAAACCATCAAGACAATATACATCCTCAATATTAGTCTTACCATCAAGAGTTATAGATCCAGTACCTTTCAAATGGCAAGTTGCATTGTTTTCAACTCTAGCAATGCCTCCATCATAACTTTTGATGTCAACAAACTTGTTCATATCACTAGTCATATGATGTGAGCAACTACTATCAATTATCCAATCAAGTTTATTTTCAACCTATGATACCAAATCCATTTTGTCTCGAATTTCTTCTTCAATAGCTAAAAATCCTATTTCATCATCAATAGCACTTACTACTTGTTCTTTAGAATCATCTTCTTTGTTGACATACAATCAATCTCTATCTCTTTTGGGTTTGAACCCTCCTTTGTACTTTTTCTCTCTTTTAGGACACATAGATGCATAATGACGAAACTCATTACAAGTCCAACATTCAAAGAAATTCTTACCATCTTTTTCTCTTCTTACCAGAAGGGTTAATCCTATCTTTTTATCCTCATCAAATCTACTACTTCTTGAAAAATCTCCTCTAGCACTTGTGCTTCTTGAAATATTAGGTCAAATGTTTAGGGTACTAAAATCTCTCTCTATTTTGGACAATTCTTTAGATTGTCTAAGCTCATTCTCAACTACTTCAAGTCTCACAAGTAATGTTTCCTTGGTGAAATATTTGTACAAGAGATCAACAACTATATCATTTAAATTTCTTTCTTAAATGATGGTGTTAAGATCTTCAATATCTTCCACATCACCTCATCATCTTCCTTGGTTCCTCCTTGAGATTTGATCCCTGTAGTAATTTCTAATATTTTGCCTACATATGTTCTTATAGATTCATCTTCCATTATTTTAGAATCTTGATATGTACAAATCCATATTTTTAGCCTTAATTTCTTAGAATTTTCATCACCTTCAAAACTCTTTTCCAATGGTTTCCAAATCTTATGAGAAGTATCAAGTGTTTTTACCTAGTTGTACTAAAATTTAGGAAGTGTAGGAAATAGTGCTTCTCTAGCTCTCATGTTTCACATGAAAAGTTCTCTCTCATCCTTGATACAAGTTTCCAAAGAACTTTCAAAAATAATTTCCTTTTCTAATTTTGTCAAGGTCTAATATCCTAGACCCATACGCAAAAGATGTGTCTTCATCTTTTCCTTCTAGCTGTCATAATTTGTTTCATAAAACTTTAGACTATCCTTTCTAAATATGTTCTCCATTGATCTCCCAAAGTTGTTAAACTTTATCTTCAAGGACCCAATGATCTGATACCAATTGTTAGAAAGGCTAGAGTTTCCATTGCACCAAAAGATCAGCCTATCAATGCCTGATATAACCAATAGTCTTATAGAACCATAGGAGGTGGTTAAGCCACGTTGTGAACCCTATGAAGAATGTTGGACCACTACCAACATGATATTGGAATAATAGTAGAAATAGATGGAATAGAAATAAATTTAGTGATAGATGGAATACTTTCTCTATGTGGCTACTGCTTGATAGAACCTATTCTTGGAGGGACTAGTTACTTGGAAGATGAAGTTCTACGCACTTTAGTCAATGAAACACTTAGTAGAATAGATCTAGACATTGGTTGGGTGCTAGGTGATCTATTAGTAACCACAAAAAACTTAGTAGAAGCCTTCTCTAAGCTTGATCACACTAAGGTTTTTCTTGGAGAATAAGGAAATGATGTCATAATCTATGATGTAATCTTCTCTACATTAGATTGTTCAATACTCTCTATTTTAGGAAGGCTTCCTCTAGTTGCTTCATATTATTTCTCCTCATCATCAAGATTAATTTCATCCATCTCATCATCCTTTATTTCTACTTCTTCTTTTGCATCCTCATCTTCACCATCTTTGTCATCAACATGCACAACAAAGTCACTAGTTTTGTACAATCCATATATGTTTTTCCATGTGGTATTAGTAGACTTCACCACATATTCAATGTCTTTAAGAAGTATTACATATGTATTTAATTTGAGAGTGAGCTTCTTCTCATTCTACTTCAAATATTTGAGAGTGAGTTGTTTCAAGGTTTGTTCATAAATGTCCTTAGTAGTCTTCATTGCACTATCCCATCTAGTTTTAATTTCTTTCAAAAGTTCATCAAGAATTTCCTATGAAATCTCATAAGGTGAGTATTTCCACTTACCAAATTTTTCCATGACGGTATCCTCAATCTTCTTTTACTTTTCTTCATTCCTAGTGTCATACTTAAGAGACTTAAAACATGCCATACCTACTCCTTCCATCTTCTTCAATCTTTCTTGAAGGGTAGGTGAAAACCTCTTAAAGATAATCTATTTTTCTTCATCTTCACCCAACTTTTAGCTTCTTCCTAGATTTTTTTATTATTCTCGTAAACACTATAGGGGACGACTTAGTAGGTTTGGTTATTTTAACCTTCCCATTCTTCTTGGGAGGCTCCTTTTCCTTAGATTTAGTTTCCTCTAATTCATCCTTTTCATCTTCATCCTCTACATTATCTCCTTTACCCTTGGTAATCATAAGAGGAGAGCTTGATGAATTGGTATTCTTGATTATTTTCTCTATCCTCTTCCTTCCTCTATTCACTACTTGAGGTAGCTTGAACTAAAGCTCAATTATGTCCTTAGCCTCATCATATGTTTCAGAATAAGTTTTCTTAGGATACGCACTCTCATTCAATAGAGCCTCAACTATATCTTTAGTGGCATCTATGTTAACCAAATATTCTAGAGTCTTAACCCATGCCACTCTAGGTCTGAATACCTGAATGCAAACAATTTCACAATCAACCATAAAATGGATATCTTGCTCATAGTATTCTACAAGATTCTTGGGAATTCTAAATCTACTCTACATTTTCTCCTTAAATATTTCAAAATAGTTGTGCATAATACTATCAAATTTTTCTCCCATCTTTGCTACGAATTCATGGATTTGGTATAGCACTCGAGTATCTTTCTTCCATACTATAGTTTTCTTTAGAAGGGAAAACCTTCTAAATATAGAAAAAATAGACATGTCAAGAGAGAACCAAACTTACATGGATTATCTTTGACACTTAGATGCTTTCAATGTTCTCGTTGAATTGATTCAGCAACAACTTGACAATGTTGAAAGACAGATAATTCTTCACAACCTGGAATGCTAGGTCAACTACTTCACACAACATGATGTTCAACTAGATTGAGATATAGATTTTATGAGCAATTACATGGATGCCAAACTGTAATTCCATGTTAGTCACAACTTAGCTTCATGCCTCTTCCATCCCACTCAATAAGAGTTTTCTTTATTAGTTCTGGCCAACCTAGGGTTTTAGTGGTCTTCACTTTATTCAACATGGACAATCGAATAATCTTATGTATAATCTTCTTGGTTATTAGAATAGGATGATCTAACTATAACTATTCATTGTGAACAAGACTTAGGATAAATCTGATCCATTTCACTTGAAAATCCTTTGGCATATGTATAATATGTGTTAAACTCTTTTTCTCCAAATGTTTGTGCTCTAGTTTGAGAATTTCATCCACACAAAATTCATTGAATGCTTCATTTATCTCTAGTGTTCCAAGATCCTTAATAGAAAAATGATAGAAAGATCAAATTTCATAGACAAGAAGTACCATTGATGGAATTTGTGATTTTACTCTAGTGGGGTCTAGTGTCTCCGCAATTGTTTGACTTAGTTTGAATGTAAGAGCCTTGCAATCCACTCCACGAACCAATATTTTTGAACCTTCCTTGACTTTGCTTCTTGAAGATGCTATCTCTTGGTAGGGTTTTGAATACAGGTGAATCTTTAACAATAACTTCTTAAATCACTTGGAGGCTCTAAATTCACTCTTCACTCTATGCTCTAAAACTTTTTGGTAAAGTAATACAACTGATTTCTTCCTTATAAAAAATTTCTTCTTTTTGATCACCATTAATCCTTCATATGCATACTCACTTAGTAATCTATTGTCCTCCACTTAGTTTGGTCTTTAATGCTCATAAGACACCTTCAACTTGGTAAGGTCTTCTAAATTGGGAGGAACTACTAACTTAGAGAACTTTGAACTTGGCAAGATTAAGACCATTTAGTTTGAACTTGGTACTTAGTACAGTTACCAACATAGTATTTGCATCTTGAAAAGATATGCAACCCGACCTTTCTTGGTAAGGTCTTGTGACTGAACATTCCTCAATAACATCTTGATTTTTCATCATCACCTGGTAATCCTTGTGCATCTTGAATGTTGATATGGATCCTTCTACTTGCTAGTTGGAACTAATGTTAGATGTCTTCTTCTAAATCACAGTTCTAGTGATCTCCATAGGGAACTAAGTTGAATTGGTTGGGCCACCCAACTCATTGATTTTGGTGTCAAAAATGTTAGGACTTTGGCTTGCATTCTCATGAGGTATCTAAACCCATTGCTGCACCCATTTCTGCCTTTATTTTTTTTATGTTGTTATCTTTGGCTTTCTTCTCATCTTCAATTCTTCCTATGTTCATATAGGTCTTGGCAAGATGTCCAAGTTCTATACAAATAAAATATATTATTGTTGTATCTCTTTTCCTCATTTGATGTTTCACACGCTTTTTCCCAATGTGCTCAAACTCACCATAGTAGTGACATGTGCACCATATGTTGTAATCCCATCCAAATATTTCTTTCACAATTTGTTCTATTTAGTTCCACTTCTTGGCCTTGTACTCTAGAGATTTGTGTCTTTGTTTATTGTAATTGTGACACTTTCCTTCAAACATAGGTTAATCTATCTATTCACTTGCTCTATGTCCATGCTTGTTGTAACTATAACACTTTCCATTGAATCTTTCTTTTCTATTGCTCCAACATTTTTTTGATGTATGACCTATCTCACCACAATGATTGCAAGTAGTTCATTTGTTCTTTTGAGCTCCTTGCTGAGATGATGCAACTTCTTCTATATATCCTAATCCATCTTTTCCTTTGTATCTATACTAATTTTTCTCATTCAATTGATTCATACTTTCTTGAGATTTCATCATTCTTTCATTGGCTTTCTTTTCAAAACTAAGATCATTTTGTAGTCTCTCATCCTATGTCCTTAGATTGACAAGCTCTTGATGTGCACCATTGAGTTGATGAATGAAGTTTTTCTTGTTGAAGGGATAGTTGTTGAATTTCATTTTCATTTTCTTCTATCTCTTCTTTGGCTCTTTTTCTTCCATGACTTCACACAATCTAAGTTATTATATTTCTTGTTCTCTTTTTAACTTTTGGACTTCTTCTTAAAGTTTGGAGTTATTCTCTAATAGTTCTTTGATTGCTGCATCAACTTCATGTGAATTTCTTTTTGGACATAAGTCTTCAATTTTTTCTTCAATATAAAGATTGTTATCCATTTGTGCTACAAAATATTTCCTTCTTTTTAATGATTGAGAGAGTTTCTCCTTTCCTATCTTGAGTATTCCTATGGCCAATTTTAGATCCAACTTTTCATTCTCAATAGCCTTATCTAGCATGTACACCTCCATTTCCTTTGATCTTATCTCGAGTTGTTAAACTTATTCCGTGAGAACCAAATGTTCTGATACCAATTGTTGGAAATATTAGGTAGGCTAGGTTACTAGAAGAGGGGAGGGTTGAATCAAGAACCAAAAAAACTTTAACTTACTTCACCAATTAATCCTTTATATATTATTTTGATCTAATTGCATGTTTGAAAGAATGAAAGCAACAACATAGTCACAAAATTTTGATACAAGATACAATGACCATTAAACCTTCCAATTAGAAAGTGAAATTGGGGTGGGGATGATACCCACAAGCTTTAGTACTATAGTATAAAGTTAACCTATTAAGGCTTATAATTGACCAATTTTAGTGATATTCTCTATTAGGAGTAGTAAAAAATATTAATTACACCTTGTTAAAGGATTTATAAACATATAATGAAGTATGCACTCTATTAAGAGATTTAGAAAAAGACTATTAAGTCTACCTAGTTAAAGGATTTCACTAATGCACCTATTCAGATGAATCAATGTTTGATCTTTGATTTTCAACTCTAATTTTCTAAATGGGATTCCTTATATTATAATGATCACTTGGTTGGGATAGATAATTCTCTACTATCCCTTATACTACATGTAGCCTTCTTCAGTTTGTGCTCATACTGATTATATTCCCTTTAGCTTACACACTTCAATATGGTATAATTAGTTACATATATATCAATCCAAATAACTACTTATTAGAGTTTGATACAATACCAATTTCATCATAATTCACAAAGTTAGATCAACTATGGTAATGTAGGTTCAAAAGACAAACTCGATGATGTTCTGATAGTTAGAAAATAGTATCAATGCTCAAAAAACTATGACACTTGGTTGATGTTGAAGCTCAATCCATACTAATCACTTTTTGGTAGCTCAAACTTGGTCAACACTGTGGGATTCAGTCAACACTAAGAAATTTGGTAGCTTCTAAATCACTCGTTTGACATTGCATGACTCAATGAACACTAGATTCACTTTGTTAACACTATGAGCTCAATAGACACTATAGAACTTGGTTAATACTATAGAGCTTGGTTAACACTAGAGTCTTCATCACTTCTACTGGATAGCTTGGTAGACACTGCTACACTTGGGTTATACTGCAAACTATCTTTGATGCTTGATAGATACTACAAAGCTTGGCATGAACTACAAGCCATATGTTTAGTTTAGTAGCAATTAAGACACTTGCTTAACACTACTAAATGAATGATAAGTTTGGTAGCATTATAACCAACTGACTAGATGTTGAGTCACTAAGAGACAAATTGACCTTAATGTCAACATCACATCCATGAGACATGTAAGTATATGGTTAGGACATAACACAAAAATTTTGGTTACCTAGAAGCCCTCCAAGGTTAAGGTAAAACTAGGGTGGGGTGACATCCATAAATCTTCACTATTGCAATAATAAAGTTTTCTTATTAGGGCTAAAATTTTGATCACTTTGATGATGTACCTTGTGAGGGGACTTCCCTATTAAGAGCTTGCAATAATATATAGTCCACCTTGATTAATTGATTTAAAGCTTAGAACTAAGTAAGCACTCGATTAAGAGATTTACCTTGAAACACTTGTAGAAATGTATCCCTACGTAATCCTTTAGTTTGCACTTCAAATGCTAATAACATATATTCTCTTTGCAATCTCTGATTTGATCTCTAATTTGATAAATTTTTATTCTTCCTTTTATCGCTCTACACAATTGCTATATCAACTTTACCTTTACACTTGACCTCTAACATTTAAACTCGCAACCTTTCTCACAAAATTCTAAAATTAGGATTTGGATCCTCTTCTTATATTCATCTTTAGAATTTTGATCAAGATAAACCATCCAAATCTCTCTCTTTTTCTACTTAGTCCTTCCATTTTTCTAATTGGCTTATTACCTTGCATAAGGATTAGCGATCCATAAAAAATGTGCAATCACCTCTGTAATTGACTCCTTAAAAAAAAAATACATCTCATGATCTTCAAAAATGGTTTACCTCAATATTTGTGCCATTCCAAATAGTTATATCAATATTATTTTACTCAATACTTGAACATTTTGACACTCGGTCATAATTGTTTTGCAATGCTATCACTATCAGCATGTGTTGACTTGCCTTATACTATGTGAATCAACATGTATATACTTGACCCAAACTATGTTCTATATAACTTGACACATATTAGAGTACACAATGACCATATACTTTCTCAACAATCATTACTACTTGGTTCATACATGAAATATATAAAAATCTAGTTAGAAAGCTTTACCTATATTTAGTTCTCGGTCATAGTGATGACCAACCAACTCTTCAAAATATATGACTAAGTGTTTGACACAGATACAAAACATGACTTACAAATCAAAAATCTCCCCCTTTGACATTTTTGGTAAAAACACTTTTGTTAGAAATAGATAATACTTAGAGTGGGTGGGGGTTGAATCAGTATTCTATAAACTTTTACCCACAACTAAATATTGTTAATTACTTTATAACATGCATATGAAAGTAAACCAAAATTGATGAATATTAAATATAAACATAGACATAGAGAACTCATAGCACCATTATTTGTTATCTAGGGAAACTCCAGCGAAGGGAAAACCCAAGTGGGGATGATACTCATAAGATGATTCACTAAACAAAATGATCCTATTAAGGATATCAACCGTATTCAGAGTCTATGAAGTATATATAGTATATTGAGTCCTTGTTATAGGACTAGGTCTTGTTAGAAGCCTCAACCATGTTAGAAGTTGGTAGATCAAATATAATGTATGCAAGAAAATCCCACTGCTCTAACATGCAGTTATACAATTCAGTTCTTCACAAGAGTAGGTATACATACAATACTTGCTTACTGTTATAACTTGAACTTCCTCTAATCATGCATTAGATTTAAAATCACATAAGGCTTGCATATCTTTCAAGATATCCATGCAATAGCTCACATATCATACAACTTCATTAACTTTGCAATATAAGATCTCTACTTGTACCCTGCACATTCATAATTCAATGCTTAGTTGGCCTTCATGTCTTCACATAGTTGACATAATATAACATAACTTATGGATTAATATCCACAATTTCAACTCATCATGGAAATAATTATTTTATTGCCAAAATAATTCCTTAAGTTGTACAACTCATATTACTGATATGCTTTATTTTTCTCTATTAAATACCCATACTCATATTTTAACTATAACTTGTGTCATACTATCCATACACATCTACGTACTGACATACATCACCATGTCACTATCATAAATATTTCTTCAACTGCACATAAGCTAACTTGAAGTGAGTCATCTATACACATCACATATGTCTATGTAACATTGGAAACTATCTAACACTTAGACAATTTTCTAACTCTAAATGCATAATACATTTTTCCATAAATGATAACTATCTAGACATCTAATTGACCATATTGCCAAAAAAAATTTCATGATCAAGAATTACATATCAATATAAAAAGTACTTCCCCTTAGACTATCCCATATATCCTATGACTCCAAAACTAATGTCTACACTAAAATTTCAAAATTTGACAAACATGATTAGATGTCTATACAAAAGTTTACACCATCATAGCTTTGATCATGTTTCACACTAATTCCCCCTTTTTTGTCATAGATATTCTTATATGTGTTTGGGCCCCAAAAATTGCTCCATATATCCTCAAAAATGATCTGTGAGAGTTTAAAACCATATCCATTGTCTTCTTCCAATATTCCTTCAATTCATCAAGAATGTGACTCTAAATTTCTAAGTGTATGCTAGATTAACAATATTCTCACCAATATAGAGTTTTTGAATGCTTTGGATTAAATCTTTAGCCATCTTAATATGTTTTTGTATGACTTACAAATGTGGACTCAACAAATCTTGAATTGTAAGAAACTTGACTCTTATCTTTCCTTCTTCATGCAAAAGTTCAAACTGCTTGGTCTATGAAAATTGTAGCTTTGAAAAATGAAAGAACTAGTACTATCATTCAATGTCAAAGTTTGTGCAATCATTATAATTTCATCATCTATTTATTCATTTGTTCTCTAACCTCCTTCATATATGCTAGAACATAACATAGCTTGCTGAATAAAGGATTGATGTCATTGATAGTTTGTAGGGCATTAGCGGCTTTGGTAGATAGATCAATCATTTTTACTACAATCTTTTTAGCTACCTTCTCTATGGCTTTATTACCATATTGCATCTATGCTCTTTCCATCATCTTTTGTTGACCGTCAATATATAGCTCATTTATTTTGTCTACAATATGTACCAATTGATAAAGAATGGGTGTTTTTGTTGATCTCTAAGCCTTGTTGCCTATTAGTGTCCAACACTTAGCCATTTTCTAAGCAATGTTGGTCAGTCATCACTATGAAAAAACCATCTAATGAAGGTCAAGCTACATAGACTTGTTTATATTTTTATGACATGTCAAGTAAGTCAAAGGTTGCTGAGAACCCCAGTGTAGACCGAGTCATGCAATGTATGCCGATTGAAAGATAAGGAAGCCAAGAATTCTAAGTTAGTTTAGACAAAATGATTCAGCATCTACTCAACATATAGAAGTTGAGGGAGAACATGAATGTTAGTTATGACTAAGTGTCATGGCATTGAATTTTCAGGCAAACTTGTTTTGGCATATTGGTTTATCATGGCACAAACAATTATGTAAATCATTTTGGCCAACTTATATGAAATATTTATGAATTAAAGAGACAACTATGAATATAATTATACATTTTGTTAGAGGACATCAATCCATAGGAAGGAAGAGTAATCAATAAAAAAATTAAAAGGACTAAGAAGAAAAAGGGTGAATTCCAAATCATTGACTATGATCTAGAACCTTCCATGATTGTCTATTTAACAAGGGACCAAACCCTAAATTAGTTAGTCAAGGAAGATTATGAATGTGTGAAAGGGTTAAGGACAAAGAGAGGAAGGATAAGTTTGATAAAGTGATCAAACAGAGACACCTAGTAGTGAAAGGAAAAACAAAGCATTCAGATAAGGATTTTAAATTCAGAAAAGATATAGAAAAGATCTATAATTAACTTCATGAGAGAAAACTAAAGGATTAGGTACTTAGACATTATAACCAATGTATTAGGTTAAATATCTTAATGGAGTAGTTTTAACAGACCTAGGAAAATATCCTAATAGAATTCTTATTTCATTGTAAGTTTAAATCATTTAATCAAGGTAGACTTAACAATCTTGTAATTCTTTTAACTAAGAAGACCCCTCAATAGGTTGATCATCAAAAGTGATAAAAATTGTAGCCTTAAAAATAAAAATTTATTAGTGTAGTAGTGGAGATTTATAGGTGTCATCCCCACCCCAATGTTACCTTAACCTTGGAGGGTTTTTGGGTAACCAAAATCTTTGGGTTATGTTCTTACATTTTAATTTTGATAGATGTGATGCATAGTTAGATTTATTTAAGTTTTCCAATACATTATTGTATGGTGTATGATTTAATATATAAGATGGATTAGGAGTGAATACAATTAATTAATCTATTATTTTATTCAAGAAGTAAAAGTTTCATATATGTTGATTCAGCCCCCTCTTAGTAGCTTTCTTACTAAAAGGACTTCCAATAGTATTCTCATCTAAATGATCAATAACAATAGTATCTAAAAGAATATTCTTAATCTCAAAGAAAACTTGTTTCTTTTGGTGTTCTCTTCTGAGCTTAACTTTCTCAGCATTTCTTGCATATAACTCACTCAAAATTATCATTTGTTCCTCTATCAAATTTCACTTATCACAGTCTAGTATAATAATATTCCCATCTAAGATAAATGACATACTTTTGATTTTCTTGGGTGAGTGGCTTACCTTCTTCTTCAATCTTTTACTTTTTGAATCTAGGGTGTTGGAGCTCAGCAATGTCAATTGCAAACCTTCAATTTGATCTATTAGATTCAATAATCATGATTCTTGACTCACATTACTCTGCTTCACTTCTCTTCCTATCTATTCTACTCTTGGATGTGGTATTATTCCACCTGATTGATCTGTAGTTACAATAGTTTGGAGTTCACTTGTTGAACTCGGTGTCCCTGTCTCATTTTCTTTCTCTTTTAGAAGTCTTGAGTAACATGGCCTTTTAGTACATATAGTAGACTAATTTACTATATCCCTTTTAGTTTTCTCTTTGTTTCTTTCCAATTCCTTACTTTTCCCTTCATGTGTCGGTCCACTGTGTTTCTCAACATGTATTATATTTGTCTTTTGTAGGAGTAGTGCATTGTAATCAAGAGTAAATGTAGGTGTTTTTGTGATAGTAATTGTTACTTATTTAGTCTCACCTTTGTCTCCACTTGTAGGATATTATTTTATTTGTAAAATTACTAGATTTACCTCTATCAATATATCCTTGATCAAATTTATGGCATGATCTTTCTCTTTCTCAATTTTCTTGATCTTTTCTAGCTCCTCTTCCAAGGTAGTCAAAATTTTCATTGTAGCTTTTGGTGACTAATCTTCAATTATGATAGTTTTAGTTACCTTCACAAATTCTTGCGCCATTTGTTGCATAGTTTCTACAAGTTTCTTGGCATTAGAATAGATATCTTTGTTATTATCTAGTTAACCTCTGTCAACTTCCTTCTCTTCTTCTTCTTCATTTGAAGCCACCAATCCAAAAAAATTCTTCCAAGTTAAATTTTTCTCTTGTACAACATCCTCAAATTTGTTTCTCAAAATTTTATATGTCATTTTCTTTAGCACAAATTTCTTTTTATAATCCCTCAAAACTATAGTCATATGAGTTTCACCTAAATTAGGCATAGTTTGACCCAATATAGTTTCCCTTATTTGTTTTTCAATGTTTAGAGCCCATTTCCACTCTACATAAATTTTATTATACATTTTTTCGGGCAATTTTTTTCCTAATTCTATTGTTGTATACTTAAAATCCATCATCATATCAACTACTTCCTTCTCTACTTTCTCCTTATTAACTTTATCTAAAGTTTCATATTTTACCCATTTAAAACCAAATAAGGTATTTGAAATTCTTATTTTTTGACATACCTTTTCAATATCTTGAGGAACTTTTCTTGGTACTATTTGGAATTGATCCAAGTTATCTAACTTGGTCCTCTCTACCTCATCATCTAGCTTAACAAGAAATTTTCTTCTTGGCCTCTTCTTCTCCTAAATTTTCTCGGCCTTAGCAAGCTCTGATATCCTCTTCTTAGGAATTTTATATTTGACTACCTTTGTGATTTTCACTGATCATTTTCTTATAGGTTCAACAGTTGTAGAGGTTGTTTCTTTAGATCTCTTTCTTATGATGGTTTAAGTTTGTGATGTGGGTGGGGTTGCCACTTTCTTTAGACCCTTTTTTACCATAGGATCTTCCACCATAATCTTCTTAGCTCTTGTTGCCTTAGGCTTGGATACATCAATTTCTTTGTGTTTTCTTGTTTGATCATCTTCATCTTCAAATTACTAATTGTATACTCTCTTCTTTACCCAATTTTCCTTCCAAATTGTCAATCATCTTCTTTATCCACTTGTTCATAGGAGATTTCTTCATTTCTAATGTGATGTTGGCCTTTGCAAACTCATATTTTATGAATGGCTTGAAATTTGAATCATCTTTTTATGCCAATAATACAATGGTGGTGACAATCACTTCATCTATATTAATCTCATAGGGAAATGGTCTTGGCCATGCTATCGTAGGTATTACTACCGAAACATATGTGTTACCAGTATCAACTAGGAATCATAAATCATCATAATATTTTTTGACAAGTGACTAAGGGATCCTTGTCCTCTTTTTCATCTTCTCTTTGAAATCTTCAAAATAACTATGCATTACACTACTAAAATTCTCAAAAATTTATCAAATGAAATCACCAATCTACCTTGTCACAAGTTTTCCTTTTTACCATAAAAAATCACCAATTATAGGAAAGTAATTCAAAACATTAAAGAATACACATAAAATAAGTGATCAAAACTTACACATAGAATTCTTTTCCTTATAAATTGAAACCAAATTCTTAGCCAATTATGTCCATTGTATCTCAAAAATTTTTCTTTTCATGACCCTTCTTGATTATTTTCCATGACTGGTCAACTGCCATGTAGGACATGCTATTCAACTAGGTTGACTGATAAAAATTGTGTACAATCACTCAAACAAAAAACTCGATGAGAGGATCTTTAGTGGTTTCAATCATGAATCCTCGTCTGTTCCATACTACCTTTTTATTTTCCTCAATTACCTCTATGCTTTGATATCTCATTTTTTTTATTTGATTAAACATAAGATATCTAGTCATGGCATGAATTATTTCATTTGTACTCTTGACTAGTCCAATTTCCAAGTACAACTACATATCATGAATTTAACTGAACACAACTTTAATCCATTCAACTTTGAAGCTCTTTTGGAAATATAGGGAAAAAGGTTAACCCTTTCTCAATAATGATTTTGAATTCATCCTTCAACATTACTTCTTTGCACAACTACTCATAAGTTATTCTTATTTTGTAATCTCCCACTTTACCAATTTTGCATGTACAACACAATCATAAATTATGTATCATTATAACCTTTGGGAGAAATAAATGATAGAACACCCATTGAATCTCCACTCATCACAATTTTAGGTACAACCATATATGTTGGAGGTGGATAAGCAGCATTCTTAACTAATTTCATATTACTAAGCTCACTCAATTCATTTCTTCTTTGCACTTGCAGATGAACTAATTGCCATTTTATTGTTCTATGGTTTGATCACAAGCTTCTATGGAACTCAACAATTGCAATCTTCTACACTTCAATTCACTTTGCCTACTGTATGCACTTAGATCCTTGAACACTTTGCACTAATTGCTCTACAATCTCCTTGATATCACTCTAAAATTTATTGATCACTTGGTGAATGAGTGATGAACCAAAAATTATTCTAAATAGGTTTAAATAGTTGAATAAGGTTTTCCATTGATTCTCCTTACTTAGGTACGTGTAATATATCTATCTTGGCAATTGCTAGACAACTCGATCACTATTCTCCAATTTACTCACTCGGTTAAAACATTGAATCATTCACAACTATACTCTCATTCTCAATATCAACTCAGTCAATCATATCAGCTTGGTCAATATGTGGGCTCAATCCATACTATAACTCAATCACAACTATCATTAATATTGATGACCGACACTAACTGTGCTCCAAATCTATTCAAGCATCCTTTGGTTTTTTCACACTTTCCATCTATCCTAATGCATCTCATTTCATGTTGATACAGACTTCACTTCATCCTATGTTATGAATTGCAATAAGATATATATCATTAAAAGTATAATTCCTTACATATCTTCTTTGCTTAATTTGAAGTGGTTTGATCACCTAATCCATTGCATTGGGTAATCTCAACATCACTAGCTCCGCTCTTGTGACCTTCATCCTTATTTCTCCATGTTTTCTTCATATGGTTTCTTGTCTATTCTACATTAACAATACCTTTACATTTTTTCTTTTCATTGCTAGGTGTTGGTGCTAAGGTCCTACACTTTTTTCTCAAATGTCCAATCTCATGATAGCTATAATCAGCTATATTATGATTCATCCAACTCTTGGATTTTCCTCTAAAATTTGTCCTTATATAATTTATTGCAACATGACCATGTTCACCACATAGTTGAAAATTTTACTATGTATTATAATCTCAAGTATATAAATTACCTTTCTTAGGTGCATTTCCTTACTTTTGGGTATTGAGTTAGTTTTTTCCATTGATCTTAATTCTTGTTCTCTATGTCCATACTTCTAACTTTTGTAGCAATATCTTGCAAATACAGGTGCAACTAGTGTATTGCTAGCTTTTGATTTACACTAATGTGGTTGATGTCCTTTCTTCTTACAATTATGAAAATATCTATTTAGTTTGGGCTTAGGACTTTTCTTACCAATCTTACTTCTCCAAAAATTTGTTGTGTGACCTAGCTTTCCAAAATGATAACATGTAGGTTTTTTGTTCTTTGGATCTGCATTAATCATTTCTCCACCCTTTGAAAATTATCCTTTGTTAGTAGATGATAGGTGCTCAGTATAGCCTATTTTAGAGGTGTCATGAGGTCTTCTCTGTGACCTCATGAGCTCTTCATAGTATCTCATAGTTTCTTTAGGTTTATTCAACATTTCAATGAATTCATTTTAAGATCTCAATTTATTCCTTAGAGAATAATTCTTTGATCTTAGATTTTTAATCTCCATATCTTTCCTATTCAATTCTTGATTTGCACTTAGCAATTGGTTGAGCGTATCAAATTTCTTGTGTGTGAGCTTCTACACATTAGATGTCATTTCTTTAAGTGTTTTTGCCATTTATCTCTTATCTTCATTAGCCATTATCTTATATTCTTCAACTTTCTTTTTTTGATCAATCACTTTACATAGTTTTACTAATTAGGTTTCATGTTTCTTCTTCACTCCTCTTATCTCTTTATTCAATGTGTTGTTCTTAAATAGATATGTTATTACTACATCACTTTCACTAGATTTTCCATCATGAAGTATACATTTGGTATCTTCCTCCTTATATTGTGTATCATTCTACTAGATCAACATCTCCTTTCTTCTCTTTAATGATTTCTCCAGTTCCTTTCTTGCTTCTTCAAGTTTCTATAGTGTAAGTTGTATGTCAAGCTTTTGATTCTCAATGATCTTTCCTAAATCATAAGCCTCTATCTCCAAGATCTTAACTCTTAAGTGGTTGGAATTATTCTAAGAGAACCTTTCTCTAATACCAATTGGTGGAAGTCTATTGTAAAATTTAGATACTGAGAGGGGGTGGGTGAATTAGGATCTATCAAAACTTAACTAACTTCAAACACCTAAAACATATGATACATTTCACCTTAAGGCTTTATCTCAGAAATATCATAAATCACATCAAGAAATTAATGACAATGATAAATTGGATCTAAAAACTAATCACATTAATGAAACATGTAATAAAATGATCAAAATATAACATGAACATTTTTGTTGCCCATAAACCCTCTAAGGTGAAGATAAAATTGGATTGGGGATGACACCCATAAATCTTAACTACTACCACAATAAAGTTTTCCTATTAGGGATACAATTATAATCACTTCTAATGATCTTGCCTATGAGGGGTCTTCCCTATTAAGATATCAGAAGACTTATTTAGTCTACCTTGATTAAAATATTTAAAACATACAAATAAGTAAGCACTTTGTTAATAGATTTACAAAAGTCTATTAGGACCACTTTGTTAAAAAATTTAAGATGAAACACTTTCTAGAATGTATCAATTCCTGATCCTTAAGTTTGTACTTCAAATGATGATTAAAATGCTAGTATCTCTAACTATTTTTTTCTATTAGTCTTAAACACTTAGTCATTTACAAGGCAAAGTCAAACGGTCATCACTACGACCAAGCTACTCTATTTAGATTGAGTCATTTTCATAACTATGTACTGAGCTACTCTAAATGAGTCAAGAAAATGTATGGTCACTGATTATTTTCTATTTATGCCAAGATCAAAAATGACTAAATTGTTCAAAGTATACAAGTGTTGAGTTACACAATATTTGCCAAGCACAGTATAGATCGAGCAACAAAAATGTTTAGTATCAAAAAATAGTAAAGATCGAGCAATGCATAGTATACATAAAAGTTAGAAATGATAAAATTTTTGAGGTAAATCATTTTCAAGCTGACTTAGAAGGAACATTTAAGATATTTAAAGCTTATTAAAGAGATTTTTATGCATTTATGACATGGATCATAGATCCCTATGTTTTTTGATCAATGATTCAGATAAAGAGGCAAAATATGGAAGTATTTAGAAAACTCTTTATGAAACTATTTAAATAGAGAAGATATTAGCCTAGATCATGTGGATATGTGGTTTATGATGATGGAATGAGAGGAGAAGAGTGTGTATACAAACAAGGAATAATATGAAAAATAGTGAAATGAAAGATCAAGATCATATCAAAAGTTAGTGGAAGTGTTCTGCTATCACTCAAGAGAGAAAGTGACCTATTCAGAGCATTGAAGGGAAAGAAAATTATTGTTATATTAGAAGAGATGATCAGTTAACAAGGAGAAGACTCAAAATCTACTTACAAAGCATACCGAGAGTCAGGTACTAAATCATTTTTTATGAACTTGAATTAGCGTAAATCTCTTAACAAAGTGGTCTTAACATATCTTTGTAAATCTCCTAACAGAGTCCTTCCTTTATTGTAAGTGTTAAATCATCTAACAAGATGAGACCTAGAAATCTTAAAATCTTTTAATAGGGCATATGCCTCATAGGATATATCTTATATTATGATTAAACATTGTAACCCTAACATGTTAAATTTATTACTAGAGTAGTGAAGATTTGTGGGTGTCATCCTCACCCTAATTTTACCTTCACCTTAGAGGGTTTTTGGGCAACAAATATTATCTTATGTGTTTATTTTCATGAATGTGATAGATTATATATATATATATATATTGCAACAAGTTAATAATTACAAGTTTTACATGCACAAGTTAACTAGTGAATGCATGAATGAGTTGTTGAAAAGTAAAAGTGCTTAAGATTTTACTTTACCCCTCCCTTTCAATATCTTGTTATCATATTTATATCTCCAATAAACATATACATCTCCTCTTTACAATATCTGATCTAATCTCCTATCTGATATATATCTATATTCTACCCTTCACTACTCTGCATGATTGCTATATCTAGTTTGCCTTCACATTTCACCTCTAACATTCAAACTTGCAACGTTTCTTGCACATATATAAAATTAGGGTCTAGATCCTCTTTTTCACTAAGCTTAATTTTTTTATTTTGTGTGAAAATTAGGAAGAAAATATGTTTTCATGCTTAGGGTTTCTTATAATGTTGTCTTTCTTCAAGAAAAGACCCTAAATTATTGCTCATACCTTATGGTTTGCAAGGTCATTCATGAGTTGGTATGAAAATAATCAATAGGAATATGATAAAATTTTGGTTGTATGTATAAATTACCATATCCCTAAGTTCTTTATTTTATTTCATATGTTATAAGATTATGCTCTTAAGTGCTTTAAGTTCCAAAGTCACAAAAGCATTTTGATTGCTTCAACTCTCCATTATGTTTTTAAAACTATTCTAAGGATGGTGATGTTGTGAAGCAGCCAATTACAAGGTTTACACTACATCACAAGAATCACGGATAGCATCAAAGTTAAGGTTGCAAAGTGGAAAGAACCTTAGAATTGTGATGTCACAACTTGTGATTTGCATAAGTGACTTTTAAGTTGTGAAGCCACAAGTTGTAACCATGATAGTCAGGATTTAGGTTATAACTGCATCTCCTATAGTTAAAGATAAAGTGAGGTTAGGGTGGAGAAGTGGAGATAATTGGTGATCACAAAATCACAGGGTTAAACCATGAGTTAGAGTTTATGGATGTGAAACCATGAAAAAAGGTGATAGTTAGCTCTAATGAAGTGATCGCATCATTGCGTGGGTTAGAGATGACATGCTATTAAATATTATGAAGTGGAACAAGGGTTAAGATAAGGTTTTCACAACATTGCCAGTATGAAAAATGTTAAGTCATAAACTACAAGGATTTAGCAATAGGTCAAAATGAAAGGTTTTGTTGCTTCGCAAAGTTAAAAGGTGAGTCAACGTAGTAAGCTAGGAGGAAAAGATTCTACCCTTAATAAAATACTATTTCATTTTACAATGATTTTGTCTACCCTATTTTAATATGTTGGGGGCTATAGTAGAAAGGGTTCCTAGAAATATTATGAAATTGATTAAGCCCTCTAGATGCTATTATGAAGGAAAACAATTAGGGCATGATTAAGGAAGTTTTTTCTAGTTTGAAAATTATGCAATTATTAGGGTTTTTGGATGCCCTCAACCACCAAATGTCCTCCCTAAATTTGTTCTAGAAAGGTTAGGAAATGTTGAATTCTTCTTGCAGCTGTTTCATGCCCAAAATTCAAACAAGACACACATGTATATGTATATGAGCAATGTTAGTATGCTAATAGAAACCAAATTTAAATAAAGCTTCTACAAACTAAACAAAATTCATAAACTTCAAGATAGACTAAGATGAGCTCTTAATTGAGAATATGAGCCATTAATGGACTCTCTCAATAAGAAGCTCTCTTGTTGAGTAGCTTTATCTAAATGGATAGGATGTATGCTCAATATGCTTCCAAAGGCTTCAATGGATGATTGTGGATTTTTGGTGTGGATAGATGGCTTTAGAATGGATTTGGCTCTCAAAATAGCATTATAACTTTACTTCATGGATTGTGTTTTTTTGCAAAGGGGAAGGATCCAATTTATAGGCAAGAGGCTTGAGGGTTTGAGGGCTAAGATGCAAGGATGGGAAAAAGCTTATGGAGGGCTCAGATTGCATGAGACGAGAGCACATGGATTGTGCTTCCTTATAGCCAATCAAGGAGTGACACATGTCACATGGTGAGAGGATGGAGGAAAGGGGAAGGATGAGTCAACAAAGGAGGCTCAAGAGATAAAATCTTCATAAAGACCCTCATAATGACTTGTAAGAGCAATAAAAGGGCTTGTAAGAGTCATTTATGACCTAGTGGACTTCATAAAGTTTTATGGTTGAGATATTTTGAGGGTGATGAGAGAAAATTCGACTTGGACTTGATTAGGAAGGTTTTAAGCTTGCTTAGGCTTGTGCAAATGATTAGAGGATGGATTAGGATGGTTTAGGATTAGCTTAAGGATAGGCAAGTGGATGGCATTTAATGAGGGTGGGTGAAGGAGGAGATATTTGTTAACTTTGGCTTGGGTTAGTAAGTTTTAACTCATGTTTAGGGAATGTGACAAGGTTAGGAGGGGATTAGGATTAGGTTTAAAGACATCTTCTAGAAGAGTCTAGACTTTGGAGGAGGATAAAGACTTTCTAGAATAGTCTAGAATTTCCTAGGATGAGGATGAAGACTTTCTAGAAGAGTCTAGAACTTCTTAGGGTGAGGATAAATTAGATTTTTAGTAAATAAATAAAATTTTATTTATTTCAAGGGTTTGGGTTGAGGAGATATTTATTAAAACTTTTTTAATAAACATGATGATTAATATTTAATTTTAATTAAATATTTTGAGTTGGGATTAGGGGTAGGAAATGATGGGATTAGCCTTTAATCAAAATTTAAGAAGGATTAGAAGATTTTGGAAGAGGTTATTGGTCATAAGGAAATTGGCCAAGTTTTGGGCAAAAAATAATTTTTTTATTTATTTTAGGATTTTTGGTCAATTTATTAATTAAATAATTAATAAATAAGGAAATAATGTTTAAATAAGATTTAAACATTTTTGGGAGGGATTCCTTAATTAAATATTTTTAATTAAGATAAAGGGATTTAATGGCATAAAAATTAATTAATTAATTAATTAAATAATTAATTAATTAAATAATTAATTAATAAATGATGATGTCATCAGGACTTTTTTCAGAAAATAAAAATACTTTATTTTCTAAAGGATTTTTAGGTTTCTACATTTTGCCCCTCTTTGATGTGATGCCGCAAGTGGCATGACATCAAAGATAAGAAAATAAGATGCCCAAGGCTAGAGCAGAAGAGGAGAGAATGGACTATGAGATGCCCCCTCAAGAAGGCAGCGGGGAGAGAAAGTGAGGCTTGGTGGCTTCTTGAAAAATACAAGAATCTGGGATGAGCAAGGAGACTCAAATTGGATTAAGAGAAGAGGTTTAGTTAGCTCAAACTCTTACTATGAGAGAATGATAAAGGGAGAATCAGAGGCACAAGAGGAAGCAAGCTTAAGATCTTAGGGATTGTAGAGGATGAAGGAGCGGAGCGCTATAAAAAAGAATCCAGGATAGGGAGATGGATGAGGGGATTATAAAGCTGATGCAACAGGATTTCAAAGAGTTAGATTGGCGGAAGATGGGTTTCGAAGATCCCTAGGACTAGGATTGTGGATCTCGAAAGATGAGGCTTGGTGGGTTGATTTGGATTGGTGGATCCCTAAGACTAGGATTGTGGATCAATAAAGCTAAGAGTGATTCAAAGAGATACTGATGCATCAGCTGGGGTAGGAGAGACGGATGCTAGATATGGATGGGGGATAATGGAGATGAAGGAAAACCATTGAAGCTTTTTGAGCGGGGGGATACTTCAAAGAGAAGTACCACCATGTAGTTGAGCACTAGATTTGCTATAGGACTATTGGTTAATTGCCAAGGTTACCAAGAACATCAAGGCCTTTTCACCAACCGTCCAAAGGACTGACAAACTAACTCAAAACAAACACACAAGGATTGCCCCAGCATCACACATGAATCCTAGAGGAAGCAGTGTGGAAACGACACTGGAGAACCCACAAGCAGAAAAGAAAAACAAACGAAAGACCTGATCAAGACCTTAAGCTCTAATTACCCCATTCCCAGCATACCATGATATGGAAGATCGTGGCAACCTTGAGGAGGGAACAAGGAGATTGCTTGGAAAAGATACTTCAAGACCCAAAAGGGAAGATCCCAAATCAAAAGAAAGTGAAAATCCAAAAGAGAGCCGTTTGCCAACGAGATGGGTAGGACAAGGCACTAATGGACCAAGATCAGACATGAGGAAAGCTATATCCTGCAAGGACCTATTGGAGAGCACCGAAGCTGGTGGATTTGGATGAGTGATGCATCTGGCAAGCTCAACTAAGAAAGATAACACTTTGGTGATAGGAAATCTAGCTAAAGGATGTGTTGGAATAGCTAACCAAGATGTGTGATGGGTGCAAGATGCTAATCAAGGATGAACTGACACGAACGCTGGATAGATACAATGGTACTAAGCTAAAGAGGATGTACAAGCTGATGGACCAAGATATGTTACAAATCTACAAGTTTTTTCATGTTTTGGTTTTTGTGAGATGGAAATGTTTGTGAAGGATGGGATGTCTATAATAGGTGATAGGTGGATGGGTAGATGGTTTGCGAAAAGATTAAGTGAAAATGGGGTTTTGTGTGTGCACATGATAGTATACAAGCTAGGATACAAGATTATTTATAGGCTGGAATATGGTACAAACCTTGGACAAGATTCGGATAGACAAGGTATGGTACAAGATTTACAAGGTATAATACAAGCTTTGGTACAAGATTTACAAGCTGTACAGGAGGTATTTACAAGCTTCATCAGATTTTGGATATTTGGTTGGAACACCAAGGGAACAAGCAAGTGTGTCTTATGGGATGGTGGGTAAATGGATGAGGGATAGGATAGTGATAGATAATGGATTAGTCTTTAGTACACAAGGCGCCTGAATTACCAGGTTTTCACCAAGGTACCTATTCAAGGTGCTTGAATTGCCAAGTTTTCACCATTGGATGCTTGTTTCTCTTTACTATTTTTTTTCTTTTGTATTTTGCAAAAGCCTGGTATACCAAGGATCTTCAAGCATAGAACTTCTTGAGATGAATGATGTTAGTAGGATCATTCAAGAGTTCTCCTTCTGGTGTAGATAGCTGATAAGCTCCAGAGCTAAAGGAAGCAGTGACAACATAAGGACCAAGCCATGTAGGTTCAAACTTGCCTTTCTTTTCTCGATCTGCTTGGACTTTCATGTTTTCTTTAAGGACCATGTCACCTGGCTGAAAGTGTCGTGGAAGCACCTTCTTGTTGAAATTCCTTTTGAGATGAGTTTGATAGACTGTGAGATGATCATAGGCTTGTTGTCGCTTCTCGTCTAAGAGATCTAGCTGGGTGAGCCGAGCTACTCTATATTCTTCATCTGATATTTGCCCTTGCAAAGATATGCGCAAGGAGGGAAGTTCAACCTCTATAGGTAGTACTGCTTCAGCACCATAGACTAGGGAGTATGGAGTTGTGCCTGTGGATGTACGGAAGGAAGTTTGATAGGCCCATAGGGCTGGATTTATTTGTAGGTGCCAATCACGGCCGGAATCATTGACAACTTTCTTTAGAATTTTGAGGAGGGTTTTGTTAGTTGCCTCTGCCTGGCCGTTACCTTGTGGGAAATATGGGCTAGAAAAGCGGTGATGGATGCGAAGGGAAGTGCATAATTCTTCCATGTTGAGATTTTCAAAGTTACCTCCATGGTCAGTGAAGATGGTGGATGGGATGCCGAAGCGGCAAACAATGTGGTACAAGATGAACTTAGAGACCTGAACTCCTGTAGCTGAGACTAGGGGGACTGCTTCCACCCATTTAGTGAAATAGTCTGTAGCTGTTATTATCCATTTATGTCCATCAGATGAGAGGGGTGTGATAGTTCCAACTAGATCAAGGCCCCAACAAGCGAAAGGCCAAGGTGGTGCAATAGGTTGTAGATCTTGTGCTGGAGCGTGCACAAGATTTGCATGTTGCTGACATGGAAGACACTTTCTGACAAAGTCACAGGAGTCTTCTTCAATGGTAGGCCAATAGTAACCTGCTCTAAGGATTTGTCGCGCTAGGACAATACCACTCGTGTGGGCACCGCAAAGTCCAGAGTGTACTTCCTTTAACACCATCGCGGCCTCATTTTGGTCTAAACATCGAGAGAGAGTATCGTGATAACCCTGACAATATAGGGTATTGGCTATGATAACATAGCGGGATGATTTTCGGATGAGGTTCTGGCGTTGGGTACGTGTGAGGTGAGGGGATATGATACCATCGTTAAGGTAAGCGTGAATCTCATGGTACCAAGGGGATTGGGAACCAACCAAGATACAAACACGGTTTGAATCCTCATTCGCATAGGCGGGTGTGAGGAGCTGCTCCACTAAAAACTCATACTGTGTAGCTGCTTGGGGAATTTCCAAGAGCGAGCCTATAGTAGCCATAGCATCTGCTGCTTTGTTCTGTATTCGAGGCACTTGTGTAAACTGAAGCATTGTAAAATGTTGGGTTAGCTGATCAACTAGCTCTTTGTAGGGTAATAGCTTTTCATCTTTGGTTTGATATTCATTTAGGGCTTGCTTGATGATGAGCTGAGAATCGCCAAAGATTTGTAGCTCAACAATGTTCCATTCTACAGCTATCTTTAATCCTGCTATGAGGGCCTCATATTCAGCTATATTGTTGGTGCTAGGAAATTTTAGCTTGAAGGCTTTTGGAATGTAATCTCCTTGAGGTGTGACCAACAATATTCCTGCCCCTGATCCATGAGATGTGTATGAGCCATCAAAATAAAGTTGCCATGGGGGTTGTTCTTCAATTAGACAGATATGCTCATCTGGAAATTCTGTGATCAACGGATAAGCATCTATTAGAGGTGCATCAGCTAGGTGATCTGCTATAGCTTGCCCTTTGATTGCCTTTCTATCCACATACTGGATGTCAAATTCACTAAGGAGCATAACCCATTTGGCCAAACGGCCTGTAAGTGCTATTCTAGAGAGCATATACTTGAGAGGGTCAATCTTGGAGACTAGTTGGATGGTATGACTTAGCATGTAATGGCGAAGCTTTTGAGTTGAGAAGAGAACTGCCAAACAAGCTTTTTCCATAGGAGTGTAATTGAGTTCATAACCAACTAGGGTTCTACCGATGTAGTAGATGGCTCTTTCTCTTTTGTAGTCATCAAGCTGTGCTAGAAGTGCCCCTAGAGCAGTAGGTGTTGCTGATATGTACAAAATTAGGGGACGACCAGGAATTGGTGGAACCAAGATAGGGAGATTGATGAGATACTACTTGAGATGGTCGAAGCTGCGCTGACATAAAGGATCCCACTTGAAGTTCTCATCCTTCTTTAGTAAATGTGAAAATGGTGTACACTTATCTGCAAGCTGGGAGATGAAGCGCCGAACAGATTGGAGCTTTCCTTGAAGAGAACGAAGTTGTTGCAGTGTTTGGGGAGGAGGCATGTCTAAGATAGCCTTGACCTTCTTGGGGTCGATCTCTATACCTTGTTTAGAAACTATGAAGCCTAGAAGCTTGCCAGATGTGACCCCAAAGACACATTTCTTGGGATTTAGCATGAGATGATATTTGGCTAACCTATCAAAGACTTTCTCCAAGTCAGCAAGATGATCCATGAAGGTATGAGACTTGACCAAGATATCATCCACATAATCCTCCAAAATGCTATGGATGAGATCATGAAAAATGGCTGTCATAGCTCTTTGATAGGTAGCCCCAACATTCTTTAGGCCAAAAGGCATCATGTTGTAGCAAAAAGTTCCCCAAGGGGTAGTGAATGCTATCTTATGCTGATCCTCTTCTGCAATCTTGATTTGATTATACCCAGAAAATCCATCCATGAGGGACAAAATTTCATGTCCAGCTGTAAGATCTACAATCATATCTATGTTGGGCAAGGGAAAATCATCTTTTGGACAAGCTTTGTTAAGATCTCTAAAATCAGTGCAGATTCTGATGTCACCGGAAGGTTTAGTGACAGGGACCATGTTGGAGATCCACTCTGAGTAGTCGATAGGTCGGATAACCTTAGCAGCTAACATTCTTTCTAATTCAGCTTTGACCAATAATGCCACCTTGGGGTGCATTTTTCTAAGCTTTTGTCTGACGGGCTTGATCTTTGGATCAACTGCAAGATGATGAACTACAAGCTTTGGATCAAGTCCTGGCATGTCCTAATATGACCATGCAAATCGGCCAATATTCTCTCTTAAGACCTCAAAGAGGAGGTCAGCTTGGTCTTGTGATAGGGATGCAGCAATGTGAACAAGTCTGGGGATCTCTGAAGAACCAATGTTGACTTCTCGAGTATCCTCAATTAGAATAGAAGACACCTCTGGTCGATTATCTTGAGGAGGCAATGCTAAATCCTCATGTTCTTCTTGTGGCTCTGGATTTTCTTGGTGAGGGGTTCTCTTCGTTGCCTTAGCTAGTCTCAGATTCACCTTAGTTCCAGTTTTGGGTGTATCGGAACTAGGTTGGGGATTTTCTCCAAAATACCCCTTGGGATCTAGCTTGTAGATATAGGCAGAATTTGGCTTTGTTTTCTTGTGAGGAGTTTCAGCTCCCATGAATCTTAGAAGTGCCTCCTCTGATGTGAACTCATCGATGTGTATGACACTTGGTTGGTCCCAATCTATGAGTTGTGGATGGGTGAGTGGTAGGTCAATGAGGTGGATGGATAGTTCTTGGAGAACAGAGTCTCCGAGGGAGATTTGGTCTAGGATATTGTCGTAGGCTCTCTTTTCAACTTCCTCAGGAATGTCTTCAATTTCAACAAGGTCGCGGTGAATGTTTGAAAAAGCGTGACCGTTCTCATTGGTGCCCCCAGTTGTGGGTATGCCAAAGCCAAGACCTGACTTCGATTCCCACTTGTGTGTGTCGATGGGGCACTGCATGCCTCTTTCTTCTGGTCCTAGACCACCACCTTGATAGTTCCATTTTTCAGTGATGAGCTTATGTTCTTGGGGATACTTTTGGCTGAAGTGATCAAGGCGTGCTTGATTTCTTTGAGGTGCATCCTTATGTAACCATTTGTTGATATCTGCAGTGAGCTCCTCATGAAGAGGGATTTTCAAGGATACAAAGGTTGTTGGGGCAAACTGTTTGTATCGAGGAGGTGGAATTTCCTTAGCTTTGTGATATGTCAGTCGTCCATGGGCATGTGGATCAAGTGGGAGTGCCCCGACAGCAAATGCATCTGACAGACTATACTCTCCACAACCTTTGTTATTGATCTTCACGGTAGACAGGGTAGAGGCAAGGATGGTTTCTGGGTCATTATAAGTGTGGGATGAGTTGGCGATGGATGTGCCGATATCAATTCCAGGGCAATGGTTTGTATATGAAGTTTCAACCACATTGCAGTAAGCAAAGGGTTTTGGATCGGCATGGATGGTTACCTCAGTGCCTTGATGCGGAAATTTGATGCACTGATGGTAAGTGGATGGAACAGCTTTCATGGCATGAATCCATGGGCGATCGAGGAGGATGTTAAATGGTAAGTTTAGATCAATAACATGGCAGAGTGTCTCTTGGATGACTGGCCCAACCTTGATTGGCAGCAAAATAGTTCCTTCTGTGGTTCTTTCCAAGTTGTCATAAGCTTTGATGGTGATAACCTCACTGATGATATCTGCCTCAGTATACCCAGCTTGTTTTATGAATTTTAGGGTGCAAATATTCAAGGCTGATCCATTATCTATCATTACTCTTTTTACAACAAAGTTGGATACCATGATGGCTATGCGAAGCGGAAGGGTGTGATCTGGGTCAACCACGGGTATGTCGGTGGATTTGAACGATAGGGCACATGAGGATGAGAGGTGTCCAACAAGATTACGAAAATCAGTAGCATTGATATCAGAAGGGACACGAGATTCTATGAGAGCACTGTCAAGGATGTTCTTGTACACAGGACTAGTGCGAAGAAGGTCTAAAATGGAGATTTGGGCTGGCATGTTCCCAAGGTGTTCCAAGATATTGTACTGGCTTTTTGATGGAGCTGATGGTGTTGGTGTAACAGGTGGGCCTGCGATGTTAAATTGCGCTCTTCGAGTGGTGACTGCACACTCATTGTTTGGTCCTTGGATATTGATAACATTGACGGAAGGCTCTTTCTCAGATATACAACCTATAAGGCTACCATAGTCTATATAGGATGAAGTGTGGTCATTGTTCTTCCCATTTTGTTGGTTTGGCTGACGGTTGTTGGTGTTGTTGTTGTTGGTTTGGATAGGTGCTTTTCCAAGATTTTGGTTGTGGTGTGGAGGAAAAGCATTTTGATAGATCTGTAAGCCTGCATTGGGAGAGGTTTGGGCACCAACAGTGATTTCCTTCCGATCAATGAGGTCCTGCACATAGTCTTTCAATTTCATGCATCTGAGGGTAGTGTGACCTTTTACCCTATGAAATTTGCAGTACTCATTATCTTTGTACCATGCAGCTTTGGATTGGCTTGGGTCAATTTGCTGGGTAGGAGGAAATTTGATGAGGTTTTCTTTGACTAATTTCTCAAAAATGACATCCAATGGCTCACCAAGGGGTGTATAGTTTCTAGGTGTAGGTTGGAATCTAGGCTTTTGTCCTGCAGCTACATTGATGGCATTAGCTTGATTGCTAGACCCTTGAAAGTTGGGTCTTGGAGTGTGGTTTTGATAGCTTTGGTTATTCTGTTGTTGGTAGTTGATAGCTTGTTGATTTTTTGGTTGATATGGTGGGTTGGACTGGTTGTGAGAAGGACCAACAATATTCACATGTCTGGTGTCAGTGACGCCATCTGTTGCAACATGCTTGTTTTTGTTCCAATACCTAGACTTGTCATTGGAATGTGATTGATTTTGGTTGGCTTCCTTGTAAAGCTTGACCACACCATCTTTAATGAGTCCTTGCTCAAGGATCATTCCTTTCTCTTTGATATCTTTGTAGGTTTGCAAACAGTTCATGGTCATGTGGTGAGCCAAGCTAGGATGGGCATTATCAATAAACATTTTCACAACATGGCGTTCTGGCAAGGTGCAAGATATGCGGGTGGTAAGGGTTTGCCATCTTTGTAGGTATTCGGCAAGGCTTTCTCCACCTTTTTGCTTGGTGTGGACAAGATCAACTATTGATAGCTCTGTTTCAACAAGATGGGCATATTGGGCTACAAATGCCTCAGATAATTCAGCAAAGTTTTTAATTGTACCATAGGGGATTCTATAAAACCATTCAAGAGCTGGTCCAGCTAAGCTTTTGGGAAAAAGGCGCAAGAGGAAGACATCATTGTATGCTACATCCTGGCAGTGCATGTAAAATTATTTGATATTTGTGACAGGGTCTCCTTTTCCTCTGAATTTGTCAAATTTGGGTACCTCAAAGTGTTTGGGAAATGGTGTCATGGTAATGGCTCTGTCAAATGGGTAAGGACACACATTCTCAAACTTGAATGTCTTCGGATCATTCCCTTCTTGGATGGCTTTCAGAGCTATCTTCATTTGCTCCCATTCTGAATTGATAGGTGATGGCTGGGGTGCCCCCTATGTAGGAGTGCCTTGAGGTAGGTATGTACTGGATGGGGCCACTGAATATGGATGGCTATGAGGGATTTGCTGATAGGGATTGTACATTGTTTGGGCAGCTGCATGGTCGATGATAGGTTGCTGAGGGGGAGGTGGCGCATATTGCTGCATGTGCTGCGAGGCTTGCTGTTGATATGGGATTTGAGGTTGGGATTGAGGAACATAAGCTGGCTGTGGGATAAATGGATTGCTTTGTGGAGGTAAGGTATAAGATGGTTGAGAGGCTTGGGGAAAGGATTGGGGGGCTTGTGGGGTTTTACCAATATATGTGGGTTGTGCCCCCATTTGGGATGGTATCTGCAAATAATTGGTGGTTGGCTGGGGTGGTGGATTACCTCCTAGAAGTGGCATTGAAAAGTAGTTGGTAATTGGAGGTAATGGATTAGTTGGTGGTGGAGGTGGTGGGAATTGAAAGCTTGGGAATGGAATTGATGGGGTTTGATAGCTTTATGGTTGGATTTGGAAGCTTGGTAGAGTGGTGGCAGGGGCTGGGGTCACTTGGGAGCTTGGTAGAAAATTGGTAGTAGCTTGTGGGATTTGATAGCTTTGTGGAGTGAGGGTAGTAGCTTGTAGATTTGTGGCTAATGGTATTGAGCTCCCAAGACCTAATGGAAATGATGGGATTGTGTGTTGGGCTGCAGTGAACAAGCTTGGGGTGATGAAAGGTTGATTACTTGGCCCCATGGGTGGCATCCCTGTTGTATATTGCTGAGGTTGGCCAAAGATGCTAGCACTGATTTGGGAGATGGGTGGATTTGGAAGGCTGGGTTGGGGAGCAGCAGTAGCAATAGTGAAGGGGGTGAACGGTGAGCTGTTTTGGGTAAAGGGGGTTTGGAGCGGAGAGGTATGAACCAAGGATGGAGTGGTGGTGGTTGGGTTGGCTTGCGGCATGGAGATTTCAACTTGGGTGGATGATGGTATGTTTGGGTCTGTTGGATCATATGGATTGGCTGGAGGCTCTTCTTTTGGCATATATTGAGGATAATTTGGATCATAAGAGCCTATAGGTGGTGGTAGCTGCCCAAACAATGGGTGAGATGGATCTGATAATGGAGGGGGTCTTCCAAAGTCAAAGGTTCCTACATTTTCCCTTAGAAAATTAGCCATGATTGTCTCTTTGTTCTTGTCTATAATGGCATTTACCAATACTGCATTTCCTTGTTGGTTCATGAAAGCTTCAATGTTAGTACGTGATGGCATAGCTTTCTCTGGGCTGAAGGATGGCTGAGTGCTCAAGGGGGGTGAGGCTGTTCGATCCAAATGATAGGGCTCCATTTTTTCTTTCTTCTTAGCTAAGCGAGTGACGGGTGGCATGAAAAATGTTCTTAGGGATGAGATGCAATAATGCTGATGGATGCAAAAGGGGGAAGGCTTTTCTATGCAAATTATTTCCTAGGTTAAGGCAAAGCTATACGAAAAAACCTAAGGAGGATTGGGTTGGAGATTATAACTTCAAAGATATGTTGCCAAAGCATGAAAGGTCTGCTTTCCTATGTGTAAGCTTGGTGGTGATTGTGTCAACTTAAGGATAGACTGATGATCCTTTAGGAAGGACACGAGATTGACCACTTGTGGATCCCAACCTTTAGCTTAAGGTGATGAGGGATAACAAGTGACAAAGTTGGATCACCCTAGACAAAGCTCTGTCAAAGGGATAACCTTGGTGAGATTGATGGATTTGGAAGATTTTAGGAGTGGCAAACTTTTGGCAAAAGTGACAACAATTGTGAAGGCTTGGATGTGAGGTTTTGATTGCTGGCTAGATGGTTTGATTCTAAATGAGATGGATGAGCTAATAATGCTTAAGGGGATAACCTAAGATGGCTGGCTTTTCTATAAAAATGACTCTAAAGTGAAGCTTATCCAAGAAGATGCGGAGAAACAAGGGTGTCTAATCATAGAAATCATGCCTAGTTGGTAAGGCATAAGCAGGATTAACTCCTGGATGTTGGCTAAATTTGATGGTGCGCTCTAACCAGGCCTCTTGAAGTGCTTCGTCGGTAGCTTTTGCCTCTACTTTGTGGAGTTTGGCAATTCGTGGGCTTGGTGTTATTTCTTTTCTCTTGGCTGAAAGTTCTTGGTATGCTAGAGATGGTTTGAGTTTAACTTTGTGGAACTTCTGTTTGGGTTTGGGTTGCTCTGACATCAATTTCTGAATTTGCTTGGCTTTGAGAGATCTTGGTTGTTTTGCTTCAACTCATTCAACTTCTGGAATAGGCAGTGACTACACTAAGTATGCCCTAAGCTAGAATTGACCAAGTTTGGCAAACATTCATTCAACAAATAAAAGATCAAGCAATAGATAGAAACAACCAGATAGAAGTTTTTGATTCTCAGAAAGTGATACTTGCGCCAAGGAGTGTGTATGTTCTACAAATATTTCGATCAGTCACCTCAAACACATTAACATCCTAGATGGTTGTCTACAAGGCTGACAGTTGGTTTAGCTAAGGAGTCCTCGATATACCCAAGGTACGTGAGGCCCAAATCCGTAGATGAGACAAAAAAGATGTCACACAGTCGAGAGGAGCGGTAACCCACTTCTCCTCTTTCACTTCTCAAGGGTATAAAGTTCCTTGAGGCTTAGCCCGAGTGACAAAATCTTGATCCCAAGAGAGGTGTCTTTCGATTCACCTTCCGATTCTTATACTCCGCCAGAACGCTGGGGTTGAGGTCGTCCAAGGGGTGATGAAATCCCCAAGCAGGCCTCCTAAAAAGAAACAAGGTTTTGGATCCTAATCTTATGCACCCAAGATGGCCTCGAAAGATGACAAGGGGAGAGAAGACTTGGATGACCTTGGGCTAAAAAACACATTTGTTCTTTTACCAACTAACGCTTAAGTTTTCTGATCTAGACTTTGCAAGCACTCATGTTTAAGATACAATGTTTCTTCCAACTTGAAGCGCCAACGAAAGTAAATCGATCGAAGAATGAAAACAATAAGAAGAGTTAGGGTCAACAAAAGCAAACTCGCGCGCCCAGAGGCCCTCCACGTCAAGTATCAATTAATTTTCTTTAAGGCATTCAAGATTGAGTGTGAGTTTGTTTTAAGCCCAAAACAAAAGTGTGTGAGATTCGATTTCAAGCGCGCGCCCGGAGGCTCTCCACGTCAGTTGTTGTTCAATTTTAGTGCCCAAACTTGAAGTGTGATTGATTTAATCTAGAGTTTTGATCATTTAAGAATTTTGATAAAGTTAAAGCAAAAATTCAAAGACCAAGTGAGTGAGTTAGATTGTGGAACATTTAACACCTTTTTCAAGTAGACCCATCCCCATAAATGGCGCTGAGATTTCAACCAATGGTTAATATTTGATGGGTGATTAGAAAAGAGGTGAGTCCAAGGAACTACTCAAATTGATTTTTGCAAATTTGTATTTTAACTTAACAAGGTTTCTTAAATGTCCAAAAATCAAACTTTACCTAGATTGCATGTGGAAAAGAGATTTGTTTTGTTCAATTTTTAGAAGCTCCAAATGAAGTGTTTGATATTGCAATAGTTAATTGATCCTTAGAATTCAAGATTGGATTTTTTTTTTTAACCATGCATTCAAGGAAAATTTGATTTTAATCCATGGCATTCAAGAGTGATTTTAACAACATGCATTCAAAGAAAAGTGGTTAAACATTCAAGTGTTTTCTTTTGAGCATTCAAGATTGAGATTTTGTGTGTTGTTTTAAGAACTTTGAAGTGCTTTGTTTTAACCTTAGATCATTCAAGATTGTTTTGGACTCAAAAGTGAAAATGACTCTTTGGACTTTGGTTTTCATTCAAGGTTTTGTGTTCTAGTTTGCATATTTTAAGCCCAAAAATGATATTCCTAGATTGTTTTGATGCATGAAAATCCTAAGAAACATTCAAGATTTTGCAATAAGACATTTTTTTGGAACAAATAACAAAGCTTTTAGGACAATTTTTGGCAACCATTTAGGACTCTTAGTTTTTATGAGATTTTTTAAAAGAACTTTAGTGTGCACTTAGTGTTGATTTTGAACCTTTTGAAATGGAAACTTGAAGTTCTTTTTAAATTCCCAAAAATGAAGTGTTCCTAATTTTGCATGAATGTATCTAAAACCTTGATGTTGCAAGGATGCAAATGATTAGATTGGTTTAGTTTCACTTGTTAAAAGATTTTTTCTTTTTTGCAAATTTTTAATTTTTCAATGGATTTAAGTATGATTTGGGGGTTCATTTTAAGCACTAAAAAGAAGTGTGTATGATTTTGCTTTCTTAAAAAAAAATGGCCAAGATCTCCCACAAGAAGAAGAAGAAGAAGTAGATGGAATAAGAAGAATATAGACAAGAAGAAGAAGAAGAATTTCAAGTTCTTTGTCCACCTATAAGCTTGAAAAATCTGCAAACACTATGAGATAGATTATGAGTTCCTTTGTCTTCTTCATGCTCATGTGGACCTACAAAACCAATTTATACAATCCTACCAATCACAAAAACAAGAAAAATTAGCCAAAATCAGAAAATGACATACAAAACTTGACTAAAAAAGCTAATGAAGATGACCCATGCGGGGTCCCACCGGGCGTGCCAAAATGTATATGAGCAATGTTAGTATGCTAATAGAAACCAAATTTAAATAAAGCTTCTACAAACTAAACAAAATTCATAAACTTCAAGATAGACTAAGATGAGCTCTTAATTGAGAATATGAGCCATTAATGGACTCTCTCAATAAGAAGCTCTCTTGTTGAGTAGCTTTATCTAAATGGATAGGATGTATGCTCAATATGCTTCCAAAGGCTTCAATGGATGATTGTGGATTTTTGGTGTGGATAGATGGCTTTAGAATGGATTTGGCTCTCAAAATAGCATTATAACTTTACTTCATGGATTGTGTTTTTTTGCAAAGGGGAAGGATCCAATTTATAGGCAAGAGGCTTGAGGGTTTGAGGGCTAAGATGCAAGGATGGGAAAAAGCTTATGGAGGGCTCAGATTGCATGAGAGGAGAGCACATGGATTGTGCTTCCTTATAGCCAATCAAGGAGTGACACATGTCACATGGTGAGAGGATGGAGAAAAGGGGAAGGATGAGTCAACAAAGGAGGCTCAAGAGATAAAATCTTCATAAAGACCCTCATAATGACTTGTAAGAGCAATAAAAGGGCTTGTAAGAGTCATTTATGACCTAGTGGACTTCATAAAGTTTTATGGTTGAGATATTTTGAGGGTGATGAGAGAAAATTCGACTTGGACTTGATTAGGAAGGTTTTAAGCTTGCTTAGGCTTGTGCAAATGATTAGAGGATGGATTAGGATGGTTTAGGATTAGCTTAAGGATAGGCAAGTGGATGGCATTTAATGAGGGTGGGTGAAGGAGGAGATATTTGTTAACTTTGGCTTGGGTTAGTAAGTTTTAACTCATGTTTAGGGAATGTGACAAGGTTAGGAGGGGATTAGGATTAGGTTTAAAGAAATCTTCTAGAAGAGTCTAGACTTTGGAGGAGGATAAAGACTTTCTAGAATAGTCTAGAATTTCCTAGGATGAGGATGAAGACTTTCTAGAAGAGTCTAGAACTTCTTAGGGTGAGGATAAATTAGATTTTTAGTAAATAAATAAAATTTTATTTATTTCAAGGGTTTGGGTTGAGGAGATATTTATTAAAACTTTTTTAATAAACATGATGATTAATATTTAATTTTAATTAAATATTTTGAGTTGGGATTAGGGGTAGGAAATGATGGGATTAGCCTTTAATCAAAATTAAAGAAGGATTAGAAGATTTTGGAAGAGGTTATTGGTCATAAGGAAATTGGCCAAGTTTTGGGCAAAAAATAATTTTTTTATTTATTTTAGGATTTTTGGTCAATTTATTAATTAAATAATTAATAAATAAGGAAATAATGTTTAAATAAGATTTAAACATTTTTGGGAGGGATTCCTTAATTAAATATTTTTAATTAAGATAAAGGGATTTAATGGCATAAAAATTAATTAATTAATTAATTAATTAAATAATTAATTAATTAATTAATTAAATAATTAATTAATAAATGATGATGTCATCAGGACTTTTTTCAGAAAATAAAAATACTTTATTTTCTAAAGGATTTTTAGGTGTCTACAGTATACACATACATAATATTCAATTTTTAATTCTTGAAAAAAATTTAAGAAATCATATCAAATTATTAATTGATTATTTTGCTACAATTTTTTTAAATAATTTTACTCTTTTTCAAGAAATATTTAAACTAAAATATATTCACAATATTAAAAAGTCCTTTCAAATATTACAATCATGATTGGATCATTGCAAAAAAAAAAAAATTACATGAAGATATACTTATATTTTTTTCAATATATAACATTTACAAATGTTCATAATAAATCACCTTCAAATCTACAATACAAAAAGAAAATCTTCCAAGATTTTCTTCAACACATATCCATTTAGAAACCTATACAAAACAACCCTGAAAACCATGGAGAGCTCATCTCCTAGCCTAGGTCTCTATGAGACCACCCACCAAGCCTGGAGAACCAAGACCAATTAGGTAACAATCAAGGACAAACACATAAATTAATAATATATGATACAATATTTAATGTCATTTTTGAGATTACATAGTAGGTTACTAGAGCAACCAATATAATGGGTGAAGGTGTGCCTAAAAACCTCAAGGAGAAGCCAAATATAGAAAACCAAATTTTCCTTTACAAGGCATACAAAATAAATACCAAATCTCACATAATTTCTCCCCTTATCACCCCCAAAGTGATTAACAATGTACTGGCACATGCAACCCATACTACATGCTTATCCATATTCCTTCCAAGGAAGAGACTCTGCACTCAAGGGATAGGCCCAATGAATTGTAAGGAAACTTAGGTGTGGAAATAGCTTCCTACACTAATCTCTTAAGAGAAGTATGGTGCAAATCCTATTAAAATCTTTTACACTTACAGATTCAATATCATGTAAACAACAATATTTCAGCCAAGCATGCATAAAGAAAATAGACAGAGAAAGAAACACATAAAACAAAGATTTTTCGATCGAGAAAAACCTTTTTGTAAAACAACCCCATCCCTCCAAAACCTGCACAATGTATTATCTTCAACACAAGGTTACAATACACTTGCAATACAAGTTTAATAGCGACAATAGAAGAGTCTAGTAGCAACTCATAGTACCAACAACACACTTTTTTGCATCCACCTCTTGACAACCCTAAAAATTGTTATAGCATGTGCTTCACTTTTAGGGCTACTCCCAAAGATAATCGTATTAGGGTTTTACCATTCTTCGAGAAAATAGGAACCCTAAATTTTTTTTTGGAACCCCACTATTGGGGTAGAGTGTATAGTACTCAAATTTATTAGTTGCCACATGTCTTTACCTATCATTGAATCTTCCTAACATAGCTCTTACGTGTCATAGGAATCTGTCATAACTGTTTTAACAATGATCTCCTTATAAACAACTCAAGATGCCGACACATCAACATTATTTGCAAGAAATACATTTTACAAAACAAATAATAAGAATAGGAATTATCCAAGGTTGAGACACCTTATTCCTAACATTCTCCCACTTGTCGAACACCTTGTAAGAGCAACAGGAACATAACAGGAACTAATCACTATAGGCTAAAAGGCCCATAGACTCCAAACACCATCTGAACTTCTCAGTGCCCACTGGTTTTGTTAATGCATCTGCAACATTCTTCATAATATGTAACTTCTCCAAATTTACCTTTCCATCTTCCACCATATCTCTCACAAAGTGAAACTACACATCAATGTGCTTTGTTTTGACATGGAAAGTTGGATTCTTCACAAGGCAAATAGCGTTGTGACTGTCACACCAAATAGTAATCTATTTTGCATGAACACCAACATCAAATCACAATCTCTTAAGCCAAATGGCTTCCTTACAAGCATGAGTAGCAGCCGTTTACTCAATTTCTGTAGTGGACAAAGCAACCATAGGTTGTCACTTTCTCATCCAACTGATGGCACCACCAAGCATAGTGAACACATAAGCACTGGTGGATCTCTTGCAGTCAATATCACCTGCCCAATCTAAATCCACAAACCCATGAATACAAACTAAATACAAAGATCTAGAAGAGTTACCATGATAACATACAGAGTAATATGATGTACCCCTCAAATATTTGAATACTCCCTTAACTGCATTCCAATGTACCTATCCAAGATTGGCCATAAACTGACTTAGGACTCCTACTGCTTGGGCAATGTCTGGTCTAGTATAGACCATAGCATACATAAGACTACCAACTGCACTAGCATAAGGCACTCTACTCATTTCCTCCATCTCACTAGGAGATTTTGGAAAATCATCTACAGATAACTTTGTTCCCACAAGAATAGGAACACATAGTGGTCTACAATCTACCATGTTGAACCTGTCCAACACAGACTTCACATACTTACTCTGACTCAACCAAAGTTTTCTATTAGACTTGTATCTACTGATTTCCATACCCAAGATGTACCTAGCTACCCCAAGATCTTTCATCTCAAACTATGTTGACAACTGAGATTTAAAATCAGAAATCATACCCTTGCCCTTCCCAAATAGTAACATATCATCAACATATAATGCAACAATAAGAAGGTGATCATTTTCAATTCTAAAATAAACACAATGATCTAATTTCGATCTTACAAATCCAATTGACAACAAAAAGGAATCAAACTTAAGGTACCACATCCTAGGAGATTGCTTCAAAGCATATAGAGATTTCTTTAATCTGCAAACTAAGGATTCTTTACCTTTAACAATGTAGTGCTTGGGCTGTGACATATAAATCTCTTCCTCCAAATCACCATGAAGGAAAGCTATCTTCACATCCATCTGTTCTATCTCTAAATCATATGATGTAGCAAGAGATAATAAAAATCTAATGGATGTCAACTTTGCAATAGGAGAGAATATTTCACCACAATCTATTCCCTCTACCTGTGAATACCCCTTTGCAACCAATCTAGCTTTGTACCTTTCAACACTGCCATCTGCACAGAATTTCTTCTTGAACACCCATTTAAAGCCAACGAATTTTCTCCCTTTAGGCAAAGGTACAAGGTCCCAAGTTTTTTTTTTCTCAAATGAAGCCATCTCATCATCCATAACCTCAATCCAGGAACCTGCATCTTCCATGCCCAAAGCCTCTTTCATAGATCTAGGCTCATCAATGTTAGTAATCAAAGCAAAAGCACAATTGGAATCTAATATAGAATAACCAAACCTTTCTAGTTGCTTTCTTTCTCTCATGGATCTCCTCAAGGGCCAAGGTTGAGGTTTTTCTTCCTCTTCTTCTAAACTATCAAAGCTTCTACAGCTCTCCTCATCATTAGACACAACATGGTCTCTCTGTTCAGTTTTCTCAAGGGTAGGAGGCAACTGAACAACATCTTTTTCCTTTTCTTTTCCATCTAGTTGTAACACAATAGGAGAAGATGTTAGCTCTCTAAAAATAACATTTCTACTATACAACACCTTACTAGTCACAGGATCCTAAAGTGTGTATCCTTTCACACTAGTATTGTACTCGATGAAAATACATTTAATAGCTTTCTTTTCCAACTTAGATCTTTTCTCCTTTGTAACATGTACATAAGCTTCACAACCAAAAACATGAAGATGTCTAATTGAAGGCTTCTTACCAGACCACACCTCCATGGGTGTCTTACCAACAAGGGCTGATGTAGGAGATTTGTTAACCAGATAGCAAGTAGTGGCCACAGCTTTGGCCCAAAACCTTTGTTCTAAACCAACTCCACTAAGCATACTCCTAGCCTTCTCCATCAATGTCCTATTCATTCTCTCTGTAATTCCATTTTTTTGGGGGGTACGAGGAGTTTTCTTATGCCTCTCGATACCTTGTTCTTTACAGAACTGTTCAAACTCTGCTGAGAAAAACTCACCACCATTATCAGTTCTCACACACTTAATCTTCTTACTAGTCTAATTCTCTACAAGGGCTTTAAATTCCTTGAATCAACTAAAGACTTGTGTCTTACTTTTAAGGAAATAAATCCATGTCCTTCTATTGTAATCATCTATGAAAGATACAAAAAATATAGACTTGGAGATTGAAGGAGCTTTTACAGGACCAAATATATAAGAATGAATAAGATCCAAAACATTAGAAGATTTGTGAGAACTAGAGTAAAACTGAACATGATTTTGTTTACCATAGACACAGTGTTCACATAAGTCAAACTCTAGATTACAATCATTTAACCCCTCAACAAGATTTTTATTTTTCAGGGTTCTAAGACCATTTTCACCAATGTGACCAAATCTCAAATGCCACAACATTGTCTTTTCTGCAGGAAGCTTACCTTCCAAATTATTTGCATTGCCATCGAAACTAATAACCATAGTATTCTTCACTACTCGTTCAAATGGTGAGGATGAAGAACTAGTACATAGAGGAATACATGCATCTAGCTGAAATAAGATACCTCTCCTAGTACCCCTTGCAAGCACTATCGATCCTCTCATCATCTTGCATCCTTCTTTCGAAAAAACAACTTGCACACCTACATCAATCAGCATACTTATAGATAATAGGTTTTATGCCAAACCTAGAATGTGCATAACTCCATTGATCCCTTTACTCGTCCATCGGGAAATTTGATAGTGACCCTTCTGCATCCAACTATCTTTAGGTGAGAATCATCACCCAAGTACACCTTTCCACTATCGAACTCTTCATATTTTGAGAACCAATTTCGATGAGAGGTCATGTGAAAAGATGCACCCAAGTCAACCGACCACACATCATCAGATGCATGGGTTGCCAAAGCTATGATGAATGCATCACCATCTTCTTGAGATCTTTCTGAAGTTGAATCTAAACCTTTCTTCTTCTTCTTCGGCTCTTTGCAATCTTTACAAGAGTGCCTAGGTTTATCACAGTTCCAAAATTTTTCCTTAGACTTCTCACAGGATTTGGATCTACCCTTATTGTCAAACTTATTGTCATTTTTCTTCCCTCTTTCTGTGGATCTCCCACAAATAGCAAGGGCTTATTTTTCTGAAACATAAGCCTTTCTCCACATCTCCTCTGATAGTAGTGAAGACATCACATCATCCATTTTGAAAGTGACTAATGTGCTTCTGAGAGCCATCACAAGATGGTCCCATGAATCTAATAAAGAACACAAAAGTGTGTAGCAATGATCCTCCTCCTCTAACTTAACACTAGCTAATGTCAACTATGCAGCCAATAAATTAAATGCATTTAAATGATCCGTTAAGGGTCCACCTTCCTCCATTCGCAGAGAGTATAAGTTCTTCCTTAGGAACAACTTGTTCACCAAATATTTGGCTTGATACACGAACCCAAGTCTTTCCCACAAACTATATGTGGTTTTCTCATCTAGAACATTTAGAAGAACTACATCAGTTAAACATTGTCTTATGAGACCCTTAGCTTTATGGTCTTTGATATCCCAATCTGCTTGAGTTATAGTTGCTAGTCTTGTAGCATTTGAAGTCACTTCCCATAGGTCATGATCTTCCAACATGTCTTCCATCTTGAGTTTCCACAACTCAAAATTAGTGCCATTAAATTTCTCCACCTCCATTCTTCCATATGATGAACTTGCCATCTCAATCTGCAAATAAAATTCAAGATGCTCTACACAAGACTCCCACTCAACTTGAGATTAGCTCAAAAAACCCTACCCAACAACTAGGATCAAAAGTTGATCAAGCTCTAATACCACTTGTAAGGAAACTTAGGTGAGGAAACAACTTCCTACACTAATCTCTTAAGAGAAGTATGGTGCAAATCCTATTAAAATCTTTTACACTTACAGATTCAATATCATGTAAAAAATAATATTTCAGCCAAGCAAGCATAAAGAAAATAGACAAAGAAAGAAACACATAACAAAAAGATTTTTTGGTGGGGAAAAACCTTTTGGTAAAACAACCCCACCCCTCTAGAACTTGCACAATGTATTATCTTCAACACAAGGTTACAATACACTTGCAATGCAAGTTCAACAACAACAACAGAAGACTCTAGTAGCAACTCATAGTACCAACAATACACTTTTTTGCATCCACCTCTTCACAACCCTAAAAATGCTTATAACATGCACTTCACTTTTAGGGCTACTCCCAAAGATAACCGTATTAGGTTTTTACCATTCTCCAAGAAAATAGGAACCCTTAAAAAAAAATTGGAACGTATAGTACTCAAATTTATTAGTTTCCACATGTCTTCACCTGTCATTGAATCTTCCTAACATAGCTCTTACGTGTCATAGGAATCTATCATAACCATTTTAGCAATGATCTCCTTATACAAAATTCAAGATGCCGACACATCAACATTATTTGCAAGAAATACATTTTACAAAACAAATAATAAGAATAGGAATTATCCAAGGTTGAGACACCTTATTCCTAACATGAACCCCTTCAGCCAAAGGCGACTTCTTTCCTCACAAGGGTGAGTGATGTCCTTCCACACCCATAACATCATACTCTCAAAATCAAAGTAAAAATAAGGCAATAGAAATTCATCCACAACTAGCAATGTAATGGGGACAATAAACAACACACATATTTGGGCAATATAACCCTTGGAATAGGAATTTGGGAAAATCGATTGTGCCTAAGGTCTTTGTTGATGTTGATTTTATGAAGGCATTGATTAAAGCATATAGCCCTATTAGTAAAGTATTCTAAAAGAAGGACAAAAGTATACTCTGTTCACTAGATTAGGAGACTTCTATTGGAGCTTTTGGCTTGGGTGGACCTATGTTATTTCCTATTGACTTAGAAAAATTCAATGAAAATTTCAAGAACCACAAGAATTTCTACACTAGTAGGACCATGTTGATATATATTCCAAAATAAAGAAAGGAATAGGGAGACATAGCAAAGAAACTAGGAGATTTTGTGCCTCTAGGACATTTCCAAAGATATCTTCAGAATATGATCTTTGGTTTCAACAAATTTTTAGGTTTAGATGGAACTATGGATGCTATTGGTGAACTCTACATCATGGCATTTAATATTTAGGATTGACACACACACATTGGGTATGACTTTGTCACTTACATAGCCAACCACATTCATGATGAGATTGTAGCAACTCAAGAGTTAACAATCAAGAATTTTAAGTTTCATAATTCTTCTCTATTGTTTCATTTGATTCTATATAAGGATGTGGGATGCATTGACCCAAGTTTCATCGAGGCCATAGAAGAATTGGGAGAAAATATACCTATATAATGATGGAAAAGGGTATGGAAAAATTCTACTGTTATTCAAATAATATTTCATTTTACAATATTTTTTCTACCCTAATTTAAATATGTTCGGGGTTGTGGTAGAAAGGGATCCTAGAATTATTAGAGAATTGATTAATCCCTCTAGATGCTATGATGAGGGAAAATAATTAGGGCATGATTGGGGGAGTATTTTATCAATTTGAAAATTGCATAGTTATCAAGGTTTTTGGGTGCCCTCAACCACCACATGTCCTCCCTAAATTTATTCCTGAAAGGTTAGGAATTGTGGAATTATTTTGGTAGTTGATTTTTAAAAATAGGGAATAGTTGGGTTGTAATGTCAAGAAGGAGACATGTTTATGAAAATGCTCCAGGATTGGGGACTTTAAAATTGGTAAAAGTGCAATTAAAGAAATTGATACATTCCTTAGAGATTATAAATTTCCAACTACTTTTGCAAGAACATATGACCCTTTTGATATTATTAGAAATGCTTTAAAACATATAAGGGGATACAACTTTTCTTTAACCAAAAGTTTATAGAAAGAGGATGTAAATGAATATTATTTGGATGATAATATATTTAGAAATAGAACAATAAAATGGAAAGTCATAATAGGTTTTGAAGAATAAATGAAGAAAATTAACCTTTCTTTTAAGGGTTTTTATTACAAAGAAGGCTGTTGGCCCAGGTTTAATAGGTGTATTGAAAATTTTGATGAAATTATAGCCCAAGTTCCAAAGGAGATAAAAAAATAAAGTCAATCCTAAATCTCCTAAACATGATGTTGAAGTAGAAGTAAGTGATCATGAAGAACAACCTAAAAACTCAGCTTGGGCTCAACAAAGAATGAAGAAATAAAATTTGGTTGAGATTCCTCAAAAGGAAAGAGAGAAAACCTTGAAAATTATGCCAAGGAGAAGCCAATACTTTAATGATGAAAGGAAAAATTTCTTGATGGCATAGATTAATGAAGATGAGAAAAGGGCAAAGAAATTAGAGCTATAGGTTAGGATGATAGATGATAGAATTATCAAAGAAAAAGAATTTATGAAAGATGAAATTTTTATAAAAATAGAAGAGTTTAAAAGCTTCTTGTTGAAATAAAATTAAAATGAATTGCCATTATAGTTAAGACTAGGTGACTCCAATGAAAGAGTAGCATAAATGATCAAAAGGCTATAGGAGTATGATCTTGAGAGTGAGAATTTAACTGTAGATGAGGCAAGAGAATTGATAAAATGAAGTGGTATGATTATATCCCAAGATGGGAAATTCATTCTTTATTCTTGTTACACCAGATGAGGATACATGAGACAACTATTTCTTTCAAAGATGTGAATCAACATGGAGAATTAAGAGGGTCTAGCTACAAAATTGATGCTTAGACTTTAGAAATATGGAGTTTGGCTCTAGAAATGCAAAGCCAACCCTCATAGAAATTAAAGAGTCCCCTAGAGGGACTATAAACTTTTGGAATGTTCATACCACATCAAATAGTCATATCTATGGGTTGATGACTTCATCGTCATTGCTAAGAAAGAATAGAATTGATGTGTTGGAGGAGCAATTGTATATAGCCTATGATAGGTGTGTTGATACAATAAGATGTTATGAAGAGGAAATGAAAAATACATATATCTTAGAATAGAGAAATCTCTAGTTAGAAGATGAAATAGGATCATTGGAAAGTACTACTAGGCATGTTACCAAAATTAAAGACAGTGGTATGAAAACAAAGGATTTTACACTAGATGCAAGGGATATGATAGGCTAGTTTGTAGCTAATGATGAGGAAGAATTAGAATAGAGAAAATAAATAGAAATTAGAACCATGAAATATTTTTTGATTCATAACATGAATTCTTTAAAAAATTCTTCAAAAAATGTACACAATAGCTACATTTTTTTATAGGGAGCTAAATATCAATGTTCTAAGGCAGTGTCATTATGATCTCCCTTATTTACAAAATGGGGTCCATACACAAAGTTTTTTGAAAACCTTGTACCCATGTTGATATAGAATAAAGTATTGCACTAGCGAGTAATTATCTCTATAAGAAAATCAATTCACAAAGTTAAGGAATTAAATCGTTTCTTCTTAGGGAAATTACACTTGATCCAAAACAAAATGAAAGAGAGTACCACACAAACTCCTAATTTTGTGCCTAGTACTGCTGATGAAAATGGAAATATAAGGGATTGTCAGGAATGGTCATCTTCCTTTGAAGACATTTTAAAGCATGCTAGATTTCTCGCATACTATAACAATGAAGAATATGTTATTGTAGTGTATGATATGATTGATTTTTTTTATAAGTTTGAGTCAGATATGGGAAAGGTAATTGTAGAAGTTAGGGCCATCACATATGCAAAATGGAACAAGTGCCTCAAGGAATTGACCATGATTAGAGATGCCACTTAGGTAGATGTTGAAACTAATATTGTCATCTAAGAGGTCATAGCTAGGATAAAAGCATTACCATTCAGGGATAGTGATTAAGCAATTCAAGTCACAACTAAGAGGAAAAAGGGACAAAATAGAAAAAAAAAATGATTGTGATAGGTTAAAGTACACACATGCTCATCTTGGAGTCACTTGAAGAGGAATTGTCACTTGCTAGTTTTTAATCGCCTCTTATTTTTGTCTGGGTAAAAAGAATTTTTGTAAAAATATCATCTTTTTATTCCTATTTTTGAATCAAATTTTGACAAGTGTCCTCCCATCTAAAGCTTTTGGCAATCCTTGTCTATAAAAAGATTCCCAAGATGTGGAGTGGGGGTCTGATTCCTATTTTCTTTTAATGTTAATGCTATTTTGAAGTCGGTCTAGTTTTTATGTCAATTATGTGTTGTTCCAATTTTGTACTCTAAGAACACAGTGGAGATTGAATGAAAATTTTGTCAAGTTCTAAGTTATGTATTAGATATGCGTATTGCTTTCAAGAAGATGAATATGAAAGGAAGTTCTAAATATCTATGTCTTTAAATTTAGTCTCCATTTCCATAAATTTGTCATTTTGAGATTCAATGAGTAAAGTTCATTTCAATTTAATGCAACTTGGATAGGTTGTGATGGGACTCAAAATTGCATTCCTATTTTAAGTACCATTGAAAAATTTGAGCCTTATAAGTACTTTTATTGCTCACTTTCTTGGCTATGATTTTGAGGCCTAAGAGGTGTTTTATATATCTAAAACCTTTCATTCAGCACATCCATGTGTCCTAGGATCATTTTCTTAACATGGTTTCTTTTGTTTTAGGCTGTACTTTATTTTGTGTCACATTTTTCCTTGTTTTGATCATTGTAGACATCATTTGTAAGAACTTTTGTATACACACTAAGATAAAGTGTCACTTTTGCATTTCAGGTTCATGAACGTTGTTTTTGAGTAAGTTGTACATGCACTATTTTTATAAAGCACCATGGGGGGGATAGGTGTTTGCTATTTTAGGGCTTCTCCCTTTGTCAAGTGAGTGTCCCTTCCATGATATTAGCCCTACATAGCATCATTGTGACTATATCTTTATAGGTGTTTGTACTTCTTCCTCTCTCATCATTCTTGGTTCATCTGCAAGAGATCTTTGGCCCACCTTCTTAGTTGCCTATCATCTCACCCCGTCTACATTAAGGGAGGGTTATGTTGTTATGTTGTTTCTCTAATACATCTATGGTTTGATGGTTTGATAGTGTGAACTATGTATTTAGTGGTTGATCCTATATACAACGCAATTACAGTGGCTGGCTACCTATGCATTTCAGTGAGCTGGATCATCTACCATATACACATGCTCGGTTCGTGCCTTCTTCTTCCATGGAGGTTCTTTAGATCAGTAGTTTTCTTCTTGATGGAAGATTTTGTGGCTTCTTTATGCTTCAGTGATGCTCTTCATGATCACTTGTTGTTCCTATTTTAGGGGACATTTCCCTAGTTAGAGGCTTCTTTTGTTCTTCACTAGGTTCTTACCTCTTTTTGGGGGAGGGTTTTTCCCACGTGGGTTTCTCTCTTTCCCCTTTTATAGAGGTTGCATCTCTTTGTATTGTACATGGGTACCTAACATGGCCTTGTTGGTGGGACCCATTTTTGCATTTCTTAGTTTTGTGAGCTTAAGGCATTTCCCTAAGTTGCACTTAAGGGGGGGTGTTAGAGTAAATAATTTATAATTTATTATTTATTCTATTACTTAAGGTTACTTAGGTAAATGCATTTAATTTATTATTTGTAGTCTAGGAGTTAGTTATATTAAGTTGTTGAAAATATGGGAGTTTGTTCTCTCCTAAGTCATACTTATCCTCTCACCTTATTCAAGGTCTTTCCACCTCATGTAGATGTATGCTTAGTTGTCACACTTATCTCCTAGCATCTTCTAGCTTGTTCTAAGAGATTCCATGAGGCCTTTATAAGTGGACTCTCTCTCATTGTATTTTTTCAACTCCTATCATCACATTCTTGCATATTGTAAATACATATTTTCTTTTGTTTGCATATTTTCTCTCTCACATCCATTTAGGGTTTTTCCCTTGATACATGCTCTTCCTTCCTTGGCTTCCCTTTGACATGTTTTTGCATGTAGGTGATCTTGGGTGTCTTTGGAGTTGGATTTCATCAACTCCAACATATAGTTGTGAATGGGTATGGTGGAGATAAAATTAGATAGTTTCTGAAGGATGTTGTAGTTGTTAATGGCTACACTAGAGGGGTGGTTGTGGATTTAATCTTTGAATTCCACAAGAAGCAAAGGGCAATTAAGGTACTTCCATAGCATGTAGCACTTGGATTTTAAATGATTAAATCTTCTAGCGTCACACATAATGGGAGATGTAAAACTTAAACATAAATGTAATTCTTCAAGATATATGTACTCTTCCATTGATTTTCTAACATCTGCCCCTCCCATTTGAAGCTTTTTGTAATCCTAATCTATTCAAGGATTCTCAAGATATGGAGAAAAGGATGGAATTTTTGAAGTCATATATGCAAGATAGCATTATCAAGATCTCTTAGGAGTCCTTCAAGCTTTTCTTGGCACATCGCTTTATTTGACAGTAATTCTAAATGAATGTTGTTCAATGACCTTTGATATTTGAATGAAGGAACAATCTTAGAACCCTTATTGTGTTTTCTTGTTGCTTAATTTTCTAATTTGATAGAATTTCTTGAGATTTACTCTTTGAATCCCTGGATTCTATCTCAATGTTAGCTATAAGTGAGATTTGATTGTTTATGTAGGTTACAAGTCAAGATACTATGCCTTCCTTCAAGTTGTGACATTGTCAATGTTAGCATTCCCTTTAACATCTTGTTTGAATCGTATCCTTCTTGTGAAATATTTATATGTGAATGATTCTTTGCAATATTGAGTTCTTGTTAGTTGTCCATAATTCTTTCATTGAGGCAGGCCAAAACTACTTTCATCCTACCATTTGGTGTATCACCCCACTTTACTTTTTTAGCATTTAATTTCCAAGCAATACTTCTATCTATTAGTGTAGTTTTTTATTTTTTCTATTTTGCTAGGTTTTTCCTACACTTTTAATAATCTTTCTTAGGTTAATAAAGCATATCTTATTAGGTAAATGGTTGTGAGGTGTCACCTTCCTACATGTGAGCATCCATTAGCTATCTTGAGAAGATACTTTGCTATCTTTAGTCCGATAGATGATTTCTCCTAATTGGTTGGTGTTGTCACCTCCTCCCTCTTCCTATCCTATATAAGCATGCTACCTGGCTTGTATTTGCATCTCTTGTTTTTGCATCCTCTTAATGCTATTTTGCTTCTAGCATTTGCATTACTCTCTTGGAGACTAACTCTATGATGCTATTTTGATTTTGTATCATTTGCATTCATAGTTTAGATATTTATTCTTTGCACTAGTTTTCTAGGTTATTAATCTTATTAGATTCTAACATGGTATCAGAGCTTTTCTATGTACAAGAGTAGATTTTAGTTTCCTTATTTGAGAGATTCGAGGGGGGGGGTTAATAAACTTTTTTGTAGTTTTTTGAAAAATGAAGTATGCTCTTCTCTTGCATCTTTGGATGATCCTGAGAATTAGAAAAGTTTTGACAAAAATGATTTTTTTCTGGGGTTTTAATCTCAAATCTAACAACCAACTTGCATATTTGGAGTTTTCAATCAGTTTTACAGGTTTCGACATGCCATTGATGGACTTAAGAATCTAATCTAGCATTTGCATGTCATATTTTGGTTGCTGGGGTCTTTTTTTGATTTTTGGAACCATTTTTTACTGTTAAAGGCGTCTGATTTACACTACAACAACATCTTTTGTACATCAGCAAGAAAAATGCTTTCTAGTTTTGTTTGCAGCCCCGAAAAACCATCTGGTTATCTTTTAGATTTTGCATGCAAGCTGTATATTTTGCAGAATCGAGCATGCAAAGCTACAGCAATACCCCTCTCCATTGTCAGTCGCAAATTTGAATGTAATTTTCAAATGTCTCATTCTTGCTCATACGGACTCCGATTTTGATGATTCTTGTTATGAACTTGGCTATTTTTTTGTTCTCTATCCACTAGTGGAGTTGTTTTTTGATTTTCATACATGAATTCTTTAGAAGTTGTAGATTCTCAGCCGTGACTGTGTACAGTTCTCATTTTGGAAACTTCGGAGGATCATAACTTTCTCATACGACCTTGTATCGAGGCAATTCTTTTTTTGAAAGTGCATGATTTTTTGAGTACATCGTAGTGGTGTTATTTGTTTCCTTGATTATTGTGCCCAAGTTTCACTTTTAGCATATGCTCTTCATGAGGAGGCCTTGTCAATTTTTCTTCCGTAACTTGAACATACCGACGTATTTTTTTGATCTAAAAAATGTGTTAGAAAGCTGGTTCTAAGATAGAGATGATGGTATAGGTCTTTTTCATTTTTGCTATAGTTTGGTTGCCTATTTTGGCAGTCAAAGCTAGATGTTCTATTTTACCTTTCAGGAGCCATATCTCGCTCATTCAGACTCTTTTCTGGGCTCGCCAAAGATCGTTGGAAAGCTAATTCTATGAGTTATTTAGTTGCAGAGGTCTTTTATCTAGATTTTGATCTAGGTTCTTTCTCCTTCGAGTTTTGCACTTTTGCACTCTGGCAGATTACTTGGATTCTACAGGTCCTGGAATCTCTTCTTCTATTCTTTTGGCTCACTCTTCTTTCTGACTTCTGAGCATTGTATGCTTCTATTCTGTTGCATTCCTTTTTTTGTAAATGCACTGAGATAAAGTGCCTTCTTTTTCATATCTGGGATCTTGTACACCTTGTGTTTGTTTATACTCGCACTCAGTTATAAAATGCCATGGGGGGTCATGATGTTTTGCCATTTTGTGCTCATCCACCTTTGTCAAATGAATTTTTCCTCCATGACATTAGCCCATACAATGTGTTGGTGACATCACCCTTTATCTTATGCTTGTACTTCTATTGCACTGTTGGTGTTCCTGATTCTTCTTCTTGCAAATGTTTTTGGCATTGCATTTTAGTGTTCCTGTCACTCCTCTCCTTGTTCAACATTATGGGGGGATTCACCTATTGGCTTTATTGCTTCCTTGGTTTGGTTGAGTGATCTACGTATTTAGTTTTTTTTCCTATGTACTAGGCGAATACAGTGGCTAGGTACCTATGCATTTCGGTGAGATGGTTCATCTACTATATAGACACTCATTCATTCCTACTTTTGGACGTCACCTCTTCGATTGATCAGATCTTCAGACTTTGTCTTCTCTACCTAGTCATGCACTATTTTAGTGGGGGTTCCAGCAGTTTCTTTTGACAGTGTTTGCAACTTCATGCTTCAAAGAGGCTTCATGCGCTTTCTTGTTCCTTTCTTTGGGACATTTCCTAGATTGGAGGCTTAGTTTTCTTCATCTAGTTCTTTTTCTTGTATTGGGTACCTGATCACGCCTTGTTGCCGAGACCCATTTTCCTGCTTTCATAGCTTTGCTAGGTTAGCATCCACCTAAGCTTTGCTTATGGGGGGGAAGGGGGGGGGGGGGGGGGGGGGTTGTTAGTGTAGTTTTTTATTTTTCCTATTTTGCTAGGTTTTTCCTACACTTTTAATAATCTCGCTTAGGTTAATAAAGCATGTCTTATTAGGTGAATGGTTGTGAGGTATCACCTTCCTACATGTGAGCATCCATTAGCTATCTTGGGAAGATACTTTGCTATATTTATTTCGATAGATGGTTCCTCCTCATTGGTTGGTGTTGCCACCTCCTCCCTCTTCCTAGCCTATATAAGCATGCTACCTGGCTTGTATTTGCATCTCTTATTTTTGCATCTTCTTAATGCTATTTCGCTTCTAGCATTTTCATTACTCTCTTGGAGACTAACTCTATGATGCTATTTTGATTTTGTATCATTTGCATTCATAGTTTAGATATTTATTCTTTGCACTAGTTTTCTGGGTTATTAATCTTATCAGATTCTAACACTATCCCTTTTCCCCCTCAAGTTTATTTTCCTATTTGAAGAAGTAAATCAGTGAAAAATAAAGAGGAGCTTGCCTATAACCTAAAGATTTTCTCCTAACTTAGGTACTTCCCATTGCCTAGGAGCGTTTCCATGTTACTCAAAGTTGAATGAGTTAGAATCCAATCATAAGTGTATTTTTTAGAGATAACAATTCTGGCACACCTACTGGGAGTAAGGGGAAAAGTGTTTTCTACATTTTCTCAATTATTTTCTTGCTATTTTTGGTGTGTACAATAGTAAATCAACTTTTGTAGAGGCATAGAATATACACACCTGGTGACTCTAACTACGGAAAGAGACGAGTGCATATGATTTATGAGAAAAGTCTAGACAAGAAGCACCTTTGCATGTTTTGAATATAGAGAACTATCCCCACCTAGGAGGAATGGTAGAATAACTAAAAGAATTCAAGATACCCTCATTCAAATAAGAAGTTCCTAATGTACCCTCCACCATCAAGTACTATTATTGTTCTGAGGCAAGTCATTGTCCCAAGAAGAAGAATCTTTCAAGTACCAATGGTAAGATAGTTTTCTTTTTCTCCTTTCAACCAAGGGAGTCCATTAATATTTTCTTAGAATCGTGATATTCTCCTAGCTACACTAGAAATTTTACCAAACTTCATTGGAGAGGGCCAAAAAATAGCATTTGAGCATATTAGAGGCATTGCTACACTATGTAATATGCATCATATCACAAAAGAAGATGTTTTTTGTGAAATTTCTTGCAACCTCACTCAAATGGAAAGCTCTAAAATGGTTTCAAAGCCTTGTTTTAGGCTCAATCACTTCATGGGATGTGTTGGGAGATGTCCTAATAAAACACTTTGAAGACAAGTTAGAATTTCTATCTCTATTTGAGCAACTCATGACCATCAAAAAGCCTCCTCATAAGAAAATGATGGAATTTAATTACATATTTCAAAGAACATGGAGTAGAATACCAATTTAGGTAAGGCTTTCAAAAGAGCATGCTTTTTTGTACTATTTAAGAAGCTTGAATAGTTATATCTCTGTTATGATACAATCTATGGGAGGTTACTCATTACCACAAGGTTATGACATAGCCATAAGAGCCAAGAATAATATTTATTCAAATGGGTAAAATTACTCCTAGGCCTCCAATGCATATATATCCAAATATCCAACCTAATGCACCTCCAACTATATCACCTTTTAACTCATTACCAACCACTACATGCAAAGCAATTATAACTAGAGGTCCTTCATTAGAACTATAGGAGCTAATAGATAGCTAGAAAAGAATGGAAAGTCTCATGCAAAGCCTTAAAAATGTGGTGGTGAATATTAAAAATGGAGGACACCAGGCCAGACAACATCCCAACCTCAAGATCAAACTCCAAACCAACTTGCTCAGTAGTACTTTTAGAGTCAATACTAGCCTAATAGGAAAAACTACCTTATAATCCAAGTCCTCTAAATACTACCCCTCCTTCAAATACTACCAGAGATATGGTTCCTACTCAAAATAACTTAACAATATAATACAAGTGGTGTTACCCTTGTAATCAACAATATAATCAGGCTACATGCTCCAATGGAATGATGAATCAAGCCTTAATTGTTCAAGGTGCTTCTAGATCACAACCTACATTAGATGTTGATGTTGAGAGGCAACCAAAGGTTTCCCTTATGGATACTAAATTCATGAACTGGCGAGTGGAAGAACACTATGGTGTGAATAGAGATAATATCACAAGTGATGTCTGCACTAGAGAAAATGAGAGAGCCCTAGAAAATGATGTAGGGACAAGCAAAAATGTACCAACTCAAGATCCATCCTCAGTTCAAGTAAGGAAAGAATGACAAAGAAGTACTCCCGTTGTCACTCAAGAACATCCCCAACAACCAATACACCCTGTTGTTCCAAAATTTCAAACAAGGGTGAATGCTACTACACCATTTAACATTGTAGATAATATGAAAAGGATGACTATCAGCATGTCCATGTGGGATTCCCTATCCATTCCAAGCTAAGCTAGCTTGTTGAGAAAAGCTTTGATAATATATTTCCTAGGACAAGTTGTTGATGAGTCTTCGAAGGCTATATTTAGAAATCAAGGAGCTGATAATCAAGATGCTTCACCCCTGTGAGCATCACCTAGATCCAATGAGTGCTAAATGTTCCATTTATTCTCATGAGAGATGGATTCATGTTGAATCACTACTCATAAAACATGGGTCAATGAGTTTGACTCAAAATCACACAATTAAATCCTAATAAAAATATCATTAAAAAAGAAGAAGTCAAACCCAAGGTGAGGGTGTTAAGCCTCCTCCATTTTATGTTTCATTAATTAGAGGAACAATTTGGTGAATAATTTTTTGGTGGATAGTGGGCTACAAGCTTTTTCATGCCCAAGAAGATAGCAAACCAACTAGGTTAAAATATGAACTTAGAAAAGGGTGTGGTCCAATTAGATGGTTCATGTGTAAACACCTTACATATCATAAATAATGCAAGCCTAACACTCCATGCATGTCCTACTTTTTCTATTCCCCAAGACATCTTTGTGATAGATTTTCTTGCATATTTTCCATTTTCTTATCAAGAGAATTCACACCCAATATAGGAGGCTATCTATTAGCAAATTGATTGCATATGCTATTTAGGACCAAATATGGAGAAAAAGTAATAATAAGGTTTTAGTTACTTGCTAAAGACCACATTGAACCTTACACACCCAATGTGATCAATACTAGTTGTATTGCACTTGATCAAAGGGAAGATCTTGTCACCCAAGATACAAATACTAAAGTTGATGGTGTTGGATACAATTGATTAATTGTGTATTGTCTTTGATATTACACAAATTTCATATCATTATCAATCAGTATATACTGAGCTCACTTGGGCAGTGAATATAGTTTTTTGTGTCTACCAAGTGTTCCTATGATTGCCTAGTTTAGAAGGCAATGTCTATCGAGTTCACTCGGGCATCAAAAGAAAGTATGTAGAAAATGAGTTTTATCCAATCTCACTTAGTTAATGAAGAAAATTTGGATGGAATTAGTGCTAACGAAGCTCATTTAGCTGCTAAAGGATTTTCACAAGTTTGCAATGTTAATTGAGCTTCTGTTGGTTAACATAGGAAATCACTTCTGAATTTGTTTCTATTGAGTTGGGTTGGCTAACAAAAGATTTTCTTATTTTGGCATATTAAGCTTAATTGATTTATCTATTGGTTCTAGTCAACTGAGATGATGATTATTAATTATTCTAAGTTATATTTGAGATGACTTGACAATATGAAAGATATAAACATAAGGTCAAGTTGTGATTTCAAATTGTGCAAGTGAAGATGTGATGAATGTATTGAAGATTTAATGATGAAAAGAGGAAGCAAATTTGAAGGATAAGTAGAATATCCTTATGGAGCAGAAAAGCTATATTTTTTCAAGAAGGATCAAGTACAAGCCAAAATAGAGATATGTAATCAGCAAATTAGTTGCAGTCAAGTCAAGTCATCTCATTTTTACTATTTAACCATTGTAGTAATGATCTAAATCTCTTAACAGAGTTGGCTTAATAGTTATAGGTACATCCTCTAACAAGGTGGTAGTTCTATTGAATTGTCTAAAAGAACTCTAACAAGGCCACTCCTAACAAGGTGATTAAATCCTCTAATAGAGATACACCTAATAGTGTGTTCTATAACGTTTAACAACATTGGCTCCTAATAGGGCTCACTTCAGAGGAGTGAAAATATTAACTAGTTGTAGTTGGTGGTTTTTCCCAAATTGAGTTTCCACATTAAATCCTAGTGTCAAATGTGTTCATGTTATCTTTATTTATGTGTTTCCAACTAAGTTAAAGTAATGGTAATCATAGTTAACATCTAAATTTTTCATGCTAAGCATTTACCAAGAACTTTTAGTAATCATAGAGTTACAACAGTTTATGTATGTTTACTGAGCATTAGTAGTATTTAGTTTTCATATTGTAGTTTTGTACTGACATCTAAGGGATATGGGACTTATTTTAGTAGTAACTGATTCACCTCTCCCCTCTTACTTACTCCTCTTATATTTCCAACAATTGGTATCAGATATTTTTGTGCTTGCAAAAATGGTTTCAAGGACCTAAGCTAAACATAACGGGATGTCTTACAGAAAAGAGATCCCCAAGCTAAACATAGATAATTTTGTAGCATTCAAGGACTTATGAGGTTACACTTGACTACCATCAGTGAATCAAGATGCAAATATCTTGATACTGAATACAAGACTCCCACTAGAAAATTATTTGTTGAAGATATTGCTAAAAAGAAGAACCATAATATTATGATTATTGATATTGCATCTGCTCTTAGTTATGTTGAATTTGATGAAGTTAAAGACTACAAGACAGCTTATGAAATGTGGATCAAGCTAAAAGGCATATATGGAGGAGATGATAATGTAAGAATAGCTAAGGCTAAAAGTCTTAGAGGTCACTTTGATTAGATGAAAATGAGAGAAGATGAGAACATTGCAAAATATGTGGAAAGGATCAAAGCAAGTGTAAGTGCAATCAAAGCATCTAGAGGAGACATTGAAGAGAAAATAGTTGTAAGAAAGGTACTTAGAAATCTTCTTCCTATTTAGCCAATTAGAATATCTTCTATTCAAGAAATGAGATGTGATCCAAATAATGAAATATCTTTGGATGCTCTAGTTGGAAGATTGACAACTTTTAAGTTAAATAACTTTGATAACTATGTTCCTAGTTCAAAGGTCATTGAATATGCTTTTAAAGCTAAAATCTCAATCAAAGAAAAGGGTAAGAAATCAAAGTCCAATCAATCAGGAAGGAAAGAAGAAAAATCAAAAGAAATTTCAAATAGTGATCTTGAAGTTGTTGAAGCCCTACTTGCAAGGAAGTATTCCAAAGGTAGGGGAAAGTACAAAGGTAAAGTCCCTCTAATCTATTTTTCTTGTGAAGAAGTTGGTAACATTGCTACAAGGTGTCCAAATAAAGAAATCAAAGATGAAAAGAAAAATATTAAGCATAAAGATAAGAAGGATTCCAAGAACTACAAGGACAAAGATAAGAAATATTTTTTTATAGCTAAATATTTTGGTAATAATGAAGATGAAATGGTATATATATTGCTATGAAAGATGAAACTAATGATGAAGGAGATAAGATGGCACTTATCTCTCATGTTAGAAAAAATGATATATGGATTATTGATAGTGTCTATTCACATCATATGACTCAAGAAAAACAAAATTTGAGCACATGGAATATTATGATAGAGGTAGTGTGAGATTTAGAAATAATGAACCTTGTAACATAAAAAGAAAATGATGTATTTCATTGACTAAAGAACTTTTATGTAGCAATGTTTATTGGGTTGAAGGACTAAAGCATAATCTACTAAGTGTGGCATAGTTGAATAACATTGAATTCAAAGTAGAATTCATGAATGGACAGGCCAAACTATTAGATGGAAAAGGAGATCTATTTTTATCTGGAAAGTAAACAAAAGGTAGTCTATTTTATCTTGATCTTAGTGATTGTTCATATTTTATTGCTCAAGTAGAATAAAGCTAGTTATGGGAAAAATGGCTATGTCATGTAAACTTTGATATTCTTGTTAAGATAAGAAAATAGAGAAGTGTAAGAAGTATTCCTAGTTTGAAGAAACCTTATATGGGTTTATGTAAGAATTGCCAAATTAGTAAGATGGGAAAGACTAGTTTCAAAAGAAAAAACTATCATTCATAAGAAGTGTTAGAAATTGTTCATATAGACCTATGTGGACCTATTGGAATAGAGAGTTATAGTGGAGAAAAGTTTTTCATTCTTTTTGTTGATGACTATTCTAGAATGATGACTATAATGTATCTAAAAGAAAAATTAGAAGCCTTCCAAAAGTTCAAGTGGTATCTGGCAAGAGTAGAAAAAGAAACTAGAAAGAGGTTGAAATGTTTAAGATTAGATAGAGATTTTGAATTCATCTCCAATGAATTCAATAATTTTTGCATTGAAAGAGGAATTAAAAGACAAGTATTAGCCCCTGGTACACCACAAAAGAATGGTATAACTGAAAGAAGAAATAGATCTATCATAGATTGTGCAAGAACCCTAGTGATTGAAAATAATGTTGCTCTCAAATACTAGAAGAAAGCTATGGTATGGCTAAAAACCTAATGCAAGTTACTTAAAAGTATTTGGTAGCAAACGTTATATCTTGAAAGAGTGTAGAAAAGAAAAAATTGATGTAAAAGGCGATGAAGGAATATTTTTGGGATACTCCTATAGAAGTAAATCATACAAATGTTTGAATTTTTCTACACATAAAATAATAGAAAGTACATATGTTAGAATTGATGAGTTTGTAGAAAAGAGTGAAGAATAAAGTAGAAAAGAGCCAAAGGATTATAGAAGATTTGTTTACTATGAACCTGATGCCCTACCAAATATATCTGAAAGAAAGGAGGCTTTATCTCTCAAGTCCTCAAAATCTTCAATAGTTACTGAGTTGCAAACAGTACAACCCAAGTCATAGTTAGAGGCTATTGAGCTAGTTCAAATAGAGTCTAATGGATTTGAGTCATAGACAGTGGAACCCAAGCTTGATACTAAAGTTCATGATGAAGATAGTGGAACTCATTCAAAACCCAAAGAGTTTGATTTAGCAAGATATGTCATAAGGCATCATGCACCTAAGCATATCATTAGAGACAAATATGATGGAATAATGAGAAGAATCAAATTAAAAGGTACATGTTTACTTACTAAATTTGAACCTAGAAATGTTAAAGATGCTCTAAAAAATGAAATTTGGATTGAAGCAATGAATGAAGAGATAGAATAGATAGAAAAGAACAAAACTTAGACTCTTCTTCCTAAAACCAAAGATAAAAATGTAATTGGTACAAAGTGGGTGTCCGGAAATAAGATGAATGAAGATGGAAAAGTTTCATGAAACAAGGAAATATTTGTATGTAAAGTTTATTCTCAAGAAGAAGGTATTGATTATGGCGAGACTTTTTCTCTTTTAGCAAGATTAGAAGGTGTTGGAACTTTACTAGCATATGCAACAAATAGAGGATTTAAAGTATATCAAATGGATGTTAAATCTACATTCTTGATTGGAAATCTTGATGAGGAAGTCTATATTGAACAACCAAAAGGTTTTGTAAATCCTAGCAAAAGAGACACGGTTTGCAAGTTACACAAACCATTATATGGTCTCCAGCAATCTTCTAGAGCTTGGTATGAAAGACTTCATAATTACTTGGTATAGATTGTCTTTCAAAGACAAAATGACAATAGTAGTCTATATATCAAGGAAGGACTAGACAAGAAGATTGTGTTAGCAAAATTATTTGTTGATGATACTCTATTTATAGGAAATGATGACTTGTACAAATAATTTTTAGAAGAAATAAGTAAAGAATTTGAGATGTCCATGTCTAGTGAGATGAAATTCTTTGTTGGGCTGTAGATATAGTAGAACTAATGGTATCTATATCACTCAATCTAAGTATATCAAGGAGATATTGAAGAAGTTTGGAATGGAAGATTGAAGACCAATTGGAACCCATATGTCTAATATATACAATTAGAAAATTGTAGTATGTAGTATATGCAAGGCCTAATATTGCTCAAGCAGTTGGAATGGTGGTAAGATTCTCATTGAATCCTAGAGAAAATCACATGATGGCAATTAAGAGAATCGTGAGATTTCTAAAAGGTACTAAAGACTATGGCTTATGGTATAAACTTGGAGGAAATTTGGACTTGAAAGTATTTACTCATGTTGATTGGGTAGGAAGTCTTGATGATAGAAAAAGCATTAGTGGTGGAGCAATCTTTCTTGGTAAAAGACTAGAGTCTTGGAAAAGCAAGAAACAAAATTGCCCTTCTCAATCCACAACAAAGGTAGAATATATAGTAGTAGCAGTTAATTGTTCTAACATTGTTTAGTTCAAACAATTTTTGGAAGGAATGACGATAGAGATCAAGAATCCAATAGTCATATACCGTAATAACAATAGTGCAATCAATATATCAAAGAATCCAATGATGCATACCAAAATAAAGCACATTGCTATAAAATGTCATTTTTTAAGAGAGTTGTTGCAAGATAAAGAAGTCTAATTGGAATATGTGAATACAAAAGAATATATTGTAGACATATTCACCAAGCTATTAGTTAAAGATGCATTTTTGTATCTAAGAGGTAAGTTAAGGGTCATTCCCCTATCTGAAGCTCGCTAAAATAAAATTTTAGTGATGGATCAACAAGAAATAAGTTGAAGATAGATCAGCTGGTGCAAAATTGACAGGGGCATATTGCAAATGAATTAGTACTTAAGGTACATTGATATTAACAAAGTTTTTGTCTTTGGCATGTGTTGTCAAAGAGGGAGAAGTTTACTATCATATCTCATAGAAATTTTTGTTATTTCAAACAAGGAGAAGTTTTCTGTAAGAGGGAGAAAGTTTTGTAAATCAACTTGATAGAAGTTGTTATAGAGAAAGGAATAATCCAATGAAAGGAAGAGCTCATAATGAGAGAAGGGGTTCTCAAGAATAAATCCAAAATTTCATTGTGTTATGACACATTGTGTTTCCATCAATGCCAAAGAGGGAGATTGTTGGATATAATTGATTAATTGTGTATTGTCCTTGATGTTACACAAATTTTGTATCATTATCAATTAGTATATGTCAAGCTCACTCAAGCAATGAAGATAGTTTTCTATTTCTACTGAGCTTTCCTATGATTGCCTAGTTCAAAAGGCAATGTCTATCGAGTTCAATCAGGTGTCAAAGGAAAGTATGCAAAAAATGAGAGTTAAGTGAACTCACTCAGTTAATGAAGAAAAATTGGATAGAACCAGTGCTAACTGACCTCACTTGGTTACCAAAGGATTTTTGCAAATTTTCAGTGTTAACCAAGCTTCTATTGGTTAATACAAGAAATTTCTTCTAAGTTAGTTTCTACCAACCTGGGTCGGCTAATGAAGGATTTTCTTATTTTGACATATTAAGCTTAATTGATTTATCTATTGGTTCTAGCCAACTAAGGTGATGAATATTAATTATTCTAAGTTGTATTTGAGGTGACTTGACAATATGAAAGATATAAGGTCAAGTTGTGGTTTCAAAGTATGCAAGTGATGATGTGATGAATGAAATGAAGATTTAATGATGAAGAGAGGAAGAAAATTTGAAGGAGAAGTAGAATATCCTTGTGGAAAAGAAAAGCCATATTTGATTAGGAAGGATCAAGTACAAGCTAGAATAGAGATCTGTAATTAGAAAACTAAATGCATTCAAATTAGGTCATCTCATTAATACTCTCTAACCATTGTAGCAATGATCTAAATCTCTTAATAAAGTTCGCTTAAAAGCTATTTGCAAATCCTCTAATAAGGTGGTAGTTCTATTGAATTGTCTAAAAGGCCTCTAACAAGTCCACTCCTAATAGGGTGATTAAATCCTCTAATAGGGTCACACCTAATAGTGTATTTTGTGACCTTTAACAGGGTTGAGTCCTAATAGGGCTCACTTTAGAAGAGTGGAAATAGTAACTAGTTGCAATTGGTGGTTTTTCTCAAATTGGGTTTCCACATTAAATCCTAGTGTCAAATGTGTTCATGTTATTTTTCTGTATGTGTTTCCAACTAAGTTAAAGTAAGGGTAATCATAGTTAACATCTAAGGTTTGCATGCTAAGCATTTACTAGGCACTTTCAATAATCACAAAGCTACAACAGTTTATGTATTTTTACTGAGCATCAACACTATTTAGTTTTTGTATTGTGTTTTTCTACTAACATCTAAGGGATTTGAGATTTATTTTAGTAGTGACTGATTCACCCCTACCCTCTGAGTTACTTTTCTTATATTTCTAGTAGATGGTATCCCTGATGTATTATTAGATGAGCGAGAAATAGAAAACTCCCCAAGAAATGAGACCAATGACATTAGCATTGAAGATATTATAGATGTTGGTCTAGGGAATTATGTCTTCCAAGAAGCTAGGCTAGTAATGCTAAAGCTTATCATGGATAATATTGATCTTGACGAGAAAAAAAATAAAGTATGGGAGTTATATTTTGATAGCTCTAGGAGCAAGAATAGCTTAGGTGGGGGAGCAATATTGGTCTCACCTAATGAAGATAAATATTATGCAACTTTTTAGTTTAGTTTTACATGCATGAACAATATAACTTAAAATGAGGTGATAATTCAAGGATTAGAATGGGCCACGATAAGAGCTTTCAAATGCATAAAGGTGTATGGGGATAATGAGTTAGTTCTTAACCAAGTGAGAGGGTTGCACATGACCAAAAATGATAAGCTAAAAAGCTATAAACAAAGAGTTTGGGACCAAATTGAAGGCTTTGATTCTTTTAACATAGTTTCTATCCCTAGGAAATTAAATTAGCATGCTGATAGGTTAGCTGCTATAGGGGCACAATTTGATATAGTTGATAACATTGGAAGAAAAGATGTATAAAAACATATCAAAGTTGTGGTTAGGCCCTCCATACTAGATAATGATGTCAATTGTCAAGTCTTTAATAGTGATGAAAAAATCTTGAACTTTCTTCTTGGGAAGACTTCCATTCAGTATTTAACCAATGAAAAGTGTAGGAATAATATGGTGGTCAAGTTATACAAGTAAGATCTAATAAACTGCACAATGGGTTGGTCACTCTAGAGTCTATCTTCAACACTGATGAACAATTTAAGAAGAATAAGATTATCTTGGTAGTTAAGAAAGATCATTATGAAGATCTTGAGATTTTAGAGGGAAAGAAATTAAATTTTGGAAAAATAATTCTTGCTAAAGAAAGGCAATCTTATGTCCAACTCTTCCAAGAATATAATGATGTTTTTTCTTGGGGATATGTTGATATCAAAGGATTTGATCCACTCCTCACCCAACATATAATTGAGTTGGAATCCATTTCCAAACCCATAAGGAAAAGGAAAAGGTGGATTAATCCAAAGCTATAACTCTTGATGCAAAAGGAGGTTTTCAAGCTTATTGAGAGTGGAATAATATTCCATATCAAACACACCAGTTGGGTCTCAAATCTACTTTCTATTAGAAAACAAACTAGAGAGCTAAGGTTGTTTGTTGACTTTAGAGATCTAAATAGGGTATCTTTGAAGGACTATTATTCTTTACCATCTATGGATAAAATGCTCCAATATGTTTCAGGTACAGAAAGGTTTTCACTCCTCAATGGATATTCTAGCTATAATCAGGCTCTAGTTAAAAATAATGACCAGTTCAAAACTACATTCCACACCAAATAGGGCACCATGGCTTATAAGAGGATGCCTTTTGCCTGGTGTTGTATAGGAGCAACTTTCCAAAAGGCCATGGAGATGGCTTTCAACAATTTGATATACAAATTTCTCCTCATCTATTTTGAAGCTATCACTTTTTTCTCCAAGCATGTTGAAGATCACATTGAACATCTTCAAAAAATCCTAGAAAGGTGTAGAGAGTTTGGTATATCTCTCAATCCAAAGAAGTGTGTGTTTTCTATCCATGAGGGGAAGCTATTGGGATATTTTGTATCCAAGCAAGGCATCACCATTGATCCTGAAAGGGTTGAAACCATCCTAGAATTTCCATTGCCATATCATAAGAAGAGATTATGAACTTTCATTGGGAGAATCAACTTTGTTAGACGCCTTATTCTAGATATTGCTAACTTGTTGAAGCCATTGTCCTCAATGCTTAAGAAGAATATCATTTTTAGCTAGTCAAAAGAATCCAATCATAGTTTTGAGGAGATAAAGGAAGCATTATCTATTGCTCCTACTTTGGTAAATCCTAACTTTTCAAAATATTTCACCTTGTATGCATATGGTAGTGTGGATACAATTTCTACAATATTTGCTCAAAAAAATGATCAAGATATAGAATAGGTTGTTACTTTCTTTAGTAAAGAATTAGAAAATTATCAGTAGAGATATAGCTTCATTGAGAAGCTTGTTCTTGTGGTGGTGAAAAGCTTAAAGAAGTTCAAAAATTTGGTATCTAGTAATAGGATTCATCTTATGGTGGCCCATCCTAGTGTGAAAGAGTTCTTGTTAAGTAAGGACCTCAATAAGAAAAGAGATAATTGGATAACTAGGGTCATGGAATATGTTGTGGACACTTTAGTGACCAAACTTGTCAAAGGGAAAGGCTTATGTGAGTAGTTAGCCGATGGAAGAACTCAAGATACATATGACATAATAGAATCTATCCTAACCAATCAAGATGTTCCCTAGCAAGCTCAACAATAAAACTAGCTACAAGATATGACATAGTTTTTATAGACTGGAGAATGTCCCACTTCACTTAATAGGGCCAAAAGGAGATATTTTAGACTATAATTTGTACCCTACATGTTAGTGGATGGCCTTTTGTTTAGAAAGGATATGAATGGAATTCTCTTTAGATGTATTGACAATGACAATACTAGCAAGCTTTTGGAGCAATTTCATGATGTAGGAGGTCACTTTTCTCCAAAGACAACAACATATAAAATCATGAGTGATGCAGGATCATCTTGGATTTACTTAGTGACTACTTTGGAGTTCATGGGAGGAGGCTTAGTAGTTTCTTTGGAGGGTTTTTGTACTGGTACTTGGTCAAAGAAGGATTGGAGCTTGGCATGGTCTTGGAGCTTAGCATGGTCTTGGAGCTTGGCATGGTCTTGGTTGCTTGGCATAGTCTTGGTTACTCGACATGGTCTTTGGTTGCTCGGCATGGTCTTGGAGGAGTTTGGCCTTGCTTAGGAATTTGGTGCTTGTTGCAGGCCAAATAAATAATTTTCTATAATGAAATAAAGGATGAAAATTTTATGATTGAAGAGGGCCTATATTTCTAACTATGGTTTGAAGCACGAGTTCTAATTCATCCAGAGCTAGGAGATATTATGATTTTACTAAGACATTGATTTTGGGAATTTAATTATAGTAGGAGGCCAACTTGTGGCATTTAATTTATGTATTTGTATTTAATTTGTGTCCTAGGAAGACTTGTGGCTTATATTGGTATAAGTAGGGGTTGGGGGGGAGTCTTTAGGCATTAATCATCCATTGTGGAGAAAAGGAGGAGCTTGGGAGAATGAATTTTGAGAAGGGCTAGTAGCTGTGGCTTGGAAAACAAGGAGAATGCTTGGTGGGCTTGTGAGCTCAAGTTGAGATCTTCCTTGGAGGTTTCTACTAGAGTGTGGATCTAGACTAGCTAGGGTTTGGGTTTGGATCTTGAGGTATCTTGCAAAACTATTACTTTCTTTGTATCTGGCCATAACTGGGAAGGCCTATAGCCTAGCACATTGCATGTAATAAATTATATTTTATGAATATATTATTGTGATTTGGTATTATATCTTGCATTATTTCTCCTTGTTCTTTTGTTTATGCTACGTGGTTGTATTGCATTGCATCAATGAGTCCTAGATATTATTGGCCCAACCTACTTAAGGATGCTCATGCCTAGGAAAGAAAGTGCAAGCAATATGCATATTATGGGAAGGAAAGGCTAGCTACTTTATCGCTACATCCTATTTTTATTGAACAACCATTCATGAAGTGGAGTAAAGATTATGTGGGCCCCATTAATCCAAATTCTAGTGCTGGCCACAAATGGATTCTAACTGCCATAGCCTATTTCACACGTTGGATAGAGGTAGTAGTTCTGAAAGAGGCCAACGACACTTCTATTCTAAACTTCTATGATGGTCTTATCTATAGATTTGGAGTTCTTGACTTCGTTAGATCTGACAATACCTTGGCATTTGTGGAAATAAGAAGAACTGAATTGGCATTGATGAATGGAGTATATCTCATTACTTCATAAAATTATTATCCCCATGGTAATGGTCTAGCTAAGAGTATCAACAAGAACCCATTGAGGATATTGAAGAGGACCTTGACAAACAATAAGTAGGGTTGGCATTCAAAGTTAAGATCAGCTTTGTGGCTTGATAGAATCACTCCCAAGAGGATTCTAGGTAACTCACCCTATGTTCTTGTGTATGGGAAGCAATCTAAACTACTTGTTTTTGTAGAGTTCCCATCATTTGAACTTTTTAATAACTTGATGTTGTTTGAGTATGATAATCCTCTAAAGATGAGGTATGCCAAGTTTTTGGAGCTTGAGGAAGAAAGGAGTAAATCCTTACAAACAATGGAACACTAGTCAATGTAAACCAAGAGGGTATTAAACAAGAGGTCTAATCTTAGGTTATTGAAGGAAGGAGACCTAGTTTTTTGGTGGGATGTTCTTAAAAGAAGACTGGGCCATCATAATAAGTTGATAGTATGTGGACTATCCAATTCATCATCTCAGAATGCAAGGAACCCAATGCATACCATATAGCTACTATGGAAGGAGAAGTCTTACCCATCTCTATGAATGGGATACATCTCGAGCTCTATTTTGAGGTATGATCTACCTATGTATCCTATATACTCTATATATATTCCCTAATTTCATCTTTCCCAAGTGTAGTCCAACATGAGTGTGCTTAGTTGTAGTCTTCCCTACTTTCATTAAGCTCCTAAGGTCCCAAAGGTCTGAGCAAGCAAGCTATTGTACACCTGCTAGTATAGAACATCTCTGTTCCTAGTATCCTTCTATGGAAATACTTAATCCAAATGTATATATCTGAACATTTTCAATTGCCATTTTAAATCCATTGTCATTCCTAGTTTGATTATATTCCCAATAGGTTGTTAAGGCTATTGGTTTGATGTCTAGGAGGAAATCATTCAATAGAAATTGCCAAGTGTCACCCATTTTTTATCACCATACACAAAATAGATAGTTTGACCAGTCATATTTCTTAGGGTGGTGAGAATGAAATATTTTAATCCATTAAATAACCATGCAATTAGGGGATGCATAAAATGTTGACCATGCTTTATCATTATATCCCTTGATTTTAATCTTCTAAATCTGCATGTCTTATTGGTATGAAAATTCTATTTGTTATAACCCTTAAGTTTTATGGGTCCCATTTTATGTCACAAAGGGAGTTGTAGGGTCATTACTTATAGCAACATAGTGACATGTTGACATGTGTCCAGGTGGGTTTAGAATAAATGCTCAAGTTGAGCAATAATAAAAGGATCAAAGAAAACCTAATGATGTGACAATGTTTGACTAGACAAAGGGGTTGACTGTGCCAAGAAAATCTCAACTTTTGATGTTTATAGATCTCAGTTGATCGAATGGATGTCACTTTGTCAATTTTTAGAGTTACACATTTTTTATCCATAATGACAAAGGGAGGAGGTGATGTGTGTCTAGCCTAGTCTTATGAGTTCCTATTGTTGTAGCATCGCAAGTGTCAACTTCCAAAAGATAAGATGTCATGACAATGTCTTTAGTTTCCAATGTTATGACACATAGTTGATAGAGAGATTGCAAAGCCAAAATAGAAGAGGCCCGATGACATGAAAAGCATGATCATAAGATCATAATTCTTAAAGTGACAAGACAAGGTGATCTCGGGAGCATAACCAAAAGAAAATCTACACATACTATTTTTGAGGCTCTGACACTATGATAGGTAGTATATCGAGAGATCTTAGTAGCCATTAATGTAGGTTACAATCTTACAATTGTTGTTTGTCATGAGATCATGAAGGTTAAATATTAGACCACTAATTATATGCCAAAGAAAGTATAACCATGATCATAAGACCGTAGGGTATTCAAAATGAAGATAAGACACTACACTAGTAAAGAAAAAGGGTGATCATAAGGTCATAAGAGGGTAAAAACATGTTATGATGTTATGATATAAGGTTTGTCATATGGTGGTAGAGCTATTTTCATAGCCTCATCACGTTGTGATATAAATAAGATTTCTAATGATCATAGGATCATGAGATGGGGTTCTCATGGTAAGATATTATGAAGGGTTTTCCTCCCTAGTATATTATAAGGCCATAGTATTGAGATATTAGGAGTCATGATTCAAAGTTGAAATTTGAACTATTATGTATATGATCTCACTAGATAGTCATTGTGAAATTGACCAAAGGTGGTGTGCTTGGCCTATCATGTTGTAACATGTGGATATTTCTTAGCAGTCAGTTAAATTTTGACCCTAGGGTAGCATAGTATCAATGCACAAATGAAGTGGTGTGGGTTGGCATTGATTAAGGGGGTGAGTTGGTAATTCAAATGACCCAGTTTCAATGAATATCTAATTTGCAGTTGAGCATGGGTATGGTTGAGATAAGATCATATAATTTTGAAAGGTAGCTGTAGTTGTTAATGGCTACATCAGTGGGGTGGTTGTAGATTATATCTTTGAATACCGTAAGAAGTAAAGGGAAATTAAGGTACTTTCACAACATGTTGCACCTGTCTTTTCCATGATTATTCTCCTAGTGTCACCCATAATGGGGGATGTAAAACTTAAATGTGAATGTAATTCTCTAAGATATATGTACTCTTCCATTGATTTTTTGATATGTGCTCCTCCCATATGAAGCTTGTTACAATCCTAATCCATTTAAGGAATCTAAACATCTGGACAAAAAAAGGACTAGAATTTTTTAAGTCATATGCAAGATAGCATTATCAAGATCTCTTAAGAGTGATTCATTCTTTTCTTGGCACATCACTTTATTTTTATAGGCAATCTAGAAGAATGTTGTTCAATGACCTTTGATATTTGAATGAAGGAATAGTCTTAGAACCCAGATTGTGTTTGATTTGTGCTTAAGTTTTTGATTTGATAGAATTTCTTGAGATTTAAGATTCTATCTCAATTTTAGCTATAAGTGAGATTTGATTGTTCATGTAGGTTGCAAGTTGAGATTCTCTACCTTCCTTCAAGTTGTGATATTGTAAATGTTAGCATTCCCTTTAACATCTTTTCTGAATTGCATCCTTCTTGTGAAATATTTTTATTTGGTTGATTCTTTGCAATATTGAGTTCTTGTTAGCTTCTCAAAAGTGTTTCATTGAGTTAGGCCAACAATACCTTCATCTTACCATTCGATGTATCACCCCACTTTACTTTTTTAGCATTTACTTTCCAAGAAATCCTTCTAGCACTTTTCCTCCTCAATTTTATTTTCCAATTCAAAGAAGTAAATTAGTGAAACATCAAAAGGATCTAGCTTACAACCTAGAGATTCACTATTATTTATGTTGATCTCAGATTGGTTTTGACAAGTGAGCATCAACACACTTAAGTTTTTTACTTAGGTCATTCAAAACAAGTAGTACATGCCAAGCACAACATGTATATTATAGTGCATACTAAGTTTAGATTGAGTGTCGAGCCACTCATGCACAAGGCATTCAAGTGCCAAGCAAACAGTGTATACCGAGTGATTCAGAAACTAAGAAAATAGTGGATATCGGGTGATATAGATATCAAGCCATAGAAGAAAGATTAGTGTATGCCAAACATTAGAGACTTAAAATTCCAAGTAAGATAGTTTTGACATTTTTATTTGTAATGACACAAACATCCATGTAAATCATTTTTGAGCTGACTTAAGGATGAATTATTATATTTTGGAGATAAGGAGGAATCTTAAGTTGGATTACCAATGCAATTTCATGTAGCCAATAAAAAAAAGGGAAGGATCAAGTGGAAATATGGATGAATCTTAGTCATAGATTCATACCTAACCCTATGTCACCAAATTCCTCTTAAGGAGGACAAACCCTAAACTCTCTAGTGAGTGTGTACGATGTTGAAGAAGGGTAGAGAGAAGTTTGCATGCACAAATAGAGCATTCATGGTGGCTAAGGAGTTATGAAGTGAGATTATATTTCAAAATTAGTTAAAGGAGAACATAGGAAGAGAAGAGAGTACAACAAAGAGACATCTGAACAAGAAGGATCAAGAAGTTACCAGTTTAGAAGTGACCTTTTATCAAGAAATCAAGTGCTAACCATAGGATCAATGCTAAGACATTTTAATAAGTGATTTTAGTCAAAATATCTTAACAAAGTAGTCCTAATAGGCTATGTTTAAATCCTTTAATAGGGTGCTTACTTAATTATGAGTTAAAGTCCTTTAGCAAGGCACACTTCTAATAAGGTGTTGAAATCCTTTAACAAGGTAAGACCTAACAACTTTTGTAAGCTTTTAACAAGGAAAACCTTTCACAAGGTAGATAATATTTCATGATCAAAACATTATAACCTTAATTGGATACACTTTATTACTACAATAGCAAAGATTTGTGGGTGTCATCCCCACACTAGTTTTACCTTCTCACTTGGAGGGTTTCTGGGTGCTCATATATGGTGTCATATGTGTATGAATGTTTACTTTCTTTCATGATTTAGATGTATGTTCTTTACATGTTATTTTAGTTTATACATTGAATATATGAGATGGATGTGTGGTGAAAGTTTTATGGGTCCAAGTTTAAACTGCTGATTCACCCCCTCGCGCCCCCTCCCAAGAAGTTTACCTTTCCTATTGTAATTCCAACAACTTAGGCACATACAATTGGCTAGGACTATTTCCATGTTACTCAAAGTTGACTGAGTTAGGATCCATTAATAGGCACAACTTTTAGAGATAACAATACTATTTTTAGATAAGGTGATTTAGGAGGAATAAATTAGCTTCTAAGACCTAGAAGCATTCAATCAAGTCGATCTCACCCTAGACATGTTTCTTTTATTGAGAGAAACCTCATTGAACTAAGTGACCCTATGGAATGAGAGACAACTATTACTGACCCTAATGATCTACTAATAGAGGTAGAAGTACTTAGGAGAAGAGTTTTTGAAGACAATACTAAAAATATCCTTGTGGAAAAGGAAAGGAACCAAATCACTATGAATGCTCTCTTTGAGAGAGACAACCTTCTTAGAAGAATGACTACTTTGTAGGAACAAAATAAAAAGTTAGAAGATAGGTATACTTCCTTACATTCAAATCTATTTGGAGATGTTGGGGAGATGAGATCCAAATTTCATGAGTATGAGTGGATTGTGCAAGGAAAAGGAGATCTAGTGGTTGTATAGATCCAACCATATAAACCTACTGGAAAGGAAAATGAAAGCAATGTAATTGATCTTACCACTAAGGCTACTGATAAAGGTAAGAAGAAGGTAATTAGTGTCAAGATAATGAACCAATTGTTACATCCAAAAGTGTCCCTACCATGTAAAACATAGATCTAGAGTTGGAAAAGGCTAAGAAGGAGTTAGAGGATTTAGCAAATGAACTTGAGAATGTAGAGAATGAAGCCCAAGCAACATAAATGAGGAAGAAAATTTAGTTTTTGATATCTACCTCTTGTTTTAATACAAACTAGAGTCAATCTTCATTAGGAATGCCTTCTACCATAGCTTGTGGGCCCACAATGAGTAGTAAAATTTCTTCCTATCCTGGCCCTTCTTCCTCTTCTACCATAGTAGCACAACAAGCTAGTGTCCAACTAGGAAAAAAAAAATCTAGAACCAAGTTATTAGATCTAGTTCTACTAGTGCAATAGGTTTTAGAAAGAGACATATGTATATGGAGAGATATAAACACATATCCTTCTTAGGTATCCCTATTCATCCAAACCCTATCCCAAATGATCTAAGAGATAAGGATACATTTTTTTTTAGTAAATTATGCTATCAATGGTGAAGAGCACCTTAGAAAGTTTAAAGATATGTTGAATGACTATGAAGTTGAGCATGAAGATTTGTCATGAAGCTATTGTTACATTTCCTCATAGAAGATGCTAGACATTGGTATAGGATATTACATGATAATAGCATTAGTTTTTGGGAAGATCCTAAAAAGTGTTTCAAATAACAATACGAGGTTAATACTAATGCTAGTTTTATATTGAATAAATTCAACAATATAAAGAAGAATCAAAATGAGTCTACATTTGATTTTAATGTCATAGTTCCAAAGGGAATGTAAAAATTGTTCCAAGTAATGAGCTTGGAGGAAAATGTATTCCTTACAATGTATTCCAATGATTTTGATAGTAAGATTTCTTATAGTTTGAGGGAAAAAGGTCCTAGAACATTAAGAGATGGTCCTATAATGGTTGTAAACATTGAGAATACTAGGAAAGCCTCTGGAAAGTTAGGAAAAATATATGATCCAAATATTTTCAATCCTTGTAGAAACAAAAAGGAAGGTGATAAAACTTCTACAAATAAGAAGCTTGAGGAGGATAAGATAAATCAGATGTTGACTATATTAAAGAACATGAACCCTCACGTTGGAAATACCAACAAATAAAATATTGGTGATAAATCATAGTTCAACAACTTTAGCAAACAAAATAGGATGCAAAATTATCCTTATACAACACAATGGAAGGATGTGAAACCTATTGTTCCTCCTACCAAGAATTCTAGTGAGAAGAATACCCCCAATCCTTTGAAAAAAGCATCTATCAACATCATTGATGACCCTTAATGGTGTATAGTTTGTCAGTTACCTCGTTCACCATAATATTGTGCTATTGCATTATTATTTTTTTGCTAATCATGATGGGAATGTAGAAAAATCCGATCTTGAGAATAGTGTTGAAGATGTAGGATGTAACATTTTTGAGTCATGCTATGATGAGGTCTCTGATTGCGATGACAATGATAATGATATTCATGAAATAAGATAGTTTCATAGTATAGTGCACCAATAGATCTTCTCAGATGAAGAGGAAGAGGAAGAGACAACCTATAATATGGTGACATCAAAGGATGATAATTTTAAGGATTCCTACTAAGAAAGACATTGATGAAACCACAAGAAACATGGTTTCCCAATTAGAACTAGAGTTATTTTGCAAAAAATTGAAGGAAATAAAGTATCTGGTGTTTTTATCAAGATAATTAATCCAAAGAAAGAATAAGTAAATACTCCTAAGGATAACTATAATATTAAAGTTAAGACTATAAATAAAAAGTAGGAACCTAAGAAGGTGGATGTTGTGAAGGATCCTAAAGCTCAAAATTATGAATGTAAAAAGGAAAAAGAGAGATCACCGGTGGCTACTACTATGAATGAAAATCAAAAGAACCAAATCATTGCAAATTCATCTGACAAGCACAAAGAAATAAAAGGTATTTCTATAGAAAATATCACTATTTTCCCAATTGATATGTTGTTAGTATTGTCTCAAATTACAATAAAAGTTTGTTTGTCAGAATTTTTAAGGATCCCTAAACATACGAGTAAATCCATGGCATGGGCTAGGGGTGTAGATTAAAATATTAATCATGATTGTAACTCAAATAAGATCCCTAATGATCATGAGAAAGAACTAGAAAATAAAGTTGTTGTGTCTCAAATTGCACCCATATATCTAGATAAATAAATAAATTAGTGGTTGGGAAGTGTTGAACCCTTTTCCTTAAGCATTATTGTAAATGGGAAGATATTGAAGAATTTTATGATTGATTTTGGAGCATCAAATACAATGATACCTTTTGAGGTAATGAAAGAATTGGGACTAAACATGGGTACTCCTCAGGGTAGATTATGTGCTATGGATAAAAGAGAAGTTATTGTCATAGGAACAAGAAATGCAATTCCTTACAAGTCATTTTCTTATCTTGATAAAAGAACAAATAATGAGTGTACTAGTTGCAAATATCCCAACCCAATATGGCATGTTTTTATCTAGGAAGTGGGGTGCAACAATGGGGGGAAATATTTAATGTGATCTATCATATGCAACTTTTCAAATTGATGATAAGTTGGTAAGAATAAATAGGGAGCCTAAAAGTGTCTATATGATTGGGCAAGAAATTGGAAATGAGATGACATATTTTGTAGACACTGATATTAATTCCTTTAGGGCTGAAGTTTTGTTATTAGAAAAGGAAAACATTAAGTCACCCATTGCAATGGAAACTGAGTCAAAATTAGAAAAGGGAGATCTATGTATAATGTACTTTGATGGATCCTGCTACAAAGAATTTTCATGAGAAGGCATCCTTTTAATTTCTCCTAATGGTTACACTTAAAAGTTCTCTTTTGATATTGGCTCGTAAACATGGCATCAAGTGCTTATATTCCATTGGTGATTCTAAGATAATTGTTTCCCAAGTAAGAGGAGTATATGTCTCTAAGATCAAAAGATTGAAATAATATAGAAATGTTGTTTGAGATATGATAAAAAAAAATTAATGACTTTGGGATAACATGGAAGGATAGTAGTAATAACAAGATAAATGACTTACTAGCAAACATTATTATAAATCTTGATGACATAACCTTTGATAGCTTATCACAAGTAGAATTACAAACTAGACCTTCAGTCCCTGATAATATCCAAAATCATTAGGTCTTTGAAGAATACAAAGGCATTATAAGGTTTTGAATTGTGAGAACCAATTTTTGGGACAAGAGATTGATTTTGCAACACTTATGGAGACAATAGATGGCAATGATTGTTGACATATTAGTCAAGTTTGTTATTAGTGACACACACTTATTTAGATTATGTATAGCTATCGAATTCATCAAATAGTTTATAGTGTTTTTCATGTAATTCAGTAGCCACCGAGCTTCTACAATTGCTACCAAGTCCTTTGGACCAACTCTAGTGGTTACCAAGTAAATTCGATTAGTGTGAAGTTTAGCAATTGAAACCGAGTAGTTCTATGCATACCAAGTTTATCAATGGTTTCCAAGTTCACAGTTCATGTGATGTGAAGCCTATGTTTACCAAGCTTTGAAGTATCTACTGAGTTCATAGTTTAAGTGATGCACAGCCAGTGTTAACCAAGCGACTTCATGGTAACCAAGTGATTCAATGTTTACCAAGTTGCACAGTATCTACCAAGCCACCAGTGTAGACCAAGTTCAATACTACTTGAAGGTGATTAGTATGGACCGAGCTTTTACATCTACCAAGAACATGATGATACCAAGCAGTGACAGTGGATGCCAGGTATCAGAAACTCATTGAGTCAATCTTCAAAACTTGAGTATCTTCATCTGGGCTGACTTTGTAATTTTTATGTTAACTTGTCTCATGGTCAACTTTATTATTTTGTAAATTGGATTGGTATATAAATTTGATGTATTATATCATATCCAATGAAATGAAAATGTAAACAAGAACAGACAGTGCAAGAATGCAAATGTGAAACCATATGTATTGTGAATGCAGCAGATAAAGAATTGTAAAGGCCATATTAGTATAGGGAGAAATAGTGAAAAATCTATATTAGAGATCTACTACTTCATCTTAATAGGTGAACCAATCAAAATCCTCTAACAAGGTAGACATAATAGTCTTTTCCAAATCTCTTCACCAAGTGCATACTTCATTTTATGTTTGTAAATCCTCTCACAAGGTAGACCTAGTAGTCATATTTTCTCCTATCAGGGCTGATGATTAGAAGTGATAAATGTAAGCCTTGACAAGCCAACTTTATGTTGCAGTACTAAAGTTTATGGGTGTAACGACCCGCTAAGGGATCCAAAGAATTAACCTAGAGTTTCACTAAGTTTGGTAACATTTATTTTATTTTATTTTGACATGAAAGTAAATACCATACATAACTTATTCACAATAACAGAAGCAATAGCAATGTCCATTTGAAAGTAAACATAACATACATAACAGATTACATTCTTTAAAGATCCCTTAATGTTGAATTACATACAAGAATCCATCTAGTACAACATCCACATGAAATAATAATGATAAGTCCAATGTTTAAACATTACATTTCCAAATGCTCAATCATCCTCTGTACATGTCACAGGGTATGACAAGCTCAAAGAATATACATATGTAGAATAAGGTACATCATCCTATTCCAATCCATGATACATCAAAGTAGAGATAATCACATGATACATCATCATAAAAGACATATACATCCATCATAAAGACCAAACAAAATAAACTAAGTGCACGGTTCCTCCCAACCGTTAATAGCATCATTAGACCATCATGGGCCCTAGCCATCCCTCCGTGCGTAACATCCCAAATCATCGAAGAGATCATCGGTATTAACATAGTAGGAATGTCACTCCTAACATATACAACATCATATGTAGAAAGTAATCTAACATGCAAATATAAGCATAAGATAATATCATCTAACATATGCTAATCATCAATGAAAGGATACATATCCACCATCACGAAGGACACATCAGCCACAATGTCTCAATGAGTCTCAAATGATAAGAGTGGAAAATACACTACCACCTGACCACGTGGTACCTAAGTGGTCCACTCCCACCATGCTAAGGAGATAATCTCAAGTCCCAAACAAGTTGTCAAAATCTCATCGCATAAATCTCTATAGTCCAGGAATCCTAAAAGTGTACTAACTCAAAGGTTCCAATCACGAATTGACATCTAATCCCAGAGGCACACAATGACATGTAGGAACCTACTATTCAAGCAGAAAAGTGTCATTGCATTTATCACGTACAAGTTACCCTGACAGTTAGCTAAACTCCACGGGTCCATACTGATCTCATGCGGCCACTAGTATCCTCTGATACTGACAAGGCATACTATGGAATGCAAGGTTGCAACCATGCATCTCACTACTCCCATCCTAGCCTGTACAAGCGCTCAAGGCATGGGTGAGAACAAAACACTTATCTTTTTGGGTTCATTCAGTTAGTATTAGGTGTGAATGTTATTACTTATTAATCCAACTTACAATGAGTTACCTTGGCAGCCTCTTAGGGCCCCGGCCCCCATTGCAAGCCACTTCCCATCATTACATGCAGATATCCTACCCTAATGCTCATGGAATTATAAATCTCAAAATAAATCATCAAATATGCATAAAAGCATCAAATCTCCATGAGCAAGCATCCATAGAAAATCATGACCACAACAACTCTCTATTGGCAACTGAAGTATCACTGATAACCAAAAGTATCCAATGGTTCTCAATAACCAAAATATATCTCAATCATACTGATCAAAGACTCCAAAAATGGTTGAGTCAAACATGTCACAACATGACATCATCAAGAATAAATCCACATTTTAGTCCCATCATGGCGACTAGAAAATAACCAAGGATAACTGATCGATGACCAAAAATAATGGTTAAGTCAAGTGTCTCATAAATGAAAAATCTCAATTGTAACAATCAGTATTCACATCCAATACATAGAGCATTCCATCACATAACCATGGCTGGGTTTATAAAGATTGAGATTAAAACATCATCATGACATCACAATCACATAACCCCCAAGCCTCTGGTAGACATCCTATATTGGTCAACACTAGTCAACCCAAAACCCAAAACAATAGCATAAAGAATACACAATGTAAACACATGTTTTGGTTTTGCTAAGTTTTCAATTTTGAATTCAAATGCAAAAGTCTCGATTTACGTTTCCCAAACTAAATCAAGTGGAGAAATTTCAAGTTTTACCTAACCCATGTATTTGTTTGATAGATAAAATATTTCTCCATTAGACTCAATTTTCTAATTGATCTAATAATATTTTATTTATATAAACTCTGTTTGAAGATAGACATTTCCTATGAACAAAACTTCAATTATTTATTCTAATAATTAATCTTAATTAAAACTAAGTTTAATTAAATTAATTATTAATATCTCTTCATAATTGACAAGCTTAATAGCAATATTTTAAATCATTAAAAAGAGTGACCCATTAATTGAGAACTTTATCATTAATTATATATACATATATACTTATATACATATATATATATATATATATTTATATATATATATATACATACATAAATATATATATATTTAATAGCATTTAATAATTAATAACATTTCAGCATTTAAAACAAAATCAAAACTCAAATCGCATATGAAATAACGTTGCGGATTAAACCTTATATAATCTAAAACCCACATATGACTCAACGCAATTTAAAATTGTGCGGCTATTTAAAGTACCGCACCGCAGGTACACTGCAGTTGCAGGTACCCTGCGATCTTGTAGGCCTGCAGTGGGTGGGGTATATGATACCCGCCCAACAGTTACATATATATATTTTTAAAATGTTTTCAATGTAACGTTTTTTATAACATTTTTCTGAAACAAAATTGAAATTGCAAATGTGTTTTAATGAGTATTACTGCAATAACTTGCTCGGCTTTCCAATTATATATATATATATATATATATATATATGCATATGTATGTATATATATATATATACAAATATACACAGGGTTTTATATAGTATAAATTTATATACGAAAATACAGATCTGAACTATATGTATATATTTTCACAAAGAATATATATATATATATATATATATATATATATATATATATATATATATAAGTTTCCTACAATTATTTACTCTCTAAATTTTCTCTATAATTTTTTTTTTTCAATGAATTTGGCTACAATTCAACCCTAGCCTCGTATTTTTTTCAGATCTATAATATTCTCAATTAAATTAACTACCCATAGAGAATGCATGCAATAACAATAGGAAATTCCTCAGAAGACATATGGAAGACACGAAGAAGACATGGAAATGAAAGATGCAGAAATAGCATAAATAAAATCACAAGAATCTACCGGGATTCTGATGCTAAATCGCTCTTCCTTAGAAAACTTGCAGAGCAAGCTCCCTTCTTTAGAACTCTCGAATCCTCCAATGCTCCAATTGCACTCCAAACGCTATGTCTAAGCTTCTAGGAATGCCTGAATGTAAAGAGCTCTCAGGAAACCTCTAGAATGCTTCTAGAAATAGCTGAAAGGTGTCACCAACTAAGCATGGGTCTTTTCCAACCTTTTTGATGAGTCATAGGGTTGTAGACACCATGTGCTTAATTAATGCACTAACCCCTGTGTTGTTGACACATGAGAAATAGAAAAGTGCTTTAATTCCCATGCAAGCCTATAACTCCAATTTACTTTTTAAATAATTTCTATTTAAATTTTATAACTTTCATTTTAATTTTTATAACTTTTATTATTATTATTTTATTTATTACTTTATTGTTATTTTATAATTATTATTAATTTTAATTTACTAATTTTCTTTTATTTAATTGTTTTTCCTCAATTAATTCTCATTTAATTAATTATAATCAAAATATCAAAGATCATGATATTTAATTTTCTCAAATAATTAATTTATTAATTGAATCTATTTATTAAGACTTAATTAATGGAAAATTCACCATAGACCTCCAAGATAAAATATGAAAACCCATCATAGAACAAATCATACAAAATCAGTATAAAGGGTTAAAAATCACAAAATATGTCATCCGACACATTCTGTGGGTATTTAACTCTGATACTTGTCCTAACTCACTAGGATAAATGGTTTTAGGGTTTGGGATTTGGACTTGGGAATTTATATCCCTTCTCTTATCATTGAGATAGTATAATAGGGTACGCTCATCCTGGCAGTTCAGGGAAGTCGATACTCGGTACCTGTAACCTGTAGAAAAACCATGCATGTACATACAATATATAATGCTAAGCTAAATAGACAATGGCAGGAAGTGGTGCATCGTGTAGATCCCTACGAAGCAAGTGACTACGACTCCCTTCCTTAACCACATCAGAAATGCCATACAATAAGAAAACACACACACCATACACATGCAAGTATAGGGTAAGTATCCATAATAAAACACATGAGATAATAAACCATCTAACTAATCATCATTAATAACTGAAAATAATATAATGATCATCATACATACATGAAATGTAAAGTCTAAACGGTCTCATCATATATCAACTGAATCCATATCATAATATCTGATAGTGTCAAAACAATCCCACTAAACCATCAACATAAAACTAGTCCATCAAAGTCTGATAATAATAAGAGCAACAATAAGTCTAGAAAAGATGCGAATGAGGGTAGGCACTACAATGGGTATCAACCCCACCCCAGTTTTACTTTCTATTTGAAAGGTTTATGGGTCACCAAATCTCTATGTTCAAGTGTTGTGGATACTTTCATGTTTTTAGTTTCTCATGCATGCAATTAGATCAGATGTGATGAAATAAATGCTAATTGATTTATTGGACTAAGAATTGAAATTGGTAGAAGTTTTAGAAGTTACTAATTCACCCCTCCCCTCTCAGTAACTTAGCATAATCTTGAATATTTCCAACAATTGGTATCAAAGCTTTGTGTTCTTAGGAGAAAGTTTAACAACTTGAGAAAAGATCAAGGACATGGAGATATTTAGACTTGACAAAGCCATTGAGAATGAAAATTTGGATCTAGAAATGGCCATTGCCCAACTCAAGAAAGCTAAGGAGCAAATTTCCCAATTCTTGAAGAGAAGAAAGGATCTTTCAAATCAAATGAATGATCATCTCTACATTGAAGTAAGAATTGAAGGCTTTCACCCTTCAAGTAGATTAGATGAAGCAAATGATGCAATCAAAGAACTCCTAGAGAAGAATGGTTCCCTACAAGAAGAAATAAGAAAGCTTAAAGGAGAACAAGAAATCTAGTTAGTAAGGTTATGTGAAGTCTTGGAATAGAAAAACAAGATAAAGAAGAGATGGATGGAAGGAACAATGAGATTCAGAACCAATCCCTTCAACATGCAAACCTTATTGATCAACTTTCCAATGCAAATGAGGAAATCATGAGCCAAAGACAAATAAATGAAATATTAAGAAATGATCTAAATTTTGAGAGACAAATCAATGAAAGAATAAGGAATGACCTAAGATCTGAAAAGAAAATTAGTGAGAGTTGAAAAATGACCTAAACATTGAAAAGAAAATTAGTGAAGGATTGAGAAATGACCTAAACATTGAGAAGCGCATAAATGAAAGAATGATGAAATCTCAAGCAGACATGGATCAACTCAATGAGAAAAATCTCTATAGGAAAAAAGGAAAAGTAGGAATTGGATACAAAGAAGAAGGTGAATCCTCCAAACAAGGTGCTCAAAGGAATCAAAGACCTACTTGCAATCACTATGGTAAGATAGGTCATACATCAAATAAATTTTGGAGTAATGGAAAAGAAAAATTCAATGGAAAATGATACAATTGCAATTAGCATGATCACAAGGCTAATGAATGTGAAGAAAAACTAAAATTTTAAGGTAACTATCATAAATGTAAGAAATATGGACACAAGGCTTCAAAATTCAAAACAAAGACATCAAATCCTCTAGAACAAATTGTGAAAGAAATATTTGGTTGGGATTACAATACCAAGTGTAGATGTCATTACTGTGGAGAATATGGACACATATTTTTGAATTGTGTCAAACATCATATGAGGAAAAGAGATACCACTATAAGATATTTCATTTGTACAAAACTTGGCCATCTTACCAAGAATTGTATGAATACTAGTAAGGTTGAAGATGAGAAGAAGGAAAAAGTTGATAACATTTGAAAGAAAATGAGATAGTAATGGATACCTAAATCTAAGGAGGATACTAGTCTAAGAAATGATGGTCAAGTCACTCAAGAATTGGGTGACTCTACCAGTTCTAATTAAGTTCTTAAAGAAGAACTAGAACTAGGCTATCATAGAAGACATCATAATTAGTTCCAGATTAAAGGTGACAAAGATCCAAATCTATATGTAAGATAAAAAGGGATCATTGAGGAAGATTTGAATCAATCATTGCCAAGTTACCTTCTCTACTGAGTGAGATTAGGTCATAGACTCTACCAAGCAAGGTCAGGAAAAACAAAGGTAGTTATGGTTACTGAGTCACAGAGACTTCATCGAGTGATTAATATAGAGTAGTGGATGGAAACCTGTCAAACATAATGGTAACTCATCTACCTTTGTACCAAGCATTAACAAAAAAAATTTGACAAAAGGCATGGAAGTGGATTCTTTTTTCACTCTTAATTTTCAAGAGCTATTGTGAAGTGCTATTTTCTGTGCAATCAATCAACTTGAGCAAACTTTCTGGAAAAAAATTCAAAATTCTCTAAAGATACTGAGCAAAATGGCATCTAGCAATAATAACAAGGTGAAGAAAGGTTTTCATATGTTGGTTCGCAGTGTCGAATGGAAGGTGCTGGATTTCATGCTCATTTTTTGCAGTTGCAGAAACCCTAGACCCTAGTGCAGCTTAATCTCAAATCCCTCCTAAAGTACTTCTTGTTAATGATACTCAAATTGGTACTCAAGAGATGGATGATGCCCTAGCCTAGTTGTGTGTTGATGGAACCATGAAACCCGAGCATCAATATTTGGAAACAAAAGGATTAACTCACATCCCTCATATGCCCTAAGAGTTCCAAATCAAATGGATTAGGTATATTTTTAGCTAGGTGCATAATGGAAAACTATTCTTGGAGCAGCCAATATTGATAATGAAGAAAATGATTCATTGAATCACTAACCTTCCCATGCTCACTAAAGCCAAAACCACGAAAACACTAGGTTGAGCTAAATTAGAAAAGAAAACCCTAGCTGAGTGGGATGGTAGAGGCATGAACATAAGAAATGTTACAGATGTAGAGCTAAATTTTTGTATTCATGTTATAGCTCACAAGATATATAATTCAAGTTATCTTAATAGTGTAACATGTGAAGCTATAGATTTGGCATATAAAGTGGTGAAGAATAACTTGTCTTATGAACTCACTGAATTATTATTGAGGCAATTCAATAAGAATATAGAAAGTATTAGAACTTCCAAGAATAATCCTAGCAAATTCAATTCTCTATTAACATGTCTATTCTTTTATTTGCAAAAGTTCTTCCCTTCCAAAGGCACAGTAGTCTAGAGAAAATATGTGTTTGTATTGTACCAAATAAATGAATACATTGTGATATGGAAGAGAATTATGGTAGCATCATGAACAATTACTTTGATGTGTTTAAAGAAAAAATGAACAATAGGTTCAATATACCTAAGAAATTAGTTGAGGACTACAAGGATGATGTGTGATTCATGGTTGATTGTGACAATGTATACATTGAACAAGTTAAGCCTATAATTGTTGGGTCAAGCCTCTTGGTTATGAGGTAAACATTGATGAGACCAAGGATATCATTGAAGCCCTTTTCAATGAGCTTGTGGATCCCGACGACCCTTATTTTGGTACTTATGAAGAGGCATAGGCAAAGAATAGAGCTAGAAATAAAGCTAACTCAAGCGGTTAACAAAGGGAAGAGGAGGATAGCCAAACTAAAATCAAGTGCACCTCTCATGGTAACTAAGGGTAAAGGTGAAGATGAAGAGTAGGAAAAGGATGAAGAAGAATAGGTCTCTGAAGAAAAAGGGAAAGGTGATCATCACCAAGCCTACAAAGGCATTCACTGCAATCTTCGCAAGGAGGTCCAAGAAGAAAGGAAGTGATATTGTACTCAACAAACCTCCTACCACCTTTCAAGAAGAGTTAAAGAAAATGGAAGAAGGTGCTAGAATAAACAAATTCAAATCTTTGAAGTATGAGAGAAGGATAGAGGAAAAGTAGAAACAAGTTGAAGAACTGTTGCTAACCAAAATGAGAAAATGGAAGTATTCACCAGACCAGATAGCCTCTCAAATCTCTAATGAATTGTTAGAGAAAATAAAGGCAAGATGGGATTTTGCAATGCAAACAATAAAAGATATATATGCACACACCCTAAGACAGTTACTATCAAGCATTATAGATGCTGAGGTAAAAGAGTCTTTACAAAAAAATGAAGAGAAAATGACTCTAAGATTTAATACTTGTTTAATCTTGATTAAGGATATAGAGCATGTAGTTAAGAATGCTACAAACACTTGGAAAAATGTTTACCGTCTTCATAAACCAAGTGAATATCCAATTGAAGTAAAGGATGTTGATGAAGAAGAGGATAATGAGAAAGATGAGGAAGACAATATTGAAGAAGTGTCTCATTTTAATAATGAGAAAGATGAAGAAGATCAAGGTGAAGAAGTTATCAAGGAAGGAAAGCAAGATGATGAGGAGACTAATCTAATAAAGATAGCAGCTATAGTCATTGCTTCACTTCATCACTCCCCGAGAAAACCTTTTGTTACATCAAGTATGGAGATAGCTTCACTAAGTTTGATTGTGATTACATCAGCTACATCAAATTTCCAATCACTCTTTTCCCTAACACAACTCAACATATCATTGAAAAAAGTGACTTCCACTTCATCAACTGAGCTGTAGATTCCTTCTTCATCTGCCAAGTTAAGTTCTTCAGTCATCTCCTCTCCAATTTTGACTTCTTCAATTTTTAGCTCATCCATGGTAAGCACTCCAATTTTGTCTACATGAGTTTTGGATTCTATAGTTTTGGCTTCATCAATTTTGGATTCTTTAAGCATTTATGTTAGTATTTCATCAGTTAGTGCATTATCAATTTTCACTGCAAGCCTAAGTATGTTTACCATTGTTTCTATTCCAGGTACTAAGGCAATAAGTGTGAGGATAGTTGAGCCTAAGGCTCAACTGAGTACAAAATTTTTGAAAGGAAAAGAGATAGAAGAAGATATTGATTTGGATGAGGAGATAGAAATTCCCAAATGGGATTTCTACAATCTTTCAGTAGACCAAATGCACATAGCTGATGAACTCCTTCAGAAAAAGGCTAAGTAGTAAAGAGTGAGCAAAGAAAGAGATAGAGAATACAAGATATTAGATGATGCCAAGAATATATTATCCGAGGCTATTGTAATTGAGGTTGATTCTTCTCAACCTACTTTGTTTTAGCTTGGTGAGGTAGTCCAACAATTCAAAGAGGACACCAAAGGATAATTGAAAATGGTTGAAAAGGTAGAAAAGAAGCTCAATAAAAAAGTGTCAGAGCACATTGCTCAACAAATTTCTATTTATCAAGTTGAGTTATCAACAATTCTAGTCAATCTTGAGGCATCCTGTTCTATGTATCATTACTTTTTGCAAAGCTATGTGATGTCACCGAGTATACCAAGGAAGTTAAGAAAAATTTTCCAAAATTAATACTGATCTTAAGGCAGGGTCAGTGCAAGAAGTTGGGTCTCACTTTTGGCCAAAAAGTGGAAGTGTTTTTCCTGTTTTTGAAATTTCTTGTCAATTTATGTCAAAATTTGAGGTATTTAGAGATTGAATATTAAAAAACTCTAGGAATAAAATTTTTAGTGTTCAGAATCTAGTTTTTGAATATGCAATTTATTTGTGCACCCATATGATAGATTATGTTTTTGGTATGGATCTTTAAAAATCACTTTTTCAAAATGCCTGTTTCAGGAGCATACCATGCTCGTGTACGGACACCATAATTTGACACAAATAAATGAATTTTTGCAAATCCTTTTAAAGGGAGTTACCTAATACACCTAAGATTGATAAAAATATTTTTCCTTAATTTTTTATTGAATAATTTTTTATTATTAATTATTAATTGGCTATAAAGGTAAATTTTAAAACCTCTCGTGTACGGACCACATAATTTGATCAAAATCTCACTTTTTTCAAATTATTTTTTAACATCAAAAGAATTTTATGTAGATTGATGACATATAAATTAATTTAAGAAAAATTATAAAATAAAAAAGTTATTAAAGTTTTAGTGAATGTCACTTGTTAATGTTTAGGAGATAGTTTTGATTAATAAATAATGGAAAAATAGAAAATAAACTAATAACACAATAAAATTTACATTTTTGAAATCAAAATAGTAAGACCTATAATGGGTTTTTGTCTCATCAAAAAATTAAATGGGAATGACTATAAAAAATTTACGACAATATTAGAAATTGTCGATTAAATGCCTTAGAAAAAAATGGATCATAAAGGCATGGCTTGGTGGGACCAAGCCTATGCCATGCCTTTCTCCAAGGCAAAAACCCATGCAAAAGTCGGGAGCCATACCAAATTCCTGCTCATGTCTCAAGAATCGGGCACCCAATTGCTTTGAACTGTTGTACCTAACTTTTTGAAAATCGGGTACCCGATTCTTTTAAAAATTGGGTACCCGATTTATAAATGGGTACCAAATTTTTAAAGAATCAGGTGCCCAATTTTTAAAAAATTGGGTACCCATTTCTAATGTACCTGTTGGGCCCCAAAAGATGCCTCACCGACCCAATTTCAATGATTGAAATGATTGAACAATAGTTTTGATCTGCAACACTGAATTTCATCATGCTTATTCTATTTTCTTGTCCTCTTATACAATTTGCATGCTACTGATTCAAATTCAAAATTGGTGCAAACATGGGATCAAAAAAATGAAGAAAGAAGAAAGAAAGAGTTCTGACAGATGAGAAGATTGCAACAAATAAAGAGAATGAAGCACAACATCAAGGAGAGAGAAGACAGAGAATTAGAGACTTGAACAATGTTTCAAAAGAGAAAGACATTGAGGATACCATGATGGATGAAGAGGTCAAAGAAGAGAACCCAATACAAGAAAATTTAGGTTCACATTCTAATCATACATTCAATACAGGTGTGTCTCCAAACCCTCAAATTTTCTCTCCTGATGAAATGGGTGATTTTTTAGAAGCAAGTTACAATTTAAATGATTTAGACTTTCTTCATGAGAAGAAATTGTCAAATGATCATGCACAAAACACTCCAATTGAAATGCCTACCCCGAAAGAAATACCAAGAAAATTTTAAAATGATATTGAAATCCCAAATAACAGTGAAAATAGTAAAGTGTCTGAAAATAAAAATTGCATGAATGTAGACATAGAAACACCAACTACTGAACAAACATGTTAGGATGATAGTAAAGTGTCTGAACATAATTTTCATATTCCTAATGATGTGTTAGATAATCTTGAGGGATTGGTTTCATGGAGACAAATTAGGACACATGCTAATAGATTGTATAGGCATTTTTTTTATAATAAGAAATTTGGGTTTCAATGTCAGCTAATGTTGCAACTAATTAAAATGTCTAGAATGCAAAAAGTAATGAGAAGGTTGGGAATGTATGCAAAACCCAAGCATAAAAATGAGTCTTTGAAACAAGTTGTATCCACTGTTGCTAGTGCCTTTGATGTTATTGAAAAGAGAAGTCTATCTAAAGATAATAATGTAGCACGACGAGCAATAACAACAGCTTTAGTTAGAAAATCAACATCTGACAAAAGATTGATTACCAACATAAGTTGATATCTTAATGTGAACCGTAAGACTTTAGAAAGAGCGGTAAAGAGAAGGGTTAACTTTGAATGTGATCCAACAAATATTTTATGGACTTCTAGTGGTAGACTCTTGAGATGTGATATGAAACTTACTAGTGAAATCAAAAGTTTGATTGAATTTTTTTGGCATGATAATACAAGAGTATCACCTAATTCAAGAGATGTTCTTAAATTGAGAATTGGGTCAAAAATACATGATCCACATCCTAAACACCTTTTGGAAATGACTCAAACTAAATTGTTTAAAAAATTTATAGATGGTAACGTATTAAATATTACCATTAGTCAAAGATCTTTTGAAAAGTGTAAACCATGGTATGTAAGGATTAACAAGGAAACAATCACATGTTGTTGTAAAACTCATACTCAATTTCGTTATCATTATGATGTATTTCAATTTATACATGGTACCATGCATAGTAAAGAAATGTTGCAAGAATGTAATATAAAAATACCACATCAAACTATAAAGGATTTCATATCAAGTTTGTTTTGTAAGCCACTTAATGATCAATACTTTATTTTCAATGCATGTCTTTCTAGTACATGTGATATATGAGGAAATCTTTCTTTATTAGATGAATGTTTGCATGAAAATGCTTTGACTACTTTTGGACAACAATTAGTTGAGGTAAAAAGATTCAAAACTATTGAATATCCATTGAAAGATGGGAAGATTGCAAGAAGGTGTGATCTAGTTATAGATAAAGTTAGTTGTCATGCATTTATGGATGAGTTTAAGAGTGTGATCATACCAGAATATGTTAAACACTCTCAATATTCTAGATGGCTTGATGGACAATTTTGCATATGTAAGAATACATTTCCAATTGGTACTATACTTTTAGTTGTTGACTTTGTAGAGAACTACACAATTGCACTACAAGAAGAGGTATAACCACAATATTACAATTCAGTGCAAGTAACAATTTATGTTCATATAGTTTATAGGCATGCACCTGATAGTATAGAGGAGGATCAAAAAATATTGAGAGAGTACCATTTTTATTTAAGTGATAATAAACTCCATTCATATGATTTTGTCCAATATTGTTTCAAGGTCTTTTATGATAATTTAAAAGAGAGACAAATTCAAATGACACAACATTTGATATGATCAAATAATTATACAAGACAATTCAAGAATGCTAGAATGTTCTATTGGTTGAGTAGGACACATAAGTAAACTAACATCCAAAATGTGTGGATTTTTTTTTAGGCTAGACATGGTAAAGGAGAACATGATGGTGCTAGTGCATGTGTGAAGAGAGCCCTTAGTAGAAAGCAATTAAAAATTTGAGGAAAAAGCTAAATTCAAAAATACACATGAGATTGTCGAATGGTGTAACAAATATTTATACACGGGATCAAGTAAGAACTCTACAATCAAACGTTTATTCTATCTAGTTGAAGAAAATAATATCCCTTCAAGATATGATTGTGATAGAATTAGTGGGTCAAATAAATGGCATTCATTTAGGAGTTCAGATTCCAACACTTGGACTATATGGATTAGGGAGCTTGCTTGTTTTTGTCAATTTTTTCTTGCAGGTGAATGGGTAGAATGTGAGAATACAGAATGGGTTGAAGATTGGCAACAAAGATCATTAGCACCTACTGACATGCATTTTGAAGATGATATAGTAAATGCAGGCCAGAATGTTAATTTTGCATCAGAAGACTATGATCATATTTCAGACCTCATAGAACCTGGTATGCACAATTTAATTAGATTTTTTTACGATCTCATACTTCAATTTATATAATTTGCATATGTACACTCATGTGATTAAAATGTTTCTATAATTTATCTTATCTTGTATGACATGTTTATGCTATTATTGCACCTAGTGATAATGATGAACAGACTAAGTATTAAATAGCTAGATGTGTGGAACCTAAGAAAAAATTGACATGTCATCAAGTAGACGATGATGGTTTTGAGTATCCAATCGGGTCTATTTTTGTAGCTGGCACCTGGCTACGTAGATACCTAACAAGAAGAAATGGTTTGCCAGCATTTGAAGACTACCAAACCGAAAAGAAGATTTTACACTATTCTGATTTGGTTGTGGCAACAAGTATCAAATTAGAAAGATACAAAGGGAGATGCACCAATAAGGTATTATGGACAATTTTAATAAACGAGAACGAGATAATCATAGATGCATTGCAAAAGAGAGAGGATGCAGATGGTATAGCAGGATGACTAAATTTAAATCAAACACATGTAAGCTTTTTCATTATTGTATTATTTATATGTGTGTGTGTGTGTGTGTGTACTTATATAATTTAATTACATGTATGTTTATGTTGTCAATACCAATTTAGAGAACTTATATACCTCTTATTCAGGTCTCAATTACAATTTATGAAAATTTAAATGTTAAAGTGGATCGAACATCAACATCTTGTGTAATTTCACATAGTAAGTACATACAAATTACACATATATTTACATAGTTCAGATAACTTGAATATTAATTTATGTGTTTATTAACATGTTTTTTTTTGTTTTACATTTTTATTTTATAGGACCTCATTTGAAGAGATGTGTTCAACAAATTTTATGTTTCAAATGAGTTCACTGAACTATAAATATATCATTGACATTGTCTTACATATATTGTGAAATATGTTGTACAAACTAATTCAAAAATGAGAGTTTACTTCTATTTGAAAGTTAAAGGTATGTGCACTTGATAAATTATAAATTAATTGTCAATTTAAGTAATGATCTCCTATTTTGTTCCATTACTTTTACATTCAAGCATGTTTAAATTAATGTTTGTTTGAAGTTTCAAATTACTATTGATTGTAATATTAAAAACAAGTCTCTTGCACATGATAATTTAAAGATCATTACTCATTGTATTGATTATATGTTAGATCATTACTCATTTTATTCATTGTATTGATTATATCTTACATTACCAAACAACACATTAAGATCACTTATGATACATTGTTAGGTACGTTATCCATACATGTGTGTCTTAAGGGGACATGGGAGTCCTAATAGGTCATTATGTCTGTTATAGGTTATGATAGGTATTCATATGTTTACTACCACATAATAGGTCTTATTAGGTGATAATGAGTCTTACATTACCAAACAACACATTAAGATCACTTATGATACATTGTTAGGTATGTTATCAATACATTTTTTAATCTAGTAGGTCAATTTTATTTGCATGAATCTCAATGCATAAATTTGATGTGATATTTATCCAATAATGCTCTATAGATAGTTAAAATTATTGTTCATCTTGCATATATACTTACAAAACGTGTCATATGTTCATGAATAAAATATGTCAGAATAAAGAAAATGGTTTGAATATACTTAAAACATGGTGAAACATAATAATATATGTACTACATACACAAGCATAATAAGAAGTTGTAAAAATATAGTGCATGGTCTAACATACATCATAACATGATCTATGAAGTGAAAAAATACATGGTCTAACGTACAGTTTTAACTATCCTAACACAAAGTGTATAAATCATAAATAATATGTACATCATAAAAACACAATCTATAGGTGCCAACAAGACCTAATCTATCTGATTGAATGTCCTCTTTGCTGCATGCGAAGAGGACTCAGATGGATCATCATGTGTAATATGAGCCATCTCATCATGTTGGACACTCTGTGAGGTAGATGTATCACCCTTTGTAACATGAGGCACGTCTCATCATGTACATGCTTACTTGAAATGGGTCTCAAAATCTAGCTTGAAAATAAATTAAATATTCACTACATAATAAAATAAATTATACCACATGAGATGGGTGTCCCTTAGTAACGACAAGAGGCACACTGTCAAAACTACCAAATGCAGTAGTGGTGAGGTCCTGTAATTTACAATACATACATTTTTTTAAATTTGATTTTAGATCATAATGAACTATACATTATGTATGTAAATCACAATACTAACCTCAAATGACAATGTACGTACCTCCATCTAGCTAAGTTTTGTGTTCTCAGCAACACTCATGCTGACATAGTCCTAAAATTATGGACACATAAACATTTAGTCAAAATTAAATATACATGAATAATTACAAAGTACATAATTTGTACACTACATTTTTTATACACTATAAATTTAACATGTATATATAATGTATATATCATACTTGAGTGGTAGCCAATGTCATAGATATGTCTAAAGGTATGCTAGCATGATAATCATAAGATGGAGTCAAAAATAGACTATACCGAGGCCTGTATGGATGAGTATGATATGGCTCCTATTCAGGAAATCAAAACACATAAAATATATATACATGTGAGTCAAAATTGTTCAGATTATAATTTAATAATAATGTACATACATAAAAATAATACAAATTATTTGTCTTCAGTCAAAAGTTCATACCGCATGTATTTGAGGCTGTGCCTCAGTGGTAATTGTACTAACATCAATATGTGTAGATGCAGAAAATCCCTACAAAATTAAATAAAAAGAACATATGAGAACATGTTATTAATTCAAATTTGACTATATATTTTTATAGTGTAATTCAAAGTGCATACCGTATAAGGGACGCCAACATCTGTAGGTCTCGAAAAAAGACTATATTTCCTCCTAGGAGGAACAGTATCATTCATCCTCTGTTATTTGAAAAGTAAAAATTAATATAGTTAATACAATTACACATGTATGTAGAAAGTAAATAATCATGTGCACTTTATATTTATATTGAAATTAAAATTTTACATGCTGCTCTTGACTCTCTCCAGGCTCTCCCTATTGCATGAGGTCAACAAATGATGACATGTCTATCTCATCACTACCATCACCATTGGAAGCATATACATCATCATCAAAATCTACACCCTCAGCATAATAGCCATCGTGTACTACACCAGGATCACTCTGGGGGCATGTGCATATGCCTCCATAGCTAGCACAAACATGTCCAAGTGGAGGAGCATGTATCGCCTGCATCCACTGCTGTACTAAATTGCTCGAAAGGGCACTCAAATGGGTAAAAGAAGATGAAACTGCATGATGATGGTGAGGAGCAAGCACAATAGTCATAGAAAGAGGTACAAATTCTATCACTTAGCTTTGCCCCAGGCCTATCCTGAGGCATCCCTCTACCAACCCCCTGAAATACTTTCATATCAAAATAGTTGGGTTTCAAACCCAACTCAAACTCAGCCCATAAATTCCTAAGGAAGTACATGGGCACCTCATGGTTAGCATGTGGTGGATGGTCAAATACCATCCACCACCACTCCCAAAAATGTGCCACTATGCGTGGATGTGTACACCACCTAATGGAAATGCGAGGCTTCTTATCACTAATTGGTTCGCCCGTCTTAGGGTTTACAAAATAATGTTGAAAATTCCCTTTACCTATATGTAGGTTATAAACCTCTTTGTATGACAAGCTATCAGAGTAGAAGGCATGTGCACTTTCCCTCGATGATCTAAATGAATCAATGTCTAAATGATGCAGGAGCATCCAGAGGTATAAGGGCAATCCTGTGTCACCAAAAAAAATATACTTAGACTTAGTTTCTGTTTCATGTGCTTTCATTTTTGGATACCCATTTGGGTCAAATAAAAGTTCCAACTCTCATAGTTCCACTATCAGTGTGTTTGAAAATCCCAAAAAAATAGGAGCATGCAATTTGGCCATCATTTTGGTGACCTAGAAGGTGTAAATTGGCCAGATGAATGTAATTGTGATTTAGAGCATTCCAGAAAAAGAATCAGGTGAAAAGGACCCACGGTTTGAAAGTTATTGCAATTTTTCAAGTTTTGGAGACCTCCTAAGAATGCTTCAAGGTTAGGTTAGGGGCATTAAATGATCTTGAAAAGGGCCCAAAAATGGGGGACAAGCAAAGCTTGTCCATAGGGCTATAGAGCGCTTTGAGAGTTTTTCAAAAATGTAAACGGTTTGTCAATTGGAGCTACGGTTCAAAAGTTATGCCTCCCGAAAGTTCGGGTACCGTTTCTGGATTCTTCTAGATTTGCACCGACTTCTAACGCAGCTTCTGGAACCTTCTATTTGATCGGTGGGTGCCTACTAGCACTGTCTAGAATGTACTCCTAGTCCTTAACCCTTCGGGGTCTATTTAAGGAGATTTTTGGCATTGTAAAAGGCAGTTCGGAGTGGAGTTTGAGAGGAGTTACTGAAAGGAGAAATTATCTCCAAATTTATGCTATTGTAAGCCCTTAGGGCATGTCTTGAAGTTTATTTTCTCTATACTATTTGTACTAGCTTATTTTCTCAGTTAATAAAATTTCCCTTTTCTATTGTGTCCATTCTGTTCTTGGGTTGTGTCCCCATCACTAAATCAAAATGATGGATGGAGTCAACTACACCTTGCATGCTATCTGCAAGATGTAGTAGGTTGGGGGGTTGGGGGGGGTGCCTCTCACGTTGGATAGCCTCTATATCACTCATGAGGTCATTGAGGTTATGCCTCATGGTCTCGCGGAGCTCATCTGCGGTGGGTGGTGGAGGTGTGGGTGGAGGTGGAGATGAAGGTGGAGATGAAGGGGGTAGAGGTGGGGGTATGGGAGGGGGAGGGGGTGGCAGTGGGTCCATCAAATATAATCTGCATATATGTTTAAACAACATAAAACATAAAACATGACAAAAATACATCACAACATAAAACATGACAAAATTACTATTTAATAAAATTTAAATCTAAAATTTATCAACTAGATCTATATAAATGTGCATATCTTTATTAAAATCATATCAATTAAATAAATAAAGTTAAACACTTAAGTCAAATTAAACATTAAATACTAAATTTTTAAGTCTAATCATAAAATAAGAGTCCAAAAAAATATATCTAGGTTAGTTCAAGGTTTCTTTTCTTAAAATAGGAGCCACCAAGCTAATTTTTCTTTCATGTACACTTATTTTGTGACACTGGGGGATTGTTATGGATTATACATGTTCATCTCAGGATGAAACAAAGTTAAGATTATGACAAGGTTATGGTTTACAATTTTGTTATGTTAACAGTTTTCATGATGGCTAAGCTTAAGATTATTATAATGATTGTGATCCTTTAATGTTAGGGAACTTACCTAGGATTATGGTTTTAGTTAGAATTATATTTAAGTTTCAGATATTTATTATGGTCCTATTGTTTATAGGATATATAATAGATGGCGTTAAGATGAGAGTTAAGGTTACAATTATCTAATGAAAGCATAGGGATAGAATTATGATTTGATTAAAAAATATTTATGCTTGTAGTTTGAATTCTAACTATTATCCACTTTTTAATGCAAACTATAAGTGTAGATCATGTCAGGTAATGAACTAATACATGTGAACCCTATCCCTACCCATATAATAATCCTAATTCTAATCATAATCCATAATTCATTACCTTATGAAGCTTTGGCTATCCATTTTATTGCCAGAGTAATCCCTTGCCTATCCATAAAATGTTCCTAATAGATTTATATAGAAGACCAAATTGATTTAAATAAAATGAGCAGGAAGAAGAGAAACTTACACCCAATATTCAAGGAGAGATTCTTTTAACATACTTGAATTCTACCAACCAAAGTGAGATAATTAGAGTTCCAGTTGTTGAGTTTTCCAAAGATTTTCTTATTGATATAAAGACACATTTCATTTATATGTTGGGGTTTACTACAAATGGAATCCCTAGGTACCTAACCACTTAATTATGAAATCTCCATCCAATACCATATTTACTACACAAGGTAGGGGACTCAATATTTTGCCCCAATAAGATAGATGTAGAGACATAAATCTTACTACCCGATACAAAGAAAAGAGGTCCAATTTGATTACTTGACCTAGGGATTTTATGAGCCCTCCATTGATCACTTGATCAATTTTATGAGCCCTCCATTGATTACTTGATGTAGGGTTTTCTCATTACTAATTTTTTGGATGGAGGAGTTGATTTATGATAGAAATGGGTTTATCACTTAGAATAATGCATCTTCATTCTAGCAATGATGGTTCTCATTTTATCCCTATCTTCTAAATCATTTTGAACTATCATCATCTTCTAACTAGAAAAATTGATAGTAAAATTAGGAAAAGGATCTTACTATATATATCACTAGGGGGTGGGTATTTCTTTTTACAGAATAAGGCAATATTTTGTTATGTGGCCTTCCATTCTGCAAAGGAAATAAACATTTAGGCTACCCATACAAGAAAATAGGAAACAAATAGGGGAATCTCTAGTCTCCAAAAAAAACTTTTAGGCACTTCCAACCCAAGATAAATAGAAATTAGTGCACCCTAACATAATTATCTAGTTAGGGATTGGGGTGTTAGAGTGCTTCAATACCCTCCTAATTAGATATTACATGATGAATACTCAATTAGGATATAAAGGTTTAGGCATCCAGTAGAAAGACAAGTTATTCACTTCTTTAGATATATTCTTAGGCATCCAAGGGTGTAGTTTGGGCTCCTACTCGCACTGATGTGGACACCTCCACCTCTTGATGGTCAAGGAGGGTTAATTAATTAGATGCCTGATTCATTCAAGTCTCTTCTAATTTTTTTATGATGTATCATTTTGAGACCTTGATATCAATGTTTAATTAGTTTTAGGATTAGGGTTCAACTTGGTTTGTATTGTTTGATTAGGTTTACATGCTTAGGTTTCAATTAGGACAAGAGTTAATAAATTGAATTAAGTTTTAAAGTGCTAAATTTGGTTTTAGATATAGAATTATAGTTAGAGCTTTTAGATTAAAAACCAACATTAATTCAAAAAGTTAGGTTTGAATTTTGTTTTAAAGTGTTCAATATATTATTGAGTTCTAGTTTAGGGTGATTTGGTTTAGTCTTAAGGTCAACATTTAACTTGGTTCAATCTTCTAGGGTAATGGTTCAATTTGGTTAATGGTTGGGGAAAGGATTTTTAACGTTAAATTCAAGGTTTCTACTATTAAGTTGGGATATATAAAAGGTTTATGATCATGGTTTAATTCAATTTGGTTTATAAGTATAATATTAATTAGTTAAGGGCCAAGGTTACCTTTCAATCTTAGGGTTTGACATTTATAAAATTAGTACTCAAGGTAAGATAGGAAATTTATTTAATTATTTATATATTACCTGGTGTAGGTTTTAGCAAATTAAGATTAAGGTTAAGATGATAGTAAGGGTTATGATTAGAGTTAAATTCAATACAAATTGACATTATAGTTAATCCTAAATGACGCCCAGCCAAGGGATCCAAAGAACTAATCAAAAGTTTTACTAAGCAAGCAATAACATACATACAATAATTTACATTTATAAAAAATATAAGAGATTGCATTCCTTAATGAGCACATTTACATTTCATTTTTAAATAATTATAAGTACTAAAAGTAAAATAAATAATGCATCCACATGAAAGAATATTAACTACTTTAGTTCAATCCATTTGAATAATTTATATACATTTCTTCTGAATGCCACTTGGCAAATTAGTTCGGAATGCACAATCATCCACTGTACATGTCACAGGGTATGAAAGGCTAAAAGAATATACATTTATAAAATAGTTTACATCATCCATTTTTGATCCATGAAATAAAGTACAATACAACTTAAGTAAAATCATTTTAAATACTATACATTTTTTTTTTGGATCCATTGGCGGGCTGTTATGTGATTAAGTACTTAGTTATATATGTTTAAGGTTTTATTTATATGGTTAGGTCAAGATTATAGTTTAAACAATGAATTTAGGTTGAAGTTATAGTTAAAACAAGGTCGAGGTTATATGGTTTTAGGTCAAGTTTATATTTATTTGTAAAATTACATGTTTAAAAAATGAATTTACATCTAATCTAATCATTCAACATTGTAATAAATACATAAATTAAATACATTTCAAAACATCTAAAATAATAATTTTTTAAATAAACATTTACAAAACTATATTTTAATTAAGAAATACAAAAATTTAAACATCTAAGTTCATTAACAATGTAAATTTACAATTTTACGTATATTAAAAGAGAAAAAAAAAAAAAAATTAACATACATTTTAAATTGAAAATTGAAAAAAATAAAGTAAAATAGTATAAAACATATTAAAATACCTGGTGTATCAAAAAATAGCAGCAAGGGGTAGTCAGTAGGGCTGAAAATTGAGCTCCCATATGCGTCTCTAATCGGGCTCCCATTTTTGAGGTCATGAAAATGACCTCAAAAATGCCAAAAAAGCAGTTAAATAAACTTTTACAAATCGGGTACCCGATTTGTAAGCAATCAGGTACCCGATTTGTAAAAAGGAAGGCCTTCGATATTTGAGTGGCTCAAGCACCCGATCTAGTTTTCAATATCGGGTATCCAATTTTTAAAATTTGGCTCGGGTGCGCAAAGCTTAATTTTAGAAATGGGTACCCAATTTTTAGAAAATCGGGTACCCATTTCTGAGAAGTACAATTCTGCAGATCTGACTTCTATAGAATTGCAACCCAACTTCTTGTAGTCACCCAACAAGTGCTCAATAGTTGCAACTTGATCCTAGTTCATGATTTGCACATTTTAAGAAGATCAAACTTTTGTCAAACATGCAAGCAGAGTTTTTAAGAGAAGAAGCAAGGATCCGCTCAACACTAGTTGATATACAAAATATGATCCTTCCTATCATGGATTCTATGCAGAAGCACATTGTACATTCAAAGACCCTAATCTAGGACACCAACTTCTCTATTGCTAACCACATGATTGAACTATTACCGGAAGTGCAAATTGCCATTCATACATGTCAGGTTCTTCAAGAGAACCGAGATAAAACTTTGGCAGTTACCCTCAAGGTATACTCTGAATTCTTATCTCATTTTGGTGTCTCCTTGTAAATATGTTGAATAAATCTTTGGTATTACTATCAAAAAGGGGGAGATAAGATATGAGAGAACAGATATGTATATATAAAAGAAAAGTTACATGTGCATAATAGATCACATAGTATGGGGGAGATATATGCTATGGTGTAGATATACTCTGTATATATATCTTACAAAGATCAATTTTGAAAAATCTCAAAAAAATAGACCAAGCTAGTATCACAAGGTGATGAATACAAGGTATTCAATTTTGGGCTAATAAGTATTTTTGTCATTAATGCCAAAGGGAAATATTGTTGACATATCAGTCAAGTTTGTTATTAGTGACACACACTTATTCAATTTTTGTATAGCTACTAAGCTCATTGAATAGTTTATAGTGTTTGTAATGTAATTTAGTAGCAACCAAGATTCTACAATTGCTACCAAGTCCTTTGGACCAACTCTAGTGGTTATCAAGTAGATTTAGTTAGTGTGAAGTTCAGTAGTTCAAACCATGCAGTTCTATGTATACCAAGTTTATCAATGGTTATCGAGTTTGCAGTTCATGTGATGTGAAGCCTATATTTACTGAGCTTTGTAGTATCTATCGAGTTCACAGTTTAGGAGATGTGAAGCCAGTGTTATCCAAGCTACTTCATGGTAACCAAGTGATTCAGTGTTTACCAAGTTGCACTATATCTATTGAGTCACTAATGTAGACTGAGTTCAAGACTACTTGAAGGTGATCAGTGTGGACCAAGCTTCTACATATACCAAGAGCATGATGATGCCAAGTAATGACAGTGGATGCTAAGTATTAGAAACTCACCAAGTTAGTCTTTAGAACTTGAGTATCTTCATGTGGGCCAACTTTTTAATTTTTGTGTTAACTTGTGTCATGCCCAACTTTTTTATTTTATAAATTGGATTGGTGTGTGTGTGTGTGTGTGTGTGTGTATGTGTGTGTGTGTGTGTGTGTGTGTGTGTGATATTGTATCATATCCAATGAAATGAAAATGTAAACAAGAACAGACAGTGCAAGAATGCAAATGTGAAAGCATGTGTATTGTGAATGTAGCAGATAAATAATTGTAAAGGCCATATCAGTGCAAGAAGTACCAGTGACAAATCTATCACAGAAGGTGATTAGTACACTAAGGAATCTCTATCAGCCAAATTAGTTGCATATCAAAGATCTATTGCTTCATCCTAACAAGTGAACCAATTAAAATCCTCTAACAAGGTAGACCTAATAGTCTTTTCTAAATCTCTTTATCGATTGCATACTTCATCATATGTTTTAAAATCCTCTCACAAGGTAGACCTAGTAGTCCTATTTGATGCTAATAGGGTAGATCATTAGAAGTGATCAATGTAAGCCTTAATAGGCCAAATTTATGTTGCAATACTAAAGTTTGTGGTTACCATCCCCACCCCAATTTTAATTTCTATTTGGAAGGTTTCTAGGTCACAAAATCTCTATGTTCAAGTGTTGTGGATACTGTCATGTTTTCAATTTCTCATGCATGCAATTAGATCAGATGTGATGAATTAAATGCTAATTGATTTATTGGACTAAGAATTGAAATTGGTAGAATTTTTAGAAGTTACTGATTCACCCCTCCCCTCTCACTAACTTAGCATATTCTTGAATATTTCCAACAAAGGATACCATTTTTTGTGAAGAGATTGTCCAATTGAAAAAAAAAACCAAGATTTCTAGGGGGCTAGTTGTATTAGAAACTATAATTGAATGCTATGATAGATATAAGACAAATGAAAAGGAGAAACATGAAAAGTATTTAGAGGAGATAAACCTTGGAACCAAAGAATCACCTAAGTAAGTGTATATAGGTAGGAAGTTATCTCCTAAAATCAAGCAGACTTAGGTTTATTTATTAAGAAAATATAGATATGTATTTTCCTAGTAATATGATGATTTAAAGGCCTATAGAGAGGATCTTTTTCATCTTGAAGTTTCATTGAAAGAAGGAGCTAAACATTTTAGATAGAAATAGAGGCCTATCAATCCACTCTAGCACCAAAGATGCATGAAGAACTAATAAAGTTTAGGGATGTAGGAATTATCAAACCAATTAGGAATTCTTCTTGGGTGTCAAACTTGGTTCCTATTAGGAATAAAAATGGTGATATAACATCATGTGTTTATTTAAGGAATCTAAACATCTCCTCACTAAAGGAGAATTATGGTCTTCCCAATATGGAGGCCATGTTGCAAAGAGTCGATGGATTAGAGTTGATGTCTATGATGGATGATGTCTCTGGGTATAATCAGGTTGTTGTGAAAAAATTTGAACAATACAAGACTACATTCACAACACCTTCGGGAACATATGTTTAAAGAAAAATACCTTTTGGTTTAACTAATGTTGGTACTACTTTTCAAAGAGTTATGAATGTGGCCTTTGTAGACATAATTGATGAGTTTCTAGTGGGTATATCAAGATGATTTAACAACATATGTAAAGGATGAAAATGACCATTGTATGCATCTTGAAAATGTATTTATCAGAGCTCTTAAATATAGTATTTCCTTGAACCTTAGAAAGTGTGCCTTCATAGTTAATGAGGGTAAATTGTTGGGTCATTTAGTGAGAGAAGAAGGAATTAGGGTAGACTTGAAGAGGGTGGAAGCTATAGATAAAATTTAGAAGCCTAAGAATGTGAAAGGCATTCAATCTTTTTTTGGGAAGATTAATTTCCTCAAGAGATTTATTACCAATTTTGTAGAAATAAGTAGACAAATCCCCAAAATATTGAAGAAAGGTTCTAAAATAAGATGGGATGATGAGTTGAGTTTTTCTCTTCAAAAATAAAACAAGAAATAAAGGATTATCCTATCCTAAGTGCTCCTAATTATTCTAAAACAATGTACATACTTTCCTTTGTTGCATTCCATACTATTGCAGTAGTCTTATTATACAAGAATGAGGATGGATATGAAACACCAATAGCATTTTTTAGTAAATACTTGTAGGTTGCAAAATTGAAGTATGATATTAATGAAAAATAGGCCTATGCATTGGTCAAGGCTATGAATTCATTTAGATGCTATCTAATGGGAGCTATTATGATTTATTTTGTACCTAGTGTTGTAGTGAAAGATATCTTCTTACAACAAGAGGTCTCAGGGAGAAGGTGTAGATGGATCAATAGGATCCAAGAATTGAACATAGATATCTAAATTACCAAGTTGGTGAGAGGAAAAAGACTTGCTAAGCTGATGGCAGAGATTAATCTTGAAGCAAACCAAATAAGCCAACTTGGTGATGACTGTAGAAGTGGATTATGTGGTATGGATGTTTGTGATTGGTAAAAGGAGATAATATTTTATTTACAACACATGAAATTTCTACTAGGGATGAATGATAATCAGAGAAGGGCCTTAAAGTTGCAAGTTATCAGATATGTTAATTTAAGTGGGAAGCTATGGTGGATGAGTATGGAAGGTGTGTAACTTACATGTATTGATGAGAAACATTCATCAACAATAGTGAATGAGATGCATGGTGGAATACGTAGAGGCCATTACATGGCTAAAAAACTAGCTCACAAGGTGATTAGAATAGGATTTTGGCAGCCCACTCTTTTTAAGGATGCACATAAACTTGTAAAAAAATGTGATCCTTGTCAGATATTCATTGGTAAGTTAAAGTTTTATTGAAATCTGGCATTGAAACTAGTAGAGGTACAAGCATCAATCCAACAATGGAGAATTAATTTATATCTATGAATTTGAAAATAAGTCAAGTGGAGGACATGCTTGGATTTTTGTAGCTACTTACTATTTCATAAAGTGGGTAGAGGCAATCCCTACTAGGAAATCTACTAGCAAAGTAGTGATAGACTTTATTTTGAATAACATAATTTTTAGGTTTGGCTACCTTGAAAAATAAGTCACAGATAATACAATGTGTTTCAGATTTGAAGAATATAATTTTTTTTTATAAAAAGTATGGTATTACTAGATCCACATCATCACCATATCACCCCCAAGGAAATGGGTAGGAAGAATCAAGTAATAAGAGTTTAGTGAAGATTATTAAGAGGATCTTAGATGAAAATAGGAGGGCTTGGGATTCCAAATTACCAATGGCACTATGGGATAATAGGGTAATAATAAAAAGGGCCATAGGATGTGCACCATTTGATTTAATATATTGAATACAATCTAGGTTTCCGCAAAATGATTTAAGGGGAATTCACAAGGTGGCCCAACAATATGATGAAGAAAACATTAATGAAATGTAAATGACTTATGCAATTGGGTGAGGCAAGGAGAGATGCCTCTACTAGAATTGTTAAGTTGGAGGTCCTAGTGAATCACCTATATGATAAGAAGACAGTTGCAAGAAAGTATTAGCCTAAGGATATGGTGTTGCTATGAAATGCTAGGTTAGAAGAAAAGGGAAAAGATAGAATGTTTGATCCCATTTTTTTGGGTCCATACTTGATTCATGAGAATTAGGGAGAAGACTCATATTTTATAAAAGAACTATTAGAAGGTATTCTAATTCTTGAATTGCCAGGTCATGGAAAATTCTTGAAAATGTATTTCTATTGAAATACTTGTTTTTCCATGAACATTAGTTTAGGGTTTTTATATTTTGTAAATTTTTTACAATCTTTTGGTTCTTGTTTGTTTAGTGTGTTCTATTTCTTTGTCGAGTATTGCTCTCAAATTATTGTCATGTGTTGTCATGTGTGTGTTCTACTTAACCCAAAAATTCTAATTTCTTGCTTGGATACAAGTTATCCATCATCCCCAGATAGAGCCACTAATGGCCTAATTTTCTAGTAAGCTTAAATTTTTTATTTTCTAGGAAAATTAGGAAGAAAATATGTTTTCATGCTTAGGGTTTCTTAAAATGTTATCTTTCTTCAAGAAAAAACCCTGAATCATTGTTCATATATCCTTATGGTTTACAAGGTCATTTATGAGTTGGTATGAAAATAATAAATAGGGATATGAAAACACTTTGGTTATAGGTATAAATTCCCATATCCCTAAGTTCTTTGTTTTATTTCATATGTTATAAATTTGTGCTCTAAAGTGCTTTAAGTACTGAAGTCATGAAAGCCTTTTGATCACTTCATCTCTCCAGTATGTTTTTAAACTATTCTAAGAGTGGAAATGTTGTGAAGTAGTCAGTTATGAGGTTCATTAAAAATGATAGGAAACATGGTTAGCATAAAATTTAAGGTTACAAAGTGGAGAGAAGCTTAGAATCATGGGGTCATGACTTGTGATTTGAATAAGTGACTTTTAAGTTGTGAAGCAGCAAAGGGTAACCATGGTAGTCAGAATTTAGGTTATCACTACATCTCTTGTAGTTAAAATTAAAGTGAGGTTAGGTTGGAGAAGTAGATATAACTGGGGATTGCAACATCATAGGGTTAAATCATGAGTTAGAGTTTATGGATACAAAATCGTGAAAAATGTGACAGTTTAATCTAAAGCAATATTTGCATCATCGAATGGGTTAGAGATGACATGTTGTTGACTATTGCAAAGTGATAAAAGGGTTAAGATAAGGTTTTTCTAGTATCAAATATGTTAATTAATGAACTATAGAGACTTAGCGATTGACCAAAAAGAAAGGCTTCATTGCTTCACAAGGTCAAAAGGCAAGTCAAGGTAGTAAGCTATGATGAAGAGATAAGGATTTCCATGGCATCACAAGTGTTAAGCCATGATAAAATTTTAAAGGAGAGATGTTGTGATAAATGGTTGAGTAACCATTCATGTATGAATCATTAATTCACTATGGTTAGTAGGATAATTAGCTTAATAGTTGAGAAGCTGCAAAATGGTTGTGATAATTGAGTTTGCTACTTTGTGGGTTACTCGCAAGCAATTTGATTTTGGTTTGCAATTGAACAATATTGTTTTTTTTTTTATAGTTAACACCACATCTCCACAATCTTAAATAGTAAGCTCTTAACTGATGTGATGTTGTGGAGAAGGTTGTGTAGTATGTTTTTATACTTCGTGGGTCTATATGATGAATAAGAAAAAATTGTGGCAAAGCTGAGATTAGTGTATAACACGACATCATAGGCTCAAATTGGTGGTTAAATAATTAAGTGGTGAAGCTACAAAATGGTTACAGTAACCATTTTTGTGTAGTTATGGCCAAAAGTGAAGAGATTCATCAAGCCAAAAAGAAGTAGAGAAAGGAAGTCAATCATAACATCACTACTTTTAGTTTTAAAGGCAAAAAACAAAAACTAAAGTGCATGTTGAGGTTAGAAATGGTGATGAGTTGTAGATACAAAATAACATAAAGTTTGAATGTAGGGAAACTTCTAAAGTACTAAAAAGATTTTGTACATGCCATTCTAATACCATTAATGCCATGCTCTGATTTACAAAAAGGAGATAAAACATAAAGAGAGCCAAAAATTTATTACCATCTTTAGAGTATTTGAAAACTCCTAACAAGGTTAGAATCTCCTAACATGGATTCAAAGTTTCCTAATAGGGACTCTCTATACTAAATTTTCTCATTGACTCCTAACAAGGTCCATCCTCTAATAAGGAGCTTATATATTAGTATATTATCTAGTAGGTATCATCCCCATTAGGGTTTTCCCTTGGCCAGGGTTTTGCTAGTTAACAAAATATGGTGTTATGAATTATCTTTGTGCATGGTTACTATTACTATTCAACATTACTTTATTACTTTGTTATGTATAGTATAAAGTAAGAAATAATATCCAATTAGCAACTAAAGTTTGTAGATTACTGATTCACCAACCCCCCCACCATAGTAATTCCTATTTCTAACAATTGATATCAGAGCATAGTTACTCAAAAGAGGCTTAAAAGCTTGTGTAAGATGCTTGTGGATATGGAATAGTTAATCAAGAACCTTGAAGAGGCACTTGAACTAATTGATCTCCTTACTAAAGAAAGAGATAAGATAAAGGATAGATATGAAGACTCCAAAGTATACATTGGAAAATTGAAGGAAAAGATTGAAAATCTCAAATCCAAGCATGAATCTATTGAATCTGAAACTAGTGATGATGATTATTCAAAACTGAAGAAAGAGTATAGATCTTAAGTTAACTTTGAGGAATGATCCTAGAAAAGTTGAATCTAATTTGAAAATTGAGAATATAGATATTAGAGCAAGTCTAAAAAAGAAGACATCTAAGTTTGAAACATTGAAAGAAGATTGTGAAAAAATTCATAAGTATAATACTATTGTGAAAGGTGAATTAACTCAGTGCAAGAAACAACTTGAGAAGCTTTACTCTAGAAAAGAAAAGCTTGATGATTCAATGTCAATACAAAGACCTACTTATGATAAGAATGGTCTTGGTTATCTATTTAACATATCTGCAAAGAAGCCTAAGATTGGATCAGATTTGAAAGAAAAAAAAAATCTAATAATAAGATTGAATCCAATCAATCTTTTGATAAACCTAAATAAGTTGGACAAGGCAAGATAGTTGAAGTATTGGATGAACCAAAGCAAGTGGAATATCCTAAGGAAACTAGGCATGAATTTAGAGGTAAGTGTTTTTCATGTAATGAAATAGGTCACATGTAAAAAGATTGTACAAATAAGTAATTTAATCATGTTAAGGAATTTTATTGTCATAATCATCATGGTATGGGTCTTAAAGAAATTAATTGTAGGAGACCTGAGTATGATAATGATAGAAGTAGTAGTTGAATATCTAGAAATACTAACCTTGCAAAGAGAAGAAGATCTAATGAGGAAAGAAGATAGATCATGTGTTATAAATGTAACAACTTTGAACACATAGCTCAAAATTGTCATGCACCTGATGATTAGTAGAATCATAGAAGAAGAACTCTAGTATGTTAGTTATGCAACAATTTTAGACATACAACAAAGTATTGTAGAATGGACAAAAACTTTGAAGATAGAAGGAAAAATGAAATAAACATTAGAAATAGAAGGAATGATGGGAGAAACATTAGAAATGACAAAAGGAACCATGAGACGAACTCCAAAACTAAGAAAGACAATGAGGAACAAAGAAATATAGTTAATAAACTTTGAGAAGAACTCAATGAGGCATTTTTAAAAGGATTAGACATCTCTAAAGAAAATCTAGAAATTATGAGACAAGAAGAATGAAGTCAGATATTGATTTTGATTTAATTAAGTTGAATTAAGCTTGTTCATAGCACTAGAATTTGTAACTTCAGTCTGAGATCAAGGTATGGGTAGCAAAGATGATAAGAGTTGTATCAAGATAAGTTTAGACTATATCTAAGCTTAATTGTAATTTGGAGCTTAGCTAAACTATTTGTAAAGGAATTAAGTGTTGTTGTTATTACAGAGAAAGTCAATTCTATAGTAGAAGATGAAAACTATGTTCTTACTAAGAATTTCATGGAGCAAATTTTTTTTGGATTTTTTTCATGATGAAAGGAGGCTATGGAAAACCTCAAGTAGCATCTAAAGATCAAATAGAAGATATGGAGTAGATATTTGATTACAAAATGTAATTGACATATTTTTTGTATTTACAAAGTATGCAATTAATGCAAGTTCAAGTTGAAGGAATAAAATGGAGTACAAACTTGCCAATCGTCGCATGTTGTGATGGTTAAGTTGTTGAGTTGTTATCCTTGCCATCAAGGTTCAAATCTAATGGGGATGAGGTCCCCTATTTGTGGCCTCACTGGTTCATAGCTCCAGGTCAAAGCGTTTACCCCTTAAAAAAAAAATGGAGTACAAACTTGATTACTACTTCATTGCAATTACATCTAAAGTAGAGAACTTAGAAGTGACTTGTTAAGGAAATTTTGAAGCAAACCCTATTTTTTAAAGAGATACTTTATCATTTATCTATAGAATTCATTCAATAAAAGTTCATATTTGTTAGAAGCATAGATATATCTATAGTTCATATTGTTGAGAATAAGGACAAACCTAAGTTGAAGACAGTTTCCATGAAACCTATAGAAGGAAACCCTAGTTTAGCATTATCCATTTTGCTAAACAATGTAGTTCATTTGGAAGGTGTAGGAAATTATCTTAACATCAAGTTTAAATCTATTGGAAGTGAGTATATGGACAAGGATATGGAATTATTTTTTAACCACAATATGACTATGAAGCCCAAATTTCAACATTTAAAGGAACTAGGCCCATTCAAATATCATCTCTATAGAGAATTGGACATAGATGAGTGGATAGAGATCGTACTAAGCATAATACATGATGGGAAACTACATATGCAAGATAGTGTAGTTGATATCTCAGTCGGCCTTATTCATGAGGTAACTAGTCTTAGTAAACAAGATAGTGACCTATAGGCAAGAAATTGGTTAAGAAGAAAGTTGAGAGCTACACAAAGGTAGTATATAATGGAAAGACCATGGTAATCAACACCATTAAGCAAGGTGATGTAAGATTCCTAGGTAGAGTTATTGCCTACTCCTTATGTGCAAGTTCAAAGATTGATGAATTGTCAGCTAGCTTCATCTATGCAGCCTATAAGATATGTGTTGAGAAGGAACTATTAGAGTAAATAATTATTTATTAATTATTTATTCTTTTACTTAAGTTTACTTTGGTTATTGTATTTGATGAGTTGTTGACAATACGAGATTTTGTTCCTATCTAGTCATACTTATCCTCTCACCTTAATCGAGGATATTCTACCTTTTATGGACATATGCTTACTTGTCAACCTTATCTTCTAACACTTTCTAGCTTGTTCTACAAGCTTCCTTAAGGCCTTTATATTTAGGCTCTCTCATTGTAAATTCATATCATTCACATAGAAATTTTATTTTCTTATTGTGAAATATCTTTTCTAGCTTTTTTGAATTGCTCCAAGCTCTTGTTCCTTCTTCTTTAGTTTCTCTTTAGCAAGCTATTTACATGTAGGTGATCTTGGTGTACTATGAAGTTGGCTTTCATCAACTTCTATAGGAACAAGTTAACCTTAGTGATATACTAAGAATGTAAGTTCTTGAAAACCTAGAAAAGATCAAGAGGACTAAGAATATTGTGCTTAGATTTCAATCGCTAGTTAATCACATATTCTTTCATGTGCTTAAAATATTTCCATATTTTTTAGTCACAGAGATTATGAGTAGTGATAGATGTAAAATGGAGAAGATTACAAAAGTGTGTAGAAGACATCTAGTAGATAAGATATTGGATAGTGGGAATTTGATTATGAAAACATTTTAGAATGAAATGAGAGAGAGATTTAGAATTGCACTTGCAATTATAGATAGATTTAAGGAAGATATTTGTGTTATGTTTTATATAGATTTCACTTATATTCAAGAAATAGAACCTCAAGAAACATTTCTTGATGCCTCAGGTTATGAATTGAGTAATGAAATAACAGTTGGATACATTGATCTATTGTTGAAATCTGAGAAGGACCAAGTTGAATATAGATTTGGAACATATGATGAGATTACCCAACCAACTCATGAGGCATCCTTAGAGAAGGCATCTCACAAGAAGATAGAAACTATAATGAATAAAGCTTTTTCAGAGGTTGGTATGACTGAGAATGAGTAACAAGCAGTCAAGCAAACCATGAAGCAAGGTATACTAAATGTGCAACCTTTTTCAGTGTCTATTGTAGAGACATCTTTGGAATGGAGCATTCCATATGCAATAGTGTTAGATGTTCATCCAAGTGAGCCAAAGAGAAAATCTAAGAGATTAGTGGAAGCTATGACCAAAAAGACTAAAAGGGTCAAAAACAAGCCACTAGACCAAGAAAGAGACAAAAGACATTGTTGATGATTGTTGAGTCTAGTGAAGAAGAAGAAGAACAACAAGAACAAGAAATAAAATAGACAAAAAAGATAAAAACTTCTAGGCAATCAACATGATAAGCTTGGCAACCCTGGAAGTTGAAGATAGAGAAGATAAACTCAACTATTGCTAATGAAGGAAACTTTATACAGATGAACAAATTCTATGATTTGTATAAATTTTTTGAGAAATATCAAATTGATATCTCTACTGTGAGATACATTATAGCTAATAATCTAAATCTCAAGGATATTGAAGGCATGGTGAACCAAAATCTCTATGATAGACTTATTGAGAAGAAGGCACCAGCTAGATAAGAGGACATAGAACTTTGGAAGTCTATGTTAAGAATAATATGCAAGACTATTGATGAAGAAGAAGTCAAGAGATTGTTAAACAATCTAATGCATTACTTAAGAAACAAGGTAAGACCATTTATTTTTATGATGGTGAGAAAGATAAGATAAGAAGTGAAACTGCATAACCATAAATTAGATGTTGATAGAGTCTAAAGCAGCATCTTCACCTGCAGCTAGAACCTTGGAAGTGTCAATGAGTGGTGACACAACGCAGATAGATCAAACCAATGTTACCATTAACATTGATGATAAAAATCCATTTGAAGTTTCCTAATAGAATGAACCTCATAGTGAGGATAGTGAAGAACAACTGAGACAAATTGAAGAGGAGAAGAGGTTATTAGAATAACAGAAAAAGAAAATAGAAGAGGCTAAGAAAAAATTACTTGAAGACAAGATAAAAAGGAAAGTAGAGGAAGAAAGGAAAAGAGTAGCTAAAGAAGGAATGGAAATGAAAATATAAGAAGATGAGAAGAAGACATTAGAAGAGGAAGAGCAGAAAGAAAAAGAAAGAAAGGAAAGGGAAGATAAAGGCGAAGAAGAAAGAAGAGTCAAAGAGGAAACTAAAAAGAAGCAAAGGGAAGATGACACTAAACCTTCTAGTTCATCTACTCCACTTTCTCTTGCTAGCCTAGAAACTGATGATGATGATCAAAATGGCTTGATCTCATCTTTTTCAAAACTTATTTAGAAGAACAAGATAGTGAAGAGCCTGCAAAGAACCTTGATGGAGGTAAGTAACAAATTACATAGTACTCTAGCAGTGCAACACATAGAGGAAGATCCAAAATAGAGGGCATAGGCAATGCTCAAGTCTTTTGATGAAGAATTCACAAGTTTGTTGAATGTTGCAAAAACAAAGACATAGATCTCACATAATGCCAACATGTTTAGCACTATTCGTCAAAATATTAAGAATGACTTAGTAAGTCTTGATACTTGTATCAAGGAACTTCAGAAGTTTCAATAGGATGGGAAGATACTGCATATCAAGTGTAACCTATCTTATAAATTTACTAAGGATATTAATAGTCAAATTGAAAAAAATGAGTGAGCTAGACACTCTATCTAGTCAATTACAACATCCTGCTAGTAAAATTGATGATTTTGAAGGATAAGTGGCTAGTATTCATAATGATACCAGGAAACTAAAACTTTGGAAGGAACAAATTTTGAAGAGATTATTAGATTTTAGAGACTTTATTTCTCTAAAAATATATTTTGTAGAGAAGTAGTTGGAGGAATGTGTCAAGGCCAATGACACTTATTCTAACCTTGTATACTCTGACCTTAATGCAGTTGAGATTGCATCATATGCATTATGTGTAATTCTCACCTCTATTGAATTAGCCAAAGATACATGGAATCAAGGTATGGACAGTATGAAAGAAAATTTTGATGATTTCATGAAGATACTGCCAATTTAAGGTAGAAGAATAGAAATTTTGACAGCAATTGGACAGTGTTTTGGAAAGTTTTTGATATTTTAACCTTTGCCATTGATGTCAAAGGGGGAAAACTACACAAGAAAACTATAAATTAGGTAAAGAGTAAAGTATGAAATCATATTGTAAGGGGAAGCATATTTAATATGGACAAATTGTAATAGATGAAATGTTAATGTGCTATTTATTTTAAGTTTTTGATACTTAGCCAATTTTCCCTATTTTGTTGCCATTAATGCCAAAGAGGGATATTGTTGACAATTGGCTAATGAGGATATGTAATTTTTTTCATTTATGGAAATACATGATGTACATACTTATAGGAAACCTAAAGAATAAAGATACTTACCATTCGATACACAAAAAAATGTCTAAGTATGAATTTGGTATATAGCAGTCTATTGTTTTGTTTGTAACTTGTTGCTGATGTCATATTATGACTAGAAAAGTTAGATGGAGATAATATACATGTTGATGATGATGTGTATAACCTTGGAAGTTAGTACAAACTATATGGAAAATAGATATTCATGTTTAACCAATGTAATAGGACAACATAATTAAAGGAAAGGGATTATTTTGTCTACAAAATAATTACTTGTCCAATTAGGGCTGACATGCTATATGTTTACTCTAAGTTGGAAAAGTGTATTATGGTCTTAGCTAACCTAGAAGAAATTTGGGTAAAGACATGGTATTTATGAAAAGGACATCGTGTGAATTCAAGTGTGCTATCTTACAGAAATTGTGTTGATCAATTGTATGTGAACTTTTGTGAAAGCAATATATATGTGAAGTTTGTGAAGCTCTTTTGTGATCTGAGATCGAACTAAGAAAGAATCTATATTCTATAAGTCTAATTTCTTGTTTAGGAAATGAGCTCTTCTGGTAATTGCTAGAGCATCTTTGGGTAGTGTCCTCATCTTGCATCTACCATACCACAACTCCTAAGAGGGTTGACATAACTCCTAATAGGGTTGGAATCTCCTAACAGGGATTCAAAGTCTCCTAATAGGGTCCATACTCTAACAAGGAACTTATATATCAGTATATTATCTAGTGGGTATCATCCCCACTGGGGTTTTCCCTTGGCTTGAGTTTCCCTAGTTAACAAAATATGGTGTTATGAGTTATCTTCATGCATTGTTACAAATATTATTTAGCATTACTTTATTGCTTAGTTATGTATCGTTTAAAGTAACAAATAATTTCTAGTTGGTAACTAAAGTTTCTAGATTACTAATTCACACCCCCCTACCCCCTGAGTAATTCCTATTTCTAATAGTTTCTTCTCTAACAAATTTTTTTTTTGGATTTTCAATTTTCTTTGCTTTCATATTCTCATTCCTTCTCACATTGTTGTTCACAATACTTCTAAAGTTCGCATTCTATGATCCCATGTTTGGTGTTCTAATGTCATTCATTATAAAAATATTATTGTATGCTCTAGTTTTTGTAAATATGACATGATATAACTCTATTTCCATATATGGGTTCAAATTGATTAGTCTATAATCAGTAATCCCTAGTAATATGCTTAAAATTGTTTCGCTTACAACACATAATTCTATTTCTTATGTTTTTTTTTGCTTCCAATGATTTAGTAGGTGTAAGGTTAGTGCTTTGATATATTTCATTATTATTATTATTATTATTATTATTATTATTATTATTATTATTATTATTATTATTATTATTATATTCATTAGATTTATGTCCATAAGAAAAGTAATTGTAACATTAACCATTAAAGGATTTAGTATACTTCCCTATGCAATCATTCATAAGTCCAAGATGATTACAGGCAAAGTAGCTTCCATTGAATTGTTTCCTTACTTGCTCAGGTTGTATAAACTGATTAAGTACTTCTTTGTTTATATATTATTGTTGATTAGACCATTTATTCACTAGATCTCATTTCTTGGTAACTTTAGATCCTTTAGATGATTATCCTTCAACATATCCAATCCTTATTTTTTCTCCCATAGGTCTCTATGCCATGATCTTTTCATCAAGCTTCTCATTGCTTGAACATAACTTCTCAAATTTTATTTTATTTTCGTGTAAGTTCTCCTTTAACAATAGTGTTTTACTTCTCAAGTTCTATATACTATAACTTTATAGTCTCAAATTTACATGTCACCTCGGTAAGTTCAGATTTCAGATCTACACTCTTCGATATCAAATGTGGCTAACTTTTCTTTTCATTTGCCATTACGGTCATCTTCAAGTTTGTAATTTCAAGCTCATGTTGAATAATTCTATTATTCTTCTTAACATTTGAAACTACTTCACTATCCTTGATTTGATGATTAGACTCTTTCTTTTTCAATATAGATGATTCATTCTTCTCTTTCAATTTTTGAATGAAGTCTTGTGCATCTTCAAGTTTCATCTTTAGTTTTTTCATTCTTCTATAATTGTATCAATTTCCTCAATAGCTTCATTAATTTTATTTTTCAATTTATCCATATCCAAAAAGATCATATTCAAGATGCTAGGTCTCCTAATCTCAATAAATTTTTCTCATACCAATTTTTAAAAATAGGGAATACTAAGGAGGGGGGGTGGGGGGAGGGAGGGGTGGATTAGTGTTCCAAAAAAATTTTCTATCTATGGATATTATTAATAATCTTTAAACTTTCATATTTGATAAAATTGAAAAGTGAACATAAGCGTACCACAATGCAAATCATAAAACCATTATTTATTAGTTAAGAAAACCCTAGCATAGGGAAAACCTCAATGGGGATGGTACCCACACAATGATCCACTAATCAAACGAATCTTGTAAAAAGATATTAACACTATTATAAGTCTATTACATCCATATAGTGTATATATCCTTGTTATAGGACTATGCCTTGTTAGAAGTCTCAACCTTTTGAAACATTGGTATTACAATACAAAAGTATGCAAGAAGAGCCTATTTCTCAAACAAGAAATTATATTTTTACAATGCTATCAATAAAGATAGATACAAAAACCTTTAACACAACACTAATATCTTCAATATCTAATCTATCCTTTTTGGTTCCTTCTTCAAGATTGATCATAAAACTATACCACTCTATACTAGCACCAAATTTACATAAATGCTAATTTTAGAAAGTGCCCATTCAAAAACTATATCATTAAAATGCAATGCCACATTTTGGTAAACAAAATGTTCTTCCTTTATACCAAAATATTTCATACTATTGGCTTTGCTACTTGGTACTTTGTTAAATCTTTTAAATGAACTTTTTCCACATGTGTGTTAACATTCAGGATATCATTAGGCAACATTGTCAAGTAGTTTTTTTGGTGAAAAAAATAGTTCCTTAACCAAATTCCTTTATTGTTCCTTTAACTCTACTTTTTTGTCTTAACATGTACATGGAAAAAATGCAATAACTTTTTCTATACATATCCAAAATTTAAGCGATTTTACCCACATTTCAAATACATCATGTCCTTCCTTCTTGTACATGTGCATAATCCCACATTTCTCTAGTGAACTATTCTTAACAAAATAATGTTGAGTGTACATTTTCCTATTATCATATACTTAGACAATCATTTGAATAACTATACTTCAAACTTATCCTTTCATTTTTCCTTCTCAGTGTAAGCTATATGTTTCCATGAATGAAAAACCTATCATACTACCTTATCTAAATTTCCAACAATTCTTTCTTCAAAGTTGAATTCTGCAACTTAGGCCTAGTAGAGAACTAATTCCAATTAGCCCTCCTAATGTACTTGTATTCCTTAATTCAAATTCCTCCCAAATAACCATTCAAAAAACCACATATCCTAATATCATTTTGGGAGTACCTTTATATTCCAAAGAATTTTCCATATGGGTTCCTTCTTTAGCTAGATTAACCAATATAGGTTTAAACAAACCTAATCAGGTCTCGTTATCACATTTAATAATAATTTTGACAAAAATTCAATCAAATTCTTTAGGAAGTTCTTTTTAGCCCCAAATGATAATGATTATAATGTATGTGAAAGATTAATATCAATTTTTATGTTGTCATTGATGTCAATTCTTACTTGGCTAGACGTTATCCTAATTTAGTAGAGTGCCATATTATTTGATTGTTGAAGAGGATGTGTAGAAAGTATGTCAATTGGGAATTTTGATGAATATAGAATTCAATGGGAACTTGAATGAGTTGGACTATGACAATAAAATGTTAGTTTGGTTTTTTCATAATCATGTTATGTTGTGATTAAGTTCACAACTAGTGAGCTAGTGAAAGAAGGACTGAAATATTAACCACATGACTATAGTTGTCACCAACTATTTGGCAAAGAGAAGATAAAGTTTAGTATTAACTAAGTAATTCTAGTGTTAACTGAGTGATGTATTTCCTGAGTAAAATGTAATGTTTACTAAGTATGAACTGGAAGAACAACTTAAGAAATATTTAATTTGAAGCTAACTTATGATGAAAATAAAGAATGTTTATGAAGTTCAAAGGATAAAGTCAAAGATTGTAACAAGATCTATGGGTATAAAAATGTAATGAAGATCTAATGAAGAATATTTTTGCAAGATAAAGATAAGAAAAAAGTTCAACGTAGTTATATTTTTTAAGTGTCTAAATAAAATGAATTTGATATCTACAATCATGATTAAGTGGAAAAATCTAGAGGTTTTGAGAATCTTAAAGATTAAGTAAAAATTTAAAGGGATGTTCAAGAAAGTTTTTGGTTACTTATTGAATGTTGATTAAGTATGAATTACTGTTGAAGCTGAAGAAGGAAGAAGAATGAAATTGACCAATAAGAATGAAGTTGTGAAGAGAAAGAAAAGAAAAGTGTAAAGTGAAAGTGTGAGTGTGTGAATCAGCCAGAAGAAGATCAGAAGAAAGAAGAAAGAGAAGAGCATAGATCTAAACAAGCAAGGTAGTGCTAAACCTAATAGATAAATTCATTATTACTTTCTTACTATTATAGAAGATAAAATATTTTAACTAATTAGACCTAAAAGTTCTATGAAATCCTATATGGTAACATCAATTAGTGATATTTGTAAGTCCTACAAAGAAAGTCATTTCTTAGACAAGACAAAGGAGTGATAAGGTCTAGATGATCTTGTTAGAAATTTGGATAAGAGGATACTATCAATACACTTTAGTGTTGTCACTTATGGAAACATATAATATATATTAAGTTGGCAATATATGAAGGCATGCTTTTGGTATGAAGACTTAAAAGTGGCTAAGTGTTATGAATATTAGCTACAAACAGAGACACATTTTTGGTTAGCACACTTCATTAACAACATTTTGGAATCTATGCACTTGGTAGTGTTGGAAATATAAGAGAAGTATCTAAGAGGGGAGGGGTGAATAAGTTAGAACTAAAATAAATCCTAGATCCCTTAAATGTCAACACAGAACACAAACTTTACTAAAAATACTATTGCTAGACAAATACATAGGCACTCAGTTAGTACTAATAATATGTTGTAACTTGGTAACCACTAAAATAACAACTATAACTCGGTAAATGCCTAACATGCAACTATTGTGATATTGTCCATGATTAAAATTACCTACTTGCACACACATTAAATAAATAGCATGAACACAAGTGACACCAAGATTTAATGTGGAAACCCAATTTGGGGAAAAACATCAATTTCAACTAGTTACTAATTTTCACTCTTCTAAAGTGGGCCATGTTAGGAGTAGACCATGTTAAAGGTTACAAAATACACTGTTAGGTGTGACCTTGTTAGAGGATTTAATCACCTTATTAGGAGTGGCCTTGTTAGATGTCTTTACACACTTCAATATAGAGATTCCACCTTATTAGAGGATTTACAAATAGTTGTTAAGCTAATTCTATTTAGATCACTGCTACAATAGTTAGAGAGTAACAATGGGAAGACCTAATTTTTGATGCAACTATAGTTATGATTATAGATCTCAATTCTAGCTTGTATAGTTGATCTTTCTGATCAAATATATCTTTGTAGCTCCACAAGGATATTCTACTTATCTTTCAAATTCTCTTCTTCTAAGCATCTTCTTTTCTTCCATCCACTTGCACTCATTCAATCCTCAACTTGACCTTATACTTATATCATATCCATTTTCAAGACATCTTGAATATAACTTAGAATAATTTATATTCATCTCCTCAGTTGACTTGAACCAACAAAAAAATCCATCAAACTCAATATGCCAAAACAAGAAAATCCTTTGTTAGTTGACTCTACTCAGTAGAGACTAATTTAGAAATGATTTTCCTATGTTAACCAAGTGAGCTTGGTTAACACTGGTTCCATCCAACTTTTCCTTTTCTACCTGAGTGAGCTTGGTTAACACTCAACTTCTACAAACTTCTCTTTTTCACTTGAGTGAACTTAGTAGACACTATCTTTTGAACTTGGAAAACAAAACTATCTTAATCACTTGAGTGAGCTTGACATACACTATTTGGTAAAGATATGATATTTGTGTAACATCAAAGATAATACTCAATTAACCAATTGTTTTTAAAAATCTCCCTCTTTTGCATTGATGGCAACACAACATGTCATAATACAATGAAATTTTTGAGAAAAATAAAGTAAAGAAAATATCCTTAGTTTCATTTTGATTCTTATCCTTGAGAACTCCCTCTATTAGTGTAAACTCCCTATACCTTTAGTTTTTCCCTCTTTTAAAAACCTTTATCTTCAACATCTTCTTCTAATAGCAAAATCTCCTTTGATATTAGACCAAGTTCATTCTCCCTCTTTGATATGTTCAAGAAAAAAATTTGTGATATGACAGCAAACTCTCCCTCTTTGACATTGTATGTTAATTTTAATGAATAGAAATGTATCTAATGTCTTAAATCATATGCAATCTTTTCAATACTATATCAACTTGATTGATCTTCAACATGCACTAGTTGATGCATCATTAAGCTTCATTTAGTGAAGTTTAGATAGGAGAATAACCCCTAACTTACCTCTTAGATACAAAAATCCATCCTTAGGTAATGACCAAGTGAATATATCTACAATTTGTTTTTTGTTATTCACATATCCCAATCTTACCTCTTTATCTTGCACTAATTCTGTTAGAAAATTATATTATATTACAATGTGCTTGATCTTGGTATGTATCACATGATTATTTGATATATTAATTGCACTGGTGTTATCATAAAATATAACCACTAGATCATTGATTTATACCTTCATACCTACCAATAGTTTCTTGAACCAAACAACATTGGAGTAATTAACTATTATTTCCACATACTCTACCTCTACTATAGACTGAGAAATGTAACTCTTCTTCTTGCTTGTCCAAAAGACACTAGTTTTTTACCAAGAAAGAATGCACCACTACTAGTGTTCTTCTTATCATCAAGACTTCCTATTCAATCATGATCTGTGAAAATCTAGATTGCCTCCTTTCTTGTACCATAATTCATAGTCTTTAGTACCCTTTATATACCTTATGATTATCTTGATTTCCATCATATGATTTTCTTTAGGATTTGTTGACAATCTTGCCACCATGCCAACTGCTAATGTAATATTAGGCCTTGTATGTACTACATATTGTAGTTTTTCAATCACTGATCTATATGTGATTTGATCTACCACCTTGGAATAATCATTTTTGGAAATCTTATGTCTAGTAGGTATAGGTGTTCAAACTGGTCTTGAATCTTCCATTCCAAATTTCTTTAGTATATACTTGATATATTTAGATTGAGTAATGTAGATACCAAATTTCTTTTGTTGAATCTATAATCCAACAAAGAACTTTATCTCTCCAAACATGGACATCTCAAATTCCTTACTCATCTCTTCTAAAAATTCTTTGCATAAATCATCATTTCCAATGAACAATGTGGCATCCAAAAAGATTTATGCCAATACAATCTTCTTGTCTGGTCCCTCTTTGATGTATAGGTTGTTGTTATCATTTGTTCTTTGAAAACCAATGTTCATCAAATAGTTATGAATTCTTGCATACCAAGCTCTAGGATCTTTCATGAGACAATACAATGCTTTTTGTATTTTACAAACCATATCCTTTTTGCTAGGATCTACAAAACCTTTAGGTTGGTCTATGTAAACTTCCTCTTCAAGAATGTAGATTTCACATCCATTTGATAGAATTTAAATCCTTTATGCATGGCATAAGAAAGTAAAATTTGAACACCTTATAATCTTGCAACAAGAGAGAGATTTTCACCATAATTAATTTCTTCTTCTTGAGAATAACCTTTGCATACTAACCTTTCTTTGTTTTTGAAAACTTCTCCATCTTCATTCAACTTATTTTTGAAAACCCACTTTGTGCCAATTACATTCTTATCCTTGAGTCTAGGAACAAGACTCTAGGTCTTATTTCTCTCTATCTATTATATCTCTTCATTCATATCTTAAATCCAACTTTCATTATCCAAAGCATCTTTCACTGATCTAGGTTCAAAATCAGTAAGCAAACATGTACCTTTCAATTTGTTTCTTGTCATTATACCATCTAACTTGTCTCCAATGATCTATTCAGATGTTTTTAGAAATGCTTTAGAATAACTAAGAGGGGGGGTGAATCATTTATTAAGGTCCAAGTGTCCAATTAAAACTTTTTCATCAAGTAAAGTGAGCCTATTAAACTATTCATTCATCCAAGCTTAAACTTTCCTACTTATCAAGTTACTGTAAATCAACATACAAGCATAACACATGAAGAATTTACACATAACATAGTGACTTACATGGAAATCCAATTTGGGAAAAACCACCAGTAACATGCTACTCGATTCTCAATCTTTTGAAGTGATGCCCTTTGAAAGGCCTACCCTGTTAAAGACTACAACACATTGTTAAATGTAACCTAGTTAAAGGATTTAACCACCCTATTAGTAGTGGGCCAAGTTAGAGGACTTTAGAACATTCACTTGGAATGACACCCTATTAAAGGATTTACATATGGCTATTAAACCAAACTAAGTCGATAGGATTTTACCCTAATTAATACAATTGCTAGAGAGTAACAATAAGGGGTTTTGACCTAATTACATCATACAACTTATCTCTTAGATTTCAAATCACTCTTCAACTCATAAATTTGCCTAGCTTCAGACTTTGTAGCTCTGACAGCTTGTCCTCCTCTCAAGCTTTGTCTCCTTGAGTCTCCATGCTCAATGTACTAGTGCAATCCTCTCTTTCTAACCACTAATCAAAGTAGAGTCTCTGTGCTCTATTCTTTTCCTCTTAATGCCTTCTCCTTGACACCCTTCAACCACTTCACAATTTGGCACACCAACAACTCTTTCTTCTTGGCCTATGACTCCTTAAATATAAGTCTAGAATTACTTTTCCTACTTAATTTTTCCCTCCCTTAATTTCAATTCAAAATGGATTAGGTAGGATTCATTGAATCTAACCCATATTTTGTGTCTTCTAGAAACATCATGAAGAATCCTCTTGAATTCACTCAAGAACTATTTACATGGAATTTTGTGCCACAAGCTCATCATCCTTATCCTCCAAATGGTCCACAAAATTCAAGTTAACAAACTAGTTAGCTCAGATTCAGTGAATATTTTACTTTTCCAATAATGCAGTAGCTCAGCACATATTGTATTACTCAGCACCAACTATGTTTTACTGATGCTCAACACCTACTGTGGATCCACTCAGCATCCACTAAGATTTTCTAATGCTCAAAACCTATTTACTTTGCTTGGAACCTGAACATGCTTGGCTCCTTCTATATCACTTGGCACATACATGATTTTGCATTTGCTCAACACTAACTAAAAGTTTTGTCGACTTGAACTAGCTTTCTCAACACTCACTAATGAACTTAGTTTAAGATTTGCAATCAACCTTGTTCCAACTTATTACTCTAGTGTTTATAAGTGTGACCAACCTCTATATCTTCAAGTATATTATCAATACATCATTTAACCATCATCTTAGTTGATTCTTACACTTCATTACAAAACCATAACTCAACCTTTCCCTTAGGTGCTTTTGTTACATCTTGCTGATTAAATCCTCTTCATCAATCAACTAAGTGATAGTGGTTGGATCTTATAATAAATTTTCATTCCAACAAATAGAAAGTTTGACATTAATGACAAAACAATGATTGAAAATAGTCTTTATCAATAATCTCTCTCTTTGCAATCAATCTTCTTCTTGCAATGATCTTTTCAATTAGATTTCCAATAGATGCATGGTGCCTTTTGAGATATCTTTCTAGCACAATTACTTTAGGTTTATAACTTGTTCCACTAGCCTCACCATGATCTTCTTTATCAAGCTTGGGTCCCACTTTCTATGACTCGGATCCATCAAACTTAGTTTTTCTCTATTTACAACTTGGTAGCATCTAATTGTGATTCAAGTTCTTTAGACTATGAATTGGGTTGCACTGGTTGCAACTTGGGTGCTTCTAGAGATTTTGGGGAATTGGAAGATCAAGTCTCCTAACTTCTAATTAGATTTGGCAATGTATTAGGTTCAAAGTAAATAAACCTTCTATAATCCTTAGGTTCTTTGTTGCTCTCTTCTTCACTCTTTTCTATCAACTCATCAATTCTCACATGTACACTTTCTATGATTGTATGAGTGGATAAATTCAAACATTTATATGCTTTACTTCTATTGGAGTATCCTAGGAATATACCTTCATCACCTTTGACATCAAATTTACCTTTCCTAATATCTTTCAGAATATAACATTTGCTACCAAATACTTTCAAGTAACTTACATTAGGTTTGTAGCCATACCATAGTCCATAAGGAGTTTATTTGAGGTTTTCTTCAGTTGTACTCTATTCAAGGTATTATCTACAGTACTAATTGCTTCCTTCCAGTATTTGATTGTAACATTCTTTTCTATTATTAAAGGTCTTGCACAATACATGATGGATATGTTCCTTCTTTAAGCCATACCATTATGCTGAGGTATACTAGGGGCTGATATTTTTCTTTTGATTCCTCTTTTAGTGAATAATTCATTGAACTCATTAGATATGAATTCACCACCTCTATCTAATATTAAACACTTCAGCTTTATTCCAGTTTCCTTCTCTACTCTTGCCAGATACCACTTAAACTTTTGAAAATATTCTAACTTCTCTTTCAAATACATTACAATCATTATTCTAAAATAATCATCAAAAAAAGGAATAAAATACTTATCTCCACTATATCTCTCTATTCCAATAGGTCAGCATAAGTCTGTATGAACTAGCTCCAAACTTATCTTGCCCATCTTACCAATTTGATAGTTGTTGCATAGGCCCATATCAGGCTTCCTCTAATTAGGGACACCTCTCACTCTTTTGTTTTTTCTTATCTTAATTAGGTTATCAAATCTCACATGACATAACCTTTTATGCCATAGCCATCTTTCTTGTACTTGAGTAATGAAGCATAAACTTTCACTAAGATTGAGGTAGAATAGATTACCTTTGGTTTGTTTACTAGACCCAACTAGATTTTATTTTCCATAATTCTACCTTTAATCCAATGTTATTCAATTGTTCCACACTTAGTATATTATGCTTTAATCCTTTAACCCAATAAGCATTATCACATCTAATTTCATTGGTTAGTGAAATACAACATTTTCCCTTTATGCACCATGGTTCATTCTTTCCAAATCTCACACTTCCACCATCACAATGTTCCATATGTTCAAACTTTGTTTTGTCTCTAGCCATATGATGTGAGAAACCACTATCAATAATCCATGTATCATTTTTGTTAACGTGAGAGATAAGTGTCATTTTATCTCCATCCTCAAATTCATCTTTTACAACAATATAGACCATTTTATCATGTTCACTACTATTTGAGTCTTTAGCCATAAAACAAGATTTCTTACCTTTTTCCTTGCAGTCCTTGAAGTTCTTGAAATCCTTCTTTCCTTTATACTTTTTGTGCTTCTTTTCATCTTTGTCTTCTCTATTTGGATATCTTGCAATAATGTGTCCAACTTCTTCAGAAGAAAAATAGATCAAAAGAATCTTACCTCTATACTTTCCTTTGTATTTGGGATACCTTCTTGAAAGTAATGCTTTAATGGCTTCAAGATCACTGTTAGAACTATCTTCCTCTTCACTTTTAGATTTTTTTCTTTTAGACATTTTATCTTTCTTCTTGAGTGATAACTTGACTTTAAATGTAGACTCAAGATTGCTAGAACTAAGAGTATAATTATCATAGTTATCTAGTTCAATGCAGTCAATATTTCAACTAGAGAATCAAAATTTATCTTGTTATTTGGATCACATCTCACCTCTTAAATAGAAAACACTCCAATTATATAGATAGGAAGGAGGGTTTTGAGCACCTTTATAGCCATTGTTACATCTTCAATTATCCCCCTAAAGGATTTGATAGTACTAACAATAACTTTGATTATCTCAACATATTTTGCAATGTTGTCATCCTGTCTCATCTTCATCTAATCAAACTAACCTCTCAATATTTCTACCTTGGCTCTTTTTACATTAACATCCCCTCCATAGATATCCTTTAGTTTGGTCCACATGTCATGAACAATAGGACATCCTTTGACCTCATCAAATTCAAAATAGTTAAGATTTGATGCAATGTTGATCATCATAATGTTATGATTTTTCTTTTCAACAATTTGTTCTATAGTCAATGTTCCGATAGGAGCCTTGTAAGCATTTTTGAGATATTTTAAACCTGAATCACTGATGGTTTCCAAGTGTAACTTCATAAGTTATTTTCATGCTTCAAAGTTATCTTTTTTCAACTTGGGAATTTATTTTCTATAAGGCATGTTGATCTTTATCTTAAGTCCTTGAAACCTTCTCTATTAGCACCAAGACATTTTGATACCAAGTGTTTGAAGGCACCTAATTAATACTGATAATATGTTGTAACTTGGTAACCACTAAAATAAAAAATGTAACTCGTTAAATGCCTAACATGAATTTCTTGTGATATTATCTATGATTAACTTTACTTAACCTAGTTGTATACACAAAAGAAACAGCATGAAAATAGGTGACGCCAAGATTTAACATGGAAACCCAATTTGGGAAAAACCATCGATTGTAACTAGTTACTCATTTTCACTCTTCTTAAGTAAGCCCTATTAGGAGCCAACCTTATTAAAGGTTACAAAACACACTGTTAGGTGTGGCCCTATGAGAGGATTTAATCACCCTATTAGGAGTGACCTTGTTAGAGGTCTTTAGACACTTCAATCTAGAAATGTCACCTTGTTAGAGGATTTACAAATAGTTGTTTAGTCACCTTTGTTTAGATCACTACTATAATGGTTAGAGAGTAACAATTAGAGGACCTAATTTTTGATGAAACTAAATTGTTAATTACAAATCTCAATTATGTCTTGTATACTTGATGCTCTCTGATTGAATATATCTTTGTAGCTCCACAAGGATATTCTCCTTATCCTTCAAATTTTCTTCTTCTAAGAATATTCTTTTCTTCCATCCACTTGCACTCATTCAATCCTTAACTTAACCTTATACTTATATAATATCCATTTTCAAGTCAACTTGAATATAACTTAGAATAATAAATATTTATCTCCTCAGTCAACTAGAACCAAAAAAATTAAAATATCCTTCATTAGCTGACCTTGCTCAATAGACACTAACTCAAAAATTATTTTCCTATATTAACCAAGTGAAATCAATTAACATTGCATCTTTACAAAATTTCTTTGGTAACCAAGTTAGATTGGTTAATAGTGGTTCCATACAACTTTTCCTTTCTTACCTGAGTGAGCTTAGTTAACACTCAACTTCTACAAACTTCTCTTTATTGCCTGAGTGAACTTAGTAGACACTTTCTTCTAAACTTGAAAAACACTAGAAAACTCAGTAGACACATGAAACTATCTTCATCACCTAAGTGAGCTCGACATACACTTTCTAGTAAGGATATGAAATTTTGTGTAACATCAAAGACAATGCATAATTAACCTATTGTTTTCAATAGATAGAAGGTGTTATATGGTATGAGGACTCTATATATAATAACACATGCAATTATGAGTTGTACAAACAAACATATTGATGATTTATCAGCTATAGGTTTGTGCAAACAAAAAAGGAAAAAGTTTAGAGAATGATTAATTATGTTAAGGAATTATTTTAGTTTACCAAAATAATTACTTATCTATAATGGGATGACAACCTAGATGTTAAGCATAACTTAGCATGAAGTGATTTTATGTTATGGGAAGCATGTGAAGACTGGACAAAACACTTGGGCATGAAGGAAAGAGTTTTGTATGTGTAGCTATGTGATGATTATGTCCATTGTATTGTGATTAATATATGATGCAAAATTTATGTTCTAGAAGAGAAAAGGTAGTACATGCAAATTTTTTGAAGAGAGCCATCAAGGACAAATAAAAAATTGAATATATTAACATTGTTAGAGAGGTTTCTATATCTATACCTTTTTATGTACATAATATATCATTGTATATGCATGTTTGAGTGGTGGGCTCAACTTGTTACTTTGCTAATTGTAATTCCAACTCCTAATTGGGTTGAGGCTTCTGACAAGGCCTATTCCTCTAACAAGGATAGATACACTATATAGATATAATAGACTCCTAATAGGGTCAATATGTTTAACAAGATACTTTTGATTAGTCAATCATTTTATGGGTAGTGTTCCCACTGGGGTTTTCTCTTGGCCAAGATTTTCCTAGTTAACAAATAATGGTGTTATTTATTGCATTGAGTTACTGCTAGATATTTAATTTTTAGTTTGATTAAATTTGCATGTTTAAAGATTGTTAAATATATCCTTAGTTGGAATAAAGTTTGTAAAATACTAATTCATCCTGCCTCACAATATTTCTTATTTCTAACAATTGGTATAAGAGAATAATTATTTAGAGGAGGCTTAACTTCTTGAGTTTTGTGTGTGTGTGTGTGTGTGTGTGTGTGTGTGTGTGTGTGTGGATTTGTTATAGAAGAAGATGGAGGAAGCTCTTGACGATCTTGATGTAATCATGGAACAAAGAGATAGCTGAAGATCAAACTTAACGATGCTCAATATGTTATTCAAAAGTTGAAGGAACACATTGAATCTATTAAATCCAAGATGAAAGAGTTAAATGATTAGAACAAGGATAGTAATACACTTTCTAAATTGAAGAAGAGAATGAGATTCTAAATCATGAAATTAAAATCACAAATCTTAAGATGAGAAGAAAAGTCAATCAGATTTGGGATCTAAGAATGTAGATCTAAAATCCAAGCTTACCAAGGAAATATATGAACTTGAAACCTCAAAGCTAAAATTTACAAAACTTGAGAACTGCAATACTATTGTATAAGGAGAGTTTACACAAACAAAGAAACATCTTGAGAAGTTGTATTCCATCATTGAGAATTTTGATGATGATCAGATCATGGAACAAATACCTAAAGATGATATTACCAGTATTGGCTCCTCTAAAGGAGAATCATCTCAAGTTACTGAGGAAACAAATGTAGTGATCCAATAGCCTAAACTAAACAAAAGATCTAAACAAGGAAACCTAAACAATTTAATGGAATGTTATTTGCATGCAATGAAATTGGTAACATGAAGAAGGACTATTAGAAATCTAATAGGGAAAGTGTGATACCAAGAGAAGAGGATCAATATTTATAAGACTTCTTCCACCTCAAACATGAAATATATTGATACTAACACATAAAAACCTCATTTAAACATTCATATCATATCAATGCAGTCATTCACATTAACATAAAATTAGATCTACCTTCTAACTTCATGAATGCAAACTCATAAAAATATAACACATCAACACACAAATTCGGTAATGCAAAAACCCTCCATGGTGAAAGTAAAATCATCATGGTGATCACACCCAAAAAATATTAACTATTGCAGTAATAAAGTTGTGCATGCTAGGTCTTATTTAATTTGATCACACTTGGTGATCTACCTTATGAAGGGTCTTCCTTGTTAAAGGCTAAAAGAACTGATAGGTTCTACCTTGGTTAAAGGATTTTCACATCACAATAAAGTGATTATTCTATTAGGAGATTCAAATAAGCCTATTAAAGCTACTCTATTAAGATATTTAAATCTTAAATTTCCTATTAGAATGCTCGATACATGATCCTTTGGTTAGAACTTCAATGCTTGATAATAGATCTCCTCTATGCAATATAATATAACCTCTCTATGATATATCTCCTTTATCTCTTCTCAAAAACTCTTCAGTGCACTTCTTGGTCTCTACACTCTAATTCAGCTCCAAAAAATTTCTTGCAATCAAAAGATCTACAAATGCACTCATACACTCGTTACATCAAATTAGGTCCTAGACCCTCCTTAAATAGATATTTGGGTGAACCTTGTAGATCCAAATCAAAAATATAGAACCAATCCTTTTTCCATTTAGTGCTTGCAATTTTCTTATTGGTGGATTGCCTTACCTAGGGATTAATGATCCTCCTTTGAAAAAGTAATTAACTCCTTGATTACCTCCTTGATATTTAAAATACACTTCAAACTCAATGAAAATGGTTAACATAATATTTTTTTCTATTCCAAACAAAATTTTTAAAATTATATGTTACTCAATACTTGCATCACACTGATGTTTGACATAAACTATTTCTTCATGCTATCATGTGGCCTAAACTATACTCAATATGAACTGAATAAATTAGCCTATGTATCGGTTGGTGTCAACTAACTTATCTAATAAGTTTAGAAATCACTAGAGTACTCGGTGACCCTTAGGTCACTCAATAGTAACTACTCTCATCCATGACTTAGAGAATTTATAAGTCTTCAATAGTTAGCTCAGCCTATATAGGATGACTTGATCGCAGTGATGACTCGATAATCCCTCCTTGTGTATGACTAAGTGTTTTACACTAATAGAGAACATGACTTATGGATCAACATGGAATATACATATAAGTATACTACCCCTTATTTTGGTTATTATTATAATTGCTTTTCTTATGGACACAACTTTGATGAATGAAGGAAACCTGGATATAATAAAAATAATGGAATATATCAAAGTACTAATCCTAAAGCTAGTAGATCTATTGGAGCAACAAACTTCATAAGAAATGGAGTTATATGTTATAAGTGTAATAACTTTGGACATATTGCTTGAAATTGCAAATTATAGATTAGTCAATCAAGACCTAGATATGGAAACAATGCCATAGCATGTTATAATTGTAGTAACCTTAAATACACAATAATATTTGGTAGATTCATTAGTTTTGGAAATAATATTAGGAAAAATTGAATGATGTCACAAAATGAAAACACACCTAATTATAGAAGGAATGCAAACAACACTATGTGAAGGAATGAAAATAGCAATGAAAGGTAACAAATAAATTGTGAAAGAGTAAGTAGAGAACTTAAATGGAACATTTCTTAAAGATAAGACACTTGCAAGAACATAAATATGGGTAGGAAAGAAGAAAAATGACTTATCTAAGAATAAGTTGAAGTCAGTTATAGTAGTGGAAAAACCCTTATAAATCTAAGAAATAAATTCATTAGTAAAAAAATAGGAATGACATCACAAAATTATTTATATAACCCATGATATATTGAATTAAGGCTTGCAAAGTTCATGGTAGTATGTTATGGATGAGAGGAATGTATAGTTAAGAGTGCATTTTATTTGGAGCTCATATGTGAGTGGACAAAAAGAAAGTAGATCTTTGGTAAAGAAAAACATCTTCTTGAGACTTGCATACTTGTGTAATTAATGCAAAATCAAATTGACTCATATTCAATAGTCGAAATGGATTAGATGAACACCGTTTTATTATCAAAGAGTTGGAGATTCGTAAGAAGATAATTTTAGAGATAATTTGAAGTGTTTGGAGAATATTGCAAGAGAATTCATAGAAGCCCCAATTTCACAATTTTAAATGGTATTTATCACTCGCATAGTCATATTTTAAGAGAATTTAAGGTTTTAAATTTGGAAGAATGTCAATTTCACTAGCATGTGATCTTAATGATAGACCTAGATATTAATTTAAGAAGCACTCTTACATTTTACTTGAAGATGATCTATCTAGAGATTTCTTGAAAGTTCCCAGTAGGCTATTACACATTGAAGACATTTTAACATATTTTTACTACAAATTTGAATCAATTAGAGATAATGGAATACATAAGGAAATGAACCTATTAGAAAACAATGATTTGAACTTCAACCAAGGATTTGGGCACTTGGATAATTTGAATATCCCTAAGCACATACTAATTGCAGAATTTGATTAACATGAATGAACTAGAATTATACTGAGTAGAATTCATCGGGGTATTTTCTAGGTAGGAGAAATCCCTATTATTATTACTGATGAATTTATTCATAAACTTACTAGAATAATAAATGAAGGTAGTAACCTTTTTAATGAGAAAAATGCCTTGAATTTTGTTGAGACCAACACAAAATCAACATCAAATGGAAAAAACATGAAAGTAGATAAGATAAAGAAAATTGATATTATTCACTACCTACTAGATTTAGACAAGCAACATATATGATGAGAGTAGTAAAAGAGAAAGTTAACACGTGTGAGATTCTTAAGAAATAGTTGATTGATAATTTATAAAAAATCAATAAAATCAAGACAACGAATTTAGATTTGAATCACTTTTGAGACATCTATTCTTTTAGGTGATATGAAGATTCTTAGAAATTCCTAATTATGAATAGGATTCTAACATGTGTACAATGGAAATTATTACCTATTACTTTAGGGAGCAACACACTGATAGGATAATATATGACATATCAAGAATGATGACATATATTTAGGTAGAAATGAAATAAAGGTTTAGAATACCCCATGCTATTGTAGAAAAGTACAAAGATGAACCATGTTTTGTGGTTGATATAGATTTAACTTGCATGGAGGAATAGAGCTTAGGATGAATCATGTTGACCCTGTGGGATATGAAATGAGTGAAAAAATGATAGAAGAGTATGAAAAAATAATTTTATAATTAGAGAGAGAGATCAAGAGTATCCTAGATGGGGCATCTATGAAGAGAAATTAAGTGAAGTGCAAGGAAAATTATATAGTAAGGAAATCAAAAAAGAGGATAAGAAAATTGATGAGGTGCTCAAGGAATTAGGCATGATCAATGAGAAGTTCAAAGAGGTAGTAGGCACTTCTATGGAAATGGAAGCTAGTATGTAGTCATAGATTTCAATAGCTAAACCACTTGTAATTGAAAGTGGACCTTTAATAGTAGTGATGGTAGTAGTACCATTAGCCCAAACACCTATTGCACCTTATGAATAAGTAGTAAACTGCTACATCAAAAGAAGAGGTTAGTAAAACAAGAGTACAACTAGCTACAACAATAACACAGAGAAGATCTACCAAGAGTACCTCTACAAAGGAAACTATTAAGTTAAAACAAGAAAAGGAGGACTTTCCTAAACCAAAGAGAGTAAAAGAGATAGCCAATGGACCTATAAAAAGATATAAAATAATTAAAACATACATTGGAAAGGAAAAAAAAAGAGGTCACAAGAGAGAGAAGTGTAAACAATGAATTAAATGAGAGGGAAAAGTATATTTTCACATGAACAATCAAAATTAGAAAAATAGAGAAGGATAAATCAAAGGATACAAGTGAAGACAAGTAGAAGTGTAGTAAACCTAAGATTGAAAACATGAACAACATGATTGTAAATGAAGATAACCTCACCAAGTTAAATGATTCTATAATTTATATGATAAGTTACAAAGTTAAAGTTAGAGAATGCAAAAATTAGGTACATGATATTATTTAATCAGAAGTTTATCAACACTCATGGACAAATACCAAATGACCTATATGAGAAGTTAAAGAATAGAAAGAAGAGATTCAAGAAGAAGATAAGGTAATAAGAGAAAGGATTGATAGAAAAAAATGTGAAATTGAGAGTGAAGGACATTTTGAGAGAATCATAAAGAGCCTAGAACCTTTAGTGATAAATGAGACAAGAGAAATTCTTATTATGGGAGGAAACAATGAGAAAGTACACAAAGAGACTAAAGGTGTAATAAAAGAGATGAAAAACTTCATGGATGCTTTGGCAACAACTAGTTCACCACACATTCACATTGAGACCCTTGTAACAAAAGAGAAAGAAGAAAAAGATGAAATGATTATAGCTCCTAAGGACGCCACAAATGACATGGAAATAAAAGAAGAGGTAGGAAACTAATTGACCACACCTACACTAGTACTAGTTCCACCCAATTCATTAGATATGGATACTTATACACTAACAATAGAGGTTATGATAATGACAGAAGAAAAGTAATTGATACTACCATAGATGCACCTAAACAAAAAGAAATTATTGATTAGATGGTTATACCACATCAAGTGGAAGGGAGCTTGATGATAGGGGAATAATTTATTATAGTAGACACTAGTGAGGACCCCTTTGCAAATTTTTTAGAAGATCCATTTGTAACTCATTGAAAATTAAGTCTTGGCTATTTTCTAGCTAAGAATATTGTAGACTATTCTAGCTCTATGTCAAAAGAAGGAAGAGAAGAGGAGAGAAAGGAGGAAAGTAAAAGGACTGAGGAGGTTGCAAGACCTGAAAAAAACAAGCATATTTTAGAGGCTAGTCAACAAGTTGAAACCTTACAAGAGGATAAAGAAAAGGAGATAGAGGAAGAGAAGATTTTGATAGAGGTAGGAGAGTAGACCAAAGAGAAAGATGACAATTAGAACCTACAATTACAACTACTCACACCTACCAAGGAGGTTAGCAAAGAAATATACAACTCATCCAAGTCTCCATTGGACTCATTCTTTAAAAAAAATGATGAGAAGCCCATTACAAACATAAGAGATTGATATTGAAAATTTGGGATTAATTTAAACTTATTCAATCAACAAGATCATTGAGAAGAGTAAGGCAGCCAAGAGTACCCAAGAGACTCTTTAGAAAATAAAAAGTAAGATGGAAAGCTTGATATTAGTATAGATTAGTGAGAATGATCCATAGAAAAAGGAAAACAAGGTATTGGAAGAGTTTGAAACTCAATTCATGACATTAGTTGAAGTTTCTACTATAAAAGCCTAAGCTGAACATGATGAAAATCTCTTTAGTAGTATTTAATAATATCAAGGATGATTTGGAAAACCTAGATACATGCATCAAAGAATTGAGAAAGTGTGCACATGAAGGTAAATAATTATATGAGAAATTTTCTTTTTCACATGAATACATTCAAACCTTCACTTCACATGTTAGAGACATATAAAATGAATTGAAAACTATGATTAGTGAGCTAAGAAGTGTAGATGCTCGATTCATTAACTTGGAGCAATGAATTAGTAAAATTCATGATGAAAAATGAATGTTGAAGGCAAGAAAGGAGAGGATATTGCAAAGATTTTATCTATTGAGAGAACATGTATCCTTGAAGATTGACCCAGTGATAAAGAAACATGATGAATGTCTAAAAGATAAGGGATCTTATGAACATGTTACTTATCCAGACTTTCAAGCCACTAGATTGACATCTTATGTCTTATGTGCACTTATCAATATATAAGATTCGGTGAAAAACACATGGAATATAGGATTAATCATCTTGAAGAGAATCTTTTCCTATTTCATTGCATTTTTAACCAATCAATTAGCATAGTAAAATTAGTGGTATACTCAAAACTTTGAGATGTAGATAGTATTTGACTCAATTTTTTCATTGATGTCAAAGAGGGAGTGTGTATGTATGTATATATGTGTCATGAGATATAAGGTAGATCATAGAATAATGGAGGAGTATAGTATAAAATATAGAATATAAATATATAAATGATCCATATTTTTAAATTTTGTATGTTCATGTGAATAACTTCATAGATTTTGTAATTTTGCAGATTTTTGGGACTTAGCTAACTTTTCCATATGTTTCCATCAATTCCAAAGGGGGAGATTTTGGGGGTTTCATGTTGGCCATATTTGTCCTCTTCCTTTTTTACGTGAGTGTTCTTTCCATTAAATTAGCCTCGTGAGGTGTCAATAACATGTGCCATTGTAGGTGTTTATACTTTGTTTGCACTCTTGATGTTCCCAATTCTTCTTTCGATAGGAGATGTTGCATTTAGTTTCAAATCTACATGTCTTACCTCTCAACATTATAGGGGGTTCTGTTGGTTCTATTTCTTTCTTGGTTTGATGGAGTGAGCTATGTATTCAATATTTGGTCCTATATACTAGGTGATTGTAGTGGCTAGATACCTATGCATTTCAGTGAGATGGATCATTTACCATATAGACATTCTTTCATTCCTTTTTTTGGAGGCCATGATGATACCTTCCATCTTTGATTGATTAGATCTTTAGACTTAGTCTTCTCTACCTAGTCATGTTCTATATAGTGAAGGTTATTCAGATCAACAGTTTGGTAGTGTTTGTAGCTTCATGCTTTAGTGGTGTTCTTCATGATCATCCTTTTGTTCCTATCTTGTAGAAACTTCTTTCCATCTCTTTTTGGAGTAGGGTTTTTACCATAGGTTTTTCTCTATTTATCCTCTTTTTAGAGATTTGGTTGTGCTTAGGTACCTCATCAGGCCTTATTTTTGAAACCTAATTTTTCTCTTAGTGGTAGTTTCTAGGTTTTTAGCTACTCCCTAAGTTTATCTTGAGCGGGAGGGGTGTCAGAGTAATAAAGTATTTTATTATTAATAAATCATATTAATTTCATTATTAAGTCACTTATTACTCTAGTTTATTTAAGCTAATCTTTGGTCACATAGTAATTAATTCAAATATTAATTATTATCATGCAACCTAGGTTAGTTACTTGTTAGGGTTTTGATCTCCTTTTGTAAGGATTAATCTCTTTTTAATTTATTAATTCACTTTTGTTAATAATGTATCGTCAAGAATGTATCGTATGTGGATCTAGGAGTTCTAACCTCCATAGATTTTTCTTCTCTCTTTTTATGACAGGTGTTTGCATGTAGGTGATTCTTGGGAGCTATGGGGTTGATCTTTATCAACTTCAACAAATTTGACATTAATGTATCCAAGGATAGCATCATGAGATCACATTCCTATAAATATAATTTAGGGGATTGACTCTTTTGGTGTGGACTAAGAGAAGAGCATAAACATCAATAGTTATTTTATAGCCTTATGTATTCATCTAAAAAGTTGAAGGATGTAAGTATCCAGGGAAACTCATGAGCAAATAGATCACCTTCACAAAGCAGTTCAGAGATTTTTATGGGGATAGAATCAACACCATCAATGGCAGTGTTAGTTGTGAGATGAAATAATTTAATAAATCTTTTAAGAGGAGATCGGGTTTGGAACCATTTTAATTTTCATAACCAATTTGGTGGCTAAGAGGATAGTATGGATATACTTTATTTTTGTCATTTATGGAAACATATAGCCTATATTAAGTCAAAAACATATAAAGACATGTTTTTGGTATGAAAAATTAGAAAATTGTCTAAGTATTATGAAGATTAACTGCTAATAGGGACACATTTTTTGATGTTAGCGCACTTTATTGATAAAATTTTTTTATGTGTGCACTTGAAAAATATTTGAACAAGGTATGATGACTCTATATCTAAGAGTGCAAGTCATTATGAGTTATATAGACAAATATATTAATGATTTATTAGCTACAAGTTTGTATAGATAGAACATGAAAGAGTATAGTGTAAAATATTAAATATAAATATATAAATGATCCATATTTTGAAATTTTGTATGGCCATGTGAATAACTTCACAAATTTTGTAATTTTACAAATTTTTGGGACTTAGCCAATTTTCCCATATGTTGCCATCAATGCCAAAGGGGGAGATTGTTCGAAATTTGGCTAAGAAGATAGCACAGATATACTTTTTTTTTTCATTTATGGAAACATATAGCCTATATTAAGTCAAAAAGATATGGACATATTTTTGGTATGAAAACTTAGAAAATTATCTAAGTGTTATGAAGATTAACTGCCAACAAAGACACATTTTTTGTTAGCACACTTTACTGATACCATTTTTGCATGTGTGCACATGAAAAATATTAGTATAGGATATGATGACTCTATATCTAAGAGCACAAACCATTATGATTTATACAAACAAATATATCGATGATTTATAAGCCACAGGTTTGAACAAAAAAAACATGAAAGAGTTGAGAGAATGATTAATTGTGTTAAGGAATTATTTTAGTTTACTAAAATAATTACTTATTTATCATGGGACAACATCCTAGATGTTAACCTTAAATAATCATGAAGGGATTTTATGTTTTGTGAAGTGTGTAAAGACTTGAGAGATGACTGGACAAAACAATTGGATATGAAGGAAAGAGTTTTGTATTCAAAGTTGGGTGTTGATTATGTTCATTTTATTGTAATTATTATATGATGCAAAATTTATGTTCTAGTAGGGAAAAGGTAGTGCAAGAAAATTTTAATGAAGAGAGACACCAAGTATGAATCAGATATCGAAGATATGAACACTGTTAGAAATGTTTTTGTATCTATACTTTCTTGTGAATAGAATATATCATTGTAAATGCATGTTTGAGAAGTGGACTCATCTTGCTACTTTTGTAATTATAATACCAACTCCTAATAGGTTTGAGGCTTCTAACAAGGCCTAGTCCTCTAACAAGGGAAAATACACTATACAAATGTAATAAACTCCTAACTATTAAAAATTACAATTGAAAAAATTGTTGTTTTGTCATTGATGTCAAATCTATGGATGACACATATTGCTACCTAATGTAAATGTCATATCTATTTCATTGATGAAGAGGATTTGAGAGTTACTCGTAACTAGAGCACCTAGAGGTGAAGTTATGTAAAGAAAGTTAAAATGGACATTTGATTAGATAGACTTTGATAAAGAAAAGTAATTTTTTATGTCAAGAAAGCTAAGCCTAGCCAAGAAAAATAGTAAAATACTAAGGGGTGTTGAGTAATGCTAGTGTCAATCAAGCCACAGTTAGTACTAAGAAAATCTAGTGTTGATAGATCATTAGCACTGACCAAGAAAGTTAGTTTATGCCAAGCTAGAAAGCTTTAAAAATGACTAATTATTGTAGTATTGACCAAGTGTCAAAATTCAATAATTGTCGAGTAATAGTAAAAGATCAATTCAAAGAAATTGCAAGATCAATCCAACTCAGTTAATTTCTTGGGAGATGTAAAATTTGTTGAAGACAAGATTGATGAGTTGGATCATTAAATTCAAGGTGATGATTAGGTAAATATATAATAGAAGGATTCTAGAAAATTTTCTCCAGAATGATCAAGAAGATGTACATATACATTGAATTGAGTTGAATTTGATCATAAGACCTAAGATCTATGGTGGCTATAGAAAATGATAAAGATTAAATTACATATTTAAGGTGTTATAGAGCTGAAAATTTGATGCCTAGTCCATTCTATCCCTAGCTAGTATGTGTAAGTTTTTATGTGAAAGAAGTCATATAGAGCAAGGTTGATTAGAAAAACACATGTGAGTGGATGCAAAGATAAAAGAGAAAGCTTGTAGATGTGATGTTGTTGTTGATAAGTGAATTTGAGAAGAAGACTTAAGTGTTGATTAGAAGAGTGGACCAATTTCTTGAAGGGTTTCAAAGAAGATAAAGATCAAAGATGACAATGAAAGGCTAATTAGTGAACCAACATAAAGACCAAACAAAGATCTAAACTAGAAAAAGTGAGTTGTAATCACATAGATCAAAACCTATTATTTTATTTCTTATCATTGTAAATAGTTTGTATTGAAATCCTTTTAATAGAGGTTAACCTAACAGTGATTTGAAGACTTAACAGTCTATGTAAATCCTTTAACTAGGTGACATTCTAAATGGAATGATCAAAGTCCTCTTACAAGGCCACTCTTAATAGGGTGATTAAATCCTCTAACAAGGTCACATTTAATAGTGTGTATTGTAACCTTTAATAGGGTTGACTCCTAATAGAGTTCGCTTTGAAGAGTAAAAAAGAGTGACATGTTCCTGGTGGTTTCTCCCAAATTAGGTTTCCACATAAAATCCTAATGTCAAACTATGATTAATGTCTAATAATTTTTTTTGCATATGATGATGTTTTTATTATGCAATATAAGTTAAATTTATGATATTTTTATAGTAGAGACTGATCAAAAATAGGATAAGAAGGTTTAATGTTTAATTGTTCAAGTGGTACATATACACCTTGAGTAACTGATTCACTCCCCCCAGTTATTCTAAATATTTCTAACACTAACAAGGTCAATATCTTTCACAACATACTTTTTATTTGTGGATCATTTTGTGGGTCCCATACCCATTAAGGTTTTCCCTTGGCCAGGGTTTCCTTAGTTAACAATAAATTGTGTTATGTTTTTCATTGAGCTACTACTATATTTAATTTTTATTTTTATTAAATGTGCTTGTTTAAAAATTGCTAACGATATCCATAGTTGGGAAAAAAATTGTGGAATATTGATTCAACCCCTCTCAATATTTCTTATTTCTAATAAATACTTTTTAAAAATCCTCTAAACATGAGACATTAAAAATGTGCATGTAACCTTTAACATGTTTGGCTCCTCTAAGAGCTCACTTCAGAAGAGTGAAATTATTTGTGTTGTCAATTCCTATATAGTTTTCCCCTTTACAAGGTTTTTGTGTTAAATCATGGTGTCAAATGTATGATTGCTTATGTGTTTCAAGTTTATTTTCATGCTAACATTTTTGTTACTACAACTTAGTATAATCTAAGTTATATCTCTAATACTCGATAAAGTAATGAACAATGAGTTAACAATTTGAAGTAAAAATATTATAAGTTTGAATTGAAATGTTGAATGTGGTTATTGAGTGATTGTTGTAAAAAATTTGAACTATAATTTGGTACTAAATTTTTTGAAAGACATGTAGGAGAACTAGAAATACTTTATTGACATCCCTCTTAGTTATCTAACAATCAGTATCTAAGCTAAGATCTTAGAGGAGGAAGTTTAATGGAACTCAAGAAAAAGATCCAAAGATGTATGAGAGAGAGACACCAAAGATGAACACGGATAATTTCTTCTCATGGAAAAATAGAATGAGGCTACATATGTCTAGAGTTGGAGACAATTCTACACATTGGTTAAACATTACATACACTTCTCCAAGCCCTCCTATGACTTTTGAATAAATGGTTGAGAAGAGAGAACATAATATTCTGATGATTGATATTACATCTTCCCTTACTAAAGTTGAATTTGATGATTTCAAGAACTCTAGTAATGTTAAAGAGATATAGGATAAATTGGTAGTTATACATGGTAGATATAAAAATGTGTTGAGAGAAAATGAAGAAATTTTGAGAGGAAAGTATCATGAGATGAGGATGAAGGAAGGTGAGAATGTTGTATAGTACATGAACTAAATAGAGGAAGTTGCGAGTGCAATCAGAGAAGTTAGAGGAGTAATCAATGATGGTTAACTTGTAAGTAAAGTTCTTAGAATACTCTTACTCATTTATGCTATAAATGTTTTTGCATTTTGGGAAGTTACAGCTATGCTTGCTAATGATCTTGCACATCATGGTTTAATTAGTTGGTTGACTATAGTTGAATTGAGCTATTTTGACAATAGCATGGTTACAATTGGAAATGTTCTCAATTCTTCACTAATAATTGGTAGTTCAGAGAAAGAGAAGAGAAACAAAGATTGAAGTGAATCCAAATATAAAGATGGTATGGAGGACATTGAATAATTTCTTGTAAGGGGGTTACGAAGAGGTGAAGCTAAATTGCATGTGATTTATTTTAAGTGTAATGAAGTTGGTCATTTTTCAGCTAAGTATCCCAACAAAATAAAAAATAATAGAAAAGGAAGGATTGTAAGTACAAGAAGAACAAGGACTATAAGGAAAAAGAGAAGAAATCATTCAATATTGCTAAAGAAGAGCATACTGAGTCTAGTACTAAAGATGAGAAAAAATAGTTTAAATTGCGTATGTTGTGGTGAAGGAAGATCCCAATGAGAAAAGGTATGAAGATGAAAAAGACCTTATTTCACATGTTAGTAATAATTATGCATATATCGTAGATATTGGATCTTCACATCACATGACTAGTGATGTTAGTAAGTTTGACAAACTTGAAGAAATTGATGGTGGTGGAATTATTAAGTTAGGAAATTATGTTCAATGTCTAGTGAAAGGAAGAGGATCATTTATGTTGAATGAAAAAATCAGATGCGATGATGCATACTAGGTGCAATGACTAAGATATAATCTATTGAGTGTTGCGCAATTGAATAATAGACATCACAAGATAGAATTTTAGAATAGAAATGTCAAGATTTATGATGACAGTGGAAATATGATTGATACTGGAACAAACTAAAGGTAATCTATTTTATCTTGATCCTAAAATTGATACATTTTTATTATCTAAAGTTGAAGATGTGTTGTTGTGGCATAAGAGGCTATATCATGTAAATTTTGAAAATATGGTAAAGGTTAGGAGAAAGAAAAGAGTCAGAGGCTTATTGAATCTACATAAACCTGAGAATGCCATGTGCAAAGAATGTTATCTTAGTAAGATGAAAAATTCAATCTTTTCAAACAAGACACATACTTCTAGAGATATTTCAGAATTCCATATTGATTTGTATGGACCAATGAGATTATAAAGTTATTAGAGTGACATATATTTCATAATATTTGTTGATGATTATACTAGGAAAATTATTGTCATGTTTGTGAAGTTTAAATCACATGATTTTGATATGTTCAAATGGTATAAAGATAGATTTGAAAAAGAGATTGGTGAAAATTTCAAATTTATAAGAACTAATAGAGATGGTGAGTTTATGTCTATTGAATTCACTAAATTTTGTGTGGAGCATTGAATTAAGACATAGTTGTCCACACCTAAGAAACCACAACAAAATGAAATTGTTGAGAGAAGGCATAGACCAAGAGTTTACTATGCAAGAACATTGCTAATTAAAAATGAATTTTCTCAAAAGTTATAGAGAGAACCTACTAGTATTGTAGTCTACACTCTTAGCCGAGTTTAGCTAAAGAAAGGAATAAACTAATGTAGAGGGTCTAGGGTTCTAATAAAGGGTCTAGTCTTGAATCATCTAATGATTCTTTTTTCTTGATATCTCCACCAATTGAATCCTCCAAGACTCTTCCCCAACTTGCCTGCTAGGTGTAGTTGGTTTGGTGTAGACTTAATCCCCCTCTTAAGGCACTAGTCCTACCAACCCTTCCTTCCACTAGAATCCCAACCCTTACTTAGTATCTTTTTCTCCCACTCCCTTGGAGGCTATTAATTTTTTTATAAAATTTCAATAACCTTCCTAACTTTATTCAATACTTTTGGTTACAACGATAACCAAAGGAAACTCACTATCTTCAAAAAGGGCTAATGAGGCCTAATTGTTTCTAGGTCTAGTAACCCTATTTTATGGAAATACCCAAAATTATTACAAAAAAACCCATGAAAAACTATAGGAATATGAAATATATCTACTATAACTCCTAGATTCCAAATTTTCAGAGCTTCAATACACCCATAACCCCATTCATACTTAAGCCCTAGTTTCTAGCTTATCTTTTAGGCCTCTAGACTAGTCTTCGCTAAAAAAAATCTAGACCTCTTCAAACCTTAAATAAAACTTAAAAACCAATTATCCTTCAAGATAACATGCTAGGGCTTCTAGTTAATCGATTGGTTGGACCTAACTTAATTATGGGCATGCCCCGTAAAAACTTCTTTAGACTGCCCTACCCACTTATTCCCAATAGTTAGCCTAAGGCATCAATCCATGGAAAGGTAACCCAAAAAAATAATATGTACAATGTCTAACCTATCATCCCATAATTTTTTACCCACTTTCCATTGTGGATGACTAGGTTAGAGCCATATTTGTAGAAATAATCCTGTGAAGGAAGTTCTTAGACCAGTCAGTAAGAAAATGATACAAGTTTCTAACATAGAAACTTCAACCCAAGTTTGAATATGAAAAATAAATAGAAAATAGTATTCTAAAAGAATCATAAGCTTTATCTTCTATTCCAATCCATACACAACCATACTAGAACATCAAACTAAGAAAAACTCATAAAATTGTCTGTATAGCAGGCCCACACGTGCATAATCTAAATGAAAAACCTTATAATCTTCCAAAGTATGATCCTCATCCTCAAATACTTGAGAATTATTAGTTAAAACTTCCCAAACCACTAATTTCATCTTTTTGTAAAAAATGCAAAATTTGGTCAAACAACTTTAGAGCAATTTTTAGTCTTTAAAAACTTTTGGTCAAATGGATCCACCTAGGACCATTTTAGGACCCTACATAAGATACCTAGGACCTATTTATGAAATAAAACACCTTGGTTTCCCATCCATAATCATATTTGACCTATTGACAAACTTTTGGTTCATTGAGCAGTGAGCAATTTGGCTCTTACATTTGGACCTAGTGAGAAATTTGGCTCGTACATTCAGACTAGTTGCATTTCGAGAAATCTTAGAACTTATTAAGCACAAAGACAAAATTAGCTAACCCCGAAAAACTTCAAAATCCAAAATTAGGGAAGTTCCCTAGACCATACTCCGCTAGGGAAAAAAACTCAAGTCCCTTGAGTTAAGAGGTCTTCAATGGTGACCCCATGCTTTAGTATCTCTACTTTAGCCATCCAAGTAGATTCAACATTAGGTAGCCCCTTCCATTTCACTAAATAAGTCTTGTAGATGCCCTTCCTAGTCTTCGCGATCAGCTTAGAATCCACTATGTTTTCTAGTTGTAAAGGGTGGGGAGTTGGCAAGTCGTGAACCCAATCTACTCCTTCCAAGTCTGGAAGAGTGTGTGGATTAGTATTAACATGAGTACCTATATAAGGAAACAAGTCACATACATTAAAATGGGTGAAATCTCTAAATCAGAAGGAAGTTGATGTAACAACCAATATTTCTTCCTCCCTAAGCTCTCCCTCAAGGTCTCCTTAGGTCATACACTTGACCAAATAGGGCTTCCACTTACCATATGTTCTTTAGGGCTCTAACAAAGCAGATCCTAAGCTTTCAATAGGTACACATCAATCAAGTAGAGAAATTTCTTACTAACTCTCCCTCAACTCAAATAACCCCAAATGGGTGGATAGTCATCTAGGAATGTATTTGGACTCCCCAGAAGATCCTCAACCAAAATAAATAAAGAAATCTTAATTGAGTTCAAATTCTTAAGAAAAATTCATTCAAATGCTTGAAATAGGGCTATAAGAACCAACCCTCCAAATGTAGAAAAAACCCAATTTACTTGCAAAACCTATTAACAAGGAATCTAGAAAACTACCATTCCAAGTACCCTTTTTATAAACCTTAAGGATTTTAGGGGTCTAGGGTTCCCAAATTGTTCATACTATATAGGTACAATTTTAGCCTTAAAATAAGGGTTTCAAGGGTTTGGCATGTTTTTTGATGGAAAGAGTGTTTTTACTTCCTCAAAGCTCCCAAAAAGGGTTACTCCAGAACACCTTCTAACATAATCCAATCTTGGGTTGAAGTGTCACCAATGTTCAACCACTCTCATTCCACTTTCTCTGCTTTGTGATCCCTAACCAAGTTACTAGGATTTTCCTAGGGCATTAGTTAAAATACCCCCCCTTAGCTTTCCAAGGCCCCATCTCAATTGTTAAAAATGTACATGGATTCATGTTCCAAATCCCAAAATCTTTTATAAAACCTATGGTGGGAAGTGGCCCCATGACTCTATTTGCACAAAAATCCTAACTCAGAACAACAAACTAGTTAAAAACAAATGAATTTAAATAAGTACACAAAAACTTATTAAATGATTAAAAAATCCTATATATAACCTTGAAAAAACCTACTCTAATATTTCCAATTCAAAAAGTTCTAAATCTAATCCATATTTTTTCCAAAAGAACTCAAATGTAGAAAAGTGCTACTCAAAACTTGTTGCACAATCTATACTGTCCAATACCAAACTTCTACAACCCCTTGAGTAGATTGAGAATGGACTCATATATTATTTCCACCCACACTCCTAACTATTTTAGATTGTTTCAACAGCTTCTATACAAAGTTGATCGAAATGCAAGAAAAGTTGACAATGTTGTCATCGATAACATTGACAACAATTGAGCAACTTTCACATCTTATGGAGTTAAGTCCTAAAACTTACTCCAAAAGTCAAAAAACCTTGTATAATGTACAAATATGACTTAAAACTCCTAAATATGGCCTTATAACCTCTATTTTTCCATTATATCCTTCTAGGCCTCAAAACACCTAGGTTGGGCTAGTGAGTAACTTTGACCTATCTAGGGTTGCCAAACCTAACACCTTACCTTCTGAGGACTACATGGGTCCCTTTATTCACTTGGTTGTGTAGCTAGCACCACTACAAGCCAAAGTCCCAAAGGGAGCCCTAGGTCTTCCTTATCCCACCTAGGTGCCCCTATACTAGAAGTTCAACTTCATAGGCATTGTTCCCAAATTTGTGCAAGATTTTGAGATGTCATGTCTTCTTCATTAGCAACTTGGTTGGTTGTCATTTTGGTAGACTCTCCTTTTTGAGGTAGTAAAGCATGAAATATCCCACCTTAAACTATAATTACCTCATTATTTTATCTTCCCTTTCCTTGTACTTGTCCCCTTGATGTTGTGATGTCTTTCTAACCTATTCATACAACTCTTTCATTTATTCCAAAAATGACTCTCCTTGTGCACTCCTTTGGTCATATATACTAAGGTCACTCAATTCCAATATTACCCTAGGGTGATTCCCATATACAATATCAAATGGGCTCTTAATAGTACTCCTATTAATGGAGTCATTATAAGAAAACTCTTCTTGTCCTATGATATTATCCCAAGATTGACCCTGTTGGTTGGTCAAACACCTTAATAGGTTGCCTAAAGATCTATTCACTACCTCATTTTTCCCATTAGACTAAGGATGGTAAGGTGAATAAAAGGAAAAATTAGTTCCTAGCATTATCAAAAAGGTCCTCCAAAAGTGCCCTATGAATTTACTGTCCCTATCACTCACTATGTTGAGTGGAAAACCATGAATTGTCACTATATCTCTGAAGAACAAACCTTCTATATGTGAAACATCATTTGTTTTCTTGTATAGGGTAAAGTGTGCCATCTTGCTAAAATGATCCACAACCACAAATGCACTATCATGACCTCTAGATGTTTTAGGGAGTCCTAAAACAAAGTCCATACTCAAGCACTCCCATGGCCTTTGTGGTATGGTGAGTGGTTGGTATAACCCTACATTGTTGCTATGTCCTTTGGGCCTCTTATACACATGGCATTTCTCTAGAAACCATCTTACATTAGTCTACAACCTAAGCTAAATATAGTATCTAGTTACTTGTTTTATAGTTTTTTCCACTCTAAAGGCTCACCCTAAACTTCCTGTCTACTTTTCCTTGATTATGTTCTCCATCATGGAACATTATGGAATGCACAATAGGTTCCCTTTGAATATAAAACTTTCCTACAACATGTAATCACTAAAATCTACTTTAAAAATTTTCTTTAATTTTTCACATACCTCATAGGCTTCTTTGAAGTCTTTGTCCTCCTTGTAGAGCTCTCTTAGATCCTCCATTCTGACACTTTGCAAATGGATCTCCTAGATGGCTAGGACTCTTCTATTAAGAGAATTTGCAAACTTTTTGTTTGCACCTTTCTTGTACTTGATCACAAAGGTGAATGCCTTCAAATATTCTACCCACTTGAGTTGTCTTTGATTTAGTTTCTTCTATCCATTCAAGAAGCTAAGGGCATGGTTGTATGTGTAAACCACAAATTATTTTGGTAGGAGATAGTGCCTCCACTTTTTAAAAGCTTGGACTATTTCATATAATTCAAGCTCATAAGTAGAGTAGCTTTGTTTTTTCTTATTCAAATTTTTAGAGAAAAATGCCACAAGATGTCCTTCTTGGCTTAGCATTACTCTAATAGCTAGCTTACTAGCATCACACTCTACAACAAATAGATGATTGAAGTCTATAAATTTTATGGTAGGTAGGGCTGCAATCTATTTTTTGAAAACCTCAAACCCTTTATGTGTTGCCTCTATCCATTTTAATTGAGATTTGATACCTCCCTTAATGGTGTTGAGGAGAGGTACACATACATGATTGAATCCTCTCACAAATTTCCTATAATAAGATGTCAAGCCATGAAAACTCCTAACATATCCTATACATTTAGGTGTTGGACACTACAATATAGACTTGAACTTATTAGGATCCATTTTAATACACCCATTGGAACCAACAAACCCAAGGTATACCAATTTAGTTGTTATAAACTCACACTTTTCTTGATTGATCATCAGCTTCTCTTGTTGTAGCCTCCTCAAGACCATCTCCAAGTGATCCATATGCTCCTCTTTGGACCTACTAAAGGTAAAAATGTCATCCAAATAAACAATAATAAAATTACCTATGAAATCTGCTAACATCTCATCCATTGGCCTCATTAAGGTAGTTCAAGCATTTGTCAAGCCAAAGGGCATTAATAGCCCCTCATATAGCCCTTATTTTTTTCTTTAAGGTTGTCTTCCACTCATCACCAGACCTAACTCTAATTTGGTAGTACCCTAATTTCAAATCCACATTGGAGAAGTAGCAAGAACCTCCCAAATTGTCTAAAAAATCCTCAATTCTTGGCATAGGAAACCTATATCTAATGGTGATCTTGTTGATTTCCTTGGATTCAATACATATCCTTCATTTTCTATCCTTCTTAGGTGCAAAGATAGTTGGCACAACACAAGGTCTCAAGATCTTCCTTATTAGGCCTTTTTCCAACAAATCTTGTATTTGTTTTGCAATCTTAGCATTTGACTTGGAGTCATCTTGTAAACTACCTTGTCAGGTAGATTTTCTCCTGGTATCAAATCTATTTGATGACTTACCTCTCTCATAGGTGGAAATGCATGAGGTAGCCCATTCTCTACTATTTCATTCTCTACTTTTTCATGGTACTTGGACATTCTTCTTAGTTTCTTCCTTAGGTCTTACCACTACTACACAAAAAACTCCTTTCTCCTTCTTCACAACCTTTAGGAACTCATTCCCACTCAATAACATTACACTTTTCCCCACATGTTTCTCCTCTTTAGGTTCATTCAAAGGGTCCATCTAAAATTTCTTACCTTTCTTGGTTATCACATAACTATTATGCTCCCCATCATGTATATCCTCCACATCATACTACCATGGACACCCTAGTAGGAGATGACAAACATCCATGGGAATTATGTCACATAACACCTTGTCCTTGTATTCCCCTATCTCAAATTCAAAAAAATGTTTGTTCATCCACTAGTATTTGTCGGCCCTTATTTAACCAAGACACCTTGTAAGGAGTAGTGTGAGGTATTCTCTTGAGGTTCAACTTATCTACCATCTCCATGGATACTATGTTCTCAGTGGATCCAAAGTCCACTATCACTCTACAAATATTTCCATGTGACTCGAAAGTGGTCTTAACCAAGCTCTTTCTCTGAGGTGGTTCAACCACATTAGGTACTTTCAACAAGGTCCTTCTTAACATTAGACTCTCGCCATACAATATTGGTCCTACTTTAGAAATAGGGGAAGTAACTCTTTGGGTATCATCCTCTTGTAACAATTGTTTTCTCCTTTTCCCCATGGATGAAGTGGAACCCTTCTTAGGACATCTTCCCATAGTGTAGCCCACTTGGTTAGAGTTATAGCATCTTCCAGTAAAAAAAAGTGTTGTCTCTTCTTTAGGACTAGAATCTACTCTAGGTGGTCCTCTTCCTCTATACCCTAGTCTTTGAAATGTGTTCTTTTTCCAATTACGCCCATAATTTTTTTTGGTTTAAGTTTCTTTTGGCCCACTTGATCCTGGTCCTCTACAAAAGGTGCCCCTACCTTTGAAACCTCTATTACCTTTGCCTCTTTGTTGTGAGTCATGCCTTCTCCTAGCCTTTACTTATGCTCGTAAGGCTAACTAAAAACATTTATGCATACTATTTGAAGCCATCATGTTGATCTCATCCTAAATCCCTCTTCTCAACCCATTAAGGTATCTTTCCACTCTTTCCACTTATCCTTCTTTTCTTCTTGCCCTTAGGCTTAGCTTATTAAACTCTTTAGTATAAGAAATCATAGTGAGGTCTCTATGCCTTAGATTTTGTAACCTCTAATATATTTGAATCTCATAATATATGGGTAGGATTTGGGCTCTCAACTTGATCTTCATCCTATCCCAAGACATTATATTCTTCTTCCTATTCTACTACTCTATCATCTTGCATCATGTTCCACCATACTAGTGTTGATCCCTTGAGTCTATCATTAGCATAGCTAACTCTCTTCTCTTCTTGCACCTCTTTATAATCAAACTAATTGTCTGACCTCCAACCAATCCAACAATTCCTCTCCATTCAAACTACCTCTATAATAAGGGATGTGCTCTATACTATCTTTGTTAAGAGACTTAAAGGATTCCAAAATCACCTTTTTAGCCTAATCCACCTTAGGATCCTTGCCGCTATCATATGTCTCCCTTGTGAGGATTTCATCTTCTTCCTTACTCTTAACTCCTCATTTTGTGATTCTCTTCTTACACTTTGGTTCTGGATGATTAGTTTTGGCCAATAGATCTTTGACCAAATCCAACATGGCACCCTTTCTCATTGCCTTGGATGGCATATTGTCAAGCTTCTTAGTCTTCCACACTTGATATACACCGAACTAAAATTAGGCTCTAATACCACTCTAATATAAAGGGTCTAGGGATCTAAAAATTAGCCAATTCTAAATAAAGGCCTATTCTTGAATCATCCAATAATTATTATTTCTTGATCTTTCCACCAATACAAAACTCCAAGACTCCTCCCCAACTTGCCTCCTAGTTGTAGTTAGTTTGGTATAGACTTAATCCTACTCTTAAGGCACTAGTCCTACTAGCCCTTCCTTCCCTTAGAGCCCTAAACCTTTCTTTGGATCCTATTCTCCCACTCCCTTGGAGTATACTAATTTTTTAGACACCCTCCATAATCTTTGTGACCTTATTCAATACTTCTAGTTACAACAATAACCAAAGAAAACTCACTATCTTGAAAAAGGGCTATTTAGGCCTAATTATTTCTAGGTCTAGTAACCATGTTTTATGCCAATACCCCAAATTCCTCCTAAAAACCCCATGAACCCTAGAAATCTGAAATATATCTACTATCACTCCTCGATTCTAAATTTTCAAAGCTTCAACACACCCATAACCCCATTCACTCTTAAGCCCTAGTTTTTAGCCTATCTTGGCCTCTAGACCATTTTTCACTTAAAAACTTATAGATCTCTTCAAGCATGCAATAAAATTTCCAAACCAATTTCTTATTCAATATAATTTCTAGGGCTTCTAGATTCTCCATTTTTTTTACTCAAATTTTTTAGGGATGTGCTCTACAAAAACCTCTTCAGATTGTCCTCACTCACTTACTCCCAATAGTCAGCCTAGGGCATCCATCCATGGCAATGTAACCATTAAAAGAATGAAAAACAAAATAAAAACACTATGTACAATTTATAACCTATAATCCCACAAGGTTTCACCCATTTTCCATTGTGGATGATTAGGTTAGAGGCATATTTGTAGAGACAACCCTATGAAGGAAGTTCTTAGACTACTCAGTAAGAAAATGCTACAACTTGCTAACATACAAAATTGAACCCAAGTTTGAATCTGAAAAAAAGAAAAAGGAAACACTATTCTAGAAGAATCATAAGCCTATCTCATGTGCCAATCTGTATAGATCTGTACTAGAACATTAAACCAAGAAAAACTAATAAAATTGTCAGTACAGTAGGTCCACATGTGCATAATTTGAATTGAAAACCTTCTAACCTTCTAAAGTATGATCATCATGCTCAAATACTTGATCATGGGTAGTTAAAACTTCCCAAAGCACTAATTGCAACTATTTGCAAAAATTGCGAAAGTTTCTCAAGCAACCTTTTGACCAACTTTGCAACTTTTGAGCAATTTTTGCTCTTTACCACTTTTGGTCAAATGGGTCCACATAGGACCATTATAGGAACCTAGATAAGATATATAGGAACTATTTAGGAAATAAAACACCTTAGTTGACCATCCTTAATCATATTTTACCTATTGAGAAACTTTTGGCTCATTGAGAAACTTTTAACCAACCTAGGACCTAGTGAACAATTTGGCTCTTGCATTTGGACCTAGTGAGAAATTTGACTCTTAAATTTGGACTAGTTTCATTCGAAGGACTCTTGGAAATTATTAAGAACACACACACATACACTCAACTAACCCCTAACAACTCCAAAAACCAAAATTATGGAGGTGCCCTACACTACAAACAAGACACCCTAAGAACTTTGGTATGGTCATTTACCTAGTGTGAGTTATTTCAAGATATCTAGAGGTAAATGATACATACATAAAGATAAAAGGAATGGAAAATTTTATTGAAAAGGAGATAAAGGTATTTTCATTTCTTATTCTTCAAAGTGAAAAACATATAAATATTTGAATAAGGATACTAACACCTTGATTGAAAGTGCAAATGTGAGAATTGATGAGTTTGTAGATAAGAATAATGTGGACAATAGGAAGGAACCTAAAGATTACAAAAATTTGGTTGATGCATATGAAGACACACTTGTTACACTACCAGAGTTATAGAAAATATCTAACAAGATGAAAACTATATTACCCAAGTCATAGATAGTACAACCCAAGAAAGAAGTTGATACTGAACCAAGTGAAGATAATAATAGGAAACAAAGATCTATACCTCTACTAGAAAAGTATGTGAGAAAGAACCATTCACCTAAATAAATCATTGGATATAGAAGTGTTGGAGTGATGAGAGGATGAAATTTAAAATACAATACCTATTTAATTATTCAATTTAAACCTACACCTATTAAGGCTACACTAGAAAATGAAGACTAGATATATGCCATTAGCAAAGAGATTGATTAGATAGAGAAGAACAATACATTGACTCTAAAATCAAGACCTACAAATAAGAATGTGATAGGAAAAAGGTGGATTTTAGAAACAAGCTGAATTAAAATGGTGAAGTGGTGAGAAATAAGTAAAGACTAGTTTGAAAAGGTTATTTCCAAGAAGAAGGAATTGACTATGGTGAGACTTATGCACCTGCAGAAATAGTACAAGGAGTAGGAACATTATTGTCTTATGATACTTACAAGAAATTCAAGGTATATCAAATAGATGTTAAGAAAAAATTTATTAATGAAATACTTGAAGAGGAAGTCTACACTTATTTAGATTGGTTTGGTAATCTGGATAACAGAAAAAGTATTGAAGTGGAGCACGAAGAGAAAAATGTGAAATGAAGGAATCATTCCAAGAATTTGCAAATAGGATTTAATAGTTGCTCAACATCATCTCAGCAGTTTAAAAAGGTGTTTATCATATGCCAAGCTACACATTTTAAATTATTTCAAACCCTAGTTTCTCATAATGGTATCTAGTTCTTCAATTCTTAAGGTTAAAGAGGGTAAAGTGTTCGAAATATAAGAGGAGTAACTAAAAGGGGAGGGGTGAATTAGTTAATACTAAAATAAATCCTAAATCCCTTAGATGTTAGTATATAATGCAAACAAATAATTGAATACTACTGAAGCTTGGTAAACACACCAAATGTTGTAACTTAGGGGTATTTGAAGGATCATGGTATGCCAAAAAGTGGCAATCTGAAAAATCTGCAGTTCTAAAATATCTCAAACCATTTAAAAATATATTCTAACTTTTTTCCCACCCACCTTGATACTAAATGAAAATAATTAATATCTTTATCAGGTCTACTATATTTTTTTATACCAAACCTATATGGTCAACTTTAGAAACATCCTAAAAATGTGCATTGGCCTATTTTTATGTTATTTTTACTTCAAACATGTAGCTAACGAATTTTTTTTCACCAAAATTTGACGAAATGAAAAGGGTTTCTTAAGAATGTTCTTATCTTTCTATAAATGTAAGGTTTATCAAATTATGAGTTCAGTAAGTAATTATTACTTATTTTCTAATGGAGTTACATATAAACTATTGACTAACACACTACTTGAAAAACAACTATAACTTTCAAATGGTACAACATTTTTTAAATTCATAAGATGCATCACATTCTATGTTTCTTCTACTATAAGGGAAAAAATAAAAATTTGAATTTTGTAGAGTTTTGAATTAGTAAGGTGGTTAGACACAAGAGTTTTTTTAATCCAAAAATAATAAAGTCAAAAATTAATTAATTATTATTTATTTAGAATAAAAATACCCAAAAATATGTCTCACATCCAGGCATGAGCCTACTACTTATATCTATAATATTATTAAAAAATATAATCATTTAATTTTGATTAAGGTGGTCAGACATATGTCTACTTCTTATTCTTGTTCTAAATTTTTTGTAGTATTGCATTAAAATTCAAAATTTTGACCAAACAATTTTTATTATTTTGAGATAAGTCCTAATAGTTTACAAACTAGATTCAATTTTCTAGATATTCTTTTTTCTCAAATTTTTTATATAAAGTTAATAACAAGTAGAAAATTGCACGTCAAGATGACATAACCCTGCTTTTCTAATTTTTTATTGCCACTTAAGAGCATAGTTTGGTTGACCATGATCCTGCACATTCCCTCATTAATAACTAGATTATCTTGGTAAATTATTAACACATAAACCTTTAGATCTTATCAGTGATTACCATTACTTTAACTATGTTGCAAACATATAAAAGAAAATAGCATGAACACATTTGACATTAGTATTTAATGTGGAAACCCAATTTGGTAAAAACTACCAATTGCAACTAGTTACTAATTTTCACTCTTCTAAAGTGAGCCCTATTAGGAGCCAACCCTATTAAAGGTTACAAAACACATTTTTAGGTGTGACCCTATTAGAGGATTTAATCACTCTGCTAGGAGTAGCCCTATTAGAGGTCTTGACAACAATTCAATGGAATTTCCACCTTGTTAGAGGATTTGCAAATAGTTGTTAAGCCAACTCTATTAGGAGATTTTAGATCACTACTACAATGGTTAGTGAGTAACAATGAGATGACCTAATTTTAATGCAATTGAATTATTGATTTCAGATCTTTGTTCTGGCTTATACTTGATCCTTCTTAATTGAATATGGCTTTGTTGCTCCACATGGATATTCTACTTATCCTTCAAAATCACTTCCTCTTCTCATCATCAAAATAACATCTTCATGACTTGCACTTTCACACTTTGAAATGACAACTTGACCTTATACTTATATCTTCCACTTTGTCAAGTTAGCTCAAATGCAACTTAGAATAATCAATATTTAATCACCTTAGTTGACTAGAATCAATAGATAAATCAATTAAGCTTAGTACAACAAAATAAGAAAATCCTTCATTAGCTGACCCAGCTTAGTAGAAACTAACTTAGAAATGATTTCCTTTGTTAACCAATAGAAGCTTGGTTAACACTAAAAACTTACAAAAATCCTTTGGTAACCGAGTGAGATCAGTTAGCACTGGTTCCATCCAATTTTCCATTGCTACCCGATGGGAGCTTGATTAACACTCGCTTTCTGCAAACGTTTCCTTTGATGCCCAAGTGAACTTGGTAGACATTTCCTTCTAAACTAGGAAAACATATGAACATGTAGTAGACACTAAGAGTTGTCTTCACTACTCGAGTGAGCTCAGCATATACTGATTGATAATGATATGACATTTGTGTAACATCAAAGACAACACACAATTAACCAATTGTATCCAAAAATATCCCTCTTTGGCATTGATGGCAACACAACATGTCATAGAACAATGAAATTTTGGATTAGAATTGAGAACTCCCTCTATTAGTATGAGCTCTTCCTTTTACTAGATTTTGTCTACAATAGCTACTACCAAGTTCATTCATAACTTTCTACCTCTTTCAGAAAATTCTTCTTTGAAAGACTTCTCCCTCTCTGGTTCCTTTCTTTATTCTAGATCAAAATATTTTTTAGAGATATGATAGTAAAATTCTCCCTCTTTGACAACACATGCTAAAGAAAATAATTTTTTAAATACAAATATACCTTAAGTAATGTTTCATCTATAATATTCCCTTGCCAATTTTGCATCAACTTATTGATCTTCAAAAGGTTCTAGTTGATGCATTCATTAAACTTCATTTAGTGAATTTCTTATAGGGGAATGACCACTAGCTTACCTCTTAGATACAACAATGCATCCTTAGGTAATGACTTGGTGAATATGTCTAGAATTTGTTCCTTTGTTTTCACATATTCTAGTCTAACTTCTTTATCTTGCACTAACTCTCTTAAGAAGTGATATTTTATAGCAATATGATTTTTTTTCTAGTGCATTGTTGGATTCTTTGATATATTGATTGCACTAGTGTTATCACAATATATGACAACTGAATATTTGATATCTACCTTCATTCCTTCCAAGAGTTGTTTGAACCAAACATTATTGGATACAATTGGTTAATTGTGTTTTTCCATTGATGTTACACAAATGTCATATCATTATCAGTTATTATATGTTGAGCTCACTCAGGTAGTGAAGATAGTTCTCAATGTTTACTGAGCATTCCTATGTTTGCCTAGTTCAGAAGGTAGTGTCTACCAAGTTCACTTAGATGTCAAAGGAAATGTTGTAGAAAGCAAGCATTAACCGAGCTCACTCAGGTAAAAAAGGAAAGTTGATGGACCAAAGCTAACAAAGCTCACTCATTTTCCAAAGGATTTTTGTAAGTTTGTAATATTAATCGAGCTTCTGTTGGTTAACAAAGGAAATCATTTCTAAGTTAATTTCCACTGAGATGGGTCAGCTAATGAAGGATTTTCTTTTTTTTTGCACTAAGCTTAATTTATTTATCTATTGATTATAATTGACTAAGGTGATAAATATTGATTATTCTAAGTTCTATTTGAGCTGACTTGACAAAGTGGAAGATATAAGGTCAAGTTGTGATTTCCAAGTGTGAAAGTGAAAGTCATGAAGATGTTATTTTGATGATGAGAAGAGGAAGCAAATTTGAAGGATAAGCAAAATATCGTTGTGGAGTAGCAAATCCATATTCGATCAGGAATGATCCAGCATAAGCCAGAATAAAGATCTAAAATTAGCAATTTAGTTTTATTCAAATCAAGTCATCTCATTGTTACTCTCTAACCATTGTAGTAGTGATCTAAAATCTCCTAATAGAGTTGGCTTGACAACTATTTGCAAATCCTCTAACAAGTTGGCAATTTCATTGACTTATTCTCAAGACCTCCAACAAGGCCACTCCTAATAGGGTGATTAAATCCTCTAATAGGGTCACGCCTAATAATTTTTTTTGTAACCTTTAATAGGGTTGACTCCTAATAGGGCTCACTTTAGAAGAGTAAAAATCAGTAACTAGTTGCAATTGGTAAAATTGGGTTTTCACATTAAATCATGGTGTCAAATGTGTTCCTGCTATTTTATTTTATGTGTTTACAACATAGTTGAAGTAATGGTAATCACTGATAACATCTAAAGGTTTATGTGTTAATCACTTACCAAAATCTAGTTATTACCGAGTTACAACATTTTGTGTGTTTACCAAGCTTTAGCAATATTTAGTTATCTATTTTCATTTTGTATTAACATCTAAGGGATATACGATTTTTTTTAGTAGTAACTAATTCACCCCTCCCCTCTGAGTTACTCCTCTTATATTTCCAACATAAAAAAAAAATTTAATGTACAATTGATAAGAAATAAGATCAAGCAACCAAATTTTAGTTAGTCTTAGATTGGTATTGACATATGAGTGATAATATACTTAATTCATTTACTTAGTTCATGTCGAACAAGTAATACATGTTGAGCATAAGTTGTCAAATAGTTTATGCCAAGCGATAGATATTTAGTATGTGTTGAGTAACAAGTAAGTGCCAAGTCACTCAAGTGTTAAATAGATAGTATGTGTCAAGATATTCAAATGTTAGACTATTTAGATGCCAATTCATTCAAAGGCTAAGTTACAACATTGAAGTTCCAGCTGATGTCAAGCATCAAGGACTTCAAGTGTCGAGTTATATAGTTTTGGCATAGTTGTTTGTAATGGCACAAACTTGTATGTAAACCATTTTTGGGCTGACATAAGAATTATTTTACGATCTTTGATGATAAGGACAAATCTTAATTGTGAATCTATATACATTACATGCATCCAATCAAAAAAGGGAAGGATTTAGGTGGCAATATGGGTGAATCACTATTGTTGATACATACCTAACCCTAAGTCACCAGGATCTTCTTAAGGAGGAAAAAACCTTTAAAAAATTTGAATGTTGTAAGAAAAAAGGAGAGAAGCTTGTATATGTAAATACAACATTCATGGTGATCAAGGAGTTTTAATTTGAGATACATTGTAGAATCAACTAGAGGAGAATAGAGGAAAGGAATTAGAAGACAACAGAGATACATATGATAAAAAAGGATCAAGTACACATCAGGAATGGGGTGATCTAACATCAAGCAATAGAGTGCTAATCAAAGGATCATTTTTGAGACATTCTAATAGGTGAATCAATTAAATCTCTTAATAAAGTAGTCTTAACAAACTATTGTAAATCCATTAACAGGGTTCTTACTTCATTATAAGTTAAAGTCCTTTTACTAGGCGCACTTTTAATAGGGTGTCATTTTCCTTTAATAGGGTAAGATCTAACAATCTTGTAAGCCTTTAACAGGGAAAACCTTTCATAAGGTAGATCATGTTTCATGATCAAAATATTGTAACCTTCATTAGATACACTTTATTACTGCATTAGAGAATATTTGTGGGTATCATCCCCAACCTAATTTTACCTTCTCCTTGGAGGGTTTCTAGGTAACCAAATATCTTGTGTCATACATGTGTTAAATGTTTTACTTTCATGCTATGGATGCATATGCTTAATTTGGTATTTTAGTTTATATGCATAGATTGTGAGATAGATGTGTGGTGAATGGTTTTTGAGGTTGAAATTTTTAAGTTCTGATTCACACCCCCCTTCCCCCCCCCCCAAAATAGTTTACTTTCCTATTGATTTTCCAACAATTGGTATTAGAGCTAAGTTCTCTAGAGAGTAAAGTTTTGCAGCTTTGAGGAAGGATATTGGAAATGGAATTATACAATTTGGGAAATAATATTGAGAACTAGAAGATTGAAATAGAACTTTCCCTACATCATCTATATGAAGCAAGAAGTGAGTTAAAGTGTTCATTCAAAAGAAATAAGGAAATTTCTATTGGAGAGAATGACACACACTACCAAGAGATTGACACTACTAAAATGTTTGTAGATGGTAACACCAATGAATTTGATGTAACTATTGTAGATCTAATGGAAAAGAATAGAACCCTAACTGAAGAGGTCATAAATCTCAAGAGAGAACAAGAAGTCCAATCAGTATTGCTATGTGAGGTGATCGAGCATAAAATGAAAGATGAAGAAGATAAAGTCATAATTAAAGATGACAAAAGGATTTTGACCAATATACTAGAAGAGAAAACATCAGAGGTAAATAAGATTGCTAACATGCAATTGGAAACTTTGAGTCAAATAATGATCGTAAATCATGAATTGAAAACAAAGGATATTGAGATCGCCACACTAAATTTGCAGAATGAACAATTGAAAAATGATCTAAAAAGAGAAAAAGAGTCTGCTAAAAGTTTCAACTAACCTAGTGAAGCCATCAAGTACTTTGAAAAATTGATGAGATCCCTTAGATCCAATAGTGATACTTCTAGATTAGGTTAGACTAGCATTAAAGAAGGAGAATCATCCAAAAGTGGTGAAGAAAGAAGTAACAAAGGTAAGAACTCCAAACCTACTTGTCATGATTGTGATAAGATAGGTCATACTACCAATGTTTGAGAGAAAGACTGCAAATTAGAATCCTAAGTCGAAGTTCATTGGTCACTGCCACAAATGCAATAGACAAGGACATTAGGCACATGAATTCAAAACCAAGACCATAAGCACACAAGTATTTAAAGGATAGTGCTATAATTGTTATAAGTATGGACATAGAGCATTTGAGTGTAGATCCGAGCCTAAATGGTCATCAAACAAGTAGACAAAGGTAAAGAACAATGACAACTCTTATAATTGGGATTATAATACTAAGTATAGTTGTTACTATTGTCAAGAGTATGGACATATTTTTGAAAATTTCATAAGAACACATTTCAGAAGTGACTACAAAATATGGTTGAGTCAAACTACATGTTTTAGGTATTTGAAAACTCATCACATAAGTAGGAATTATCCAACAAGGTTAAAGATACCAAGCAATGAGTTCATCAAAGGAAAGGTAGATGTTGAAAATATTAAAGATGAGGATGAAAAAGACATGAAAGAGAAAGGAATATTGTAGCACATCAAGTGCATATGGGACCAGTTCACCCAATGGGTCAGGTGATCACACCACCTCCAATTAAGAAATTGAGATATATATGGGACTAATATTTAAAAGACATACTATGCATTAGTTCCAAGGATTTAGTTATGAAAAGATTATATTTTCATGAAGAAAGATGCAATATGTTGATTATAACCTGGAAGAAATCTTTAAGTTTTGTGAGTTTTTATATTACTACCAACCATGAAAAGTTTCACTATGGTTGTTGATTGAAATGTTAAATGATGTCAAGCTATCAAAGGTAATAATGTCAACCAATCTTGTAGTGATTGCCAAGAGAAAAGTAAACTTCAAGGGAGCCGAGTAAGCTAAAATCTCTATTGAACTCAAGCTTATATGTATGTAAGAACCAAGAATTAAATACAAGGTTTTAAGGTCTATTTGATTGATTTCTACTCATTTGACATCATTCAAATTTGAAGTGAAGCATGAAGAGTGAAAGGTGAAGTGAAGGCATCATTCCAAGTGTTTGAAAACATGATTCAACAATTTCTCAACATCAACTTAGTAGTTTTTAAAGGTATTTATCATGTGCCAAGCTACCTAGTTTGAATTTTTACAAACCCTAGTTTCTTAGAATGGTGTCTAGCTCTTTAGTTCCTAAGGTTAAAGAGGGTAAAGAAGTTTTGAATGTACAATTGATAAGAAATGAGATTAGACAACCAAATTTTAGTCATTCCTAATATTTCTTATAAACAAGATCCATCTGGTGCATTATCAATGATACCAGCTCGAGTTTTAATGATTCAAGATGTGAGATGTTGCTACACATGCAAGGTGGGTAATCTAGGTGACACAGAAATAAAGGAAACCTAATGGAAATTATGTGAAAATAAAGTGTTGAAAGAATAATTCAAAATTGTAGAGAGGAAAGGGTTAACCCATGCCCTAGATTTCCCTAATGTCTTCAAAATTAAATGGATAAAGGTAGTTTCGAGTAGAATTCATGGTAATTCTATATGGTTGGATAATGGACCAATAAAGATTACAATGAAAATTGTACACAAAGCAATAGGATATCCAACCCTTGACTGATTTAAAACCATGAGAAGTGAATCTAAAGAAGTTATTAAGAAGAATACAGGGTCACTATGGAATAAACAAGGAATGATAATCGACACAATCTTAGATCACCTAATTGCTTTTGCAGTGAGGATAATAGCACATAAATTCTATCAATCCAACATTCTCAACATTGTACCATGTATTGTTTTTTAAATGGGCTATAAGATAGTTAAGAAGGATCATACCTATGACCTTGCCGAGTTTTGGATGCAATCGTTGTCAAAAAATTTGGTAGCAATAAGGAAGACCAAAAGTGCACAATTTAAATTTGATTGAATTCTTGTATGTATATTCTTTTATGTACAAAATACATTTACTACTTTTGGTAAAGTTGCATGGAAAACAAATAGACCTATTGTAGTGCAAATAGGTGAATTTATTAAACATTTTGGAAACAATTTTGAGTTTGTGATGACAAGCTACTTTGAAGATTTCAAGAAATCAATGAAGAAAAGATTGGGGATACTAGTTTCACTAGTTGAGAAACATTTCGATGATGTTTCCTTTCTAGTTGACACTAATTTTACATATGTTCAAGCTATTGTTCCAAGGGTAAGGTGGTTAATTCCATTAGGCTATGAGATCAATGTAGATGAATCCTCTATAAAAATAATAGCGTTACTTGTAGAAGATGTAGATGCTAAGGCTACTGCCTTTGGGAATTATGATGTGGAAAAATCTAAGATAATGATGTATTTGAAGATTGTCTCTGTCATTAGAAAGAAAAACAAGATTGTCAAATTGCTCTTTTAGAATGTTTTAGCATTAAACCTTCGGTTAGCACTCTACTACTAGATAAAAAATCACTTCTTTCTTGATGTGTGTTCTATCCTCATTGATCATATATCTCTCTTTTGTCTCCTAATTCCTTTCTTATGTTCTTTTCTAACTAATTCTTCAATGTATCCCATTTCACAATTCCTTAGCCATCATTAATGCTCAGTCTGTACATGTAAACTTCTCTCTTTTTCTCCTTCTACACATATAAAAAGTTTAGGTTTTTGTCCTCCTCCTAGGTTACTTAGGGTTAGGTATGAATTAACGATTGTGATTCACCCATATTATCACTTATTCCTTCCCTTTTTTGGATTGACTACATGAACTATATAGGGATTCATAGCAAAGATTCATCCTTATCATCTAGAATCACAAAATAATCCTTAAGTGGGCTCAAAAATGGTTTACATAGAATTTTGTGCCAATACAAACAACTATGTACAAAACTATTTACTCAACAGTTAAAGTTTTGTATGCTAAGCATCCATTATCTCTTCAATGCTATAAATTGGCCTCTAAATAACTCAACATCTTAATGAGTCAACACTTACTATTTGCTCAACACTTACTACTCACTCGACAGATACTGTATATCTCTCTCTCAGCATATACTATTTGACAACTTATGTTCGGCATGTATTATTTGTTTGGCGTGAACTAACAAAATGACTTAAGTATATTGTCACTAATATGTCAAAACCAATCTAAGATTAGAAAGTAGTTCTAAATAGTGCTCTTCTCTTCTTGGGTTCCTCCTTTCATAGTCCTCCTTAACATGAGATCTTCCCCCTTCTCTATGTCAAGGTCCACTTCACCTACCTTGTGATTGTCCTCCTCTTGGACATATGTAATCTTCTTATCTCCATAGGATGATGATTCCTTCATGGATATCTATAGAAAAGGTGCCCCAATTTTCCATAGTTATAACATTTCATGTTATCGAAGTGTGAGCCTCTGTTGCTATTTCCATATTTTTCTCTACCTCCATTGTTGGATCATCTACCTCTACTAGAGACTCCCCTCTAACTGGTCTCACTATCCTACTCATTCCACTTGGGATCCCCATAGCTTCTATACTCATTGGTCCTTCCACTAAAACCTCCTTTTGAGCCACCTCTAAAGTCTTTACCTCTGCCTTTGTTCTTCTAACTTGATTCCCCTTTCTTCCTTAATTTATCTTCCATTTTCCTATCCATTTGGAAACAACTCTATAGTGTAGTGAGACTAAACAAGCTTAACTCATCCTAAATAGACCAATTAAGGTCATTTATATAACCGCCCACCTTGACACTTTTTCTCTCTTGTACCCTTGACCTTAGAGCCAACTTTTGAAACTCCTTAGTATAGGTAACCACATCAAGGTCCTTTTGCTTGTGATTTTGCCTCTTCTTGTGAGACTCTTCTTCACTCTACAATCGAAAATCCTCTCCACCTGTGGTTGCTTCTTTTTAGGCACTTGCATGTCTAAGACATCCTTTCTTAGTTCTTCTTGGTATCCTACTTCATCCATCATATGACCCTTATAATCAAAGATTGGAGAGATAGCCATGTCCTTGGGTAAGTCTACCTTGTAGGCATTGGGTCCATACTTTGCAAGTACCTTATACTGCCCAATCCTCTTCATCTGCAACTTACCTGGATGCCCTTTTGCAAAATATCTTTGTTCAGACAAATCATCACCAAGTCTCCCACTTAAAACTGCAATTCTCTTCTCCCCTCATCCTTTTTCCATATCAAAAAATAAAAAAATTCATAGTTCTTTTTCACTAAATTGTTATAAATAAATTCTACTTACACAAGAACTAGATCCCAACTTCTAGATTAAACTCCATCTAATCATCTTAGAATATTTCTTGAACTCCTATTTATAAACCTTGTTTATCCATTTTTCTATAAATGAAAAGTATAGGTAAATCTCCAATCTATCTTCACCTTTTTCCTAAGTGTCTACCATAAATAACCAAAAAAACTTTGTTTTTCTAGTTGAAACCATAATCCTAGGTAATACATGTGTTGGAAAAAAATTCAGTGCTCCCCTCATGATTCATCACAATGACTTAACCACCTCTTGTGTACTATAAGTTGAGTGGTTATATCAGGCATTGATAGATTGGTCTTTTGGTGCAATGACGACCTCACTCTAATAAGTGGTATTAGAGCTTGTTCACATTTGAATCCTGAGATCCTCAGGTAACTCTAAGGGGAAGATTATTGGAAAAATATTCAATGCTCCCCTTGAGATTTGTATTAAGGGTTTAACTTCCTCATATGTACTATAAGTTGAGTGGTTGTATTGGGAATTGACAGATCGGTCTTTTGGTGCAATAGAAACCCCACTGTAACAATATTCAATCACACTTCTTTGAAAAATAAATCTACTCCATGCGATACATTTGTTTCCTTCTTATGAGGCACATAATTTTCCATCTTCAAAAATGTATCCACAAATACAAATATATAATCATTACATATTTGTGTCTTTAATAACGCAAGCATAAAATCCATACTTATATCTTTCCAAGGTCTCTTTGGAACTATTAATGGATGGTATATTCTATTATTTTCACTACTTCTTTTTTGAACCTAACAAAATTTACAATTATAAAAAAATCATAACATCCTTATGAATTTGATGCCAAAATTAATTATCAAGTATTGAAGCCATTGTCTTGTCAATTCCAAAGTGTCCTACAAATCCTCCACTATGATTTTTTTTATCAAATTGTCCTTAATGGAACATATAGGTCAACTCATTTCCTCTAAACAACATTCTATCCTAAATGAAAAAATTTATCCACTTTCTTTGATGTATGGAATTATTATCTTTACAATGTTTCCATGGTTTAGAAAAATAAAGATCTTTTCAATGCAATACCTTTAGCTCATTGAATCCTCATTTCTATCATGATATTGCTTCTACTTAAGAAATCAATAAATTTTCTAGAATTTCCACTCTAGTGATTCAAAATAAAAGTATAAATCTACAAGAATTCAACCTATTTCATGTATCTCTAATTTAACTTGCGTTTACTTCTCAAATACCTCAAAGATTGATGATCCATATACAACAAAAATTCCTTTGGTAACAAGTAACGTCCTCACTTCTTCAAGGTTTGAACTATGTAATATAAATCTTATTCATATAGTGAATGCTTTATCTCACATAATTCGACTTCTTAGTGAAATAGGAAATGGATTTTCCTTCTTGACTTAATAATACCCCAATTGTATTCCCGCTAACATTAAAATTAACCTAAAATACCTTCCTAAAATATGGTAAGGATATGCAGGTTATTTTATCACATTTTTCTTCAAAATCTCAAAAATATTGCCTACTCCTAATGTCTAATATTCAAAATTCTTCTATTGAGCTTCTCATTGTCTGTTTAATAACACTACATACTAAACTAAAATTTCTAATGGACTTCATGTAGAAACTAGCCAATCCATGAAATCATCTCACTTATCTAGTTTTTTCTAGTATAGGCCATTCAATAATTTCTCTTGCCTTCTCAAAATCAATCTTTACTCCTTTAATAGGAATCACAAAACCCAAGTACACAATTTTTTACTTATATAAAAATACACTTTTTAATTTTGATCAATAACTTCTCCTCTCTTAATCTCTAAAAAATGGCTTCATATGAAACAAATTATCTTCCCTAGTCTTTCCAAAAATAAGGATATTGTCCAAATAAACAATGGAAAACTTATCAAAGAATGTCTTCAATACCCCATTGATCAACCTCATGGAAGTACCCAGTGCATTGGTCAAAAAAAATGGCATTACCAACAACTCATATAATCATTCATTTGTCTTGAATGCAATCTTCCATTCATGTAATGCCCCGCCCGGAGATCCTTGGAAGCAAGGATTCAAATCAAGCCAACATATATATATATATAAACAAGTATGAATGCACAAGACAACATCATACAAGGATCACGAAGATCACAACGGAAGACTTCAACACAATCCCGGCAACCAACGAATCTCCGAACGCCACTACCAAACTGACACACACAAACAAAGCCAACAATGACAACAATAAGATGAGGGCATAAGAAATGACCACTCATCAACAAACACCAAGCTGGGGTAATATGTAGAATCCCAAAATTTGGCTAAGCCTAAAATCCTGAAGCCCTGAAAATTGGCTAAGTCTGGATTTCTGAAGCCCTGAAATTTCCTAGAATCCATAACTTATCTCTGAGAGGTCTAAAACCTATCTCAAACGATTTGTCGCATATATTAAAATATATCTTAAGTATTTTAAACCCCTACGAAATCTGTTTTGAACTAGGAAGGTGTAAAAACCAAAAGGGTGTCCAAAACCAACTTCTAAACTTTCATCCGACAAGCCTAGATAGCCCCAGTTTCTCGCGCGAGAAAGAAAACTGGTCTAGAGTTTTGCGCGAGATCTTTCACCACTTTGTGTGAGAAAGTGCACACTTCACGCGAGGACTACTGAGCTTCGCACGAGGATTCCTATGCGCCACGTGAAGATTTACATTCTCGCGCAGGAAGTGTATTCTTTCGTGCGAGGAAGAAATAGTCTCGCACGAGGAAGAAACAGTCTCGCGCGAGGAAGAAATAGTCTCGTGCTATGAAAATACAATCTCATGCGAGGAAAAAAATCAGTGCGACACAAAACACAAACAAAAAACTAAACAAACAAGGAAACCTCCACACTGGGGTCTACCAGATCCACGTAAATCGAGGAATGAACACTCGAGAGCACTAACAGCAAGGAAAGAGGAACATCTAACCATCTAAAACATAAAAGCAAAGCACATACTGAAATAAACATCGCAATGAACAAAATACATTTTAGAACTAAACAACCAAATAAATGCGTGGTTCCTCCCAACCATCAATAGCATCATAAGACCATCGTGGGTCGTAGCCATCCCTCGCGCGTAACATCCCAAGCCACCAACCAAATCGTTGGTACTGTCGTAATAGGGATGTCACTACTAAAAACATGCAACAATATGAGAATAAGGAAATCTAACATGCTAGTGATAACGCATAAGATAATCCTATAGTAGATAACATCACCTATCACATACTAAACAACAGTAAGCAACAGATATACTACTAAAGCAAATCACATCATCTAATCATATGCTAAACATCATAATAAGGGAATGCGTCAAATAAAATAACATCATCTAAACATGATATACAAGCATCCCAATGAAAGCATAAATCACAAGAAAGCATACTCCAGAACCCGAAGTACTAAGTGAAAACATCCAGCAACAGTCGCACTAGGACAAAGATCGTCTCTGTACACCGATCCCTAGTAGTGGTGAAGGTAGCTAGGCCTCCCAACCACGTGGCACCTGTAGGTCCACACCCACCGTGCTGATGGAGATAATGATCCAACCACACACACAAAACAACAACCATGGCTAACACACACGCTAAGCAGTATGATGACTGAATCCTAAACATAGACAATGCATAACTACATGTCCTGGTCAGACATCTCAATAGGCTACTAAGTAGGGGCTGACATCTTGGAGAGTCGCTTGGAATCCAAAAGCCCAAGCTCGGATCACGTGTGGAAACACTCTCAAGGGACTCCCTTGGAACCATCACACGAATGTAGATCTTTTCATTATCTTTAGTTTTATTAACTCTCACAATTTTATTTAGTTATCACTTACTTAAAACTTCTTATCCTCCGTCAACCTCTGGCGCCATATGCCGAGCTGCGAGATAGAAGCCCCCTCCAGATGCTACCCTACCCTACCCATGCTCATCCAACGATGAGTGCCCGTAAGCATGAAAATTCCCAACCCAACTCCAATGATCAAAACTTCCAGAAAAGACATGGAAGGTCGAGACTCACAAGTCCCTCGACAAACGTATGCGCACGTACTCGTGTGTGGCGCACCACCATCATGAAGATCATATCACAAGGACAAGAATGAGAACACAAAGCAAAGAAAACACACAACCGAAAGAAACACAGAAAGGACGAATTCTACACGAATCTTAAAGCCAATAAAATCGTACATCATAAAATCACTCAACCGGCCTCAATCAGTGAGTATGGATTCTACACGAATCCTAATGATGCAACAAGACCAAAAGTCATGAACTTACTCAACTGGCCTCAATCCGAGAGTATGGATTCTACACGAATCCTAGGGTTCACGAAACAAAAGCAAAGGTCCAAAAGAAACCAAAACAGGTGTAAAATCACTGAACCGAACACAACATCAAGAGTACGGATGCAACACGCATCCCAATGCAACATAAAAGTGCAAAAGTGGCCTGACTAATATCCAAACGGATCATCAAGGTCCAGGACCCACATTGTGCCAAGAAAACTCGAGAAAATAGGGTGACACGCAAAACGAGGTAAAAACCCCAAAAATTGAAAAACTACAAAATTAAAACCCATTTGGCCTTTGGGTTCAAAAACCCCAAAAATCCAAAAATAAATGGAATCGAACACCATATGCAAAAATGGCCAGCATAACGGCATAAAATCCCAAACCCTCATCCCAAAAAATAGGGAAATGTTCATACCCGCCCAACCGGGTAGAACTAACATACAGAAACGGAGGGGAACACTAGTTCTCAACCTCCAAACAAATGGCTACCAAAAATAGAAGTTGAAATGGAGCAGAAACAATAAAATAGGAAAGCCCTACCTCACAGCCAATAGGGCAAAACAGAAAACTAAACCAAAAAATAAAACGCCCGCAGAAGTGGCTGAAAATCGTGGCAATCCAAGGTTTCCTCGAGCTGGATCCAACGAGCCCAACCTCGCGACGATCCCATGCCCGTAGCTCCCACAACGAACAAAATAGTAAATCCTCATGAAGAGGATTTTCGGTTTTACTCTCCAACTTTCCAATTTGAAAGTGAGAAGTGAGGAATTAAATTCCTCTTTGGATACTTATTCACTTTTCGGGTGAATAATCGATTAGGGCAAATAACCAGCCAATCTAGCTAAACCTCGAATCGACCCAAACGAAAACAGGCTATTCCTATAAATAGGAATTCATCTATGGCAAAGCTGCCATAAATTAAAATAAATCAATTAAAAAGCCCAAAAACCCAAAAACACATAAATCTCCTAAATAACTTTCGCGACAAAGCGAAACTCTAAATGCACAAACACGCTTACTGGTCTAATCACATTATGCAAATGAGTTCGGATTTAATAATCACCGAAAGGTTTAAATTAAACATTTAATTAAGGATACGTCGACCATACAAGGGCGACATTGGTAAAATATGAACGGCTGAATCACTAACTCCATGTGCCACTGCCAGGGATATAAATCCTGCACACTAAACAACACGATCAAGTGCAATTTCATATAATAACATAGCCGAAGCAATAAATGCATTAAATCACCTAATTTAACCATTTATTTAATTATATTAAAATAATCTATTTACATCACTCACGTTCGCAAAAGGCATAGCAACGCAGGAATGAAGTAAATAACCATAGCATTAAATCCATCATATAGCGAAATCAGAGGTATGTCCAAATACCAGATAACTAGATAACCAGATATCATCATAAAACACACTGTCATCTCAAAATGGCATCATCATGCAATATGATTAACTGAACAGCATAGTAGTCTAATATCTATGATATTGAAATCAAAGAGTAACATTTGACCCTTAGGTCATCTCAAATGTAAACATAACATGAGAACAGATATCTCTCAGATCAAAATAAAACAAGGTAAATGTCCGTAGCACATAACCAAATAATCCAACAAGAACAACCCATTCTAATTACTTAAGCATTTAATAATGATTGATTACTTTGCATTAAAAAGGCATTTAAAACACATAAGCAAACATAGTCATAAACATGACTAACCACTGCTACAGGAACCTAGTTCAGTGTAGCATGGTAAAAGAATATAGTGCAATCTCTGCACACATCTCAGGGTAATCATGAAACAACCTCATGATACCACATCGATCTTGGTAACCACTGGCACAAACCTCAGTGAACCAAAAATCACATCATAATCTCAAAGATCAGTCAAAAGCATAATCAACGCAACTGATAAAGAAACATAAATCCAAACACCTCAACGATGTAGACCACTCAGGGTCACAATCATGATCCATCACAAGAAAAGATCATCAAGGTTGCATCCATCAGGACAACTTACAAAAGTCAAATGGGAGAGGCACTACAATTCATCACATTTATAATATGATGATAGTAAATCTTTAAATATAGTATTTTGAAATACTCAAATTCACTCAAGTAATCCATTATACAATCCATCTTGGGAAAAGAAAATTTATACTTATTTGTAATTTTTTTTAATAGATCTAGAATTCAAACGTGTTCTCCATTCTCTATCCTTCTTAGGTGTTATAACTTTCATAAATGCATAAGGACTCAAACTTTCTCTGATCAAATCTTTCTTAAATAGATCGTATACTTATTTCATATCTTCATTCTCTACTAATGTTATTTGATGTTTTAAGATTTTTTCCAAACTAGCTCTTGGAATCAAGTCCATGCAATGACCAATATGTCTCATAGAACGTAATGCATCATGTACATTATTGAAAATGATTTCTTCATACTCAATCATCCATTATTTTTATCTCCTCTTCATGTTCTCCTTTTGGTTTATTATCTTCATTCTTCTTAGGAATTATGAAAAAATATACATTTTCATTTCTCATTCCATTCAAGGACTTTCTTCCATCCACTAGAAAGATTCTAATAATTTTGCATAATTCACCGTTGAGAGGTTTTTCTAGGGGAAACAAATAATGCAAAACATGATAAAAAAAATAGCGTACACATTCTTCCTACCATCATGTCTATATTATCACAGTTCCAAGGTCTACCCAACAAGATATGATATACATTAGTAGGCATAAAATAATAGAAGAAATCATCATGACAATGTCCACTTTTTTAGTTCAACAAAGTTTTTAACATTTACTAATACATTTTGATAATCTTCTATCTATGTTATATGATAGGTCTTAGGGAACTTAAACCTCAAAAAAATTCACATTTTTGATCATCTCTTTGGAAGCTAAGCTATCTAAACTACCATTATCTAGATGATAAATTTACAAAAAAAAAAATTCCCACCTTTCTTCTTATCTAGGAAAAATAACTTCTTTGTAATTTTTCCTTCTCCAATTCATCTTGACATATGGTCCTTCTCATTATTAAGGTTTTTGTGTTCTCTTCTTCATTGTTCTTCACATATACTAATTTGGTAGATTCTTATTCAACAAAGTCTACTTTTATATTTCTCTCATCCCTTCTTTCAAAATTCCATTTCTCGCATTCGAAGGCTCAACGACCTTTTTTACCACACTTAAAATATGTTCCTTTAAACATTATCCACTTATCTCTCCTCTAGCCTATATTCTAATAACTAATCTTTCCTTCATTCTAGTAAGAATATTTACCATTACTCTAGTAGTAATTGTTCTCTTTATTGTTTCTTTCCTTTTTTTTATTTGTAAAAGTCCTACTACCTCTTCCTCTTTGAAATCTTCCACCTCTTCCTCTTTGATTTTATTTACATCTTCTTTTAAACTTCTCCTCAATCTTTTAGGAATATCAATATGCTTATTCTATTAGAATATATAGTCCACCAATATAACTATGGGTGGGGGGAAGGAGGGGCGAATCAGTTATCCATCTAATATCACAATTATCAACCTTATTAAACTTTAACCATATTTGCAATATAATCAGAAACCACAACAAGATACTCATCCACAATAACACCAAATATGTTAACTAGGGAAACCCTTGATCAGAGGGTAAACCATGGTGGGGATGGTACCCACAAGATGATGTACTAATATAAATATGATTTTTTAGAGGATGGACCTTGTTAGGATTCTATGAATACATTCAATACGTATGAATCCCTGATAGGAAACTTTGAATCCCTGTTAGGAGATTTTAACCCTGTTACAAGTTCTGCCCACCCTGTTAGGAGTTGTGGAAGATAGTTGGACCCATTATCCAAACAGCTTCAAGGTTAAGACCAATGAACCCACTATCCAAATGATCTCTATATTATTCCTTGTAAAATAATAGAATTAAAATGTACTTCCTTCCTCTATCTCTATCCTATAAACTAGACCTCTGCTCCTTATGATCTTGTAACTAGATCAAAAATCTTGCATCCAATAATCCCTTGGACCGCTTATGTGCATTCACAAAACAATCTTCTCCTTTTCACACTTCACATTTCATAAAAATGATCATGAAACATTATAATCAATGAAAACATCTTTCTTTTATACCATATCTTCAAAAAAATTCCTTGATTCAGCCTTGAGGCTTTCCCAATAATTATAATAAGATAATTAATTAATTACAATTACAATAGCAATGTTGGCTCACAATGTATAAGAAACTTCACACATGTGATACTAGGGTTTGCACACTTGCTTAAATCACCAATGGATTATCCTCTATCACTACCTAACTGTGCATCTTCTCATTACATCTTAGATGGAAGATATCAAAAAACCATCATGAAATCCTTTCTTAATTCTCTATCTCTGAACTTATCTCCATAAATCAAGTCCAACTTCCGTACATCTTCAACTTAGACTCTAAGAACTGAACCACATCATCAAAATATATTATAGAACACGTCCATGTCTAGGCATCACCAAACAATCAAACCATTTTCTGTACAACTAAGATCTTTGTCTACTACTTATCCAGTCTTTACAAAAACCATACTATGTTGACATCAATGACAAACATAGTCATGAATGCAATATTTCAATGCTTTCCAATGCTTAGGATACTCCCCAAAAGTAGTAGCATCAATATTCATACTAAAAATCTCCCCCTTTAGCATTAATGACAACATTGATAAAAAATGTCTAAGTTCCAAGAATATTAAAATAATACTTTCTGGTTGTTGTTGTTCTCATCTTCTCAAATCCTCTAAATTCTAGGATTACCATCAATTGTTCACATGCTAAAAAACTATCAACACATTAGGTGCATATCTCCTACCTCCTTACATGTATCTTTCTAAATCTCCCTAAAGAGATAGCTCCTCTATTCATACTTAGGAGTTCTTCTCCCCCATTGCTCAAAAGTTCTTCCCCCCATTACTTAGGAGATGTTTTTCATGCATATTCTCCACCATTGAAATCAATTTCATAGGCCTCAATATTACCAAATACCAATTGTTAAATACCAATTATTAATACACTACTCCAAGTCTTCAACTAGTTCAAGTGTCCAAAGACACTATTCAAGACCAAATTCCAAGAGTCCTAAATGACTCAACTCATCACAAATACTCCCATATATGGGAAGCATCAACATCCAGTCTAGTCTAATAATAGTTCTTTGTACCACTAGACTAATGTACTTAATATATCATCTACTTAGAAGTATGTAGGGGTATAACCCCTAGTATACCTCTCAAGTACTCAAATGTATCTTTAGGCAAACTCTTTGTAAAGATATCTGTAATCTGATCTTTAGTACACACATACTCTAATACAATCTCCTTTAATGTTTCTTTCTCTCTCAACACATGATACTTAATAGATATATTCTTAGTCTTAAAATGCAATACAATATTCTTAGAAATGCTCATTGTACTTGTGTTATCACACTAAATGATAACCAGTTCTTCAAACTTAATTTTGATATCCTTCAACATTTTCTTTATCCAAATTATTTGATTATAGTTATTTATTGTTGCAACATACTTTTCCTCAACTATACTCTATGAAATATAATCTTTCTTCTTTCTTATCCAAGAAATCAATCTTCCCCCAAGGAAAAATGCTCCACCACTGGTGCTCTTTCTATCATCCATACTGCTTGCCCAATCAACATTAGTATATTCACATAGAATAAAATCACTTGATCTATCATACCAAATTCCATAGTTATATGTTCCTTTCAAATATCTGAATATCCTCTTTACTCTTTCATAATGATACTTCTTAGGATTAGCTTGAAATATAGGTACAATTCTAACTGCATTTGTTATATCTGGTCTAGTGTGAGTGAGATATTGCAAACCTCCAACAATGGATATGTACTTCTTCTACTCTACTATAGGTGTCTCATCTTTGATAGATAAATTGTAACTAGTTATCATAGGTGTACCAACAAGTTTACAACTTTCTAATCCAAACCTTTTGAACAATTATTTCAAGTACTTATCTTGTGAAATGAAAATACCATCATTGTTTTGTACAATCTGCAATCCTAGGAAAAACTTCGTTTCTCCTGTCATGCTCATTTCAAATTCATTATTCATTTCTTTAGCAAACTCATCATCTTCTTCATCATTACCTCCAACTATTATGTCATCAAAAAATATTACTATTATCAGCAAACCATTCTTAACTTCTTTCAAATACAAGTTATTATCTGTTGTACCTTTTATCAAATCCAAGCTTTTCCAAATAGTTGTTCAACCTTACATACCAAGTTCTAGGTGCTTGCTTCAGACCATATAGAGCTTTCTTTAGTTTTCATACCATGTGTTTTTCTTCTATCAAAGGAAATCCTTCAAGATGCACAATATATACCTCTTCTTCAAGTTCTCCATTTAGGAATGTTGATTTAACATCCATTTGATATACTTTGAACTTCTTATTCACTACATAAGTCAAGAACATTCTCACTACTTCCATTATGGCTACAGGTGCATATGTCTCCTCATAGTCTATGCCTTCTTGATATGACTATCCCTTGCATACAATTCTAGCCTTATTTCTAACAACTTCTCCTTGCTCATCCATCTTACTTCTGAATATACTTCTGCTAGGAGCTGTCAACTCAACTCTTTCTTTTTCTCTAGGCTCAAATCTATGCCCTTCAAATTGATTCCCATTTTGCAAATCATTATTAATCTCAATGATAACTTCTACATTTTCATGGTTAGGCTTTGGATGAACAATAGTTACCAAAACTATCCCTTTTACTACTTCCTCTTTATTAACCAATTCATGCTCATTATCTTTAACATCATAGTCCTTCAAGAATCTTTCCATACTTGCCTTAAATTCTTCATCTTCATTAGAAAGTGAACTCTTTCTAGATTAGTCATTCAAGAATGTTTCCATACTTTCTTTAAATTTTTCATCTTCATTAGAAAGGTAACTCTTTCTATATTTTCTTACTCTCTTAGGACATCTAGATGAAAAATGACCAAACTCTTTACATGTCCAACAACAAAAATTTCCATACCTTCTAGTTCTCTTTCCATAAGAAAATCAATACCCTCTTTAATCTTCATGTCTTCTTCAAATCTTAATATGTATTTACTTGTGGCACTATTCTTTTGTATGCAAGCAAAGGACTCTAGATCTAGAAACTCAATGCTCTGTTCTTTATACAAATCTAATAACTCACCAAGAATCTCCACCTTCTAGGTGTCAAAATTTTCTCTTTCTGACTCAAGACTATCTTTACTAAAATGGCTCACCACTGATCTCCCAAAAATTTTAATATTTCTCTTCAAAGATCTGATGCTTTGATAACAATTGTTAGAATATATAGTCCACCAATATAACAAAGAGTGGGTGGTGGTGGGGGGGAGTTTGGGGGTTGAATCAATTAACCAATTAATATTACAATTATCTATCTTATTAAACTTTAACAACATGAGCAATATAATCAGAAATCACAACAAGATACTCATAGACAATAACACTAGATATGTTAACTAGGGAAACACTTGATTAGAGGGAGAACCTCACTAGGGATGGTACCCACAAGATGATGTACTAATATAAATATTCCTTGTTAGAGGATGGATGCTATTAGGAGTCTATGAATACATTTAGTACATATGAGTCCCTGTTAGGGAACTTTGAATCCCTATTAGGATATTTCAACCCTATTAGGAGTTGTGCCAACCCTCTTAGGAGCTGTGGAAGACAACTTGACCCACTAACCAAATAGCTTCAAGGTTAAGACCAGTGAGCCCCTTATCCATATGATCTCTATATTATTCCTTGAAGAATAATAGAATTTAAATGTACTTCCTTCCTCTATCTATATCTTGTCAACCTGTTGGTTAACATTTTGTCCCTCTTTCTAACTTGGTTTTTCCTTGACTCTATATTCCCAAAATGTGATGAAACAAAAGAATGTTTACCAAAAAATGGGTTAGTGTAAGTATTCTATCACTGCCCTCTAAATTAATTAGGTAAAACTCCCTATGATTTGCAATGATATGCTACGAATATGTTTTTATGAGATTAGAAGCCTTGACATTCTAAGTTCTTATCCTAAGAGCATTAAAGGACAACCAAATTGTTTGTAGGCACAAACAATTTAGGAAAAATAGATTTAGAAAACCTATCACACCCAATGGAATGATTGTAATAGACTATCTTGATACTCCCAACCCTTAACTTGTATTTTGAATGCTGTCTTAATCATCTAAATGTGAAAAGAAACAAAAGAAGAAATGCACGTGAGGACAAATGGAATTGCTTTCACTATCAGTCTTGAATGAAATGGAATCCAACCAATAAGTAATAGATTCATATACATTTATCTTTCATTTCCCAATGAAACTATCTAACATGATATGAAATGAACAAGAGAGGAAGCATAATCATATATGAGGAAAGTAAATAGAATCACTTCTAATGCAAATATCAAAATGAAATGGAATCCACCTGATTATCATAGGATCAAATATAATTGTCATTCAACTCTTAATGCAGAACTAGTCTATGCATGAGCAAAAAAACATGACAAGAAAATGTTGTAAATGGAATTATAGACCAACTCACCATCAAGATTTTTGACCCTTTCATTATCAAATGAGGTTTCATTTATAGTTTGTTTTTATCCTCTTCTAATTCTGGTAGAGCAATAGTCATATAATAGAAAATAATAAAATATAAAATTATCATGATATGATCACTTGATATCTCTTCTACTAATGATCCATAATATTCATGAAAACACCCCATGACCTTTCAACTTCCTGTGATTTCACAAATTCTGCAAAAACCTTTTAATCTTTCATATTCTACTATTTCACACCAAATTTTTTTATGACTACACAGTAAAGACTTTTGATGAATGAGGGCCCACAGATCCAAGTGTCAACCAGTTGCTTGCCCTTTTTTTTTTAAAGTCCAAGAATCTTCAAAAAGAGAGCAAGCACCCACCATTGGTCTTTGAAGATCAAGAAATTATGTAAGGTTGGCCCACTTTCATCATGTTAGAGAACCTAACCAATCATAGCACATCAATTTGGTGTTTGTTATGACAATCATCTTTTGCATCTCACAAACTGAATTTGGCTCCATAGCCATGTGTCATCAATTTGCTTCTCTACATTGTCTAAACTTCAAGCATCTCTAAAAAGTGGGAAAGTGACATCCGTAGATCTTTTAAGATTTTATAGTCAATGAAATTCATTGTTAGATAGTTTAAAATTGCATCTTAAAATATTGATTTGTCGATTCAATTTCAACTTTGGTCATCTTCACCACATTTGACCTAGTTCTTTCACCATTTCCAATGATTTATCTACTTCTCTTACATTCAAATTCAATTGATTCTCTTTCTAGCCCATTCTTACAATCTATATATTGTCTTCAAGCTTTAGTCCTTGATGTTTCTCTACTATAGTTGCTTTATATATGCCTATAATTTCTCTATTCTACCTACATTATACCTTTAATGGAATACTTCATCATAGAGTTAGGTTTCTTAGAGATTTTAAGAATGCTTTCATGAAGAACTACTTCATAGAATGAATCTTTGTCTTTAGCATTATTAGGAACAAGAAAATATGAATCAGTAAAATATTTAGACCTTCTTCTCATCAGGATAAAGCATAACAAAAACTGTCCAAAACACTAATCATCTAGCTTTGGACTAATGCATTGCTCATATGATTCTCAAATTAGGTTAACTCAAAGGAATGATGAGAAGAGAGATCATCCTATAGGAAATCTAGACTCAAACTTAAGACTTTGACACTTGAATTGATTCAAAACCTTAAGGCAAGAGATATGAACTGAAACTTGGGCAACAACTAGCTTTGTCTAGGTATTTAAGCATGATAATGCTTAAAAGAGTTCTAGCAATCTTTGGTTCTACATAAGAAGTGACAACTTGAAAAAAAAAAAGAATATGAGAAAACTAAGAAAGAAACATAGAACTACCTAAGGAAAACAAGCAACTAAACCAAGAAAAAATCATGAAAAGGAAACCTACCTAGCTATCTACTACATGGGGTTACCTATTTTCAATTCTGTATTTGATATAGCTTGAGATCTTACCCATTATAATAACATGGCAAGGTTTCTCCAGTTGGCTATGCCAATTTGAAAGAATTATTTTGATTTGCTTGTGTGATCTGAAAAGGTCCTTTCCACAAAGACTAAAACTTGGAATGCATACCTATTGGCTCATGTCTCTTATCCCATAACAACACCAAATCACCTTCCATAAAATTTCTAGGCCTTGCCCATTTATCAAATAATTTCTTTATGCTTTCTTGATGTTTAGTAATTTTGTCAACCATCTCTTCTCTCTCTTCTTATAGTTTAGTAAGATACAAGATCTTGTTCTCTAACCCATCTTGGAAGACATCATCTTCAATTGTAGATTTAAATTTGCAAGCAACTAGTTCTAACGGTAGTGGAAAATTACCTTCTACTCCATAGACTAATTCAATTGGTGAAATAACTATAGCTCTTTTAGGTGTAGCTCTATTAGCCCATAAAGCATCATGAATCTTCTTGTGCCAACCTTTCTGATTATCTAAGATCATTTTTTTCAAAATATTAATTAGATTCTTATTACTAGACTTAGCTTGTCCATTTCCTTGAGGGAAATAATTAGAGGAATGACCAACTTGAATACCATTATCATGGAAAAATTCAATGATTTCTGAGGAGGATTAATTGAGCCTATAAAATCTAAACCCCATTGATAGAAGAGAGCTTCAATTACTACTAGTCTAAGAGGTAAGGCAACAAGCTAAGGTTTACCAGTAAACATCTTGTACTTTCCACAATTAGTCATCCACTTATATGCATCTTTAAAAATATCGAGCCCATAATAACATTGTCTCAAAATTTTGAATGTCGTGGCAGTTCTAGAAAAATGTCCTCCACATGCTTCATCATGAAAAGATCTGTCCTTCATTGACTTTGGTTACAAGTTGAGGTCTGATCCTGAGACCAAATCTGACACCAAGGGATGATTGAGTGGGGATGATAAGTGCATAAGTTATTACATAAAGATTAATTGGTGAGACTATGGGATAAGCTTATGAGGATATTGATTTAAGTATTTATTTATTAGGTTAAAGTCCCCTTTTTAAAAAAACTAAATTTAGAAAACAAATTTCTTTTCCTTTTTTAAAGGGAATCAATTAGAATATTCTCTGTTTAAAAAAGGGACTTGATTTTCTTTCCATACAAAATCCAGAGAGTGTTTTTTTCTCTTAAGTTCAACACCATATTTTTCTCTAATTGTTAAATTTTCTAATGAAATTTCATCTTTGACAAGGGAATGTATGCACCTTTTTCTTTTCTAATTAGGTTTAAGCCAACTATATCTAATAAATTAAGGGCCATATTATTGATTTCCCTTCTAAGAAACTACGAAAATACAATGAATCCAAATCAAGCATCAAATTTTCTTTAACATACTTTGAACCTTAAATTGTATAACAGTGTATCATTCTTCTATCAAATTAGTCTAGACTAAATGAATATGATTACCAATCATGAAAATGCCACAATGAGGTAGAATTTTCATCACCTCTAATATCAAGCAAATGTAAGGAAACTAAACACGAAAATCTCATATGCAAGAAACATTACTCAATCTTTTCTCTTCTATTAATCAACCTGGTTCAAGTCTCCATTGGGAAAGAACCAGTAAGAAAACCTGACATCTTTGCCAAATACATCAAAATTTAAATACATTTTTACATAATGTTAGAATTCAATTGAATTCTCTTCTAGGTCTTTCACAAGAGGTCTTTTCCAATATCTTCAATGCACCAAGGGAACCATGGGAGAGACAAGAACCAACACAGAGGTAAAATAACATAATATGATGAACAATTCAAGCATGCATTCCCAACTCAGTTTTGCGCAATAGGTTCAACATTGAACCAAAATAGGAGGGTAGGTTGATTTTCTCAATAGGAGAAGTCAATCACCATACCATAACATAGCCCATTCGGGGCTAAAATTCAAGAACTTGCGTTCTTCTACAAATGCCCTTTCGAGACCAATACAACAAGGATTTTCATTCCTACAATAATTCAAATTTTTATACAAGATATGTGATGACAATTAGGGGCCCATAAACCCTACCCTCTTTCCCTCTTCTCACCATGAGAAGAGGCTCTACACTATTGAGGTCCAACTAAGGCCCATCCCCCATACTTGACCACTTCTTCCCTATCCAAAGGTGGGTAATGCCAAAACAATCCCCATGAAACCCCCTCAAAATTTCAAAGCCAAGCATAAGAATGACATCCAAGAACAAGTTAAGATTCCTCCCAAAACACCTCCAACACACATACAAGCAATACAAAGATCATCACAATGCCTTATGCATGAATCAAGCATGAACAATAAGAAGAAACATGATCAAAAGAGTGAATAACCCTACCTTCACAAAAAGTTATGGTAAAATGACAAGTTGAGAAGAGCTTTTTCCTTTCTTTCCTTCAATCTTCAAACTTCTCTCTAAAAACTAGAGATTGGGTAACAACCCCCAAAACTTCTCCAAAATGCATCTAAATATGATCCTAACTCAACTAGACTTTAGGTAACCCCAAGGTGGAATTTGAGTCACCAACTCATGAAGGAGACAAATCAATTTTTGCAATCAACCAAAAGTAGGGTTTTTGAGTGACCCTAAAAGTCAACCAAAGAGGCTAAGGGGGTGGAAAGTACTCCCAACCCATACCCTTACCCCTAGGGTACTTAAATTTAATATTTTTAGGCTTTAAGGATTAATTGAAGGCCTATCAAAAGCTAGGAATATTTTAGGACTTAATAGCAACCCATAAAATGCAAATTAAATGCTAATCTAGATTAAGGGTAATTAATCTCAAATACTAACTGATTAGCAAAAAGGTCACTAACCTAGTCCAACTTAGATCTTTAGGTCACTCGGTTAACCCTAACTATCATGCTGGAATGCATATACAATTTATGAGTGTCAAGTGAGACTATAAAATCACTATTACAAAACATTAACATTTACTGAATACAGAATGATACATTCATTCAATCCATGACACAATTAAAATATGAACAATGGGGTTTGCATCTTTCATTAGATTTAACCTTGGTTTCCACAATTGATACATAGGGTTCAGTTTCGTTACTCCATTAGATCTCCCGACTATAATATCCTACACACTCATTGCACACATCAGTAGCTCAAGAAAACCACATACATATATTCAAAACTTATCTGTATAGTTACATAAATCAAAACATGAATCTTTCATATAATTAACTATTTAATTCATTTCTTCTCACATTTAATCATCAGTGAGCTCAAAATCAATATAACATAACTTATTCATTAATTCAAATTAACATACTAGAATAATCATCGTCGAGCATGCATATACCTAGCATCATAACATCACTAATTAAGGAATGTTGAACTATCTGAAAGCATAAAACTTACTCATCGAGGTACCAAAATCAACACCCTTATCATTAAGTAAAAAAAATGCATCATATCATCACTAGTAAAATCTTAATATTCAAACAGTCAAGATAATGTAGTAGTTCTTGAATCACTGAGCATTTAAAACATGGATGAATTAACTAATCTAAATCTCATTAGGGCATTAACAACATAAAACATTACATCTTATCCATTTCAATCTCCTATAGCAATTTTAACAGAGCTTTTATATAGATAATTACATACAAGGAGGGGCCTCACAAGATCTTAACAACTTCACCTGATGTTCCTTATCCACACATCTTAGAAATGTTCCATCAATAAATCTCTTATAGAAGACATCATCATGAATTACATATTTCAAGGCTTTAGTTTTTAGGTCTCTTCTTTTCTTAGTAGGCAATCCATTAGGAAATTCACCATATGTTAGAAAATAAGCAATGTTTGAGAACCAAGGATCCTAGAGACTTACCATAAGAACCTTTGGAGTATCTTCCTCTTTGCATTGTTGGACCTCTACTAAGGCTTTATAGAGTGCATTTTCTCTTACAAGCTTGGTTGGTTTTATTTCTATATCATATTCCTTAACTCATTCTATCCACAATCCTCTATTATTGCAACCAACATCTTGTTGTGTCAAAATATTTTTCACTGTAGAATCTGGCATATATATTATTGAATGAGAATGAAAAACATAAAATATTAAATTCTTGAGGGCTCTCACTACTGCATATGCATGTTTTTCCATTTGATAATATCTCAGTTCTTGATTTTTTAATGGTATACTCATGAAAGCTATTGGCACTTGTATTCTCTCTGTATTTTCTTACATAAATATAGCGAACATAGTATGTCCTAAGGCATAATAGCAGATGATGAAATCTTTGGTGCAGTCAAGATAAACAAGCATAAGGGCTTCAGAAATGACATCCTTGATATCTTAAAAAGCCTTTTCCCCAACATCACTCCATTTGAAAGTTGTAATGCCTTTTATCATATCAACTATACATTTAACTATCTTAGAGATATCAGGCACAAATCTCCTCAAAAAATTTACCTACTCAAAGAAGGACTTCACTCCATTTTTACTTAATGGAAGACTTAATTGTTGAATAGCTTTAACTCTATTTGGATCAATCTTTACTCCTTCTTGGGATACAATATGACCAAACAACTTGCCTTATGTAACACAAAATACTAATTTCTTTTCATTCAAAGAGATAGCATGCTCTTTACATCTTTGCAACAGCTTTTTCAAAATCTCTGATATGATCTTTTCTCTTCTTGGAAAAGACTTGCAAATCATCAAGATATATATGGCAATAATTCTATCTTTCAAACCTTCAAAAGCCAAATTCATGCCACACTGAAAAGTTGCACCTATATTGATTAGACCAAAGGTAATTCTATTGTAGGAAGAAGTACCCCATGGTGTGGTGAATGCATTTTTGAACTAATCTACTTCATTCACTTGGATCTTATTATACCTTGAAAATCCATCTAACATGGAAATCATTTATGATCCTACAACTATTTGTAAAAGATAATCCATATTAAGGAGAGCAAAATTATCTTTGAGTGATGCTTGATATAGATCTCTAAAATCTACACAAATTCTTATTTCTCCATTCTTTTTCGTCATTGGTATAGTATTAGCCCCCCAAGTCGAATGATGAATAGGGTATATAATATTGGCCTACAACATTTTGTCAATTTCCTTGAAGATTGCCCCTTCAACTATAGGATTATTATTTCTCTGCTTCTACCTAAATGGTGTTGCATATGGTTTAAGAGCAATTTCATGTTTGAACTTCCCACCCATGAAATTCTTTAGGTCTTCATAACTCCAAGCCAAAACATCCTAAAATTCAATAAGTAATTTCTTGATCTCTATATTCTCTTTTGGTGTGCAACATTTTCCTATGTTTATCATCTTGAGTTTAATTTATGTCCTGAAATTGATTCCATCATATTCACATGTCTTTCCCTTCTTATCTATTTATCTCTTTATATATGCATCATTCATATCAAATATATTCTCTAAAGAGATTAAATGAGATGGAATCATATTAGCTTTCAATTGAAACACATCAGACCCTATCCTCTTTTCATCTCCTACCACTGAATCACCACCTTTTGCATTAGTGCTTTCTTCAAAATAAAAAAAAATCAAAAGGATCTTCCCCTTCAATGAATTTGAGTATTTGTTTATCACCTTCAAATACTTGTCATGACTCCTCATTATCAAGGACATTAGGCCTAAATAGAACTTCTACTTTATAGGTTTAATGTTTGAAATTAGGGTGTGGTAAGAGAAATGATGCGGAAACTACCAAAGAATCGACTCTTGAATTGAGTTCTCTAAGTACTGATGTAATTGAGAAGGCATAAAAACTCTCAATTTCATCCCACACCTTACTTTGGTAGTTTCTCCATCTTGAATTCTTCACTACATATTGATTCCTAACTTATCTTGCTACCAACTCTACATCTCCTTGTGATTTAAGCATCTTGACTACCTTTTGTCTTGCTTCCATTATACCATGAAAGAGAGCTTTATATTCTACAGTATTATTAGTGTTTTTGAAATCCAACTTATAAGAAAAAAAAGTCATTTCTCCATTAGGTGATATCAACACCACACCTGTAATTAAACTAGCATTTTCATAACTACCATCAAATTCTAGGGTCCATAATTCATCACCTTTATTTGGTTTTAATTCTTCTAAGATCTCAAGGGTACCAAAGAATAATATATAATTTCCAAACTACATTTCATGATACAATATTTGATATCTAGGATCATATGATTTTAAAACAACTTGAATTTTGCTTTCTCTTCTGGTTCTAGCTTCACCCATTTTTCTCCAACTTGTATAGTGGCACTAGACCAATCTAATTTTATTTCCCCCCCATGTCTTTGCAAAAACTTCTACCCAAGAGAATTACATAGCTTTCAGGGATATCTACTACTAGAATGGTAAGTTTCAATCTCTTAGAGGGGTAAGTAGCAAGGGCAATTTGAGCATCTTTAATATGTCCTAGTAATGGAACTTGTTTGACATCCATTGAGTAGCATCTACCAAAAGTTTTAGTCAATGGAAGACCTAAAGCTTTGGCCACAAAGGTAGGCATTACATTGTCAGAAGCTCCTAAATCTATGATGCAATTACTCAATCTATTTCCATTGATGAAAAAAGAAATATAAAAAGGATTTGGCTTTTGATTTGGGTAGGTAGCTAAAATAGTAAATTCTTCTTATTGAAATAGTATAAGAATTTCAAAATCTTCATTATCATAAGAAGCTCCACTAGTGCTAGCCTTATTATGATGTTCAACATTGGCATTAATATTAGCATGACCTATCTTTTTACTATTACAATGCTCAACTAATCTTTTCAATTGGTCAAGATTAGATTTCAAATAATCCAATGGAGATATCTAAATTCTTGTTTCTTCACAATATTGCACTATGTCAAAGGAATTAGCAGACTTACCTTTATACTCCTTTTGTGAAGTTGAAGTTACTATGCCACTATCTTTACCAACTTTATTTGATGGTGCATTATTCTTGATAGGGACTGAATTGTTGTTCTAATTTCTATTCTTCTAAGCTTTGATCATCATTGTTAACTGAGGTCCTTCTATAGTATCAAAAAAAATTATTGCTCCTTCTAAATTTGACTCATACTCCAAGAAATAATTTTTAGAGTCACCACAAGGATCATGATCATCCTCACTTTCAGGATATTCAATCGTTTATTCTTTGTTATCCACCATCTATCTATATCTGATCATATCAACACATATATCTCCATCATGATCTACTCTTAAGTGAAAAACACAAATATTTTGTCTTTTTGGAGTAGGTTCAATTGCTAATCGATGTTGAATAGGTGGTATTTGCAAAGCTTTACCTCCATTTGGATTTCTATAACCCTCCTAATGAGGTTGATAAGTAGGTCTACTATTTTTTTTCAATGAAATGAGGTCATTAGAAAATGTTTGAAGCATGGCTTATGTAGTATTAAAAGTACTAGTAGTATTGCTCATGGTTCCAGATTGAAACTCTCTTTTCCACTTACCGAAGGCTACCATGTCATCCTCAATTTCCACAACTAGTGTTTGAGCAACTTGCAAGTTGGCTACATTTGCTCTTCTAATTTGGTATTCTAGATCAAGTGGCATGGAGCTAACATAGAAATTTTTCTTATTATCATCAATAGGTGCATTTAGAGAAGGAATTCTTTTGAGAAGTTTATTGAATTTTGCATTGAAATCTCTTATAGAAACTAAGGTTTCTTTCTTTATTTGTTCCAATTGTAATAACAAGGTTTGTGCATCTTCTGTGCTTTTGTATCTTTCCTCAAACTTTTGTTTCATGGTGTTCCAATTTGTGATGCATCTTTTAGGTAGGTGAAACCAATCAACAACATTATCCACTAGTGTATCTAGAAAAATTTTGACTACCAAATCCTCATGTTGAGGATTTACTACACCACAAGCCTTATGGAAAGCATTCAAGTGCTATTATGTAGAAGTAGAGCCATCGCCATTGAATCTTGGAAAGTTCTTCCTTGATGCTCTTGGTAGATCATTATTATACCCAAGGGAAAGACAACCAATAGCATTTCCCCATGGTTTTGCTATAACTACTTGTATAGTGATTTGATTTGCATGAAAAGTAATAGAGAGTGGAAGTGTTGCACCAATCAACAACGAAGCATTAAAAATAAGAGGAATAGAATTTCTGACAACATGAGGAGTAGAAGATTGATTTCTCTATGTTCTATTTGGAGGAGCAATTGCAGAAAATAGAGTATCTTGAAGTTGTTTGGTTACAGATTCCCTTGCACATGCTCTTCCTCTTCTACAAAGGTCTTCTAGGATAGGAAAGTTAGCCTTCTTGAGATCTTTGTATATTGGGTAAATCTTTCCTCTCTCCTTGGCCCTCTTGGTATATTTGGAATCCAAATTGTATCAAATGTTAAAAATAATTGGTGTTTTTCAAATTATCTTACCATTCTTCAACTTTGAAATTTATTGCACTTCTTCAACAGGTGGAGACTATAAATTGGTACCAAGTTCTTATGAAAAACACCTGAATATTAGAAGTCCTTTCTTGCAACTTAGATATATATATTTAGCGTGTAACTAACCATGAAGGGAAATTCTTCAGAACTTTCATCTAAATTTTCCCCAGCAGGGTTGCCAAAAACTGTTGGTTAACAGCTTTTCCCTCTTTCTAACTTGGCTTTACCTTGATAGTAGATGCCAAAAATGTGAGGAAACAAAAGGATGTTTATGAAAAAATTGGTCAGTGTAAGTATTCTATCACTACCCTCTAAATTAATTAGGTACAACTCCCTATGATTTGCAATGATATGCTATGAATATATATTTATGATATCAAAAGTCTTGACATTATAAGCTCTTATCTTGAGAGTAGTAAAGGATAACCAAATTGTTTGTAGACACAAACAATTCATGAAAAATAGATTTAGACAACCTATCACACCCAATGGAATGACTATAATAGACTAGACTATAATAGACTATCTTGAGATTCCCAACCCTTAACTTCTATTCTGAATGTAGTCTTAATCATCTAAATGTGAAGATGAATGAAAGAAGAAATGTACATGAGGTAAAATGGAATTGCTTTCACTATCAGCCTTGAATGAAATGGAATCCAACTAATAACTAATAGATTCATATACATTTATCTTTCATTTCCCAATGAAACTTTCTAAATGATATGAAATGAATAAGAGGGAAAGCATAATCATATATGAGGAAAGTAAATAGAATCACTTCTATTACAAATATCAAAATGAAATGGAATCCACCTGATTATCATCGGATCACATATAATTATCCTTCAACTCTTAATGTAGGACTAATCTATGCATGGGCAACAAAAAATGACAAGAAAATACTATAAATGGAATTACAAACGAATTCACCATCAAGTTTGCTAACCCTTTGATCATCAAATGAGGTTTCATTTATAGTTTTTTATTATCCTATTCTAATTCTGGCAAAGAAAAAACCATATAATAGAAAAGAATAAAATATAAAATTATCATGACATGAGCACTTCATATCTCTTCTACTAAGGATCCATAATATTCCTAAAAACACCTCATGACCTTTCAACTTCTTGCGATTTCACAAATCCTATAGAAACCTTTTAATCTTTCATATTTTTCTATTTTGCACCAAACTTTGTTATGACTATGCAACAAAGACTTTTGATGAATGAGGGCCTACAGATCCACATGTCAAAAAGTTACTTGCCCATATTGTTTAAAGTCTGAGCATCTTCAAAAAGTTGGCAAGTGCCCACTGTTGATCTTCCAAGATCAAGCGATCATATAAGGTTGACCCACTTTCATCATGTTAGAGAATGTGACCAATCATAGAACACCAATTTGGCATTCGTTCTAACAATCTTCTTGTGCTGCTTGCAAATGAAATTTGGCCCCACAACCATGTGTCATCAAGTCACTTGCCCACATTGTCTAAACTTTGAGCATCTTTGAAAAGAAAGAAAATGACGTCCGTAGATCTTCTAAGATCTTATGGTCAATTAGATGCATCATTAGATAGTTTATAATTCCATCTTAAAATATTATCCTAATTTAGTCTTCATCTGATGATTGTGACTTATTCCAAGGTGACTTGACTATTCAACTTGATGATGTGGACAATCATAGGAGTTTTGATTCATCAATTTGATTTCAATTTTGGTCTTCGCCACCTTTCACCTAGTTCTTTCACCATTTCTGATTATTTATCTGCTTCTCTTGCATTTGAATTCAATTGATTCTCTTTGTAGCCCATTCTGACGATCTATATATTGTCTTCAAGATTTAGTCTTCAATGTTTCTCTACTGTATTTGCTTTGTATATGCCCATGATTTCTCTATTCTACCTGCATTATGCCTTTAATGGAATACTTGAGCATAGAGTTACGGTTTCTTAGAGATTTTAGGAATGCTTTAATGAAGAACTACTTCACAGCATGAATCTATGTCTTCAACATCATTAGGAACAAGAAAATATAAATTAGTAGAATATCTAGACTTTCTTCTTATCTGGATAAAGCATAACGAAATCCCTCCAAAACCCCAATCATCTAGCTTTGGACTAATGCATTGCTCATATGATTCTTGCATTAGGTTAACTCAAAGGAATGATGAGAAGAAAGATCATCCTATAGGCAATCTAGACTTAGACTCAAGACTTTGACACTTGACTTGATTCAAAACCTTAAGGCAAGAGATATGAACTGAAACTTGGGCAACACAACCAGACCTATGCTCCTTCTGATCTTGTAACTAGATCATAAATCTTGCATCCAATAATCTCTTACACACATTTACCAAACACTCTTCTCCTTTTCACACTTCACACTACATACAAATGATCATGACACATTACAATCAAGGAAAATGTCTTTCCTTTATACCATGTCTTCAAAATAGTTCCTTGATTCAGCCTTGAGGCTTTCCCAATTAATTATAATAAGATAATTAATTAATTACAATTACAATAACACTGTTGGCTCTCAATCTATACAAAAATTTACACATGCAATACTAGGGCTTGCATACTTGTTGACATCACCAATGGACTCTTCTCTATCACTACCCAACTATACTTCTTCTCATTACATCTTAGATGAAAGATATTGAACAACCATTAGGAACTACTCTCCCAATGCTCTGTCTCTAAACTACTCTCTGTAAATTAGGTACAACTTTTGTACATCTTCAACTTAGACTCTGTGCACTAAACCACATCATCAAGACATATTATAGAACATGTCCATGTCCATGCATTACCAAAAAATCAAACCATTGTCCATACGACTAAGATCTCTATTTTCTACTCATCCAGTCTATATGAAAACCATACTATGTTGACATCAATGACAAACACAGTCATGAATGCAAAATGTCAATGTTTTCCAATGCTTAGGATACTCCCCAAAGTAGTTGTTGAATAATGTTGTCCTTAATGTCACACAAATGTCATATCAATCATTAGTCTCAAGTTCACCGAGCTCAGACAGTCTACAATGCAATTTATAGTGCCAACCAAGCTCACTTGGTAATCAAATGAAATGTGGAAGACAGTGTTAACCGAGCTAACTCAGTCATCAAAGGAAATGTGGAAAATAGTGTTAACCAAGATAACTTGGTCAACGAAGGAAATGTGAAAAGTCAGTGTTAACCGAGCTTCACTTGGTCTCCAAAGGTTAGTTTCCACCAAGCTCACTCAGTCATCAAATGAATCATGGAAAATTCAATATTAATTGAGCTTCACTCGGTCTCCAAAGGTTAGTTTCCACCGAGCTCACTCGGTTATCTCAGGAAACTCATTACTTAACGAGTTCTCTCGGCGATTGAAGGATTGTCACGAAGTTTGCTGTATCAACTGAGCTCATTCAGTTAACACAGGAATTATTTTCTGAACAAAGTTCACCGTGCAGGGTCGGCTAGTATAGGGATTTGCATATTAATTACTTCTAGCCGACTATTGTAATTGTTTATTTAGTCAGTGATTCGAGCTGACTTAGATAATCTGAAAGGTATATATGGTCGTTCCAGTTATGAATTAAATGTGTGAAAAAAAAAAAAAGTCATGAATGTGAATTATAGTATGAAGAGGCAAATGTTGAGAAAAGTTTGATGAAGGATCAGATGTGTTGAAGGAGCTGCAAAGTTGTATTTGATCAGTAAGGATTCAATCAAGCATAACAGAGATCTGCAATCAGCAAAGATAAGTTGTACCTTATGTCAAGTCACTTTATTGTTGCTTTCTAACCATTGTAACAGTGTATTCAAAATCTCTTAATAGAGTTGGTTTAATAGCCATTCAATAAATCCTTTAACAAGGTGACAGTTCAGTTGAATTGTTCTAAAGACCTCTAGCAAGGCCACTCCTAATAGGGTGATTAAATCCTTTAACAGGGTCACACCTAACAATGTGTTTTTGTAACCTTTAATAGGGTTGGCTCCTAACAAGGCTCACTTCAGAAGAGTGAAAAATAGTATCTAGTTATATTGGTGGTTTTTTCCATATTGGGTTTCCACATTAAATTTGGTGTCTCCTGCGTTCTTAATTGCTAAATTGCTTTGTGCATGATAACATATCAGTTCTTAATATTTTTCATTTGCTGCATTATCAAGTTTCAGCATTTTATTAATCAGATCAAGGGTATATTTAGACATCTTAGGGACCATGAAAAGTTTTTGGAGTAACTGATTCACCCCCTCCCCCTCTCAGTTACTCTATTCTCATTTCCAACAATTGGTATCAGAGCATTTGGTGCTTGCAAGAAGAGATTTCAAGGATCTAAGCCAAAGATCAAGATGTCTTACAAAAGAGAAATTCCAAAACTCAACAGAGATAACTTCTCCGCATGGCAAGGATTGATGAGACTTCATCTGGCTACTGTTGGTGATACTGGACTAAAATACCTTGAAGAGAAATATGAAGAACCTCCTGGCAAATTATCTGTCAATGACATTGCTGAAAAGAAGACTCACAACAATATGATGATAGACATAGCATCCGCTCTTAGTTATGAAGAATTTGATGACATTAAGGACTGCACAACTGCCTTTGTGATGTGGAACAAGCTAAAAGAGATCTATGGAGGGATGATAATGTAAGAAGAGAAAAAGAAAAAAGTCTAAGAGGACAATTTGATCAAATGAGGATGAAAGAAGATGAAAACATTGCAAAGTATGTTGAAAGAGTTAAAGCATGTGTGAGTGTAATCAGAGCATCTGGAGGTGATATCAAAGGAGAAATAGTTATAAGCAAAGTTTTCAAAACCTTGCTTCTTGTTTATGCAATCAGAGTTTTTGCAATTCAGGAAAGAAGATGTGAAGCAAATCATTAGATAAATCTTGAGGCCATAGTTGGAAGACTAACTGCATTTGAACTAGATAACTTTGATAACTATGTTCCAGCCTCCAAAAACACTGAATCAACATTTCAAGCCAAGCTCTCACTCAAAGGGAAAATCAAAATGGAGAAGGAATCTCATTCAGAAAGTGAAGATGAATCAAGCCAAAGTTCAGACAGTGACCTCGAAGTGATTGAAGCTCTACTAGCAAGGAAATACTCTAGAGGAAGAGGAAAATACAAAGGTAAAGTTCCTCTAATCTATTTTTCTTGTGAAGAAATTGGTCATGTTGCAGAAAGGTGTCCAAACAAGCAAAACAATGATGAAAAGAAAGATTAAAAATGAAATGGCAAGAAAGACTTCAAATCATCCAAGAACAAAGGTAAGAAATCATGCTTCATGGCTGAAAATTCTAAAGATTATGATAATAGTGAGGATGAAATTGTTTATATTGCCGTTAAAGATGATTCTGACAGTGATGAGGAAGATAAAATGGCACTTGTCTCTCATATAAGTAAGAATGATACATGGATTATAGACAGTGGTTGCTCACATCATATGACTGGTGATAAAACTAAGTTTGATTAGTTTGAAGACTATAATGGTGGCAGTGTAAGGTTTGGTAATAATGAACCTTGTTTCATAAAAGGAAGAGGAAGAATCTGTCTAACCAAAGAACTTGTATGTAATAATGCCTATTGGGTTAAAGGTCTTAAATATAATTTGCTAAGTGTGGCACAGTTACTCAATACTGGATTCAAGGTGGAATTCATTCATGGAAAGGAAAGACTGTTGAATGAGCAAGGAAAGCTGATAGGATCTAGCACCCAAACTAAAGGTAACTTGTTTTATCTAGAACTTGGTGAATGCTCATGTTTTATTGCTCAAATTGAAGAAAGTTGGTTATGGCATAAAAGGTTGTGTCATGTCAATTTTGATAACCTGGTAAAAATAAGCAAATTCAAGAAAGTAAGAGGCATTCCTAACATTAAGAAACCTGAGGTTGGTCTATGCAAGAATTGTCAGATTGGTAAAATGGGTAAGACTAGTTTTAAAAGTAAAAACTATTAGTTTGAAGATATATTAGAAATTGTGTATACTGATTTGTGTGGACCCATTGGAATAGAAAGCTATACTAGAGAAAAGTTCTTTATTCTTTTTGTTGATGACTACTCAAGAATGATGACTGTCATGTATCTAAGGAAAAAATCAGAAGCATTTGAGAAATTCAAATGGTATTTGGCAAGAGTAGAAAAAGAAACAGGAAAAAGACTAAAATGCTTAAGGTCAGATAAAGGAGGTGAATTCATCTCACATGAATTCAACAACTTCTCCATTGAAAAAGCTATTAAAAGAAAAGTCTCTGCACCTGGAACTCCTAAACAAAATGGAATAGCTGAAAGAAGAAACAGATCCATCATGGATTGTGCAAGAACCCTGATGATAGAAAAGAACATTGCTATCAAATACTGGAAGGAAGGCATCAGCACTGCAGTTCATACCTTAAACTGAGTACAGTTGAAAAAGGACTCATTCAAAACTCCCTATGAATTATGGTATGGCTACAAACCCAATGTAAGTTATCTAAAAGTATTTGGAAGCAAATGTTATATTTTGAAAGAATCTAGAAAAGGAAAATTTGATGTAAAAGGTGATGAAGGAATATTTTTAGGATATTCTTGCAAAAGAAAAGCATATAGATGTTTAAATCTATCCACTCACAAAGTCATAGAAAGTGCACATGTGAAAGTTGATGAGTTTGCAGACAAATCTGAGGAAGAAAGAAAAAGGGTACCTGAAGATTACAGAAGATTTGTTTACATTGAACCAGATACTATACCAAGCATATCGTTCACTCAAGAATCCTCAACTCCCAAGTCATCAGTAATCGAGTTGCAAAAAGTTTAAACCGAGCCACAGCAACATTCAGACACTACCGAGCAAGTGTCTACCGAGTCTAAAGCGCCCGAGCCAATTCTTACCAAGCCAGAATAGCCTGAACATGAAATTGAAACACAAGGAGATAGCAATGAAACGCATTCAAGAGGAAAAGAACCTATATTAGCTAAATATGTCAGAAGAAATCATGCACCAGATTAGATCATTGGAGACAAATCTGAAGGAACCTTGACAAGAAGTAAGAAAAATACTTGTTTACTTGCTGATTTTGAACCTAGAAGCATTAAAGATGCATTGCCAAATGATAGTTGGATTGAGGCAATGAACGAGGAAATAGAACAAATAGAGAAGAACAAGACATGGACTCTTGTACCCAGGCCTAAAAATAAGAATGTAATTAGAACCAAGTGGGTATTCAGAAACAAGTTGACTGAAGATGGTAAGGTATCTAGAAACAAAGCCAGATTAGTATGCAAAGGATACTCTCAAGAAGAAGGCATAGATTATGGAGAAACCTTTGCTCCTGTTGCAAGATTGGAAGGAGTCAGAACCTTACTTGCATATTCTACTCACAAAGGATTCAAATTTTATCAAATGGATGTCAAGTCAGCATTCCTTAATGGAATATTGGATGAAGAGGTTTACATTGAACAACCTGAAGGTTTTGTTGTTCCAGATAAAAGGAACATGGTCTGCAAATTACACAAGGCACTGTATGGTCTAAAATAAGCCCCTAGAGCATGGTATGAAAGATTGCATAACTATCTTATTCAGATTGGTTTTCAAAGAACTAATGATAACAGTAGCTTGTATATAAAGGAAGGACCAAATACTAAGATTGTCCTGGCAGAAATATTTGTAGATGATACTGTCTTCACAGGGCATGATGATCTTTGCAAAGAATTTTCAGAACAAATGAACAAGGAATTTGAAATGTCTATGTTTGGTGAAATAAAATTCTTTGTTGGTCTCCAAATTCAACAAAATAAGAATGGCATCTACATCACTCAATCAAAATACATCAAAGAGATATTGAAAAAGTTTGGTATGGAGGACTGTAAACCTGTTGGAACTCCTATGTGTACTGGATTGAAACTTACCAAAGATGATGAATCCAAAGAGGTAGATCAAACATTGTATAGATCTATGATTGAAAAATTGTAATACGTAGTTCATACCAGGCCAGATATTGCCCTTGCAGTTTGTATTGTTGCAAGATTTTTAGCAAAACCAAGAGAAACTCATCTGATGGCAATCAAAAGAATAATGAGATATTTGAAAGGAACTGAAGATTATGGTTTATGGTACAAATTTGGAGGTAATTTAGATTTGAAAGTGTTTATTGATGCTGATTGGGCAGGAAACCTTGATGACAGAAAAAGCACAAGTGGAGGAGCATTCTTTCTTGGAAAAAGATTGGTTTCTTGGACAAGCAAAAAGCAGAATTGTACATCCCAATCTACAGCAAAGGCAGAGTATGTTGCTGCAGTAGTAAATTGTTCAAATATTGTTTGGTTTAAGCATTTATTGCAAGGAATGAAAATGGACATCAAAGAACCAGTTGTCATGTTCTGTGACAATACTAGTGCAATCAACATATCTAAGAATCCTGTGACGCATTCCAAGACCAAGCATATTGCAATAAAATATCATTTTGTCAGAGAATTGGTGCAAGACAAGGAGATCAGATTGAAATATGTCCATACAAAGGAACAAATTGCTAACATATTCACAAAACCTTTACCTAAGGATGCATTTTTGTATCTCAGAGGTAAGTTAGGGGTCATTCCCCTATCTAAAGTTCACTAAAAATGAGCTCTAGTGATGCATCAACGCATGAAAGATTGAATATCTATATGTTGATGTAGTTTAATCAGAAATCATTGCATATGAATCAGTACTAAAGGTACATTACAATTCACTTAACTTTTGTCGTCTTTGGCATGTGTTGTCAAAGAGGGAGAGATTTACTATCATATCCTTATGAAATTTGTGAAATTTGAAAAGTTTGTTAAGTCTGTCATATAGTCCCTTAACAGAGGGAGATTATTGAAAGAGGGAGAAGTCTGTTATCTTGTTGGAGTTGTTTTCAAAATTTTATTTCTGTTATGACATGTTGTGTTGCCATCAATGCCAAAGAGGGAGATTGTTGAATAATGTTGTCCTTGATGTCACACAAATGTCATATCAGTCATTAGTCTCAAGTTCACTGAGCTCAGACAGTCTGCAATGCAATTTACAGTGCCAACTGAGCTCACTCGATCATCAAAGGAAATGTGGAAGACAGTGTTAACCAAGCTAACTCGGTCATCGAAGGAAATGTGGAAAACAGTGTTAACTGAGCTAACTCGGTCAATGAAGGAAATGTGAAAAGTCAGTGTTAACCGAGCTTCACTCAGTCTCCAAAGGTTAGTTTCCACCGAGCTCACTTGGTCATTAAATGAATCATGGAAAAGTCAGTGTTAACCGAGCTTCACTCGGTGTCCAAAGGTTAGTTTCCACCAAGCTCACTCAGTTATCTCAGGAAACTCAGTACTTACCGAGTTCTCTCAGCGATTGAAGGATTGTCACGAAGTTCGCTGTATCAACCGAGCTCAGTCGGTTAACACAGGAATTATTTTTTGAACAAAGTTCACCGTGCAAGGTCGGCCAGTATAGGGATTTGCAAATTAATTTATTCTAGCCGACTATTGTAATTGTTTGTTTAGTCAGTGATTCGAGCCGACTTAGATAATTTGAAAGGTATATATGGTCATTCCAGTTATGAATTAAATGTGTGAAAAAAAAGAAGAAGTTATGAATGCGAATTATAGTATGAAGAGGCGAATGTTGAGAAAAGTCTAATGAAGGATTAGATGTGTTGAAGGAGCTGCAAAGTTGTATTTGATCAGTAAGGATTCAGTCAAGCATAACAAAGATCTGCAATCAGCAAAGATAAGTTGTACCTTATGTCAGGTCACTTCATTGTTGCTTTCTAACCATTGTAACAGTGTATTCAAAATCTCTTAACAGAGTTGGTTTAACAACCATTCAATAAATCCTCTAACAAGGTGACAGTTTAGTTGAATTGTTCTAAAGACCTCTAGCAAGGTCACCCCTAACAGGGTGATTAAATCCTTTAACAGGGTCACACCTAACAGTGTGTTTTTGTAACCTTTAACAGGGTTGGCTCCTAACAAGGCTGACTTCAGAAGAGTGAAAAATAGTATCTAGTTACATTGGTGGTTTTTCCCATATTGGGTTCCCACATTAAATCTGGTGTCTCTTGCGTTCTTAATTGCTAAATTGCTTTGTGCATGATAACATATCAGTTCTTAATATTTGTCATTTGCTGCATTATCAAGTTTCAGCATTTTATTAATCAGATCAAGGGTATATTCAAACATCTTAGGGACTGTGAAAAGTTTTTGGAGTAACTGATTCACCCCCTCCCCCTCTCAGTTACTCTATTCTCATTTCCAACAGTAGTATCATCAACATTCATGCTAACATATTCAATGTTACTCATCTTGATCAATCCAATTTCATCTTATATAGACATCCTCAAACCATTTAAGTACCTTGTAATTTGTTCATTAGCATAGAATAATTTTTTTCATTAGCATCCTCTATGTGTCTTGATCTAAAGTCCAACCAATAGAAGTCTTACGTACATACTCCTTTGCATTGACATCTTTATATCTAATATTGTGAACATTTTGAAAAAATTAAATTGACAATCTATTAGTAAAAACTTTGTCTTTATCTTATTCACCGTCTTATCCCAAGATTTCATCTTGTCTTTTTCCATTCTCTATTGATTTTTCTACAAGTGTTCCTACCATAATGATTCTTGTCCTTTCAATTTTGTGCAATCATACTTCACTTTATTTTCACCTATACTTCTAAAATCAAAATAATTTTCTATATCTCTATTCCAATCAATTAATTAATCGACATCTAACGTATCATAGTAATCATATGGATTGAAATGGGGTATCTTGTTTATACTTGTTAACACCCTCAAGGCTATTTCTTCTAAGACTTCTACTTCATTTTTTTTTTTTACATATTCAATATGCCAACCTCTTCTTTATGTTTTTTTAACAACTTCCAATTTGGTCACAATCTATCTCAATATATCCATTATAATTGGATGTACATCTCTTATTTCTCCACCTCTAGCATTTTATCTCTACATATTGAAACAAGTCCTCTATAACCATGATGTGTATTCCCACTTCCACTACACCACAAAAAATATATGATAAGACTTTTCAATCATCAATCCAAAAACCTTTCTCTAATACAATTTGATGCAATCACAAAAGGAGGGTTCTCAAAAGAATTGGTTGGACCATGCATCAAAAGTCGTCATAGAAAAAACAATAACTAGAAATAAGCATTAAATCAATCATGAACTAAAGACATTTACATATGCATACCTTTGCATTATCTCATAATCAAGAATTTTAATCATATTTTCCTAGCGACATGTCGGCTTACATGTGAAGGCATGCATTCCCAATTACATATATAGATCTAGTTTAATCCTAGAGGTTAAACTCCATAAGAACTAAATTCTAAGAGATCTCTTAGAATGATTGTTACATTGAATTAAAAAAACCCTTTGAAATACTAGAAGATTTAAGTCAACTCAAATGACAATTACTAAAATAAAAATTGTGTCAACTTCAACACGATAAATTCTTTAGTGTAGGAGAACCATAATGTACAAGAAAGAAAGCAAATGGATTAAGAGACATAGAATGATATTTTGGTAGAGTCCACACTTCAAAAAAATTCTCTAAGACATTTAGGTGAATCCAACTAGTTCTTACAGTTCAAACTTTTTTAGAAAAATTGAAGAACTTGGAAAGGATAACTTGTGAAAAGTAAAGCCAAACTATTGAAAAATATAGAATAAAATTCAAGAACATGTCCATAAGAAAAAAACTATCTCTACAATAGAAAATAATGACTGAAACTAAAAAGCTAAGAAATTTTGGTTGATGCAAGATCGCCAAGAACCAGGGATGCTCGAACAACAATTAGTTATTGGAGAACAAATTTGAGTGAGACTTGTGTATGTTTGAGATCTTTTTTTGTGTTATATGCAGTCAAAAGCAGGGAGAAATTGAAGTTTCAATATGGTACATCACCCCCGTTTACTTTCATGTAATCCCTTCTTCTCCATGTTCCTTACAAGTTTCTAGTTTAGTGCACAATGATTGGAAGAAAGTTGACCTTCTTTGAAGATTCAACCCCACGTGTTCAAGGTCCACACACAGAGATTGATTCAAATTGTTAGAAGCTTGATTGAGGGTATTATCCCAAGCATAAATTCAAAAATTTTGTTAGTATTACCTTTGAGAACATGCTATAAGAATATTTTCCTAATTCGTAACAAAGACTTGTAGGGCTTTTCTTTGAGGATTTTTTGTCACCCCTTGATTTTCATAATATCTTCAGAGGTGTGATGAGCTCTAAGAGATTATTATTTTTATTTAAAAACTTTCTTTCTCACTTTAAGTCATTTCAATCTAACTTTTATTTAGGCACTTTTGGCAAAGTAGATTTCAAAAATCTAATTTTGATGTCTAGTCTCTACTACCATAGTCTATAGTGTAGGAGAGAATTGAACAACTTCATGAGCCATAATAACCTTGTGAACATATATAATTCTAAAGTTATATGCATGGAATCCAAAGACTTCCAACTAATACCCATAGATGGAGAGGAAGAAATATTTTCATTGAATGATTCCATTCCATTAGGCAATCTAGCTAATTAGCTTCATTCACTATATTACAATTGTCAACACTATTGTGATGTGAGCCAACAAATATCAATGCTCAATAAAAATACTTTTAAATGTTAAGCTTAAATATTTTTAGGAAGGCCCCACCACTATTGTATTTTGAACAAAATGGTATAGTCAACAATCTATTGTCATAAAATAAATCTCAACATGAGTATAATTACAAATATATATGATTCCAAAAGAATAGTTGTCTATATTAGTAGAATCTATATTACATGGTTTGTGGATTCAAGAACACAATAAATAGTTTGAAGTCACCTAGGAGAGAGAAAGATGAAAACATAATCGTGATCTTGATTGCTGCAAAATGAAGTATTCATTCACCAAATGACATAAGTAATTGAACGCATGATAACTAGAATGTTCTCTTATTATAAATAGAGAACATCTAAAGTTGATTTCTGTAGTGCCTTCCCTTAAGTCGCATTTCTGTTATCATTGCCAAACTCTTTTAGGCCAATTTATGTTTGATGATTAGTATTATTATTTTAGAGATTATCAGATGTTGTTTTACACTCAGTTTATTATATGATGAGATTACTTGGTACTCTATATTTCATGCATGTACTCTATTATTCAATGGTTTCAGTTATCGATGATGATTATTTAGATGGTTTATTATTCCATGTGCTTCTTATGGATACTTACCCCGTACTGCATGTGTATGGTGTGCGGGTTTGTTTTATTTATGTATGGTGTTTCTGATGTGGTTAAGGAAGGGAGTCGTAGTCACCTGCTAGTCGGGATCTACACGATGCACCACTTCCTGCCGTTGTCTGTTTAGCTTAGAATATTGTGTTTGTACATGCGTGGATTTTATGCAGGTTATAGGTACCGGGTATCGACTTCTCTGAATTGCCAAGATGAGCATACCCTATCGCATTGTCTCAATGGTAAGAGAGGGGAGATAAACTCTTAAGTCCAATTCCTAAACCCTTTAGCCAATTGTGCTAATTGATAATTAGGACAAGTATCTGAGTTAAGTACCCTCTGAATACATCAAAGGATGTAATTTTGTGATTATAACCCTTTTTGTTTGATTTAGTATGTATTTTTCTATGTAGGGTTTTCGTATGTTGTTATATGAGTCCTTGATGTGTTTTCTATTAATTAAGTCTAATTAAAAAGATTAATTAATGATTTAATTTAATAGAGAATTATTATGATATCTTTAATATTTAATTAATTGAGAAATTAATTAAATAAAAGAACTAAATTTGGAGATTAAAGTTCAAAGATAAATTTAGAACAGGATAATATTTATTTAATTTAATAATAATATAATTGGAGTTCATTTTTAAATAAATGCTAATTATTATTGTTAATTAAATATATTATCAATTAAGTTTTTAAAATAAATTAAAAGTTGAAAGATATAAAATTATTAAGAATTCTAGATCACATGATCTAAGCATGAGTTTAAATATGAGAATTAAATTAAAAGATTAAATATTAGAAATTAATAATGTTATTTTAATTTCATGAAGTACATATGAGATTAAAGTAATAAATTAATTTAAAATAGAAGTCAAGTAGAATATTAAATAAAGTTATTTAATAAATCAACTTAATGTGCATGAAAGTTGAATGCAAAAGAAAAGAAAAGATAAGAAAGGTTAATTGGAGTTAACTCAGTTGTGCAAAGAGTCTTCTCGGGTGAACGCACAATTAGTGCCCCGATTTGAGGAGAAAATTGCTTATCACAACTTTGGGGGTTCATTTTTGTGACACACGAATTTGGACAAGGAATTTGGGGAGATAGAAATTTTGGGAGACAATTTTTGGAAGCAAATTTCAGAAGGCGAATTCTAAAGAAGATTTTCAAAAGAAGGTTATTGAAGAGGAGAGAATTCTCTTACAGTTTTTGGAGATTGCATAATAGCATCAGGTTGAGGTAGGGTCTTATGTTTGATCACGGGTTGAATAATGCAATTTGATAATCCTGTCTTCTTCATGCTTGTGGATTATCAATCCGAATTGTCTGGATTTCATTGTTTGATTCTTTTGCTCTCTTATGAACCTTATGATACTATATTGTATTTCACCTATATAATAGAATTGGAAGAATAAATCAATTTGAAACCCTCATTCTAGATGATAAATTTTTACAAATTAAACTAGGGAGAGCTTTTGAAAGAACAGAAAATCTTGATTGGAGAATTTTATTAAAATGAAAGAAAAGAAATTTGTTATATAATTTTTATACTGAAAAAAAGACAATATTCTTTTAAAGAATATTTTAATATAGAGATCTGAGTGATTAGTTCTATCAAATTAAAATTTCAATCATGTATTTAAATAAATATATATATATATATATATATATATTTTTTTTTTAAAAAAAAAAGTCTAAAACAATGTTCATAAAATTAAATAAATTTGAAAAGTAATAATATAAAATTTTAAAACAATTTAAAATATATATATATATATTTTTTTTTATGAATAAGGGAGGGGGCGGGAATAACCACACCCCCCGTACCTGTTTTAAAGATTGCCGCCGGCAGTCTGCTGGCGCAAGTACTGCGTCAGCCAGGCTGCCGCAGGCCTTGTGTCAGCAGGCCTGCCGCGCCGGCCATATTAAAAGGCCGATGGCCTATGTTAATTAAATAAAGTTTTAATTATGTTTTTTGATTATTATTAGTATTTTTAATAATATTAATTGTAATTAGTTATTATTTTAATTAATAATATTTATAAAAAAAAATGTGTTTTAATGATATTATTAATTATTATTAAATAAAATTATTAATAAGATTATTAATAATTCTTAATTATTATTTAAATGAAAGTATTAACAAAGTTTTATTATTGTTTATTTAAATAATAATGTATTTAAAATAAGATTATTTTAATTATTAAAATTATTAGTAATTATATTAATTATTAATAATTGATAATTCTAGAAGTTGGTAATATAAGGATAGGTTAAGGGATATATTGTAATTCATAAGTACCTAAATTATACACTGGAAACGAGAATAGAAACCCGTACATTTGAATTAACGTTATATTATTAGGATTAAATCAAATTGTGAGACTATTCTATATTTCTATGTGTTATCTGTATTATGGGGTTTTTGGGTTTTGTCTTAGCATTGACCAGTCCTAGGTTGTTACCAGAGGCTCGGGGATTATGTGAATGTGATGTTATGTTGTTTTGATTTTGATATTTTAAACCCAACCCTGGTGATGTGTTGATATGCTCTTTGACATGTTTGTGATTACTATTTGTTATTACTTTCCAGTTTCCTGGTGTGAAGCTAAAGTGTATGTATTTGAGATACTTGACTTAACCATTTTTGAGTCTCGATCAGTTATATTTGATAACCATTTTGGAGTCTTCGATCAGTATTGTAATTTACTATTGGGATACTTTCTGGTTGCTCATTGGAGAACCATTGGATTTTGTGATCTATCATTGATGCCTTCAGTTGCTGATAGAGAACTGTTGTGGTCATATGATTATTATTTGGTGCTTAACTGTTGCTCATGAAGAACTGATGTAATTTTGTGGCTTATCTTTTATGATGTTTTTCAGTTGCTTGTATAGGACTGAGGTGGTTTTATTATGATTCTTTGATTTATGATTTCATGAGCCTAGGGTAGGTTATCTACGTGTAGTGTCGAGAAGTGGCTTGCAATGGGGATCGGGGCCCTAAGAGGCTGCCTGGAGTAACCCATTGTAAGTTGATTTAATAAGTGAAAACATTTACACTAAATGGGAGAAAATGAACCTAAAAAGATAATTGTATGTTCTCTCCCATGCCTTGAGTGCTAGTATAGACTAGGATGGGGTAGAAAGAATGCTTGGTTACGACCTTGCACTCCATAGTATGCCTCGTCAGTACGAGAGGATACTAGTGGCCGCAAGGATCAGTAGGGACCCGGGATTCCTAAGGGATTGCTCAGGTAACTTCTACGTGACTTTTGCGATGACACTTTCCCGCTTGCATATTAGGTTTCCTACGTGTCTTGTGGTACCTCTGGGATTTAGATGTCGATCTTTTTAGGAACCCTTGAGTTAGCATACTTATAGGATTTCCTGGGCTTAGAGAGTATTTATGATTATAGGTTTTGTTATCCTATCTGGGACTTGAGACTACCTCCTCAGCGCGGTGGGAGTGGACCATTTAGGTTCCACGCGGTCGGGTGGTAGTGCTTTTTACTCTTACCATTGAGATCCGTTCCGTGGTCACCGTGGCTAGAGTTTTCTTGGTTGGCATTTACCTTCCTTCTGTACTTGGATGTTTTATCATTATGGATGTATTGATGTATCATGTATGGTGGATGATTTCATTTATTTTACTGTACTTTGTATCATGGATTTGAGGATGATGTATCTTTATCTTTACATATGTATATCCTTTTAAGCCTTTCATACCCTGTGACTTGTACAGTGGATGATTGAGCATTCCGAATTAATTTGCCAAGAGGCATTCGGAACAAATGTATTATGGACATGGGTTTTCTGATTATTCTTTCATATGTATGTGATAGTTGTTAGACTTAGAATTAATTAAATTTAAAACGTGACTCAACGTCTTGGGATCCTTAGGAAATGTAACTTGCAATGTATGTTTGTCGATGATTACATGTTATTGCTTCCGCTACTATGTGTTTGATGTGTATGTTATACATTCTTACTTTTAAAAAAAAAAAAATGTTTAGCAAACTTAGTGAAACTTTAGGTTAATTCTTTTGGATCCCTTGGCGGGGCGTTACAATTTCTTTTGATAAGCATACACACAAAGCACTTCTTGGAAAGGTCAATGAAACCTTCTTATAACTATGAAGAAAAGAAATTTATAAGTATGATTAGAAGGAGATATATTGCTATTAACTCTAGAACATGAATGAAATTTCTCGAAAAAAAAAAAAAAAAAAAAACCTCAAATAAATGTTGAGAGATGAAATTCTTCACCCCAACAACAATTATAATTAATCCAAAACAATAGATTAAAATGATTAAACTTAACTCTAATTCAACCAAATAAAATGATTTAATTATTAATTACAAATTTCTCCTTACAATTTTATCCCTTTCAAAGGCCAAATATATTATAATCATTCTAAGACAACTAATTTACTGCTCAACTTGTGAAATGATAAAAAGCTAAAACACTCAACCGCCATAAAAATTATATTGGTCCCAAATGCTAAATGCCAAAATTTGGGTCTAGTTTTATATAATTTGTTGGGTTTATTAATACTCCGTGTCATCACTTAATTGAATTAAACTTGCAATAAATGCATTTAATATGGTACACTATAAGATTGCGCCAATAATTGATAATTGACAAGGTTCTTAGCCATTACCTAATGCGGTTTGAAACTCACCACAAGATGCCAAATTTATAGCAATGAATCATCTACAACATAATTATTTGGGACAAAGTACAAATTGGTAAAAATAATTGTGATTCCTTCCTATGGAGTAAGATGTTTAACTCTTTTTAAATATATTATAAAAAAGTAAAAACATATTAAACTTGTGTACTACCAATCTCCATTTAGTGCGACCGATATTTGTGTACGACAGAAGTAATTAAGTGCAATAAAATATTCCCATATGTAACGAGGAATAAATTTTTCTAGGTACACCTCTTAAATCTTGTAGTTTAATGTTTTACATTAGACTCCAATTAAATATTGACATGCCTAATTTAAATATCATTAAATAACTTCACTCGGTCTTTTATTGTTTTATTCACACTTTTTAAAAGCATACCTTTTTCATATTTTTGTTTGGTCCCCCTTGGCATCATTTGAAAGGGATATTTATGGTATAGGAATAATTGATATCCTCTTTGGACCACTTTGATGCATAACATTTGAATGATATATATATATATAGTTGTTTAAAGTATTTTTACTTTCTAATTTCTAATTTTGACATATGTATTGTCTAATACAAGATATATCTAGTTTTATATTTATAATTCAAAATTAGATTTGATTTTTAAATTATTTTAAATTGTTTATATGATATATTTTATATGCTAATAGGAAGAGTAGACTTCTATATAAATCAATAATTATTATAAGATATATTTCTATCAGGGAAAGCTTTAAGAAGTATAATTTATGAATTAATGCTTGATTTTTGTTTTACTAGAGAAAGTTATTTAAAAATATATATAAATATATAATTATCATAGTTTAAGGGAACTACACCATGAAGATACACAAAATACATTATAACGTTGTTTAAAATAAACAAAATCGAGTTGTAAGTAGCCATCTAACATGACACATATATCATACATCTAGTATGAAACATATAGACTATTCAGGGTTGAAAACTTAGAAGTTGTTGAATTTGTCTAGAAATTTTTATCCTACCTCCCCTAAGTTACAAAACTTGATACTTTATCTCATTTGATTGTCTTTGGTATCTTGCTCCATCTTTACACTTAACCTTCAGCTATGAACATATAAAAACTAATTCAAAGTATAACACTAGAATATCTAATTCCGAATGCAAACTATGATTAATAAATAATGCTTGACGTCTACTTTTCCAAATATGTAACAAAATACATTGTCGCATAAAATATGAAACCACATTCATATGAAAACCAAGCCCAAAAATTACCTCCTTCCAACTTAAGTTATGATTAAAAGTACTAAGGAAACAATAAAATATGACTTTCCATTTAATTCTAACACTAGGACAACTTGAAAAGATAGGTTTCAATTTTTTAGATTACTTGAAAAATGGGGATAAATTGGGTTGCAAAGACAATAATCTTAGTTTATCAGTAACTACTAATTTTTGGTGTAAAAATTTTCAAGACAAAATCTGTGCATTTGCCAAGCTGCTTTGGATTTCTAGATTTGAGAACTCAAGTTAAGCCATTTCCTTTACAAAAACCTATAGTTATATTTATTATTGAGAGACAACTTTATTTTTAAGCATGGAAGAATATATAAGCAGATTTTTTGGGGGCAAAGCAAGAAAAAGGAATTCTTTCCAGCCACAACCAATCTTTGAATACGTGACACTAGAAGGGAGTACACAACTTCATTAGGAGTTACTAAGGAACTAGAGACCTGCAAAAAATAAAATTGCTTCAATTTTGTTGTGTAGATTGAAGCACTCCATATCTTGCCAAGCAAACTAAACAAAAGAATTAAACTACCATATGTTACCAAAATGTTTAATGCCTTTGCTAAAAAGATAAGAAGCATGTTTAGGAAAACTTACAGCTAAGGGTTTTCAATGATATTTCATAAGCATGATCCACCAAATTGAAGAACAAGAATAGCTAAAGCCATGATGTAGTGATTTTTTTCCTCCATAATAGATCAACTACCAAATGGATTGCAAAGGGAGTGAGCTTTTAAAATGAGAAAAGAGGCAAGTAAAATTTTATCTAGCCAACCCAAGTTGTGCCACATCTTATTCATATCAACAAGAACAATTATTTTATGCACTAAGATATTGTATCGTTCATATCCTAAAATAACTCTTGTTATCCATTTGGCAGTTAAACTAACCCCTGCATCTTAGTATCCAATAAGCACAACCCTCCTCCATTCTTTGGTTGAATACAATGAAGCCATGAGGAAGCCTTAAAGCCAATTTTACTGTCCTAATTAATCCACAAAAATTGGCAAGTAAGTTTGTTAAGATCCTCATAACATTTTTTTGGCCTAAGTGTTCAAGAGGTCAACCAATAGACTTAGTCATCGAAGGTGTTTTTTTTGTTGGCACCACAAGCAAAGGGATCTAAACTAGCAGATTGGCACAACCGATAAGGCACACTAATGTGCAAACCTAACTTAGAAGTGAAGGAAGATAAGATGAAAGACCTAGTGGAGAAAATGAAAAAGTAATCCACGTAGGCATAGCATGATAAATGTGCTAAGTGAATTCCACACAAGAAGAAGGAAGACGAGTGACAAAAACAACAACAAAAGTAGCGAGATGACTCAAAATAAAGAGCATGAAGTAGATACCCATGACTACCTAGTCATGTAGAGGAAAAAGAGTGCACTCAACATCACATTTAATGGTGATAGGAGAGAGGATTGAGAAAGAGTCGAAAGAATTAAAATTTGAATTCTTTCCAATAGATGCAAGACATTGAAGACACATGGCACCTGCGACTCTTGTATGAACATGCCACAACCTGATAAGAGTGACACATCGCTACAATGGGTAGATGAGTTGGTAATGGGGAGGGAATTCAAATTTTTTATTCTTAGGGGGAAATAATTCTGAGCAAAGGAGGAAGAAAAATATAAAAGGAAGAGTAAACTTTTATTTAAATCAATAATTATTGTAAGATATTTTCCTATTAGAGAAAGCTTTAAAAAGTATAATTTATGAATTAATGCTTGACTTTTGTTTTACTAGAGAAAGTTATTTTAAAAATATATAAATAATTAACTATAACAGTTTAAGGGGACTAAACCATGAAGATACACATAATATATATTACAAAATTGTTTTAAAAAAAAAAAACTAGGTTGTAAGAAACCATCCAACATGACACATATTTCATACACTTGGTATGAAACATATAGATAATTCAAGATTGAAAACTTAGAAGTAGTTAAATCTGTCTAGAACTTTTTATCCACCTCCCTAGAGTTGCAAAAATTGATACTTTATCTCATTTGATTGTCTTTGGTATCTTACTCCATCTTTATACTTAACCTTCAGTTATGAACATATTAAAACTAATTCAATGTAAAATACTGGAAAATCTACTTCTAAATGCAAACAATGATTAGTAAATAATGCTTGACATCTACTTTTCCAAAAATGGAACAAAATGCATTGCCACATAAAATCTAAAACCACATTCTTATGTAAACCAAGCCTAAAAATTAATTCCTTCCAACTTAATTTTGATTAGAAGTATCAAGGAAATGATGAAATGTCACTTTCCATTTAATTCTAAGTCTAGGACATCTCAAAAAGATAGGTTTCAAATTTTTAGATTAATTGAAAAATGGGCATAAATTGGCTTGCAAAGACAAGAATCTTAATTTACCAAAAACTGTTGATCTTAGATTGGTTTTGACAAGTGAGTGTCAACACACTCAAACGATTTACTTAGTTCATGCCAAACTAGTAATACATGTCAAGCACAACATGTAAATATTAAACCACGTCAAGTTACAATGAGTATTGAGTCACTCATGTGTCGAGTCACTAAAGTGCCAAATAGATAGGCCATGCTAAGTGATTTAGAAGCTGAGTAAACTGTGGATGCCTGGTAGTGCAGGTGTCGAGGCATAGTATAATTATAGTGCATGCCGAGCATTAGGGACTTCATATGTCAAGTGACACAATTTTGACATATTTGTTTGTAATGACACAAACAACTATGTAATCCATTTTTGAAGCTGACTTAAGATTATATTTTGATATTTTGGAGATAAGGATGAATCTCTATTTGGATTCCCTATGCAATTACATGCAACCAATCAAAAAATGGGAAGGATTAAGTGGAAAAATGGATGAATCTTAACCATAGATTCATACCTAACCCTAAGCCACCAAATTCTTCTTAAGGAGGACAAAGCCCTAAACTTTTTATAAATAAAGAAGTGAATGAAGGAGAGATTATGGTTGAAGGAGAATTCTAGGATGAACAAGATAGTTTGCATGTAGAGAATTCAAGGTGACTTAGAAGTGAGAATGAATTGCATAATCAGTTAGAGAAGAGCAAAGGATAGAGAAAATGATACAACATTGAGACATCTGATCATGAAGGATCAATTAGACATTGTTTAGATGTGATCTGTTATTAGGCAAGCAAGTGGTAATCACAGGATCTATGTTGAAACATTCTAATAGGTGATTTTAGTTAAATCTCTTAACAGAGTAGTCCTAGCAGGCTATATGAAATCATTTAATAGGTTTCTTCCTTAATTGTAAGTTGAAGTCCTCTAACAAGGAACACTTCTAATAGGGTGTTGAAATCCTCTAACAAGGTGAGACCTAAACAAGGCAGACCTTTCACAGAGTAGAATGATTCATGGTCAAATCATTGTAACCTTAATTGGATGCACTTTACAACTGCAGTAGTGAATTTTTGTGGGTGTCATCCCCACCCCAATTTTACCTTCTCACTTGGAGGGTTTCTAGGTAATCATATCTAGTGTTATGTGTGTGGTTTCTTACATGTTTACATGATTTAGATGTATGTGCTTTATATGTTATTTCAGTCTATCTATTGAATGCATGAGATGGATGTGTGGTGAACATTTTATGGGTTCAAGTTTAAACTACTAATTCACCCACCCCCCCTCTGCCCCCTCCCCCCAAAAAGAAAAAAGTTTACTCTTTCCCTTGTAATTCTAACAATTGGTATTAGAGCCTTGTTCTCTAAAAGAGTAGCTTTGCAGCTTTGAGGAAAGTTCTTGAAATGGAAGTGTACAAGTTGGAAAAAGCTATTGAGAACCAAGAGATTGAAATACATCTTATACTACATCAACCGAATGAAGCAAGAGAATCTTTAAAGAGTTCCTTGAAGAGAAGGAAATAAATTTCTATTATGGAGAATGACACTTAATATAAAGAGATAGATACTACTAAGCTATTTGTAGATGGAGACTCAAATGAATTTGATGCAACAGTTGCAGATCTAATGGTAAAAATAGAGTCCAAGCTGAGGAAATCAGAAATCTCAAGTTAGAACAAGAATCACAAGCCATACTGGTATGTGAGGTAACTGAACAAAAGAAGAAAGCTATGGAAGACAAAGCCATGATTGAACAGACAAAAGAGTTTTGTCCAACATATTGGAAGAGAAGTTAATAGAACTAACCAAGATCTCTAGCATGCAATTAGATACTCTATGTTTAATGATGAATGCCAACTATGAACTGAATGTCAAAGATATTGAGATAACTACATTGAAGTTACAAAATGAGTAACTGCAAAATGACCTAAATAGAGAAAAGTAATTTGTTGAAAGTTTCAACAAACCAAATGAAGCCATCAAATACTTTGAGAAATTACTGAGATCCCTTAGATCCAATAATGATACATCTAGATTGGGATACACAAGAACTGAAGAAGGAGAATTATCCAAAAGTGCAGAAGAAAGATCATCACATTTGAATTCAAATGATAAACAACCACTTCTAATTTTTGAAGTATTTAAATGCCATGGAAATAAAAATAAATTAAATAAGGATCATTATAATATTTTTATATTTTCTTAAATTTTCTTTTGGGCTACTACAATTTTTTGGATCGTCATATCTTGCACAAATCTACAACAGGCACTTTCCCACTTTCTCAAAATGAATGACTTTTAAATAAAGTGGTAAAGCACCTCACTTCCATGTGGTGTATGGGTCTTGTTTCTTCTAGGCCATAGATGAATTAAGGATCATGGTAACATGCCGACGTGAGTTGGAATATGGCTAAGATTCTATTGGTAGTTGTTTTCCCGCATTCTATCTCTTGTCAGACTTTTTGACAATGTAGGTAACTAACATTGTGACATGTGGGCTAGTGGGTCTATCCTTCTATGTGAGTTGCTATAGTTAAGAGGTAGTGCTAGTTGGATGCCAAGTTTTGATGAGTTGGATGTAGAGTGGTCTATGGGCTTGAAAGATAAAAGGATAGGTGCAGTAATAATAAAGGTTTTCAATAATCATCACTCTTCAATAGATTAACGATAAGCACTTTCCCACATCATGAAATTTTGAGGACTTCAAGAAATATGGGAAAGCACCTGAAGGACATGTATCCTTGTAGGCATAGGTGATAACAATAGCGATAACATCATGATTAGGTTGTGGTTTCCTGGGCCATCGTGGTTAAATTTTGGAGGATGGCACAATCATGATGGACAAGATGGTCAAACCATTAGGACTTTGTAGGGTGGTGGAAAGATAAAATACAATTGGCCTACATGGCTTATCCCAGTTGCAAAACTTAGTTGACCTATTAACTTTTGCTAATTTGTCGGGCCAACTATGGGAAAGGGATGGTTTTCTTGCACAATATAATCTTCATGATCAATTCCAACTAGTCTCAAATGAATGCCATGCTTGGTAAACAAAGGAGACCCTCCACCACCTCTGGTTTTATCCATCTACATAGTAAGAATGATTAAATGGCATCATTTCTATCTTCTTAGGGTTTTGTTTTAGGTAAAATATTGGATTTCATTGTATCTAAATCTATGACAAGATCATATTTTTCTTCAAATCTTCATAATTATTCTCAGTAATCTTAAATGGTAGTGGTTGAGTTTGGTTTAAGATAGAAAATATCTCAATTATCCTTGAGCGATAAAGGAAGTTTTTGTAAATTTTGTTAAGGTCAGACCCTCTTTGTTTCTCTAGCATGCTACTATAAATGCCCTCGATCTTTGGACCATATGGTATTCTACCTTATCTCCTTCAGCCATTGATGTATTATGCAAGACCTATTTGCCTCTCATCATTGTATTGTGAATATCTATAATCTTGCATGACTATATCTCCTTTTGGACTATGAATAATATATAAGTGAATTCACTTCTTCCTTGTGTTATCCATTTTGGTTATTTGATCTACATGTGATTGTTAGATTAAAACAAGTCTAAATCTACATATCTTCAATGTCCTAATGGTTCAAGTGTGCATGTATGGGTAGAGATTGGTTTGAGCACTCTATTTTGGCACATCACCCCTTAGGTTAGAGTAGGTAGATTTTCTTTCATGCACTCCTTTTCCCTTTTTTCTCTCCAAGTGTGATTAGGTGCACCCTAATAGTAAAGGAAGTCAACCTTCTCTGGAGACTTTACCTCATAGTTCAAGTCCCATAGCTTGGAGGTTGTTTCCATGTTTCATAAGGTTTTCCTTAGGTAAAAATTTTGGACAAGGATGTAAATTTTTGTAACAATAGTTTTTGGCATGCCTAATGGGACTTATAATAAGAAGATTTCAAATCTATTGGTGTCAAAAGACTAGAATTTCAAGATGATGGTGAGAAGATAGTGTTTCTTCCGGTATTCTAGGCCTTCAAGGGGCTCATTTCCATAAAGAACTTATTAACTCTACACCCTTCACATCTGGTTCCATGACCAAATTTGTTGTAATTCATGCCCAAAGCCAAAATGAGGGCATCTTTGAGAGGTAATTTTCAGTACCAAGAGCTCTCATTTTAAAATACTAGAAGAAGAAAGACTAGATTGTCTCTATCACCAGTTAGGAGTACATAAGATATACATACTCCTGCAAGATCAATCTCCAGTCCTCCTATAGTTAGATCTCAACCCAGGAAGCCATCAACCCATATTAATAGATCACTTGCTTATATGGCTAGAGCTCATGCATTTTCCACCTTTTAATGGTGGAAGTCCTCTTTTATTCGTTGAAAGACATGACATACCACTAGCTGCACTTAACAGTATACTTGAGTTTACTGGTGAAACTTCTATCTCTCTTAGAACACATTCAAGAGGTTGCAAATGTCTACAATATCCATGGTGTTATAGAAGATGATGTTGTCATTAGACTCCTAGCTTCATCTTTAAAAGGGAAAGCCCTACAATGATATAGGGGTCTATTACATGGTTCTATAATGGATTGGGATGGGTTAGGAGCAAGACTATGCAAACACTTTGAGGATAAAAGTGACTACTTATCACTTTTAGAATAGCTAACTACTATAAAAAGAGCTCCTCATCAATGTATGACTAATTTAAATTACAAGTTTCAGAAAACATGGGATAGAATACCTACTTTAGTGAAACCTACCCCTGGTTTCTTACATTACCTTAGAGCTTTTAACAATGATACTGCCACTACAATCCAAACCATGGGAGGAGATACCCTACCTAATGCTTATGAAATAACAATAAGCATAGAAAACATATTGTTACAAGGAGGAAAGATGGCTCTAAGGCCTCCTATGCCTTTCTTCCCTAATGTCTCCAATCACCAACCAGAAATGGTCCCTATTCCCACAACTTCCACACCACAACCCCTTTCTCTAGCCTCTCAAGCTTCCACATCTTCGAATGGAATGGATGAAATCAAGGAGATGATGCAGTCTATGATGTTGAACATTGATAAAAGATAGCAAGGCTAAGAAAAGAAGTTGGAAGATAGCTTCTCTATGATGTAGAAAGTGAGAAACAAAGTGGTGACTTTGGAAACGCAACAAGCTCAAGCTAGTAAGGCTCATCAATTGCAATATCAAACTCTAAACAATGGTAGGCCTCCAAATCATAATTATGGGAACAATTCTTTTGATCAGAGTAGATAGAATAGTCATGCCTCTACCTCAAATACAAATAAAAGTAGGGCCATAGTTCCTCAAAATAGTATGGCTCAAGATCAAGATTTTGTCCCTCCTACAACTACTCCTATACCTATTCCATGTGTAAAAAGATTGAATATTGTAATGTAAACTAGGATTCCATTACTTACAACACTAGGAGCAAAAGGAGAGATATTGAAGATGCTTCTCCTCCTCCTCCTAATCAAGCTTCAACAAAAAATATAGTGCCTCATGCAGAAGCAAAAAATGACCAACCCAATGCCCTCCAATAACAAAAATAGAGTAATTCTAGAGGAGATATAAATGGTCCCCAGGTTGTTCCAACTCAAACCCCTACACCTATGATTCCCAAGGCTTCTACCAAAGTACCTAATGCTTCATTCAATGTGGTAGAGTAGAGGAAGAAGAGAAATATAAATATTTCCATGTCAGATGTTGTTGCCACTATACCCATGCAGAAGAGGTTGCTACACCAAGAATTAGAAATTATTGAATGAAAGGACCATCCACTTGGCATGGAAGGTGCCACAAGCCTAGTAAAACTATCAAGGGAGGTAGAGACAAGTAAAAAGGTTAGACCTCCTCCATTTTATCTTTCTCTAATTATAGGGGATAAACTATTCCACAATTGCATGATTGATTCTAGGGCAAGTAATTCAGTGATGTCTAAGTGTGTTGTTGATGCTTTATAAATGAAATATGAACCCATTGTTAGGGATATATTAAAATTGAATGGTAGTAATTTCAAGACTATAGGGATCCTTAGGAATGTGTAAATGTCCCTACATGCATGCCCTGGTTGTATTGTAACTCAAGATATATCAGTTGCTGAAGTGAAGCCACAATTTGCCATTTGTTTGTCAAGAGACTTCACTACCCAAATAGGTTGTTACATATCTTCTAAGTGGCCATATATTTTTTTTAGAGCAAGATATGGGACAAAGGCTTCAATAAAAGAAGAGCCTCTAGCCCTCTATCATATTAAACCCTACACACCTAATCCTATCAATATGAATTGCATTATCCTAGAAATGGATGAGAATGACATAGTGAATGACCCTGCCACTTCTCTAGTAGAGATACCTAATTTTCTCTTAGATGAATGGACAAATACATATCATTTTGATCCCATGATAAAAACCCTTGAGACAGGTCTTGGTACATACTATGTGTCAAAAAAGGATGCTCTTGTCCCTAACCTTGTGAAAACCAAAGAAGATATGAGTGGGATATGGAGTATGTATTTTGATGGATCAAGGAATAATAATAGATTAGGGGTAGGTGTGATGTTGATTCTTCTTGCACAATTAAGGTACTACTTCTCCTTTAGGCTACAGTTTAGTTGTACCAATAATGTGTCCGAGTATGAGTCTTTGATTTAGGGTCTTCTACTTGCTCAGAAAAGAGGAATTCAAGCATTAAGTGTCTATGGAGATAGTGAGTTGGTGGTTAGTTAGGTGATAAATTAGAATATCAATAAGAATGGTTTACTCAAGTCTTATAAACATAGGGTATGGGATTTTCTTGATGGTTTCAATGCATTTAATATTGAGAGCATCCCTAGAAAAGAAAATAGATATGATAATAAGCTTGCAACAATAGGTACAACTTATGATGTATGAAGGAATCTTGATGAAGAGAGGAAGCAAAAAATAAAAGTGGTAGTTAGGCCTAACAACAACACCAATTGGAAATTTTTTGAATCTAATGTACAAATTGTAAGTTTCTTGCAAAATGAGGTAGACTTCTCATAGAGAAACCAATCTAGGTTACATGACCAGTATGGAGATCATATCATCAATCTCAGTTCCAAAAAATTGGCTAAGGGTCCCATTATCTTAGAGAGTGTCTTCAACCATGATGACCAAGCAAGAGATAGAGGGATGAACCTAGTTGTTGACCAAGATGTTTATACACCAATTATTGTTGTTGATGAAAGGTCTTTAAACATGGGAAAGGTATGTTGTAAAATTGAGCAAGAAAGTTTCATTCATCTATGTCAAGAATTTAATGATATATTTTCTTTGACATATGATGATTTAAAGAGTATTGACCTATTAGTGAATAAATTATCCTCCAAGGAAAAATATACAAATTAACTCTAAATGCCTAGATAAGAAGACTAAGTCAACACTAAACAATTGGATAGGTTATCATTGGATTGATAACCTTTCTTTGTTAGTGCTCATCTATTCTTCTTAACTGGGCATTTAGAGTTAATTTGTATATTTTTCCTTGGAGGACAATCTTTTCACTAATAGATTTTTGGTGACTCTACAGGGGAATTGAAAATGATAGATCAGAGTTTTTCTTTCCTTAGTTAAATTTGTATATCTACAAGTAGATATTGGTGACTCTATTATAAACTTTTAGAATTTGTGGTTAAAGACTCTTTTATTTTCATTTTTAGAATTTGAGGTACCTCACCAAGAATAGAGATTGGCAACTCTATTGAAGAAGGATACCCAATAGCCTTCATTATATATAAAGAAATCTTAAGAGATTGGATTCTAGCAAGGGATGCAAATACCTTTGAAATTTTATTTTTATCCCATCATTCAAAGATAGTCCTATCAAAGAGGTTATCGAAGAAGTTGCAACACAAGTAAGCTAGCCGAAATCTTTTTACAGTGCCATCCTCATAAAGAAGAGACCTCAAGTGCAAGATCTAGAAAAAGAAGGACATGCATGTGAAAAATAAGAAATAGCTGAAGTGGAATACAAGCAGGGGAAATATCTTGAAGAAGAAAGAAATAGAAGCTAACAAAATGATGAATATCTAGATGCTTTTCAGCCACACATGATTCCCATCTCCACATCACATCTAATGAGTTGTGAGGTTGAGTTAAAGAATTTAGATTGCCCATCCTTATTTTCTTTTAATGAAAATTTTAATTGTATTCAGAAAGAGGATGATGCCTCTTTTCAGTTTGTTTCTATGACTATGGAGACTTGTATAAAATCTTTGCCTGTGACTGCATGCCATGAGGATAATTCATCTTTTGATACCAAATAAGTGAGTAAAAGGTATGATTTCCCTCTTATGCACCAAAATGAAAGTGTGGACAACATTGTAGTGGTAGGGAATCAATTAGAGGCGGTAAATGATGAAGCTATGTAGGACATTGGGAGCATACTATGCTCACCTACAGAAATCGTGGAAGATTTAAGCAAGGAACTATGTTCAAAGAATGATAGTCCATTAAAACCTTTTCTTATAAATGACTTTTGGCTATTCAAGGAAATTAAAGGAAGGATTGATAGTGATTTCCAAGAGACTACAAAGATACATGATGAAAACCATACAAGTGTGATTGAGGTAAAATATAGCTTTAGTTTAGTACCTTTGATTTTTGCAACTAATGATGTAGATATCTACTTTGCTGATCCTAAAGTTGGTCATAATATGATGATTGATGAGTTAGAAATCAGGCTTCGTGCATTCTATGAGAAGTATAGAATAGAAGTTCCTATGCAACTATCATACACTCACTTTGATAGTTTTGAAGTATTTATGTTTGATTGTGGAAATGAGTTGATTAAAAGTGATCCTATGTTGAAACTCCTTTGTTTAGAAATAGATGTGAATTGTGACTTCTCAGAATGTGGATTTTCAAAAAAGGGAAAGTTAGATTTTAACAAGAGCTAGCCTACACAAAGAGCTAATGGTATTCTTTCTCTAGAATTCTATTATGCTAATGGTATTGACATGTCACCCATGAGGCTCCTTGAAAACATAACTGATGGATTTCTCTTTGCAGTAGTCATACTCTATTTATTTGGAGTGGTTATACTTGCATTTCAGCCACTCTTTCAAGTCGAAAGATATTTGTCACAACTTGTTAATGGCTTTTCATGAGTGGATGGGAACATTCTCAAAGGTACGGGTTGCTAGCATATCTTTTTGTAAATGAAGTTTTGTGGTGCCAAGTTTACTTTTCCTTTCTTTAGTCTATCATTGCTTTGTGTTAGTTTGAATAAGGTGCAAGGTTCGGGCTTGTTGGTAGTTTAGGTGTTTTGGCTAGTTGGCTTTGCCCTACTCCCCTCCGCCCTCTCTGTAAAAAAATCTTGGTTTTCTCTTCTTGATGACTCTATTTTTCCCAATGGATAAAGCACTTTTATTTTTCTAGAGATTGCTCAAGTTCTCTACTTTTGTACCAAAATTAGTCCCATAGTTAGAGCCCATGTTAGTTCCTATATAGACCCGCTTCTCAAAATTTTCAAAATGTGAGTCTTTGCCATCTCAATACTTGCTTGAGACTTATATCTTATTTCACCTTAGGCCTTGAACTTATTTGAACTAAGTTCAAAGTGGTTCAAAGAGGTCTGAAATGGTTTTAAGAGGTTTAAAATGGTTTAAAGAGGTTCAAAATGGTTTGAAGTGGTTTAGTTTGCATAACCAGATTCATAGGTTCAAAGACTTAGAATTTAGTTCAAAGGTTCGGGTTGGTTCAGATGGGTTCTGAATAACTCCGTTTCAAAATGAAGATCATATGTTGACATCCTAATTTCAATAGTATCGAAAACTTTGAGAGTTCAAGTCTCTGATCCATGAAATTGTAAGTGTAAAATGAACACTTCATTGATGATCGATACTCACTAAATACCTCCAATTTAAGACAAGAGACATGTCAGGTGATATGTAGAAGCCTTACACAAGAATCTAGTGTTTCATATATTATTCAAATAAAGCTTAAACATCACCAAACTCATAGAGGAGTTGGCATACTAATTCTAGGGTATTAAGTCAAAACTTCCCATTGCAATGCATGGATTGGTTCAAAACATAAGTATGAACTGATGGTTGTCATCCAGAAGTGTGGTATTGTGCATTAGATGTTCTTGCACCATAATTTCTAGTCCAAGAAAATTAAAATTTCACATGTACAAGAGGTAGAACATTTCAAAATGTAGCAATTCAAGGGCATCCATGCAATATTAGTTCTGCATATCATGAAAATTGAAAGGATGGTGTTTCATGAAGAAAAACTACTATATATATATATATATAGAATTGCTATGAATCCATCAAAATACTCCATGTACTTCTATGAGTAGTGTCTCCATGGTGCCTTATACCAAACCTACAAGTATACCTATCGGGTTCCAATAAGTCCTATGTAGTTCTTCACAAAATTCAAATATGAAGTCATCTAATAGATGTATTTCATGGATCAGCACAGGGATATTGATTAAAATTGATACATGAGAAATATACCCATACCTCAAAAATGGAAATCATGAAGGACTAGTTTTTGAATGTTTTATATAATGAGATACCAAAATTGTATGGAGGAGATTTTAGAGTGCCTGTGCAAATGAAAAGAATCAAAATATATAATAATTTCTGGAGTGATAAAATTGGTCTCAGTACGGAGGGTATAAATCCCAATATAAATGTTGGATCAATCCCATTTTTAGATATGTTTGAAAAAAAATAATTATCTAAACTTCCCCCAATTGGTTTGAAAATATTCTTGATGGATAGAAAGTTAGACATGTTTTAATGCAGTACTATTGAAATCATCCATGACACCCAGAAAATGATGCCAGAAATATAGGTCCTATTTCGAGGGCCATAACTCCCAACTCCACTATTGGATATTTCTTAAATTGAAATATGTTGGAAATTATCACTTAATAAATTTAAAAAATTCAATTTTTCTTGTGAGATATAGGTGACTATGTGTGGATCTATTAGAATTATCCAAAACAACCACAAGTGTAGATGACAAAACAATAGCCATATTTTGGGGGCCATATCTCTCAATTAGACCATTGGATTGGACTGAATTTTAGATATTTCTTGGAAAACCTAATTATCTAAATCTTCTTCAAATATTTGTATGAGATTTTTTATGGATCAAAAGTTATGGGTTGTTATTTGTACCTCTATTAGATCAAAAATAATAGTCACAAATGCAGATGACAGGAAAATTGGTCTCGGTGTGGGGGTCATAACTCCCAACTCCACTGTTGGGTCTTTAAAAAATTGAGATATGTTGGAGTAATCCTAATTTTATAACATTTTACTAGAGCAATATCTAAAATCTTTTTGGGTTCGTGAGATACATGTGACTATTTGCATCTCTATCGGATCAATACTCTGTCACCAACAAATGCCACATATCAGCATATTTTAGAGGTCATATCATCAGGTAAATATTCATTATGCCACATATCATATAATAAATATAAAATTTTAAAAACATAAAAATCATGAGTATGTGACTAGAAGTTACCAAAGAGAGTCAATTCCAAGAAATAGTTATTATTATAACCGACCAATCTCCTCGATGAAAAAGAAGATAAATAGGCATCAACAAGTGAAAAAGGGGGTTCCACTTTCTTTTCAGAGGGCAGATTTGTGCTATAGTAGGAGGGGAGAGTTTTTCCAAAATTTTCTAGTTCTTCTAAGAGAGAGAGAAGACTTTGGTGTTGCACAAGAGAAAAGTTTTATTTTTCTAGACTTTGTGTTAGTTATAAAGGGGAGATTTTGATTTTGAAATGTAATGTAAGGGAGAGGAGTTTCATTTTCTTCTAGATGGTAATTTTGATGCAGTATATAATAAGATCGTATAGTCTTTTACATCTTAGAGAAGGGAGATTTAAGAGATAACTACAAACTGAAACTTTGAGTTTGGGTAGTTTTCTTTCCACTGATTGTTATCTTTGTGTAACTTTCAATTTTCTTTAAGCGTGTCTGATGTTGTTGTTTTCTAAATACATTTTGATATCAAGATATCTTTGAAGCTTTGGTTCTTCATTTTCTTAGGAGGATGGAAATTATTTCTTTGATTTTGTCCACTTTGTAATGCAATTTTTGAGAAAATGAACTTTGTGTTATTTGTTGTTTGTTTCCTTTCAGTTGCTTAGTTTTCCACATCTATTTTGTGTTTACATATAGATGATTCTAAACCTTTCTTGCTTTCAGGTTAAAAGCATTACTAGTTGTAGTGTAGTTGACTCATTTTATATCTTACACAGGGAGTTGTACTCGATAAAATTTAGAGGAAGGTTATCAATCCAATGATAACTTATCCAACTGTTAGTTTTGATTTAATATTCTTATCTGGGCATTTAGAGTTAATTTGTATATTTTTCCTTGGAGTTAGAGCCCAAAATCAGTCCCATTGTTAGAGCCCATGTTAGTGTCTATATAGACCCCCTTCTCAAAATTTTCAAAATGTGAGTCTTTGCCATCTCAATACTTGCTTGAAAGTTATATCTTATTTCACCTCAGGTCTTGAACTTCTTTGAACTAAGTTCAAAGAGGTTCAAAATGGTTTGAAGTGGTTCAAAATGGTTCAAAGAGGTTCAAGGCCTGAGATGAAATAAGATATAATTCTCAAGGGAGTATTGATATGGCAAAGACTCACATTTTGAAAATTTTGAGAAGGTGGTCTATATAGGCACTAAAATGACCCAAGATTGTTTCAACATACCATAGACCTAGTAGAAAATGTCTATCTAGTAAGGCAAACATAGAGGCTAGTGAACCCTAGGATTGAACCATTAATGAGAAAAGAGCTATCCAAGCTAATTGAGGATAATATTTTTTTTCCTATCATGCACTCATCATGGGTAGAAAACCTTGTCCTTGTTAGGAAGAAGAATGGGGAGATTAGATTATGTGTGGATTTTAGAAATCTTAACCAAGCTTCCCTTAAGGATCACCATCCCCTTCCCTCCACGGAGAAAATTTTGTCTAAGGTTAGTAGCTCAGAGAGATTCTCATTTCTTGATGGATTCTTTGGTTACAATCAAGTGATAATCAAAGAGTCTAATAGGTACAAAACTGCATTCACCACCAAGTGGGGCACCTATTCTTATAGTAAAATGCCTTTTGAGCTAACAAATGTAGGTGCCACATTTCAAATGGAAATGGAGATGACCTTCAAAAACATGATTGAAAGGTTTGTATTGGTTTACCTTGATGATATCATGATGTATTCAAATAATATGGAAGATCCTTTTGGTCATCTCAGGCAAGTGCTCATAAGGTGTAGAGAGTTTGGGGAATCCCTTAGTCCAAGCAAATGTGTCTGTGCTACCAATCAAGGAAAATTTAACCATTGATCCAGAGAGAAAAAAGGCAATACTTTCCCTTCCCCTTCCTATTCGTAAGAAGGGTTTACAAAGTTTTCTTGGTAGAATAAACTTTGAGAGGAGATTTATCCCTAATTTGGCTACCATGGTAAAACCTCTTACAGCAATGCTTAAAAACAATATAGTGTTACATGGACCAAGGAAGGGAAGGTAAGTTTTGAAGAGATCATAGCAGCAATAGCCCTAGCCCCTACTCTCATCAATCCAAACTTTGAGAAGGATTTCATTCTTTATACTTTAGGTGGTGAGTCAAGTATCTTTGCTATCTTGACTTAAACAAATGATAAGAATGAAGAACAACCTATTTCCTTCTTTAGTGAAGGGATTAAGGAATATGTGAACAAATATAGTTTTGTAGAAAAGAAAGCCCTTGTAGCCATAAGAGCTTTGAAGAAATTTTGACACCTTCTGTCCCTTAACAAGATCCACCTACTTACGCCCCTTGCAAGTGTGAGGGATTTTGTTTTAAGAAAAGACACTAGTGCAAAAAGAGCTAGGTGGATTACTGAGGTAATGGAGTATGATGTTGACATATATGTTACCAAATCAATAAGAGGAAAGGGATTGTGAAAAAAGATGATTTTGTCTTAGGAATCAGGTGAGGAAGTTTCCATGATATTGACAAAACACCAAGAAACAATAAGTAATAACCCAAAGAGTTGGATATATGAAATGATGACCTTCTTGTTAGGAAATAGATACCCTCAGGGGTTGGATAAGGCTAAAAGGAGATAATATAGGTTATAACCAATTCCTTATGTTATAATTGATGGTATCCTTTTCAAGAGGGACTTTAAAAAAATCCTATTGAGATGAATTGAAATAGACCAAGCTGAAAAAATGATCAAAGAGCTTCATGATGGTCCTGATGGTGGTCACTTGTCAGCAGACAACTATAATTAAGATCATGATAGCTGGTTACTGTTGGCCATCCTTGTTCCATGATTGTCATAATTATGTAAGGAAGTGTGAAAAATGTGCCTTCTTCTCTAGTAAGCAAGGACTTGTATCTCTTCCCCTTTATCCCATTCAGGTGGACCAACTCTTTGCTCAATGAGGATTGGATTTCATAGGCCCTATAAATCCTCCTTCTAACTCTAGTCACAAATGGATCCTAGCTACTATAGATTATTTCACCAGATGGATAGAGGAAATTTCATTAAAGGATGCCACATAATCTTTAGTTGTTGAATTCCTTGATGGAATTATTACTAGGTTCAGTGCTCCCTCGACAATTATTTCAGATAATGCAAAATCTTTTGTAGGAGCTTAGATGTGTGCATGGGAAATTGATCATAATATCTACTTAAGCACATCCTCAAACTATTATCCCCAAGGTAATGGATTGTTTGAGTCATCTAACAAGAACCTAATTTGGATTTTGAAGAGGACTATAGAGGACAATCAGAGATGTTGGCATCAACACTTAAAGAAAGAATTGTGGGTTGATAGAATAACACCTAAGAGGGCCATAGGAAATTCACCCTTTATGTTGGTATATGGTAGAGAAGCAAGGATTTCAATTTCATTAAAATTCCCATCCCTAGAACTGGCTTATCAACTAGAGTTAATGCAAAATGATGCCATGATAGTAAGAATGGTAGAGCTAATAGAGTTGGAAGAGAAAGAAGAAAGACCATGTAGACCCTAGAAACACAACAACAACAACAAATGAAAAAGAGTTTTGATAAGAAGGCTAGGGTCAGAATATTTAGAGAGGATGATTTGGTATAAAAATGGGATATAGAAAGGGCAAAACCAGGGAGGCACTCAAAATTTGATGCACTATGGAGTGGTCCCTATGTGTTAATCAGTTGTAAATGGGTCAATGCCTTTCAATTAAGTAGGCATAATAGTTAAATTCTACCTACTCTAGTCAATAAAATATATCTTAAGTCTTGTTTCTAATAAAGGATGAGTATTTTTTGTTAGGTTAGTTTTCTTCCTATGGTTTCTTGTTTTACAAGAAGTACACGAGCCCATGTGTCCTACAGAGGTTGTAGAGAAGAAATTTTGAGGTTTCTTGAGGATTTTTTCTATGATTTTAGGGTTTTTCTAGGTAGATTCTCACATTTTCTATGACTCTGTTGCCCAATGGATATGCAAGCTATATATCTATGTATAGCTAGCTTGCATCCTCCCTAAGTAGCCATAATTGTTGGCCAAATTTTCCTTCCCACCAAAATCACAATATTTGAATTCAAATGATAAATGACCACTTTCCATTTTTTAAGAATTTGAATGCCATGGAAATATGAAATAAATTAAATAAGGAACCTAATAATATTTCCATATTTTCTTAAGTTTTCTTTTGGGCACAACTTTTTGAACCATTAGATCTTGCACAGATCTATAGCAAGCGCTTTTCTACTTTCTCAAAATGAATGACTTTTAAATAAAATGGGCAAGTTCCTCACTGCCATGTGGTGTATGGGTTTTGTTTGTTTTGGGCTAGAGATGAAGTAAGGATCATTCTAACATGTCAATGTGAGTTGGAATACGACTAAGATTCTATTGGCAGTCACTTTCTTGCATTCTATCCTTTGTCAAACTTTCTGACAATGCGGGTAAGAGAAGTTGTGACATGTGGACTAGTGGGTCCGTCCTTCCATGTGAGCCACTAGGGTTAAGAGGTAGTTCCATTTGGATGCTAGGTCATGCTAAGGGGGATGTTGAGTGGTCTATAGGCCTAAAAGATAAAAGGACAGGCACATTAATAATAAAGGTTTTCAATGATCGTCAATCTTCTATAGATTGATGATCAATGCTTTACAACATCATGAAATTGTGAGGACTTTAAGAAACATGGCAAAATTTGTAAAGGACATGTATCCTTGTAGGCCTAGGTGGTAATAATTGTGGTAACATCATAGTTAGGTCATAGTTTCTTGGGTTGTCATGGTTAAATTTTGGAGGATGGCGTAGTGATGATGGACAAGATGGTCAAACCATGAGGATTTTATAGGGTGGAAAAAAGATAAAAGACTATTGGCCTAGGTGGCTTATCTCGATTACAGAAATCAGTTGATCTATTAACTTTTGCTAATTTATTATGACAAAACTAGGAAAGAGATGGTTTTATTGCATGATCTATTCTTTGTGATCAATTCCAACCACTCTTGAATAAATTCCATGCCTAGTAAATAAAGGAAACACTCCACCACCATTAGTTTTATCCATCTACCTCCTCAGAACAATTAAATGGTGCCATTCTTATCTTCTTAGGGCTCTATTTTGGGTAAAATATTGGATTTCATTGTATCTAAATATGTGCCAAGATCACATTTTTCTCCAAATTTGCATGATTGTTCTCTGTAATCTTAAATGGTAGTGGTTGAGTTTGGTTTAGGATAAAAAAATCTCAGTTATGCTTGAGCTATAATGGTAGTTTTTGTAAAAAAATTTAATGTTAGACCCTCTTTGTTTCTCTTACATTGCTCTAGCATGCTACTATAAACCCCCTTTGCCTTTGAACCATATGGTATTCTACCTTATCTCCTTCAGCCATTGATGTATTGTGCAAGACCTATTTGCCTCTTATTATTGTATTATGGATATTTGTAATCTTGCATGACTGTATCTCCTTTTGGCCTATGGATAATATATAAGTGAATTCTCTTCTTCGTTGCATTATCCATTTTGGTTGTCTTATCTACATGTGATTGTTGGATTAAAACAAGTCTTAATTTGCATATCTTCGATGTCATAATGGTTCAAGTGTGCATGTATGGGCAGAGATTGGTTTTAACAATCTATTTTGGGGCATCACCCTCTTAGGTTAGAGTAGGTAGATTTTCTTCATGAATTCCTTTTCCCTTTTCCTCTCCAAGTGTAATTAGGTGTGCCCTAATAGTAAACAAAGCCAACCTTCTCAAGAGACTCAATCTCGTAGCTCAACTCCCATAGCTTGGAGGTTGTTTCCATGTTTCACAAGGTTGTCCTTAGGTTAAAACTTTGGACAAGGGTGAAAAGTTTTGTGACAATAGGATGCAAATATAAGATCAACTTTGATCAGTATATAGTCCATGTTGACCCCACACATGGAAGTTTTGCAAAAAGAACTAGCCTTTGCAAAACTATTGTTAAAGAAAGATTCTCATATTTCAACACTAGAAGGTCTAGTTGATGATTATAGGACATAATAACCTACTCAAAATAACCCTAGACAAAATAACCCAGCCATAATAACCCAAGGACAAAATAACCTAGGGTCATAATAACCCAATCCAAAATAACCCGGAGTCAAAATAACCCATGGAAAAAATAACCTCATAAGATTATAGAGAAAGGAAAACAAAATTTATAAATTACAAATATATTTCTAAGAAAAAATTTATTCAAATTTTCAATTAATGTGTCAAATTATGAGTAATGCCTCTTATATAATCTAAAATATTATTATTGTCATAACCATCAACTAGTCTTTTTAGTCTTTCTTTGAGTTCATGGTATTTTTTCCTACTTGGTTGTGTAGTGTGACCAAACATAGATTTCTCTATTGTATTCTCTTGGTGACCCTATTCTTTTTCACTTCTTTGATGAATCTCTAAATTGAGCTATGCGATGTTTGAAGTGATTCACTAAGTCCTCTATGCCATCCCTCGATAGAATTATTAGTTTTGGGAAGATCATCTTAAATAGCTAAATAACAATTCCACATTGTGCTTAGAAACTTGGGTGACCATCTATTGCCTCTTCTAGTTAGTCTTCCAATCCATGTGTCTTCAAAATAATCAATTATGGGTTGCAAAGTCTCCTCATGTTCTATATAATAAGGAGATTGTAGAATTATTTCAAATGCATTGATTACATATATTTGAGACAAAAAAGCTAATGCAACCAGTTTTTTGATCTCAAATGAAAATACTTCATTGACACTATAACGTATTTGTAGACCTACTTCTTGAACTTTCCTCCACAAGAATTTAGAGAAATGGAAAAAATCATCCTTGAATAGTGATATTTGAAATTTTTTAGAAATAGCTCCCTTGAAACCTAATTCAAAATCAATAAGTATAGTTTTTGGGTTTAGATCAAGTTGCAGTTTTTTTAATTTTACAATTACTTGTGTATAAGTGGATCTTGTTTTGTTGGTCATAAGAATATAGAAAAGTGGAAATATTGCATCATTTTTCAAGCCATGAATTGTGTACAACTGCTGAAAAATAATTTGTACTCTTTTTAATGTACTGTCACTAAACTAATTTTTAGATTCTTTTACTAGTTGCAAATTTTGTGTGGTGGTGGATATTAAAAAATGATTCTCATCATTACTATCATGATAAAGAAACTTTTCCCCTCTATTGGTGATTGTATATTCAATTGGTAAGATAAGATCTCTCGATGTTTGAGGATTTGGTGGTGGTGCTTCAAATCTTATTCTTTTCCTTCAAATCATTTTGGATAATGCATTGGTTAATGGTATTGCTCTTGCTACTGGAAATGAAATATTAGAACATGTAGTAGAAATGTGTTGGATAATGTTGTCCTTAATGTCACACAAATGTCATATCAGTTATTAGTCTCAGCTAACCGAGCTAAGCTACAGTGTCAACCGAGCTCACTTGGTCATCGAAGAAAATGAGGCAGATAGTGTCAACCGAGCTCACTCAATCATCGAAGAAAATGAAGTAGTCAGTATTAATCGAGCTTACTCATTCATCAAAGAAAATAAGGCAGACAAGTGTTAACCAAGCTTACTTGGTCATCAAACAAAATAAGGCAGACAAGTGTTAATCGAGCTCACTCGGTTATCGAAGAAAATGAGGCAGATAGTGTTAACCGAGATCACTCGATCAACAAAGGAATTTGGCAAAGATAGTTTCCACCAAGCTCACTCGGTCATCTATGGAAACTCAGTACTTACTGAGTTCTCTCGGCGATTGAAGGGTTGTCACGAAGTTTGCTGTATTAACCGAGCTCAGGCGGTTAACACAGGAATTATTTTTTGAATAGTATTAACCGAGCAGGGTCGGCCAGTAAAGGGATTTGTTAGTTTGTAATTTTGATTATTTCTAGCTGACTATTGTATTTATTTGATTATTGGTTAGTGATTCGAGCCAACTAAGATAATCTAAAAGGTATATATGGTCACTCAAGTTGTAAATCAAAGGAAGAAGTGTGTGAAAAAAGTTATAAAGGTGCATTATAGTGTGAAATGAAAAGGTGAATGTTGAGAAAAGTCTGATGAAGGATCAGATGCATTGAAGGAGCTAAAAAGTTGTATTTAATCAATAAGAATTCGGTCAAGAATAACAGAGATCTGTAATCAGCAAAGATAAGTTGCATATTGTATCAGATCACTTTATTGTTGCTTTCTAACCATTGTAACAATGAACTCAAAATCTCTTAACAGAGTTGGTTTAACAGCCATTCTATAAATCCTCTAACAAGGTGACAGTTCAGTTGAATTGTTCTAAAGACCTCTAGCAAGGCCACTCCTAACAGGGTGATTAAATCCTCTAACAGGGTCACACCTAACAGTGTGTTTTGTAACCTTAACAGGGTTGGCTCCTAACAGGGCTCACTTCAGAAGAGTGAAAAATAGTAACTAGTTACATTGGTGGTTTTTTCCATATTGGGTTTCCACGTTAAATCTGGTGTCTCTAGTGTTCATGATTGCTGAATTGTTTTTTGGTTATCAATTCTTAATAATAATAATTATTTGCTGCATTATCAAGTTCAGTAATTTGTAACTAAGAAAAAGCTTATAGACATCTAAGGGACAGGGAAATGTTTTTGTGGTAACTAATTCACCCCCTCCCCCTCTCAGTTACTCCATTATCATTTTCAACAATTGGTATCAGAGCTTTTGGTGCTTGCAGGAAAAGATTTCAAGGCTCTAAGACAAAGATCAAGATGTCTTACAAAAGAGAAATTCCAAAACTTAACAGAGATAACTTCTCAGCATGGCAAGGATTGATGAAACTTCATCTGACTACTGTTGGTGATACTGGACTGAAATACCTTGAAGAAGAGTATGAAGAACCTTCTGGCACATTGTCAGTTAATGATATTGCTAAAAAGAAGACTCGCAACAATATGATGATAGACATAGCATCTGCTCTCAGCTATGAAGAATTTGATGACATTAAGGACTGCAAAACTGCCTTTGACATGTGGAACAAGCTAAAAGAGATCTATGGAGGAGATGATAATGTGAGAAGAGCAAAAGCAGAAAGTCTAAGAGAACAATTTGATCAAATGAGGATGAGAGAGGATGAAAACATTGCAAAGTATGTTGAAAGAGTTAAAGCATGTATAAGTGCAATCAGGGCAACTAGAGGTGACATCAAAGGAGAAATAGTTATAAGGAAAGTTCTCAGAACCTTGCTTCCCATTTATGCAATTAGAGTCTCTGCAATTCAGGAAAGAAGGTGTAAAGCAAATCATAAGATAAATCTTGAGGCCATAGTCAGAAGACTAACTGCATTTGAACTAGATAACTTTGACAACTATGTTCCAGCCTCCAAATACATTGAATCAACATTTCAAGCCAAGCTCTCACTCAAAGAGAAAAAAAAGAAGAAGATAGTGTCATGTCCCCTTTTCAAATAATTTAAAAAAAAGAAAATCTTTGCTAAGGCAGGCAGGCCCAAGAAAGTGAAGTTTCGGAAAAAGGGAGTTAATCTTTGGAAACCGTTGGACTAATAAATGATAATTATTATTAAAATATGTTTCATTAACCTCTCTTGGACGTGAGTTACAGTTATGCCCTTTTTAAAGAGGTTTGGAGGCATTTTGGGGGGATTCCAGACTTGATTTTCGCTCATTCTTTGTTATTCTTCAGAGGCTGCCAAACCTGTGGAGAAGGAGACCCAAGAACGGGAGTTTGCAGGTTTCCAGGGAGACCCAAGAACGGGAGTTTGCAGGTTTCCAGGAAGGCTAAGGACGGGAGTTTGAAGCCATTCCATGTGCATGCTCATACAGAGTTTGCCTTTGTGCTGAACAGTGCAGATTTGTGAGTTTCCGGGTGTATTTTTGTAAGAGTTTGGTGTTTCCGGTTGAGTATTTCATATGAGTTTTGGTTGCTGCTGTATTTTAGACTTTAAGATATTAAAATAGATCTGAATATATATATTGGGACGTGATTAAACTTCTGAGATAGATTATTAGTGTTCTTGTGGTGTTTCCGGGCATATTTTGTGCTATTTCGGGAGCCCGATGAGCATAGTTTTGGTCCTACATTTTTGAGCTGTTGTGTAAAGGCTATACGGATCTGGAAATATCAATTTGTAGTCTGTTATGCTGCTGAAAGTTCTGTAAAAATTTCCATTTTCAGATTTATTAGTAATTGGTGAAGTTGTGAAGCTTTTGGCACAATTTCTGGCATACCCGATTTGGGGTTTCTTGAGAAATTTGGAGGATCTTTGTGATATTAGTTGTTTGATCTTAAAGATCTGATTAAAGGTTGGAAATATCATGTAAAATCAGAAAAGGGACATTTCAGTGGTATCAGAGCCATGATCTTGCCAGCCTGAGGGTTTGTAGAAGTTGCAGGTCAGTTTTGACAACTACCCAGATCTTGCATTTCAGTTTTGAGAACTACCCAAATCTTGCATGTCATAATTTATGATTGCATGTTGCTTCTAATCAGTTGCATGTCAAAATTTATGGTTGCATGCTACTTCTAATCATTTTCATGTTAGTTCTTGGTGAATTTGGTGGTTGTAGAAGTTTGCATTTCAGTTTTGACAAGTACCCAGATCTTGCATATCAGTTTTGACAACTACCCAGATCTTGCATGTCATAATTTGGTGGTTGCATGCTTCTAATCAGTTGCATGTCCAAATCTATAGTTTCATGCTACTTATAATCATTTGCATGTTAGTTCTTGGTGAATTTGGTGGTTGTAGAAGTTTGCATTTCAGTTTTGACAACTACCCAGATCTTGCATGTCATAATTTGGTGGTTGCATGTTGCTTCTAATCAGTTGCATGTCCAAATCTATGGTTGCATGCTACTTCTAATCATTTGCATGTTAGTTCTTGGTGTTTGAAGAAGTTATATCCTATTGGGGTTACACTCTACTTTATCCAGAATGGACAGGTATAGTACAGAGTCTCAGAGGGAACAATCTTGGACAATTGATAGCCAGAGTCAAAATAATAGAAAGGATGGTTATTTAGACATTCGAGATAAACTTATGAAAATAAGCCATGACATGTCTAAACAGTTGGTTGAGCACCACCGTATAAATGACATGTTATCTGACCCAGCTAAGGTGGATAAGTTGACTGGATTTCTATTTGGCAGATTTTCTCACAGGACAGATGACACAATTTCCAAGAACTTGCATGAGGAGTTTGAGAAACTAGCTGATAGCCAGGTAGAGGTCTCAGATTCTACTCTGCCACAGGAGGTGGTGGGAAAGGATATTACACAGATTGATAGTAACGGTCAACTTGATACTCAAATTGAGACAATTGTTTACAGGTTGTCAAAGGGTGATGCCACAGGTATTCAGGATGGTATAGTTACAACAGGCAGTGACAACAGTGTAGTGGGTTCAGATGATGATTATGAGGATGTTGTTGTGCAGGATGGTGAGATACCTGGTAGAGATGAGCAGACATTGAGCATTCATGACTTTGCTGAGAAAGAGTACCAGGCACAGTTAGATGCTTCATCACATGAGGTTGAGGCTGGTAGTACTTCACATGATTTGTCCAGCCAGCTGAAGGTGAACCAAGATAGTATTGTGACTTCATTATCTCATCATGACAGGTATGTGGAGTTAGTTGGTATTGGTCATATTACTCAGGTGAGGAGTTTGCTTGAGTTACCAGTTGATTCTAGTTTACGGATATGGACTCGAGATTGTTATATTGGCATTTGGGATTCAGTTGACTGGATATCTTTAACACTTTTTGGTAGCAGTGTTTGTTTGGGTGCTATCATGGATTTGATTAGCAGATTACATGGTGTTGTCTTTTCTTGTGCCAGTATCTTGTCTGATGTTGGTATTAGTTTTTATACACCAATGTTGGGCCTTGTTCATATATCCAGTCGGCCATACTTGTTGGAATGTGTTGATGATATTTCATATTTGGCAGTGTGTATAGATGAGTCCCAGGATCATATTGGCATTGATGACATCCAGAAGGATGCAATGGGCAATTTTGAAGACTTAGTTTCCTTGGGTATAGAGGAGTTGGACAGAAATGCTAATGTTTTTGATACTCTGTATGTTGATATGAGTTTTAGATTTGATTCACAGGATATGGATGGTAATACTCTAGAGACTAGTAACTTTGAGGATACTCCTTTAGACAGTGCATCAGAGGAGGTTTGTAGGAGACAGTCAAGCCAGTGCCATCATGTGTCTAATCAGTTGAGAGTTAGTGACCAAGACATTGCTATCACTTGCCAGCATTTCGATGCTGCTCGTCAGTTGTTAGCAGTTTATGGATGGGGTTCTCCTAGTAGTGATGAGCAGGGAGGCAGTTATCTTTCCTTGACAGAGTTCCACTCTTTATGGGAGGCTATCCAGATTCTGAGACAGGATTATATGCAGTTGGTAGCCGACAGAGATTATCTTATGAAGTGGGGCAGTACAGCATATGATGCATTGTTGGCCAAGGAAGATGAGGTGAGTGAGATTACTGAGCAGCTTGTGGTGACTTCTAAGATTCTTGAGAGTACACAGTTGGCTTTCAAGGAGTCACAGTTTCATTTGGCTAAGGTGACCATGGTGTTAGAGCGACTACAGTCTTCACCTGATTCTATACAGTCACAAGCAGTGGTGTTTGGTGATCCGAGGATGTCCATGGCCGAGATTGTCAGAGACAGTGGAGATGGGGATGCATCCATTCTTGATACTAACATTGGAATATCAGGTTCATTCCCACTAGAGTTAGGTTCAATTGAGTTGGGTGTTGTAGCAGATTGTTGTATGCCTGACATGGTGGTGACCTCTAGTACTAATGGCACGAAGACTAGAGATGTTGTATCAAAGACCATGTGTGACATTGGTGAGCTGATAGTTGGCATGGTTCCTACTAGTAATACTACTCCCTTCGCAATGTCTTCAGAGGTAGTAGTCAGTTCCAATTTGGTTAATGATCGATTGCAGTTAGTTACATCTGGATTGCAGTCTGAGCCACTGACTGAGATTGGTGCATTCTATCGGCATTACACTGTGAGGTATGCTCATCTATCTACCTTTGATGACCATGTTGATGAGATGATGATACAGAGATGTACTTTGGTTCCTAGTGCTTATCATCAGTTATGGGACAATTTGATGCCTCAAGATGAGAGTTGTGATGGGCATGACATGGCGATAGGTTCTACAGTTGACAGCTTGATAATACATGACTTAGAGCAGGAGTTTCAGAGTGATGCTTCAGCAGGTGTTGTTATTGATTCTACTCCTTTGGCTATGACATCTCTTGACTTAGCTGGTGATCAGTCACAGTGGGTTGTATCACTTCTTCATGGTGAGCTGTTGACTGAGGTTGGTTTTTTTTATCAACATTATATTGCAGGGTATGTACATCAGTTAGCATTTGATCCTTGTGCTGAGGAGTTGATGGTAGACAAATTTGGTTTGGATTCCATTTCTTACTCTTTATCTTGTAATGTCTTTTCACCATCAGCAGTGTATGGGAGTTATGGTTATGAGATAGTGGCCGATGATTTGCAGAGTTGTGTTGACTGCAGGAGTTGTACAGTGTGTGGATTCTCCATACTTGGTACAGTTTCATTCAAGAGGGTTCACCATTGTTTCAGAGTTGGATTGTACATTCCATATAGGCCAGTGGGATGCGTTGATGGTATTTACTGTGTTGGTAGTTTGATTTGTCCACTTTACTTGGGTTCTGATGTTCTAAGAGTTTGTGCCTCATGGGTTTTTGTTTGTGGTAGTGGTGATTTTGGAGTTTGGTTGAGCTATAATTGTCAATTTGATTATGGATTCCTCTTGGTCATATTGCAAAGGATATTGCAGGAGCCTATGTTAATTGGTAGTGGTATAGTTCATGACTACATTTGGGATCCAGGTGGATTGATTGGTTTATTGTTCAGCCATTGCTTGAGGACAAGCAATGATTGGGAGGGGAGGACTTGTCATGTCCCCTTTTCAAATAATTTAAAAAAAAGAAAATCTTTGCTAAGGCAGGCAGGCCCAAGAAAGTGAAGTTTCGGAAAAAGGGAGTTAATCTTTGGAAACCGTTGGACTAATAAATGATAATTATTATTAAAATATGTTTCATTAACCTCTCTTGGACGTGAGTTACAGTTATGCCCTTTTTAAAGAGGTTTGGAGGCATTTTGGGGGGATTCCAGACTTGATTTTCGCTCATTCTTTGTTATTCTTCAGAGGCTGCCAAACCTGTGGAGAAGGAGACCCAAGAACGGGAGTTTGCAGGTTTCCAGGGAGACCCAAGAACGGGAGTTTGCAGGTTTCCAGGAAGGCTAAGGACGGGAGTTTGAAGCCATTCCATGTGCATGCTCATACAGAGTTTGCCTTTGTGCTGAACAGTGCAGATTTGTGAGTTTCCGGGTGTATTTTTGTAAGAGTTTGGTGTTTCCGGTTGAGTATTTCATATGAGTTTTGGTTGCTGCTGTATTTTAGACTTTAAGATATTAAAATAGATCTGAATATATATATTGGGACGTGATTAAACTTCTGAGATAGATTATTAGTGTTCTTGTGGTGTTTCCGGGCATATTTTGTGCTATTTCGGGAGCCCGATGAGCATAGTTTTGGTCCTACATTTTTGAGCTGTTGTGTAAAGGCTATACGGATCTGGAAATATCAATTTGTAGTCTGTTATGCTGCTGAAAGTTCTGTAAAAATTTCCATTTTCAGATTTATTAGTAATTGGTGAAGTTGTGAAGCTTTTGGCACAATTTCTGGCATACCCGATTTGGGGTTTCTTGAGAAATTTGGAGGATCTTTGTGATATTAGTTGTTTGATCTTAAAGATCTGATTAAAGGTTGGAAATATCATGTAAAATCAGAAAAGGGACATTTCAGATAGAATCACAGTCAGAAAGTGAAAATGAATCAAGCCAAAGTTTAGACAGTGATCTCGAAGTGATTGAAGCTCTACTAGCAAGGAAATATTCTAGAGGCAGAGGAAAATACAAAGGTAAAGTTCCTCTAATCTATTTTTCTTGTGATGAAATTGGTCATATTGCAGCAAGGTGCCCAAACAAGCAAAATAATGATGAAAAGAAAGATCACAAATGGAATGGCAAGAAAGACTTTAAATCATCCAAGAACAAAGGTAAGAAATCATGTTTCATGGCTGAAAATTCTAAGGATTCTGATAATAGTGAGGATGAAATTGTTTATATTGCTATTAAAGATGACTCTGACAGTGATAACGAAGATAAAATGGCTCTTATCTCTCATGTAAGTAAGAATGATACATGGATTATAGACAGTGGTTGCTCACATCATATGACTGGTGATAAAACTAAGTTTGATCAGTTTGAAGACTATGATGGTGGCAGTGTAAGGTTTGGTAATAATGAACCTCGTTTCATAAAAGGAAGAGGAAGAATCTGTCTATCCAATGAACTTATATGTAATAATGCCTATTGGGTTGAAGGTCTTAAACATAATTTTCTAAGTGTTGCACAGTTACTAAATACTGGATTCAAGGTGGAATTCATGCATGGAAAGGTAAGACTGTTGAATGAGCAAGGAAAACTGATAGGATCTGGCACCCAAACTAAAGGTAACTTGTTCTATCTAGAACTTGGTAAATGCTCATGTTTTATTGCTCAAATTGAAGAGAGTTGGTTATGGCATAAAAGGTTGTGTCATGTCAATTTTGATAATTTGGTAAAAATAAGTAAATTCAAGAAAGTAAGAGGCATTCCTAACATTAAGAAACCTGAGGTTGGTCTATGTAAGAATTGTCAGATTGGTAAAATGGAAAGACTAGTTTTAAAGGTAAAAACTATCAGTCTGAAGATATATTAGAAATTGTGCATATTGATTTATGTGGACCCATTGGAATAGAAAGCTATACTAGAGAAAAGTTTTTCATTCTTTTTGTTGATGACTATTCAAGAATGATGACTGTCATGTATCTAAGGAATAAATCAAAAGCATTTGAGAAATTCAAATGGTACTTGGCAAGAGTAGAAAAAGAAATAGGGAAAAGGCTGAAATGTTTAAGGTCAGACAGAGGTGGTGAATTCATTTCACATGAATTCAATAACTTCTGCATTGAAAGAGGTATTAAAAGATAGGTTTCAGCACCAGGAACTCCAGAACAAAATGGAATAGCTGAAAGAAGAAACAGATCCATTATGGATTGTGCAAGAACCCTGATGATAGAAAAAAAATTGCTATCAAATACTGGAAGGAAGCCATCAGCACTGTAGTTCATACCTTAAATCGAGTATAGTTGAAGAAGGACTCATTCAAGACTCCCTATGAATTATGGTATGGCTACAAACCCAATGTAAGTTATTTGAAAGTATTTGGAAGCAAATGTTATATTTTGAAAGAATCTAGAAAAGGAAAATTTGATGTAAAAGGTGATGAAGGAATATTTTTGGGATATTCTTGCAAAAGCAAAGAATATAGATGTTTAAATCTATCCACTCACAAAGTCATAGAAAGTGCACATGTGAAAGTTGATGAGTTTGCAGACAAATCAAAAGAAGAAAGCAAAAATATATTTGAAGACTACAAGAGATTTGTTTACATTGAACTAGATACTATACCAAGTATACCGTTCACTCAAGAATCCTCAACTCCTGAGTCTTTAGTAACCAAGTTGCAAATTGTTCAAACCAAGCCACAACAACATTCAGACACTACTGAGCAAGTATCTACTGAGTTTGAAGCAACCAAGCCAGAACAGCCTGAACATGAAATTGAAGCACAAGTAGATATCAATGAAACTCATTCAAGAGGTAAAGAACCTGTATTAGCTAAATATGTCAGAAGACATCATACACCAGATCAGATCATTGGAGACAAATCTGAAGGAACCCTGACAAGAAGTAAGTTGAAAAATACTTGTTTACTTGCTGATTTTGAACCTAGAAGTATTAAAGATGCATTGGAAAATGATAGTTGGATTGAGGCAATGAATGAGGAAATAGAATAGATAGAGAAGAACAAGACATGGACTCTTGTACCCAGGCCTAAAGATAAGAATATAATTGGAACCAAGTGGGTATTTAGAAACAAGTTGATTGAAGATGGTAAGGTATCCAAAAACAAAGCTAGATTGGTATGCAAAGGATACTCTCAAGAAGAAGGCATAGATTATGAGGAAACTTTTGCTCCTATTGCAAGATTGGAAGGAGTCAGAACCTTACTTGCATATGCTTCTCACAAAGGATTCAAATTTTATCAGATGGATGTCAAGTCAGCATTCCTCAATGGAATATTGGATGAAGAGGTTTACATTGAACAACCTAGAGGTTTTATTGATCCAGAAAAAAGGAACATGGTCTACAAATTATACAAGGCACTGTATGGTCTGAAACAAGCCCCTAGAGCATGGTATGAAAGATTGCATAACTATCTTATTCAGATTGGTTTTCAAAGAACTAATGACAATAGTAGCTTGTATATAAAGGAAGGACTAGATAATAAGATTGTCTTGGCAGAAATATTTGTAGATGATACTGTTTTCACAGGGAATGATGATCTTTGCAAAAAAATTTCAGAACAAATGAACAAGGAATTTGAAATGTCTATGTTTGGTGAAATAAAATTCTTTGTTGGTCTTTAAATTCAACAAAATAAGAATGGAATCTTCATTACTCAATCAAAATACATCAAGGAGATATTGAAAAAGTTTGGTATGGAAGACTGTAAACCTGTTGGAACTCCTATGTGTACTAGATTGAAACTTACCAAAGATGATGAATCCAAAGAAGTAGATCAAACAATGTATAGATCTATGATTGGAAAGTTGTAGTATGTAGTTCATACCAGGCTAGATATTGCTCTTGCAGTTGGTATTGTTGCAAGATTTTCAGCAAAACCAAGAGAAACTCACCTAATGGCAATCAAGAGAATAATGAGATATTTGAAAGGAACTAAAGATTATGGACTATGGTACAAATTTGGAGGTAATTTGGATTTGAAAGTTTTTACTGATGCTGATTGGGCAGGGAATCTTGATGACAGAAAAAGAACAAGTGGAGGAGCATTCTTTCTTGGAAAGAGATTGGTTTCTTGGACAAGAAAAAAGCAAAATTGTACATCCCAATCTACAACAAAGGCAGAGTATGTTGCTGTAGTAGTAAACTGTTCCAACATTGTTTGGTTTAAGCAGTTATTACAAAGAATGAAGATGGAAATCAAAGAACCAGTTGTTATGTTCTGTGACAATACTAGTGCAATCAACATATCCAAGAATCCAGTGATGCATTCCAAGACCAAGCATATTGCAATCAAATATCATTTTGTCAGAGAATTGGTGCAAGACAAGGAAATCAGATTGGAATATGTTCACACAAAGGAACAAATTGTCGATATATTCACAAAGCCCTTATCTAAGGATGCATTTTTGTATCTTAGAGGTAAGTTAGGGGTCATTCCCCTATCTGAACTTCACTAAAATAAGTTTTAGTGATGCATCAACGCATATAAGATTGAAGATCTATCTGTTGATGTAGTTTAATCAGAAATCATTACATATGAATCAGTACTAAAGGTACATTGCAATTCACTTTAGTTCTGTTATCTTTGGCATGTGTTGTCAAAGAGGGAGAGATCTACTGTCATATCCTTCTGAAATTTGTGAAATTTGAAAAATCTGCTATGAAGTTCCTTAAAAGAGGAAGACTATTAAAAGAGGGAGAAGTCTGTTATCTTGTTGGACTTATTTCAAAATTTCATTCTATTATGACATATTGTGTTACCATCAATGCCAAAGAGGGAGATTGTTGGATAATGTTGTCCTTAATGTCACACAAATTTCACATCAGTTATTAGTCTCAGCTAGCCAAGCTCAGCTATAGTGTCAACCGAGTTCACTCGGTCATCGAAGAAAATGAGGCAGATAGTGTCAACCGAGCTCACTCGATCATCCAAGAAAATGAAGCAGTCAATATTAACCGAGCTTACTCGGTCATCAAAGAAAATAAGGCAGACAAGTGTTAATCGAGCTTACTCGGTCATCAAAGAAAATAAGGCAGACAAGTGTTAACCGAGCTCACTCAATTATCGAAGAAAATGAGGCAGACAGTGTTAACTGAGATCACTCGGTCAACAAAGGAATTTGGCAAAGACAGTTTCCACTGAGCTCACTCGGTCATCTATGGAAACTCAGTACTTACCGAGTTCTCCCAGCGATTGAAGGGTTGTCACAGAGTTCGTTGTATTAATCGAGCTTAGGCGGTTAACACAGGAATTATTTTTTGAACAGTATTAACCGAGTAGGGTCGGCCAGTAAAGGGATTTGTTAGTTTGTAATTTTAATTATTTCTAGCTGACTATTATATTTATTTGATTATTGGTCAGTGATTCAAGCCGACTAAGATAATCTAAAAGGTATATATGGTCACTCAAGTCTTAAATCAAAGGAAGAAGTGTGTGAAAAAAGTTATGAAGGTGCATTATAGTGTGAAATGAAAAGGCAAATGTTGAGAAAAGTCTGATGAAGGATCAGATGCATTGAAGGAGCTAAAAAGTTGTATTTGATCAATAAGGATTCGGTCAAGAATAACAGAGATCTATAATCAGCAAAGATAAGTTGCATATTGTATCATATCACTTCATTGTTGCTTTCTAACCATTGTAACAGTGAACTCAAAATCTCTTAACAGAGTTGGTTTAACAACCATTCTATAAATCCTCTAAAAAGGTGACAGTTCAGTTGAATTGTTCTAAAGACCTATAGCAAGGCCACTCCTAATAGGGTGATTAAATCCTCTAACAGGGTCACACCTAACAGTGTGTTTTGTAACCTTTAACAGGGTTGGCTCCTAACAGGGCTCACTTCAGAAGAGTGAAAAATAGTAACTAGTTACATTGGTGGTTTTTCCCATATTTGGTTTCCATGTTAAATCTGGTGTCTCTAGTGTTCATGATTGCTGAATTATTTTTTGGTTATCAGTTCTTAATAATTATTATTATTTGTTGCATTATCAAGTTTCAGTAATTTGTAACTAAGAAAAAGATTTTAGACATCTAAGGGATAGGGAAATGTTTTTGTGGTAACTGATTCACCCCCTCCCCCTCTCAGTTACTCCATTCTCATTTCCAACAAATGATACTTCTTGTAGAGTCTTGAGTCAAGCATGCCATGTCTTTCATTTCATTCAACTTTTGTTTGACACTAATCATCTCAATTTTTTGGAGCATGATTATATCCTATAGTACTAATCACATCACCAGATTCTGTTTGTGTTGTAGTATAGCACCGACTTGAACATTTATTTGTAAAATATTCTGCACAACACCAGATCATTTTATTGACACCTTCTCGATGAATAAAATATATGTAACCATTTAAAATGAGCAATTTTTTTTTTTTGACTTGTTAAAAATTGAAGAGGCATTGTATATATTAAAAATTATAAAGAATTTCTTGATTCACTAAAAGTATATTTATTTTTGTATACTTTATAGAAACCCCGAGAAAAAATTAATATAATGTTTAAAAAATTATATTAATTTTTTTTTTTTTTTAATGAATTTTGATTTCTCTTTTTCTTATCACTCTACAGACTCTTCATTATTCTCCCCTTCTTCCTTCCTTTAATTCTCTAAGATCTTAATTTTACCACTTTATATATCCTCTTAATGCCTCTTCATAATGCCTTTTGACTTACATCTTTTCATAATAACTCTTATTTAGCTTATTCCCACGAAGGTTGTTTTAGGGGTATATAATGGATATATGGTCTAAAAATGACCTAAATATGCTCTATGGTGCCTCTAAATCCCTTTTTAAGCATACTAACTTGATCTAGAATGTTTATGGGTTATTTTGCCTATGGGTTATTTTGTCCATGTGTTATTGTGACCTTGGGTTATTGTGTCCTTGGGTTATTATGGCGGGGTTATTGTGTCTAGGGTTATTTTGGGTAGGTTATTATGTCCAATTTAGATCCAATCTTTAGATGCAACGGGATTCCACATTGTGAACCATAATGCAATTACAAAAGTCATTTTTGGACAAATACACTTTAAGTGTACCACCCAAATGACATAAGTGTCAAAAATGTAAGATTTTATAAATTTTGGATGGAGAATTTTTTCAAAGAAAATATCTACTTAGAAGGTGTTACATAAAAAAATGAAGTATTTACTCAGGAGGAGTAACATAGTAAGGTAATGACAATATTTTTGCAAATTTTGAAGATTTTGAAATTTTGTATAAAAATTGAGTAGAGAAGATGCATTGTTTGACTTATGCATGAAATGAGATTATATATGCCAAGACAAAGTGTTTTTGCCACTTATCTCAAAGGGGGAGATTGTTGATCTCATTGTGGTTTTGACAAGGCAGTGACACAATAATTAGTCATTATCTAGAAAAGAATAGTGCATAGTGCATGTCAAGCATAAGTTTTCAAATAATACATGCTAAGTAATATGCCAGTTAGTGTCAAACACTAGTAGGTCTCAAGTGGTCAGTGTGTACTAACTCACTCAGGTGCTGATAAAATAGAAGGTGTCAAGAAAATAGTGTGTGCCAAGTGATTCAGGTGCTGAGTAACAATATCTGTCAATCTATTCAGAAGTTGAGTTATACTAGAAAGAGAATAGCGAAGGCAAAGTATCAGAGCCTATTGATGAAAAGTTACCAATCTTTGCCATAGATGTTTATATTGACATAAAATCCTATGTAAACCATTTTTGGATGACATAAACATGAATTTTTGATAGTAAGAGATAAGGATCAAGCCATATTATGCATCCCAAGGTATTTACATGCAACCAATCAGATAAAGGGAAGAAATTAGGTGGAAATAAGGATTAACCACAGTTGTTGATTAAGATCTAATCCATTTCCACGATGACTATTTAAGGAGGTAAACCCTAAAGAAGAGTACCATGCATGAAAGATATCAATGCTAAGAGGATAGAGGGAATTTCATGGTGGAGAAGATGACTATGTTATGGAACTATAATGTAAAATCAATTTTAGAACGTAGATAAATAGTGAAATGTTAGAGAAGATAGATTTGATCAGGAGGATCAAGAGATAACTAGTAAAGAGAAGATTTGACATCAAGTAGCAAGGTGTTAATCAAAGTATTAGTTGCCAAATAATTTTGACAAGTGATATGGAGTAAATCTCATAATAGAGTAGTCCTAACAGAGTTTTCTAAATCTCCTAACAAAGTTCTTACTTAATTGTGAGTTTGAAATCCTTTAGTCAAGTTGAGATCTAACAATCTTGCAAGCCTTTAATAGGGTAGACTTTTCATAAGGTAGATCATAGTTTATGATCAAAACTTTGTGGCCATAATTGGCCACACTTCATTGCTACAGTAGTGAAGATTTATTGGTTTCATCCCCACCCCAATTTTACCTTCCCATTGGAGGGTTTATGGGTAACCAAAATCTTACATGTTATGTGTTTATTTACATTATGCTATGGATGTGATGCATGGTTACTTATTTCAGTTTACATGTTAAGTTATGAGATGGATGTATGGTGAATTATTTTATGGGAAAATGTTTTAAGTGCTGATTTAACTCCCCCCCCCCCTAGAAGTTACTTTCCCATCTATATTTCCAACACTATAAACTTGATGAGGGCACACACACACACACAGAAGTTTCTTCAATTCACTATGAGGCTAAATTTCTCAACACTACCTCTTTAGTGATTAGGGAATTGAAGTAATTTCTATATATATATATATATATATATATATATATATATATATATATATATATATATATATATATATATATATATATATATATATATATATATATATATATATATATATATATATATATATATATATATATATATATATATATATATATATATATATATATATATATATATATATAAGTTTCTTCAATTCACTATGAGGCTAAATTTCTCAATGCTACCTCTTTAGCAATAAGGGAATTGAGGCAATTTCCATAAGTTTAAACACCACCTTTAGTGTGTTCTATGATAGTAACTATTTCATAGTGTCTAGCAAGATTTGGCCCAAAGAATAATAAAAAAATAGTTATCATGGTGTGTGGAAAAATTCATCTCAAAGAACTATGATAACCCTTTCTCTTAGAGATCCAATACATTTAGGTGCTACATGTTAATGTAGCAATATCTTGGAGATATGTTAAACTATTTATAAGGTAGTCACCTTAAAATAGTGAACTCATACAAATGAAAGATTGTCACCTTTCATAACACACATGCAAAATTTAATTTTCAATTATTCATGACTATATTACACACAAACAAATTTTCAAACTTTTCATACCAAGTTTACCTCTAAAGTAATCTATTTTCAACTTTGTACGAGCCTTGGTGAAAATCTCAACATTTTTCTCATCAGTGTTGATATAAATAAGTTTTATAACATTTCTATTAACCATGTCTCTTATGTAGAGATATGGAGTCTCAATATACTTTGATCAATTGTGAAAGACAAGATTAAAAAAAGTTTGATTCAACTTTGGTTATCACAATGAGTCATTGTGAAGCTTGATTTTTTCTTGAATGGTCCAAATAATAGCTTTCTCAACCATACTGCTTTATGAGCTCCCATGGAGGCTGCCATATATTCAGCTTTAGTGGAACTCAAGGCAACTATTGGTTATTTTCTACTAAACCAAGATATCATCACTAATCCAAGACTAAAGAAAAACCCTATAGTACTATTGTGGTTTTATGGAATAACTACCCCAATTAGAATATGTATATCTTTCAAGTTTTATCTCAATACTTTTGTACTTCAAACCAATCCCAATAGTACCATGTAGATATCTCAAGTTATGTTTGGCAACCATCAAATGATTCTTCTTCGGTTCACACATGAAGTGGATTAATGAATTGGTTGCATAGAAGATATTAGACCTAGTTCTTAACCACATAAGTCCTCCAATGATCTTTCTATAGAGAGTGGAATTAAAAGATTCTAAATTCACTTCTTCTTTTAACTTGTGTAGATTTTTTTATAGGAGTCTCTAGGGGCTTGCATTCCATCATACCAAATCTAGTCAAGATGCCATCGGTGTACTTTCCTTGATTTAGAAAAATATGATCTTTATTTTGACATACTTCTAGACCCATAAATAGTGTAGTACACTAGAAGGCCTAGATCTTTCATTTCAAATTCAGCCACAAGATCTTAATTAATTTTTTTAGTTATATGATGTTCACTATTATTAATAAGTCATCAAAATAGAGAATGATAATTAACATGTCACCATCAGATATTTTGAAATATATGATAGGATTAGCTTCATTTTTAGAGTATCCTAGTTTGGAAAGATAGCTATCTCTACTTTTATAACAAGTTCATGGTGCTTGTTTAAGGCCATAAAGAGATTTCTTTAGTTTATATACGTATGTTTTCTTTTCTTTTATAGTAAAACCTTCAAGTTGTTTGATATATACTTCTTCATTAATGACTCCATTTAGAAATGTGGTCTTGACATCAATTTGATGTATCTTCCAACATTTGGATGTTGTAATTGTAATAGTTGTCTTTACTAAAGTGTATCAAGAAATTGGAGAAAATGTTTCCTCATAATCAATACCTTCCTTCTGAGAGAAACCTCATGCAATAAATATTTCTTTATTTTTTTTCAATACTACCATCTAAAGCATACTTTAATTTGAATAACTACTTTGATGAAAAAATTGATTTATCTTTTGGCCAAGGTATGATATACCAAACATTATTTTGTATTATGAATTGATATTCTTTGAACATAGCATATTTCCATGCTTGACATCATAGAGCCTCCACAAAAATTGATGGTTCAGATTATGTAATCTCACTTACTAGTGTAGTGTAGCATGATTGATTTTTGGTTTTCTTACTCTCTCTAGAGATTTCATTTGGTTCAACATTATTCTCTTCAATTATTTTCCTTTCCCATAGTGGCATTTTATTGATATTAGAGATGTCCCTATCTTTAGCATTTGATAATAGTTTATTTTATTTTGATATGTTCTCCCTTTGATTTTCAGCTTTTAGATTTTCATCCATTTTTGTAGTTGTGGAGAGTTTGAAGGTAGTGTTTTCTTCAAATTTGACATCTCTACTTATTCTGAATCATATTTTCCTAGGTATATAGACCTTATAATATTTATTGTTCTCACTATATCCAACAAATATATCTTTCTTCCCAGATGGTTCCAACTTGGTTCTTTTTCTTTAGGTATTTTTTTTTAAATAGGTCAACCAAATATTCTAAGATGACTTAGGTCAAGTTTAATTTGTGTAAAGGCTTATTTAGGGGTTATATTTTCTAGGATTAAGTGTAGGTATTTACTTTGAATATATGCAACATTATTAGTGGCCTTAGCTGACAATGAGAACTGTAAATTTTGATCATGTAACATGGTTCTTTTTGCTTCAACATTAGTTCTTTTTTTCCTTTCTACCACTCCATTATATTGAGGATTACAAGGTACAATATACTCCCTCTTAATCCCAACAGAGGTGTGAAAGTCTTTAAAAATTTAGAGGTGAATTCACACCCATTGTCTGATCTTAGATTTTTTATTCTCTTTGATGTTTGATTTTCCACAAGTTCTTTGAACTCTTTAAATTTCAATAAAACTTCATTTGATTCTTTGAATTTTAGGAAGTAGATCTAAGTTTTACTAGAAAAGTCATTAATAAAAATTATGTAGTATGAGTATCCTCCTAGAGAGAGTGTTTGCACAGGTCCACACAAATTAGCGTGAACTATTTCAAATAATTAGTTAAATTTGTGTTCACTTGGGGGAAAAGATATTTTTACATTATTTCCTAGAGAACATATTTTACAAATTCCTAAATGATTTGAATTGAAGTTAGGTGTTTCAGTGGTGATTTTCTCTATATTTGGTAGTGTATTGGATACAAGATATCCAAGCCTTCTATGTCATGTTTAATTATGGTTTGATACTTCATGATTTAGGGCATGCTTTTGAATGTTACATAGTTTATATAGAGTTCTATCTCTAGACCATTTGGTGATGGAATTCTTAAAGTTAGAATTTTTAGGCTAATACAATACTTTTTCTTCATTAAAGGTAAAAGGTAACATGATACCCTTCATCTAGTCTTGAGATGAATACTAGATTCATTTTTGTTCTAGGTACAAAGAAGACATATTTCAATTTTAGAGAGATCCTAGTTTCTAGTTGTATAGAACAAGTCCCAATTCATTTTTTTGGTTAGCTGGAGTTGTCTCCAATAGTGACTCCTTCATTGAGATAATTTTCAAAAGTTTCAAACTTATCTCTAAATCTTTCTATGTGATGAGATTCACCACTATTGATTATCCACACATTTTCATTGGAATTCATCTCACTTGATAGAGCTAAGTGGAATAATAGATTCTCTTCCATTTTAGCTTAGGCTATGGTGGCTAGAATTTGTTCCCTTCCTTGACAAAATTTGTAAACATGTCTAAATTTCTCACACTTGTAATATTGACATTTGGAGAAATGTTTCCTATTATGATTATTTTTTCCTTTGCTTTGGTCATTTTTCTTCCCTTTATGTTTAAATTTCCTCTTCTTCCCTTTGTTATTTGGGATTGAGAAAAAGGCTTGATTTTCTCCCTCTTGGTTTAAAATGATCCCTCTAGAAATTAGTCTTGATTCTTCTAAGGTGCAATCATTTTTAAGTTGATCAAAGTTTGGTATTCAAGGTCTATTAATGACTTGGATAAATGCTTCCCAAGATATAGGTAGCTCTCTAAGAGCTATTATGGATAATTCTTGATCTTCAACTCTATTCCCAATGGAAAATAGTTTATTCTTTATTTAGAAAATTCTTCCAAAGCAAGATGAGATTGACTCTCCTTTATTCATTTTTATATTCACAAGTTGGTTTTTTAATGTAAGCAATCTCCTTGAGATATTAATTTCAAATGTGTCCTTAATTATTTTAAATAATTCAAATTTTTTCTGAAGATTTAATATGGAAGGTATGATGTGATCTTTTATTAAATCAACAATGATTTTTCTAGCTTTATTATTTGTCCTTTTCTAGGTGGATCTCTCTGCCTCATTTTCAGTTGAAGAGGTGTCTTCTTCAATAAATGATTCTAATTCCAATTCTTCAAGAATTTTTTTAATTCAAATTTTCTACATGAGAAAAACATTGATGTTCCTTCAAGCATATCCTTGAATCTAACATTTCTTGCCATGATGTCACCTTTATTTTTTGATTTAAAAATTTTTTCTAAGTAATTTAGAAATCTCTCTACCAATTATGCTTTGATACCATTTTAAGTATACATATTTTTTTGGTCAATATTGAACTAAATTATATTGGCAGAATTATTGACTGATTACATAATTATTCAGATTATTCTTGAGAATTATATATATAGTTCTATTATAATTCTAATGTAAGTTTCATGTTCTTCTTTTCTAGGGATTGTGAACTTTGATATATATATATATATATATATATATATATATATATATATATAGGAGATATATTTTAGTTTGAATTGCTATACTTGAAGACTATTATTCTCATTGTTGGTGTTATTGATGATTCACAATAGTCTTCAAATGACATATAAATATTTATTGAAAGAATTACCCACATAGGGGCATGAATCTACATGGCTCATGCCACATAAGTTCATGACCCTACATGGTCAGTATTGCATAAAATTGATTAATTGTGTGTTGTCTTTGATGTTACACAAATATCATATCAGTTGACAAACAGTTCTTACCAAGCTCACTTGGTTAGTGATGATAGTTTTCTTTTTCTACTAAGTGTTCACAGGTTTACTCTGAATAGATGACAGTGTCTATTGAGCTCACTCGGGCATCGAAGGAATTCAGGCAGAAAAGAGTATTAACCAAGCTCACTTGGTTAATGAAGGGAAAGTTGGATAGAGTTTGTATTCACCAAGTTCACTTGGTTGCCAAAGGATTTTTGTATGTTTGCATTGTTAACAGAGCCTCTATTGCTTAACATAGAGAATCATTTTAAAGTTAATTTCTACTAAGCAAGGTCAGCTCTCAAAGGATTTTTCTTATTTTGGCATATGAAGATAAATTACTTTATGTATTGTTTCTAGCCAACTATGATGATGAATATTGGTAATTTGAATTTGAATTTGGATTGACATAATCTAGAAGGTATAAATGAAAGGTCAAGTTGAGATTTCTAGTGTGTGCAAGTGTGTTGATTGAATTGAGAAAAAAAGAGAGGGAGAAAACTTGAAGGATAAGAAGGTATCCTTGTGGAGAAGAAAAGTAATATTCGATCAAGAAGTATCAATTTTAAGTAGAAAAGAGATCTGGATTCAGCAATTTAGTTGCATCACAATTAGGTTATTTCATTGTTACTATCTAACCATCCTAGTAGTGATTTAAAATCTCTTAATAGAGATGGTTTACCAACTAGTTGTAAATCCTCTAACAAGGTGGAAATTCCATTGAATTGTTTTAAGACCTCTTGCAAGGCCAATCCTAATAGGGTGATTAAATCCTCTAACAAGGTCACACCTAACTGTGTGTTTTGTAACCTTTAATAGGGTTGGATCCTAATAGGGCTCACTTTAGAGGAGTGAAAAATAGTAACTAGTTACATTGGTGGTTTTTCCCAAATTAGGTTTCTATGTTAAATCTTGGTGTTTCATGTGTTCATGTTATTTCTCTTATGCTTGCAAATTAATTACTGCTAATTTTTTAACATCTTCTAAATGTAATTCAAACTCTACATTTACCAAGTTATAGCATTTTCTATGTGTTTATTGAGTAATAGTAGCAATCAATTTTCTCAGTCTAAATTTTACTATTGACATCTAAGGGATCTAGGATTTATTTTAGTGGTAACTGATTCAATCCCCCTCATATTTACTCCTTTTATATTTTCAAAACTCGGTATAAGAGCTTTTAGTGCTTGCAAGAAAGGTTTCAAGGACCTAAGCTAAAGATCATGATGTCTTACAAGAGAGACATTCCAAAGCTAAATAGAGACAACTTTTTAGCATGGTAGGAATTCATGAGACTTCATCTGGCCACCATTAGTGATTTAGGTTGCAAATACCTTGATGAAGAATACAAAACTCCTACTGGTACATTATCTATTGGAGATCTTGCTGAGAAAGAAAACCACAATATCATGATGATTGATATTGCATCTACTCTTAGCTATGATGAATTTGATGAGATCAAAGACTATAAAATTACTTTTGATATGTGTAACAAGCTAAAGGATATTTATGGTGGTCATGACAATGTAAGGAGAGCCAAAGAAGAAAGCCTTAGAGGATAGTTTGATCATATGTGAATGAGAGAAGATGAAAATTTTGCCAATATGTGGAAAGAATCAAAGCTAGTGTTAGTGAAATCAGAGTTTTTGGAGGAGAAATCAAGGAAGAAACTATTGTAAGTAAAGTTCATAGAAAATTTCTTCCTGTCTATACAATTAGAGTATCTTCTATTCAAGAAAATAGATGTGACCCAAATCACAAGTTAAGTTTGGATGCCTTAGTAGGAAGATTGTTAGCTTTTGTGCTAGACAACTTTGACAATTATGTTCCAGCTTCCAAAAATGTTGAGTTTACATTTGAAGCTAAAATTTCACTCAAAGAAAAAGGAAAGAAAATAAAGGACATTCAATCAAAAAGTGAAGAGGAAACAAAGGAATGTACTGATAGTGATCTTGAAGTTTTTGAAGCTTTACTTGCAAAGAAATATTCTAGAGGAAGAGAAAAGTACAAAGGTAAGGTTCTTTTAATCTGCTTTTCATGTGAAGAGATTGGCCATATTCCTGCTAGGTGCCCAAATAGAGAAAGAAAGGATGAGAAGAAGAGCCACAAGTATAAAGGAAAGAGGGAACCCAAAAGTCACAAATCCTTCAAAGACAAAGATAAGAAGACTTTTTTTATTGCTAAAGATTCTAATAATAGTGAAGATGAGCTAGTATAAATTGTTGTAAAAGATGAATCTGACGAAGAAGAAGATAAGATGGCACTTATCTCACATGTCAGTAAAAATGACACATGGATCATAGATAGTGGATTTTCACATCATATGATTGGAGACAAAACAAAATTTGAACATTTTGAACACTATGATGGAGGTAGTGTAAGGTTTGGAAATAATGAACCTTGTTGCATAAAGGGGAAATGTAAAATCTCATTAACTAATGAACTTGTATGTGATAATGCCTATTGGGTTGAAGGACTGAAACATAACCTACTAAGTGTAGCACAACTAATCAACATTGGATTCAAGGCAAAATTCAAGCATGGAAAGGCAAGACTACTAGATGACAAAGGGAATCTAATTGGATTAGGCAAACAAACAAGAGGTAACCTATTTTATCTTAACCTTGGTGATTGCTCATGTTTTATTTCTCAAATGGAAGAAAGTTGGTTATGGTATAGAAGACTATGTCATGTAAACTTTGATAATATAGTCAAGATAAGAAAATTCAGAAAGTTTAGAGGTATCCCTAGTTTGAAGAAACTAGATGTTGGATTATGCAAAAATTGTTAGATTGGCAAAATGGGAAAGACTAGTTTTAAGAGCAAAAACTATCAATCTAAAGATGTCTTGGAAATTGTCCATACTAACCTATGTGGACCCATTGGAATAGAAATTTATAGTGGAGAAAAATTCTTTATTCTTTTTGTTGATGACTATTCTAGAATGATGACTATTATGTATCTTAGAGAAAAATCAGAAGCATTTGAGAAATTCAAATGGTATCTAGCAAGAGTAGAAAAAGAAATAGGAAAAGGATTGAAATGCTTAAGATCAGACAGAGGTGGTGAATTCATCTCCAATGAATTCAATATTTTTTCCATTGGAAGAGGAATCAAAAGGCAAGTATCAACCACTAGTACTCCTAAACAGAATGGAATAGCTAAAAGAAGAAACAAATTCATCATGGATTGTGCAAGAACTCTAATGATTGAAAATAATGTTGCTATCAAATACTGGAAGGAAGCCATCAGCATTATAGTTCATACTTTGAACCGAGTTCAGTTGAAGGACTCACATAAAACTCCCCATGAATTATGGTATGGCTACAAACCCAATGTAAGTTACCCGAAAGTATTTGGCAATAAATGTTATATCTTGAAAGAGTCTAGAAAAGACTTAGTTTGATGTGAAAGGTGATGAAGGTATATTCTTAGGATATTCCTACAGAACTAAAGCATATAAATGCTTGAATTTTTCTACTCATAAAATCATAGAAAGTGCACATGTGAGAATTGATGAGTTTGTAGAAAAGACTGAAAAAGTAAGAAAAAGGGAACAAAAATATTACAAAAGATTTGTTTACTTCTAACTTGATACATTTCCAGGCGCATCTAACAATAAGGAGACTTTACCTCCTGAGTCTTTCTCAACTACTGTGTTGCAAGAAGTACAAACTAAGTCACAAGGACCCAGGTCACATTCTGAGGCTACGGAGCCAATGCTTAGTGAGTCTGAATGACCTGAACTTGAAGCTAAAATTACAAATGAAGACAGTGCAATTCATTCAAAAGGAAAAGATCTTGTATTGGCCAAGTATGTTAGAAGACATCATGCAACTGATTAGGTTATTGAAGATAAATTAGAAGGTACTATGACAAGAAGCAAATTAAAAGGTACATGTTTACTTGTTGATTTTGAACCTAGAAGTGTTAAGGATGCTATAGAAATTGAAAGTTGGATTAAGGAAATGAAAAAAGAAATAAAACATATAGGAAAGAACAAAACTTGGACTCTTGCAAGACCTAAAGATAAAAATGTGATTGGAAAAAAATTTGTATTCAAAAAAAAGCTGAATAAAGATGGACAAGTATCAAGAAACAAAGCTAGATTACTATGCAAAGGCTATTATCAAGAAGAAGGAATTGATTATGGTGAGAATTTTTCTCTTGTTGCAATGTTAGAAGGTGTTAGTACCCTACTTGCATATGCTACTCATAGAGGATTCAAAGTATATCAAATGGATGTTGAATCTACATTTTTGAATGGAATTTTTGATGAAGAAGTCTACATTGATCAACTAGAAGGTTTTGTTGATCTTGACAAAAGGGGTATAATCTATAAATTACACAAAGATCTGTATGGTCTCAAACAAGCTCCTAGAGCCTGGTATGAAAGACTACATAACTACTTGATACAGATTGGTTGTCAAAGAACAAATGATAACAATAGTTTATACATCAAGGAAGGACTAGATGACAAAATTGTGTTGGCAGATATATTTGTGAACGACGCTCTATTTACAGGAAATGATGACCTATGGAAAGAATTTTCAAAAAAAATGAACAAAGAGTTTGAGATGTCCATGTTTGGTGAAATAAAATTCTATGTTGGATTGAAAATATAGTAGAATATGAATGGTATCAATATCACCCAATCCAAGTATGTAAAATAGATACTCATGAAATTTGGTATGGAAGATTCAAAACTAGTTGGTACCCCCATGTGTACTAGACTCAAGCTTACCATAGATGATGACTCCAAAGAAGTAGATTAGACCTTATACAGATCAATGATTGGAAAATTATTGTATGTAGTTCACAAAAGGCTTGATATTGCTTTAGCAATTAGGATAGTGGCAATATTATCAACTAAACCTAGAGAAAATCATATGATGGTAATGAAGAGAATCTTGAGATATCTAAAACTATGGTTTATGGTACAAATTTGGAGGAAACCTAGACCTAAAGGTATTCACTGTTGTTGATTGGGTAGGAAATCTTGATGATAGAAAAAGTACAAGTGGTGGAGCTTTCTTTCTTGGTAAAAGGTTGGTATCTTGGAATAGCAAGAAGCAACATTGCACATCCCAATCTACAACATAAGCAAAATATGTAGCAACAATAGTGAATTGTTTTAACATTGTTCGGTTCAAACAATTGCTAGAAGGATTGAAGGTTGAAATCAAAGAGCCAGTAGTCATGTATTGTGATAACATCAACACAATTGACATATCAAAGAACCTAGTGATGCATTAAAAAAAAAGCATATTGCTATAAAATATCACTTTGTCAGAGAACTGGTGCAGGACAAAGAAATTAGATTGGAATATGTCCATACAAAAGGACAAATTGTAGACATATTCACCAAGCCATTACCTAAGGATGCATTCTTGTATCTAAGAGGTAAGCTAGGGGTCATTCCCTATCTAAAGCTCACTAAATGAAGTTTAGTGATGCATCAACAAAAACCTAGCTAAGGATCAATAAATTGATGCAACATAATCAAGAGAATATTGCATATGAATTAGTATTCAAGGTACAATGATACAAGTTTTGCATGTGTTGTCAAAGAGGGAGAAGTTTACTATCATATCTTTATCCTTCTAAAATTTTGTAGAGGGAGAAGTTTGAATTTTGTAGAGAGAGAAGTTTGCAAAGGAAGAATTTAGCATAAAGAAGAAGTTCTTGTGAAAAATCAAAGAAGGAGAAATTTTTTGTCAAAAGAATGTTGTTCTCAAAATTTGATTGTGCTATGACATGATGTGTTTCCATCAATGCCAAAGAGGGAGATTGTTGGATACAATTGATTAATTGTGTGTTGTTTTCGATGTTACACAAATGTCATATTAGTTAATAGATAGTGCTTATTGAGCTCACTTGGTTAGTAAAGATAGTTTTCCTTGTCTACCAAGTGTTCATAGGTTTACTCTAAATAGATGATAGTGTCTTTCGAGCTCACTCGGGTGTCAAAGGAATTTAGGAAGAAAAGAGTGTTAACCAAGCTCACTTGGTTAATGAAGGGAAAGTTGGATAGAGTTAGTATTCACCAAGTTCACTCCATTGCCAAAGGATTTTTTCAAGTTCATAGTGTTAACCAAGCCTCTATTGGTTAACATAGAGAATCATTCTTAAGTTAGCTTCTATCGAGCAGGGTCGGCTCTTGAAGGATTTTTCTTATTTTGGCATATGAAGCTAAATTACTTTGTTTCTATCTGACTATGATGATAAATATTGGTGATTGTACTTTGAATTTGGGCCAACATGACAATCTAGAAGGTATAAATGAAAGGTCAAGTTGAGATCTCTAGTGTGTGCAAGTGTGCTGATTGAATTAAGAAGAAAAGAGAGGGAGTGAACTTGAAGGATAAGGAGGTATCCTTGTGGAGAAAAAAAGTAATATTCGATTAGGAAAGATCAAGTTTAAGTAGAAAAGAGATATGGATTCAGCAATTCAGTTGCATCAAAATCAATTCATTTCATTGTTACTCTCTAACCATTGTAGTAGTGATCTAAAATCTCTTAACAGAGTTGGTTTAACAGCCAGTTTTAAATCCTCTAACAAGGTGAGAATTCCATAGAATTGTTTTAAGACCTCTTGCAAGGCCACTCCTAACAAAGTGATTAAATCCTCTAACAAGGCAACACCTAATATTGTGTTTTGAAACCTTTAATAGGGTTGGCTCCTGACAGGGCTCACTTTAAAAGAGTGAAAAATAGTAACTAGTTACATTGGTGGTTTTTCCCAAATTGGGTTTCCACATTAAATCCTGGTGTTTCATTTGTTCATGTTATTTCTCTTATGCTTGAAAATTAATTAATATTAATGTTTTAAGATTTGCTAAAAGTAATTCACACTCTGTATTTACCGAGTTACAACATTTTCTATGTGTTTACTGAGTAACAATAGCAATCAGTTTCTCAGTCTAAATTTTATTGTTGACATCTAAGGGATTTGGGATTTATTTTAGTGGTAACTAATTCACCCCCCCTCTTAGTTAGTCCTTCTATATCTCCAATAGGTCACACCTATTAAAAATTGCATGTTGAGGGAGGATAGATAGTGGTTGATTGGCTTCATGCCTAATGTGATCTTGAAAGAGGAGAATGAGGAGCTTACACAATTGGTCACTAAGATATGTTTTGGAGATAAATTTTGCCAATGTGGGCCATAAGATAAGCTTGGGTAAAAGTAGGGTGTTCTTCTTCAACATTGAGTTGGATATCCAGAGCAGGGTGATAAATATTCTTGGTTTCAATACTACCTCCCTTCTAGATACATATTTGGAACTCACATTGATTGTTAAAAAGGTAAGTAATAACTTTTGGAATATTAGTCTAGAAATGATGCAAAAGAAGTTGATTAGGTGGAAAGGAAAAATTTTAAGTAATGTGAATAAGCTCCAACTTTTGACTTCTTTGCTTCAAGGTATCCCAATTTACTTCATCTCTTTGTTCAAAATCTCCTAGGCAATGGCTAAGAAACTAGAGAAAATCAAAAGAAAATTCATTTGGTTGGGGAGGGGAGAAGAATAGACTAAGTCTAGTGAGTTAGGATACTGTGTAGAACAAAAAATAAAGGTGGTTTAGGTATAAGAAAGACTATTAAATTAAACAATACTCTCCTTAGATTGGTTGGAAACTAGCAAAGGATGAGGCCAACTAGTGTAAGATACTCAAAGCTAAGTACCTGGAGAACTTGAATTATATTCATTATATCTAGAGAAATGGCCTTCCTATGTACTTTAGGATATGGCGTACTATTTTAAAAAAAAGAAGTCTACTAAGGGAAGGAGTGAGGCGGTTGGTGGGTGAGGATAGCCAAGTTAATTTCTAGGAGGATACTTAGTTAATAAGAAAACCTCTTGTCAGAAAAAAGTTTGGTATCCTTAGAGATCATCTCTAATTGCAAGAGAAAAGTAAGGTCATGGCTTTCATTGGGTCAGGTAGGAGGTGGAAGAGGATACAACTACTCTAAGGTTATTTAGATGAAGGTAGTCTGGCAAAGGATCTAGAGGAGATCTTCAAATGTTACAAAATTTAGGGGGTGGCTCAAGATGATACCTTCATTTGGAAGGCAACCTCATCTGGGATTTTTTTTGTCAATTCTTCTTATAAGATGATTTTTGAGAAAGATTTGGAGCCTAATTCCTAGTAGAAAATTTGGTTTAGTAATCTAAATTCAAAGATTAATATTTTTTGGTGGGTCACTATGCATGGGAATATACTAACCATAGATAAACTAAGGAAAAGGGGATTCCAATTACCCAATAGATGCTATATTTTAAAGATGAGGAAGAAAGTATCCCCCATCCATTCTTGAAGTGTAGCTTTGCTTTTAACATCTAGGGCATGTTATTTCAGAAGTTGGAGATGGTTTGGGTATTCCATAAGGGGATTGATCAATTTGTCATGAATTGGAAATGCCCATTCCTCTACCCTCTCCTTATCCAAATATGGAAGGTGATACCCCCATGTCTATTGGGGGAATTTGGAAGGAGAGAAATAATAGGGTCTTTAGAAATGAAGAAATAAGTGAGGGGGTTATAATTGGTTTGATCTTCAAGCTGATTATAGAGAATATGTAAAACTGCAAATGGTGAAAATCATCGGTTCCTCCCACTATGACTGAACAAAGGATTGTCAAGGTTTGTAATGTTGAGCAAGAATTCATGGAGGTTGATAATTCCAAACAACTTACGATAGTAAGGACAAGATGGAACCCCCCTAAGGAGAGCTGGGTTAAACTTAACTTAGATGGAGAAGTGAGAAGGGATGGTTTGGTAAGAGGGGGTATGGTCAGAGATTATAATGGAAGAATATTGTTGGCCTATATTGGTAACTAGGGAAAGTCTTGAATAATTTAGTGGAGGCTACGACTCTCCATTTTTTCTTGAAATTGGTTATAGGTGTGGGATGGGAGAATGTGATCAAGATTGAAGGAGACTCAAAGATAGTAGTTGAAATAGTAAAAGAAAACATGAAAGATGGTTTGACAATCAAAAGGGTGATAGAAGAAAACTAACATTTATTAATTTTCTTGAAAAGATATGATTTGCAACATGTTTTCCAAGAGTACAACATGGTAGTAGACACAATGATGATATTCGGTCTGAGAGTGCATGAATTATGTTGCTGGAGAGAATTTCATGCGTTACCAAATTTGGTAAGACTTTTAGTAAATAAAGATAATATCCCATGATTGGGTCTACTTGGAAATATTTTATGGCTTTTAGTGACAACTTAGTGCTAAGTTGACTGATGGGTTCAGTTCACTATGGATAGATGACAACAAATGAAGGAAAGGGTAGATTCAATAATAAATTCATGTTGTTCAAAAGGGAAACCAAATTGAACTATGATTTGAGTATATTTTTAATCATTTTCTTTACCCTTACTTTGCGTTGGACACTGAGTAATAGTTCAAATTTAAAAAGGCTTTGACATCTTAGAATGATGTCAAAGAATGGTATTGGGGTGAAGGTAGTTGGCATGTGATAAAAATTCATAGAAGTGACCTGGGTATTCATGATAGTAAAGGTTTTTATTAGTACTTTGTGCAACTTATTTTTTTGCATAACTGTGAATGTGTTTTTAAAAATTTCCTCTAGTCTAAAGCTTTGAAAGAAGCACTAGTTGTGTGAAGGTTGCTAGACTAGGGCGAGATATGTTGCATATTGAGCCTTTGATGATTGAGGATAGTGCCCATAAACCCCTAACTTGATACATGCTTAAGGAGGGGGATTGGTTCCATTCATGGAGGTGCTGAATGGTTTTGATGAGAGTTATTCTTAGTAATTTGTGAATTCTTGGGATGATAGAAAGGTGATGGTTATTGGTATTACATTTCAGGTTTCTGAGGAAATTATTTCTTTGGAGATGAGCCTTGCAATGGAAGGGAGAAAATGGTAGAAGGTGACTAGGGTTATGGGCAAAGCTAGTCTGAATCACTTTTTTAGGAGGGTGAAGAGTCCACTTACCATCATGGAGGATTTATGCATGAAAAGGTCCCAGATCCATGGAATGAAGTTTGCTTGGTGCTTAAGAAATATTTAACTTTGGAAGGGAGGTATGGTGTTTTCTACTACTCCTATTTTCTCCTCCTAAATCATTTCTGCCATCGTGATTATATTTCTATTCCTTTCTTCTTGCTACATGAATTGGTTGATACTATATCTAATGTTAAGGAAAAGATGAAAAAGTGGGTTAATTATAAAATCCTCCACCAAGGGTTGATATTTCACCTTTACCAATTCTATTTGACCTTGTTACCACCTAGAATTGTGGAGGTAGATATCTTAGCTTTGCATAACCCCCACCCCCACCACATCACCCTAAAAATTACCAACATGTTGGTTAATAGTTTGTCTTCCTTAATATATTGGTTTGTACCTTGAATATTTACTTTCCCTATGGCTTATGGAAAACACAAAGTTAACAATATAATGGGTCAATATAGTAATCTATTCAAAGACCCCTAAGTTGAAAGCTTCAACTCCCTCGTAAGTGCAAAATATGCAATGTTTTTTTTTTTTTGGGGGTGGGGGTGGGGGAGTATGCTCTTAACCTGAGAGAAGAAGAGGCAAAAACCAAGTTGCTAAAAACTTTAAACAACCTAGGCAAGAAAAGAAGAAGAACTCACTAAATGCACTCTACTCAAATCGTTAATGCAGATAAATAGAAACATGTAAAAATGACTATAATGGTAGGAAGAGAGGAAAAGACCATGAAATAATGATTCCCAAATTACGTAACTTAGCTAATGTTTGATAATGCCCATTTTATCTATCCTTTAGCTACTCCACAAATTATTTTCTAAACTTTGAATGTAATGAATTAACTAAATACATGGATGAGTATAAATAATTGAAGACATGCATATGTTGAATAGAGTAAAATAAACCATTCATTAAATAAAGGGAATAAAACCAAGTTCATTCACATTCATTCAATATTTAGCACTAACACATTCTTTCCACCAATTTCTCCTAAACTAAATGAACAACAAAATCTAAAATAAGCTCAGAGTCTTATATGATAGTCATAGCTACATGGGTTTTCCAAAGTAAATTTTGTCAGTCTAATGGCCCTTTACATTGGATGATTTCTTCTTAGAGCATCTCCAAATAGAAATACTAATAATAGAACAAGCTTAAATCATTTGTCTATTACAGAGATTAATGAAATTCTAAGAGTGACTACAAAAAGAAAGAGAATAAAGAAGAATGATAGATGTCAAAGACAATTATGTCTTCTTTGAGGTAATTGATTTAGCTTTGTATGCTTTCACAATGTCAGTTACATTGTTCATCTCTTCAAAATTTGGAATGATAATGTTGTCAGATAGAATATTAACTCATCCATTCTTGTTAGTCTTGATTTACACTTCTATGTTTCTCTAATTATGACCACATCTACTATTGAGAGATCTTGTATTTTAGACACTTAGAATTTGAGAGGGTCAATGGCCTCATTGACAAATGCCAAGAACTTTGATCTCAATCTCTTAATATCCACAAGCTTCCCATTGATAGATACAAAAGACTCTATGTGCAATATTTCCAAGTTGTGAAGACACTTGTCAATAACATGTTTCACTAGGTCACATACATTTCCTGGCTTATTTATGGACCTTATAGAGATTTATATGACAAATTCTAATGATTGTCTCCAATGAAACAATGGCTCTGTGCAAGTCTTGAGGATCCCATGAATAATTGCCACATTTTTCTTCATGTCAATTACCACTTGTAGAAGGGTCAGTTGCTCTGTCATCCCATCAACCACCTTCTATATAGTCTTCTTATGGTATGAGGTTAGCTCTCTGATCTTGTGTGTATCCAACACCAAGTTTTCCAAATTTTCCACTAGTAGGTTTCCTTGAATGTTCAGTTCATCTACCCATGCCCTTCCAACCTACCTGAACTATGTTTGATGTTGCAACTTTGTTAGAAAGTTCTTATTTTCTTCTAAATTTGGGTCAAATTAACCTAGGGACATGCTCCCAAGGGTAGACCTAATGCATTCCACCAACACCTTATTTAAAGCCTTCAACACTTTTTTCTCTTCTCTAAGCTCTTCTATATTGTCCTCTATTTTGTCATTGGTAGACTTCCAAATGCTTACCATGGAATAGTGAATAGCAATAGCAAGATCCACTATTCTAATATGGAAATCATCTTTTGATAGCTCATGAAATCTCCCATATTTCTATGGCTTGGTGATTTTGATTAGCATGTGACTAGTAGAGGAATCTATAACCAATGCAATAATTTTCTTTTGCTTCTTCACCTTTATTGGATGGCTGAGAAGAGGTGACTTGTGTGACCAAGTCCTTTGATGGAATAGCATCCTCATATCTCATCTTCTTTCTATCAATAGTCTCCTCAATCCATGACTCCATAGATAGTACATTGAGAATTGACTGTGAAGCACTACAGTCAAAAAACTTCCTTGGTATAATATATTTGTGTTGTTTGTGGAAGTAATGGGGAAAGAAGCTACCTTAGTTATTGAAAGGGCTAAGGCATCTTCTTATTGTGATACATCTTGCTCCTAGCCATCCATAGGATTGATGTCACTATCTGAATTGATGACTTGAATGGGGGAGGAAGGCTTAGCCATTAATTTTTCTTGCTCCTTCCCCTTATCTTTTTCATCTTTTTTTTCTCCAACATTTATAGTATCTAGAAAAGATCCACTTCCACACATAGGAGTAATTGGCATTTTCTTTTCTAGAGACTAGTCTCCTCCTTTCCTAATGGATTGATTAGGGCTTGCTACACTTGAAGTAGTAGTCATGGTGGTTGTTTTTGTAGAAAACTAAGTGGCCTGACATGAAACTTCTCTCATAGAACCAATACTTCCTATTCTTTTCTTGCCTTCTCAAGCCCATTCAACCCATTAATCAGTTCTTTTGATGATCCCCCACATTAGGACCTCCATGGTATCAATAGCTAGGCCAACATATGGCAAAAAAATAATTGGGGTGTTCTTGATATGTTCATATGATGTAGGATGCATGAAGCCTCTACCATCTCTAAGGTCAGAAACATCAATAGAATTGCTATATAATTTAATTTCATCAATAGTTAGTCATGACCAAAATCTCTCTCAAGTTTGGTACTCATTGAAACACCCAAATCAATAATATTCAATGTTTGAGACATTCCTATAGGCATATCCTAATTTCAAATAATCCTTTACAAAATCAACTTGATCATATTGAGGCCTATGCACCTCATAATCTAGAAACTTGATCTTGCCTTCAAATCTTTTCACTAAATTTTGGGTATCTAATCTAGAGGCACAAGAATACAGGACAACCACTATATGAAATAAAATCCTAGCAATCTTCTTTACATTAGAACAGAGAGTGTTTACTTCAAGGATTTGTCAATACAACTAGGCTAGCACCACCTTATCCTCTGGATACCTTGGCAACTTTTTAGGAAATCTATCATAAGATTCTAGTTATGAATATGAAAAACTCAAGAACTAGATGAATGAGCATCTGAATTGACTTATTGCTGGAATTTCCTTAGGTGAGAATCTCCTCTTTGGGGATCTTTGTAATTCATGGCATATGCTTATTATGAAGGCATCATAAACCACCGCATACTCCTCATAACTTCTCTGTAGTTGTAGATATGGGTAAAACTCATAGACTTTTGTGTTCTCATTGTAATCTTGAATGCTAGGAAAATTGAGTGACCTATGAGGAGTTGCTAGGGCATAAATCAAATAAGAAGAAATGTAGAACTACTTGAACTCTCATGTTGAATTTAACTATGACGAGAGTTCATGGCAGATGATTTGTGCCTAATCAATTTTCATATTTTTTGCACAAATTATTTGGACTAGAAAGAAAGAATGCTCAACAAATTCCAATATTTCTTCTTTTCCTTTTAACCTAAGGAGAAGTGTGAGGATATCTACAATCTCTTGCTTCAGATTTGTGCCAAATAGAGTCTTTGGTATCCTTCTCTTCTTTGAGTGGGTGGTTCAGAAATAGCTCTTCTACATGTCCTCTCACTTGAGAGTCTTATTTTAATTGAACATGGACATGGAAGACATGAAATGTATGCCATAATACTACTCCTTGATTGGGATGCTAAATGCAGATTGAATCAATGCCTTGTTGATAGATAGGAGAATAGATTGGTTAGGAAACAACATATGTTTTTTTTTTGGGTCGTATCATTCTATGCTTTCTCAAACAAGGTTATGGGAATGTACAACCATAGGAAATATAGCTAACTTAACCAATCCACTATCTTCAAGCTTCTTAGTGATTGTGTGAAGAGGTTGAGAATTAAGCCTTTTTACGGATAAGCAAAATCATAGAATTTGAAGGATGTGTCTAACAACACTTTTAGCTCACTCTCTAGGCCAATAAGTTTCTCATAACTAGAAGTTTTGATTTCCATTTTTCAAATGATTATAAAAGATATAGATTTTGATAAATAGCCATTTTAAACATGCTTGAATAAGGCAAATACCAACAATCCTAGTGAAATAGGTAAATGAATTTGAATGTTGGTGCCACACAAACAAAATTAAGGTTGGCCAATGTTCATAATGGAAAGATTTGCATTTTATTCCATGAGTAATAACTATTTAAACTTTGCATTAATTTCACATCAAATATAACATTTCCAAAAGCACTATTACTTTACTAGAGTGATATGACATGACTTTGCATGAGTATTTCATATTTACGGGAAGTGCCCCTCTTTTCTTCAAAGTTCAATGCACAAATATTTAATGGAATTTATATATGTTGGGTAGAGACAGACACTTAACTTTTCCACAAGTCATTTTCCCTTTATCCAAAAATATAGCATGAGCAATAATCCTTTCATAGCATGCGCACTCTATTCTTCTCCTTTCTACCAAAAGCTTTTAATATTACCTTTTCTTTGTATTAGGGTCACCCTCTTATTATTGATTTTTTTAGGAGTATATGATGAGAATCTTTGAGGAATATTTTTATTTTAGGGCATATTTACTTCACTATTTTTAGAATCTTCAAAAATGCCTCCCTTTGTTACCTTGATGTGGAAAAGTCACTTTACGACCACATCTCCTAATCTAAAACTCAATAGGCAACCAGTTAACATTTTATTTCTTTTTGAAGTCCTTGATTCTTAGTTCTCGATCACATCTTAACAATTACAAGCCTTTATATAGTCCATTTATCATTGGGGTAAATTTAAATCTTAAGTTCATGTGGCATCAAAAGCAGAGACTAATGGTTTCATTTCTATCAATATGCAGTAAATCAACCATAAACTCATAATAATCAATACATTTAGTCTTATTTGTCCAAAAATTTAATTTAATTTTTATTTTCTTTTTTCCACAACCTTGTAGGCCTTTGGTATTGATAGAATCAAACTTAGGACTTATCAGCTACCACCATGGCTCTGTTCACTAGATCTGCACTTGATGTGGTTCATTTGAAGGGGAAAAGTTCCTCAACATCTTTGAAGCTATGGAATATGAAATTTTTGGGCTAGATACTTAATAATGAGGTGAAAAAATTTTTACTTCTCATCAAAAATATGCAAGAATACAACCCAATTACTCCTAGATCACCTAAATACCATGCACATTGGAAAAATAGGAAACATGCAATAGAAGAAAGTAGATGTCTCGAGAAAGATGTGAAGTAAGTTACCTAAGACACACATAGACATATATCTTTTACTCACACTTTCACTCTAACCAAATACTTCAACCAATAGAAGAAGAGACAACTAAAACTTTGCAACAACTGGCTCTGACTGGGGACTTATGCATTAAAAATGTTTGAGAAGGGACCTAGAATATTTGGTTTTGCAAAGTCAAAATGACAAAATATGGTGGTCTACTAAACTAAGAACACAAAAGGAAAAGAAAATTAAACTAGGAAAATAGGAAAACAAAGCATAGAAAAATGCAAAGCAAACCTACCTAGACTATCTTAACTATAGGGGATACCTGCTTTCAATTGTGTACTTGATATAGCTTTAGATATTGTCCATTGTATGAGAATGATAAAATCTCTCTAGAAGGATATGCTAGAACAAGAAAATTTTTATGGTTTACTTAAGTAATCTTGAAAGGGCCCTTCTAGAGGGAGTCAAAGTTGTGATGTATACCTTTGGGCCCATGTCACCTAACCCATAATAGGACTAGGTTTCCTTCCATGATTTTTCTAGGTCTGGCCCTTTTATTGATTTTATTTTTTAATGCACTTTTGATGTTATATAATATGATCAACCATCCTCTCATGTTCTTCTTCAAGTTTAGTTAGCTACATAATGCACTTCTCCAATCCATCTTAGAATTTTGGATTTTAGATCACATGTTGAAGTTTACAAATGGATAGTTCTAGGTATAGAGGAAGACTGGCCTCAACTATGTAAACTAGCTTGAACAAGAGGAAATCTTGATTTCTTTTTTAGGTGTAACTCTATATGCCTAGAGTGCATCATACAATTTCTTATGTGAGTACTTTTGATTCTCGGAGACAATTTCTTCATGATGTTGATCAAATTTTTGTTACTTTATTTTTCTTGACCATTTCCCTAAGGGAAGTAGTCAAATGAATGACTTAGATGTATATTATTGTGATAGAAAAATTTTGTAATTTTTGTAGAAGAAAAATAGGAAGCATTATCCATGACAAGCTTCATTGGGACTCCAAACCTTATCAAGATGTTTTCTTTAATGAATTCAGAAACTATCTTAGTAGTAGTCTTTTTAGTTGGCTTGGCCTCCACCCATTTGGTGAAGTAATCTGTAGTAGTGATGACATACAGATGACCAACATATGAGGGAGGGGCTGATTGGTCCAACAAAATTAATTCCCCATTTCTAAAAGGGGCCTTCAATGACAATTGGCTTTAGAGGCAAGACAAATAACTAAGGCTTGCTAGATAACATCCTATATTTGTCACATTTTTCCACCCATTGATACACATCTTTGAACATTTTGGTCCAATAGTAGCATTGCCTATGATCTTATATGTTGTGACTATGGATGAAAAGTGACCACAACAAGCCTCATTATGGAAGGTATGAAGAAACCTCTCTTGTTGAGATTTATCTACACATTGTAGAAAGGTCCCATCTATAGCCTTCTTGTATAATTGGTCATCATATATAACATACTTAGTAAACTTAGTTTTGATGTCTCACTTTTTCTTATAAGTGAGTCCTTCAAGGATATCCCTATAAGTTAGAAAGTAATAAATATTCAAGAACTAGGGATCCTGGAGGCTTACCAGTAGTGCCCTTACAGATTTATGATTTTGGCTCAAGTCTTAATTTTTTGTAATTATCTTGCACAAACCATTCCCTCTTACCAACTTTGTTGGCTTCAGGTCAATATCATTTTCTTGGACCTTGGCTATGTAAGCACCTCTAGTGTCACAACCTATTTCTTGTTCATTCAATATACTTTTGATAGTTGAACCAGGTACAAACACAATGGAATGACAATGCATCACATAGAATTAAAATTTTTTAAGAGCTCTTACCACTTCAAAGGTGTGCTTCTCCATTTGAGAATATCTCATGAATTCAATTGGCGCTTGGAATTTTTTTTTTCTTGCATGAGTATTGTGGATAACATATGGAGTGAGGTGTAATAGTGCAATATGAACTCCTTAGTGTAGTCTGGGTGGACCAACATAGGTGCTTTGGCAATGGTATCTTTGAATTGATCAAAAAAAAATCTATTAGAATGATTACATTTGAAAACTTGATTTCCTTTAATCATATCAACTACACATTTGGTGATTTTAGAAAATTAAAGAATGAATCACCTCAAAAAATTTACCTAGCCAAAGAATGATTTGACCCTAGACTTGCTTCTCAATAAATTCAACTACTAAATAGCTCTAACAAATTCAAGATCAATCATAATTCCTTCTTGGTAGACTATGTGACACAATAGTTTTCCTTCAATGAAATAAAAGACAAATTTCTTGCGATTAAGTGATATTCCATGCTCTCAACATCTTCTTAATACCTTCTCTAAATCCTACAAATGATATGTCCTTCTTTTAGAGAAAATTGTCAAGTCATCCAAATAGATGAGAATGATTTTGTCCTTCAAATTAGTGAAAGAGGAATTCATTTCCTATTGAAAGATTACACCAAAATTAATGAGCCCAAAGGGCATTTTGTTATATGTGAATGTTCCCCGAGGAGTAGTAAACATAGCCTTAAATTGATCTTCTGGGTTAACCTCAATTTGATTAAAATGAAAGAATCCATCTAGCATAGACATCATCTTAGAGCCAAAAATTGTTTGTAGTAGGTGATCCATATTAGGAAATGTATAGTTATCCTTTAAAGATGCCTTGTTTAAATTTTTGAAGTCTATGCAAATTCAAATTTCCCCATTCTTTCTCTAGATTGGGACAATATTAGCTATCCACATTGAATGATGTATGGGGTAGATAATTTTGGCTTCCAACATCTTCTATACTTCCCTAAAGATAGAATCAAAAACCATTTCTAAAGGTTCTTAAGTCTTTTTAGCTCCAAGAAAATACATCTTGATATTCTATCAGCAACTCCTTTTCTTTTTCCCTTTTTTCTTGAGAAACAACTACCAATATTAACCATTTTAGGCTTATATTCAGTACTGATATTAATTCCTTCATAGTTCCTAGAAGTGCCACCCTTTCTCCCCCTTTCCTTTCTAATAAATGGATCATGCCTATCAAATAAATTTTCAAGGGAAATGAAATGCCTAAGAATCCCATTACCTTTGAGTTCTTTAGCACCAACCTCCAACTCCATCTTGGTATTTGGGGAGAAATCTTTACAATCATTTTCACCACCTTAAAATTATTCATTGCAAAAAGGTTCAGAACCCTCTAGGAAAGAACATATCTAATTTTCATCATTAAAAACTTTCCATGTCTCTATGTTTTCTACAAAATATAGGTGTGGGAGAAGAAGCAAGGTAGAAGTAGCTAAAAATTTTCCCTTGCATTTTTCTCTCTAGGAATAGCTTGTATTGAGAAGGCATCCAGGCCTTCAATTTCATCCCAAACTCAATTTTTGTAGTTCTCGAGTCTAGCATTCTTCATGGTATATTGAGCTTGAACTTACTTTAATATGAGTTCAGTGTCTCCCTGAGCTCTTAATATCTTGATTTATCTTTTCTTTGAAACCATTATTCCTAAAAAAAAGGCTTCATACTCTATTGTATTATTAGTGTTTGTAAACTATAGTTTATATGCTAGGTATGTTATATCTCCACTTGGTGATATGAGTACAACACTAGCTTTAGATCCAGTAGTAGTGTAACTATTAGTGAACTCCAAGGTCCAAAATCTTAGGTCATTGGAATAATCTAGTTGTTCTTCTTCATAATTAGAATTAGAGAACAACAAGTAATTTCCAAATTCTATTTCTTGGTACAGGATCTACACCTTAGGATCATCAGATTTTAAAACTATGAATTTGGCCTTCTCTTCAGGCTCCAACTTATTTTTCTTATTCACCATAGGGATAATAGCATGAGAGTAGTCCATCTTTATTTCACCTCCCATATCTTTGCAAAATCTTCTACTTAGAAGCGTCCCATAGCTATCTGAAATGTTTGCCACCAAGATTCTAATTTGTAGGTTGAGTGGACAATGCTACCTGAGGATCTATCACTTGACCTATTATAGGAACTTTCTTAACATCCATAGAGTGAAAATGTCCAAAGGTTTTAGTTTGAGTTAGGCCAAGGGCATGGGAAACCAAAGATGGTATGACATTACTTGAGGCACCAAAATTGATAATACAGTTGGTAAGTTTATGACCATTCACATACAAGGACACATAGAAGGGATCTAGCTTTAGGCTAGGGAAGGTAGCTAAAACTGATGCTTCTTCCTCTTTGAAAATATCAAGCACAACAAACTCTTCACCTAGTAGGGAACCACTATCTAGCTGAGGCTGGCCATTGTTAATGGTAGAATTAACATTAGATTGAGTTCTAGTACTAGCATCATTCTTATAGTAATCTACTAGGATTTTCAATTCAGCTAGGTGATATTTAAGATACTCTAGGGGAGACACTTGAATATTAACATCCTTACAATACTCTATAATGCCAAGTGACTTCTCTTTCCTCCAATATGAAGAAGTGGATGTTTCAGCTGCAATTTTTGAGGGACCAGCTATTGTGTTCTTAGAAGGGGTAGAATTCACAAGATTATTTTCTCTCTAACTTCTTGTAGATGTGGTCATCTAAATCCCATCTAATTTTGCAAAGCATTTGCCTCCAACTTATGAATCTAATTCATACTCCAAAAATAAAGTTCTAGACTCACTATGGGGAGCATAATCATCTTCACTTTTTGGATATCTAATGGCTAGCTCATTTGAGGTAGTGAGCTACTTATATCTAGTCATTTCTAGGTAGGAATCACCATCATGATCAGCTCATTCATAAAAAAATGTACATGTTTTTCTTCCTAGAGGTGGTTCAATAGAAAGCCTCTATTAAGTAGAGGGAAACTGTGACTTTTTACCTTCATGTTGTCTTCAAGGGAAGTCTTCATATGGTTGTTGGAGAGAAGGACTAGTTTTTCCTATTTGCCTCTTCATGGAAATCAACTCATTAGATAGCCTATGAAGCATGGCTTCAGTATTGTTAATCATACTAGGGATAGAGCTTGTAGATTGTCCATTTTAAATCTCCCTCTTCCATTTCCCTACCACAATCAAATCATCCTCCGGCTCAATTTCTAGGTTTTGAGTAGCTAGTAGATTAGCCACTTGCACACATCTGATTTGAAAACTATGTTAGGTGGCATAGAACTTATAAGAACACCTTATAGTTTTCAGTAGTGGGTCTTCTTGTAGTAGGGATCCTATTTACTAGTTTGTTGAATTTAGTAATGAAGTCCCTCATAGGAACACATGGTTCTTTCTTTATCTAGTCAAGCTGAGTAAGGAGGGTATGTTCATCCTCTATACTCTTGTATCATGCCTAAAAATGAGTCCACATATCATTCCAAGTCACTATATATCCTGCAGGAAGGTGTTGAAACCAGTCAACAACATTCTTAACTAGAGTCTCTATAAACATCCTTACTGCTACATCATCATGTTGAGGACAAACAACACTATATGCAACACTTCAAACACAAGATTAACTTGCCTTTTATCACAAGCACTGCAGGTATATATAGAATCTAGGGTGAACTAGCACAGTTTACAATGGGTGTGCTTCTCTTAATCTTCTTTCCTATAATATTCCCTCCCAATATTCAACATTGGCTTCCTCTCTTTTGAGGGTGAATCTTACTCTTCTATATTGGTCAAGGGATCTATGGCTTTTCTAGGTGAGAGTGCTCAATTGATTTATGATGTCTTCTTGCACATCCTAAAAGCCAAGGTTAGGTTGCACTACTAGGATTTTTCCCTCATGAGGCAAAACCATTTCTTCTTAAGAGCATTTATAGATGATTCAACTAATTAATTTTTGTAGAGATGATTTCTCGGCTTCTTAGTAAATCCATATACCAACTTACTTAAGAGAACCTAGAGCATGTGATTTATTCCACAGTAGAGTCACCAAAAAATCTTGGTTAATAGTTTGTATTCCTTAATATATTGGTTTTTACCTTGACTCTTTACTTTCCTGATGGCTTATGGAAACAAAAAGTTAACAACATAATGGGTCAATGTAGTAATTTATTCAAAGACCCCTAAATTGTAAGGTATAGCTCCCTTGTAAGTGCAAAATATGCAATGCACTTGTTTTTTTGGGTTTTTTTTGGTGGGGGTTGGGTGTAGCGGGGAGAGGAGGTATGCTCTTAACCTAAGAGAAAAAGAGGGAAAAACCATGTTGCTCAAAACTTTAAACAACCTAGAAAAGAAAAGAAGAACTCACTAAATGCACTCTACTCAAATCAACAATGTAAATAAATAGAAACATGTAGAAATGACTATAACAACAAGAAGAGAGGAAAAGACCGTGACATAGGTAATTCCCAGATTATGTAACTTAGTTGATGTTTTGATAATGCCTAGATTATCTATCCTTCAACCACTCCACAAATTAGTTTCTGACTTCCCAATGCAATGAGATAACTAAAGACATGGACCAACATAAACAATGGAAAAAATGTATATGCTAAATAGAGTAAAGCACACTATTCATTAATAAACAAAACCAGTATAGGGGGTATAGAAGGGTCCACAAGGGTATAGAGCCTGCCAAAGGAGGGTATTAGCACCATAGGTACAGGGGCCACCAAGGCCATAGGGGCCACCAGGGCCATAGGGGCCACATGGGCCATAGGTACAGGGACCACTAGGGGCACAAGATGTAGATATGGTTAGGTCAAAGTGAGATAATATCTAGATAGAGGTTGCCCATCTCCAGGGTGAGATACAAGTGGAGCAAGCATGGGTAGATAGTGCCTAGTAGGCCTTGGCAGCATTATAGGCTAAGGTATAGTCCCAACCAGCTAGGGAAGAAATTTTCCAAGAGGCCATGACAGCCCTATAGGTGAGGATAAACATTAGAGAGTTCAAAAATTTTGGGATGTAGGAGGAGGTGAATGAGTTAGCTAAGATAGAGACTCTACGGTAGGAGGTGGCCATGCTACAGGTAGAGCACGAGATGCACCGGGTATAAGTGGATGAGTACTACCACCATTATGACCTAGTTGATAGGTGGTATAGACTAGGGAAACCATGGTTGTGATGTAGGAGGTAATGGTAACCCATTGAGTGGAGACATAGGTTGTGCGAGAGGTGGCCTACTATAGGTCCCTATATCATGATGTCATGCCTATCAATCAGTGGCAACCAAATTTTTGTGAGGCATCCATTTTATGGACCACAAGGGGCTATGAGAGGTCAAAGTAGTTAGTTGGATAGAAAGGGCCTCCACAAGGAGGGGATACAAGAGGGATAGGGACCTTGCAGCTAGCCACATTGTAAGAATTTGGTATAGCTTTGATACCATGTAACTTACCTTGGGGAAAAATTCACCCAAGACCAAGGAACTCAAACACAAGCACAATAGTAGACTAGAAAGGGTATGATCAAAATGATGATATATTCATTGAATATTCCATTTCAAAGTACACTAGGAGTGCTTGTATATAAAGGCCTCTAGAGAGCTTCTAGAATGCATAGAAGTCAGCAACATGATAGGTCATACAACCAGGCACATGTCCACTAGATATGGGTTATCCTCTATTAAGCAGAGAGGTAAGTACAATGATGAGAGGATAAGCCTACAATGGTGTAGCATGAAAATTTATGTTGTAGACAACATGTTCTAAAAGGGAAGTGTGAATAACTATGTTGTCTACATGACAACTCAGTGAATGATGCAAACTGCAGTGTTGTAGACACCATGTGCTGAAATAGAGTTGCATACTTCTATGTTGTCAACATGATAACTCATGAGGGTACAAAAACTCCTAAGTGTCTCACCTAAATAAATAATAGAATAATTCATTAACCTAAATAAACTTAAGTAAAGTGAAAATAGTAAATACTTATTTACACCAACACCACACCCCCCCCCCCCCCCCCCCGCCGGTCCCTTAAGTGGAACTTAGGGGAATTCCATTAATCTTATGAAAACTAGGATGAAGTGCATGATGGGTCTTGGCTACTGGGCCATGTTAGGTACCCATGTACATAATGAAATGCAATCTCTCGTAAAGTAGAGAAAGAGGGAAATCCTCATGGGAAAAACTCTCCCCCAAAAAAGAGATGAAAAACACATATGATGTATGGATGGATGGAGTAATGAAGACCCCCCTATTACGACATACATTTAGTATATACATAAGAGAAAAATGAGAAGAGGAAGAGAGATAGGATAGGCTCCCCCCCAAGAAGGAATGCCAACCAATGACTACTCTGATGAAGAAGTTGATCCAAGACTACATAATGGTGTTCCTCCCCTTAGGAAGAAATGAGGCCAAGGGTAAAAATGAGATGCTTTTGTCGTGCATGGAAAGAATCCCATGGATAAGTGATGTCTCTAGAACCTGCTCAACTAGCTAAAGAACCTGTCTCAAAGAATTGTCTATTTCTTAAGCGAAGGAAGAAACCCTCTACAATTGCTGGTCATAAGTATCCACAATCACTTCAACCTATGATGATCAATCATGTAGAGAATGAACAAGAGTGTTAGATGGAGCCCTCGTAACAACTAAAAAATGTGTTGTTGCATCAAGAAGAAGAGGTAGATCATCAATACTATCCCCAAAATCTATCATTGAAGTTGGACTTGGAAGACTAGATGTACTCTATGGTGATATATGAATGTGAACTAGATTGATGTAGTAACCTCTCACTACAATTGTTAATAGAACTCCATGTGTCTAAATCTGTTGAAGCACTATTGCTGGTGTCACTATCAATTTCCACATGATATGATGTGCGAAGAGGAGTAGAGGATAAGTTGGGTGAACTTTCCTCAAGGTGTACATCCTTTTCCACAAAAATTTGATGTGTCTTTGGATCCATGAGTTTATATGCCTTCACACCATCTTCATAACTAATAAAAGTACAAGGCCAAGGTGACTGTGCCTTGCATCCTTTCAAAGATGTGTTTGCCCATGTAGGACAACTGAAGCCTCTGAAGTGTGTTATAGTAGGTTTTCTACCACACCATGCCCCAAAAAGAGTCTTGTCATCTAAGGCTAGATGAGGAGATCTATTAAGAATGTGAATGGCACTACTAATTTTTTTGACTTCAAGTGATGGATCTAGAGACTTGGCTTGTATCATGCAACTTTCCATAGACTTAAGAATTTGGATCCTCAATACTATGACATCTATCTTATGTAGACTAAATTTTGGTGTATTCTAAAGATCAATTCCGTCAAGTTTACAAAATTCTTTAAGTCTTTTGTTCTCATATCTTCTTTTAGTATCCATTCTTAGAACTTTGATGGATTTCCTAAATTTTTGTTCAACATGAGTCTTGAAGGCTAGAAACTTGTCCAATGCGTCATTCTTATGATGAAGAAAGTAGACCCAAGTGTACCTTGAAAAGTCATCAATGAAGGCAATTATGTAGTGGCCTTGGCTAATTGAAGTCACTACAAAAGGTCCTACTAATACCATGTGAACCATCTATAGAATAAATGGTGCTCTTTAAGACTTCCCTTGATGTAACTTCCCCTCTGGGTGCATATCCACTATACCTGTTGAACATTCACTTGTGAAAATTTGATTTTGGATAGACATTTGACCATTCTATTTGTGTAAAGTTGTTGAAGATAGTGAAAGGCAAGATGACCATACCACTCATGCCATAGTTTGATTGTTGAATTTGATTGAGATAACAAGGCTTGCGAAGGAGACTTGGGCACAAAACGGAAGAAAGCATACAACCTTTTGTCATGATTAACTTTTCCTACTGCAACCACTAAATCATCTTTTACACTCTACACCTGTACTGAGTCAGGAGGGAACTCAACCCTATGTCCATCTCCAAGGTAAGTGATTTGGTAGATTGATAGGAGATTAGAACTTAGGTTTGGAACATAGAAAACATCTTGAAACTCTCCATTTTCCATCTCCACATTTCTTTTCCCTTCAACTTCCATTTTGGTATCATCTCCCATGAAGATCTATGGTACCTTTGACTACTTCATTGAAGAAAAATCCTCCTTTGAAGAACCCATGTGATAGGAGGTACCTGAGTCAAGGATCCATTTCATTAAAGAGTTTGAATTTTCCATGAGTTTTTTCCCTTTGCCCTTTGAATCTAAAGAAGACCCTTTATCCTTATAAGCATTAGGCAGTGGAACATTATGTTTCTTCATGATAGAGATCAACTCATTAATCTTCTTATGATAACACTCATTTTCTTCATGACCCATTTTCTTGCAATAAGCACACTTTTTCTTGTCATTATTATTATCCCCCTTCTTGTTTGAATTTGAGGAAGACTTGAATTGTTGATTGGATTGTGGTGTTGTTTTTTATGCATTCTCTGATTTATTCTTCTTTCACTTCTTATTCTAACCCTTTCCTTTATTTGAAGATTGTGCAGCTGAATGTTAAGAACCCTCATTATTGGCCACAAATGCCTTTGACTTAGGTGAATTGAGAATCCCCATTGATTTCAACTTCTTTTCTTTTGTACCCAACAATCAACATATTCATCAAAAGAGACTTGCCTATAGGCAGACCCTAATGTAGTCTTTGATGTGTTATAAGAAGAAACAAATGTGAAATACTCGGATGGTAGCTATTTATGAATAAGATAGATCAACCTGTCATCTTTAATAGGATTCCCACAATTAGTAAGCATTTTCCTTAGTTAATTCACCTTAATGATGAAATCTTGTATAGAATCAAATGATTTAGGATCTAAGGAGACAAGTTTATCTTCAATTTTGAAAACATCCTCTTTAGACACTTTACCATATAGGTTTTTGAAGGTATCCCAAGCTTCCTTGGATGTAGATAATTTGAAACATGATCTTGTCATCAATCCCCAAACATATATCACCTAGGGCTTTCCTATCTGTGGCCACCTAAGTTGAAATATCACTTGTTGATACATTATCACCTATTGGTTTAAGAAGGGTACCATCTATATATTGGGAAACTCCATTGTGCATTAAATAATACCATATTTTGATGGACCATGTAGCATAGTTATGTGGAGTTAATTTTGGAAACTTAAAATTTTCCATAATGCAAAAAGTAAAAGAAAATTGCAAAAAAGAAGGTACACAACACCAAGAACACCCCCAATTTTTACTAAATCAAGAAACCCCCCCAAAATAGATGCTTTTGGCACTTTATAAGTAGTGTGATTACAATGGCTACTTGCCAATTTTGGCCTTTATGGACTTTTGATTTTACTTGTTACAACCCCTTAAAAGATTAGAAATCTGAAACTTTACAATGTACAACAATTTGAAGTAATACAAAGCAAACAAAGGACCTATTTCTGAAACTGACACTTTTGTCCATACAACCCTATAATCTAACTACAGATCTAGAAAGTAGATGCAAAATAACACACTTTCAAAAAAAAATGAAACCTATTTTCTAGTGTAGATTTGCCTGTACGTAGCATTTGAAGTCACAAAATGTAGGATTAGATAGGTATAGTCACCAAAAGATGCAATTTCTAAAAAATTTGTACACAAAAACTAGAAAAGAGCTATACCACTAAAATTTTTAGGAAATTCTACCCAATTTCAAAAAAAAAAAAACCTGATTTGGAGTTTGTATGACTGACTAGATATGGCCTCCCAAAGTTGGACTGCAAAATAAAAAATCAATCTAGAGATGGGTTGCATCAGCAAAATATGGGGTTAAATTTGATGTTCATACAGTCATTGTACCAATTCAAATTTGCCATGGAATGATGGTTAGATGGCCATCAAATTTAGGCTCATAGATTTGATGACATCAGTGATCTTCAAGCTTGTGATGACATCAAGATGACATCACCTTGTACAGACAGTATGGACTAGGATGGAATATCTAAGTATGGTGTATAGATTCAATGAGGTGGTGTCCATGGAGGTTGATGTGTTCGTGATGAGTCAGCGAGTGACTATGGAGTGGCTAATGTGGTTTGCTTATCTAATTTGGCAATGAGTGAGTGGCTGATTGTATAGTCATAGGTGTTGTCATGTCACTATTGGATGACATGTGCAACAAGTGAACTGTAAAATTTTCATGTGGCATAGGATGCAAGGGTCACTAGAGTTTAAATTTCTATTACTAGATAACTATTTTGTGGCCAAAATTATATTTGTGGGGGTCAAAGTAGAGAATACTGATGTTAGAGTTATGCTGTGGATGTTGGATACCTTGAAAGAAAATCCCACATTCATGGGGTAAGCACATCATGCATTATTTAAAAATAAGCTACTACAAATGCAAAATAAACAACACCACTAGAGGTTATTGTGGCTGGGCTAGTGAGTGAGCACTATCGATCCAGCGAAAACAAGTGTGTCGCCGAGAAATTTGTGCAATTTCTAGAATTAGCCAGATTGTGTGGTATAGCTCATCAATTTTTGTTGTATGGCCTGTTGATTATTGAATTTTCACTAGAATAACAAAATATTCCTTTGAAATTGTAGAGCTGGGGTGTGACTGCCTAGTTCTACAAAAAAAAATTCTCTACCTGGGCCAAAAAATTTGAAAATATGCAAATCAAAAAATAATGCAAAGAATTAAATTAAAAATCAGATATGAACATAAATTCATAGATCAAATTAGATTATACTCATTTGCAAATCGGTGCCTTCAGGTGCCAGTTTGCAAAAAAAAATTCCTCACAATTAACTTTAGCCCAGCATAGGTAAATTTATAGTTGATCTTCATCAAATCAACATTCCAAATGCAATGGAGAGGTCAAATCTAGCTCTAGATGCTCCCAATTTCTATAGATACTCTGGATTTAGATCAAGGTGTTGAAGTAACTATAGTCTCAAATTGATAGTGGTGAGAATCTCGTCGAGCTCTAATACCATGTAAGAATTTTCCTTAGGGAAAAATTTACCCAAGACAAAGGAACTCAAACACAAGCACAATAGTAGACCAAAATGAGTATGACCAAAATGATGATATATTCATTCAATATTTCATTTCAAAGTACACTAAATTTGGTATAGCTTTGACACCATGAAAGAATTTGTCGTGGGGTAAAATTCACCCAAGATCAAGGAACTCAAACACAAACACAACAGTAGACCGGAAAGAGTATAATCTAAATGATGATATATTCATTCAATATTCCATTTCAAAGGACACTAGGAGTGCCTATATATAAAGGCCTCTAGAGAGCTTCTAGAATGCATAGAAGTCAGCAACATGATAAGTCATACAACTAGGCACATGTCCACTAGATATGGTTTGTCCTCCATTAAGCCCAAAAGTAAGTGTGATGATGAGAGGATAAGCCTACAATGGTGTAGCATGAAAATTTATGTTTTAGACAACATGTGCTAAAAAGAGAGTGTGAATAAATGTTTTGTCTATATGACAACTCAGTGAATGATGCAAACTCTAGTGTTGTAGACACCATGTGTTGAAATAGAGTTGCATACTTTTGTGTTGTCAACATGACAACTCATGAGAGTACATAAACTCCTAAGTGTCTCACCTAAATAAATAATAAAATAATTCAATATAATAAAATAATGCATTAACCTATGTGAAGTTAATTAAAGTTTAAATAGTAAATATTTATTTACACAAACACACATGATTCTGATAGTGACCAGTTTTGACAAAGAGTTGCAGATGCAATGATTTTTTGATGATGCACTTATGCATGATGATATTACATGATTATTTTGTATATGGATTGTACACAAAAACTGATTATTCTTTTGATATATATGACATGATTCGATGGGCCTAGGTGTATATGGATGATTATTTCTTATGCATGTGATTTCTATATTGTGGATATTGACATTGTGATGCAGGATGTGTGTGATGTTATGTTGCCTATGATTTATATATGATGCCTAATGTGTAAATGATGTAGGTTCTATGGAAAATATAAGATGTATGGATTGTGTTATATTATACGTATGGATATACTATACTATATGCTTTGTGAAATCTATTATGATGTATATGCCACTAAATATGATGATTTATAATGTATGCACCTACTAAATTAATGTAATGAACTAATGATGAAATCTAATCATGAATAAAATTCCTGATTAATATGATAATGAATGTATCCTAAAATGTTAGCAATAGAAAAAGACACTAATGAATGCAAAGTGAAATGATTGAACTTAAAGTGTAAATATGAAAATGTAATATGAATGAACCTAATGAATGAATATGTGTCAAAAATCCTCACTCGTACGAACCAAGTAGCATAGCATAGGAGGGGAGAAATAAATAGAACCCTTGTCTCAAGCAAGATGCAATGATACCATATACTACATGAATCCTAACTACATGATACTGAGGGATTCAGTTGTGTTTATATGCGAAAGCACACCCTAGTTTGATTTTGCAAAGGAGTGATGCACCATATGATATAGAAGCATAGATGAAAAATTTATTTTGCATGGAATAGACTCTCAACACAATAGATACTTTTGGATGATAGGTGTAGTTTACATAGTTATGATGAACAAAAGACATATACACATTTGGAGAGGTCTGGGCACACTCAAGGCCTTTTTAGGTGTCTTTCATGGGAAGTGTGCTAACTCATTGCCCCTAGTGAGTAATGCATAATCATAACTCAAAATTGACATACATGTACTAAAGCATCAAAAATAGATCATATTGCAAACAATATGTATAGTCAGTTGAAGCCATTTAGGTGATACTAGAATATGGAAAATCAAGGCACACCCTAAAAGGCTACCACTAACACACAAAATGAGATCAACAAAAAGAGAATTCATGACCAAGTAGTCAATCAATCCATACTTCCTAACAAGAACACTAAGTCCAAGAATGTAAAAATTGTTATACCATGTGTAGGAAGCATTCATTCTATATGTTTGTCTAATGTCATTACAAAATTTTGGCAAGGGCTATGAAAAGAACATTGTCTCATATCATTAAGTCTCAAATGGTGATTTTGTTTAGGTTCTATTGCAGTCAATATCATGGGAAAAAGCTCAGTGTAATGGGTTTTAGGATCAACAATCAATGAGAAAAATGCCTTGTAAACTAGAGGTCCTTTATTAGATGCATGAAAAGTGCAAGTTAGATAGGATTTATGCACAAAGGTGAGATGAAATGATGGAAAGGGGGTAAAGTGAGATGAGCCTTATAGATAATGGACCGAAATACTTTTTTTAGGAACTTTTTCTTCTTTTTAGTCTTTTCTTTAGGAACATTTTATGAATGATTTTGGAGTTTTCTGATTTTCTAATTTTTTGTATTTTGTGGAACTATAACAACATTTTACATGAACTACAATACTCAAGCATAGAACCACTTGAGGTGTTGGATATTTATAGGTTTAGGGAGTAGATATCCCTTTGAAGTGGCAATCTGATATGCCCCAAAACCATATTTGGTTATTGATAAATGGACCAGGCCAATTAGGTTCAAATTTTTCTTTCTTCTCATCATTTTGGAGGTTCTTCATTTTATGCTGCAAAACTAAGTCACCCACCTCAAATTCCCAAGGCATAACTTTTTTTTGAAATTGAAGCTAAGGGAAATTTTCATACATGTGGAGGTGGTTTAGGGCATTGAAGCATCTTTCATCGAGGAGATATAGCTCTTGCAAGTGAGTAGCTTAGTATTCTACTTCAAACATCAGATTCTTGAGAGAGATTCTAAGGGAAGGGAGCTCAATTTCAATGGGTAAGACAACTTCAAAACCATAAACAAGGAAAAATGGAGTGGCTCATGTAGGGTTATGGATGAAGGTGTGATAGGCCCAAAGGGCAGGAGAAATTTGGAGGTACCAGTCATGGCTAGTTGCATCAACAATTTTCTTTAGGATTTTCAAAATGGTTTTATGGGTAGCTTCAGCTTGGCCATTTCCTTGGGGTTAGTATTTTTTGGAAAAATGTTGGGTGATTCCAAATTTCCTATAGAATGTGGCAACTTCTTGATTTTTAAAAGTAGTTCCATTATTAGTCATGATGTCTTGATCTATACTAAAACAATAGATAATGTAGTTAAAGATGAACTTCAAAACCTATTTTCTAGTGGTGTAGGTTAATGGGATAGCCTCAACCCACTTTTTTAAGTACTCAATAGTGCCAATAATATACTTGTGTCCATTTGTATAATTTGGGTATACTTGACTAACAAGATTGAATCCCTAGTGAGAAAAGTGCCATGGGATGATGGTTGGTTGAAGGTCCTGGGTGGGAGCATATATCAAATTTCCATGTTGTTGATAAGGGATAGATCTTTTCACAAAATGGTAGGTATCTACTTCCATAGTAGGCCAATAGTAACCCATTCTAAGGAGTTTTTTTGCTAATGTAAGTCCACTAGAATGGACACCACAAATTCTTCGGTGGACCTCTTCTAACATTGTTTCGGCTTCATTTGAATTGAGACATTGGAGGAAGGTTCCATTGAAGTTTTTTTGGAAGAATGTATCAGTTAGGATAGTATATCAGGAAATGTGATGGATGAAGGTTTTTCTTTGATTCAGGGAGAGGATAGCTCTAAATTGGGTTGCTCATAAGTAGGAAGGGAAATATTTTCAACAAGAAACTCACACTTAGGACTATATTCAAACATGGCAATCATGGAGGCAATGGTAACCATAGCATCTGCTATTTTGTTATTAGTCCTTGGTATCTGCTGAAAGACTATCTCTATGAAGTTTTGTTTAAGATCTTTAACTATCTGGTGATATGGTAACAACTTTTCATTCTTTGTGTGGTATTCATTTGTGACTTATTTAATGACCAATTGCAAGTCTCCAAAGACAAGAAGGATTTTGATATTCTATCTGATAGCTTGATGCAGCCTTGTGACTAATCCTTCATACTCAGCTATATTGTTTGTGCAAGGGAATGAAATTTTATAAGACATAGGAATGAGGTCTCCTTGCAGTGTAACAAACAAAATTCCCACCCCTAATCTTATTTGGGTGAAGGAACCATCAAAAAATAGCTTCCATTGTGTACTAGGGTTAACAATCATAATTGTGTCATCTGGAAAGTCTGCTATAATGGGATGGTCTCCTTGATGAGGAGTTTTAGCAAGCTAGTTTGCAATTACTTATCCCTTGATGGCCTTGTGATCTTTATAGAAAATGTCAAATTCACTTAAAATCAAGACCCATTTTGCAACTCAACTAGCAAGGGAGGCTTTTGATAGAAAATATTTAAATGGATCTATCTTGGCAATGAGATGTGTAGTGTGATTAAGCATATAATGGTATAATTTTTGCATGCAAAAGACTACTACCAATAAGCTCGCTCAATTGTAGTGTAGTTCAACTCATAGCCAACTAATGTTTAGCTGAGATAGTATATAGCTTGCTTATTACCATTGTCATCTATTTGTGCTAAAAGGGCAGCTAAGGCAACTAAAGTGGCTGAAATGTATAGAATCAATCGTCATCCTGCAATTTGAGGGACTAGAACTAGAGGATTAGCCAAGTATACCTTAACTTGTTCAAATTCTTTTTGACATAAGAAATCCCATTGAAACTTAGTGTCTTTATAAAGAAAATATTAAAGTGGATGGACCTTATCTATCAACTAGGACACAAACTATTTGATGGACTGTAACTTTCCCTAAAAATTGTGGAGTTGTTTCAATGTGGTAGGCAGAGGCATTTCCATGATGGCTTTTACTTTGGTAGGATCTACCTCAATGCTTCTTCTTGAAACTATGTAGCCTAACAACTTACTTGATTTGACCCCAAAAATACACTTCTTTGGATTTTGGCACACTTTATATTTATCCAACCTTTCAAAAATGGTGGTGAGCACATTAATGTGGGAATCAAAAGTCTTAGACTTTCCTATAATGTCATCAACATAGTCCTCCATTATGACATGTAGAAGATCATGGAAGATTGTAGTCATTGCACATTGATAGGTGGCACTGACATTCTTCAAGCCAAAATGCATGACTTGGTAACAAAAGGTCCCCCATGGGGTGGTAAATGTCATTTTATGTTGATCTTCTTGTACAATTTTTATTTGATTATAACTAGAGAAACCATCCATTAAAGACAACATCTCATGTCTGATAGTCAAATCCATTATGATGTCTATGTTAGAAAGTGCAAAATCATCCTTAACACATGCAAGATTTAAATCTTGAAAATCTAAACAAATGTGAATGCCCTTAGATGCTTTTCCAATAGGAACAATGTTGGAAACCCACTTAGGATAATCAATAGGGTGGATAAACTTTGCCTCTAACATTTTTTGTAGTTATACTTTGAGTAAAAGTACTACCTTAGGATGCATCTTGTGCAACTTTTGTTTCATAGGGTTAATCTTTGGATCTATTGCTAAGTGATGCACAACCAAATCTGTGTCTAAACCAAGCATGTCTTTGTATGTCCATGCCAAATTTATTTTAACTTTTTGTAGGAACTCATTCATTACTTTTTCTTCTTTAGGACTTAAAGTGGTAGCAATGTAGGTGATTTTTGGATTATCTACTATGCCCAAATTAATTTGAATTGTATCTTCATTCATAATAGATGACTTTTCTAGTACTAAAGATCTAAATAGCAAGTTAACCTCTCCCTCCTCTATCACCTCTAGAAGGTTTTCACTAGATGATGCATTCTTTAGTTTATCCTTTTCTTCATCCAAAATCTCTCTGAAAGAGTTTTCACTAGAGGATGTTTCTTCTACTTTTTATTTTTATTTTCACTTTTGCAACTAAGAGAGTTGACTTGGCTACCAAAGTAGGCTTCCTCATTGTATTGGATCTCATGTTCATAATCTTGGAGATTCTTAAGGCCAAAGAGGGCCACCATTGCTTCATTAGAGTTACAGATATCAAGAGCTAGTGGCGTGTCTCAAAGGTCCCAGTCTATCATGTTAGAGTTGGTGACAAGTAGGTTGGTGGATGAAAGGTCAGATATGGTAATGGCACAAACATGGTTATCTAGGTCATCCTTAATGTATTGAAAGGGTACTTTGAAGAATTCCTCCTCTTCAATCTTAGAATCAGGTTCAACCATACAATAGTTGTCAGTAAAGGACACCTTGGGGTTAATGGAGCCCAAACCACATCCTTTAGGATAACTATTAGCCTCAAGGTGTTGCCTAATTCCATCTTCTTTAGGTCCAAGGTTGGTACCATGATATTCCATGTTTTTAATTATGGGAGGAGCCTTAACATATTTATCTTTGGGGAATTCCATAGGTTCATCTTTTCCATCAAAATATTGCCAATCTAGGATATTAGATTCCATGTGTTCATCACTAAGTGAACCCCAATGTTCAAATGTTTTCTTGTTAACATGCATAGTACCCTTATTTGTAGAAGGTGGTATTTGTGAAGGTTTTCCAAAGGAATGGGGGGAGAGTGGTAGTTGTCCAACACACAAGGCATTTTCAAACTTATACTCTCCCATTCCTAGGTCAGCAAAGGTAACCTTCTTTCCTATAGTATTGACCTTAGTATCTTCGACCTTCTCTTTTCCTTTACAAGAACTTGAATCATTATTGGATAACTCTAGCATTGTTGTGGAAGGTGATTCCATTATGGTGACAGATTTAGGTATAACCTTAGCAAACTCATTGATTGGAAAAAAAATTGTTGGTGCACCTTCCAATCTTTTACAAAAGGCAAAAGACAAAGGATTGCCTAGAATTGTGACCTCTCTTCCTTGGTGGGGAAATTTCAAGGATTGATGATATGTAGATGGTATTTCCTTGAGTGTGTGTAATCCAAGGTTGACCAAGCAAGATATTATATGGAAAATCCAAATCTAGGACATGACATTTAGTGTTTATGATAGCTGGCCCAACCTTTAGTGGTAGCATGATAACACTTTTTGATTCTCTTTCTTTTTCATCATATGATTTGATTGTTATCCTTTTATTGATATCTAGGAGGTCTTTTGGAAGCCCCAAGAAAATGATCATCTTCAATGTACACAGTTTCAAACTAGATCCATTATCTATAAGCACTCTTTTTATCTTATGTCATTATATAAGGACTTCAGTGTGGAGCAACAAAATGTGGTGTTGGTTAGGACCTTGAAAATCTTTTTCTATGAAGACAAGGTGTTTTTGTGTGGCAAGATTTCCAACCATGGTAGTGAATTTGGATGCATTAATGTTTTTAGGAACATGGGACTCTAAAAGAGAAGTCTCCAAAATCTCTTTGTGGATGGGTGAGGTGGTGAGGAGCTCTAGAATGGATATTTGTGTAGGAGTCTTCCCTAACTGGGAAAATACATCATAGCAAGAAGTGAGTCTTTGTGTGGTGGATAGCATAACAGGCACATGTGGAACTAATGAATTAGTGGGGTTGGTGGTGGTAGCTTGCAAAGTGATTATTCCCCATCGAGTGGTTGCATCACAATCAGCTACTTGTAGGAAAAGGGTATTCACATGAGCATCTACCTCTTCAATGTGACCACACATGGAGTCAAAACCACATATATCATTTGTTTCTATTTTACCACACAAGGATTCAAACCCTGATATGTGATTAGTAGAATAGTCATAGTGGAGTGCATTTGATGTGGAAGCTTGATTTACATTGTTCATATTGTTTTTTCCATTGTTATTATTGTCATTGTTGTGGTTAGGAAACGACTTTTGAAATATCTCTAGTTTAGCATTTTTAGAGGGTGGTCCCCCTTCTACCTCAATTTCTCCATCATCAACAAGATTTTGAATGAAGACCTTGAGTTTTATACACTTTTTTGTGTCATGTCCTTCGATGTGATAGTATTTGCACTATTCATTTTTCCTATACCATTTTGATTTGGGCTGATTTTCATCAAAGGGCCATGTGTTGGGAAACACCATCAAATTGTGATCCACTATTTTGGGAATTTGGCCTCCAAGGGTTCATGAAAGTTAGTGAACTTCCTATTTCAATCATAGTTATGGTTTTAATTATTGTTGTTGTGAGGAAAAAATTATGTTTGATATGAGATTACTGATTGTTTTGATTCTGATTGTCATGGTTTGAATTGTTGTGTTTTTGGTTATGATAGTTGTTATTATTGTTCCCACCTTGGAGGTTTTGCACACTTTTAACATCAGTGACACCATCATGGGTAACACCTTTTATTTTTAGACCAAAATTTGGATTTTATATTGTTGTTCGTGTCATTGTTTGAGGATGAAGAGTTATAATGTTTAATGTAACCCTTGTCTAGGAGTCCATTTTTAATGTTCTTTCCTTTCTTGACTAAGGTGGCAAAGTCTTCAGGACTAGCCATCTTCATGTGGAAAGACATTAGTGGTATCAATTTTTTGATAAATAGACCCATAAGGTGGGAATCCTCAATTTTATATCACATGTGATTAGCAAGATGCCTCCACCATTGTAGAAAGTTGGCAAATGTTTCACCATCTTGTTATTTTGTATTGTACAAATCACTTAATGAGGCATGATGTTCAATGTTGTAAGAATATTGTGCTACAAAGTTGTGAAAAGTTTTAATTGTAAATTTGGACCTTGGATAACTAATTCACCCCCTACCCCCCCCCCCCCCTTAGTTATTATAAAGAATTTCAAAAAAAACTAGTATTGAGAATGTCCATGAGGACAATCAAGCTTATGGTAGGACAATGTGATGATGTTCTAGTTAAGACTGAGAAAGCACTAGTTGAAGTATTAAAAGATCATAGTATGATGAAGATAAAGAAGAAATTAGTTGAATTACTATGAATTTTCCTATGATTCTAGGAAGCAATGATGAAGAAATTGAATATTTTATGAGCATTGTCAAGCAACTAGATTTTTACATAAGTGGAGTTCCCATAACTTTGGATCCAACCACTAGAGAGATAGAATAAAATGTAGGACAAGATAATGTGGATGATGTTAGAAATCTATTAGATATCGGTAACATTATGTCGAAGGTACTAAGCTTGGAAGAATCCATAAATGATAGAAATAGTGATGAAGAAACCAAGAAATATGAGATTAAAGAAGATGAAGAAGATCAATAACAACAACATGAACAAGAAAACACAAGGCAAGAAGATCATAATATGAGATCAGATCATAATGTGTAGATAGAGTTCAACATTCAATTAGATGAGAATGCATTCAAGGATAATATGTCATTTACTAAAAATGAAAAGGGATCTTCATTTTCTATAGTAGATGACTTTACTAGGAGAGTTTAGCATGACTCTAATGAATATTAGAGGAAAAAGAATGATATACAAGGAAATATTCAAACCATGAAAGTTGGGCAAAGGATAACTGAAAAAGGTAATAGTGTTGGAATTATTTAGAATAACTAAGAGGGGGGTGGTGAATTAGTTATCCAAGGTCTAGATGTATAAATAAATCTTTTCATAGCTTAGTGAACCAATAAAACATTCATATCCATACATGCATCTATGAGATTATACAATCACTTAAAAACTTGTACATTACTATCAAATCAACTTGCAAAAATGTAAAGCATAAAACATAACAAATTCATTAACACACTTGACACAATGATTTATGTGGAAACCCAATTTAGGAAAAACCACAAGTAACGTGCTACTTTTTTTCACTCTTCTAAAGTGATGCCCTGTGAAAGGAAAACCTTGTTAAAGGTTATAATACACACTATTATATGTAACAAAGTTAAAGGATTTCAATCACCCTATTAGGAGTGAACCTTGTTAGAGAAATTTTGTCCATTCACTTGAAATGCCACCTAGTTAAAGGATTTACAAATGACTATTAGGTAAACCTTAATCCAAAGGATTTACCCTAGACTGATACAATTGTTAGAGAGTACCAGTAGAGTTTTGATCTAATACAACTTACAACTTCTCTTGCAAATTACAGATCTCTATTCATTCATCAATTCTACTTGGCATTCATACTTTGCAGCTCTGATAGCTTGTTCACCCTTCAAGAATTTATCTCCTTAAGTCTTATTTCTTAACATGCCATTGTAGATTCTTCTCTTAGGTCACTTGATGAAGCAAAACCCTTAACTCCTTCTCTTCCTTAGGTTCTCATAGATGACAACTTTGCTTCATGACCAGACATTTCTATAAATAGGAAATTTATATATTTTGCTTCTCATTCTTGATCATCCAAATTAAGGTTTGGATGGATTAGGTAGGATACAATTTATTTACCCCATATCATGTATCTCTTCAATAAACTTCTCCTATAATCTATTTGAATTTTCCTCAAAATAGTTTACCTTAAATTTCATGCCACTAGCTCATCACCCTTATCTTCCTCCTAGTTCACAAGTTTCAAGAAAATAAACTTATTAGCTCAGATTTAGTGAATCTTTAATCTTTAAAATAATGTACTAGCTCAGCATTATCAACCTTCTAATTCTCGATACATACCACGTTGCTTGACATCCATTATAAAATCACTTGGCATTAACTAAAGTTTATTGATGCTTGACATCAACTAAACTTTACTTGATATCAATTGTCTTGCTTGGCATTCACTAAAATTTACTTTTACTCAGCTCCAACAAATTTTCTACTCAGCTTGCACTTTCTTTTATTGGCAACTACTATCCACTTAGTCAAGCTTGGTAGAAAAACTTTGTGTAACTTGTTCTTCTAAACTTTCTTATATAGCCAACATTTGTAACCTTAAGTAGATTATCAATACATTATGTCATCACTGTCTTAACTAATTCTTGTATTTTTTACATAATCATAACTCAACCTTTCCTCTAGGTACTTTTGTTACATCTTATTGATCAACAACTAAGTGATAGTAATTGAATCTTATAAGAAGTTGTCTTACCAACAAATAACAGGTTTGACATCGGTGACAAAATAATGATTGAAACACATAGTTTTCTTTCAACAATATCCCTCTTTCAATAATTTCTTTCAACAAAGATCTTTTCAATCAGATCTCAATAATCTCCCTCTTTGGCATTGATGGCAAACCAAATTGATCAACTAAGTCAATCAAATGACAAACATTTTGTTCAACCAAACTGACTAGGTTAAAATAGTAAGACAATACCAAAAAGAAAATAATTCCTTATATTGAAATCTCTCCCTCTATCAGCAACTTCCATCTTCTGATTAGGTTACAAAAATCCTTATAACTCCCTCTGAGTTCCTTCTTGTATCTCCCTCTTTCTAGGTAGATTAGAACTTCTCCCTTAGCATTTATAAGGAATATCTCCCTCTGTGATTATACATTCTAGCTTTGATCTATCTCCCTTTTTATTAGTAAACCTCTCCTTATTTTCTGGCTCTCTAATCAATATCTCCCTATATGTTCTTACTCAACTCTTGATTAGTAGAATATCTCCCTCTTTGACAATAATGCCAAATATATATCATATTTTCATCTTAAACATGTAGATCTAGGCTTTTGCAATTTCTTCAGTTTCTCCCTCTGTCACCTTGCTTGTGACTATTTTGAAGTTTTAGTCTATGATTACTTTAGGAAGCTCCTAAAGTAAGATCCTCTACATCAATGTGTAACATATGAATATCATCTTTTTTGATGTAGGGCACTTCTTCTCTTACTTAAATAGCATTTGATAGGGGTATCACCTCTAATTTACTTCTTAGGTACTCATGGGCATCCTTAGGTAATTGTTTTGTGAAGATATAAAAAATTCACTCCTTTGTGTTGTCATATTTGACCTTCACCTCTTTATCTTGAACTAATTCTCTCAAGTAATGATACTTGATCACAATGTACTTTGTCTTTGTGTGCATCAATGGATTCTTTGATATATTGATTGCACTTATAGTATCACAATAAAGTATCACTAGTTATGTGATTTCTTCCATTATTCTTTTTATTAACTACTTGATCTATATAATGTTTGTGCAATTTATAGTAGTAGCAACATATTCAACTTCAGCAGTAGATTGTGAAGTACAACTTTGTTTCTTGCTAGTCCATGTAACTAGTCTATTGCCTAAGAAAAATGCTTCTCCACTAGTGCTCTTTTTGTCATCAATGTTTCTAACCCAATCAGCATTAGTGTAGGCTCTCAATTCAAACTTTTCATTCTTCTGGTAGTATACACCAAACTCTTATGTTTCTTTCAGATATCTCATTATTCTCTTCATAGCCATTAAAAATTCTCTCTAGGATTAGCAAAGAATCTTGCAACTATCCCTACAGATAATGCAATGTTAGGTCTACTATGTATTACATATTGCAATTTTCCAATCATAGACCTATATAATGTTTGATTCACCTCAGCTGAATCATCATTCTTTGACAACTTGTGTCCTATTACCATAGGTGTACTTACTAGTTTGGAATCCTCTAATCCAAAAAAATTCAGTATCTCCTTGACTTACTTTGAATGAGTGATGTATATACCATAATTCATCTGATAGACTTGCAAACCCACAAAAAAATTTATATCTCCAAACATAGAAATTTCTAATTCTTGTTTCATCTAATTTTTATAATTATTACATAAAGCATCTTAACCTCCAAATATGATATCATCAACAAATATTTCAGATAAAAAATACCTTTGTCTTTCTCTGTCTTTATGTACAAATTGTTGTTATAATATGGCTATTGGTGCTTGTTTCAAGCCATATAGAGCTTTGTGCAATCTACATACCATGTTCTTATTGTTAATATCAACAAAACCTTCTCATTATTCTATGTAAGCTTCTTCTTCTAATATGTCATTCAGAGATGTAGATTTACATCCATCTAATAAACTATGAAACCTTTGTATGCATCATAAGCAAGTAGAGTTCTAACTTCTTTCATTCAAGCAATAGGGGCAAATGCCTCCCCATAGTCAATTCCTTCTTCTTGTGCATATCCTTTGCAAACTAATCTTGTTTTATTCCTTATGACTTCACCATTCTCATCTAGCTTATTTATAAATACCTACTTGATGCCAATTACTATCTTGTTTTCTAGTTTAGGAACTAGACTCCATGTTTTGTTCTTCTCTATTTGTTCAATCTCTTCTTCCATGGCTTTGTACTAGTCCACATCTTCTAATGCATCTTTCCCTATTTTTAGTTCTTTCATGCTTAGTAAACATGATTAACATCTCATATTTTTTATCATTGGCTTAGCATCTTTATCTCCAATGATTTGAGTAGCAGGATGATGTCTTTTGACGTATTTGGACAATCTTGGCTTAGCTCTTATTTCTTCATTTTGTCTTTTCACTTCAAAAACACTGTGTACATCTCTGTTAGGTATCTCAATATCTCTTTCATATGTACTAATCTCATAATCAAAATGTGCATTTATTTCATTTTGTAGCTAGGCATCTAAATGCAGCTAAGTTCTTGAGTGAAATTTGGCATTCATAGGATGTGACTTGATAGTTACTAAAACTTATTGTTGGTTTTCAGCTTGATTTACAACATCTTCTTCAGTAGGCATATTCAATAGGCATACCTTCATAAAAGTATACAAATGATTTGTATTCTTATGGTTCTTTCATAGGTTTAGCCTCATGTACCTTTGTATATTCATTAAAGTTCACATTTGCACTTTTTATATTTTGTTAGTGTTAGTATTCAAACACTTATAAGCTTTACTTCTTATGGAATATCCAAATAATATACCTTCTTCACTTTTTGGATCAAGCTATCCATTCCTAACATCCTTAAGAATGTAACATTTACTTCCAAATAACTTAAACTATTTTACATTGGGTGGATATCCATATCATAGTTCAAAAGGTGTTTAATGAGTACCTTTCTTGATTTTTACATGGTTCAAGGTATAGATAGCTATACTTATAGCTTTTCTCTAGTATTTTAGAGAAACATTCTTCTCCATCATGAGTGTTCTAGCATAGTCCATCATAGACATGTTTATCCTTTTTAGCAATCCCATTGTGTGGAGGGGTTCTAAGGGAAGATGTATGTCTTTTGATTTCTCTTTCATTATAGAACATCTTATATTCATTTAATATAAATTCTCCTCCTCTATCAAATCTCAAGCATTTTAGACTCTTACCTATTTCTTTTTGAGCTTTTGATAAGAACCGCTTAAACATTTGAAAAGCATCAAATTCTTGTTTCAAAAACATAACTATCATCATCCTAGAGTAATCATCAACAAATAACATTATGTACTTATCTCCCTTGTAGCTATGTACCTTAATTGGTCCACGCAAGTTAGTATGAACAAACTCTAGTATGTCTTTAGAGGTATAAGATTTACTCTTAAAACTTGACTCTGTCATTTTGCCTAACTAACATTGTTTGTACATTACATTATCAGGCTTCTTCAACTTAGGAAAACCTCTAACATTCTTCATGTTAGTGATACTAACCAAGTTATCAAAATTAACATGGCATTACCTTTGTGCCAAAGATCTACATCATCAAATTTTACAACAAGACAAGTAGCATCCTCTATATCAAGATAGAATAGATTACTTCTAGTTTGATTACCCTTTCCAATTAGTTCCCCATTTGTACCATATATCTTAGCAATCTTATTTTCAAATTCAACCTTGCATCCCAAGTTGTTCAATTATGACACACTCAACAAGTTGTAATTTAGTCCTTCAACATAGTAAGCATTGTCACATAAAATCTTATTTGTGAGTTTGATAGAACCTTTTCCTTTTATCAAACATGGTGCATCATTACCAAATCTTACACTATTTCCATCATAACAATTTAAGGTAATGAACTTACTTTTATCTCTAGACATGTGATGTGAGCATCCACTATCAATGATCCATCTATCATGTTTGTTCACACAAGTAACAAGAGCATTTGCCTCATCTTCATCAGATTTATCCTTCATTACAACATACACCACTTCATCATCATGTTCATTAGAATCATCCCTTGTTTCCTCTTCAACAATATAGCATGACTTCTTGTTTTTATCCTTGTAATCTTTGTTGTCATCTTCTCTTCTATTTTTGTACTTGTCACCACCTCTATAGTTTTTCTTCTATGTAGATCTTGTAGCAATATGAACAACCTTATTGCAATTGAAATAAATGATAGGTAACTTACCTTTGAACTTGCCTTTACCTCTATGGAATCTTCTTGCCAATAGTGCTTCTAGTTGTTCAAAATATTCCTCATTTATATCATTGTCACTAGACACATATTTTATCTTTCTCTTCTTCTTTTACTTTACCTCATCAGAGTCCTTCAATAATAGTTTAGCTTTGAAAGCAGATTCAAGAATCTCAGGTTTGTAATTATCAAAGTTAGATAGCTCAAAAGCAATGAGTCTACCTGCCAAACCTTCAAGGGTTAGATCATTTCCTAGAATACATCTTAGTTCTTGAAATGTAGATAATCTAATAACATAAACAGGCAATAGTGTTCTCAAGACTTTACTTAGCATGATATCATCATCTATCTAACTAGTAGCTCCTTTTATTGCACTAACAACTTCTTTTATCCTAGAAACATATTGAGAAATACTCTCACCTTCTTCCATTCTCATATCATCAAACTTACCTCTGAGACTTTCAGATTTGGCTCTTTGAACATTTTTGTCTCCTCCATAGATGGTGGCTAGGACATCCCACATTTTTTTACACTATCAAGACCTTTGACATCATCAAATTTAGCATAGCTAAGGGTAGAGGCAATCTCCAACATCACCTAATTGTGTTCTTTCTTTTTCTTCATATCTTCAATAGTTAGGGCTCTAATTGGATCAACATGTTCCATAGAAATGGTAGATTGTGCATGATCTCCAAGTCTTCCATGTGTAACATCATCAAACTTTTCCATCTAGGAAATTTATCTCTATTGAGCTTGGGTACTTTCTCTTTTAGACATCTTGATCTTTGTGCTTCTAGTACCTTAAAACTAGTCATCTTAAGCAGATGGCTCTAATACCAATTGTTGGAATTCTATAGAATAGCTAGGGGGGGAGGGTGAATCAGTTATCCAAGGTTCAGATGTATAAATAAAACTTTTCACATTTTAGTGAACCCATAAACATTCATATCCATGCATGCATCCATAATATTATACAATCACTTCAAAACTCGTAGGTTATTATCAAATCAACTTACAAGAATGTAAAGCATAAAACATAAAAAAATTCATCAACACACTTGACATAATGATTTATATGGAAATCCATTTTGGGAAAAACTAGTAGTAACATGCTACTCTTTTTTACTCTTATGAAGTGATGCCTTGTGAAAGGTCAACCCTATTAAAGTTTACAATACACATGGTTAAATGTCACCTAGATAAAGGATTTCAATCATCCTATTAGGAGTGAGCCTTGGTAGAGGACTTTTGGCCATTCACTTGGAATGCCAACCAATTAAAGGATTTGCGAATGATTTTTAGGTCAATCTTAAACCAAAGGATTTACCCTAGACTGATACAATTGTTAGAGAGCGATAGTAGATCTTTGATATGATACAACTTACAACTTTTCTTAAAAATTATAGATATATGTTTAGTCCTCAATTTTTTTTAGCTTTTATACTTTATAGCTCTAATATATTGTTCACCCTTCAAGCATTTATCTCCTTAAGCGTTCTTGCTTAACATGCAATTGCAAACTCTTCTCTTAGGTCACTTGATGAAGAAAAACCCTTAACTCCTTCTCTTCCTTATGTTCTCACATATGACAACTTTTCTTCATGACTAGACATTCCTATAAATAAGAAATTTAAGTATTTTGCCACTCATTCTCCATCATCCAAATTAAGGTTTGGATGGATTAGGTAGGATACAATATATCTACCCCATATCTTGTATCTCTTCTAGAAACTTCTCCTAGAATCTATTTGAATTCACCTCAAAATGATTTACCTTAAATTATATGCCACAGCTCATCATCCTTAACTTTCTCCTAGTTCAAAAGTTTCAAGAAAATAAAATTGTTGACTAAGATTTAGAAAATCTTTGATTTTTAAAATAATGCAGTAGCTTAGCATTATCAACCTTCTGATGCTCGACACATACTACATTTCTTAGCATCTATTATAAAATCACTTGGCATCAACTAAAGTTTACTGATGCTCAGCATCAACTAAACTTTACTCGGCATGAACTATCTTGCTCGACATTCACTAGAATTTTCTTTTACTCAACTCCAACTAATTTTATGCTTGACTTGCACTAGTTTTTCTTGACACCTACTATTCAATCGATCAAGCTTGGTACAAAAAATTTGTGTAACTTATTCTTCTAAACTTTCTTAGTGTAGCCAACATTTGTAACCTTAAGTAGATTATCAATACATCATGTCATCACTGTCTTAACTAATTCTTGTACTTCATTACATAATCATAACTCAACCTTTCCTCTAGGTGATTTTGTTACATCTTATTGATCAAATCCTCTCCATCAATCAACTAAGTGATAGCACTTGAATCTTATATGTAGTTGTCTTACCAACAAATAGAAGGTTTGACATTAGTGACAAAACAATGATTGAAACACATAGTTTGCTTTCAACAATCTCCCTCTTTTAATAATCTCTTTCAACAATGATGTTTTCAATAAAATCTCAAAAAAAAGTATACCTATAACCTCTAGACCACTACCTACAATTCAAATATTATTTACAAGTAGCAACATAGAAAAAGATATCAAGGAGTTAGTTATTGATGACTTAGATGAGAAAATATTTATGGAAATATTTGCATCTGCATTTTCTAAAGCACAAGAATAGATTGAGAAGAACTTGCTAAGGAATCAATGGATATTGGAGTAAGAAATAGATAGACTTCTTAAGACTTTGAAGACATTTTGAAACTAGAAGGATCTAAGTTGGCATAAAACTTAGAGAAATTAGTTGAAGAGTTTGATGATAACTTTACCACACTTGAAGAATCAACAACATTGAAATCTCAACATGAATTTGAAGAAATTTTGATTCATAAGATATATGGAAACATGAGAAATTATTTACATGTCATTGATGCATATATTAAATATTTTAGAAGATGCATATCAGAATAAAAGAAGATGTATATTGTATGCACAAGAGCACATCATTTTGCTAGAAATCACATAAAATGTATAAGAGAGAATGAGGCCAAATCAGAATAGATGGAAGGAGAGATAAAATAGAATAATCTTAGTACCATTAAAGTGGATAAGGTAGTGACAAAAGAAATTAAAACTCCATAACGGAGTGAGTCAGGAGAAAATTTCTAGCAATATTTAACCTATTTAGAAATGATTTGACTCTTAAGATTGATATGCTACAAAAGAAATTGAGTACTTTATTAGATGCAAATAAATCTTATGAAAATTTCATTCCAATAGGCTTGAATGATGCAAAAAAAATGCATATGGGATATGTATAGTAATTCATATGGTATAATCTATGAAGAACACATGGGATGTAGAAAGTCAAAATCTAAGGGGAAATTTCTTAGATTGCATTGGAATTTTCCATAGAAGAGTAGTTTGGGAATAAAATTTGTCATTGATGTCAAAGGTGGAATTAAGGAAGTGAATTATGAAATATTTTGGGGGTAAAGGCAATGAAAACATAATAAAACACATAATGTTAAATGAGCATCAATTATATACTAATGGGGAGTATAAGTATAATATGATATTTTGATTAAAGGTAGAGTATAGAAGTATATAATGAAGAAGTGTGTAAGTAATATATTTATAGATGATCAACATATTTTTATTGGCCAAATTTTGAGAAAAAATGAACTTTTGAACATCTGTATACTTTGCCAATTTTTTGCAATATTGCCATCAATTGCAAAGGGGGAGATTATTGGCAAGTTAGCTGAGGTAAGTTGATAGATACTATCACTAATATAAAAATTATGTATAGGTAAGGACTCCTATGATATTTACTAACTTTTGGTATATATGGCCATGAAGAAAATTTTCTAAGTATCGATCAGGAAAGAAATGTACAGGAAGACTGCTTGTTTTAGCAAGCTTCACCAGAAGTGGGTATATAGCTAAAATTTTGGGATATGATAATATAGATATTCTAGATGATATTATAAAGCCACAAAACTTAATTTTATACCTAGAAATGGTTTTGTAAGGAAATGCTACAAATAATTTACTATCATGAAAATATAGCACATGGCATGTAAAATGATTAGTTTGGTCAAGGAATTATTTTGACTTGTTAAATAAAGAACTTGACAAAGTAGGGAAGACATCCTAGATGTTAACCTTCAACTAGTAGAAAATAATATTTGATTTTGGTAATGTGTTGAAAAAGTGCAAGGCCGACTAGATAAAGAAAATAGTATAAAGGAAGACCATTTATGTTTAACTAAGATATCAATGCTTATGTTATGAAAAGATTATGATATGCACACTTTATTGAAGTTAGATGATATTTTTATGGTCAAAGAATATATGGGGTTTATATGCATGGTTAGAGTTGGAAGCATTTAATGGGAAGCAAAATACTAAGAGGGGGGAGGTGAATTACAATCTTAAACTTTTGCTTGCTAAACCGAATTGCTAATTTCACACCTAATTTATCTCATGTCTTAAATCTAACATCAAAACTATAATGCTAAATAATAAATTAAAATATTACATCCATATAATATTCAACACATAACACAAATGATCTGGTTACCCAAAAATACTTCAATGTGAAGGCAAATTTGGGGTGTGGATGAAACCCACAAATCTTCATTGTTGTAACAATAGAGTTAACCTGTTAGGTCATAATGTGTGATCATAATATATGATCCACCCTATGAGGGGTCTTCTCTATTAAAAGCTTTAAGATTGTTAAATCTTACCCTATTAAAGGATTTTACACTTACAATCAAGTAAGGAATATGTTAGGAGATTTACATAGATTTGTTAGGATCACTCAGTTAAGAGATTTACCCCAACTCAAGCCTATTACAAACTAATCTAGTACATAAGCCTTGGTTTTCTCTATAAGCAAATTTTGGATCTCCTTCATACAGTGTCTCAATTTGATCTCTTAATAAAATATCTTTGGTATGTCCCTCACTACTTGGATTTATCTATCTAATATCCTTTCATACTTAGCCTTTCTTTCTCTATTATATCCTTGTTCACTCCTTCACTTGTGTATTCATCCATTCATTTATACATACACTTCTTCTTCACTTATTTTATTCTCTTCACTACTAGTTCTAGGGTTAGGACCCTCTTAAAATTTAGATAATCTCTAAAATTTCTAGATCATAATCAATAGTTCATAATTCATCTCTTTTTCCATTTCCCTTCTAATTTTTTGATTGGTTGATCTTCTTTCCTCGAGATCATTACCTCCTATAAAGATGTGTAAAATCCATCATATCTATTTCTAAAATCATTAAATGTATATAGAACTTAGCCAAAAATGGTTTACATAGATGTTTGTGTGATTACAAACTCATATGAAAAAATTGGTTTGCTCAACATCTAAATGTTTTGATGCTCAGTCATTACTAACATTTGTGTTGGTACTCAACTTCTACATTCTTGATCTTTTCTATTTACTTGGCCAAAAATATCTTCCAATTTACTCAGTCTCAACTAGAGTAGTCGGCAATCTCTGACTTTCTTGACATGAATTAGAAAATAAAAAAGTCATCAGCCTTTACTAAATAACTCTTCTAGTAAATTAATAAGTGTTTGGACACTAATAGGTGACTTACACATAGGGATCAACAATCTCCCCCTTTGAAATTAGTGTCAAAAACACTTTTTCATGAATAATCAATCCATACAATAATACTCCCCCTGACACTATAATTTGGATCTACGATTTTGATTTACAATAACATCCCCTTGTGATATTTCTTTGCCTCTTATATCCTATTTGTTTATGAACTTGATATTTTCCTTTTTGAATTTGAGTAATTTCCCATTTCTTTTATCACTTATGGATTGGGGTTTACTAAGGCTATCTTATATTTTTTAAAAATTAATTTGTGGCTTGTGAAAACTTCTACAAATCCTTTACTTTCTCCAAAACTTGAATTTTAATTTCTAGCTTGGCAACTAGATCAATTAGGCTTTAAATATTCGAGAAATGCTTATCTTTCTTCAAGATATTTTGTGTTACAGACATTTCCTTCTAAATAATCTCCAAATGTTGTAGCTATTGAAATTTTTAAGAATAACTAAGAGGGTAGGTGAATCAATATCCAAGCTCTAGATGTACAAATAAAACTTTTCATAGCTTAGTGAACCCATATTCATGCATGCATCCATTAGATCATACAATGACTAAAACTTTGTAGGTTACTATCAAATCATCTTTGTAGAAATGTAAAAATGAAACACAACATATTCAATAACACATTTGACACAATGATTTTATGTAGAAACCTAATTTGGGAAAAACCACTAGTAACATGCTACTCATTCTCACTCTTTTGAAGTGATGCCTTGGGAAAGGCCGACCCTATTAAAGGTTACAATACACACTATTAAATATGGTTTGGTTAGAGGATTGCATTCACCCTATTAGGCGTGGGAATTGTTAGAGGACTTTTGATCATTCACTTGGAATGTCACTCAGTAAAAGGATTTACAAATGACTATTAGGTCAACCTTAATCCAAAGGATTTACCCTAGATTGGTACAATGATTAGAAAGTAACGATAAGGCTTGAATTGATAAAAAATTACAACTCACTTGTAGATTACAGATCTCTATTCAATCCTTCATTCTTCTTGACCTTCACACACTTCAGCTCTAATAGCTTGTCCACCCTTCAATAATTCATACTTTTAAGCCTTCTTGCTCTACTTGCCAATAGCAATCTCTTTCATTTGGTCTCTGAATGAAGCAATACCTTAGACCTCTTATCTAACTTAGGTTCTTGAATATTGACCAACCTTGCTTCTGACCAACCATATCTATAAATAGAAAATTAAGATATTTTTTCATTCATCCTCTATCATCCATTTTATGGTTAGGTAGGATTAGGTAGGATTCAATGAATCTACCCATCTTTTCATTTTAGGCCCTTCTAAAAAATTCTCCTTTAGTCCTCTTTGAATTTAACTCAAAAATGTATACCATGAATTTTATGTCATCAACTCACCACAATTATCCCCCACATGCTTCACAAAATTCAAGAAAATAAAATATTTGACTTAAATTTGTCAAACTTATGATTGCACATGAATACTAGCACTTAGCATCAATATGTTGTAACTCAACTTCCCTACTATTCTTCCACTTGTCTTCAACTAGATCACTCAGAAAACACTAAAGTTTACTAGTGCTTGATATCAACTAAACTTTACTCATCTTACACTGTATCACTCAGCACACACTAAATTTTGGCCATGCTTAGCTACAACTAATTTTCTACTTGTCTTACACTAACTTTTATTAGTACCTACTATCCACTTAGTCAAGCTTGGTAGACTCAATTCTTCTTACTTGTTCATCTAGACTTTGTCTATGTATCCATCCTTTACAACCTTAAGTTCATAATCAATGCACTATATCATCACTATCTTAACTAATCTTTGTACTCCTCTTTCATACTATAACTCAATCTTTTCTCTAGGTTCTTTTGTCATCTCATTTAATCAAATCCTCTTCATCAATCAAAAAATAATAGTACTCAAATAAAATAAGCAATTGGCTTACTAGCAAGTAGCAGGTTTGACATCAATGACAAAACAATGATTGAAATACATTCTCATACTTGAATCAATCTATTTTCAACAATCTCCCTCTTTGGAGTTTATGGAAAACTAGTACCAACAACAATACCAAAAAGAAAATAATTCATTGTATTGAAATATTTCCCTCTATCAGCAGCTTTCATCTTCTATATAGGTTACAAATTTTTTGTTCAAATAAATAGACAATCAACTCATCCTTATGACTCCCTCTTGATCACTTCCTCTTTCTAATATATAGATATTTGTCTCTACCTATTCTATTCTTGTATCTCCCTCGGCACTATCTCCCTCTGAGTAGATATTCCATGTTTCTTCCTTTCTTCCTTCCTTCTTCCTTTTTATTCCTCCCTTTTCTTCTTCTATATTTCTCCCTCTTTGAAAAAAATTCCAAAGGCTTGTCATCTTAATATGAAGATATGAACATTTTCATTTTCTCCCTTGGTCACCTAGCTTGTGACTAATTTGGAGCTCTAGCTCTTTGATTGCTTTGGGAAGCCCTTAAAGCAAGATCCATTTCATCAATGTGTAACATATGTCAATCATTTAAATTGATGTAGGGTACTTTTGATGCTTCTTAAATAGTCTTGGATAGGGTTATCACCCCTAGTTTACCTCTTAGCTACTCATGAGCATCCTTCGATAATTCTTTTGTGAAGATATCGACTATTTCCTCTTTTGTATTCACATATTCCATCTTTGCCTCTTTGTCTTGAACTAAATCTATCAACTAACACTACTTGATTGCAATGTACTTAGTATTTTTATGCATCAAAGGATTCTTTGATATATTTATAGCACTTATATTATAACAATAAAGTATCATAGGTTCAATGATTTCCTCCTTCATAACTTTGAGTATTTGTTTTATCCATACAATGTTTGTACAATTTATTATAGTAGCAACATATTTAGCTTTAGTAGTAGATTGAGATATGCAATTTTGTTCTTGCTAGTCCATGTAACCAGTCTTTTTCCTAGGAAAATGATCCTACACTGGTGCTCTTTCTTTTATCAATATTTCTAGCCTATTCAGCATCAGTGTAGGCTCTCAACTCAAACTTCTCATTTTTCTTGTACTATATACCATAGTCTTCTATTCCTTTTAGATATCTCATTATTCTTGTAACAGCTATCAAATGATTCTCCCTAGGATTAGTAGATAATCTTGCAACTATCCCAACAGATAATGCAATATCAAGTCTTTTATGCACTATATATTGAAATTTTTTAATCATAGACCTATATAGTGTGTGATTCACCTTAGCTAAATCATCATTCTTTGAAAAAAAAATTCTTGTCACCATATGTGTGCTTATTGGCTTGGAATCTTCCAATCCAAAAGCTTTCAGTATCTCCTTTACATATTTTGACTAAGTGATGTATATACCATATTTCATCTAATGTGTTTGCAAACCCACAAAGAACTTGATCTCTCCAAACATAGACATCTCAAATTATTTCTTCATTTCATTTGCAAAAGCTTTACTTAAATTATCTTGACCTCCAAATACGATATCATCAACAAAAATTTTAGATAGTAAAATACCTTTTCCCCTTGTTTGTCTTGAAGTACATATTTCTATTAATATGTCTAGAAATATTTCATAATGCATCTGTCACCATGTATTATTTAGAAAAAATAGCATTACAATACAACCATGGAAGCCTTCAAAATTCATAGCCAACACTAACCAATTCATGTGAACAAGCATGAATCTACACATTACATGCCATGCTTCCAACCTTTACAAATGCTTCATTGACTAACCTGTCAAGCCTTGTCTCGTTCGGCTCTTTCCTTTTGCCCTTTTTGTTTCTACAACTACCCTTGTGATTTCTTATATAGTAGCAAGTCCCACAAAACCACTAAGTGGTATTACATAGACCCATGTGATATCTAACCCATTGAACCCACATTTAATATTAGTCATTTAATTCTTTTCCCTAATATTAAATAATTACATGGAATATTATCACAATGTTAGAATACAACTCATCAATTATATCCCATGGGAATATTTACATGTTGCACATCAATCTAGGTGCAACATTATATAATAAAATAATATAATATAGTATAACAATACTATTCAATGTGTTCAACACCCATTATCTCAAAAATCTCCCACTTGTTGTATACATTGCAAAGGTTCAATTTGTAGCCACATAAATGAACAAGGGAACAATCCCTCCTAGGACATCTACCATAATGGATCAAAGTACAGTATGTGCTCCATCCTAGTACCCACAACAAAATTAAAGTATCTAGTATCTCAAACATGAATGATCTCACCTCCTATTATGTCAATGCCACTAAACATACATTAAAGCCATCCAAAAAGAAATTCACCCAACTTGTTACATTAGAAGATCATAAAATCTTGTACCAACTAAAATTTCAAGCACAAACACCTAATCCAAAGGTAATCACATGTATTTGTAGTTATAAAAATACCCATAGCTGAAATAGCACACATAGCAAGTGTCAAACTCATCCAACTATCTATACCTCTAAAGGAATACCAAGTGAATCTCACAGCATCAACATATCCAATCTGTAACTTGCAATCACAAGCCTCAAAAGAAATACCTACCACATACATACCAAGAAGCTCCCATTTCAAAAGATAATATCAAATCTATAACCAATCTACTCACAACATCTCAAAGAAGTCAATCCATGTAGTCTCAAGCACATCCACAACACATAAAATAACATCTTGCAAGAACAACTCTCATAACAAGTCTCCAACACTCTCCTGATTTCTCCACAAAAAACAAAGGAAAGTGATAAAATAATAACCATGTCATCCTCCACATGACATACATGAGCAAAAACTAGTGATCACAATCTCTAACGTATCTCAAATCTAATGTAAGAAAAAATGAACATCTAGGAAAATAACCAACACCAAAGAGAAACCATGAAAATCATAACCTATATCATGTCCTTCTACACACACCTCTAGATGTAAACTATTCAAGTATTATCTCCTCCATAAAACCCTAACCAAGAAGCCTCAACAAAACCCAAACCATAACTTATAACTAATCATGGATGTGAGCCTTTCACAAGAAGATCAAACTCATAAACCATTCCTAATCCAAGGAATATTCCCAATACAATACCATCTCCCAAACTCAACCAGCATAACAACATATGCAAATGGAGATAACCAATGCTAAACCATCTCTCGAATGAAATCTTCAAAACTAACTCATGTATCATAGCTCAAGATCCATATCCATGAAAAATAAGAATAAACATAATAGTTTGTCGACCCTTCCATTCTCGTCATAAATTACATTTATACTTTTCTATCATTCCTTGGTTCTAGTAGTGCAATATTCACACAATAGAAAGAAAATATAAATAAAACATGTAAATATCTAATTTGCAACATGGTATTGAGCCATCACATTTTCTTCTACAAGGATCCTAATCTCATCATATCTCTGAGAACACTAGAAACTATTTATTTTCATGTGGCTTCATAACCCCTTTGAAATTCTTTGTTTCCTTTGTATTCTTCTATTGGAGCTAGATCCATATAATTCATATTGTAATGGTCACAACAAGTTTGAATCTTGGCCATCAATCTCAAATTAATGATCATGATTAAAACATAACAATCCTTCTTATTTTCACTTATCACTTCTTTCCAAATGTCATTCATATGATACTCTTAACCCATGTGATGATGCAATGATTGGCCCTAACTACTTCACATCCTTAACTCAACATTATCATTAACCACTTATGAACATGCAAATACATAATTTTGTTCCTTCATAGCTTTAACCACAAATTACTCTTAACTTGTAGTGATGGTGCGATGGCTTAAAAATTTGAATGTCATAGTTATTTTTTGTAGCTTCGCCACTTAAATTTACTTAGCTAGATTACTGCAAATAATTCTATAAGCACCTTACACTTAACCGCACAAATCACCTTTTGCAACTTCACAAACCAAATTTGAAAATAAAATTTAACATCTATAACACTACAATGATTGTTTTAATGTTTAACTATTACCATTTTAGCTAGCTCGCAACTTAAAATGTCTTCAATACCATTTAGCCTATGATGTTGTGATCAATACTTTCACTCTATTGCAACACTAACCTTAGGTCAACTTTAACCTCTTACAACGATGTGATCATTAGCTTTTATTGTTTCATTGCATTACCTCCAAGTCAACTTTCATTGTTTGTGATCATGAAATAACTATTTGACTTAACTGCCAGTATCTCTCACACTCACATAACTTAGAAGCTGGAGTTTATCTGATCACCTGTGATGCTATGGCCATTGGATTTGACTATTACTTTATTCTCTTTGCAAAATTGTAACTTAAGTTTCTTGAAGCCAAAACAAAGTCATGATCATGCATTCTAATCTTGATTTGACAGTTCCAAATCCATTCCTAAGGGAAATTTACTTTTCAACCCATGACATGGATGTTTAGATGCATTTTCCACCATTGATCTAATTTCCACCTTTTCTCTTTCAACCTTTGACTAGATCATTCACTATTAAAATATAGACCAATATGAATCTTCATCTCCAACATGATTTAGAATATAGAACAATGGATAAAAAAAGATTATAGATCTCTTCCCATTAGGGAAAGATTGACTTTACCCAAACTCTAACCACCTGGCCACTTGAATAATCACATGCTCACATAATCTTTTACCTTTTTTTCTTGATGAGTAGCTGAGAAGAAGATATTTGTAGAGGTAACCTAGAATCAAACTCAAGACATTGACACATTAACTACAACATAGAGAAAAAAGGGAATGGAACTAAGAACTAGGAAATAGTTGACTATGTTTGGGGATCTAAGCAAGATAATGCTTAAAAGAATCTTAGCAATCTCTAATTCTACAAATTAGTTGACAACTTGGCAACAAAAATAACAAACTAATCTAGGAAAGCATCAACAACTAACTAAGAAAGGAAGCAACTAAACTTAAATCAAATTGCATGAAAGAAAAACCTACCTAACTAGCTACTATGCAGGGGTTGCCTGCTTCAATTTTGCATTTGATACAACTTCAAATCTTGCCCATTATAAGAATATGGCAGGGATTCTCCAGTTGGATATGCCAACTTGAGCAAGTTATTCTAGTTCACTTGCATGATACTTGGAATGCATTACTCTTGGTTCATGTCTCTTATCCCATAGTAGGACCAAATCACCTTTCATGAATTTCCTTGGTCTTCCTCTTTTGTCAAATAAATTCTTGACTCTTCCTTGGTGTTCAATGAGTTTATCTACCATTTCTTCTCTTTCCTCTTGCAACTTGGTGAAATACAAAATTCTCAAGTCTCCAATATAAATACTTCTAAAATCCAAGAGAAATCAGCATCACCACTATCTCTAAGTATCCATGAGCACTTGTAACCAATCCATGCCAACTCCAAATGCAACATAGCAATATCATGAAGTATCCAGCTTATGATCAATGTACTCAATACCAAGAAACTAAACCAAAATCATTGTCAAAGTCCCAACCATGGCTTGAGAAACATAAACATGACAACATGATCTAACCATCTCAACCAAAGAGATAACATGTTTCATATGAACATACTATAACATCTCAAAACTCTAAACATGTATCAAGAGTAGACCAAGGCATAAAAATGAAACCATACTAACACCAAGGATAACATGTCAAATGAAAGTATAAACCACACCTTTACCAAGAAACCCATTAGTCCTCAAGATGCAACCATCTCCATGCATCATGAAGAAAAACCATCTCCATGAACCATGAAGATAACTAAGAACCCCATGAGTCCTCAAGATCTAACCATCTTCACACACCATAAAGATAACTAAGTGCACCATGCAAATGTTAAAGATGCTTTTGTAGCAAAAGGATCTAAGACAAACCGCCAACATCTACAAACCCTCAATAAATATATCAATGCCAAAAAGAGACTCTCACTTAACTGTGGTACCTAGTCACCCATGACATCATAAAATCCATCTCCTACATGAAGATCCTCTAGGTCTATATTCACACAACCAGTTTTAGTACCAAGTGAAACCAAGATCTCCAAACCCAAGAAGATACAAACCAAACCAAGAACTAATCATGAACTATCACATCATCAATGTCACAAGCTCCTACTACACCATGTATCCAAGATATCCATGACATGATGGTGAAAAAACTATCATCTGACCATGAGAATCAATTAAGGCATCAAACCATCTGTCATGCCCAAAATTTTAGGTCAAGAACATGACTTTATTTTTTTAATAAGCTTGAGGATTCCCATAGCAACATATGCATGTTGAAATAAGGTTATCAATAGTAAAGTGTTAAGAATATATCTCCTTAGGGTCTTTGAGTAACAACTATGTCCAAGAGGATGATACAAATTAATAACTAAGAAAAGGTGGTCCCTCAAATGGGTTGTTTAATTCTAATAGGTGACAATGTCAGATGACCCAATTCATTTGATACTTGGTATCATAGAATTTTCCCAAGGCTAGCACTTATTAGGGTTTATTAGAGATCAAGTTGTGACATATAAGTTAGGTGATTATCTTCAAAAAAGTACATTTGCTTACAAGGTCAAATTTTGGAATCATTGATAAAGAGAGTTTCAATTAAATTTAACAACCTAACCTTTAGGATATACTTTTCTCTTTCAAGTATCATGTAAGAATTTAATTGGAAGTATGTTTACAATTACATTGTTTCAAGTGGGAGTAAGCTTGTGTTCATATTTTATCTTGAACTCTTTATTACAACTTTCTATTAATCCACTTATCCTTTAATTCTTAATAACTACTATCTAATTTAATTTGATATAACATTTACTAATAAGTCTATTGATTTTATTTACTAACCATTACCGCTTACTACTTATCCTACATATTAAGTAACAATCCTTTTTAAACACTAACTAAATTATTTATAAGATATACTAGATTAGACCTATTAATCATTGACTACGTATTAACATTATGTACCATCTAATCCTAATACCTTACATTTCCTACATCACTATGTACATCTAAATATATTCAATGTTCAAATCCTTGATTTATAACTAACAAAATCGACTTTAAAATAACCATTTTATTTCAATTCCAACCAAATTACTACTTTATCAATACTCTAATATTACTTATTAATTAGTCTTCATTACATAACTATCAACTAATTCATTTTCAATTACTTTTATGTTATTACCCTCTTACTAACTTTACAATACATGCTTGCTTACTAAAACTTACTTCACTAAATCCCAACCATCTAAACTTGCTACTAGTGAACTCTAAATGATCCCAAATATAAATTTATTCATTAACCACTAAGTAAAAATCATACCCAAACCCCTTTATCCATCAACAAACCTACTAAGTCCCTCTTTAACCTTCAAGTGCCCCAACCATCATCCTAGGTGTGCATGAATGAGGTGGCTCTGTTACCTTTTCATGTGGCACCTCATCTCTCCCCTTTGGTAGATGTACACCTTAACCAAGCTAGAGCTAGTACACAACCCACTTGGAAGTGCATCCAAAAATAGAAACCACCTCCTCTCTAACATGTAGAATCACTTTAATAGTGCTCATTTAAGGGCTAAGCCTATTTCCATACCACCTAACCATACTCCATGTATCTCGAAGCGCTAAGTGCTCTCCAAGCATACCTAGTTCCTTGAGAAACCCACAGTATTCTCTCCATCCAAGGCATATGATAGAGGCTTGTGTTTGGCTATTGAGTGGCTTGTTCACATGTTTTTTTCTGCACCTAGGGAGAAGGGATGGGGGAAGGGAATTTAGTTGATTCCTTCAAACAAATCACAAGGCCCATCTAATTACTTCATTTGCTTACCTTTCCTTGGGGTGTTTGACCCATTGGCTATGATATGACATTTATTTTTATTTTTATTATATATTATTAAGACTTTCTTCCCTCCATTTGGTACATTGGAAGAAGGTGATGAATGGATAAATAGGAATAAGAATGTTATTATATATATATATATATATATATATATATATATATATATATATATATATATATATATATATATATATATATATATTCTCTATGATTATTTTATTGGCCTGTAATTAGGAGGAAATTTAATTGCCTCTCCCATACAAAATCTATAGAGTAAAATTGCAAGTACAAGCATGCCTCACTATGGTTTTAATGCATTCTTTCTCTCTTCTCATTTTAGGAGACTATGAATATGGGTTTGATGATGGCTTGTCAATTCCTTTTAATTTAAAATTTGATATTATTCTTTTGCATCCATATAATCTAAAGGATTATTAATATTTACCACCTCATAATTTAATACAATGATACATTTGTACAAGATCAAAGATATGTTTCCAAATGATGCATAACCTCATATAAGGAATTTCTTATTAACTGGAAACATAGTGAAATTTTTATCATGCATACATGTGAAGATTGTAACATAGGAACTTTTATTTCCATTGCATCAAAATAATGAATCAATTGAGTTTAAATTGAATAACTAATACAATGTTTCTCTCACATAAGAAATCTATAAAGTTTAACTATTGATTGATACATAAATCTGCCTGAGGAGAAGTAACTCAATTACATACGTTCAACATAAACTTAACAATAATGGATATTCCTTTACAAATGAACTATTTCCTTCCTTTTTAAATAGCTATGAATATGATATCATCCTTTCCTACAATATCATTTATCTTCATAACATCCAATCTTAGATTACACATTCACATTAATAAACAATAGGGTGTAAATCCTTCTTACAATACATAAAACCACAATGGATATTTTTCCATCACAATACATTATAAAAAGACATGGAAAGGATTAATTCCTTCAACTACATGATACATCAACACAAAACTTGATTCTCCAAAAATACCAAGGGGAAAACCATAACTTCTTCATGGATCCCATTCTCACAAACCTACAAAATAAAACATAAAACCAAGAACCATGGAGGCTCACCTCCCATCCTAGGCTTATACAAAGCCAACCACTGAGCTAGGGAAACAAGGTTCAAATAGGATGCACTCAAAAATTTCACAATGAGAGCAAACACACTATCAAAATAAATTTACAATCCCTCAAAGGTTTAATACAATGATTCACCTTTGGAATCATGATATAGTGGGTGAAGGTGGGCTCTCCAAATAGGAGAATACCATATCCATATACATATATACATTTGCAATTGCATAATGCCTCTTCCAAGCTATCAAAATATATCGTCCTTATCCCATCAATATACTTATACCTCCCATAATAAATACAAGGCATATGGCTTCATTGGGGTCCATACTCAATGAACAACAAAACCCTCTCCAAGAGGAGAATTTATCAACTTCATTGTTGATCCCAACTAACCCCTTTACCCAAGGGTGAGTAAATCCTTCACACCCATTAACATTCATACAAAAAAAACAAAGAAAAACTTCAAGATAAATACATCACAATAGTACACATAACAATCCACTCAACACCACACACATAACATGTTCCACCACTATATGAACAAGAACTCAACACCATTTAGCAAGTTCAATGAAGCCCATGGCAAGGATATCAACCTTGGTCCAACCTAAAGGCAATGATAGTTCATGAAGAGCTCCCTTCTCCTTAGTCTTTCTCCTTCCAAAACCCTAGTTGTATCTAAACTTAGAGAGTGGGTGAACACCCCACTAGTTTGTCCAAGTCCTCTAAAAAGACTCTCCCGCTATCTTCTTTTGGCAAAAATATCAAGCCACTATCTCTTAAAACCTTGTCCCTACCAAATTTTCTATTTTGACCAAGTGAAAAGATGGGGATGAACTCATGGGACAACTCAATTTTCGAATTGGTGGAAGAGTGCATTGGTTAAGGGTCCCCCTAGGCTAGCTGAGCAATAAAATGGTCAAATTTAGGCCCTTGACATGTTATGCTAACATATGGATAGCTTATTTTCACAAAAATAGCACTTTGGGACCACCTATTGATCCTTTGAAATCCTTTTCAATTTTTAATTCAAATTTCCCTTAATGGTGACCCATCCTATCCTTTCTACAAGTGGGTTTTTTTAATCTTATGAAAGGTAATTAGTTTAAGGTTAATTATAACCATGACCCAAAACCCTAGGTGAAATGTAATTAACACACAAACAATTACAAGTGTCAAGTGATGCATTTAAACACATTACACAACACCATGACATGTCCCTAATGTATTTATGAGATTAAATTTACCACACATGAAAACTTACATTGACAAAATAAATACATCACACTGAGGCTTTTGAATCTTCCACAGATTTTCCTTGGCTAAATTGTGTCCACATAAGTTTGGACCTTGTTTCCTCAATTAATTTCCATGGTTTAATTTCCTACACACTAAACTTTAATACTAGTAGCCCAATGAAAAATCATATAAAATGCATGTATATAGGTGCATGACAATTTTCATATTAAATAATTCACATTATCATATTCAATTGTCATAATCAACTTTTATTTTCTAATCATTTTCATATAAATCATGTATAACATTAAAATATTAGAATCTAAATATCAACATTAATATCGTATCACATTATGTAATGGCCCGCCAAGGGATCCAAAGAATTAACCTAGAATTTCACTAAGTTTAGTAGCATTTTTTTTTCTTTTCATGAAAGTAAATACCACGTAAAACTTATGCACAATAACGGAAGCAATAATAATGTCCATCTGAAATTAAACATAACATACATAACAAATTACATTCTTAAGGATCCCTTAACATTGGATTACATCTAAATACATGAATCCATCTAATACAACATCCACATGAAATAATAATGATAAGTCCAATGTTTATACATTACATTTCAAATACTCAATCATCCACTGTACATGTCATAGGATATGACAAGCTCAAAAGAATATACATACTTAGAATAAGGTACATCTTCCTATTCTAATCCATGATACATCAAAGTAAAGATAATCACATGATATACATGATACATCATCATAGAAGACATATACATCCATCATAAAGATCAAACATAATAAACTAAGTGCACGGTTCCTCCCAACTATTAATAGCATCATTAGACCATCATGGATCCTAGCCATCCCTCCGTGCGTAACATTCCAAATCACCAAAGAGATCATCGGTATTAACATAGTAGGAATGCCACTCCTAACATATACAGCATCATATGTAGAAAGTAATCTAACATGCACATAATAGCATAAGATAACATCATCTAACATATGCTAATCATCAATGAAAAGGATACATAACCACCATCATGAAGGACGCATCAGCCACGATGTCTCAATGAATCTCAAATGATAAGAGTGGAAAATACACTACCACTCGACCGCGTGGTACCAAAGTGGTCCACTCCCACTGTGCTGAGGAGATAATCTCAAGTCCCAAACAGGCTATCAAAATCACATAGCATAAATCTCTATAAGTCCAAGAATCCTAAAATTATACTAACTCAAAGGTTCCAAACAAAAAATCTAACATCTAATCCCAGAGGCACACAATGACATGTAGGAACCTACTATGCAAGCAAGAAAGTGTCATCACAATTATCACGTACAAGTTACCCTGGCAGTTAACTAAACTCCACGGGTCCATACTAATTTCATGCGGCCACTAGTATCCTCTCATACTGACGAGGTATACTACGGATTGCAAGGTCGCAACTATGCATCTCACTACTCCCATCCTAGCTTGTACAAGCACTCAAGGCATGGGCGAGAACAAAACTCTTATCTTTTGAGGTTCATTTAGTTAGTATTAGGTGTGAATGTTATCACTTATTAATCCAACTTACAATGAGTTACCCTGGCAGCCTCTTAGGGCCCTGGCCCCCATTGCAAGCCACTTCCCATCACTACATGTAGATATCCTACCCTAATGCTCATGGAACCATAAATCTCAAAATAACAAAATATAATCCATAATAAAATCATCAAATATGCATAAAAGCATCAAATCTCCATGAGCAAACATCCATAGAAAATCATGATCACAACAGCTCTCTATTGGCAACTGACGTGTCATTGATAATCAAAGTATCCAATGGTTCTCAATAACCAAAATATATCTCAATCAAACTGATTGAAGACTCCAAAAATGGTTGAGTCAAACATGTCACATCATGACATCATCAAGAATAAATCCACATTTTAGTCCCATCATGGTGACTAGAAAATAATCAAGGATAACTAATCGATGACCAAAATAATGGTTAAGTCAAGTGTCTCACACATAAGAATCTCAACTATAACAATCAGTAATCACATCCAATACATAGAGCATTCCATCACATAACCATGGTTGGGTTTATAAAGATCAAGATTAAAACATCATCATGACATCACAATCACATAACTTCCAAGCCTCTGGTAGACGTCCTATAACTGGTCAACACTAGTCAACCCAAAACCCAAAACAAATAGCATAAAGAATACACAATGCAAACACATGTTTTGGTTTTGCTAAATTTACAACTTGAATTTAAATGTAGAGATCTCAGTTTATGTTTCCAAGTTTGGAGAATGAATGAAGGAACATTTTGTACAATTTTCCTAACTCATATATTATTTTGGATGGATAAAGGTTTTCCTTTATAAGTCTAAAACCCTATTTTCCAATTATAATATTTTGTTGAAATCATTCCCCATCAAACTACCAACTAATTTCATATATATATATATATATATATATATATATATATATATGTTTTTATAATTTAAAAAAAATATTAATTAAACCTTAATATTATAAAATAATTCCTCATCATAAAAGATGAACCCTTAATTCTTTTATCAAATAATAATAATTCAAATTTATTAATAACATATTTACATATTACATATATACATATATTTATTTATTTATATTTAAATATATATATATACATAAATATATAAATATATAAATAATTATTATCGCATTTTATAAAATTGAATTAATAATTTTGATTTATATCATATAACATATGAAAATTTAATAACAATAAAAGTCGAATTTCATAGCTTACGTTCTTTCCTTTTAACAAAACAAAGCCAAATCATAAATGCCATCGTATCAACGACTATCACCGAAGTGACATCCGCCGCGGGTACCCTGCTTATGCAGGTACCCTACAATTGTTGCCTTGATGGCACTATCGCAGGTACGCTGCGTAGTAGGTACCCAGTGATCCATTCAAAGGCACGGGTACTTGGGGGTGCAATTCCGGCCCCACCCAATATGTAAATTTTTTTTAATTATTTTTTTTCTATAAACGTTTAAAAATGTTTTCCCTTCGACGCAAATTCAAAATTTTTAATAAAGTTTATTACTGCGATTTGACAATCAACTTTTCCAATTATATATATATATATATATATATATATATATATATATATATATATACACACACATATGTATGTATATATATATATACACATATATACATATGTATGTATGTATATATATAAATGTATATATGTATATATATATATGTGTGTTTATATATATGCAAAATTTATATAGTATATATTTATATGCGAAAATGCAAATCTGAATTATATATTTTTTTTTCACAAAGAATATATATATAATTTTATGAGCTTTCTATAAATATTTACTTTCTAAATTTTCTCAATAATTTTCTAATGAATTTGGCTAAAATTCAACCCTAGCCCCATATTCTTTTTAGATCCATGCATATAAAAATTCTCAAATAAATTAATCTACCCATATTGAGAATGCACAATAAATTATGAAATTCTTTAGAAGACATATGGAAGACACGAAGAAGATAGGGAATGCATGATGCAGAAATAGCATAAGTAAAATCACAAGAATCTACCCAGATTCTGATGCTAATTCGCTCTTCCTCAGAAACCCACAGAGCAAGCTCCTCCCTTCTTCAGAGTTCTCGAGTCCTCCAATGCTCCAATTTGCACTCCAACCGCTATGTCTAAGCCTCTATGAATGCCTGAATATAAAAAGCTTTTAGGAAACATCTAGAATGCTTCAACAAATAGCTGGAAGGTGTCACCAACTAAGCATGGGTCTTTTCCAACCTTCAAGATGAGCCATAGCATTGTAGACACCATGTGCTTAATTGATGCACTAACCCCCGTGTTGTTGACACTTGAGAAATAGAAAAGTGCGTTAACTCTCATGCAAGCTTATAACTCCAATTCACTTTTATATAATTTCTATTTAAATATTTAGAACTTCTATTTTAATCTTTATAACTTTCATTTTAATTTTTATAACTTTTGTTTTAATTTTTATAACTTTTATTATTATTTATTTGTTACTTTATTATTATTTTATAATTATTATTAATTTTAATTTCTAATTTTCTTTTATTTAATTCTTTTTCCTCAATTAATTCTCATTTAATTAATTATAATCAAAATATCAAATAACATGATATTTTATATTAATTTTCTCAAATAATTAATTTATTAATTAAATCTATTTATTAAGACTTAATTAATAGAAAATTTACCATAGACCTCCAAGAATAAAATATGAAAACCCATCATAGAGCAAATCACTCAAAATCAGTCTAAAGGGTTAAAAATCATGAATCATGTCATCCGACACATTCGGTGGGTAAAATATCTAGATACTTGTCCTACCTCACTAGGACAATTGGCTTAAAGGTTTGAGATTTGGACTTGAAAATTTATCTCCCTTCTCTTATCATTGAGATAGTATAATAGGGTACGCTCATCCTGGCAATTCAGGGAAGTCGATGCCCGGTATCTGCAACCTGCAAAAAAACTATGCATGCACATACAATATATAATGCTAAGCTAAAAAAACAATGGCAAGAAGTGGTACATCATGTAGATCCTGACTAAGCAGGTGACTACGACTCCCTTCCTTAATCACATTAGAAACGCCATACAATAAGAAAACACACACACCATACACATGCAAGTATGGGGTAAGTATCCATAATAAAACACATGAGATAATAACAATCAACTAATCATCAACCATAGCTGAAAACAATATAATGATCATCATGTATGCATGAAATATAAAGTCTAAATGATCTCATCACATAACCACTGAATCCATAACACAATGTCTAATAGTGTCAAAACAATACCACTAATCCATCAACATAAAACTAGTCCATCATAGTCTGATAATAATAGCAATAATATGTCCAGAAAAGATGTGAACGAGGGTAGGAACTACACATTATCCAATTAATATTTTGAGCCACATCATAATATATTTGCTATCATAATGGTCAACTATTGAATCTATAATTGTTAAATCAGCTAACATGAAAATTAGTTCTGAATACATATCTTAGGAGAGAATCACCAAAAAGTAAACATCATAACTATCATCCTTTGATTCAAGTAAGTACAGTGTGACTACTAACAATATCCCATTATCATTATGAGATAATAAATCACAAGGTGTACCAATTTATTCAGGTAGTCAAAATGTTTGCATAGTCATATCACATACTTTCAAAACCATTCATAAAATAAATCCATTACATTTTATTGGACCATAAAATATGTCCTTATGAATATCAACATATCCTCTTAATACTACTTGCACATTAATTAACTTATTACCATACATCATATTGAGTTCTACCATGTAAACCCTTATCCAATTTTGATAGTAATTTTCATCTATGACTATAAGTAATATTTACAAGGGTGGGTGTTGATTCATCTTTCCATAGTAACCATCTAACTCAATTGTCCTAATAGGCCATAAAAAATCAATTGACATGGTTCCTAAGTTATGAAATCTTGAGCCTTTATTCCATAGGGTCTCAACTCATCAACCTAATGCAAATTTAAATTATAGGGTACTTAGCACAACAATAACTTTTATATACATATGTATGTATGTATATATATCTATATATATATATATATATATATATATATATATATATATATATATATATATATATATATATATATATATATATATAGATATATATAGATATATATATATATATATATATATGTATATATACATATAGATATATAAATATATATATGTATATATACATATATATCTATATACACATATATATAATAGATATATATGTATATATACATATATATATATTTATATACATATATATGTATATATATATGTATATATAAATATGTGTATAAATATATGTGTATATATATACATATATACATATATATATATATATACATATATATATATATATATATACATATATATATATATATATATATACATATATATATATATATATATATATATATATATCAATCTCAATAAGATCTCATGTTCATTTTTTACAAGGAAAATGACAATCATGACATACTTAGATCCCAAATCCTTCTTACCATCATTCTATCATAGGGTGTATGATAATAATATATAATTCATATTCTATACACAAGAGGCAAAAACATGACATCTCATCTCCTTACTCTTCCTAGATCTATTCATATTCATGTTATTAAGATTTGTAATAGGGTACTAGGGAAGGGGCTTGATCTAAGACAAACCTCCAACATCTACAAACACTCAATAAATATATTAATGCCAAAAAAAAACTCTCACTCAACCTTGGTACTGAGTCATTCATGGCATCATAAAGTCCATCTCTTACATGAAGATCCTCCAAGTCTATACTCACACAACCAATGTCAGTACCAAGTGAAACCAAGATCTCCAAACCCAAGAAGATATAAACCAAACTAGTAACTAATCCTACACTATCACCTCATCATTGACACAAGCTCCTACTAAACCATGTATCCATGAAATCCATGACATCATAATGAAAAAACCATCCTCTAACTAGGAGAATCAACTAAGTCACCAAACCATCAAATAACTCAGAGTGCACATCATGAGCTCCTCAAAAGAAACCAAATAATCTTGATCCTCAACCAAGAAGATATACCGCCATAACCAAATCAGGAATCCAAGCTAGTGAACATCAAATATGTACTTGTATATAAAATCATGTCATGCCAAAATCTATGACACCATGATCACATCCATGAACTGGGCATCTAACTCTCAAAGTGTCCAACCTATCAACATAACATAGTCAATCACAATCCTCTATGGTGACTATACTTGGTAACAACATCTCATCCCTTCTACATGGAAAAAAATTAGAAAATTATGTGACTTAGGGCTTAAACAACCCAAATCCAAGCTACCAATCTGAACATGCATCAATAATAAAATATCAATGGGCAAAGACAACCCATAACTAGGCTATAAATGCAACCTATAAGTATAGACCACTTAAAATGCTACACAACTTGTAGACCCAATAAGTCATCATGTATATTCAAATCAAATATTGATAATTATATCATCATGAGACCAATATGAAATATGAATTGAGTATACAATGACATCAAATCTTAAATCTCCAAGCATACAATGCCATAAACTCACAATGCTACCATAGTCAATATATACCATAAATTGTTTAGATTAATATATAATCAAATAAATCATACCAAACCTACACTATAATGCCCTGTCAAGGGATCCTAAAGAAATTGCCTAAAGTTTTACTAAGTTTGCCAAACATCTTCTTTTTAATAAGAAGAATAACATACACATCAAACATAAAGTAGTGGAAGCAACAATATACAATCATCTATAAGCATACATAACAGGTTACATTCCTTGAGAATCCCATGATGTTGAATCACATTTAAATTTAATTAATACTAAGTCCATCAAATACCACATCCATATGAAAGAATAATTAAAAATTCCCACGTCCATTTAAATAATATACATTTGTTTTGAATGTGACTTGGCAATAAAATTCAAAATGCTCAATCATCCACTATACATGTCACAGGGTATGAAAGGCTTAAAGAATATACATTTGTAAAAATAGAATTACATCATCCTCCTTGGACTGATGATGCAAAGTGCAACACAATAAATGAAAGAATCCACCATAAAATATATATCCATCTATCATAAAAGATATAAGCATCCATCATAAGATATAACCATCCATCATAATGATACAAAGATAGAATAAAAAGGAAACGTAGACAAGGAAACTCTAGCCACAGTAGCAACAGACGAATCTCAATGGTAAGAGTAAAAAACACTACCACCCAACCATGTGGAACCTAAATGGCCCACTCCCACTATGCTAAGGAGATAGTCTTAAGTCCCAAACAAGATAACAAACCAAATATCAAAAGTATTCTCTAAGTCAGGGAAATCCTAAAAGTATTCTAACTCAAGGGTTCCAAGATAAATCCACATCTATACCCAGAGGCACACAAGACACGTAGAAAACCTATTATGTAAGTGAGCAAGTTTCATCACATGAATCATGCTAGAGTTACCCTAGCAGTCTCTCAGGTCCTCGGCTCCCTAGTGATCCCTATGTAGCCACTGGTATCCTCTTGTATTGACAAGGCATACTACGGATACAAGGTCACAACCAAGCATTCTCTCTACTCTCATCCTATTCTGTACTAGCACTCGAGGCATGGGAAAGAACATACAAAGACTCTTATTAGATTCATTTTAATCTCAATTAGTGTAGTGTTTTCACTTATTAAACAACTTAAAATGGGTTACCCTAGCAGCCACTTAGGGCCCTAGCCCCCATTGCAAGCCACTTCTTGACATTACATATAGATAACCTACCCTAGGCTCATAAAAATATAAATCAAAGAATCATATAAAATCACCTTAGTCCTATACAAGTGACTAGAAAGCATCAAAAATAATTCACAATAACACATCAGTTTTCTATGAGCAACTTGAAAGAATCCCCAAAAATACTAATCGAAGACTCAAAATGGTATGTATTCACCTTTACTTGATGCAAGAACACTAAAAAGCAATAATAATAAATAAATAACAACTCATCATAGAGCATACCAACACATTACCATGGTTGGGTTTAAAATATCGAGATCAAACATCATAACATCACAATCACATAACTTCCAAACCTCTAGTGGACATCCTAAACTAGTCAACACTCTAGCCCACCCAAAACCCAAAGTATAGACACAAACCAATAGTAGAGTGGTCTCATAGTCTAGTTTGATTTGAAACATGTATTTGAGTTAATAGTAAGGTTTCAATTTTTGTTCAATGTAAGTTTTCAAGTATATAAGATTCTCAATTTACCCTACAAATTAACCCATTCATATATTTAAATAATACACATAATTACCCTTATTTGATTAGAAGTAAATGTTCTAAATACTTTAAAAGTAATTATTTATTAAATTATTAAAATAACGACTATTGATTTTCTAATAAAATAATTACCCTTTTATTAAAATTCAAGTCACTAATAATAATAAAATATATGAATTTAAAACCTCATTAAATAATTTTTATTATTAATTAAACTAAATTTAATTTAATTAATTAATAATTATTAATAATTATATATATGAATTATAATTATTAAATAATTAATAACTTAATAGTTTTATTAAATAATAATTTTTTTATTTTTTTAAAATTATACATGATGAGACCAAAATTTGCTTTTATTTTATGATAGTTTTAAGATACTTTGTTGATATTCTGTTTTATCTTTATCAAAACATTTGTGGACCTATGTTTACCGAACCTATGATAAACCTATGGGGTAGAAACTATGCCATCTTTTGCTAATATTATATATAGTATGCAGTATTTCATATAGTTATCAAAATGTGTATTCTTATATTTGAATTTAATTTGATAAATGTTTATTTGAAAATGTGTCTTTGTACTGAAACTAACTTGTTAATAAAGACTAAAAATGATTGGAGGAATTCAAAAGTTAAGTGCCAACAGCATTCAAGGAGAAGAGAATGCTAAGGAGTAGCCACGACAGATGAAAGTTGCAATGGTTCCAAAAGACACAACAGTAAAAAAAGAGAAGCTATGAAGACTTATTACCTTCTTTGTATTTATTTTTTGGTGAGTGGATGTTCAGACTTTATTATTCCAACCTTTAGCTGTTATTCTCTCTTCCTGCCTTTAGTTGTTATCCTCCTATTTTCTCTCTTGCGGATTTAAAGCTAGGTCATTTATTTTTCTGTTATGGAATAAATGTTGATTTCCTATATATACAGGAATCAACCCAAGTGTATTAAACAGGAATCAACCCAAGTGTATTAAGTTTTTGAACCAGTTAGAAGAAATAGTTTAAAAGAATAGACTATTAACTTTTGCACTTGTGTTTTTACAGTCCTGTGTTATGTAATGAATTTCTAAAAAAAATGAAATAGTCTTTGGCTTCTATCTTGTGTTAGTAGTTTAGTGAAGCCGACCAAGGGGGCCCACTTGGAAGGTGGATTAGATTATGATAGAATAGATTTATTTTCAAGCATTCGTAGTATTTTAAGTAGAAGTTTGAGTTCCTTCCTATAGCATCATACTTTGTGAATGTTCCTACAACATATGTGAGAATAGTTTTAGTGGATGAGCCAAGTTGGAATATTTATTATATTTTTATTGTATTTCCAATATTCATAGAGTTAAGTATGTTAGTTCCCTACATCAATAGTGTCAATTCTTTTCCTTGCATTTTTACTTTCCTACAACATAATCTTAGTGACTCATTAAGAGACCTAGTCCACATACTATGCCAACCATTTCAAGTATATGTTTGTGGGTTGATAATATTAAATGCACCTCATAGTGGGAGAAATAGTCCTTAGTTTGAATATATTATTCCTAATCAAGGCCTAGTGCATGACTATGATACACCTATTGTGAGGCGGGACATTTTTGGTGCCATTACCAGTGATGGTGTCAAGCTAGGAGCATTTTTGAGTCATAGTTCCTAGATAATTTTTTTAAAAATCTCTAGTTTGAAGTTTCTTCCACCAGTGTGAAAAGTTTAATTGCATGCATCGAAGAGGAAGATGACGAGATGAATATGGAAAATTTCTTCCATGAGGATCTATTAATTTGAACAAAGAAGTTGAAGAAGAAGAAGTTGAGTTACCTTTTGAAGATGCAAGTCTTGCTTTTCCCATAGTATCATCATCAAGAGCTGAACCAATAGATATATCTAGTCTTCAAATTTTCACTAAAGTATTGGCCAATTTTCTTAATAACACTACTTTGAATCCACCAGTTGTTAATCATCAAGTGCTTAACATCCCTTTTTAGTAGCAACCTCAAAATCTAGTACCTCCAGTCATGGCACAACCTACTTTTCCATTTCCACTTCCAAGTCTTGTAACCAATGCCAATCTCAAGAGCATACCTCCCGCTGCTCTTCCAAAGTTCTATGGCCTTACAACCAAAGACCCTGATACTTTCTTATTTGATTTTGAAATACTTTGTCATAGTTTTGACTACAACACTATTTCCTATAAGCTTAAGTTGTTTCTAGAAACATTGAAAGAATTAGCTCTATGATGGTTCATGGGTTTAGAAGCCAATGCAGTAGGAACTTGGGATGAAATGCAAGGTCTTTTTTTGGATAAACATAAAGAATATTGCAAAGCATTTGGTTCAAGAGGGGATGATACCTATAGGATATCATAGAAGGAGGAAGAAACAATGGAAGATTGTGTTTCACTTTTCTCATGTACACTACAAAAGAACCCTTAGCATATGTTATCTGAAGATTCACAAAAGTTGGTTTTTCTGAGAGGTTTGAATTATGACTATTTAGAAGCATTGGACTTGATGGTTGGCGGTGACATATATCAAGCTTCCTAGGATGATCTCAAGAAGATCTATTAGAACTATTGAAGGTCAACCATGAAAAAAAGCCAAGGACCTCATTCTATAGTCACCAAAGGAATCACTCAAGGCATTTCAAAGCTTGAGATATCTAACCTATTATTAGATTTCAAACAAGATATCATCAACAATGTTGCTACATAGTTGGACATGACAACTGCAAAGAAAAAGCAAGTGGAAATTGAGTTACAACTAGCTAAATATTGCCCTCATTACCAAAAGAAAAAGAAGGATTGCTAATGTAAACTAGTCACAAGCATGGAGAACTAGCATCTTTCAACCAAATATGTAAAGATAGATGGAGATGATGAGAAAGTATTCTTTGTTGCTCAATGCCGACCATGGGCCCAATGTCAAGGTATGACTTAGGACCCCTTGCAAAGTTAAAATTCATATGGTAATCAATGGAAAAATTGTAATTTCCAAGGTCCTCCACAAAATCAATCCAATTGGAACAATGCTGGGAAAAATAACCCACAACAATCCTAATGGCCTCAGAATTCCCAACCACCCTGGCCTAATCAACAAAGTAACCAATGGCCATAGAACCAATAGAAAAACTGGCAAAACCAACAAAACCAATGGAAACCACCCCAAGAGAATTGGAAGTCTACGAACCAATGGAAGGTATCTCAACAATGGCCTAACCAAAATACTGGTGCTCCACAATTAGCTCGTCCAGTTCAACAACCTACTCTAATGCCACCACCTACAAATCTTGGACTCAAAAGCAAACATAGTTACCTGCACAACCTTATCCAAATGTGAATAGCCAACAACCATAGCAACCTATGTATAGTGTTGATACTTAGTAGTATCCTACTTATGCTTTGGGTGTTGCAGATATACATCTGAGATCTAGTATGACTTTACCAGCACCTAAACCATCTCTTATAACTAAAATACTAGACTCTCCTACAGCACCAAAACCTTCAGTTGCTGAACTTGTTGACTCACCTAATGTCACCATGTCAATACCAGCTCAACCAGTAGTAAAACCTCCTTTTCCAGAAAGACTGATACAAAAGAAACTTGAACAAACTAAGGAATAGCCTTTTGACATCGTTGATCATTTGAAAAATATGCATGTCCAAATACCACTATTTCAAGCTATTAAGGACATTCTAGTCTATGGAAAAGCTATTATGGAAGCCTACTTGAAGAAAATTGGAAGGAAGAAGAAGGACCCCATCACAGTCCATGTTGTGGGACAATTGGCTAACATCATGCTAGGGAATGTGATTACACCAAAATACTTTGATCTAGGAACTCCAGTAGTGAATGTTAGTACAAATGGTCAGTTTGTTAGAAATGCTTTAATAGATCTCAAATTTTTTATAAATGTAATGACCAAGGGTACTATGAAGAAGTTGAAAATAGAAGGATTAAGGCCTACACCAAACATTTTATAGCTTGCAGATAGTTCCACTATCACCCCTGATGGGATGATAGAAAACATAGTTGTAACCTTAGATTCTCTAGAGTATCCTGCAGACTTCATGATTTTGTCCCCTAAAGTTAATCTATATAGTTATCTTGTCATCTTAGGTAGACCATGGTTAGCCACAACTAATGCAAATATAAGTTGTAGATCAATGAATATGACCATATCAAATGGCCAAGCAACAAAGCAATTTGATTTATATCCTCTAGCTCAACCATTACAAGATTTAATTACATCTATTTTGCTAGATTTAGGAGATGAAGAAGAAGAGTTGAATTCTATAGTACAACTCATGGTGTTGCATAGACAATCTTTTGTAAAATTGCAAGAGGTACATTTAGTACTTCAGAGTATCCTCACTAACACTTGTGTGGTAGAAAAAGATGTATCTGAAAGTTCTATGTTAGAATTGATCACATATGAGGAATGTGATAAGAATTGTACTTTATTCAAAGAACCTGAAATTCTTTGTTCACTCCTACCTTGTTAATTAGAAGCAATTCCAATCTCTAAAGCTATTATGATAGACTCCACTACTATTGTTGAATTGACTAAAGGTCATAAACTTCATGTTAATCCCAAATTAACACCCACACAGATGGAATAGTTAAAAGGATTGCTTCAAAGGAATGAGAAGGCTTTTGCATGGGACTATGGTGATATGAAAGGGTTGAGTCCTACACTGTGTACTCATAGGATATACATTAGTGAAGGTTGTCTACCACTTTGTCAACCCCAGAGAAGGATAAATCCAAGCCTTAGAGAAATAGTTAAAACTGAATTGCAAAAATTTCTTGATGTTGGTTTCATTTATCCTATATCTGATAGTAAATGGGTATCACCTCCGGTCATAGTGCCTAAGAAAGGAGGAAAATGGAGAATCTATATAGATTACAAAGAATTGAACAAGGATACTAAAAAGGATCACTTTCCTTTACCATTCATAGACCAAGTTTTGGACACACTAGCTGGTAAGAAGTATTTCTCTTTTCTAGATGGGTATAATGGTTATAACCAAATCAGTATTGCTCTTGACGATCAAGATAAAACCACATTTACATGTACATGGGCTACTTTTTCATATTCTATTTTACCATTTGGTCTATGCAATGCTCCTGCAACATTTCAACAAGCAGTTATTAGTATCTTTGCTGATATATCACATGATTTTATGGAAATCTACATGGACGAATTCACAACATTTGGAGTCACTTTTGAAGAAGCAATGGTGAATCTTGAAAAGGTTTTGGTAAGATGTCAAGAACATAATTTGGCACTTAATAATGAAAAGTGTTTTCTACTCATGCAGGAGGGCATGGTACTTGGTTATTTCATATTTGTTGTAGGAATACAAGTGGACCCAGCTAAGATAGAGGTAATTCAAACATTGCCCATACCTACAAAATAAAAAGATGTAAGATCCTTTCTAGGTCATGTTGGATATTATAGATGTTTTGTAAAATATTTCAACAAAACATTAGTCCTTTATATAATTTACTCACAAAAGAAGCTGAATTTAGTTGGACATCTGAATGTGATGAAGCCTTCCTGCAACTTAAGAAACTTTTGACCATAGCCCCCAGTTTTACAAGGCCCTGATTGGAATTTACCTTTTCATATATATATAAATGCCTCGAATTATGCCATAGGTGTAGTCCTAGCATAGAAATCCCAAAATCTTGAAAATGTCATCTATTACATTAGGAAGAGCCTTCATGGACCAGAGCTAAACTACACTGTGACTAAAAAAGAATTGCTAGCAGTAGTTTATGCCCTGAACAAATTTTGGCATTACACAACTAGCTATTCCATATTTGTTCATATTGATCATGTAGCAATTAAATATATCATATACAAACTTGCTATAATAGGTAGATTAGCAAGATGGTTACTATTATTGCAAGAATTTGACATAACCATAGTTGATAAACCTAGAAAAGCCAATGTTGTAGCTCATTACTTATCAAGAATCCATCATGATGATACTGACACTACTTTGGTAGATGATGCATTTTTGGATGAGCATTTGTTTCATATTGTTGTTCAAACTCCATGGTATGTAGACATTGCTAACTACATTGCAACCACTAAAATACTAGCATAGTTTTCTTACAAGGAAAGGAAGTTTCTTGTAGAGAAAAGTTTCTAGTTCTTTTGGATCGATATTCTCGTGTTCTACATTGGACCTAATCAGGTTATGAGAAGATGTGTGAGGGAAGATGAGACATATGACATTCTACATGCATTTCATAATGAACTATGCAGAGGATACATTGTGGCAAAAAGAACAGCTTTCAAAATCTTGACAACTAGTTATTATTGGCCTACACTTCATAAGGATGTAGTCAACTATACAAGAAAGTGTGAACAATGTCAAAGAATGGGTTAGCCAACCAAAACAGATGAAATTCCTCTTAATCCTTACATGGCATTAACACCATTTGACAAATGGGGAATGGACTTCATTGGTCCAATTGATCCTTCATCTAATAGGAAGTCCTATATTCTAGTGTGCACTGGCTACCTGACAAAATGGGTTGAAGTTAAGACTTTGAAGCATGCCCATGATGAAAAATTTGTTGAATTCCTAAGATTTTTACTTGCTATGGTGTACCAAAAGAGTTAGTCACTGATCAAGGTGCAAAATTTACCTCTAATCTGATCTTAAAATTGATAAAATAGTATAACATTAGGCACTAGAAATCTAGTCCTTATAATCCACAAGCTAATGGACAAGCAGAGGTTACAAACTAGAAGTTGGAAAATATTCTTAAAAAAATAGTTCATTTGCACCGTCGAGATTGGACCAGTAGATTACAAGAAGCTATTTGGGCTTACAGAACAACATGAAAGACTACTACAGGATTCACACCATTTGAGCTCCTGTATGGAAAGGTGGCAATGCTCCCAATTGAATTTGAACATAAAACTCTAAGAACAACCTTGGAATTAGATATTGAACTTCTTGTAGCACAAAGAGAATGTCTTCTACATCTTAACTCTTTGGATGAGATGCGCAAATCTGCTTTGGAACATACTAAACTGGTCAAAAACAAAGGAAACAATGGCATGATTCTCATATTATCAGTAAACAATTTCAAGTTTCTAATTGGACATTATTATATGATTCTTGATTCAAGGATATGCTAAGGAAGCTGCAAACAAGATGACTAGGACCATATGCAATTAGTCATGTCTTTGAGAATGGAGTTGTTCAACTAACTACAATTGATCAGGTACCTTTCAAATTGTTAGTCAATGGTCACCAACTCAAGTTATACAAATGACCACAAACAAAAGTGGATTTCCTACAGAAAATCCAATATTTGGATTCAAATATGACTCAAGTAACTCTTCCTATAGCCGAAGGTGTCAACCTTTCGACTGTTGCTCTTTAACATTAATTTTTTTGTGCATGCTCATAATAACGACTTTATGTTTGCATAAAGTTTATTTTTTTCTATTCATATTTTCTTTCCACCTCATCTCTTTACCTTCCAGCCATTCACCTCATCTCATTTCTTTATCTTCCATCCACCCACTTTCCATGTCATCAAATTTTCCATGTTTTCAATTAAATTCTACAAAATGTTGATGGATGTTGCCACTGATATTATTTCCACCACCTTTTGGTATGTGCAACAATTAGATTGACAGGTATAACATTTTCAAATTATATTTCATTTATAGTTTATAGATTCCATTAATTATATTTAATACTACATAATCTATATAATGGCGGCGTTATGCCAGTCCCTTACTTGTACTGGGTCTAACAAGTGAGGACACTTGTCTAAATTTAGCAAGGGGCAGGGAAGGTCATAATATCCAAAGGCATGTCTATTTATCCATGATGATTTTCTAAATCTTCAAATTACCTTTCATTAATGAAAATTTATTTCCATAAGTACGCAAAGTGAGGTGTTGTACTCCCTATTTTTGAATATTTTTTGTGTCAAGTTGTGATGTGACCTATGTTTTAAAAAAAAATCATCATTCAAACCCTATTTCTAGATGATTCTTACACAAATTTATGATTTACCTTCATTCAAAGCTTAATTATTGTGCATAATAATTTTTTATGACAATTAATTGCTTCCTAAAATAAAGAAGTGTGATGAGTCTGAAGAATAATGCAGTAGTTTGAAGCTTGAATTCAAAAAGGGAGAAAATAGAGTAAACAAAGGAAGTGTTAAGGAAATGGGTGGGCGGTTGCAAAGGAGAGAGCTAGTAGAGCACACTATGTTGCTCTCAGACATAGAAGTCGTGAGAAGGTTTAATACATGCAGATGGCTAGGGTATTTTCTAAGTTTAACTGCATATGATGAAGAGGCGGCTACAGAATTTACAAGGACATTCAATGCGGGTGAAGCTTCTATTTGGGTCTTAACAATAGTTGCAATAGAGGAGCACATCATTAAGGTAACTAGGTTACCTACAGTTGGAGAACACTACTATAACATGCATAATGCTAGGTCAGTAAGAGCCCAATTTACCAGTCCATCTAACCCTCAATTGGATGTCACAAAACAAGGTTGCAAGAGAATGTCACTGCCACCACCATACAATGAATTAGCCATGCACATAATTAGGTATTTTACATGTAAAGGTAGATTTTCATACCTGCATGCACATCATTTCAACCTACTTAGTTGTGTAAAGCATAATCTTGCTGTGAATATTCCAAATTTCTTGTATAATATGATTTGCATTAGTGTGGAGGAGACTCAAAAAGGAAAAGAGAATTCTATTACTCATCATGCTTTAATTAAGTTGTTAATAAAGAGGTTACTTAGGGATGTATCCCCTTTAATGTGGGATGAATTTGTGCAACTTAAAACTTTGCAACCCCAAGCTGGCCCTAGTGAACAACCTAGTGAGGAAAATGTAGCTCCCACTAGTGAGCCTACCAAACAAAACATTCAAGAGCCTGAAACTAAAAAGACTCAAGGAAATGAACAAGAAACTACCCTTGTTCAAGAAAATGTTCCTCCACCTATACAAGAAATTCCTAAACAAAGCTAAGAGGAAACAAAAATTGCTAGAAGAAATTTCTATTCAGTATGAACCAAGCCCTACAATTGTAAAATAAAAGAGAACAAAGAAGGGTCCTACAGAAACTGCTCCTACAATAGAAACACCCAAGGGGAAAAGTAGGCAAAAGGTTTTAATACAAGAAGAAACCCCTATAAGGAGAAGCCCTAGAATGAGAGGGAAAGTTTCTAAGGATCCTATTCTATCTAAGACATCCACTAGGGAATCCCCTATGCAAATTGTTTCTGATCATTGTCCTCCTCATCCTAAGATTACAAGAACTCCTAATAATCTTACTGAAGAATGTGGGGAAGAAATTAAAGAGAATCTAGATGATACCCCAGTAGACTTACTAGGCACTTCTAGCTGTAGGGATGAGACAGTTCTCGAGTATGTTGATCCAAACACTACCTTAGTCACACTAGATCAACATGGATCATTGGTTTAGAAAAACATCTATAGAAGGAACAAAGAAAGAGGAAAAGAGATCATGAAGAAGACAATAGTGGTATCACACTGCAGAAACTCCTCTTTCAATTATATGGATAGTATTTTTTTATTGAGGCATTGTGGAAAGAAGAAAAGAAAAAGATGAATAAGATTATAGTATCTCAAAATGAGGAAATTGGAGAATTAAAGGAACAACTAGAAAGCCAAAAATAGCACATTAACCATGCTCTTAAGCTAGCTAACCAGGCCCTTGCTTGTAGGCCACCACCTAGAGTTTATGCTCTCTACTTGAAAGAGCAATTCCTTTTGTTTCAATTAATGTTAACCCTCACGAATACGAATGTAGAGTTTAAATCAGCATAGGAATTTTATGGATTGTATCAGACTCTGCGACCATTGCAGCAGAACTTATTGTGTGAATTATATGTTCATATTTTTGTTATTTCTTCGAAGACTGAATGGAATCCCTTTCTTTACATAGGAGATGTAAAACTAAAAGCCCTCATGTTATGGATGTCCAATGAAGTGAATTATGATAGGAAGTTGAATAACTATAGGGATGAGGAAAGAACAAAACCTTTACCTTTAAGAGCATAAAATAGTAAGCTAGATGAAATGCTCAGGGATTGGTTCACATTGACCTATGGAAAGAACAATCTAGAAGTGAGGGAGAAGATCTTTGCTACCAAAACTAAGGTTAATGTTAAATATGAAAATTTTCCCTACTTTGCATTTTAGAGAGCCATGACCAATGCTAGGAGTAGGTGGTCCAGATTACCTAAATCTTTTAAAAAGTCAGAACCACATAACCCTATTAACTTGAAAGTAGCACTTCATAGAGTTCTAAAATATTTAGAATTAGGGAAGTAGCCTAGACCAGAGTTGTGGTGTCCCATAACAATGCAACCTCCAATGTTCCTGTGGCTCTTGTATGACATTAATGTTGATAGACTTGACAAGTTGCAGGAAGATCATAGGAGAGAAGTGTGGGAGAGAACCAGAGGATTTTACTACACTTTTAAGAGCAAAAAAAAGGGAACAATAGAAATTGGAGAGTTCAGGTCACTAACAAGGAAGTGCAATGCTTGAGGACAAGCATTAGTTTGGTAGGGGGTAGATGATGAGACAAAAATTTGCCTTTATTTTATGATGGTTTTAAAATACTTTTTTGATACTCTATTTTATCTTTGTCAAAACATTTGTGAACGTATGTTTACCAAACCTATGATAAACCTATGGGATAGAAACTATGCCATCTTTTGCTAATATTATATATAGTATGCAGTATTTCATATAGTTATCAAAATTTGCATTCTTATATTTGAATTTATTTTGATAAATGTTTATTTTCAAATGTGTCTTTGTATTGAAACTAACCTATTAATGAAGACTGAAAGATGATTGGAGGAATTCAAAAGTTAAGCGCCAATAGGATTCAAGGAGAAGAGAACGCTAAGGAGTAGCCATGGTGGATGAAAGTTGCAACAGTTCTAGAAGATATGGCAGTGAGAAAGGAGAAGCTATGAAGACTTATTACCTTCTCTGCATTTATTCTTTGGTGAGTGGATGTTCAAACTCTATTATTCCTACCTTTAGCCATTATTCTCTCTTCCTACCTTCAATTGCTATCCTCCTATTTTCTCTCTTGTGGATTTAAAGCTAGGCCATTTACTTTTTCTATTATGGAATAAATGTAGAGTTCCTATATATACAGGAATCAACCCAAACGTGTTAAGTTTTTGAACCAGTTAGAAGAAATAGTTTAAGAGAATAGATTGTTAACTTTTACAGTTGTGTTTTTACAGTTCTATGTTATGCAATAAATTTCTGAAATCTAATGAAATAGTTTTTGGCTTCTATCTTGTGTTAGTAGTTTACTGAAGCTAACCAAGGGGGCCCACTTGGAAGGTGGATTAGACTAGGATAGAATAGATTTATTTTCAATCATTCGTATTATTTTAAGTAGAAGTTGTGAGTTCCTTCCTGTAGCATCACACTTTGTGAATGTTCCTGCAGCATATGTGAGAATAGTTTTAGTGGATGAGCCAAGTTGGAATATTTGTTATCTTTTTATTGTATTTCTAGTATTCATAGAGTTAAGTGTGTTAGTTCCCTACAACAATAGTGTAAGTTCTTTTCCTTGCATTTTTACTTTCCTGTAGCATAAGCTTAGTGACTCATTAAGAGACCTAGTGCACATACTATGCTGACCATTTCAAGTATATGTCCTTGGGTTGATAAGATTAAATGCATCTCATAGTGGGAGAAATAGTCCTTAGTTTGAATCTATTATTCATCAACAAGGACTAGTGTATGACTATGATACACCTGTTGTGAGGTAGGTCAATACAAATTATATTTTAATTAAGATAATTTTAAATAAATTTAAATAACATTAAAAAAATCATATTCTTTTTGAAAGGCCTGTCAACCGTTTTGAAGTTGTGTGACTACAAATTGGGTTGTTGTCATGTGTAGCAGCACATTCTATGCACGCGCAGTTAGCAAAAAGTCATGGAAAGGTAAAAAGGGGGTGAGGGTGGTGGCCCTCGCCTATGCAAAATTATTATTTATTTTCATAAAATTTATTTTATAAAAAATTTATAAATTAAAAATTTAAATTAAAAAATTCCTTTTTATCAATAAAAACATTTTTTTAATAATACTTCCAACATTAATCTGATAGGGAAAATATGACCAACAAGTCAAATTTTATCCTTAAATTTTCTTTTTAATTTCAAAACCCTTCTCGACTTCAATTTAATTTGCAAATTATGAAATAAGAAATTTTAAGATATTTAATCCCTACATATACAAATGCATACTAGTAATTCACAATATTGAAAGCACTCATCACAAGGAATCATTCAAATAACCATTTCACAGACACAAAGGAGACAGGAAAATAAATAGTGTAATTACTATGCAAATTAATCACAAGAATCTACCTAGATTCTGATGCTAACAACACAATGCCCAAAAAGATTTGTGAAAGAAATTTCTCCTCTCAAAACCTTCTCTCTTCCAAAAAATTCTCCTTCCAAAATTTGCTATCCCTTCACAAAATGTTGGTCCTTTCAAAATGAACCCTCAATTGGTGATAAGGATTTCTCTCCTAAAATTGGGGCACTAATTGTGTGCTCACCCGAGGGGACTAGGATGGGTCTACTTGAAAAATGTGTTAAATGTTCCACAATCTAACTCACTCACTTGGTCTTTGAACGTTTGCTTTAACTTTATCAAAAATTTTGAATGACCAAAACTCTAGATTCAATTGATCACACTTCAAGTTTGGGCACTAAAATTGAACAACTATTGACGTGGAGGGCCTCCGGGCACGCGCTTGGCAATCGAGTTTCACACATCTTTGTTTTGGGCTTAACTCACACTCAATCTTGAATGCCTAAAAATAAATGAACATCACATGGTTTTCACGCATTTTAATTGGTGCTCACATTTGTTATGTTGACGATCTCTCGACTTTCATTATGCTAATGACGCTGTCAAATTGGAATGAACATTGTATGCCATAATCACAAGTGTCTTCAATCATAGCTTACAAAATTTAAGTCATCAATTGGAATGAACGTGTGTCTTTTAAAACCCAAGATCATGTATGTGGTCTTGTTTTACACTTTTTAGGAGGCCTGCTTAGGGATTTCATCACCCCTTGGGACGACCTCAACTCCAGCGTTCGGCGGAGTATAAAGATCGGGAGGTGAATCTAAAGACACCTCTCTTGGGATCAAAATTTTGTCACTTGGGCTAAGCCTCAAGGAACTTTATACCCTTGAGAAGTGAAAGAGGAGAAGTGGGTTACCGCTCCTCTTGGTTGTGTGACATCTTTTTGGTTTCATCTACGGATTTGGGCCTCACGTACCTTGCATATATCGAGGACTCCCTAGCTATAACAAATTTCATCCTTGTAGAAAGCTTCCTAGGATGTTGGTGTGTTTGACGTGCTTGCTCAAAAATTTTGTCTGCTTATTTGTTCATAGCTTTTGAATGAATGTTTGCCAACTTTGGTCAAAATCCCAAAAAAAAAAAAAATCTCCCAACTCAAGCCATACTTAGCATAGTCACTGCCTCATCAGAAAATCATCCAAGCTCCCCCACTGCAACCAAATCTATCTAGTTCCTTGCTTTAGAACAATCCCAAATCCAAAGTCTCTCCAAATCATTTCCCCAGCCAGCTAGCAACCCAATCCAAAATCACCCAAGCCTTTAAAGAGTTGTTGTTACTCTACCAGAGTTTGCTATCCAATCAATCCTACCAATCAATCAATCCTACCAATCAACCAATCTCACCAAGGTTATCCCTCTGACAGAGCATTGTCTAGGGTAATCTAGCTTTGTAACTTGCATCCCTCATCACCTTGAGCTAAAGGTTGGGATCCACAAGTGGTCAATCTCATGTCATGCCCATAGGATCATTAGTCTATCCTCAAGTTGACACAGCCACCACCAAATCCAGCACATAGGAAAGCAAAACTCTCACTTTTTGGCAGCATACCCTTGAAGTCTTCCACCCACAAGACAACCAAAAATCTCTAGCCAATCCTCCTTAGGTCTGTCATGCAACTTTGACTCTCCCTAGGAAATCTTTCATCAGCTAATCCAAAATCTTTGCTTAACCCAAATCCAACCATGAGCTTCCGTGTTCATCCATACGCAAGACCCCATCCCCATAAAACTCATCATCAAAGCATGAAGTACCAATCCTATCATGATGTGTTTGGTAGCATTGTCCTTGCTCCCGCCACCTCCTATTCTAATGATGATGAAAATCTTGTTGACTATGACAGGTATATTGAAAGCCTTAGAAACATTCCCCCAAGCATCCCCCAAAATCCAAGAGTTATTCCAAACTATCTAGTCATGCCATTTGATATTCCAGCTTTCCCTCCATTAGCCCATCACACTAGCTATTCCTATCAATCCACCTCCACCTCTGACACAAGAGTCTTCAAGGAATCTCCTAGAGGAAATACAAGAAAATTTGCCTCTAGCAGTCGATAAGCCATGTCATCTAATCCAACCATGTGAAGTAGTCAGTAATGAAGCTTCCCCATCTATAATATCACCTCCATCTCCCATAGCTATCATCCCCATACCATCCATCAAATTTCTTAAAATCCTTCCACTTCCCGCAAGCATCAAAATCCCACCACCTGTCAAATCCCTCCAAATCCTATCCACATCGCCTCCAAACATTTCCCAAATCTCTCGTAATGACCCTTATGCATACATCTTCTACTCACCCATATCCACTACTGAATCCCTCATCTATCCATCTGCTGCCTTTGAAGAATCCATCCCTTCACCTCCTTACGCACCATCCACTCCAAACCAATCCTATCAAGATCCTACCCAAAAGCATGTTGACATCCCCCAAAGCATAAATGAAGATATCATCGTACCATGTCTTCCATCCATAGTGCAGTCACCATCTCCTCCATCTCCAAAACCTCGAGCCATATCTCCTCCACTACAAGATATCTTGTCATCCCACCAGCTACATCAAGATCCTATCCTTCCATCTCCCCCGCTCCCTGCTGCCACCTTACCACGTATCCAAGCTATTCCACCATCTATAATCTACCCTGTTGGTTCACTTACATTCATCCATGGTGGCCCTCTCTTAGCAGAAGAATTAAGAACAGTATCTCCCCATTGCAATACACCTAATAAATCACTTCTACCATTTTCTGCAAGCAAAAAGTTTCCTTAGCTTTTTCAAATGCTCAATCGATGGCATTATGAAGGTCAAGGTTTAGGACCACAAGAGCAAGGAATCAGAGAGCCTATTATTGCACAAAAAAATCTAGGATTTCATGGTCTTGGATATGTATCCAAAGGCTCACCATCTAAAGGTGTTGGTACACCACACCCCCAAACCAAGCCTATCTCCAAGCCCACCATGCCAGCCTCCCATCACTCCTTCAAAAAATCTTATTTCATCCCCCCTCCACCATCTTTGCAACCCAAAACAAACTATCATATCCCCCCTTCATCCGCTAAATCCATTTTGGGTCCCTATGTCCCAAAATCTACCATCCTCCATCCTCCTATTAGCCATCATAAAAATCCTATTCCATCCATCCCTATGCAAGATCAACAAAGACACATATCAGGGCACATCATCCATCATCATCCCCCTACATGCTCTTTCATATCCTCTCCATCTCACAAAGCTTCTCCTAACCATCTTCCCAAAGCTTACCACAGCAATGTGAATGCCAACTTCAAAATGCATAAAGCTAAAAATCCACATCCTAGGAAATCATATGTCTATTCTAAAAGACATACTCCAAAAAGGAAAAATCCAATCAAAGAATGCAAAACAATACAAAAGCCTATGAAAAGAAAATCCAAAACCATGTGGATCCCAAAGAAAAAAGTTGAAACCCAATGCATAATGGCATCCACCATTGCTAATCCCCCATCTAGTATTTTGTGTCCCACATCTCCTAACTTCAATGCTATCACATCCATCATAAGACCTCCTTCCACATGTTATCTTCTGATTGGGGGCACTATATTCCTTGGAGATCTTGTCTTGTCCATCCTCCCTTGTCATTGGTATCTAGCTCTAGGCTATCCTCATGCAAACCCAATGTCATCTCTTTATATCCATCATAATCCTAGCTATCTACCATCCTATCCAGCCATCTCATCCTGCTCCTCTAGCTATCCTTGGTCACAAAATCTCTCATCGTCATTGGATGCATCCTGCCAAATCCATATCTTTCGCTATCACCCCACTCTTAGCTTTCGCATCTTGCACAACATCAAACCATCCCGCTATCCTATCATCCTGAGCTTTTGCCTACTTGTAACTATCTTGGTCAGCTTCAGCTTGTAAATATCTTGGTCTGTCAGCTTGTACATCCTCTTTAGCTTAGTACCATTGTACCTATCCAGCTTTCGTGTTCATTCCTCCTTGATTAGCATCTTGCACACATCGCCCAACCCTTGGTTAGCTATTCCAATGCATCCTTTAGCTAGATCTCCTGTCACCAAAGTGTTATCCTTCTTAGTTCAGCTTGCCAGACGCATCACCCATCCAGATCCATCAGCTTAGGTGCTCTTCGATAGATCCTTGTAGGATATAGCTTTCCTCATGTCTGATCTTGGTCTATTAGTACCTCGTCCTACCCATCTCATTGGAAAACGGCTCTCTTTTGGATTTTCACTTTCTTTTGATTTGGACTCTTCCCTATTGGGTCTTGAAATATCTTTTCCAAGCAATCTCCTTGTTCCCTCCTCAAGGTTGCCACGATCTTCCATATCATGGTATACTGTTAATGGGGTAATCAGAGTGTAAGGTCTTGATCATGTCTTTTGCTTGTTTTCTTTTTTGCTTGTGGGTTACCCAGTGTCGTTTCCACACTGCTTCCTCTGGGATTCATGTGTGATACTGGGGCAATCCTTGCGTGTTTGTTTTGAGTCAGTTTGTTAGTCCTCCGGATAGTTGGTGAAAAGGCCTTGATGTTCTTGGTAACCTTGGCAATTAACCAACAGTCCTATAGCAAATCTAGTGCTCAACTACATGGTGGTACTTCTCTTTGAAGTATCCCCCCCGCTCAAAAAGCTTCAATGGTTTTCCTTCATCTCCATTATCCCCCATCCATATCCGGTATCCATCTCTCCTACCCCAGCTTATGCATCAGTATCTCTTTGAATCACTCCTCACCTTTAGCTTTAGGGATCCACAATCCTAGTCTTAGGGATCCACCAATCCAATCAATCCACCAAGCCTCATCTTTCAAGATCCACAATCCTAGTCCTAGGGATCTCTAAAACCCATCTTCTGCCAATCTGACTCTTTGAAATCCTGTTGCATCATTTTTATCATCCTATCATCCATCTCCCTATCCTAGATTCTTTTCTATAGCGCTCCGCTCCTTCATCCTCTGCAATCCCTGAGATCTTAAGCTTGCTTCCTCTTGTGCCTCTAATTCTCCCTTTATCATTCTCCCATAGTGAGAGTTTGAGCTAATTCAGCCCCTTCTCTTTGCCAATCTGAGTTTCCTTGCTCATCTGAGATTCTTGTACTTTTCAAGAAGCCATCGAGCCTCGCTTTCTCTCCCCGCCGCCTTCTTGAGGGGGCATCTCACAGTCCATTCTCTCCTCTTCTGCTCTAGCCTTGGGCATCTTATTTTCTTATCTTTGATGCCATGCCACTTGCGGCATCACATCAAAGAGGGGCAAAATGTAGACACCTAAAAATCCTTTAGAAAATAAAGTATTTTTATTTTTTGAAAAAATTCTTGATGACATCATCATTAATTAATTAAATAATTAATTTTTATGCCATTAAATCCTTTTATCTTAATTAAAAATATTTAATTAAGGAATTCCTCCCAAAAATGTTTAAATCTTATTTAAACATTATTTCCTTATTTATTAATTATTTAATTAATAAATTGACCAAAAATCCTAAAATAAATAAAAAATTTATTTTTTGCCCAAAACTTGGCCAATCTTTTTGAGACCAATAACCTCTTCCAAAATCTTCTAATCCTTCTTTAATTTCAATTAAAGGCTAATCCCATCATTTTCTACCCCTAATCCCAACTCAAAATATTTAATCAAGATTAAATATTAATCCTCGTGTTTATTAAAAATATTTTAATAAATATCTCCTCAACCCAAACTCTTGAAATAAATAAAATTTTATTTATGTCATAAAATCTTATCCTAGGAAGTTCTAGACTCTTCTAGAAAGTCTTCATCCTCATCCAAAGCCTAGACTCTTCTAGAAGATGTCTTTAACCCTAATCCTAATCCCCTCCTAACCTTGTCACATTCCCTAAACATGGGTTAAGACTTGCTAACTCAAGGAAAAGTTAACAAATATCTCCTCCTTCACCCACCCTCATTAAATGCCATCCACTAGCCTATCCCTAAGCTAATCCTAAACCATCCTAATCCATCCTCTAATCATTTGCTTTGAATTATATTTCCAACACCTATAGGAAGCCCAAAATCTGATAGCTTAAGAAAAAGTTATGGTCATTTTACTAAGACAACCTTTTTACCATTTTCACAGTGATTTTTTTTTTTTAAGAAGAAAATTCTAACAGAATTAAATTTAACGGCCATCATGGGCTAAAACTAAAATAAAAAATCTTTCATTTCCACTAAATATGGCCAAACTAGGGCATTCTATATATCAAAATTTATGGAAACATCAACTCGAATCTAATGATGAATTTTTTTTGACCTAAGAGGTCATTTTTACAAGCTCCTTGCAAATCCTCATTTAAATGAAACATTCAAAAAATCTTTTTGACCAATAGTTTCACATACCCAAAATATTTCAACATCTCATCATAAAAGAAAACCCAAAAGCCTTAGATCTACAATAAACAACCTACAAAATACATTTATCTTGCCCTCTTTTTTATCCTCTCATGCATTCCCATGGATTCAATTTAGGGTTACAATAATAAAACCATAGCTTTGATACCACTTGAAAGGAAACTTGCAACAAAGAATGTAACCATTTCCACATGACTCATAATAGATCTAAAATAAATATGAAATTAAAATCCACATAAAAAAGAAAAGACAACATACTCATAAAAATTATGACACGAGATATACCCTAGGAAACCCTCATTGAGGGAAAACCCAACCTTCAAAAGAATCCATCACCATATATTATTCAACAAAAAAACACAATTAAATATAACCATGGAAGCCTTCAAAATTGATAGCCACAATTGAGTAATCTCTATGAATAAGCATGAATCCACACATCAAATGTCATACTTCTTGTATATGAGCAATGTTAGTATGCTAATAGAAACCAAATTTAAATAAAGCTTCTACAAATTAAACAAAATTTATAAATTTCAAGATAGACTAAGATGAGCTCTCAATTGAGAATATGAGCCATTAATGGACTCTCTCAATAAGAAGCTCTCTTCTTGAGTGGCTTTATCTAAATGGATAGGATGTATGCTCAATATGCTTCCAAAGGCTTCAATGGATGATTGTGGATTTTTGGTGTGGATAGATGGCTTTAGTATGGATTTGGCTCTCAAAATAGCATTATAACTTTACTTCATGGATTGTGTTATTTTGCAAAGGGAAAGGATCCAATTTATAGGCAAGAGGCTTGAGGGATTGAGGGCTAAGATGCAAGGATGGGAAAAAGCTTATGGAGGGCTTAGATTGCATGAGAGGAGAGCACATGGATTGTGCTTCCTTATAGCCAATCAAGGAATGACATATGTCACATGGTGAGAGGATGGAGGAAAGGGGAAGGATGAGTCAACAAAGGAGGCTCAAGGGATAAAATCTTCATAAAGACCCTCATAATGACTTGTAAGAGCAATAAAAGGGCTTGTAAGAGTCATTTATGACCTAGTGGACTTCATAAAGTTTTATGGTTGAGATATTTTGAGGGTGACGAGAGCAATTTTGACTTGGACTTGATTAGGAAGGTTTTAAGCTTGTTTAGGCTTGTGCAAATGATTAGAGGATGGATTAGGATGGTTTAGGATTAGCTTAGGGATAGGCTAGTGGATGGCATTTAATGAGGGTGGGTGAAGGAGGAGATATTTGTTAACTTTTCCTTGAGTTAGCAAGTCTTAACCCATGTTTAGGGAATGTGACAAGGTTAGGAGGGGATTAGGATTAGGGTTAAAGACATCTTCTAGAAGAGTCTAGGCTTTGGATGAGGATGAAGACTTTCTAGAAGAGTCTAGAACTTCCTAGGATAAGATTTTATGACATAAATAAAATTTTATTTATTTCAAGGGTTTGGGTTGAGGAGATATTTATTAAAATATTTTTAATAAACACGAGGATTAATATTTAATCTTGATTAAATATTTTGAGTTGGGATTAGGGGTAGGAAATGATGGGATTAGCCTTTAATTGAAATTAAAGAAGGATTAGAAGATTTTGGAAGAGGTTATTGGTCTCAAAAAGATTGGCCAAGTTTTGGGCAAAAAATAAATTTTTTATTTATTTTAGGATTTTTGGTCAATTTATTAATTAAATAATTAATAAATAAGGAAATAATGTTTAAATAAGATTTAAACATTTTTGGGAGGAATTCCTTAATTAAATATTTTTAATTAAGATAAAAGGATTTAATGGCATAAAAATTAATTAATTAATTAATTAATGATGATGTCATCAAAGATTTTTTCAAAAAATAAAAATACTTTATTTTCTAAAGGATTTTTAGGTGTCTACATTTTGCCCCTCTTTGATGTGATGCCGCAAGTGGCATGGCATCAAAGATAAGAAAATAAGATGCCCAAGGCTAGAGCAGAAGAGGAGAGAATGGACTGTGAGATGCCCCCTCAAGAAGGCGGCGGGGAGAGAAAGCGAGGCTCGATGGCTTCTTGAAAAGTACAAGAATCTCGGATGAGCAAGGAAACTCAGATTGGCAAAGAGAAGGGGCTGAATTAGCTCAAACTCTCACTATGGGAGAATGATAAAGGGAGAATTAGAGGCACAAGAGGAAGCAAGCTTAAGATCTCAGGGATTGCAGAGGATGAAGGAGCAGAGCACTATAAAAAGGAATCTAGGATAGGGAGATGGATGATAGGATGATAAAGCTGATGCAACAGGATTTCAAAGAGTTAGATTGGCAGAAGATGGGTTTCGGAGATCCCTAGGACTAGGATTGTGGATCTTGAAAGATGAGGCTTGGTGGATTGATTGGATTGGTGGATCCCTAAGACTAGGATTGTGGATCCCTAAAGCTAAAGGTGAGGAGTGATTCAAAGAGATACTGATGCATAAGCTGGGGTAGGAGAGATGGATGCCGAATATGGATGGGGGATAATGGAGATGAAGGAAAACCATTGAAGCTTTTTGAGTGGGGGGGATACTTTAAAGAGAAGTACCACCATGTAGTTGAGCACTAGATTTGCTATAGGACTGTTGGTTAATTGCCAAGGTTACCAAGAACATCAAGGCCTTTTCACCAACTGTCCAGAGGACTAACAAACTGACTCAAAATAAACACGCAAGGATTGCCCCAGTATCACACATGAATCCCAGAGGAAGTAGTGTGGAAACGACACTGGGTAACCCACAAGCAAAAAAGAAAACAAGCAAAAGACATGATCAAGACCTTACACTCTGATTACCCCATTAACAGTATACCATGATATGGAAGATCATGGCAACCTTGAGGAGGGAACAAGGAGATTGCTTGGAAAAGATATTTCAAGACCCAATAGGGAAGAGTCCAAATCAAAAGAAAGTGAAAATCCAAAAGAGAGCCATTTGCCAACGAGATGGGTAGGATGAGGTACTAACAGACCAAGATCAGACATGAGGAAAGCTATATCCTACAAGGATCTATCGAAGAGCACCTAAGCTGATGGATCTGGATGGGTGATGCGTCTGGAAAGCTGAACTAAGAAGGATAACACTTTGGTGACAGGAGATCTAGCTAAAGGATGCATTGGAATAGCTAACCAAGGGTTGGGCGATGTGTGCAAGATGCTAATCAAGGAGGAATGAACACGAAAGCTGGATAGGTACAATGGTACTAAGCTAAAGAGGATGTACAAGCTGACAGACCAAGATATTTACAAGCTGAAGCTGACCAAGATAGTTACAAGTAGGCAAAAGCTCAGGATGATAGGATAGCGGGATGGTTTGATGTTGTGCAAGATGCGAAAGCTAAGAGTGGGGTGATAGCGAAAGATATGGATTTGGCAGGATGCATCCAATGATGATGAGAGATTTTGTGACCAAGGATAGCTAGAGGAGCAGGATGAGATGGCTGGATAGGATGGTAGATAGCTAGGATTATGATGGATATAAAGAGATGACATTGGGTTTGCATGAGGATAGCCTAGAGCTAGATACCAATGACAAGGGAGGATGGACAAGACAAGATCTCCAAGGAATATAGTGCCCCCAATCAGAAGATAACATGTGGAAGGAGGTCTTATGATGGATGTGATAGCATTGAAGCTAGGATGGAAAAAGCTGAAGGGGCTAGGAAGATGGATGATAGCTGAGATGATTGGCTGAAGCTGCATAAGATTAGTGGATGGTGTGAGATGGAAGCTAGAGGATGGAGGATAGGTGTATAGATTGGAAGATGGAGTTGGATGGCAAGATGTGACCAAAAGCATGAGGATGATAGGCTAAGCTGGGGATGGTTGGATTACGCATGACGCTTGTTTGCCAATTTTTCATCATGGTACTTGTCCAAGGCATTTGAATTGCCAAGTTTTCACCAGTGGACGCTTTATTTTTCTTTTCTTTTTTGACTTTTTGACTTTGGACTTAGCTGGAATGATTTTGGCTTTCTTCAGCTATTTTGGCTTTTTTGGGATTTTTCACTGGCTGTTGCAATGTTCAATTTTGTTGCTAGTTGTTGGTACACTGGATGTGTGATTTATGCAATAGATTGGATTAGATGGGATTGATGGTAGGAGATGGAGGGGTGAAAAGGTCAGAAAGGAGCATGAGATGGGGATGCTTGCGGGATCAACATTGGCACATGTTGGGACAGGTGTGAAAAGAGCATATGGGGGATAGATGGTAGATGTGGGCTTGATGGTGGATTTTTGGGAGTGCGCTTGGGGATATAGGCACCCAAGATGGAGTTAGGAGATGGGGGACACAAAATACTAGATGGGGGATTAGCAATGGTGGATGCCATTATGCATTGGGTTTCAACTTTTTACTTTGGGATCCACATGGTTTTGGATTTTCTTTTCATAGGCTTTTGTATTGTTTTGCATTCTTTGATTGGATTTTTCCTTTTTGGAGTATGTCTTTTAGAATAGACATATGATTTCCTAGGATGTGGATTTTTAGCTTTATGCATTTTGAAGTTGGCATTCACATTGCTGTGGTAAGCTTTGGGAAGATGGTTAGGAGAAGCTTTGTGATATGGAGAGGATATGAAAGAGCATGTAGGGGGATGATGATGGATGATGTGCCCTGATATGTGTCTTTGTTGATCTTGCATAGGGATGGATGGAATAGGATTTTTATGATGGCTGATAGGAGGATGGAGGATGGTAGATTTTGGGACATAGGGACCCAAAATGGATTTAGTGGATGAAGGGGGGATATGGTAGGTTGTTTTGGGTTGCAAAGATGGTGGAGGGGGGATGAAATAAGATTTTTTGAAGGAGTGATGGGAGGCTGGCATGGTGGGCTTGGAGATAGGCTTGGTTTGGGGGTGTGGTGTACCAACACCTTTAGATGGTGAGCCTTTGGATACATATCCAAGACCATGAAATCCTAGTTTTTTTGTGCAATAATAGGCTCTCTGATTCCTTGCTCTTGTGGTCCTAAACCTTGACCTTCATAATGCCATCAATTGAGCATTTGAACAAGCTAAGGAAACCTTTTGCTTGCAAAAAATGGTAGAAGTGATTTATTAGGTGTATTGCAATGGGGAGATACTGTTCTTAATTCTTCTACTAAGAGAGGGCCACATTGGATGAATGTAAGTGAACCAACAGGGTAGATTATAGATGGTAGAATAGCTTGGATACGTGGTAAGGTGGAAGCATGGAGCGGGGGAGATGGAAGGATAGGATCTTGATGTAGCTGGTGGGATGACAAGATATCTTGTAGTGGAGGAGATATGGCTCGAAGTTTTGGAGATGGAGGAGATGGTGACTGCACTATGGATGGAAGACATGGTACGATGATATCTTCATTTATGCTTTGGGGGATTTCAACATGCTTTTGGGTAGGATCTTGATAGGATTGGTTTGGAGTGGATGGTGCGAAAGGAGGTGAAGGGATGGATTCTTCAAAGGCAGCGGATGGATAGATGGGAGATTCAGTAGTGGAGATGGGTGAGTAGAAGATGTATGCATAAGGATCATTACAAGAGATTTGGGAAATGTTTGGAGGCGATGTGGATAGGATTTGGAGGGATTTGACAGGTGGTGGGATTTTGATGCTTGTGGGAAGTGGAAGGATTTTAAGCAATTTGATGGATGGTATGGGGATGATAGCTATGGGAGATGGAGGTGATATTATAGATGGGGAAGCTTCATTACTGACTACTTCACATGGTTGGATTAGATGACATGGCTTATCGACTGCTAGAGGCAAATTTTCTTGTATTTCCTCTAGGAGATTCCTTGGAGACTCTTGTGTCAGAGGTGGAGGTGGATTGATAGGAATAGCTAGTGTGATGGGCTAATGGAGGGAAAGCTGGAATATCAAATGGCATGACTAGATAGATTGGAATAACTCTTGGATTTTGGGGGATGCTTGGGGGAATGTTTCTAAGGCTTTCAATATACCCGTCATAGTCAACAAGATTTTCATCATCATTAGAATAGGAGGTGGCGGGAGCAAGGACAATGCTACCAAACACATCATGATAGGATTGGTACTTATGCTTTGATGATGAGTTTTATGGGGATGGGGTCTTGCGTATGGATGAACACGGAAGCTCATGGTTGGATTTGGGTTAAGCAAAGATTTTGGATTGGCTGATGAAAGATTTCCTAGGGAGAGTCAAAGTTGCATGACAGACCTAAGGAGGATTGGCTAGAGATTTTTGGTTGTCTTGTGGGTGGAAGACTTCAAGGGTATGCTATCAAAAAGTGAGAGTTTTGCTTTCCTATGTGCTGGATTTGGTGGTGGCTGTGTCAACTTGAGGATAGACTAATGATCCTATGGGCATGACACGAGATTGACCACTTGTGGATCCCAACCTTTAGCTCAAGGTGATGAGGGATTCAAGTGACAAAGCTAGATTACCCTAGACAATGCTCTGTCAGAGGGATAACCTTGGTGAGATTGGTTGATTGGTAGGATTGATTGATTGGTAGGATTGATTGGATAGCAAACTCTGGTAGAGTAACAACAACTCTTTAAAGGCTTGGGTGATTTTGGATTGGGTTGCTAGCTGGCTGGGGGGATGATTTGGAGAGACTTTGGATTTGGGATTGTTCTAAAGCAAGGAACTAGATAGATTTGGTTGCAGTGGGGGAGCTTGGATGATTTTTTGATGAGGTAGTGACTACGCTAAGTATGGCTTGAGCTGGGAGATTTTTGCTTTTTTGGGATTTTGACCAAAGTTGGCAAACATTCATTCAAAAGCTATGAACAAATAAGAAGACAAAATTTTTGAGCAAGCACGTCAAACACACCAACATCCTAGGAAGCTTTCTACAAGGATGAAATTTGTTATAGCTAGGGAGTCCTCGATATATGCAAGGTATGTGAGGCCCAAATCCGTAGATGAAACCAAAAAGATTTCACACAACCGAGAGGAGCAGTAACCCACTTCTCCTCTTTCACTTCTCAAGGGTATAAAGTTCCTTGAGGCTTAGCCCAAGTGACAAAATTTTGATCCCAAGAGAGGTGTCTTTGGATTCACCTCCCGATCTTTATACTCTGCCGGAACACTGGAGTTGAGGTCGTCCCAAGGGGTGATGAAATCCCCAAGCAGGCCTCCTAAAAAGTGTAAAACAAGACCACATACATGATCTTGGGCTTTAAAAGACACATGTTCATTCCAATTGATGATTTAAATTTTGTAAGCTATGATTGAAGACACTTGTGATTATGGCATACAATGTTCATTCCAATTTGACAGCGTCATTAGCATAATGAAAGTCGAGAGATCGTCAACATAACAAATGTGAGCGCCAATTAAAATGCGTCAAAACCATGTGATGTTCATTGATTTTTAGGCATTCAAGATTGAGTGTGAGTTTATTTTAAGCCCAAAACAAAGATGTGTGAAACTCGATTGCCAAGAGCGCGCTCGGAGGCCCTCCATGTCAATAGTTGTTCAATTTTATTGCCCAAACTTGAAGTGTGATCGATTGAATCTAGAGTTTTGGTCATTTAAATTTTTTGATAAAGTTAAAGCAAACGTTCAAAGACCAAGTGAGTGAGTTAGATTGTGGAACATTTAACACATTTTTCAAGTAGACCCATCCCCATAAATGGTGTTGAGATTGCAACCAATGGTTGAATTGATGGGTGATTAGAAAAGAGGTGAGTCCAAGGAACTACTCAAATTGATTTTTGCAAATTTGTATTTAACTTAACAAAGTCTCTTAAATATCAAAAAATCAAACTTTACCTAAATTGCATGTGGAAAAGAGATTTGTTTTGTTCAATTTTAGAAGCTCCGAATGAAGTGTTTGATATTGCAATGGGTAATTGATCCTTGGCATTCAAGATTGGATTTGTTGTTTTAATCATGCATTCAAGGAAAATTTGATTTTAATCCATGGCATTCAAGAGTGTGTTTAGCAACATGCATTCAAAGACAAGTGATTAAACATTCAAGTTTTTTCCTTTGAGCATTCAAGATTGAGATTTTGTGTGTTGTTTTAAGAACTTTGAAGTGCTTTATTTTAACCTTAGATCATTCAAGATTGTTTTAGACTCAAAAGTGAAAATGACTCTTTGGACTTTGCTTTTCATTCAAGATTTTGTGTTCTAGTTTGCATGTTTTAAGCCCAAAAATGATATTCCTAGATTGTTTTGATGCATGAAAAACCTAAGAAACATTAAAGATTTTGCAACAAGACATTTGTTTGGAACAAATAACAAAAATTTTAGGACTCTTAGTTTTCATGAGATTATTAAAAGAACTTTTAAATATTTTCAAATGAGGTTCATTTTATCCTTGATTGATGCTTTGAGTTTGATTTAGATTTTAGTGTGCACTTAGTGTTGATTTTGAACCTTTTGAAATAGAAACTTGAAGTTCTTTTTAAATTCCCAAAAATGAAGTGTTCCTAATTTTGCATGAATGCATCTAAAACCTTGATGTTGCAAGGATGCAAATGATTAGATTGGTTTAGTTTCACTTGTTAAAAGATTTTTTCTTTTTTGCAAATTTTTAATTTTTTAATGGATTTAAGTATGATTTGGGGGTTCATTTTAAGCACTAAAAAGAAGTGTGTATGATTTTTCTTCCTTAAAAAAAAAAAAAATGGCCAAGATCTCCCACAAGAAGAAGAAGAAGTAGATGGAATAAGAAGAATATAGACAAGAAGAGGAAGAAGAATTCCAAGTGCTTTGTCCACCTATAAGCTTGAAAAATTTGCAAATACTATGAGATAGACTATGAGTTCCTTTGTCTTCTTCATGCTCATGTGGACCTACAAAACCAATTTATACAATCCTACCAATCACAAAAACAAGCAAAATTAGCCAAAATCAGCAAATGATATACAAAACTTGACTAAAAAAGCTAATGAAGATGACCCATGCAGGGTCCCACCGGGCGTGCCAAAATGTATATGAGCAATGTTAGTATGCTAATAGAAACCAAATTTAAATAAAGCTTCTACAAACTAAAAAAAATTCATAAATTTCAAGATAGACTAAGATGAGCTCTCAATTGAGAATATGAGCCATTAATGGACTCTCTCAATAAGAAGCTCTCTTCTTGAGTGGCTTTATCTAAATGGATAGGATGTATGCTCAATATGCTTCCAAAGGCTTCAATGGATGATTGTGGATTTTTGGTGTGGATAGATGGCTTTAGTATGGATTTGGCTCTCAAAATAGCATTATAACTTTACTTCATGGATTGTGTTATTTTGCAAAGGGGAAGGATCCAATTTATAGGCAAGAGACTTGAGGGATTGAGGGCTAAGATGCAAGGATGGGAAAAAGCTTATGGAGGGCTCAGATTGCATGAGAGGAGAGCACATGGATTGTGCTTCCTTATAGCCAATCAAGGAGTGACACATGTCACATGGTGAGAGGATGGAGGAAAGGGGAAGGATGAGTCAACAAAGGAGGCTCAAGGGATAAAATCTTCATAAAGACCCTCATAATGACTTGTAAGAGCAATAAAAGGGCTTGTAAGAGTCATTTATGACCTAGTGGACTTCATAAAATTTTATGGTTGAGATATTTTGAGGGTGACGAGAGAAATTTTGACTTGGACTTGATTAGGAAGGTTTTAAGCTTGTTTAGGCTTGTGCAAATGATTAGAGGATGGATTAGGATGGTTTAGGATTAGCTTAGGGATAGGCAAGTGGATGGCATTTAATGAGGGTGGGTGAAGGAGGAGATATTTGTTAACTTTTCCTTGAGTTAGCAAGTCTTAACCCATGTTTAGGGAATGTGACAAGGTTAGGAGGGGATTAGGATTAGGTTTAAAGACATCTTCTAGAAGAGTCTAGGCTTTGGATGAGGATGAAGACTTTCTAGAAGAGTCTAGAACTTCCTAGGATAAGATTTTATGACATAAATAAAGTTTTATTTATTTCAAAGGTTTGGGTTGAGGAGATATTTATTAAAATATTTTTAATAAACATGAGGATTAATATTTAATCTTGATTAAATATTTTGAGTTGGGATTAGGGGTAGGAAATGATGGGATTAGCCTTTAATTGAAATTAAAGAAGGATTAGAAGATTTTGGAAGAGGTTATTGGTCTCAAGAAGATTGGCCAAGTTTTGGGCAAAAAATAAATTTTTTATTTATTTTAGGATTTTTGGTCAATTTATTAATTAAATAATTAATAAATAAGGAAATAATGTTTAAATAAGATTTAAATATTTTTGGGAGGAATTCCTTAATTAAATATTTTTAATTAAGATAAAAGGATTTAATGGCATAAAAATTAATTAATTAATTAATTAATGATGATGTCATCAGGGATTTTTTCAAAAAATAAAAATACTTTATTTTCTAAAGGATTTTTAGGTGTCTACACTTCCAACCTTCACAAATGCTCCCTTGGGTAACTTGTCAAGCCTTATCTTACTCGACTCTTTCCTTTTTCCATCTTTGTTTTTACAACTACACTTGTGGCTACTTATATAGTAGCAAGTCTCACAAAACCACCAAGTGGTATTACATAAAACCATATGCTAAAACTATGTGCTACCTAACCCATTGACCCCACATTTAATATTGGACATTTAATTATTTTCTCCAATATTAAATAATAACATGAAATATTATCACAATGTTACAATACAACTCATCAAGTATATCCCTTAGAAATCTTTACATATTGCACATCCATTTAGATGCAACATTACATAATAAAATAAAATAATATAATATAATAATATTATGCAATGTGTGCAACACTCATTATCTCAATACATGCATGTTGGACATATAAGAGTAGTAACTAAAAGGAGAGGGTTGAATTAGTTACTACAAAAATAAATCTCAGATCCCTTAGATGTCAGTACAAAACAAACTCTAATGAAAACTAAACTCTATTGAAACTTGGTAAATTCTAAACATAAAAAACTTAATATATTATATGTGATTAATATTACTTTAATTTAGGTGCAAACACATAAGAGAAATAACATGAACACATTTGACGCCAAGATTTAATGTGGAAACACAATTTAGAAAAAACCACCAATTGCAACTAGTTATTGATTTTCACTCTTCTAAAGTGAGTCTTATTAGGAGCCAACCATATTAAAGGTTACAAAACACACTATTAGGTGTGACCTTGTTACAGGATTTAATCACCCTATTAGGAGTGGCCTTATTAGAGGTCTTTACAAAGTTCAATAGAAATGCCACCTTGATAGAGGATTTACAAATAGTTGTTAAGCTAACTCTGTTAAGAGATTTTGATCACTACTACAATGATTAAAGGGTAACAATGAGATGACCTAATTTCTAATACAATTGAATTTTTTTATTATAGATCTCAATTCTATCTTATATACTTGATCCTTCTTGATCGAATGTATCTTTGCATCACAACAAGGATATTTTGCTTATCCTTCTAATTCACTTCCTCTTAGCATCATCAAATCTTAAATTATGATCCACTTATATTTATTTTGATAATCCTCAACTTGACCTTATATTTATATCTTACAAATTTTCAAGTCAACAAGAATATAACTTAGAATAAATAATATTCATCTCCTCAGTCGGATAGAACCAACAAACAATTTAATTGAACTCAATATGTCAAAATAAGAAAATCTTTTGTTAGTTGACTATGCTCAGTAGACAGTAAATTAGAAATGATTTTTCTGTGTTAACCAAGAAAACTTAGTCAACACTACATATTTACAAAGTTCCTTTGGTAACTGAATAAGCTTGGTTAACACTAGCTCAGTCCAACATTTCTTTCATTAACTGAGTAAGCTTGGTTAACACTCAACTTCCACAAAATTTCCTTTGTTTCTTGAGTGAACTTTGTGCACACTATCTTTTGAACTAGGCAAATACTAGAATGCCCAGTAGACACAGAAAACTATCTTCAATGTTCAAGTGAGCTCAAAACATACTGGTTGGCAATAATATGACATTTTGTGTAACATCAAAGACAATACATAATTAATCAATTGTTTCCAACAATCTCCTTCTTTGGCATTGATGGCAACACAACATGTCATAATACAATGAAATTTTAGAGCAAGAATAAAGTAAGGAACATATCCTTAGGTTCATTATGATTCTCATCCACAAGAACTTCCTCTATCAGTGTGCATTCCTTCTGCCTTCAATTTCTCCCTCTATCAAAAAACTTCTGCCTTCAACATCTTCTTTTGATAGAAAACTGTGTCTTTGATATCAGACCAAGTTCATTCTCCCTTTCTGACATTTTTTTCTCTTTATCTTTATAAAATTTCTATGATATGTGACAAAAAACTTCTCCCTCTTTGACATCTCATGCCAAAGCTAATATTTAGTGAATATCAATATACCTCATCTATTGATTCATTTGCAATATGTTCTTTGTCAATACTACACCAACTAATTGATCTTCAACATGTTCTGGTTGATGCATTGATAAACTTCATTTAGTGAGCTTTAGATAGGGGAGACCCCTAGCTTACCTCTTAGATAGAGAAATGCATCCTTAGGTAATGGCTTGGTGAACATGTCTACAATTTGTTCTTTAGTATTCACATATTCAAATCTTACTTCTTTATATTTTACCAATTCTCTCAAAAATAATATTTTATAGCAATGTGTTTTGTTTTGGTATGCATTACTCGATTCTTTGATATATTAATTGCAGTTTTGTTATCACAATATATAACCAATAGATCCTTGATCTCTATCTTCATACATGCCAATAGTTGCTTGATCCAAACAATATTATAACAATTAACTATTGATGTCACATAATTTGCCTCTGCTATGGATTGAGAAATACTATTTTTCTTAATGCTTGTCCAAGATGCTTGTCTTTTATCAAGGAAGAATGCTCCACCACTGGTGCTCTTTCTATCATCAATACTTCATGTCAATGAGCATTTTTGAATACTTTTAAATCCAAATTACCTCCTATTTTTTACCATAAACCATAGCCTTTAGTACCTTTCAAATATTTCATGATTCTTATGATTATCATCATGTGATTTTCTTTGAGATTTGTTGAGAATCTTGCCACCATACTGATTGCTAATGCAATATTAATAATTGTATGTATTACATACTACAATTTTCTAATCATTGAGCTATATGTGGTCTAATCTACCTCTTTGGAATCATCATTTTTGAAAAGCTTATGTCCAGTAAACAAAGGAGTTCCAACTAGTCTTGAGTCTTCTATTCCAAAAAAATTTAGTATCTCCTTGATATATTTAGATTGAGTAATGTAGATGTCATCTTTCTTCTACTAGATCTACAATCCAACAAAGAATTTTATCTCTAAAAACATAGTAATCTCAAATTCTTTACTTATTTCTTTCAAAAATGCCTTGCACAAGTCATCATTTCTTGATAATAAAGTGTCCTCCATGAATATTTCTGCCAACACAATCTTCTTATCTAGACTTCCTTTGATATACAACTTACTATTATCATTTATTCTTTGAAAACAAATCTGTATCAAGTAGTTATGAAGTCTTTCATACAAAGTCCTAGGAGCTTTCTTAAGACCATATAATGCTTTGTTTAATTTGCAAACCATATCTCTTTTGCTAAGATCTAGAAAACCTCAAGGTTATTCTATGTAGACTTCCTCATGGAATTTTTAGACTTCCTCATCAATAATTCCATTCAAGAATGTAGATTTTACATCCATTTGATAAAATTTAAATCCTCCATGAGTTGCATATGCTATTAAAGTTCTAACACCTTCTAATCTTGTAATAGGAGTAAAAATTTCACCATAATCAATACCTTCTTCATGATAATAACCTTTACATACTAACCTTTCTTTGTTTTTGAAAACTTCTTCATCTTTATTTAGCTTATTTTTGAATACCCACTTTGTGCCAATTATATTTTTATCTTTGGTTTTAGGAACAAGAGTCCAAGTTTTTTTCTTCTCCATATGTTGTATTTCCTTATTCATTTCTTTAATCCAAATTTCATTATCCAAAGCATTTTAACATTTCTAAGTTCAAATTCATTAAGTAAGCATGTACTTTTCAAAAAAAAATCTTGTCATTGTTCCATCTGACTTGTCTCCAATGATTTGATTAGGTGTATGATGTCTTCTAACATATCTTTCTTACACAGGTACTTTGAATTTGGAGTTTGTTTCATTGATTTCTTCATGATCTTCTCTATTAATCTCAGGTCCAAGTGTTTGTGATTCAAGTCCATTAGACTCAATTTTCCCTAGTAATAGCTTGGTAGCTTCTAACTGTGACTCAGGTCCTGCAAACTATGACATGGATTGCACTAATTGTAACTCGATAGCTTTTGGATATTTGGAAAACTCAAGAGATGAGGCCTCCTATATTCCAAATAGATTTGATAGAGTATCAAGTTCATAGTAAAAAAATCTTATGTAATCTTTAGGCTCTTTGTTTCTTTTTTCTTCACTCTTTTTTAGAAACTCATAAATTTTCACATGTACACTTTCTATGATTTTATAAGTAGACAAATTCAAACATTTGTATGCTTTACTTCTGCAAGAGTATTCTAATAACATGCCTTCATCACCTTTGAAATCAAATTTATCTTTCCTAGATTCTTTCAAGATATAACATTTGTTAGCAAATACTTTTAAGTAACTTACATTAGGTTTGTAGCCATACTATAGTTCATAAGGAGTTTGATTTGAATCTTTCTTCAGATGTACTTTGTTCAAGGCATGCATTGTAGTACTGTTTTCTTCTTTCTAGTATTTTATTGCAACATTCTTTTCTATCATCAATGTTCTTACACAATCCATGATGGATTTGTTAATTCTTTTAGCTATATCATTTTGTTGAGGTGTTCCAAGGACTAATACCTGTCTCTTAATTTCTTTTTTGATGTAGAATTCATTGAACTCATTGGAAATGAATTCACCACCTCTATCTGATCTCAAACATTTCAGCTTCTTTCTAGTTTCTTTTTTCTACTCTTGCCAAGTATCATTTAAACTTTTGAAAAGCTTCAGATTTTTCTTTTAGATACATTAAAGTCATCATTTTAGAATAGTCATCAACAAAAAGAATGAAAAAATTATCTCCATTACAACTCTCTATTCCAATAGGTCCACATAAGTTTGTGTGTACAAGCTCTAAGACTTCTTAAAAATGATAGTTCTTGCTTTTGAAACTAGTTTCTCCTATCTTGCCAATTTTAGAATTTTTGCATATACCCATATCAGGCTTCCTCAAGCTAGGAATACCTCTTTTGTATTTTCTTATGTTTGTAGACACCTAAAAATCTTTTAGAAAATAAAATATTTTTATTTTCTGAAAAAAGTCCCTGATGACATCATCATTTATTAATTAATTATTTATTTATTTTATTTATTTATTTTTATGCCATTAAATCCCTTTATCTTAATTAAAAATATTTAATTAAGGAATCCCTCCCAAAAATGTTTAAATCCTATTTAAACATTATTTTCTTATTTATTAATTATTTAATTAATAAATTGACCAAAAAATTCAAAATAAATAAAAAATTTATTTTTTGCCCAAAACTTGGCCAATTTTCTTAAGACCACTAACCTCTTCCAAAATCTTCTAATCCTTCTTTAATTTTGATTAAAGGCTAATCCCATCATTTCCTACCCCTAATCCTAACTCAAAATATTTAATTAAAATTAAATATTAATCCTCATGTTTATTTAAAAAGTTTTAATAAATGTCTCCTCAACCCAAACCCTTGAAATAAATAAAACTTTATTTATTTCCTAAAAATCTAATTTATCCTCATCCTAAGAAGTTCTAGACTCTTCTAGAAAGTCTTCATCCTCATCCTAGGAAGTTCTAGACTATTCTAGAAAGTCTTTATCCTTATCCAAAGTCTAGAATCTTCTAGAAGATGTCTTTAAACCTAATCCTAATCCCTTCCTAACCTTGTCACATTCCCTAAACATGGGTTAAAACTTACTAACCCAAGCCAAAGTTAACAAATATCTCCTCCTTCACCCACCCTCATTAAATGCCATCCACTTGCCTATCCCTAAGCTAATTCTAAACCATCCTAATCCATCCTCTAATCATTTGCACAAGCCTAAGCAAGCTTAAAACCTTCCTAATCAAGCCCAGGTCAAAATTCCTCTCATCTCGCTCAAAATATCCCAACCATAAAACTTTATGAAGCCCACTAGGCCATAAATGACTCTTCCAAGCCCTTTTATTGCTCTTACAAGCCATTATGAGGGTCTTTATGAAGATTTTATCCCTTGAGCTTCCGTTGTTGACTCATCCTTCCCCTTTCCTCCATCCTCTCACCCTATGACATGGTCACTCCCTGATTGGCTGTAAGGAAGCACAATCCATCTGCTCTCCTCTCATGCAATCTGAGCCCTCCATGAGCTTTTTTCCATCCTTGCATCTTAGCCCTCAATCCCTCAAGCTCTTTCCTATAAATTGGATCCTTCCCCTTTGCAAAATAACACAATCCATGAAGTAAAGTCATAATGCCATTTTAAGAAGCCATTTTACATCAAAACCATACACTCACACCCAAATTCTAACTCCATTTGAAGATATTTTTGAAGCATAAGCTTGAGCATACATCCTATCTATTTAGAAAAAGCTACTCAACAAGAGAGCTTCTTATTGAGAGAGTCCATTAATGGCTCATATTCTCAATTGAGATCTCATCTTAGTCTATCTTGAAGTTTATGAATTTTGTTTAGTTTGTAGAAGCTTTATTTAAATTTGGTTTCTATTAGCATACTAACATTGCTCATATACATTTTGGCACGCCCGATGGGACCCCACATGGGTCATCTTCATTAGCTTTTTTAGTCAAGTTTTGTATGTCATTTGCTAATTTTGGATAATTTTGCTTGTTTTTGTGATTGGTAGGATTGTATAAATTGGTTTTGTAGGCCCACATGAGCATGAAGAAGACAAAGGAACGCATAGTCTATCTCATAGTGTTTGCAGATTTTTCAAGCTTATAGGTGGACAAAGCACTTGGAATTCTTCTTCCTCTTCTTGTCTATATTCTTCTTATTCCATCTACTTCTTCTTATTCTTCTTGTGGGAGATCCATTTTTTTTAAGGAAGCAAAATCATACACACCTCTTTTTAGTGCTTAAAATGAACCTCCAAATCATACTTAAATCCATTAAAAACTAAAAATTTGCAAAAAAATAAAAATTCTTTTAATAAGTGAAACTAAACCAATCCAATCATTTGCATCCTTGCAACATCAAGGTTTTAGATGCATTCATGCAAAGTTAGGAACAATTCATTTTTGAGAATTTAAAAAGAACTTCAAGTTTCCATTTCAAAAGGTTCAAAATCAACACTAAGTGCACACTAAAATCTAAATCAAACTCAAAGCATCAATCAAGGATAAAATGAACCTCATTTGCAAATATTTTAAAGTTCTTTTAAAAATCTCATGAAAACTAAGAGTCCTAAATGGCTGCCAAAAATTGTCCTAAAAGGTTGAACAAACTCTAATGAAAACTGAACTCTGCTGAAACTCGACAAACATAGACAAAATGTTGTAACTCGGTAAACACTAAAATGATTTAGCAAATTCTCAAAATGAAAATCTTAAGATATTATCTTTGATTAATATTACTTCAACATATTTGCAAACACATAAGAGAAATAGTATGAACATATTTGACACCAAGATTTAATCTGAAAACCTAATTTGGAAAAAACCACAAATTGCAACTAGTTATTGATTTTCACTCTTCTGAAGTGAGCCCTGTTAAGAACCAACCCTGTTAAAGCTTAAAAAACACACTATTAGGTGTGACCTTGTTAGAGGATTTAATCACCCTATTAGGAGTGGCCTTGTTAGAGGCTTTAAACAATTCAATAGAAGTGCCACCTTGTTAGAGGGTTTACAAATAGGTGATAAGCTAACTTTGTTAAGAGATTTTGATCACTAATACAATGTCTAGAGAGTAACAATGATATGACTTGATTTCTAATGCAATTGAATTATTGATTACAAATCTCAATTCTATATATATACTTGATCCTTCTTGATTGAATGTATCTTAGCATCACAACAAAGATATTCTACTTATCCTTCTATTTTGATTCCTCTTAGCACCATCAAATCTTCAATTATGTTCCACTTATACTTATTTTTCTAATCCTCAACTTGACCTTATATTTATATCTTATACATTGTCAATTCAAATAGAATACAACTTAGAATAATTAATTTTCATCTCCTTAGTTAGCTAGAACTAATAAATAATTTAATTGAACTCAATATGCCAAAAAAGAAAATCCTTTGTTAGCTGACCTTGCTCGATAGACACTAACTCAAAAATGATTTTCCTGTGTTAACCTAGTGAACTCAATCAACACTTCATATTCACAAATTTCCTTTGGTAACTAAGTGAGCTTAGTTAACACTCAACTTCTGCAAGCTTTCCTTTGTCACCCGAGTGAACTTGGTAGACATTATCTTCTAAACTAGGCAAACACTAGAATGCTTAGTAGACACAAAAAATTGTCTTCAATGTCTGAGTGAGCTCAACATACACAGACTAGCAATGATATGACATTTTTTATAACATCAAAGCTAATATAAAATTAATCAATTTCCTCCAACAATGCATGCTAAGAAAACATGTATCATTTCCCAACCTCCTTCTTATCATTGGTCTTGCATCTTTATCTCCAATATTTGTGTAGCAAGGTGATATCTTTTGACATACTTTGACAATCTTGGTTGTGCTCTATTTATCTCATTAGTTCTGTCAACTTTCAAATCGCTATGTACTTCTCTATTAGGTAATTCAAAATCTCTTTCATGTATACTGATCTCAAAATCAAAATGTGGCTCAACTTCATTCTACAACTTGGTACCTGACTATAGTTTGGTTCCTAAATAAAACTTGGCATTCATTGTATATGACTTGGTAGCCACTAAACCTTGTTGTTGGTTTGCAACTTAATTTACAACATGTTCATCAATAGGTGTACCTTCATAAAATTATATAATTGATTTGTATTCCTTCAGTTCTTTCATAGGTTCAGGCTCATGTACTTCTAGATATTCATCAAATTTCACATTTGTACTTTCCTCAACTTTGTTAGTGTTAGTGTTTAAACACTTATAAGCTTTACTGCTTATGAAATAGCCAAGGAATATACCTTCTTCAATTTTTGCATCTAAAATACAATTACTAAAATCTTTGAGAATATAACACTTGCTTCCAAATACCTTAAAATATTTTACATTGGGTGAGTATCCATAGCATAGTTCAAAAGGTGTTGAATGAATACCTTTATTGACTTTCACATAGTTCAAGGTATAGACATCTATACTTATAACCTCTCTCCAATATTTTAAAGTAACATTTTTCTCCATCATGACTGTCCTAGCACAATCCATTACAAATATGTTCTTTCTTTCACCAATTCTATTTTGTGTAGGGTTTCTAGGGGTAGATATCTTTCATTTGATTCCTCTATCATTACAAAACATCTAAAACTCATTTGATGTAAATTATCCTCCTCTTTTAGATCTTAATAATTTTAGGCTTTCACCTATTTCCTTCTCAACTCATGCTAAGTACCACTTAAACATTTGGAAAGCAATAGATTTCTATTTCAAAAATATAATTGTCATCCTAGAATAATCATCAACAAATAGCATAATGTACTTATCACCTTTGTAGATTTTCACATCAATTGGTCCACACAATTCAGTATGAATAATCTCCAAAATTCTTTAGAGGTGTGATTCATACTCTTAAAACTAGACTTTGTCATTTTTCCTAACTGACATTGTTTGCAAATTATATTGTCAGGTTTATTCAACCTAGGAAAATCTATGACTCTTCTCATGTTACTAATACTAACTAAGTTATCAAAATTAACAATACATAACCTCTTGTGCCATAACCACACATAATCAAATTCTACAACTAGATGAGTAGCATCATTAATATCAAGACAGAATAGGTGACCTCTAGCTTGATCACCTTTTCCCATTAGTTTTCCATTAGTATCATGTATCTTAGCAATCTTGTTCTTAAACTCAACCTAAACTATTCAGTTGTGACACACTCAATAAATTAAAGTTAATTCCTTCAATACAATAAGCATCGTCACATAAAATCTTTTCAGTGAGTTTGATAGAACCTTTTCCTTTTATTAGACAGGGTGCATCATTACCAAACCTTACACTATTTCCATCTTAATAATTCAAGGTAGTGAACTTACTTTTATCTCTAGTTATGTGATGTGAACACCCATTACCAATCATCCATCTTTCTTGTTCACACAAGACACTAATGTAGTTACCTCATCCTCATCAAAATCATCCTTCATTGCAACATGCACCACTTCTCATCGTGATCGTCAGATCCATCTTTGGTTTCCTCTTTTGTAATGTAGCAAGACTTCTTTCCTTTTTCTTTGTAATCTTTGTTGTCCTCATCTCTTATACTTTTTTAGTTATCTCCACCTCTATAGTTCTTCATGACCAATGTCATTGCAATTAAAACACATGATAGGTAACTTACCTTTGAATTTGTGTTTAGCTCTATGAAATCTTCTTGTTAATAGTGCTTCAAGTTTTTCTTCATCCTCCTCATCTGCATCACTATCACTGAAAATATATTTTAGCATTTTCTTCTTCTTCTCATTAGGTTCCTTCAATGACAACTTAGCTTTGAAAGTAGATTCAACATTTTCAGATTTGAAGTTGTCAAAATTGGATAGCTCAAAAGCACTAAGCCTACCTACCATACCTTCAAGAGTTAAATTAGAACCTGGTATACATCTCAGTTCTTGTATTATAGAAACTCTAATAGTATAGATGGGCAGTAGTATTCTCAAAACTTTTCTTAGTACAACTTCATCATCTATCTTACTAGTAGATCCTCTTATAGAATTAACAACATATTTTATCCTAGAGCAATATTGGGCAACATTCTCACCTTCTCGCATCCTCATATTATCAAACTTACCTCTAAGACTTTTAGATTTGGATCTAAAAATATTTGCATCACCTCCATAGATGACATTAAGATCATCCCACATCTTCTTTGCACTATCACAACCCTTGATGTCATCAAACTTGGCATAACTTTGGGTAGAGAAAATATACAACATTGCCTAATTACATTCTTTCTTCTTTTTTAGATCTTTAGCATTTAGCACTCCAATAGGATCAACATGCTCAATGGTGATGGTAGATTGTGCATGGTCTTCAAGACCTCCTAGGTGTAGCTTCATCAAACATTTCCATGCTGAAAAGTTGTCCCTATTAAGCTTGGGTACATCTCTTTTTGACATCTTGATCTTTGTGAGGCCTCACCTTGACCCATCATAGCATGGATTTTTTTTTTTACATTTTGATATTCAAGACATTGATATTTTGACAATTGTTTGAGACTTAGATGGATAGTGGATTGCTCTATCTATTTATTTTAATACTTCAATAGTGTTTTACATTGTTATATGCACTAAGAACCTGTTACTATGTAAGAAATGTTTGAACACATATGGATGCAGCTTTATGACATGATATTATCAGATTATGATGTGATGCAAAATATTAATTTGATTCTAATGATTTCTAATTTATAGATAAATAGTAATTTGATTATGATGTTTTATGACATGCAAGTGAATGGTTATTATATGCAGATAGATGTTAATTTGATAATGATGACTTATGACATGCAGATTTTGATATCTTAACATTTCGAATGGAATAAATGGAAAATATTAGGAAATAAAATCTAATTTTGTATTATGTTGATATGGATATTATTATTATATGCATTTAAGTTGTATATGTTTATTTGACCCCCTTGGATTATTGATGCTCGAGTTTAATGTACAGGAAGAGGAACCATGGAAATTCTTGGGGGAAACAAGTTCCAAACCTTGTGGACATAGTTTAACCAAGGTGAATGTTTGGAAGATTCAAAAGCCTCATTGTGAAAGTATTTTTCTTCATAATTGTATGGTTTCTTGCTTGTGAATATGTTTAATCATAATTTAGATGCATTAAGGACATGTCATGGTGAAGTGTAATGTATTTTAATGTGTCTCTTCACACTTGTATTTGTCTAGGTGTTGATGACATGTCACCTAGAGTGTTGGTCACAAGGTCACTTGATCTTAGTCATTTTCTTTTCTTCTAATTAATGTTTAAGTACACCCACTTGGGAGAGAGTGTTAGGATCAATCATCATCATGTTGATTTTCGAATTCAAACTTGTTAGGGATTTTAGGGGGGCTAAATGGGATGCTAAAGTGTTATTTTATTGATAAAAAGCCACCCAAATGGTATTATAACATGTTAGGGACCTAAATTCAACTATTTTAGTGATTACCTATCTTAGGGGACCCCTTAAACAAAGCTCTTTTTAACCTATTCGAAATTTTGAGTTTTCCCATGAGAGTGCCCTCACAATCCCACTTGGTCAACTTTCTTATTTTGGAGGAGCAACAATGTAAGAAAGGGGAGGCTTGATGTTCCTACTAAAAAATGGTTAGTGGAGAGTCTTTTAGTGGAGGGGTGAAAAATTAGTGGGTTTTTCACCCACTCTCTAATTTTAGAGATAGTTAGGTTTGGAGGGAGATTAAGGGAGCTCTACTACAACTATCATTACCCTAGCTTGGACCAAGGTTGGTGTTTTTCAAACTAAAATTCATTTTCCTTTCTTCTTTCTTTTAGTATGGAAAATAAATCTGCAAGTGTGAAGGTTTGTTGATGGAGCATGCATTGTGCTTTGAATCTTGCATTGTGGGCTTTGGAATTTTGTTGTATAAATGTGAATGTGTTGTCTATTCTTGAAGAGTTCATTTTGGTTCTTGTTGCCTTCTTGATTTTCTTACTTTGAATGTGAGTGTTTAATGTGTCTATGGGTGTGAAGGCTTCACTCACCCTTGGGAGGGAAGCGAAGCCTTGGGTGAAGGGCATAGTTGGGCTCATCATTGCAGTTGAGAGCGATACCTCATGATGAGGATTGGTTTTATTTCATGGAGTATGGGATCCATTGAAGCCATATACCCTGTTATTATGGGAGATACAAGGGGTTTTGTGTGAATAAGAAGGAGATGTTTATGATGGCCTTGAGAAGAAAAATGTAATGGAAATATGTTGTTTATGTTTAGTTATGGCATCTCCTCTTTGAAGAGCCCACCTTCACCCAATGTGAGATGATTCCAATGGTGAATCATTGTGCAAGCCATGGGAGGGAGTTTTTTTTGTTTATGTAGTGTTCATGAAATGTAAAATGATGTATTTGTGTGTAACCTATTTGGTTCTTGTTTCCCCTACTCAGTGGGTGGCTTCATAGAAGCCTAGGTTGGGAGGTGAGCCTCCATGGTTCCTATTTTGTGTGTTTTGTGTAGGTTTTGGGAAGATGCATGCCATGAAGTATTAGGGTTTCACCATTTTTTAAGTGGAGAAGATCCAAGTGTGTAAAGAAAACTCAATGTTCATGTTTTCTTAAGTGGGTATAATTTTGAAATTCTCTTGTGTTGTCTCAATGTGATATAAGGAGATTGTACCATTGTTACCATCTAAAAATGTCAAAGGAAGTATTCAAGAAGTTGTACATATATGTCTACTTGTAAAGAAATGATCATTTGAAGTTTTATGTGTTATGAAAGGATTAGTATGAGTTGTAAAATAGATTGGTATCATTATGTATCATTTGAAATTATGGAGGAAGTAAATAATATTGATAAGTTGTATACATATACTTGTAAGAAAATTTCCCTTGTGATATTTGATGTGTATGAAGAAAGATTTGCATAAGTTCCTTCTACTCAAGTTATTGCTAGATGAATGGTAGACTTAGTTCACAAATGTTAAATGGAAGAAATTGTTATGTTAATAGTTCATCCTATGTGTATGATTATCACTTCCTTTTGATTCCAAGTTCAAACAAAAATCCTAATAGATAACACCTTTACTCCATCAACACAACCACTAAAGTTCCACGATGGATTGAAACACAAATGTTTGAGAAAAAAAATATAAAAAGAAACCTTTTTGTAAGCATACATTTCCTCTCTATAAAATGTATGGGGAGGAAAATAAAATCCTCTCCTAGAATATAGAGTAATATTTTAATCAAGGGTAGTTCCTAGAATCATGGGCTTGAAAAATTAATAAGTAATATATGAGTACTAATTTTAGACCAAAGAGTTATAGTGAGTTACTCTTAAAAATTCTTGTAAGAAAAGACTAAAATTCCATGACTCCAAATCTGCATAAAATATACTTACATGCAAAGGAACAAAGACATGTCAAATCAATATAACATTAGCTTAGACTCTTAACACTAAACTAGAATACACCCTATGAAAGCTCCCATATCCTATTTCATCTTTCAATTTTTTCTAAAAATATGAAAAGGGCTATACATAGTTATGTATCCTAGCAACCATGTAGTGGACCAACAATATTAAAAAAAACCAAACATAAAGAAAATATAACAAGACACCACTTGGCGAGTTGTCTAGTCACATGGGGGAAGGGACAAGGAATTATTACTCTAACATGACTAAGACTCTTTCTTTACACTTGCCATCATGCCTAGCAAAGAAAGTTGAATGCAAAATTTGCAATAACATTCCTCCCAATCATAGCTTGCCTTGGTAAGAGGACCATGTGTTTGGAAGGAGAGAGGAGTTGGTGGCTTTGGGAAAAGTTCCTAGGAGTAAATTAAACTTTCAAATTCATGTGTTAGAACCCCCTATCAATGATTAGTAAAAAAAAAAAAAAAACACCTTTGAATTCAACATCTTCAAAAAAAAGGAATTACATGAGCACATGACCCTATGCTTGGGAGCTCGAATTTGGGGAAGAAGGGTTAAGAAAACTAATTAAAATAATTGAATGAGGTAGAAAGTAGGGACATGTGTAGTTGGAAATTTAGGGTAAGTGTTAGGGGTATTGGAAAATTGTTTAGCTTTAAATTTAATAAATTTAAAATTATGTTTTGAGGCTAATTAACCTAAAACAAATAAATTATGGAATTAAATGAACCTTTTAGTTAATGTTGAGAGTTAGTCATTAGAATAAAATAGGAAGAAAGCAAATAAGTTTATGACTTTAGTAGTATGAGTTGAAAGAAATGTTGGGTTGAACCTAATCAAATGAAAGGTTTTGCTTAGGAGTTGGTAAACTAGCAACATCTATTAATAAGGGGGATAATTAGCAAAATGCTTTAATAATTGGGATTACTAAGACATATTTAATTCAATTATTAAGTGATCATGATTAGATTGATTGTCTTATGATGAACAAACATTAGATTATAGGATTAATTTAGTAATATTTAGATAACTAGATTTTATATAGGAATCAATGAGTACATAACGTTTACCCTATTAATGGGAGGTATAAACTCTGAATCCTAGGAAAGAGTAACGAGTCATAGTTGACACTAGCAGTGTAATTCTCAATGGAAACCCTATGTACACCTTATCTATTAAAATTAGAGAGAATACAAAAAAAAAACATAATGGTTGAATTTTCAGATAAAATAGAATAAGAGTTTGACGGGTAGAAATATATTCCATAATTTGATAGTGAATAAAAGATATACAATTCTAGATACCATTTTGTTAAAAATCCTCACCTAAATTAACCATGCTAATGTAAACCGGCCTCTATGTCATATCTAAAAATTTGATAGGACTTTCAAGATGTAGAGATCAATACAAGATATCTCTTGTTTGTCAAAAAAAAATGGTTGTGTTTTTAACTAGTAAATTTAGGGCATCACAATCTTTTTCTTCTAGTACCTTCAAACTAGTCCTCTTAATAAGATAGCTCTAATACCAATTGTTGGAATTTTTAGAAAAATTGAGAGGGGGATGAATTAGTTATCCAAGGTCCTGATGTACAAATAAAAAATTCCATATCTTAGTGAACCCATATTCATAAAACATATTCATGCATGCATCCATTAGATTATTCAATCACTTAAACTTTGTAGGTTACTATCAAATCCATCTTTGTAGAAATGTCAGCATGAAACACAATAGATTCAATAACATAATTGACACAATGATTTTATGTGAAAACCCAATTTGGAAAAAACCACCAGTAACATGCTACTTATTCTCACTCTTCTAAAGTGATGCCTTATTAAAGGCCAACCTTGTTAAAGGTTGTAATACATATTGTTAAATGTGACCTCGTTAGAGGATTTCAATCACCTTGTTAGGAGTGAGCCTTGTTAGAGGACTTTTGATCATTCACTTGGAATGTCACCTAGTTAAGGGATTTACAAAACACTATTAGGTCAACCTTAATCCAAAATATTACCCTAGACTAGTACAATGATTAGAAAGTAATAGTAAGGCTTGATCTAATAACAAATTACAACTCTCTATTTTAGTCCTCCATTCTACTTGGCTTTCATACAATTCAACTTTGATAACTTTTCCACCCTTCAAGAATTCACACTCTTAAGCCTTCTTGCTTCTCTTTCCAATAGTAGTCTCATCTATTTAATCTCTGAATTAAACAATACCATAGACCTCTTGTCTAACATAGGTTCTCAAACATTGACCAACCTTTCTTCTAACCAACCATCTCTATAAATAGAAAATTTAGATATTTTTTCATTCATCCTCTATCATCCATTTTAGGTTTAGGTAGAATTAGGTAGGATTCAATGAATCTACCCATCTTTTCATTTTAGTCCCTTCTAGAAACTTCTCCTTCAATCCTCTTTAAATTCACCTCAAAATGGTTTACCATGAATTTTGTGCCATCAAATCATCGTAGTTATCTTTCGCATACTTCAAAAAATTCAAGAAAACAAAATAGTCAATTTAGATTCATTAAATATATTATTTAACATGAATACTTGCACTCAGCATCAATATGTTGTCGCTCATCTTCCATAATGTTCTTCCACTCATCTTCAACTAGATCACTGGGCAAACACTAAAGTTTACTACTGCTCGGTGTGAACTAAACTTTACTTGCCTTACACTTTATTACTCAGTATACACTAAACTTTGACTCTTCTTAAGTCCAACTACTTTTTTTCTTAGGTTTCACTAACTTTTCTTAGTACCTACTATCCACTCGGTCAGGCTTTGTAGACTCAGTTCTTCTTACTGATTTGTCTAAACTTTGTCTGCATATCCATTCTTTGCAACCTTAAGTGGATAATCAATGCACTATATCATCACTATCTTAACTAATATTTGTACTCCTTTTTCATACTATAACTCAACCTTTTCTCTAAGTTCTTTTGTTATCTCATTTGATCAAATCATCTTCATCAATCAAACAAATGATAGTACTCAAATCAACTAAATAGTTATCTGAGTAGCAAGTAGAAGGTTTGACATCAGTGACAAAAAAATGATTGAAACACATTCTCATACTTTTATCAATCTATTTTCAATAGTAGCAACTAGAATTGAATTAATATTAGTTTATTCCTCATGTCACTAACTCATGCTATGAGCTTGGTGAATCTCTATTATCCAAGTGTTAACTTATTATATCAGGGTGAGCTTGAACTTGCATTCTTTCTCAATGAAACTTTACATGCCCCCATGTCAACATGTATTATATCAATAGATCATTGGTTATCCAATGTGATGAACTCAACATTGCAAAGCTTCATATACAAAGTATGAATAGTCTTCAAAATCTCTTCTAACTATGTAATTACATTAAAAGCTTTGCATGTCTATGTACAAGATCTTGAGAGACTTTCTCCAATACTTTGTGCTCAAATTTTCTTTTAGACCATTGTATCAATTTTTCATTGGTCACTATATCTTTGGATTGAACCTTATCAATTATGTGCATTAACTAATCCAAAATTTGATGCTGATTATTAAAGTCATTTATACCAAATGCATCTACAAAATATCTTTAACAATATGTATTACCTATTTCTTTTTGTGCTTTCTCCTTAGTTGTTCTTACTTTGCCTTGCAGACCAACAAGGTTTTCAACTGCTTCATTTTCTCCATTATCAAATTGTTTAAGTCATATATGGGTAAATTAATTACCTCATCTATACTTCTTGACTCATCTGCCATCTCTTTTGATTAAGTCATAATCTAAGATTGCAGGGTTATATCATTAGGTAGTGATATCTGCAATTGTTTTCCTTCTCAATCGATCTAGATGCTTTTTGTTTCTCCTATTGGGTTGGTGTCACCTATTATTCAGCTATTTTAGTCAATGGTTTAGATGGCTTTACACTTGGAAACTATATAAGAGATTGTGTAGCTTTTTGGTCTTTTGATTTCTCATGATCTTTCTACCTGACTTTGTTTTCTTGACCTCTACAATCTACACTTTAGTCTGAAGTATAGGAATATAAGTAGATTGTGGAAACACAATTATAGATTTTCCTTGTTGCTTGGCACTTATTTCCTTAGTAACTAATGTAACCTCAAAACTATTAGTCAAATCATTTTCAATCCTTGGATAATCTATGACTTGTAATAATATTGGATCAGTGCTAGGTAGAGATGTGCTAGGCTTAATATTTGGCAAGTCTTCTTTTCTTAACACATTTTGATCATGTAGTGATGAAATAGGAATGTCTTCTATGGTGAATAAATATTGTTGTTTACACCCTTTCATCAATTGTGTCATTTCCTCATCAATTTTGGCAACTTCTTCTGCTTCATCCTCTACTGCTCTAACTTCTCCATCTCTTTCCTCTTCCTCTTCATCTTCTTTAATATCTGATGTATTAAGAAAATCAAATGCTTCTCTCCATACACTTAGGCTCTCTTTCTCAATTTCATGAGCTTTATTAATCAATATTTTACATGCCTTTTCTTTTGACATGAATTTCTTCATAGAATCTTTTAGGAAAATAGACATGTGTGTCTTCCTTAAATCTAGCATTCTTGTGCTAGAGTGGTTTCCCTAATTTGTCTCTTAGTAGATAATGCCCACTTCCACTTAGCATCAACCTTTTTATACAAGTTTCCTAGAATTCCTTCTCCTAACTCTATAGGTGTAGTTTTGAATTAGTATCATCATTTCTATCAAAGATATCTCAATTTTATCTTGATCTTCTTTATTTAAGGAATTAAAATTGATGTCTTTGTATCCTGATAAGCTTTCTTGGTCACTAATTTCTTAACATACCTTACCAACAATTGAGGGGGGTGGTCTGTTGGAATAATGATACATTATCCATTAGTTACAACACTTATTCGATTCTGAATGCTTGCCGAGTTCATCACTCAGTTTATAGTTCATACTGAGCATTCATTGGTTACCAAGTATGTTCAGTAGTGTTTACCGAGTCAGGAAGGTAAACGAAGGATTTAGTGTTTATAGAGTCAGGAAGGTAAACAAAGGATTTAGTTTTTATCAAGTCAGGAAGGTAAACAAAGGATTTAGTGTTTACCGAGTTAGGAAGGTAAACAAAGGATTTAGTATTTACCGAGTCAGGAAGGTAAATGAAGGATCTAGTGTTTACTGAGTCAGGAAGTTAAATGAAGGTTTCAGTGATTACCAAGACAGAAAGGTAAAAGAAGTATTCAGTGCTTACCAAGTGAATCGAAGGAGTTAGTTTCTACTGAGTGACACAATGTTTATCGAGTCACCAGTGGTTACCACGTTCCAAGCTACTCAGAGTGATTAGTATGGACCGAGTCCCTACCTCTACCGAGTGCATGACGATGCCATGTAATATAGTGGATCCTGAGTGTCAGAAGGTCACCGAGTGAGTTTGAGGAACCTAAGTTTTCTACTATCTATTCGACTCAGTAATGTTTTTTCCACTTGTGTTCAGCCGACCTTATTGTTGTAAATATTGGAATGGTATATATGTAATGTATTGTGCCATTTGCAATATAGCTAAGTAAGAATGTAATTGAGCGAATTGAAAGAGAATCAGCAGCAGAGTATTTAGCAAGGTTATCAAGGAGCAACAAAGATATATCCATCACATCAAGTGATCAAGATCTAATCAACAAACCAGTTGCAAGCAGATCCACTGCTTCATCTTAATAGGTGAATTAGTTTGTAAATCCTTTAACAGGGTAGACTTAAAAGTCTTTTGTAAATCTCCTAACAGAGTGCATACTTCATTGTATGTTTGTAAATCCTCTAACAAGGTGGATCTAGCAGTCCTACTTGCTCCTAATAGGGCAGATCACCAGAAGTGATCATTGTAAGCCTTAACCAGCCAACTTTATACTGCAGTATTGAAGTTTTGTGGGCATCATCCCCACCCCAGTTTTACTTTCAAATTGAAAGGTTTATGGATCACCAAATCAGTGTGTTAATCTTTTCATGTGTACAGTAAAGTAGATGAATGAATGATGAATTTTTTATTATGCTGAATTGGTTTAAATTTTTAAAGGTTACTGATTGACCCCTCTCCTCTCAATAACCTTGTTAGTCCTGAATATTTCCAACAATTGGTATTAGAGCATTGTGGTTCTTAGGATAAAGTTTAAACAAACTTGAGCAAAGATCAAGGACAATGGAGATATTTAGACTTGACAAAACTATTGAGAATGAGAAGCTAGATTTGGAAATGGCCATGATACAACTCAAAAAGGCAAAAGAGCATCTTTCTCTATCCCTAAAAAGAAGGAAATATCTTGCAAAAGAAATGAATGATCATCAGTATACTGAAACAAAAATTGAAGATCTCATCCCATCAAGTAGTTCAAATGAAGCTAATGAGGCAGACAAGGCAATCAAAGAACTTCTACAAAAGAAAGGATCTTTGCAAGAAGAAGTAAGGATGCTAAGATTGGAACAAGAAACTCAATCAATAAGATTTTACGAAATTATGGAGCAAAGAAACATGATGCAAGAAGAAATAGAAAGAAGGGACAATGAAACTCAAAATCAATCCCTTGAACATGAAAATCTAGCAGATCAACTATCCAATGCAAATGAAGAAATCAAGATTCTCAAAGTACAAAGTGAAAGAATGAGAAATGAATTGAATATTGAAAGACAAATCAATGAAAGTCTAAGAAGAGACCTAAGATTTGAAAGGAAAATCAATGAAAGCTTGGAAAATGATCTAAATGTTGAAAAACAAGTCAATGAAAGGATGATGAAATCTCAAGCAGACATGAATCAATTGAATCAGCAATGAGCAGAATTTTTATAACAAAAAAGGTAAAGCTGGTCTTGGATACAAGGAAGAAGGTGAATCTTCTGAACAAGGTACCCAAAGGAATCAAAGACCCACTTGTAATCATTGTGGCAAGATAGGTCATACATCTAACAAATGTTGGAGTAATGGTAAAGCTAAATTCAATGGCAAATGTTTCAGTTGCAATCGGCATGGTCACAAAGCCAATGAATGCAAGGAGAAACCAAAGTTTGAAGGCAAATGTCACAAATGCAAGAAACAAGGACACAAGGCATCTAAATGTAGATCAAAATCATTCAATCTAACAGAACAAATTGTCAAAGCAATATTTGGTTGGGATTATAGTACTTGGTGCAGATGTCACTATTGTGGAGAATATGAACACATAGGAACAAACTGTAGAAGGCATCACCTAAGGAAGAAAGATACAACCATAAGATGTTATACTTGTACTGAACTTGGTCATATAGCCAAGAATTGCATGAATATAGGAAAGGTTGAAGATGAAAAGAAAACTAGAGCTGATAATATTCAAAAGCAAATGAAACAACAGTGGATTCCTAAGTCTACCAAGCAAGAAAATTCAAATGATGGAAATGTCACTCTAGAAGTGGGTGACTCCACCATTCCTAATTAGACTTATCAAGAAGAATAAGGGATTGCATCTTCAAGCCATATCCTAAATAGTTCCAGAAAGAAGGAGTCAAAATGATAAATCAGTATTGCAGATACAAGTCATAATTCACAGTGTTGCATCTACCGAGTAAGGTTGGTTTTCAGACTTTATCGAGCTTGGTCAAGAAAATAAGAAAGGTTTTGTGTGTTCACTGAGTTGCAAGGTTTACTGAGTAAGTCGGTGACTATTTGTAAAACTCTAATTCTCAGCTACCTTCGTACCCAAGCATTAATGATAAAATTTTGATCAAAAAAGGCAGAATTTGATCTCATTTTTCACCGCAAATTCAAAGTTCACAGAGAAAATATATTTTCAAGTGCATCCAAGTGAGTTCAAGTGATTTGAAGTGATTTTCCAGCGAAAAATTTGTGTTACAAAATTGTTCTCTCACCGAGTAGCAATGGCATCCACAAGCACAAGTGGGAGCAAGGCAAAGAAAGGTTCTGAAATGCTTGTGAAGGGAATCGAATGGAAGGTGCCCAATTTCAAAATCGTTCCTACCATCACTGAATCACTCGACCCACATGGAGCTCAATCGCAGATCCCTCCAAAGGTACTTCTTATCAATGATATTCGTACTCATTTCAAGTGTACTGTGCAAGAAATAGGGACTAGATATGGATAGTACCCTAGCTGAGTTATGCATGGATGGAACCCTAAAACCTGAGTTTAAACATTTGGAAACCAAAGGTTTAACGCATATCCCGCATCTGCCAAGGAGTTTCCAAGTGAAATGGGTAAGGTATATCTTAAGCCGTGTTCATAATGGACAATTGTGGTTAGAACAACCCATCCTCATAACGAAGAAAATGATCCACAAGATCACAGGTTTACCAATGTTGACCAAAGCCAAAAACACCAAAACCCTAGGTCGAGATGAACTTCAAAAATTAACCCAAGTTGTATGGGATGGCAGAGGTTTAAAGCTTAATAATGTTTCAGATATAGAACTGAAATTTGGTATTTGTGTTATTGCATACAAACTGTATAGTTCCAGTAGGCTGAATAGTGTACCCTGTGAGGCTATAGATTTGGCATATAAGATTGTGAAGAAAAACATGGAGTTTGACCTAGCTAATGTGCTATTAAAAAAATTAAATAAAAATATGGATAGCATAAGGACTGCAAAGACAAACCCCTATAAATTTGGTTCTTTGCTAGTTTGTTTATTTTTCTATGTACAGAAATTCTTTCCCTCTAAAGGTGCAGTTGTATGGAGGAAAGATACTCCAATTTTGTATCAAATAAACGAGTTCATAGCAGAAATAGGTATCAATTTTGACAAGGTAATGGATAATTATTTTGAAGATTTCAAGGAAAGGATGAACAATAGGTTCAGGATACCTCCGAAACTTGTTGAAGATTATAAGGATGATGTTTGTTTCATGTTTGACTATGATAGAGTCTACATCCAAGTAGTCAAACCCCGAGTGGCATGGGTAAAACCATTGCCCTATGAGCTAAATATTGATGATGCCAGAGATATCATTGAGGCACTAGTAAATGAACCAGTAGATCCCAAGTTGCCTGCATTTGGAACCTATGAAGAGGAAAAGGTTAGAATAGAGCTTGAAATCAAGCATCCTCAAGCAATCTCTAAAGGCAAGAGAAAGATAGAAAAGCTAAAAGTTGATACTGGATCTCTTATGCTTATCGAGGGAAATGGTGAGGATGAAGAAAAGGAAGAAGAAGAAGAGGAGCTAGAAAAGGAAGCAGAGCCAGCAAAGAAAAAGGGTAGGGTAATCATTACCAAACCTCAGGCGGTGTTCACAAGGAGAACCAGGAGAGGTAAGAAAGAAGTTGTGTTTAGCAAACCTCCTCTAACATTTGAAGAAAGGATGAAACAACTAAGGATTGGTGCAGGAATCAAAAATTTCAAGGCATTGAAATATGAAACCAGAACTCTTGCTGAGCAAAAAGAAATTGAAGATCTGATAATGGAGAAGTTGGGAACCTGGAAATTCTCCCCAGACCAATTTGTTTCCCAAATTCCTACTGAACTGTTTGATAAAATAAAGGTGAGATGGGAGCACACCGAGCAAACAGTTAAAGACATTTTTGAGCAAAGATTAAGAGAACTGGTCCCCAGCCTAACAGATGCAGAAATCAAAAGGGCATTGAAGGATCATGAAGGCAGAATGAATATGAGATTTAATACATGTCTCATATTGCTAAAAAGCATTGAGCCAGTTGTTAAAAATGCAACTAATATCTGGAGTGATTCATATAAACTACATAAGACAACTGAGGAACCCATAGAGATCAAGGATGATGATGAAAATGGTGATGATGAAGAGGATATCGATGGTGGCAACACCATTTCCATGGAAGTAACTAATGAAGACCTTGAACAGGTAATGAAAAAGAAGGAAGAAGAAGAAAAGGAGGAAGAAAATGTTAAGGAAGAGGATGATGCAGTCAAAATTCCAACAGTTGTCATTGCCTCCCTTCCTCACTCTCCATCAAAGACTGTAAAATCTACTATGGAGATAGGATCTTCAAGAAAGATTGTTAGCACAATAGAGACATCCATTGGTCAATTTCCTCCAGTCTCCTCTCAGCTCCAGGTTTCTGCAATGCAAGTGCCAAGCACTTCATCTACCAAGCTGGCAGTCACTTCTTCAGTTACTAAGCTTCAAAGCATATCATCAGCCACCGAGTCATCTACTGCAGCAATTACTTCATCGAGTATATCTCTTCCACCTACAGCTTGTATAGTAAGTCTTCCAAGTTTCTTATCAATTTTGTCTTCCTCAGCCACATTGGCCCCAATTTTTTCTCTAGTCAGTTCTCCAATTGTATTGGGAAGTATATCAAGTTTTGATATAGTCAACACTTCTCTTAGTTTACCTTTAGTTGGTCCCATTCCAGTCTTGACTGCTAGTCCTACATCATCAACCATTGTATCTACTTCAAAAGGAAAAGAGGTAAGTACTACAGATAAACCAAAGACACCATTGAAACTGCTGCTTACAGGAAAAGTATTAGATGGTGATATAGATTTGGATGAAGAAATTATCATTCCAAAGATAAATCTAGAAACTGCTATAGTTAATGAACTAAGATTGGTTAGTCAGCATCTAGAGAAAAAGGCACAGCAAATGCAGCTAAGGAATGAAAGGGACAGAGAATTCAACATAATTAAGAGTGCTAAAAACATAATAACTGAGGCTATAAGTGTTGATGTGGATTCATCTCAACACATTTTGTTGCAGCTAGAAGAAGCAGTGAATAAATTTAATGAGGATATCTCAATTTGAATTAACCTCAATTTTGTCTAACATTGAAAATTCTTTTAATAATGTAACCTCACTTTTTGCAAAACTTTGTGATGTTACCGAGTATACAAAGGAAATAAGAGAAAAGTTAAATAAGATAGATAAGGATCTGAAGATAAGTGCCCAATCGCTGAAGCTTGACCCCAGCTCAAGCTCATCTCATCACCTCAGGATCAAATTTTTGGTAGAGAAGCAGGCAAAGCTACTCAAAGAGGAAGGAAGGATAAGGTCTACACTGCTAGAAATCCAGAAAATGATCCTTCCCATCATGAACACAATGCAGAAACACATTGCATATTCAAAAACATTGATCCATGACAATAACTTCTCTGTTGTAGACCATGTGATTGAACTTTTTGTAGAAGTTCAAGTACCTCTCTCCACATGTAAAATCTTGCAAGACAATTGGGATAAAACTCTGCAACTAATTCTTCAGGTACATTCTGAGTTTATCACACATTTTGGTGTCTCCATGTAAATACATTCTTTATTCTTTGGCATTATTGTCAAAAAGGGGGAGAAAGTAATATATAGAGGAGAATCAGACACAAAAGGGGAGAAGGTAATAAAGTAATAAAGAAATAATGATAGTGGTGATAATATGAATAAAGACATATAACTCATGTAAAAACCTTGTATATAATGTATGGGGGAGTTATATGTAAGGTAGCCCATCTATATTCAGCACAGCAGAATCGAGTCAGTTTTGTCAGATCTTGTATATAAATTTTGGCTCATAAGTGTTTTTGTCACTAATGCCAAAGGGGGAGATTTTTGGAATAATGATACATTTTTCATTAGTTACAACACTTATTCGATTCTGAATGCTTACCAAGTTCATCACTCAGTTTACAGTTCATACCAAGCATTCGTTGGTTACCAAGTATGTTCAGTAGTGTTTACCGAGTCAGGAAGGTAAACGAAGGATTTAGTGTTTACCGAGTCAGGAAGGTAAACAAAGGATTTAGTGTTTACTGAGTCAGGAAGGTAAATGAAGGATTTAGTATTTACTGAGTTAGGAAGGTAAATGAAGGATCTAGTATTTACCGAGTCAGGAAGGTAAATGAAGGTTTCAGTGATTACCAAGACAGAAAGGTAAAAGAAGTATTCAGTGCTTACCAAGTGAATCGAAGGAGTTAGTTTCTATCGAGTGACACAATGTTTACCGAGCCACCAGTGGTTACCAAGTTCCAAGCTACTCAGAGTGATTAGTATGGACCAAGTCCCTACCTCTACCGAGTGCATGATGATGTCGTGTAATATAGTGGATGTCGAGTGTCAGAAGGTCACTGAGTGAGTTTGAGGAACCTAAGTTTTCTACTATCCGGCCGACTCAGTAATGTTTTGTCCACTTGTGTTCAACCGACCTTGTTGCTATAAATATTGGAATGGTATATATGTAATGTATTGTGCCATTTGTAATATAGCTAAGTAAGAATGTAATTGAGTGAATTGAAAGAGAATTAGCAGCAGAGTATTTAGCAAGGTTATCAAGGAGCAAAAAAGATATATCCATCACATCAAGTGATCAAGATCTAATCAGCAAACCAATTGCAAGCAGATCCACTGCTTCATCTTAACAGGTGAATCAGTTTGTAAATCCTTTAACAAGGTAGGCTTAAAAGTCTTTTGTAAATCTCCTAACAGAGTGCATACTTCATTGTATGTTTGTAAATCCTCTAACAAGGTGGATCTAGCAGTCCTGCTTGCTCCTAATAGGGAAAATCACCAGAAGTGATTATTGTAAGCCTTAACCGGCCAACTTTATACTGTAGTATTGAAGTTTCGTGGGCATCATCCCCACCCTAGTTTTACTTTCAAATTGAAAGGTTTCTGGATCACCAAATCAGTGTGTTAATCTTTTCATGCGTACAGTAAAGTAGATGAATGAATGGTGAATTTGTTATTATGCTGAATTGGTTTAAATTTTTAAAGGATACTGATTCACCCCTCCCCTCTCAATAACCTTGTTAGTCCTGAATATTTCCAACATGGTCTCAGCACAATTTGCAATTTTCTTAGATTGTCAAACTCGGTCTCTTCATCATATTATTCCTCATCTACAACTAGATTTCTCTTTGACCTCTTAGGAATTCTCTATTGGGATGAACTAGCATGTTTTCTCTTTCCTTAACTTCCTTTTATTTTGGTAGCTAATGGCTCAACTATTTTTGATCTCGTTATCATTTCTCTTTCAATCTCCTAAGGTGTAGCAACCTTTTTTACACCTTTCTAGAGATCAGCTTTAACCTTTGGATCAGCAATTATCACTTTCATTTTCTTGGTTACCTTGGGCTCAAAAATAGCTAGCTCTTTGCCTTTTCTTTCCTCATTTTTTGCTGTATGTTTTGATTCTTCTTCATCATCATCCTTTCCCTCAAGACTTGATGCAGGAGCATCCAGAGGTATAAGGGCAATCCTATGTCAACCAAAAAAATGTACTTAGACTTGGTTTCTATTACATGTGTTTTCATTTTTGGATACCCATTTGGGTCAAATAAAGGTTCCAACTCTCATAGTTCCACTATCAGTGTTCTAGGAAAAAGTATTTGAACACCTTGGGATACGTGTAAATGTCAAAAAAATAGGAGTATGTAATTGAGCCATAATTTTGGTGAACTAGAAGGTTTAAATTGGTCAAAAGATTGTAATTTTAATTTAGATCATTCCAAAAAAAGAATCAGGTCGAAAGGCCCCACGGTTTGAAAGTTATAGAAATTTTTCAGTTTTTGGAGAACTCCTATGAATGCTTCGAAGTCAAGTTAGGGGCATTAAATGACCTCAAATAGTGACAAAAAAATGGGGGATGAGTGACACTTGTCCATAGGGCTATAGATCACTTTGAGAGCTTTCCAAAAATGTAAATGGTTTGTCAATCGGAGCTACAGTTCAAAAGTTATGCCTCCTAGAAGTTTGGTTACCGTTTCTAGATTCTTCTAATTTTGTGCCAACTTCTATTGTGACTTCTAGAGTCTTCTATTTGGTTAGTGCATGCCAACTAGCACTTTCTAGAATGTATTCCTAATCCTTAACTCTTCAAGGTCTATTTAAGAACATTTTTGGCATTGTAAAAGGCAGTTCGGAGTGGAGTTTGAGAGAAGGTACTGGGAGAAGAAATTATCTCTAGTTTTATCCTATTGTAAGCCCATAGGTCCTATTTTGAAGTCTATTTTCTCTATACTAAGTGCACTAGCATACTTTTATAGTTAATAAAATTTTCCCTTTCCTATTGTTTCCATTTTGTGCTTGGGTCGTGTCCTCATCAAGTGGTATCAGAACTGGTTTTCCTGAGTGTGTAGACAGAGCGCCAATTATGAGGTAGTTTGCACCAAGACTGTGTGGTTATGGGTTTGAATTAAGAAGATGCCTCCACAAAGAGAGCATGGTGGAGAGGCTAGAGCTATTAATCCTAAGGATGTTAGAGCCCTCAAAAGTTAGGTACAAGCGTTGCAGGAGGAGCTCCATAGAGGAACAAATGTTGTCGTAGGCGACGAAAGTGAGGATGACAATGAAGAAGAAAAAATTGGACCAGAAGGGGAATTTGACAAAGAAGTTCTGAATTAGGCAGAGAAAAGTCTTTTTAGGGCCATCACTAAGTTTGGGAAAAGACCTACAATTGATGTGGGTGTATTTTCAAGAAATATGGAACCAGATGAGTTGATCGATTGGATCAATGAACTGGAAGAGTACTTTGAATATGAGGATATCAGGGATCTAGATAGGGTTAAGTTTACAAAGGCCAAACTAAAAGGCCATGCCAAAATCTGGTGGCAAGAGGTTCAATTGGAAAGAAATAGAAGAGGGAAGGAGAAGATCACCAGGTGGGATCGTATGGTGGACAAATTGAAGAAGCAATTCATTCTTGTTGATTATGAGCTTGATTTGTTTAAGAAGATGCATGGGTTAAAGAAAGCAGGAAAATTAGTCCAAGAATATATAGAGGATTTTTATCGACTTCTAATTAGAGCAGGGCATGCAGAAGCAAATAAGGATAAGGTTGCTCATTATATCAGTGGGTTGTGACCTAGTATCCAAGAGGAATTAAGTCTAGTAAGAATGACCAATGTTGAAGAGGCATACTATTTTACCCTATGAGTTGAAGAGAAGCTAAATAAAAAGTCTGAAGGGAGACAAAGAGGGCATGGTCAAGGAGGAACGAGCAGTGGTAGGTCATTTGGAGGCTTAAATGAAACCCAAAAGAAGAATGAAGGTGTGGGTACTAGCAGGAACCAGAGGAATGAGGATTTCAACCGCTCCCGAGATCAAGACTTTGGAAATCAAAGAGGAAGAGGTAGAGGACATGGACAAGGAAGAGGAGATTTCCATGGTACCTATTTCCATTGCAATGAAGAAGGTCATCGTGCCTTTCAATGCCCTCAACAACAAGGAAGGATAGATAGGAGAGATAAAGGTCAAGCTAGGGTTGCTCATGTGGATGAGGATGTACAATCATCACATTTAAAAGATGTAGAAAGAGAAGAGACTTTGGTAAATGAAAGGGTCCTACTAAGTGGTGAGATTTAACTAGGACAAAGGAGGAGTTTATTCCATACTAGGTGCAAGTGTGAGAATAAATGTTTTAATGTGATCATTGATAGTGGTAGCACTGATAACTTGGTATCAGAGGAGATGGTCTCTAAGTTGAAGCTCAAGAGGGAGAAACACCCCCAGCCCTATCGGATTGCTTGGGTGAAAGATGATCATAAGGCCCTGGTAAATGAACAATGTGTAGTGAAATTCAAATTTGGGAATTACCATGATGAAGTTCTCTGTGATATTATTCCAATGGATGTTTGCCATCTATTGTTGGGAAGACCGTGGCAGTTTGATAGGCATGTAGTACATGATGGTCATGCAAACACATACTCTCTAACAAAGGATGTAGTTCACCACAAACTAAAGCCCATGAAAAAAGAAGGAAAAAAGGTATGTAGCAATGCCAGGATTTTTCTAGTTGATGGAAGAAAGTTTTTATATGGAATGAAACATCAGCGTATGTGCTATGCTTTGATCCCTAGGAAAGATAGAGAAGGTAGTAGTGAAATACCACTTGAAGTTTTAGATTTACTAGGTGATTTTGGAGATATCATTTCTAATAATGTTCCAAAAGGATTGCCACCAGTAAGGCAAATCAATCATCAGATAGATTTAATCCTAGGAGCTAGTTTGCCTAACAAGGCTGCTCACAGGATGACTCCTATTGAAACCGAGGAGCTAAACAGAGAGGTGCAAGAGCTATTAAGGAAGGGCTTGATTTGGGAGAGCCTGAGTCCATGTGTAGTACTTGCAATACTAGCACCAAAGAAGGATGGAGAGTGGAGGATGTGTAAAGATTCTTAAGCTATAAATAGGATAACCATCAAGTATTGATTTCCTTTGCCAAGAATGGATGATCTTATGGACTGCTTGAGTGAAGCTCAGTACTTCACAAAGATAGATCTCAAGAGTGGTTATCACTAGATAAAAATTCGAGAATGAGATGAGTGGAAAATAGCCTTCAAGACCAAGGAGGGTCTTTATGAGTGGCTAGTCATGCCCTTTGGATTGACAAATTCCCCAAGCACCTTCATGCGGCTTATGAATGAGGTACTTAAGAAGTTTTTGGAAAAATTTGTTATTGTCTATTTGGATGATATTTTAATTTTCTGTAAGACTTTGGAAGAACATTTATTGCATATTTGTAGTGTCCTTGAAAGGTTAAGGGAAGAGAAACTCTTAATTAATTTGAAGAAGTTTATCTTTGCAAAAAGGGAGTTAGTCTACTTAGGGTTTGTTATATCACCTGAAGGTCTCAAAATGGATCTAGAGAAGGTAAAAGCCATCTTGGAATGGCCTACTCCAAGGTCTGCTACTAAGGTGAGATCGTTCCATGGTGTGGTTAGTTTTTAAAGAAATTTTATTCAGAATTTCAGTGGCATATGTGCACCCCTAACTAACACAATAAGAGGGGACAGAAAAGAGTTCAAATGAACTGCGGCAGCTGCAAGAAGTTTTGAAATGCTGAAGAAGAAGGTGACAAAACAACCTATGTTGGCACTTCTAGATTTTAGAAAGGTGTTCCAGGTTGATTTTGATGCTAGTGGCAATGCTATTGGGCCTGTATTAGGCCAAGAAGGTAAGCCTATTGCATATTTTAGTGAAAAATTGAATGATGCGAAAAAGAAGTATTCTGTTTATGATCAAGAGTTCTATGCAATAGTTCAGGCCTTAAAGAAATGGAGGCATTATTTATTGCCAAAGGAATTTTTTTTGTATATTGATCATCAGGCATTATAGTACTTAAATAGCCAAGGTAAATTGAATGAGAGGCATATGAAGTGGGTAGAGTTCTTGCAGAGCTATACATTTGTGTTGAAGCATAGAAGTGGAAAATCTAATAGGGTTGCAGATGCACTAAGTAGGAGACAGTTGTTGCTTATAGTAATGCAAGTTGAAGTAGTTGGGTTTGATGAACTCAAGAATATATACCTTGAGGATCATGATTTTTCTTAAGTGTGGAAAGCCTTTAAAGAGCCTATTGCTGTAGATAGAACTAAGTGGTTAGACTATCTGGTTCAGGATGGTATGTTATTCAAGGGCAGTCAATTATGCATTCCAAGGAGTTCCATGAGGGAAAATTTGATTAAGGAGAAACACAGTGGAGGGATAAGAGGACATTTTGGTCAAGATAAGACCATTTCCATTCTCAAAGAACATTATTTTTGGCCTCAAATGTCACTGGATATGAAGAAGTTTGTATAGAATTGCCAAATTTGTCAAGTTGCCAATAGATTTAGTCACAATACTAGACTATATCAGCCATTGCCAGTTCCATCAAAGCCATGGGAGGACATAAGTATGGATTTTTTTCTTGGATTTCCAAGGACACAAAGGGGTAATGACTTAGTATTTGTGGTGGTTGATAGGTTCTCCAAAATGGCACATTTCATTCCATGCCACAAACCTCATGATGTTGTCCATATTGCAGACTTGTTTTTCAGAGAGGTGGTAAGACTACATGGTCTCCCAAGAAATATATTTTCTGACAGAGATACTAAATTTGTAGGGTATTTCTAGAGAACATTGGGAAAGAAGTTGAGAACAGACTTGAAATTTAGTTCCACACATCACCCGCAGACTGATGGCCAAACAGAAGTGGTAAACAGAAGTCTAGGCAATTTGCTGAGATGTTTAGTTGGGACTAAGCCCAATGGATGGGATTTGATTCTACCACAAGCGAAGTTTGCTTACAATAACTCTGTAAATAGGAGTACTATTAGATCACTATTCCAAATTGTATATGGAAGTAGCCCAAGGACTGCACCAAAATTGAGGAAGATAGAGCAAGGGGAGAGGACAAGTGCTGAAGCTGAAGAATTTGCTGAACATATCAAGAATCTACATGAGGAGGTCCAAGCACACATTGCCAAGATGAATCAATCATATAAAGATAGGGTTGCTCAAAGGAGAAGACATAAGAAATTTCAAGTAGGGGATCTAGTCCTGGTACACTTATGAAAAGAAAGATTTTCAGTCAGTACTTACAACAAGCTAAAAATGAAGAAATTTGGCCCCTGCAAAATTCTAAAGAAACATGACTCAGGAAATTCATATGAGGTAGAGTTTCCAGATGGTATTCACATTTCTCCTATTTTCAACATTTGCAGACTTAATAGAGTATCATGATGATGGTGCAGATAAGCAGCAGATGTTAGAGCCATGTCCAATTCCTGCTTCTAAAAAGGAGGAGATAGAAGACATTTTAGACCATCATGTGGGTAGGAGTACCAAACATAGGCAATATGAAGAGTATTTGGTCAAGTGGAAAGGACGGTCGATCGAGGACTCAAATTGGATTTCTGTAGCAGAGGTTTCCCATTTACGATTTCCTCTACCATTCATAAAGTGACAAGGTCACTTTTCAATCTACCCTGGGTGTCTGATGCAGGAGCATCCAGAGGTATAAGGGCAATACCGTGTTAACCAAAAAAAATGTAGTTAGACTTAGTTTCTATTTCATGTGTTTTCATTTCTTGATACCCATTTGGGTCAAATAAAGGTTCTAACTCTCACAGTTCCACTATCAGTGTTCTAGGATAGAATATTTGAACACCTTGGGATACGTGTAAATGCCAAAAAATAGTAGTATGTAAGTGAGCCATAATTTTGGTGAACCAAAAGGTGTAAATTGGTCAAAAGATTGTAATTGTAATTTAGAACATTCTAGAAAAAGAATCAGGTCGAAAGGTCCCACGGTTTGAAAGTTATTGCAATTTTTCAATTTCTAGAGACCTCCTAAGAATGCTTCAAAGTTAGGTTAGGGGCATTAAATGACCCCAAACTGGACCAAAAAATAGGGGATGAGTGATGCTTGTCCATAGGGCTATAGAGCGCTTCGAGGGCTTTTTGGAAATGTAAACGGTTCGTCAATCGAAGCTATAGTTCAAAAGTTATGCCTCCCAAAAGTTTAGTTACCATTTCTAGATTCTTCTAATTTTGTGCCAACTTCTAATGCGACTTATAGAGCCTTCTATTTGGTCGATGGATGCCAACTAGCACTTTCTAGAATATATTCCTAATCCTTAACCCTTCAGAGTCTATTTAAAAACATTTCTGGCATTGTAAAAGGCAGTTCGGAGTGGAGTTTGAGAGAAGGTACTGGGAGAAGAAATTATCTCCAATTTTATGCTATTGTAAGCCCATAGGGCCTATTTTGAAGTCTATTTTCTCTATACTAAGTGCACTAGCATAATTTTATAGTTAATTAAATTTTACCTTTCCTATTGTTTCCATTTTGTGCTTGGATCATGTCCCCATCAAGTGGTATCAGAGATGGTTTTCCTGGGTGTGTAGACAAAGCGCCGACTGTGAGGTAGTTTGCACCAGGACTGTGTGGTTTTGGGTTTGAATTAGGAAGATGCATCCATGAAGAGAGTGTGGTGGAAGGGCTGAAGCTATTAATCCTAAGGAGGTTAGAGCCCTCCAAAGGCAAGTACAAGCATTGCAGAAGGAGCTTCGTAGAGGAACAAATGTTGTCGAAGGCAATGAAAGTGAGGATGACAATGAAGAAGAAGAAATTAGACCAGAAGGGGAATTTGATGGGAAAGTTCTGAATCAAGCAAAGGAAAGGCTTTTTAGGGCCATCACTAAGTTTGGGAAAAGACCTACAATTGATGTGGGTGTATTTTCAAGAAATTTGAAACCAGATGAGTTGATCGATTGGATCAATGAACTAGAAGAGCACTTTGAGTATGAGGATATCAGGGATCCAGATAGGGTTAAGTTTGTAAAAGTCAAACTGAAAGGCCATGCCAAAATCTAGTGGCAAGAGGTTCAATTGGAAAGAAATAGAAGAGGGAAGTAGAAGATCACAAGGTGGGATTGTATGGTGGACAAATTGAAGAAGCAATTCATTCCTGTTGATTATGAGCTTGATTTGTTTAAGAAGATGCATGGGTTAAAGCAAGCAGGAAAATCATTCCAAGAATATATAGAGGAGTTTTATCAAATTCTGATAAGAGTGGGGCATGTAGAAGCAAATAAGGAGAAGGTTGCTCATTATATCAGTGGGTTGCGACCTAGCATCTAGGAGGAATGGATTCTGGTAAGAATGAACAGCGTTGAAGAGGCATACCATTTTTCCCTACAAGTTGAAGAGAAGCTAAATAAGAGGTTTGAAGGGAGACAAAGAGGGCATGGTTAAGGATAAAGGGGTAGTGGTAGGTCATCTAGAGGCTGAAATGAAACCCAATAGAAGAATGAAGATGTGGGTACTAGTAGGAACCAGAGGAACAAGGATTTCAACCGCTCCCGAGATCAAGACTTTGGAAATCAGAGAGGAAGAGGTAGAGGATGTGGAAAAGGAAGAGGAGGTTTTCATGGTACCTATTTCCATTGCAATGATGAAGGTCATCATGCCTTTGAATTCCCTCAATGATAAAGAAGGACAGATAGGAGAGCTGAGGGTCAAGCTAGGGTTGCTCATGTGGTTGAGGATGCACAATCATCAAATTTAGAAGATGCAGAAAGAGGAGAGACTTTGGTAAATGAAAGGGTCCTACTAAGTGGTTAGATTGAACTAGGACAAAGGAGGAGTTTATTCTATACTAGGTGCAAGTGTGAGGATAAATGTTGTGATGTGATCATTGATGGTGGTAGCACTGATAACTTGGTATTAGAGGAGATGGTCTCTAAGACGAAGCTTAGGAGGGAGAAACACCCCCAACCCTATCGGATTGCTTGGGTGAAAGATGATCATAAGGTCCTAGTAAGTGAACAATTTTTAGTGAAATTCAAAATTGGGAATTACCATGATGAAGTTCTCTGTGATATTATTCCAATGGATTTTTTTCATCTATTGTTGGAAAGATCATGGCAGTTTGATAGGCATGCACTACATGATGGCCATGCAAACACATACTCTCTAACAAAGGATGGAGTTCGCCACAAACTGAAGCCCATGAAAAAGGAAGGCAAAAAGGGATGTAGCAGTGCTAGGATTTGTCTTTTTGATGGAAGAAAGTTTTTAGATGGCATGAAACATCAACGTATGTGCTATGCTTTGATCCCTAGGAAAGATAAAGAAGGTAGTAGGGAAATACCACTTTAAGTTTTAGATTTACTAGATGAGTTTGCAGATGTCATTTCTAATAATGTTCTAGAAGGATTTCCATTGGTAAGGCAAATTAGTCATTAGATAGATTTAATCCCAGGATGACTCCTATTGAAACCGAGGAGCTAAATAGATAGGTGCAAGAGCTATTGAGGAAGGGCTTGATTCAGGAGAGCCTGAGTCCATGTTCAGTACCTGTAGTACTAGCACCAAAGAAGGATGGAGAGTGGAGGATGTGTATAGATTCTCGAGCTATAAATAGGATAACCATCAAGTATTGGTTTCCTTTGCCAAGAATGGATGATCTTACAGACTGCTTGAGTCGAGCTCAGTACTTCATAAAGATATATCTCAAGAGAGATTATCACTAGATACAAATTCAAGAAGGAGATGAGTGGAAAATAGCCTTCAAGACCAAGGAGGGTCTTTATGAGTGGTTAGTCATGCCCTTTGGATTGATGAATGCCCCAAGCACCTTCATGCGGCTTATGAATAAGGTACTTAAGAAGTTCTTGGGAAAAAAATTTTATTATCTATCTGGATGATATTTTAATTTTCTACAAGACTTTGGAAGAACATTTATTTAATATTCATAGTGTCCTTGAAAGGTTAAGGGAAGAGAAACTCTTAATTAATTTGAAGAAGTGTATCTTTGCAGAAAGGGAGTTAGTCTAATTGGGGTTTGTTATATCACCTAAAGGTCTCAAAATGGATCCAGAGAAGGTAAAAGCCATCTTGGAAAGGCCTACTCCAAGGTCTACTACTGAGGTGAGATCGTTCCATGATCTGGTTAGTTTTTACAAAAAATTTATTTAGAATTTCAGTGGCATATGTGCACCCCTAACGGACACAATAAGAGGGGATAGAAAAGAGTTCAAATGGATTGTGGCAGCTGTGAGAAGTTTTGAAATGCTAAAGAAGAAGGTGACAAAACAACCTGTGTTGGGACTTCCAAATTTTAGAAAGGTGTTCCAGGTGGATTGTGATGCTAGTGGCAGTATTATTGGACCTGTATTAAGCCAAGAAGGTAAGCCTATTGCACATTTTAGTGAAAAATTGAATGATGCGAAAAAGAAGTATTCTGTTTATGATCAAGAGTTCTATGCAATAGTTCAAGCCTTAAAGAAATGGAGGCATTATTTATTTCCAAAGGAATTTGTTTTGTATACTGATCATCAAGCATTACAGTACTTAAATAGCCAAGGTAAATTGAATGAGAGGCATATGAAGTGGGTAGAGTTCTTGCAGAGCTATACATTTGTGTTGAAGCATAGAAGTGGAAAATCTAATAGGGTTGTAGATGCACTAAGTAGGAGACAGTTGTTGCTTACAATAATGCAGGTTGAAGTAGTTAGGTTTGATGAACTCAAGAATCTGTACCCTAAGGATCTTGATTTTTCTTAAGCATGGAAAGCCTATAAAGAGCCTGTTTCTGTAGACATAACTAAGTGGTTAGACTATCTGGTTCAGGATGGTATGTTATTCAAGGGCAGTCAATTATGCATTCCAAGGAGTTCCATGAGGGAAAATCTGATTAAGAAGAAACATAGTGGAGGGATGGAAGGACATTTTGGTCGAGATAAGACCATTTCCATTCTCAAAGAACATTATTTTTAGCATCAAATGTCACAGGATGTGAAGAAGTTTGTACAGAATTGCCAAATTTGTCAAGTTGCCAAGGGATTTAGTCAGAATACTTGACTATATTAGCCATTGCCAGTTCCATCAAAGCCATGGGAGGACATAAATATGGATTTTATTCTTGGATTTCCAAGGACACAAAGGGGTAATGACTCTATATTTGTGGTGGTTGATAGGTTCTCCAAAATGGCACATTTCATTCCATGCCACAAAACTCATGATGCTATCCATATTGCAGACTTGTTTTTCATAGAGGTGGTAAGACTACATGGTCTCCCAAGGAGTATAGATTTTAATAGAGATACTAAATTTGTAGGGTATTTCTAGAGAACATTGTGGAAGAAGTTGAGAACAGACTTGAAATTCAGTTCCACACATCACCCGTAGACTGATGGCCAAACAGAAGTGGTCAACAGAAGTCTGGGCAATTTGCTGAGATGTTTAGTTGGGGATAAGCCCAAGGGATGGGATTTGATTCTACTACAAGCAGATTTTTCTTACAATAACTCTATAAATAGGAGTACAAGTAGATCACCATTCCAAATTGTATATGGAAGTAGCCCAATGACTGCACCAGAATTGAGGAAGATAGAGCAAGGGGAGAAGACAAGTGCTGAAGCTAAAGAATTTGCTGAACATATCAAGCATCTACATGAGGAGGTCTAGGCACACATTACCAAGATGAATCAAGGGTAAAAAGCTAGGGCTGATCAAAGGAGAAGACATAAGGAATTCCAAGTAGGGGATCTAGTCATGGTACACTTATGAAAAGAAAGATTTCCAGCTGATACTTACAACAAGCTGAAAATGAAGAAATTTGGCTCCTACAAAATTCTGAAGAAACATGACCTAGGAAATGCATATGAGGTGGAGTTTCCAGATGGTATTCACATTTCTCCTATTTTCAACATTGTAGACTTAACAGAGTATCATGATGATGGTGCAGATGAGGAGCTGATGTTAGAGCCATGTCCAATTCCTACTTCTAAAAAGGAGGAGATAGAAGACATTTTAGATCATCGTGTGGGTAGGAGTACCAGACATAGGTAGTATGAAGAGTATTTGGTCAAGTGGAAAGGACGGCCGATCGAGGACTCAACTTGGATTTCAGCAGCTAAGGTTTCCCATTTGGGATTTCCTTTACCATTCATAAAGTGACAAGGTCACTTTTCAATCTACCCTGGGTATATGATGCAGGAGCATCCAGAGGTATAAGGGCAATCCTATGTTAAGCAAAAAAATGTACTTAGACTTAGTTTCTATTTCATGTGTTTCATTTCTAGATACCCATTTGGGTCAAATAAAGGTACCAACTCTCACAGTTCCACTATAAGTGTTCTAGGATAGAGTATTTTAACACCTTGGGATACATGTAAATGCCAAAAAAAATAGGAGTATGTAATTGAGCCATCATTTTTGTGAAATATAAGGTGTAAATTGGTCAGAAGATTGTAATTGTAATTTAGAGCATTCCAGAAAAAGAATTAGATCGAAAGGCCCAACAGTTTGAAAGTTATTGCAATTTTTTTTGTTTTTGGAGACCTCCTAAGAATTTTTTGAAGTTAGGTTAGGGGAATTAAATGACCTTGAATAGGGCCAAAAAATGGGGGATGAGAAACACTTTTCCATAGGGCTATAGAGTGCTTCGAGAGCTTTTTGAAAATGTAAACGGTTCATCAATCAGAGCTACAGTTCAAAAGTTATGCCTCCCGGAAGTTCGGTTACCATTTTTGGATTCTTCTAATTTTGTGACGACTTCTAATGTGACTTCTAGAGCCTTCTATTTGGTCAATGGATGCCAACTAGCACTTTTAAGAATGTATTCCTAATCCTTAACCCTCTGGGGTCTATTTAAGAATATTTCTGGCATTGTAAAAGGTAGTTCAGAGTGGAGTTTGAGAGAAGGTACTGGGAGAAGAAATTATCTCCAGTTTTATGCTATTGTAAGCCTATAGGGCCTATTTTGAAGTCTATTTTCTCTGTACTAAGTGCACTAGCATTATTTTACAGTTAATAAAATTTCCCCTTTCCTGTTGTTTCCATTTTGTGCTTGGGTTGTGTCCCCATCAAGACTTTTCTACTTCCTTTTATTTTGTGTCTTGGGTTCACTACACTTCACATTAATCTACTCCTTTACTATGTCATATGTGTTAAATGGATTGGTATTTGCATCAACATCTTTTGATAAAAGTATAATCACTATTTCTATGGCTTTATCAACATTAACCTCTTAAAGCATAGGTCTCAACCATGAAATTCTAAGGTGCATTGCCTGTGCATAAATAAAATCTGTGTCTACCATGAAACATATTTCATCAAAAAGTTTATCTACAACATATTTGGTAATCCTCATTTGATTTTTCATTTTTCTTTTGAATTCCTCAAAGTACTTGTCCATAATTGCTTTAAAATTCTCTCCCAACTGACTTATCAAATCATTTATTTGTTCCATAGATTACTCGTGCCTATCCCATACTATTGTACCAACTATAGGAAAAGAATTATGTACATGAAATAATATACTAACTAAAAAATATCCAAGCTTACACAATGTGTTCTTTGCTTTTCTAATTGCTCCTAGATCTTCTCTCATTTATTGTAGTTGTAGCTCAAAAACATCATTAGAATAACCCTTTTTTACAATTTTGTAGCCTAGGTCTATTGCAATCCATGGCATGTTGTTCAATCTGCTAGATTAGTAGAATTTGTGTGCTATCACATGAATTAAAAATTCAATTATAGGATCTTCAATCCCATCAATTGACATCCCTCAACCATTCAACTTTTCTTTGGTAGATTTTTTGATCTCATTTTATATTGTGCTTCTTATGCTCTTTGGTCTGGCCAAGGTAGGGTATCTAATAACTTGGCATATTATGGCATTTTTAATCTTGATTGGACCTCCTTCTAACCATACCTACACATCATGAATATGACTTAGGACAATCTTTATCCATTCAACCTTAAAAGCTTTAGGAAAACCTAGGGCACAAGTCAACCCTTTCTCAGTAATGATCTTGTATTCATCATTTAGTACTCTATTGTTGCATAGCTTCTCATAAGCTGCTCTAATCTCAAAATCTCCAATTTCTCATATTTTGCACCTATAACAGGATCTCGCATCATGTATAGTCAAAACTCTAGGTGGGATTGATGAGAGTGTGCTAGTATCATCTTCAATCTCTTCAAAATATTGATTGTCACTAAAATTTGGTGGGGGACACTGGTTTTTCTTCACAATTTGATTGTTTCTAACCTTCAAAATATCACTTTTTGGTATCATTTCAATCAAGGGGTCTTAAAAAAAAATCTTCAGAAAACAATTAACTCAACACTAAAAAGTAACACTTACTAACTTTATCAAATTTGCCAATGCTTCATTGTGATTTTCTTCCCTCATCACTAAATTCTCCTTAATCACCTTTGAATCTCTTTTGAGCTCTAAAATTGCTTGGTAAATAGAAATGTATACACAAATTTGATAAATACCTTCAATTTTCCATTTTAGGTATGCAATAAATGTCTTTATACTTGGTAGGTGTATGACAACTATCTTGGTCTCCATGATTGCCTATAAACACTCGATTGTTGTTACCTTACTCACCCAATACTAGTTCATTCAGTCAATACATCAACTCAAATGATTACTCAATCTATAATGCAAGTCTTGGTCAATATAGATTGGATTACTGATGCTTAGTACTTGTTAGAAATGGAAAAAGAAATATGTAAATAAGCAAAATCAGGAAAGAATCTGTGAGATAATGCATGAAAAGATATTACCATAAGATAGGAGAGAGAAAGCTTCAAGATCCAACACCATGAGACAAGATATTTGGAAAGGGGAAAGAAAAGAAAATCCCTTGTGACATTATGAATGAGGCATGAAAAGCCTAAGAAGAAAGAGAGAGAGAGCAAGAGAGCAATTGCTCATACAATAATTGAGAAGAGGAAGAAACCTCATTAGAAATGAGAGAGGAGGGTCATCTCTTAAATAGAGATGAGAGAGAGGAGTTAGAATGTAACTCCCATGTCTATGAATTCCACCATTCATAAGTGTGTGAGGCCAAGTGTGAGATTCCTCTTAAGGAGGAATAATCTAAATTACAAATTATAATTAATATTTGTCCTCACATATTCCACTAGATGACAAAATAAGATGTAGTGGAAAAAGGACAAAAAAGAAATATATTAGGATACATTGGCTTATATCCTAATATGCTACAAAAATAAAGAAAGAAGGTCTAACCTTGGTTTATAAACACACCAAGGAAAGATTACAACTTCTAACACCCCCTTTTAATCTTTACTTGGGGTAATTATATCAAGGGGTTTTAACCCCATAATTTACAACAATCTGCAACTTAATCTTCAATATGAAGTAATTTGATTGTCTTCAAGCCATATGGTACATTTTTAGATCTAAGAGAAGTACATGAGTCCTTTGAATGTGATCAAGTGGAAGCATAGACACATCTTCATATGTGAAAAATTGAGAAGGTTCCTTGATCGATCACCTGAAAAAAAAAACAAGACAACTATCCACAACTAGAATTACATTGAATGGACAAGTTAGTAAAAAAAATGAAGGTATAATAATTTAATCAATGAGGATAAATGAATGTGTTCACCAACATGCAATGGAGTTAACATGATATCTAACAATAAGTCATAAGCTCAAAATGATCATAATAGATGCAATAAATCTCTCATTACAGAACATATGAATGCACAAATGCCCATAGACAAGGCCAACAAATGAAACCTGCATCAACATTGTGTCAATCACATGGATATAGACAGACCACTAATGAGTCATCCAACTACAAGTGAATGGGTCGCGACTCCATCACCTACATGACTCACGATCTAGGCAATAAAGCATGCAGAACATTATCACATTGTATATTATCAAAGAAATATAAGAGAGACAATAATAAATAATTAGAACATGTGCCTGAAGCACCAAATAATTAAAGTTATAGTTTTTCCAAGAATTATTACCGATGTGGACCAAACGAAGGGTTTATGAGGAGTAACAACATATTGCCTTCAAATAAGAAATCCATCATGGACAAGCAACATCATTGCCATGAGGAAACAGATCAACATGGGTCAAAACAACTTCTCAAATAAAGTCTCCAATATAGGAGTGCTCCAAGATATGGTAGCCTCATCACCTATACACTCAAAAATGAGCAAAGTGTTGGAATTCATACCATGACTAAATCAAAACTAGGAGCATACACCAAGGAGATAAAGAGATTGAAATGGGAAATCCCCATAAAATATCATCCTCGCATTGAGGAACAAAATGGAACAACGTGGAGAGAAACTCCATAAATATCAACCTTTCAAAGTAGAGCATATAGAATCAAATGGAGGGAAACTCCATATAAATATTAATCTTTCAAAGTGGAATCAATAGAACCAAATGGAGGGAAACTCCATATAAAATGAGTGCACACCAATATAGGATGAAGGTATACTCCATGGGCCAGATAAGGAAACTATGTATCAGTTATACTGAGGGGACCTACATAGTTATCCTTGAAAATATTGGCTCCCTATGCAACTCAAAAAAAATATCATATAAATCATGTATATCAATGGTATAACACCATAAAGTGCCAACATGGGCATGGAACTATGCTATAAAAGCATAAAATTGCAACCATGTGCAGATAGATCATTTAAATCAAATCATTAAATAAGGAAGGCAATAGTGTAAGATAACTCATAAACTTGAATAATTGAGATAAATAAAAAGTTTTTGGAAAAGTAGTAAGCATAAATTATTAGATATCAGTTAAAATCTCCATGCAAGGTGAACACAAGTGAGAAGATATTAAGGATGAGCCCACCAACAAAGACAAGAATCCTCCTAGATTATGGCAAGAAAAAGAATTATAAATGATGATATTTATTTATTTATTTTAAAAAAACATAAAAACTCTTAACTTTTTTTATGTAAAAAAAAATAGAACTTTAATTAGTTTTAATATTTAATACTAAGAAAACTTCTTTAAAAAAAATTATCGTGAACTTCTCCTTTTTTTTTACTTAAAACCACATAAAGGAGTAAGAGAGATTTAAAGTAAAATATTGCACTTGTGTTTGAGCTATCTGACAATGAATGATAAAATGCCAAAAATACCTAGGCAAAAAAAACAAATGATGCCAAAGAGCTAAAAAAAGAAAGAATCTATTCCAGAACTACCTCTCTTGAAAGGCCCGAACAGTCGGTGGCCATCTGCAGCGCTAGATAACATGACCGCCATTAATGTCTATATAAGAATAGTCATCAAATGAAGAATCTATTCGGTTGAAAGAGAATTGGTTTATTAATTCTTAATCAGAGTGTTTGGCTTTTGAATCCCAATATAAAGCATTGGCAGCTCAACGTATCAAACTCTTGCTGCAGTTAAAGGTAATCTCGCATAAGGCTCGCATGATTTACATCCATATTGTTGGAAAGTGTAGGGCTTCCTACCTTGAGCTTTCTGGACATCCTTCTAGGCCACCAAAAAAATAGAGAAGAAAATCAAGATTCGCAAGGGTTTCGCGAAAAAGGGCAGAGAACCCAAGATCAAAACCCCTAATTAAAGAGACATTCAAACTTTGTGATAGCTAGGTAAGTAGCAAAAATGGCCAGACAAAGAAGAGTGTGCGAAGGTAATGGAATAAACAGTAATAGACAGAATGCAGTGGACGGAAACATAGAGAGCGGATAAGGATGAAGATGAAAGATGAAAGATGACAATGACGAAAGCCCACCTGCAGACATGGGTTTATTTGTATTGGGTTTCTAAATTTGGGCAACAAATAACTCATTTATCAGAGTCGAAGGGGGATATCTTGGCCATGGGTGTAATTGAGAAGGATGTATCGAGCGGTGTGTTTGAGAATGTAAGATTGAAAGAGCTTGATGGCTATGTTAATGGCTTGTTACGTGAAGTTGCAAAGGAGGAGGATTTGTCAGGCAAGATCAGGCAGGTAACATTTGTAAGGCTCTCTGGCTTTGGATTTTAGAGGGTCAGTTTAATTGGGCTTGGAAAGAAGAATGGGGTAAGAAAGTCTTTCAAGGGCTTTGGAGAGGCCCTTGTTACGGCTGCTAAGAGTGCCCAAGCTACTCGTGTGGGCAACATATTACCCTCCGCTCAAGACCTATCAACTACTCTCAAGCTTGACTCTTTATCCGCTATCTTAGTAGGAGTGCTACTGGGTGTTCACGAGGATAATCATTTCAAATCAGAGGCAAAACAACCTCTTCTAAAGAGCTTGGATTTTCTTGAAGTGGGCAGCGGTCCTGAGTTTGAGCAGAGATATCTTTGATTGATAGTGGAGGTTACAATCTCCTTGACAGTAGGCGAGAAGCGATTGGATCATAGTAAAAAAAGATATCTAGATAGGAAAACCTTTTGGCGGCAAGCCTGCCAAAGGGGGTTAGATAAAAACTAATATAAAATAAGAAGTAACCTGCTCAAATTAGAGAAAACAGAAGTTAATCAGGTTTGGCGGTAAACCAGCCAAACCCAAAAAAAAAATTTAATTTCTTTTAATCTTAAGAAGATTAAAAAAAAAATAGTGAAATCTCTCTCAAGAGTCTCCTTCAAATCGTACCTTCATGCAAACACTCAAAACAAAGATTAAACTGCTCTGATACCATGTTAGAAATGAAAAAAGAAATATGTAAATAAGAAAAATCAAGAAAGAATCTAAGTGAGATAATGCATGAAAAGATATTACCATAAGATAGGAGAGAGAAAGCTTCAAGATCCAACACCATGAGACAAGATATTTGGAAAGGGGAAAGCAAATAAAACCCCTTGTGACATTATGAATGAGGCATGAAAAGCCTAAGAAGAAAGAGAGAGAGAGAGCAAGAGAGAAATTGCTCATACAATAATTGAGAAGAGGAAGAAACCTCATTAGAAATGATAGAGGAGGGTCATCTCTTAAATAGAGATGAGAGAGAGGAGTTAGAATGTAACTCCCATGTCTATGAATGCCACCATTCATAAGTGTGTGAGGCCAAGTGTGAGATTCCTCTTAAGGAGGAATAATCTAAATTACAAATTATAATAAATATTTGTCCTCACATATTCCACTAGATGACAAAATAAGATGTAGTGGAAAAAAGACAAAAAAGAAATATATTAGGATACCTTGGCTTATATCCTAATATGTTACAAAAATAAAGAAAGAAGGTCTAACCTTGGTTTATAAACACACCAAGGAAAGATTACAACTTCTAACAGTACTTTATGTTACAAATGATTCTTTTCACTTTCCTCTCTATAGGTCTATTCGTGATGCATCTATTCTTATGTAGATATGAACTTTTAGAATGTTTATGTTAGGAAATTATGTAAGATATATGATTGAATATACAATTCCTACATACCTTCTTCTCTTAGCTAGTTGTGGTGTGATCCCCTGACCCATTAGATTGGGTGATCTCAGCCTTTCTTATTCTATTGCTTCCTACTTCCACTATTTCTTTGCATTTTTTCTTTACCTCAACCTTTTCTTTACCTATTTCATTTCCATTTTTTGGTGTTGGTGCTCTAGTTTTGCAATTTTTACTAACATGTCCAACTTTGAGATAACTAAAACAAACTAGTTCTCCATTTAGCCATTTCTTGTAGTTTCCTCTAAATGTGTCTTGATACAATTCTCTAGAATGTGCCCATATTCTCCACAATAATGAAAACTATACCATGTTTTGTAATCCTAGTGATGAGTATTTCCTTTTCTTGGTGCATGTGTTTTCTTTTTAGATGTCCAATTATATTTTGTCTCAGATCTGCACTCATGAGATTTATGTGCATATTTTTTACAATTACAGCAATGTCCTCCAAATCTAGATGTAGTGGGTGAATCACTTTTCTTTGATCTGTACTCATGTGCTTTGTGTCCTACCTTCTTGAAATTAAAGCAATTACCAATGAACTTATGTTTTGAATTTTGCATACCATTCTTGTTTTTGCATATATTTGTTGTGTGCCCAAGTTTTCCACAATGATGGCATGTAGGTTTTCCTTTGGATATTGTATTTCTTTTTTCTTCCCTCTTTGATGATTCTCCTTCTTCAGTAGATGAAAAGTGCTTGTTGTATCCTAGTCTAGAAGTATCTCTTGTTGATTTATGTGATCTCATCATTTCTTCAAAATATTTGATAGCTTCACTTGGTTTGTTCATTCTTTCTAGAAATTCCTTTTTGTTTCTCAACTTATTTCTTAATTGCTCATTCAATGACCTTAAACTTGTGATCTCCATGTCCTTTATGTTTTCTTCTTGAGTAGTGTTGAGCTATCATTTTGCATGATGCTTAGCAGTAGGAATCCTTTTGAACTCCTCTCTTGAAAAGTTAATATGGAATTAACTCCAAAGTTCTGGGTGATCTTGCAACCTACTGGAATCCATTCAATTGAAGATAAATGTGAATGTCCATGAGGAGGCCTTTGTTGGTTCTTAAAAGAATTGGATAAGATGTAGAATCTACTTCCTATCTCAAAAAGAATAAGACACACAAAAAGAAATATATTTTTGTATTTTATGTTTTTTAATTAATGCAATCTAACAATACAACTATATGAATTCTTAAATTAACCAAAGGGTTAGTAAAGAAAATAATGAAGATAGGGTAATAAGAAATTTAAGAAAATAATATGAAAATTAAAATCCTAACAAACATAAGCTACAGAAACAACGCATATGTGAGTTAAGCCTTTGAAAAGATTAGTGGGTAACTAATAAAAATAGGAGCAATGGTTCCTTAATTCCACCAATGCAATGATTGATGAGAATTTAGTAACTTTAAGATGTTTCATTTTTCATCAAATCACAAGGCCATGGAAAGTGCACTCATGCATGCCAAAATGCAGGAACAAAATGGATGATCTCTTCTTGAACTAAGTACATCAGCAAACTTTTGTAAAAATGTAGCAAACACTAAAATTAAAAGATTATACAACTAGAATAACATAATAAAACTATTGGCTCAATTACATTCCATGATCATGCATTCACAAAATATAAACACTTAGGCAAGAATCATTACACTCCAAATGCGAGCACCAATAGCATATATTATTGCATCAAAATAATGGCAGTCTAGAATACATATTATATTCTTGAATTTATAAGAAATCTTCTCCTCAACTTGTTTTGAGAGTGAGAGATATATTTATGCAAAAATATGCTTCTAAACTAATAAAACAAATCTATTTATGTACAAACTAACTATCTAACTAGTGCTTGTTAGTGTAGTTTTTTATTTTTCCTATTTTGCTAGGTTTTTCCTACACTTTTAATAATCTCGCTTAGGTTAATAAAGCATGTCTTATTAGGTGAATGGTTGTGAGGTGTCATCTTCCTACATGTGAGCATCCATTAGCTATCTTGGGAAGATACTTTGCTATCTTTAGTCTGATAGATGGTTGCTCCTCATTGGTTGGTGTTGCCACCTCCTCCCTCTTCCTAGCCTATATAAGCATGCTACCTAGCTTGTATATACATCTCTTGTTTTGCATCCTCTTAATGATATTTTTCTTCCAGCATTTGCATTACTCTCTTGGAGACTAACTCTATGATGCTATTTTGATTTTGTATCATTTGTATTCATAGTTTAGATATTTACTCTTTGCACTAGTTCTCTGAGTTATTAATCTTTCCAGATTCTAACATGGTATCAGAGCTTTTCTATGTGCAAGAGTAGATTTTAGTTTCCTTATTTGAGAGATTTGAGAGGGGCAAATAAATTGTATTGTAGTTTTTTGAAAAATGAAGTATGCTCTTCTCTTGCATTTTTGGATGATCCTGAGAATCAAAAAAGTTTTGACAAAAAAACACTTTCTGAGTTTTGTTCATAGCCCCGAAAAACCATCTGGGTATCTTTTAGATTTTGCATGCAAGCTGTATATTTTTCAGAATCAAGCATGCAAAGCTACAACCATACTCCTCTCCATTGGCAGTCACAGATTTGAATGCAATTTTTCTTCAAATCAGGAGGTCAGCAAATTTTCAGAGCACTTTTAGCCCAAACAGACATCACCATTGGATCCGAAAGGCCATTCGCAGTTACGATTCATATAAAGCTTTTCGTTTTTGGAGACAGAGCTCCGGGAGGCAAATTTTTTTTGGTTGCAGGGCTTCCGTACGGATCATACGGACGCAGAGCGTAAAAAATTAAAATTAAAAAGGGGTTTTCCGGGCGCACCACCGCCGTGCCACCGCTAGGCCACCACCGCGCCACCCGCGCGTAGCCCGTAGCGGCTGCATCTGGCAGCGCCGCCCCGGCTCAGCCGCGGCCCGGCCACCGCTCGTCCTCCGCCCTCCACTGGTGGTTCCTCCTCGTCGGCCACCCTGCGGCCACCTCCGCCGGTAGCTCCACTAGCCCAGCCGCCTCTGCTCAGCCCGACAGCTCTGCAGCCGCGTCAGCGCCATTGCAGCCACTGCGGGGGTGACACGTGGCCTGGGCGCCACATGGCACCTTGCCACGTGGACCTGCCACATCACCCCTGCCACGTCGGCCACGTCATCATCCGTACTGCCATGTGGCTATGCCACGTGGCACTCTTTTTTGCTGCGATGACCATCAAACCGTCAAATTTAATCATCTAACTTGCTGACATCAGCGCTGTGTCATCAAACCTTGCATGCACCTCTCCTGATTTGGTTTTGGACCTACTTGTGGTTTTTTGGCCATAACTTTTGCATACGGAGGTATTTTTTCAATCCAAAAGAACTGCCAGAAAGATGGTTCCGAGACGAAGATGCTGGTATAGGTATTTTTGAGTTTTGATGCAGTTTGGTGGCCTGTTATGGCAATCAAAGCTAGATGTTCTATTTTGCACTCCGGGAGGCGTATCTTGAGCTTTCGATCTCCGATTTTGGACTTCTTTATATCGTTGGAAAGCTCTTTTTGTGCTCTTTCTAGTGATGCTGGTTGTTGTTCCAGATTCTATTCCAGACACATCCTATTTAGTCTTTTGCATTTTAGCATTCTGGTAGATATCCTGTTTGTTTCAGGTCCGGGGATCAATTTTGTTTCTTTAGTTGCTTCGTTTTGGGCTTTACCTTCTGTTGTTTCAGCCTTATGTTTTTGTTGATCATTGTTAATATTCACTGTAAGCATCTTTATGCAACGCACTGAGATAAAGTGCCACTCTTGCGTTTTGGGATCCTTTTCATCATTGTGATTTGTTGTACTCGCACTATTATATAAAGTGCCATGGGGGGATAGTTGTTTGCCGCTTATAGGCTCTCTTTCTCTAATTCCTCATGCAGTGTCAACGACACATGCCTTTATTTGTGTTTGTACCTCACTCTCGATGAGTTTGGCTCCTGTGTTGTAGGAGTTTTTTGGCCCATCTTTTCAGCTGCCTGTCACCTCACCTACCTTAAGGGGAGGTTATATTGTTGTTCTATGCTTCTTTGGTTAATGGTTCGTGCCTTCTATTTCCATGGAGGTTCCTTTGGTTGATGGTTCGTGCCTTCTATTTCCATGGGGGTTCTACAGATCAGCATTTTGACAGAGTTTTGCGGTTCTTCATGCTTCAGTGATGCTGCTTCTTCATGATCACTCCTTGTTCCTATTTTAGGGGACAATTTCCCTAGTGGGAGACTTCTTCAGTTCTTCACTAGGTTCTTACCTCTTTTGGGGGGAGGGTTTTTCCCTTGTGGTTTTCTCTCTTTCCCCACTTTCAGAGGTTGCATCTTCTTGCATTGTACTTGGGTACCTAACATGGCCTCGTTGTCGGGACCCATTTCTACATCCACCTAAGCTTCGCTTATGGGGGGGTGTTAGTGTAGCTTTTTATTTTTTCTATTTTGCTAGGTTTTTCCTACACTTTTAATAATCTCGCGTAGGTTAATAAAGCATGTCTTATTAGGTGAATGGTGGTGAGGTGTCACCTTCCTACATGTGAGCATCCATTAGCTATCTTGGGAAGATACTTTGCTATCTTTAGTCTGATAGATGGTTGCTCCTCATTGGTTGGTGTTGACACCTCCTCCCTCTTCCTAGCCTATATAAGCATGCTACCTGGCTTGTATATACATCTCTTGTTTTTGCATCCTCTTAATGCTATTTTGCTTCCAGCATTTGCATTACTCTCTTGGAGACTAACTCTATGATGCTATTTTTATTTTGTATCATTTGCATTCATAGTTTAGATATTTACTCTTTGCACTAGTTTTCTGAGTTATTAATCTTTTCAGATTCTAACAGTGCTAAGTAAGACTCTATCCATATTTACATCATTAAATGGATGCATGAGCCTTTACATGTCTTAAAAAAAAGAAAACATGAGAAAATAAGAAGAAGAAACCCTTTGAATGATGTAGGAGTCTCTAGAAGTGCCAAAAATAGAAGTTTCATGTTCAAGAGAGTGTCTATAGGAGTTAAATTGTCATTAGAATGCATTTTTGATGCATGGAAAGATCCAAATTTAGAACTAGCAGTTAACTATCGATGCACCTCTAACTTCTTCAAAAACTTTCAGCACACTTCTAAAAAGAACACCTGAGAAGAAGTGCACATGCACACCTAGTGCACCTAGCACACCTACACACCTTGAAAGAAGTTTCAAAAATGAAAATTTTCACCAAGTGTTAAAACTAAAATTCTGGCTTCTAGGTTTTGTTCCCCTTTATACGAAAGCTATGTCTAGGTATTTTTCCTTGAATTTCTCAATAATCTTAATGACTTGAGCTACATCTAGAAAATATAAGGCTTCATACCTGTCCTTCACTTTCTATCTATAGTTGCCCACCTCAATGTGAGTCTCCACAAAATCTCCAAGTTTTGCATCTAAATCTAGTAATCCTTCTTCTATTTTGAATGCTTTTTTAATATCATCATCATTAGAAGCTTCTTCAAAAGTATTTTGGAACTTCTCAATAACTACTTTCATAGATATTAATTTTTCCCTTGCATCATCCTCAATAATATCTAAACATGCATCACTATAATGTTTCTCTGCCTCCAAAATTTTCTCTTGGGCTTGGTCCTTGAGCTTATGAATCTTTGCATGTAATGTCTCCATTACTTTATTATCATTTGCAATATTCTCTATCTAATCATCAATTATATCTAACTCTTCCACTCTATATACCTCCATTAACATATGATACCTTTGATCTTTGATTGACTATAATGATTGCAAGTCTTTGCCCTAGATATGTACTTCATCCATCAAGCCAAAATCCTAATTCAAAATGGCTACTAGCTTATCTGCATTATCTTGCATATGATGTAGTATTCTAAGATATCTCTATACAATCTACACACCTTTCTCCTCAAAAAAAAATTGTCATTGCTAACAAGCTCTCAAAAATGGATCAAGTTGCACTATCTTGCTATTCATTTTCTCCAATGTTGCATTCAAAGTCTCCTTGAGATTTTTAGGATCTAAACAACCAAAAACTTTTTTTAGACATCCTTTTAGTATCTCATTCTATTTACAAAGTGTTATCAATTTTGTATCGTCCTATTCCAAGTGCCTAAAAATTTCTTTAATCCCAATTGTCACCATCAACTTAGCAGTGTCCAATGTGGGTTTCCCAAGCATAAACTTTGTGATTTGATAATCCTTCATATTCAATTCTTCAATGTCTATATGTAGTGGAGGTATTGCAATGTAAGAAAATAAATCTTGGTTCTGATCACTCATGATGAAGGCTAATGCTCGTGCATCTTTTGGCAATGACTCAAGTTTTCTGAGTAGTTCAATCAATTCTATTATATCCTCCTCCTCGGTGGAGTGTCACCTTTTGTTTCTTATCACCTCTTTTCTTAGCCATCTTAGGATATGCTCCATCAGAGATTTTCCTTTTGAAGATGGAGTTTTCTCTACTATGCTTTTCCTGTTATCACTCCTCTCTGGATTCTTCTCTATTTGTGAGAGATACACACTAAGAGTCTCTATATCTATAGAGTGCACAGTTTTCACCTCTATGTCTTGGGAAGTTTTTTGAGGTTTCTCAATTATTTTTCCTTCTTCTGACACTTCATTAGTAGATACTTATTGTGACTCTTCCTCTTGTTCTACTTGAATCTATTCTTCTTCATTTTTTGGAGGAAGAGGAGTAGTTGATCCTTTATCTATGAAAAATGTAACTTGAATGGGTGATGGTGGAGCTACTTTGGGTCCTTGTGGCCTAGGTGGCAACTGACTCCAATCCTCCTATTGAGTTTGATTGGTTGGAGTGTCTCTTATTTTGTCTCCCCACCAATTTAGTGCTAACACACACGAAATCAAAATCTAACATCTAAAAGACATCAGTTCTTTCACCTTCCTGCTCATCAATACATTATTACAGTTCATCTTCTAAGGTAGTAGATTGAATAGGCTACTCAGGAATGGATGGTGATTTAATTATGGAGCTTCTTCTCTATTCCAACTTTGTGGCTCTAGTTAGACAAGTCCTTCAATTCAAAGGAAGGTTATCTTCTTTGTCCTCATCATCCTCTTCTTCTCCTTTTGGGATAACTTTCAAAACTAATGGGAAAGGAATAACTCTCCCAATCACCTTTTGTCTCCTCTTCACTAGAGTCTTGATCTTTCCTCTCTTAAGAGTAGATGAGGAAGCTTGTACTTCTTGTTGAGGAGGTGGAGACACTTCTTGTATTTTATTTTCAACTCCTCCTTGCCCTTATTTAGTTGGTGGTGTTTGAGGATTAACTTGGGTTTATGTAGCTTCCACATTATTTGACCCTCGTATACTTTCTGCCCCTAGCTATGGAGTTGCTTGAGTTCCTTCCTCTTCTAGCTTGGCTTGTTGAGGAGAAGTTCTCTTCCTATTGCCTTTACCCTTTTCAGCCCTATAATATCCAACTTCTCTATCAAGTTGGTGCATTGTTTCCATCCTCATTGTGGACTGAGCTATAAAAGTAGACACTGCTACCTTAGCTCCTCGACCTCTTACTAGAAGGGCTATAGTGTGAAAGACTACCGCTTGAGGAACTAGATCCAATTTGAAAGGTCTTTTGATCCAATCTTTTGTCAATTTGATAACATGCCTAGCCCTATGATTGATACTTGAGTTTTCTTCCTTATCAATCTTAGCATTCATAATAGGTCGATCACCAATCTTGTCCCTATTAAAAAATGGATCAAGAAAATCCTTTGTATCCTATTGCACTATCTTCAAAGGAACCTTTATCTTCAAAGAAATACCTATTAGATAGAGAGTCATCCTACAATAATCCCTTATACAGATATCGTAGTCATCTACTGCATTCATCTAGTGATCCTCAATTGCATCTTCATGTTGAAATGTCTTACCACCTAGATACTACACCCTTCCAATGTTATCAAAATAAGGGCAAGGAGAGTTATATTTCTCCAAGGGATATTGATCCCATTTGGGCTCAAAAGATGGAATATCTTGTCTCTGGACCACACTGAAAGGTCCTATAGTAATGGGCTATACCCAAGTTATTTTACATTGCTTCTGTACTTTTCCATAGGTAGAAAAGAGTTGTCAAGTGATCTCTAGTAGTATAAGTCTATCACTTGGATACCTAGGGAGCTTCTTGGAATTGAGAGTGGTACCTACTACCCTTAAATAGGTGAATGTTTGATACTGGATGTAGTAAGCTCTGACTTCTCAAATCTTTGTTGTTGTCTCCTCTAACATCCTCTTTGCATAATCCCCTTCAATGAATTGTATAATTGCAAATATAAATGCATCATTTACTATTCTATACTCCTTGTTGTGCTCTAGAAGCTTCTTCTTTACTAGCTGAGGATATACTATATAGAGCCATGCATTTGTATCTTGTATACTACCCTTTTTGAAGAGTCTTGGATAATCTATCAGCCTTGCAACTAACAAGTACACCAAATATGATGTCATGTAGAACTTATGGTTATTCTTAACCATCACTAGCTACTCATCCAAGTTCTCACTAAGAACAAAAGCCCAATCAATTAGCATCTTCATTATCTTGATAGTCTCAATAGAATGCACCATCCATATATTCAGATGTCCCGATGCTGGAAACCCCATGAATCTACTCAAGATCATTATAAAATATCTGATATCCTCCTTCATGTAACCTCTTTTCATGTCCACTTTGCCTACTTTATGCCCTAGAGGAGTCTTCTTAATGAGGTATGAGGACTAGATGATTTTGGATGCTTCCTCTACATGTTCCCTTACCATATTTTTTCTTGGTCATAAGTTAACTTGATAAATTGATCTACCCTTGGAAGATGCAATACCTTCTCTATGTTCTTAGGTTAGAGATCTAGGAAAATCTCTCCAATTATACTCTTTAGGACCCTTTCTTCAAAAACATAATTATTCATGAGCATCATGATCATCACTAAGGATTGTACCAATACTAGATTTGATGTTGCATTGACTAGTCCTGATTAGATCAGAGTAGATATCAATGGGGACCTCTTTGTAGGCTTTTTGTACAATACCAAGAATGTGTTCCAATCTATATAACCAAGTTTGGTATCCTAGATCTTTGAATAATCATCTTGGAAACATGATTTTGTGAGAATGCCTTGAAACCTGAACACCACAAGTCTGAGGACCATCTTTGTAGCAAGGGAGGATGATGAAGAAGTCTTTGAATCTACACAAAAAAAAAAGTATATTAGTTCAAAGTCAAAGAAAAAATCAATTAAAACCAATCCTAACAATGACTCAAACAAACCCAGAAAACTTAATTGCTCAAAAACATCTAAAAACCCAATTTTAAACCCTTAAATGCAAAAAAGGGCACACCTAGTGCACCTCAGAGGTGCACAAGGTGTGCTGCCTTTTATGAAAAAGTTTGTTAAGGTTTCACATTTGGTGCACTTGATGGGGTGCTCCAGATGTGCACCCTTCCAACTTTTGAGCGTAAAGGATGTGCATTTAGCACACCTCATGGGTGTGCTAAATGTGCACCCTTTACTCTTTTCAAGGGAGATGCTTCAAGGTATAAAGGTCCATAGCTATGCACCTAAATAGATGTGCAATTGTGCACCTTTTGTTTAGGTGTAAATTTCATTTTTTAAATGTTTAATTTTTTAAAACATTTTTGCAAAGAAAAAGATGCGCAGCTCCTCACCTTAACTTGGTATTTTGTGTTGTTTATTTTTTTGATGTGTGTAGGTGAAGATATGGGATGGCACAACATTGCACATAGGTAGCTACACAAGTGTAGGACAGAGAGCTCAAAGCAAATAAATGAAATATGGAGGGAAGGGGGGTCCTAGGTTTTATAAATTGTTGTACACTTCCAAGAGAAATTTATTTCTCTTTTTTTGGCACACTAGTGCACTAGGTGAGGTGTGCAAGTGAGCCATTTTTTTACAAAAAAATGACATGTCCCCCAGAAATCTAATTTCTAGAATCTAGGTTTTCAAACTAGGACCTAGATCTAACCAAAGACACTAGGTGAAACCCTAGAAAAGACTTGGACCCCAAACTAGGAATCCAAAAAATTGAATAATAAAATAGGAGGTCCTCATTTCTAGGCAAAATGGGGCATGCATTGTGAAACCACAACAAGTAGCAATTATCCACTGATTCATCATATCCAACTAATTGTCTATGACCTTCTATACTTTAAATGATCTTTGTTTTAGTTTGTTTACCAAGTGTCTTTTATATTCTCCAGCCATGATATTTTCTTCATCTTCTTTCTTCTTTTTCTCTATCACCTCACATAGTCTTACTTCTTAGGTTTCTTATTCTCTCTTGATTTCTTTTACCTCTCTACCCAAAATGTTATTCTTTTCCAATGGTTCTATTTTTGTTGCATTATTGTCACTATTTTTTCCACTATCAAATAGTCCTTCTATCAACTTCTTTGTATTGTGTGTCATTTTGGTTGAATTTCCAACTCTTTCATTTTTATCAAGGATTTTCTCAACCCTTCTCTTACTCCTTAAAGTTATTGCAATATGATCTAGATTTTAATCATTTGGTTCTCAATGACTCTTTCCATTAGATGCTTTTCCATTTCCAAGATTTGATCCTCTTAAGCTATTAGACTTATTCCAAGAGAACATAGCTCTAATACCATAAATACTTCAATGTGAAGCTAAAATTGGGGTGGGGATGAAACCAACAAATCTTCATTATTGTAACAATAAGGTTAACCTATTAGGGTTACAATGTTTGATCATAATACATGATCTACCCTATGAGGGCTCTATCTTATTAAAAACTTTAAGACTATTAGGTATTACCATATCAAATGATTTTACACTTACAAATAAGGACTCTATTAAGAGATTTACATAGATCATTTAGGATCACTTGGTTAAGAGATGTACCCTGATTCAATCCTATTAGAAACTAATTCAGTACCTGACCCTTAGTTTTTGTTGTAACTGATTTTGGATCTCCTCTATACAATGTATCAATATGATATCTCCATTTTGTCCTTCATTTATTGGATTGCTCTATTTTATCTCCTTTCAAACTTATCCTTTCTTTATCTATTATATCTATTTTTACTCGTTCACTTGCACATGCACCCACTCATTGATACATACATTTCTTCTTCACTCATTTTATTCTCTTCACTACTAATTCTAGGGTTAGAACCCTCTTTCAATAGATGATCTTTGAAAGTTCTAGACAATAATCAATGGTTCATAATTTGTCTATTTTATTATTTCCCTTCTAATTTTCTTATTGGTTGATTTAATCTCCTCACAATAATTACCTTATGTAAAGATGTTGATGTAGGAGCATCTTGGGTTGTCCTGATGGCTACTTCAGAGTTCATGGAAGGAGGCTTAGTAGTTTCTTTGGAGGGTTCTTGGACTGATACTCAATTGAAGAAGAGATGCTCAATAGAGGTGGTTACTCAGTCATCTCTTTGAAGTTCTTGGTTGAGAACTTGGTGGATGTATGGACTTAGCAATCTTGGAGATGTTTAGTTGTCAAAGGAGCTTGACATAGCTTGGGGCACTTAGTCATAGAAGGAGCTCAACAATGCTTGTGGGAACTTGACACACACTGGGAGCTTGGTGAAGCTTGGTTGAAATGTTGTCCAAGTTACTCAGTCAGTGAAGGGACTCAATCAAAGAAGAAGGTGGAACTTAGCATATATTGGGGAACTTAGCTAGTTCAGTTGTTGTGTTGACTGAGTGGCTCAATCAATGAATGACTAGGTTATGCTTGGTAAAGTTGTTGATGTTCGAAGCTTATTTCTGACACTCTATTTTTGTGTTTCTCAAGTTTTCTATGGGCCAACCTTGTGTATTTAATTTGGGTTGGATGTATTTAATTTGTGCAGTAACCAACTTGTGTCTTACATGGGCATTTAATGTAAGGGTTTATTTTAATTTGTATCAGGCTAGGTCAACTTGTGGCTTAGTTGGGTATAAGTAGGGGGTCTTCTGGAGTCTTTAGGCATTCATTCATTATGGATTAATTCATTTAGGGGGAGTATATCCTAAGTTCAACATAGAGAAACTGAAGCGCAAAGGTTTCCTGAGTCTGTGGATAGAGAACTGAAGGTGAGGCAGTTTACAGTAGGATTGTGATGGAGTTGTGAGTTTGAGAAGGGCTAGTAGCTAAGGCTTTGGAAATAAGGAGATTTCTTGATGGGCTTGTGAGTAATGTTGAAATTTTCTTGGAGGTTTCTACTAGAGTGTGGATCTAGACTAGCTAGTGTTTGAGTTGGATCTTGAGAGATCTTGTAGAACTATTTCTGTAATTGCTATTAACTTTGGCCCTAACCCAAAACAGCTTATAGTTGGGCATATTGCATGTAGATAGTTATATTTATGAATAAAGTGTTGAGAATTGGTATCAGATCTTACATTTTTTTTGTGTTTCCATTGCATGGTTATTTGCAAGGATCTAGATTACCTCTAGTAGGGGTACCTTCGACTTGTTACTACATCAGCTAGTATAAGAGAACAATTTTTCCTGAGTATGTAGATAGATCACCAAAGTTGAGGTAGTTACACTAGTAACTTGGGTTGAGAGAAGTTGAACTAAGAACATATTGATCTCAAGGTGGATTATTCTTTCTAGAGTCCTAGATCTCTTGGTTGTGAGGTTGTAGATCATGGTTCTAACTTACAATTGCAAGGGACTTGCAAATGGATCGATGGATGTGAAGATGGAAGGTTGATCTTGTTGAGGCATGATCTCAGAGAGTTTATGTGATGTAGATTTATGTTCTTGGACATGTGATTTATTTCTAGTTTTTCATGCAAGGTGACAGGTAGAGATATGACTTGCAAACAATTTGGGTTGTCACAAGGAGCATGGGAAAGATTTGTTGTAGATGGTTTACAAAGATCTTGGAAGATGTCTCTGAGAAGATATGACAGTGGGATGATTGTGAATCTTCATGATGTGGTGGAGAAGAGGCTTTCTAAGGTGTCTACTCAGTTTGAAGCTAGTTTGGCTGATCGAGTTAAAGATAGGATTGGGGAGGGCATTGTATATATGTTTATGGATTTGGAGTCTATCAATCTGAAAGAGTTGTCTAGCTAGTTAGAGGACTTTTTCAAGATAGAATATGGTATAGCAATGTTGAGGTAGAAGAGGTTAGTTTTGTTGATCAGTTTGTGGAGTTTGATATAGAGCCTATAGAGAAACTTAGGCTATTGCTATATTCCTAACCTTGTTGATGTTGGGATGAAGATAGGTTTTTAAGATCAATCAGTTGAGTCTGACATGGGGATTGCAAAGCACCTGATCATGGAGGATTAAGTTATTATTGATATGGAGTTTGTTGCTACTAGTGTGGATTCACTAGTTTTTTTATTTGCCAATGAAGCAATATGTTTAGTTTGTTCTTGGGAGTGAACATGTTGATTGGATGGTAGAGATTCTAGTGTTTGACAAATAGATGCAAAAGTGGATGATTTTCATGTTGATTTTCTTGTCCTTGTTGGATTGGAAGCCTTTAGTGAAGATAAAGATGGTTTCAAATCTTTCTTTGGACATCAAAGTGTGGCACACACTTTTCTATATACCTAGGGAGAATGATACAAGAGCCTCTTGGGTTTTCTCAGTGACTTCTTTAGAGTTAATGAAAGGAGACTTAGTAGTTTCTTTGGAGGGTGCTTAAACTTATACTCAGTTGAATAAGAGATGCTCAGTAGAGGTGGTTACTTAGTCATCTTTTGGTATTTCTTGGTTGAGAACTAGGTGGATGTATCAACTTGGTGATCCTGAAGGTGCTCAATTGTTGGAGCTCAGCATAGCTTGGGGTACTTGATCATTAAAGGAGCTCAATGATGCTTACAAGAACTTGACACACAATGGGAGCTTAGTGAAGCTTGGCTGCAATGTTTCCCTAGTTGCTTGGTTAGTGAAGGGACTTGGTCAAAGAAGAAGGTAGAACTCAGCATATACTAGGGAGCTTGGCTAGTTTGAATGTTTTGTTGACTAAGTGGCTTGGTCAATGAAGGGCTAAGTTATGCTTGGTGAAGTTGTTGATGCTTGGAGGTTGTTTGTGACACTAGGTTACTATGTTTTCCAAGTTGTTTGTAGGCAGACCTTGTGTATATAATTTGGGTTGTATGTATTTAATTTGTATAGCAATCAACTTGTGGCTTGCATGGGTATTTAATGTAAGGGTTTGCTTTCATTTGTATTGGGCTAGTCTGACTTGTGGATTAGTTTTGTATAAGGAGGGGGTCTTGTAGAGTCTTTAGGCATTCATTCATGATGGATTAATTCATTCAAGGGGAGTGGATCTTGAGTTCAACATAGAGTAGCTGAAGGGAAAAATTTTCCTAAGTCTGTGGAGGCAGTTTACAACAAGATTGTGGTGAAGTTGCAAGTTTGAGAAGGGCTAGTAGCTAAGGCTTGGGAAATAAGGAGATTTATTAGTGGGCTTGCGAGCACAAGTTGAGATTTCCTTGGAAGTTTCTACTAGAGTGTGGATTTGGACTAGCTAGTGTTTGAATTAGATCTTGAGGGATCTTGCAGAACTATTTTTTTAATTGCTATTGAATTTGGCCCTAATGCAGAAGGCCTTATAGCTGGGCATATTGCATATAAAAAGTTATATTTATGAATAAACTATTTAGAATTGGTATCAAATCTTGATTTTTTGTTGTGCTTTCATTGTGTGGTTATTTGCAAGGATCTAGATTACCTCTATTAGGGATACCTTTGGATTCTCATTGCATCAAATGCACAAGTTCCATCTTAACTATCTCTATAATCATTAAATATATATAGAAGTCAACCAAAAATGGTTTTCATAAATCTTGATTTGTTGCTGTGTTTTCATTGTGTGGTTATTTGCAAGGATCTAGATTACCTCTATTAGGGATACTTTTGGATTCTCATTGCATCAGATGCACAAGTTCCATCTTAACTATCTCTATAATCATTAAATATATATAGAATTCAACCAAAAATTGTTTTTCATAGGCATCTATGTGATTACAAACTCATATGACAAAATTGGTTTTCTCGGCATTAAAATGTTCAGACACTCGTTCATTGCTAACATTCATACTGGCACCCATGCTTAATCTTTTTCACTTACTCAAACAAAAAATTTCTTCCAATATACTCAATCTCAAGTATAATAGCTTGACTTATATATGTTCTTGGTCTCAACTAGGGTGCTCAGCAATCCCTAACTTGCTTGGCACGAACTACAAAATAAACAAGTCCTCAACCTTTACTAGATGACTCAGTCATAGTGATGACCTTACATCCTTGCCTACTAAATGAATAAATGTTTAGACACTAATAAGAAACTTAGGCATAGAGATCAATAGGTTAGATGAAAGAAACAACAAAGGACTAATCAAATATTTGGGATATCAACACAAATACTTTTGGTATTTCTCTATAGTAGTAAAGTTGTATAGTGTTATAAGAGTAGTGAGCTCACCTTTTGTAATGCAACTCCCAATTGGGTTGTAGCCTTTAACATGGTCTAGTCCTCTAACAAGGGCAGATACACTATATGCATGTAATAGACTCCTAATAGAGTCAAAACATTTCAGAAGGTACTTTTGATTAGTGGATCATTTTATGATTACCATTCCAACCAAGGTATTTCCTTGGCTAGGGTTTCCCTAGTTAAAAAAGTATGTTGTCATGAATTTCTTTGTGGTTTTATTACTATTAATTTTTCAATTTAATCATTTAAGAAAGTCCAATGTTAATTTTTGATATCTGTATTTGGGAAAAAAATTGTGGAATATTGATTCATCCATTGCCCCACTCTTAGTATTCCCTATTTCTAACACTTATTCATTTTTAACTAAATCTTTATTAGCTATCACTTGTTCCTAAATGGTGTAGTGCAAGGCAGGAGAATCGCCAAAGGATATGTCCTAACCCCAGAAAATAATCACACAATAGAATATATACAATAATAGAGAGATTTAGATCCAAAATAACATCAATTCTAATAATAGAATCATAATATTTAAATCCAACATGCCCAACTATAAGGCCTTCTGAGTTACAACCAAATACATAAGAAATTACAATAGTAATTCTACAAGACCTTGCAAGATCTAACCATTAGCGATCCCAGACCCATAATCTAGTAGAGTACTCAAAAAAGAATCTAAACTCATGCTTGTAAGCCACTAAAAAACCTCCCTTTTTCCCAAGCTTGCACTTAGCTACTAGCTATGCTCCAACTTTGCTCTTCTCAACTACTCATCTTCTTCATGATGAATGATAATAATCTAAACTCCACAAGACCCTCTAGTACTAAACCAAGCCACAATTTTGCCTAGCATAAAATAAATTAAGTAAACACTCATATTCAATACACCTTCAATCCACAAGTTGGCTTGGCTACAAAAAATAAATACATAACATAAATTAAATACTTAGGATAGGCCCCAAGTTTAAAATGCATAACTGACACAAGAGACCATATAAGAATACATACACTTCGATATGGATCCATATGCCATCTAAAAATCCAAATCCAATAGTGCACATGGAAACTCCCTTAGGTTGAAGCTCATGAATACAATCTCCAAAGTCTGCCAGTAAATTAGGAACACACAACCATCAGTCACCAAAATGGCTCTAAATCTAAGATGATAACTCCAAACTCTATACACACTTAGGACCTAATATGTCTCAAACACATCCCAAATGGTGAAAGCCATAACTACATAAATCTAATCCCAAAGCCCCTATATATAGGATCATTGACTTCACTAGGATTCTCTTGTATCAGATACCTCAAGCGTGAAGAAAAGTTATTCTTAACACCTCAAAGAACATCTTTCAGGTTTCATCACATAAACCCCAAACTAGTTCTTCACATACATGTCCTCCACCATACCAACTTGTACACTCTTTTCTTTGTTCCAATTATGCAACTTCATTTTTACAACTATCTCTAGTGTGCAACAGTTTTTCCTTCCACACTAATCTCTAACCCTTTTAGAATCCCTCAATTCAACTTGGCTACCAAAAATCAAGTTCCTTCTACCAAGTTATACATTATGCAAAGGAATCAGGAAATGCTTCTTGTCACTCTTCTCAAAAATAAACATGTTCTTGACACAATCATGCATAGTCCTACAATCATACTACCAAGGTCTACCAAGTAATATGTGACAATAACTCTTGTCCACAATATCACACAACACTCGATCAACATACTATCCAATCTAAAATTAACAAGACATTTCTCTCTCACTTCCAAAGCATATTCATCTTGCGACCAACTGATCCTATAGGGACAAGGATGTCTCATTCTCTTCAAACCAAGTTTTTGAACCATCTCCTCAACAACTGGGTTATTAGTAATGCCACCATCCACAGTCATATTACAGATCCTACCTCTAGACTTACAATGAGTCCTAAACAAATTCCTCCTTTGGAATGGCTCTAGTGCCCTCTTACCAAGAAACACTCTCTAAATCAACAAGTTATCCCCATCCTACTTAGGTTCATTCACCAAGTCTTTAGCCTCATCACCATAGCAATTTTTTTGTCACCAATCTTAGGAAATTCAAAAGATCTATGACCTTCTTCACCACATTTGTAATAAGTACCTTTAAATGAACCTTTGTCTTCTCTCTTTCTTTGTTTAATAATTTTTCGTTCATCTTTAGCTATCTATTTATTATTCTTAGAATATTCCTTCTTCTCTATCCCTTGGGAATTACCTTGATGTTTTCTCTTCAACTTCTCTTCTTCTCTCAGAGCTTACTGATAAGCATCTTCAACTAAAGCAATATTCATCATACCAATCTCATCCTAAATATTGAATCTCAAACCATTAATATATCTAGATACATTTTATTTAGACACATCTCTATGTCTAGAATGAATAGTCATCTTGAGGAACTCCTCAGTATAATACATCATAGATAAATCCTTTTTTTTAAGATTCTACAATCACTTAAAAAATTCTAATTCATAATTAACAAGAGTGAACTTAGCCTTAAATTTAGTCACCATCAATATCCAATGAGTTATCTTCATTTCACCTTCCTCTTATTGATCTCTTTGCAATTATTTCCACCATAAATTAGCATGTCCTTTCAGCTTAGTTTGTGTCAACCTCACTCTGAGTGGATCTCCAAAATTATCTAACTCAAAGTTATCTTCTAATTCAAAAATCCAATCAATCAAGTCTTAATAATTCAACGTACCTAAGAAATTAGAAACATCCATTTTATGCTTTAGCTTTAATTGATATCTCTATCTACACAACTGACTAGCCCTACCTTCTATAGGTCTCACCATGTGATTAGCTTTGTCTACACCACTAGATCTAGCAACTTCAAAGTCTTCAAGATCTTCCTCATAAACATCTTCAATACCCACATTCCTAGGTACACTAGGAATAGCCCTCACGATCTCATTCTTCGTCAACTCTAGCTCAAATCTAAAATCTAATATAACCTTCTTTGAAATCCTAGTCTCCACAACATCACAAAAATCATCAATCACCCTAGGGTCCAATATTCTAAAAGGAATATTCCAAGATCTTTGCAAATCCAAAGTAATAAATCAACAAGATCAACTCACTTTGATACCACTTGATATAGTGAAAGGTAGAAGAATCCTCAAAGGAAATTTCTTAACCCCCAACAAATAACCACACAGTAGAATATACATAATAATAGAGATATTTAGATCCAAAATTACACTAATTCTCATAATAAAATCATAAGATTTACATCCAACATGGCTGACTATAAGGCCTTCCAGGTTACACCCAAATACATAAGAAATTACAATAGTTATTTTACAAGACCTCACAAGATCCAACCACTAGCTAGCCTAGATCTATAATCTAGTAGATTACTCCAAGAAGAATCTAAACTCACACTCACAAGCCACCAAATAATATCCTTGTTTCCCAAGCCCACACTTAGCTACTAGCTTTGCTCCAACTTCACTCATCTCAACTACTCATCTTCTCCATGATGGACGATAATAATCTAGACTCCACAAGAGCCTCTACTTGTAATAAAAAAAAGTCACAAGTCAGTCTAGAATAAAATACATTTAAATAAACACTCATATTAAATACACCCTCAAGCCACAAGTTAGCTTGGCTATAAACTTTAAATACATAACAAAAATTAAACACTTAGGACATGCCCCAAATTTACAATGCATAACTAACTCAAGAGACCATGTAAGAATATGTTCACTTGGACATAGGTTCATGTGCCATTCAATGATCAAAATCCAAGAGCTCACATTCCAATTCCCTAAGATTGAAGCTCACAAATATAATCTCCAAATTATGCCAATAAATTAGGAACACATAGCCAACAGTCACCAAAATGGATCTAACTCCAAGAAAATAAATCCAAACTCTTTCTACACTTAGGAGAAGGTTTCCCAATATGTCTTGAACACATCCCCAATCATGTAAACTATAACTCCACAAATCCAAGCCTGAAGCCTGTACATATAGGATCATTGACTTGGCTAAGATGCTCCCACATCACTAAAAGATAAGAACCTTTTCATTTTTATCACCCCTCTTCTACCATATCAAGAAAAGGGAGAACTCATATAATAAGAGGGTTAGATCCACTTATTATATAGTAAGAGGTTACTTCAAACTTAAGCTTCATCTTTTCTTTTATTATAGTTATCCTTTTGCAAGGTTCTTGTCAATTTGTCTTTATCATTAGTTCTCTATCAACTATTCATAGAGATAGGCTTGGTAAGTCTTCTTTTCTTATTGCACACATAAATGTTATTGCCTCTTTATTTCATCAACCTACCCATTAATGAATTCATATTACCTATTTTTGGTCTACAACTACTCACACTTATTATCCATGTCTAACATCATAACTTCTTTTAGATGCAAGCATGAGAAAATATGAACGTTTTATCATCACAAAGATGCTCAATCCTTATCATAATAGGATGGGGAATGCAAGGGGAGATAACATGATGTGTTCGGAATAATCTATAGAAATAATAACATGTTAGCCCTACCACATTTTATCCCATAGAAATAGTATCTCAAATTGGTTATCTGTAATGGGTTTATGGTAGAAAATTATTCAACATGGACCAATCCATTCAATATTGCCTCTATATTGTTTCGTGTTTACTTTTCCCTTATAAATACTTTCATGATCTCATAGCTATGATGGTTTTGTATATATTTTGCAAGGCCCTTTGGATTATTTTGTTGCAAACCTACACATATCATAAACCTTTCCTCCCTATGTTTTTAGAGAATTTTATAAAGAAATACAATATTAAATAGATACTTAATTTTGGAGATCTAGAGTATGTCTACAAATCATGTCCTATCAATTTGTTCAATGTCATATAAGATCATGGCCAAATATTTGAATTTGGAGATGTTGGACCTTATTTAACAAATATCATAGCTAGAACAATTTGGTTTCATAAACCATAGATGAATCCCTGATAATATCATCTTGGTTTGACAAGAAATTAAATGAGATAGATGTCCTCAACAAAAATAATCATTCTTGAAAATTCATTTTACCAAGTCCTATGATAATATTAACTACCCTTTATTTTTTACATGCTTAGAGATTTGGGGATGAAGCCATGTTGCATTCAAAATTTTAGATCAGTCTATATTGATACCTAAGCTATAATTACCATTAATTACCTTCAACCAAGAATCTTTTGGATTTTCAAGTGTATCTGGTAGATTTATCTCTTAGCCCTTACTCTTTATGTGCTTGTGACTAAAGGTTTTGGTTAACTTCTACCCTACTTTGTATTCCATGTTCTTTCCTAGAGTATTTAATTTATTAATGAACATTAAAATAAGTTATCATGTGGCCACTATAAATATGAACCATTTATCACTATCATTAAGGAGTATAAAATTATCAAACCAGAGCTCAAATGCTTGAACATTTTTAAAATGTTACACCATCAATTGGCTTAAGAGTAGATTCAATGTAAAATATTTCTTCCCATTACTACTTGGATCAATTAATTTGGTTGGAAATTGGTTAGGAGCATGGATAATTTTTCACATTCATGGACATCTATTTTTCTTTCAAGGCTTCACAAATTCACTTATGGAAAATAGTTCTTGTTAGAATTTTAAAAAGAATATGAGATCAAAAAATTCTCTTTGGTAGAATATTTTTTTAAGTATGTTGCAATATTATTTTTGTTGTCATTATATTGTATTTTTCATTAGTGACAACACTTACTCGATTATAAGTGATTACCAAGTTCATCACTCAGTCTATAGTGTATACCGAGCATTTAGTGGTTACCTTGTAGGTTCATCATTTAAGTAGTTCATACCGAGCATTCATGAAGCTATCGAGTAGGTGTGAAGCTTAGTAGTATCTATTGAGCATACAGTGTTCACCAAGCTTCATAGTGTTTATCAAGTGATGGAAGTCTAGTGTTTACCGAGTAATGAAAGTATAGTGCTTACCGAGTGAAAGCAAGGTAAACAAAGGATTCAATTTTTACCGAGTCATACTATATCTACTGAGTCTCCAATTGTTACCGAGTTCCAAGCTACGTTGTGTGATTAGTATGGACCAAGATTCTACTTCTACTGAGTGCATGATGATGCCAAGTAATGCAGTGGATGCCAAGTATCAAAAGATTACCAAGTCAGCTTGAAGAACCTGAGTTTTCTACTGTTTGGCCGACTCAGTAATATTTTGTTCACTTGTGTTTTGGTTGACCTTGCAATTTTAATTATTGGAATGATATATATGTAATGTATTATATCATTTACAATGTATGCATGAGAGTATCAAGATAGACATGTAATGTTTTGACAAGAATGAAAGTGAATCAGCAACAAAGCAGAGTATTCAGCAAGGTCTAGAAGGAGTAGTAAAGATTCATCAGTCACAAGAGGTGATCTATACTTCAAGGATCTAATTAGCAATCAAGTTGTAAGTAGATCAACTGTCTCATCCTAACAGGTGAATCAATTTTGTAAATCCTTTAATAGGTTAGACTTAACAATCTTTGTATAAATCTCCTAATAGAGTGCATACTTCAGTGTATGTTTGTAAATCCTCTAACAAGGTGGACCTAGCATTCCTTTGTGCTCCTAATTGGGAAAATCACTAGAAGTGATCAATGTAAGCCTTAATAGGCTAACTTCATACTGCAGTAACAAAGTTTTGTGGGTATCATCCCCACCCCAGTTTTACTTTGTATTTGGAAAGTTTCTAGGTTACCAAATTACTGTGTACATGTGTTATGGATGTTTGATCTCTCAGATATGTAGTAGATTAGATGAATGAATGGTGAATAGTATATATGATTAAAGTGTTGAATTGTTTTAAAGTTTTGAGGTTATTGATTCACCCCTCCCCTCTTAGTAACCTGTCATATCTTGAATATTTTCAACAATTGGTATCAGAGCTTTTGTGGTTCTCAAGATAAAATTTTGATGGCTTGAGCAAAGATCAAGGAAAATGGAGATATCCAGACTTGACAAAGCTATTGAAAATGAAAAGCTAGATCTAGAAATGGCCATGGCTCAACTCAAAGAATCAAAGGACCATCTTTCTCAATCCCTAAAGAGAAGGAAGGAACTTGCAAGACAAATGAATGACCATTAGTATGTTGAAGAAAAGATTGAAGACCTTTTACCATCAAGTAGTTCAGATGAAGCTAATGGCGCAATCAAGGAACTCTTAGCAAAGAATGGCTCTCTACAGGAAGAAGTAAGAAAGCATAAAAGAGAACAAGAAATCCAATCAATAGGGCTATGTGAAGTTTTGGAATAGAGAAAAAAGGAAAATGAAGACTTAGAGACAAGAAATAATCAATCTCTTCTACATGAAGATCTTATAGATCAACTATCTAATGCAAATGAAGAAATTATGAATTTGAGATCTGAAAATGAAAGCCTGAGGAATGATTTAATCATTGAAAGACAAATCAATGAAAGCTTACAAAGTGACTTAAGATCTAAAAAGCAATTCAATGAAAGGATAATGAAATCTCAAGCAGACATGACTCAATTAAATCAACAAAGTGAGCAGAATCTTCATAGACAAAAAAGTAAAGCTAGTCTTGGTTATAAGGAAGAAGGTGAAACCTCCAAACAAGGTGCCCAAAGCAATCAAATACCTACTTGCAATCACTATGGTAAGTTAGGTCACACATCAAACAAGTGTTGGAGCAATGGAAAAGGTAAATTCAATGGTAATGCTACAATTGCAGTTAGCATGGTCATAAAGCTAATGAACGCAAGGAGAAACCAAATTTTGAAGTAAATTATCACAAATGCAAGAAGCATGGTCACAAGGCATTCCAATGCAGATCCAAATCATTCAATCCAATTGAACAACTTGTTAAAGAAATATTTGGATGGGACTATAATACCTGGTGCATATGTCATTATTGTGGAGAACATGGACATATTGGTATAAATTGTGCAAGACATCACCTAAGGAAGAAGGACACTACTGTAAGACGTTATACATGCACAGAACTTGGTCATATAGCTAAAAATTGCATGAACATAGAAAGAGTTGGAGATGAAAAGAAAGCTAAAGCTGATAACATTCGAAAGTAGATGAGGCAATACTGGATTCCTAAATCTATCGAGCAAGATAGTTCAAATGATGGCAATGTCACTCAAGAAGTGAGTGACTCCACCATCTCCAGTTGAGATCCATAAACAAAGATATGGAATTGCATCTTCTAGTGATATCTCAAGTAGTTCCAAAATGAAAGAAAGTAAATGATCCAATTAGTATTTCAGATACAAAGAGTCACAAGAAATCAGGTCATGTTGAGCAAGGTCAATCACAGACTCAACCAAGCTAGGTCAGGAGTAACTAAAGTTCGGTTCGATCACCAAGTTGTAAGCACCTATCGAGCAAGTGAATGAAAGCCTATCAAGAACTATGTCATCTCAGCTACCTTTGTACCAAGCATTTATGGAAAAAATTTCATCAAAAGGGCAAAATTTGATTTCATTCTTCACCACGATTATAGAGCTAAGAAATTTTCAGCAATTCCAAAGTAAATTCCAAGTGATTTCAAGCGATTTTCAAATGGAGAATTTGTTCAAAATTTTCTTACACCTACCAAGAAATGATGGCATCTGGGAGTAGCAGTAGCACCAAGGAAAAAAGAGGTTCAAAAATGCTAGTTAAAGGTGTGGAGTGGAAGGTGCCGAATTTCAAGCTAGTTCCAGCAATTGCAGAATCACTCGACCCTAATGGAGCTCAATCGCAAACTCCACCAAAGGTACTTCTCATAAATGACATTTGTACACATTTCAAATGTTCTATTCAAGAGATTGGAAACCTAGAGATGGACAATTCCCTAGGAGAAATGAGTGTTGATGGCTCTTTGAAACCCAAGCATAAGCATCTAGAGACCAAAAGGTTAACCCATATCTCGCATATGCCAAGAAGTTTCCAAATTAAGTGGATCAGGTACATACTCAGTCATGTTCACAATGGGAAACTATGGTTAGAGCAGCTATTATTAATCACCAAGAAGATGATTCATAAGATTACCAGTCTCCCCATGCTAAGTAAACCGAAAACTACCAAAACCCTAGGTCGGGAGGAGTTATAGAAGAAAACCCTAGCTGAATGGGATGGTAGAGGTTTGAAGGTCAGCACTATATCTGATGTTGAATTAAGGTTTGGAATTCACATCATTTCCCATAAAATTTATAGCTCCAATCATTTGAATAGTGTGGCCTGTGAGGCTATTGATTTGGCATTCAAAATTGTGAAGAAAAATCTTGAATTTGACCTATCAGAATTGTTGTTGAAACAATTGAACAAGAATATGGACAACATAAGGACTTCGAAGAATAATCCATGCAAATTTGGTTCCCTGTTAATTTTTTTATTTTTCTATATTCAAAAATTCTTTCCATCAAAGGGCTCAGTTGTACGGAGTAAAGATATTCCAATTTTATATCAGATTAATGAGTTTATTACTGACATGGGTGAAATCTTTGAGAAGGTTATGGATAATTATTCTAAAGATTTCAAGGAATGAATGAATAATAGGTTTCTAATTCCACCAAAATTGGTTGAAGATTACAAAGATGATGTATGCTTCATGGTTGACTGTGATAGAGTATACATTAAGGCAGTTAGACCCTGAGCTGCATGGGTGAAACCTCTTCCTTATGAGGTGAATATTGATGAAGCCAGGGACATTATTGAAGCACTGGTAAATGAACCTGTAGATCCTAAGCTTCCTACATTTTGCACTTATGATGAAGCCAAGACTAGAATTGAGCTCAAGAGAAAGATAGCAAAGTTAAAAACTACAACCGACCCTCTTATGCTTACTGAAGGAAAAGGTGAGGATGAAGAAGAAGAAGGAGAAGAAGGTGAAAAACTTGAATCTAAAAAAGAAGAGGAACTGCCAAAGAAGAAAGGGAAGGTGATTATCACCAAACATAAGAAGTAACCTACTACAGTATTCTCTAGAAGAACTAGACAAGGCAAGTAGGAAACTATACTTGTAAAGCCTCCACTCACATTTGAGGAAAGGCTAAAATAATTGAAAGAGGGAGCTAGCATCACAAATTTCAAGGCATTGAAATTTGAAACAAGGACTAATGCAATGAAAATGCAGATTGAGGAACTGGTACTCAATAAGATGGGAAAACGGAAATACTCCCCAGACCAGCTTACCCCTCAAATCTCCAAAGAGCTATTGGAGAGATTGCAACCAAGATGGGAGTCAACCACCCAAACAACCAAGGACATATATGAGCAATCCCTGGAGAATATTCTACCAAGTCTTACTAAAGCAGAAATAAAGGCAGCAATGAAGAATAATGAAGGTAAAATGATGATTAGATTTCACACATGTTTGATTTTAATTAAGGACAATGAACATGTTGTAAGAGATGCAACAAACATGTGGAAGAACATCTATCATCTGCAAAAGCCCAGTGATGATCCTATTGAAATCAAGGATGATGATAGTAGTGATAACGATGATTTTGATACCACTCCATCCATCATAGTCACTCCAAGAGAGTTGCATGCACTAATGGAAGAAAAAGAGGAAGAAGACAAGAAGGAAGAAGCACTTGAGGAAGAAAAAGATGAAGAAGATCCAGTAAAAATTGTAGCAGAAGTTATTGCATCCCTTCCTTACTCTCCACCAAAGATAATTAGATCTACTATGAAGACAGCTTTTGTAAGTGAAATTTTGAGCACAAAAATCACTACCATAGCTCAATCTTCACCAGCCACCTCCCAACTCCAAGTATCTAAAATAGATGTGCCAAGCACTTCATCTATCGTGCTGTCTATCACTTCTTCAGCTACCAAGTCAGCCTCCTTAGCTCCTTCACCATGAGTGAGTGTAACAGTAAGCTCTGCAATTTTGTCTCTATCAATTCTAGTAAGTTCTATAAGTTTGTTCTCATCATCATTATCTGTATCCACTTTGACTCCAATCAGTTTAGATACTACTATGGGTACTCTACCAAGTGTGATACCATTTTTGGGAAGTGTTTTAGTTTTTTATCCAGTTAGTACTTTTGTTGGTATTCAATCCTTCAATCCTATCCCATTTTTCACTACTAGCCCTTCTATCTCCACTATTGTGTCTGTTCCTAAGTTCAAACCAGTCATCACAGAAGTCAAACAAAAGCATCCATTAAAACTTCTGATCACTGGAAAGGAAATTGGAGAAGACATTGACTTAGACACAGAAATAGTGATTCCAAAGATTGACTATGGCAATGCTACCATTGAAGAGATGAGGTTAGCTAGTCAACTCATAGAGATGAAAGCTATGCAAAAGAAATTAAGATAAAAAAGGGATAAGGAATATAGAATAATTGAGAATTCCAAGGATATAATTACAGATGCTATAGGTGTTGAAGTATATTCTACTCAACACATTTTGATTCAGTTAGAAGAGGTAGTACAAAAATTTAATGAAGATTCTTCCAGACAAGAGAAGCTAATTGAAAAAGCTGAAAGGAAATTTGATAATAAGATGCTAGAGCATATTGCTCAAAAGATAGCAATCAAGCAAGTTGAATTGTCAACATTTTTGGGTAATTTTGAAAATTCTTTTAATAATGCAACATCACTTTTTGCCAAACTTTGTGATGTTTCTGGTTTTACTAAACAAATAAAGGATAAGCTAAATAAGATTGGAATTGATATGCAATCAAGTTCATCCAAGTTAATGGTGGACTCCTCCTCCACAACCTCCCATCACACCAAAATCATATATTGGGTAGATGTATAGGCAGAACTATTGAGAGAGGAAGCAAGGATCTAGTCTACACTCATAGACATCTAGAACATGATCCTTCCTATCATGGACACAATGCAAAAACATATTTCTCATTGCAAAACATTGGTCCAAGATCAGAACTTCTCAATGGCTAATCACATGATCCAATTATTAGCAGAAGTTCAAATTTCTCTCTCCACCTATCAAATTTTGCAGTAGACTTGGGATAATACTTTTTCCACCATCCTTAAGGTACATCAAGATTTTCTATCTCACTTTGGTGTAGTCATATAAACTATATATGTAGTCCTTTGGCATTATTGTCAAAAAGGGGGAGAGATTCAGCATAATAAGTGAGGAGAGTTATCACTATAAGTGAAAGGGGGAGTTAGCACTCAATAGAGTAAGCATGTGTACATAAGTATCTTTATATATACATTATTAGTCATCAAGAAGATATATAGAAATGTATATACAACAATTCTACAAAGATCAATTTTGAAAAACCAAAATTCATTGAGTCAGGTTATGTACATATGTTTTGGCTTATAAGTGTTTTGTCACTAATGCCAAAGGGGGAGATTGTTGGCATTATATTGTATTTGTCATTAGTGACAACACTTACTCGATTTGAATGATTACCAAGTTCATCACTCAATCTATAGTGTATACTAAGCATTCAATGGTTACCTTGTAGGTTCATCACTTAAGTAGTTCATACTGAGCATTCATGAAGCTACCGAGTGGGTGTGAAGCTTAGCAATATCTACTGAGCATACAGTGTTCACCGAGCTTCATAGTGTTTATCGAGTGATGGAAGTCCAGTGTTTATCAAGTAATGAAATTATAGTGCTTACTAAGTGAAAGCAAGGTAAACGAAGGATTTAGTTTTTATCGAGTGATACTATATCTATGGAGTCTCCAATAGTTACCGAGTTCCAAGCTATGTTGTGTGATTAGTATGGATCGAGCTTCTACTTCTACTGAGTGCATGACGATGCTAAGTAATATAGTGGATGTCAATTATTAGAAGGTTACCAAGTTAGCTTGAAGAACCTGAGTTTTCTTTAGTTTGGCCGACCTTACAATTGTAATTATTGGAATGATATATATGTAATGTATTATATCATTTATAGTGTATGCATGAGAGTATTAAGATAGACATGTAATGTTTTGAGAAGAATGAAAGTGAATCAGAAATAGAGCAGAGTATTTAGTAAGGTCTACAAGAAGCAGTAAAGATTCATCAGTCACAAGAGGTGATCTCTACTTCAAGGATCTAATTAGCAATCAAGTTGTAAGTAGATCAACTGTCTCATCCTAATAGGTGAATCAGTTTTGTAAATCCTTTAATAGGGTAGACTTAACAGTCTTTGTATAAATCTCCTAATAGAGTGCAGACTTCATTGTATATTTGTAAATCCTCTAACAAGGTGGACCTAGCAGTCCTTTGTGCTCCTAACAAGGCAGATCATCAGAAGTGGTCAATGTAAACCTTAACAGGCTAACTTCATACTGTAGTAATGAAGTTTTGTAGGTATCATCCCCACTCCAGTTTTACTTTCTATTTGGAAGGTTTCTAGGTTACCAAATTACTGTGTACATGTGTTATCTATGTTTGATCTCTCATATATGCAGTAGATTAGATGAATGAATGGTGAATAGTATATATGATTAAAGTGCTGAATTGTTTTAAAGTTTCAAGGTTACTGATTCACCCCTCCCCTCTTAGTAACCTGTCATATCTTGAATATTTCCAACAATTGTAGCTGATCATTTTTATTATTCTTAATTTTTCATAGAATACCTCTTACATGAAACTCAAAAAATTTCTTCATGATTTTATTTGGGATTCTATTGAGAATCATAAATGCTTCCACCAAATTTTGTGGCTACATTGTTGTCTCCCTTTAGAATCTTGAGTATGGGGGATTTATCCATTAAACATCAAGGTTTGATTCTTTTTTCCAAATGGACTATCCATTCTCTTCATGGAGATAAATCCCAAAATAAATCTCATTCTTTGTTTTATTTCTTTTGTCCATTCTTTTGGATGACATCTTTGGAAAGGAGTTATATTAATTGACATTTAATATCAATTTTTTTTTGGAAAAATCCAAAATGATGATTCTCTAATATATCTACAATGGTTAAATATTTTGGGGCAATCCTACGATATTGGGTTATACATTTGTGTACATCTTTATTTTTGTTGAAATTGTACATTTTTTAAGAAAACATAAAGGTGACTTGTAGAATATTTTAAATTAAGAGTGTAACTAAGAGGGGAGGGAAGAATCAGTTACCACAAAAAAAAATTCCTTGTCCCTAGATTTCAAATCAAACTTTCCACTAATAATGCACTATTGTCTAGCTCTATTAAAATTAGATTATTATTGTCACTTTGTTAACAAATAAATCTTATGAATATTAATTTTTTTTGACCTTTAGTAACTTAGTTGTAGAAACATAAAGCATAAATAAAATAACATGAACACATATGACACCAAGATTCAACATGGAAACCCAATTTGGGAAAACCACCATATAACTAGTTACAATATTTGTCACTCTTCTAAAGTGAGCCCTGTTAGGAGCTAGCCCTATTAAATGTTACAAAAATACTATTAATTATGACCTTATTAGAGGATGTAGATCACCCTATTAGGAGTGGCCTAGGTAGAGGTCTTCAAACACTTCAATCATGAAATGTCACCTTGTTAGAGGATTTACAATATGACTGTTCACTCAACTCTATCGAGAGATTTCTTCACTACTACAATGGTTAGAAGATAACAAAAATTTGACCTAATTTAAGAAGGAACTATCTTTGTAGATTTAGATCTTTGTTTTGGCTTGATCTTTGGATCCTTACTAATCATATGTTCTTTGCAGCTTATCTTCCACACTTTTATGCCATTCCTTTTCCTTCGTTCACATATCAATCATTTTCATGTATTTCACTATTCTTTTTGTCCTCACTATTTTACCTTTCATATATATATCGTAATCTTTGATAGGCCAGCTTGAATACTCTTTCAAATGGTCATTAAACATGCAAATAGTCGGGCTCAATCAGTTAATTATTAGAAAATTGTATTTTGTTGTCAATCGACCAATAATAGGATTGAATGTTTGGTTAACACTGGAAGTCCTTTGATTCTTGACCACTTGCTTAACACTACAAGTAGGATATCCTTCATCAACTAATTGCTTGATTAACATTGAATTTTCTTCTTTACCTGACTACTTGGTCAATAATGACATTTTCTTGGTTAATACTACAAGTCCTTCATGGCTTGGTTAATACTGACATTTATGTAACATCAATGGCAACATACAATTGAATAATTATTTCCAACAAACTCCCTCTTTGGAATTGACGAAAACACAAAATGTTGACATAAACTAATAAAAGTATGAGAAGTTTAATAATATCCTTAGTTTCATTTTGATTCTCATCCATACCAACTCCCTCTGATGTTTTTCTTGGATTTATCTTAGCTACTTCTACATGAGTTATCCCTCTTACACCTATCAACACTCTAATATGTGCTCTTGATTTTCTTCTTCTTTACTGCAAATTCCATTTTTGAAATACAAAACACTCCCTCTTTATTCTTTAACAACTCTCCCTTTTTGGGGTTAAACTCTTTCTCTTTGACATGAAATGCCAAAAGATACAAACTTTAAAGTTTCTATGTACCTTTTGTACTTATTCATATGCAATATGCTCTACATTTCACACTTCAAGTGCAACAATTTGCATCAACTTGATAGATTTTCAATGGAACTTTATTGTTGCATAATTATCTTTTACTTTGGTGAGCATCAAATAGGGGAATAACCCATGGTTTACCTCTTAGATACATAAATGTGTCCTTAGATAAAGCCTTAGTAAATATATTTTCTATCTGCTCCTTGGTCTTCACATATTCCAATCTCACTTATTTGGCTTGAACCAATTCCCTTAGGAAATGATGCTTGATTGCAATGTGTTTTGTTTTTGTGTGCATCATAGGATTTATATATATATTGATTGCACTAGTGTTATCATAGTAGATAACACCAGTTCCTTGATTTTTTCATTCATTCCTTCCAATAATTTCTTTATCCATATTATGTTAGAAAAATCAACTATTACAACAACATATTTTGCCTCTTTTGTAGATTGAGAGATACAATTCTACTTCTTTCTTGTCCAACATACTAATGTCTTTCTAAGAAATAATTCTGCTCCACTAATACTTTTTATGTCATCAATGCTTCTTGTGCAATATGCATTAGTAAAGGTTCTTAACTCAAGATTTCCTCCTTTCCTATATGATAAACCATATTCTTCAGTTCCTTTTAGGTACCTCATAATTCATTTTACTACCATCATGTGATTTTCTTAATGATTAGCAAAGAACCTTGCAACTATGCCAACTACCAATTCAATATCAAGTCTGGTGTGTACCACATACTGAAGTTTCTCAATCATTGATCTATAAGTAGTCTAATTTACCTCCTTTCAATCATAATTCTTTGAAATTTTATGTCCAATAGACATAGGTGTTCCAACTGGTTTCGAATCTTCCATTCTAAATGCTTCCAATGATTCCTTGATGTATTTTGACTGGATGATGAATATGACATTCTTCATTTGATGAACTTGAAGACCAAAAAATAATTTTATCTCTCCAAACATAGGCATTTCAAATTATTTCATCATTTCTTTAGCAAATTATTTTTATAACATCTCATGTCCTCCAAATGTGATATCATCCATCCAATATTTCTATAAGAAATGTCTTGTCCTGTGGTCTTTCCTTTATATAAAAAATATTATTGTCATTTGTCTTTTCAAAATCTTACTAGATATCCATGCAGCCTTTTGTACCATGCTCTAAGAGCTTTCTTTAGTCCATATAGGGCTTTTTGAAGTTTTCATATCATGTCTCTTTTTCTTGGATTAATGAAACCTTTAGGTCGTTTGATGTAGACTTCTTCTTCCAATACTCCATTCAATAAATTTGACTTTACATCTATCTAATATAATTTGAATCCCTTTTGTTCATCATATGCTACAAGTATTATGACTCCTTCAATTCTTGCAACATGAGCAAATATTTCTCCATAGTCAATACCCTCTTCATGAGCATAACCTTTGCATATTAGCCTTGCCTTGTTCCTTGTTACTTCTCATTTTTCATTTAACTTGTTTCTGAATATCTATTTTGTATGAATCACATTCTTATCCTTAGGTCTAGGTACAAGAGACCAAGTTTTATTCTTTTCTATTTGATCAATTTCTTCATTCATTACCTCTATCCAACTTTCATTTTCTAAAGCATCTTTTATAGATCTAGGCTAAAATTCACTCAGAAAACATGTACCTTTTAATTTGTTCCTTGTCATTATGCCATCTATCTCTCCTCTAATTATGTGTTTAGGTGCATGATGTCTTCTAACATATTTTTCAAGTCTTGGATCTTTCTTTCTTGAATCTAAACTTGGTTCACTTGGTTTTTCATGATCTTCTACCTTTTTCTCGAGTTTCTCAAGCTGATTTGATTGTAACTCGGGTGTTTCTATGTCTGACTCAAGTGCCTCTATCTATGACTCAGGTGCTTCTGTCTGTGACTCAGGTACCTCTATCTATGACTTTGGTTCCTTTTTTTATGGATTGGGTTGTACTACTAGTGATTTTCTAGGTTCACTTTGATGTAGCGTGGTTTCAACTATTTGTGGTAAAGTCTCAGGTTCCTCTTAATAGTAAAAAAATTATATGTAGTCTTTAGGTTCTTTGTTGTTCTATACTTCAATTCTTTTTGCAAACTCATCAATCTTCACATGTGCACTTTCTATGACTTTTTGAGTAGCAAGATTCAAACATTTGTATGCCTTACTTTTATTGGAGTGCCCTATGAATATACCTTCATCTCTTTTTGCATCAAGATCTCCTTTCCTTACATCTTTCAAGATATAGCATTTGCTTCCAAATACTCAAAGATAACAAACATTAGACCTATACCCATACCATAATTCATAAGGTGTTTTATGTATACCTTTCTTTAGTTGAACTTAGTTAAGTGTGTGAACTGTTGTATTAATTTCGTCTCTCTAGTATTTTGGTGCAACATTCTTCTTAGTCATTAGTGTTCTTGAACACTCCATGATGGATCTTTTCCTTCTTTTTGATACACCATTATGCTTTGGTGTTCTAGGTGTTGATACCTATATTTTAATTCCTCTTTTATTGTAGAACTCATTGAATGCATTTGAGATGAATTCACCTCCTCTATTCGATCTCAGGCATTTCGAATTCTTCCTTGTTTCTTTCTCAACTCTAGCCAAATACCATTTTAACTTTTGAACTTTTGAAAAGCATCAAAATTATATTTTAAGAACATTGTTGTCATCATCCTAAAATAGTCATCAACAAATAGAATGAAGTATATGTCTCCACAGTAGCTTTCTATGCCTATTGGTCTAAAAATATGTGTATGAAGTAGTTTCAAAACTTCTTCAAAATTGTAAGACTTACTTTTGAGACTTATTTTACTCATCTTTCCAATTTGACATTGTTTACACATGTCCATCTCAGGTTTTTTTTTCAAATGAGGTATTCCTCTTACTCTTTTGTTCTTTCTTATGGTAACTAGGTTATCAAACTTAACTTGACCCATCCTTTTATGCCATATCCAACTTTCTTCTATTTGAGCTAATAAAAATTTACATTTAGTGGGATCTAGGTAAAACAAGTTACCTTTTGTCTAATTGCTAGTCCCAAGTAGGTTTCCTTTTCTATTGAATAGTTTAGCTTTTCCATTCATGAATTCTACGTAGTATCATATATTGTTCAAATGTACTACACTAAGTAGATTATTTCTCAATCCTTCAACCCAATAGACATTTTTGCATTTTGTTCCTTCAATTAATGCTATGATTCCTTTTCTTTTTACATAACATGGTTCATTGTTTCGAAATCTAACACTTCCACCATCATAGTGTTCTAAAATTTAAAACTTAGTTTTTTCATCAATCATGTGATGAGAACAACCACTATCTATGATCCATGTATCATTTTTTCTAACATGATAAGTAAGTGTCATCTTTTCATTTTCCTCATTATCAATTTCATCCTTAACAACAATGTAAACCACTTCTTCTTCATTATCATCACTATTAGAATCTTTAGCAATGTAACAAGATTTATTACCTTTGTCTTTGTAGTCCTTGTATCTCTTGAAGTCTTTCTTTCCTTCAAAAATGTTATTTCCTTTCTGATCTTTATCTTATTTGTTTGGATATCTTGCAACAATATGGCCAACCTCTTCACATGAGAAACAAATCAATGGAATTTTTCCTCTGAACTTTCCTTTCCATTTTGATAATCTTTTTGTAAGCAAGGCTTCAATGACTTCAAGGTCTTAATCTAATTCACCTTCTTCTTCACTATCAACCTTTTTATCTTTTAAGTTACCTCCTTTTCTACCAAGAGTTAGTTTGGCTTTGAATGTAGATTCAAAGTTGCTATAAGTAGGAGCATAGTTGTCAAAGTTATCCAACTCAAAAGAAGTTAATCTTCCCACAAGTGCATCCAAAGTTATATTGTTTTTAGGATTGCATCTTATCTCTTGAATTGTAGAAACTCTAATTGCATAAATAGGAAAAGGAGTTCTTAGTACCTTGTTGACCACTATCTTATCAGCTATGTCTCCTTATGCAACTCTAATTACACTCACACTTTCTTTGATTCTGTCATTGTATTGGAGAATTTTCTCCCCTTCTTTCATTTTCATTCAATCAAACTTTCCCCTTAAAATTTAGGCCTAAGCTCTTTGCACACTTTTATAACCTCTATAGAATCTCTACATTTTTTCCCACATTTCAAATGCAGTAGAACAATCTTTAACCTCATCAAATTCAAAATAGTTGAGAAAAGAAGCTATATCAATCATCATTATATTGTGATCCATGCCTCTTTCATCTTCTCCATAGTCATAGGTTTAGGTAGTGGTGCACATTTTTTTTCCAAGTTGAATAGACCAATATCACTAATACTTAATAGGTGCAACTTCATCAATTCCTGCCATGCTCAAAAGTTGTCTCTATTAAGTTTGGGAATCTCCCTTTTGTATGACATCTTCATCTTTAGCTTAGGTCCTTGAAACCTTTCCTATAAGCACCAAAAGATATTATACCAATTGTTGGAAATGAAGAGTGTAACTAAGAGTGGAGGGGTGACTCAGTTACCAAAAAAACAATTCCCTGGTCCCTAGATGTTAGATCAAACTTTCCATAGATAAAGCAATATTGTCTAGCTTGGTTAAAACTAGAATATTACTATCACTCAGTTAACAAAGAAATCTTATGAGTATTAATCTATTTTAAACTTTAGTAACTTAGTTGGAGAAATATAAAACATAAAGAAAATAACATGATCACAGATGACACCAAGATTTAACATGGAAACCTAATTTGGAAAAACCACCATGCAACTAGTTACAATATTTTTCACTCTTCTAAAGTGAGCCCTATTAGGAGCCAACCCTATTAAAGGTTACAAAACATAATGTTAAGTATGACTTTATTAGAGGATTTAGATCACCCTCTTAGAAGTGGCTCGGTTAGAGGTTTTCAAACACTTCAATCTTGAAATGTCACCTTGTTAGAGGATTTACAATATAACAGTTAAGTCAATTATGTTAAGAGATTTCGTCATCCCTACAATGTTTAGATGGTAACTATAATGCCTACCCCTACTTGACTTTTCTGATTTGGTTTGATCAAATTCTTTAAGGCCTATTCTATAATTATGTTTTATGGTTAGCAGTGTTGGATTACTAGAATTGATTAATTGTATTTCATATTCAGTTAATTTATGTGTTGAGTTACTTTAGTACTAGTTATTTCATGTATGCATGAATTATACTTTGATGATGATTGTATATATTGATTCCAGTTATTTCAAGATGTTAGTTAGATGAACTATTTTTATGCAGTTTCTATCAATACTCACCCCATACTTGCATGTGTATGGTGTGCGTGCATGTTTTCTTTATGTTTGGCATTTCCGATGTGGTCAAGGAAGGTAGTTATAGTCACCTGATAGTTGGGATCTACACGATGTACCGCTTCCTTCCATTGTCTATTTACTTTAGAACATTATGTTTATACATGCGTGGATTTTATGTAGATTGCAAGTACCAGGTATCAACTTTCTTAAATTACCAGGATGAGTGTACCCTATCACAATATCTCAATGGTAAGAGAGGGGAGATAACTTTCGAGTCTAAATCCTATCCTTAAAATATTTGTCCTAAAAATTAGGGCAAGAATTTGAGTTGTCTACCTTCCAAATTCATCAAGTGACATAAATTCATGATTATAACTCTTGTGTTTGATCTGGTTTTCTGTACTTTGTTATGCGTTTGCATTGAGTCTTGTGGGTCTATGAGTATTATTTGTTATATGAAATCATGTTAAGAGAATAATTAATGATTTAATTTAATGAGAATTTATTAAGAAAAATTAATATTTAATTATATTTAATTAATTAAGAAATTAATTAAATAAAAGAATTCAATTTAAAGATAAAGTTATAGTCTAATTTTTGGCGTGATAATATTTATTTAATTTAATAATAATATATTTAGGAGTTCATTTTTAAATAAATGCTAAATATTATTACTACTTAAGTTAATAAATATTATATTAAAAACATCTTAAATATTAATTAAAGAGAGATAGCTAATTATTTAAATAAAGATATTTCATAATTAAATATCTAAAAGATTGTGTGTGAGAAGTAAAAGACAATAAAATATTAAAGAAATTGATCAATGAGTTCCCTTTGGTGATTGCACAATTAGAGCCCCAAATTTAGTAGAGAACTCTTTATCAGAGATCGAGAGTTCATGTTTCAATAACTAGGTTTTGGAGGAGCAATTTCAAAGTGGAAGGTTTTCAGAAAAAAAAGGGGATTGTTTGTGTGCTTTGTGTGATTGTCATTTTAGCATCAGATCTAGGTAGGATCTCATGGTTTATTTGTATAGCAGTTTTCTATTCTTCAAATTCTTGTCTTCTCTATGTTTGCTATTTTCATAATTGCTATGGGTTGAAACCCTTGTTTGCATATGTATTGTTCTTCATTTTTAGAAACTTCTATAAGCAATTTAATGATTGAAAACCTTGTGTGTGGATTTGGTTGTTCATCGTTCTTAGGAAGCATCTGTATATAAATTGAAAATTCAAAAACCCTTATGTTAAGATTTATTGTTCTCTATTCTTGAATACATCTATGAAAGAGTTAAATTGAAACCCTTATTGTTATATTGAGGTTTCGTATATGGATTTGTTAAGTCGAGGTTTGGGTTTTGAAAAGAGAACAATTTTGTTTTATAGAATTTTACTGGTTAGTTAGGATTTCTATATTGGATCTGTATTCGTAATTTATCAAATATATATATATTTATTTATAATTTACCACAAGAATTTATAATTACTGTGACAATTATACAAATATAATATAACTAATAATAATAGAAAATTTTATTTAAAATTGAGGGGGGCATGTGTTTGTTTGTTTTTTTAAAATAAATTTTTAGAAAAATATAAATAAATTTAATTTTGTGCGGGCAGGGGCCACCAACCCCCCACCCACCTCCTTCTTTTCACCTCCTCCCAATGGCGACTTGGCTACTGCATGCAATACAAGGCATGTCACGAACATGCCAAGGGTTGTCACAGGCAACCAACCTTTCATTAAGGCTTTTAGAATAAAATAAAATTTTTAAGGTAAGGTTTTTTTTTTGTTTATTTATTGATTTAGTTTTATTAATATTTTAATTAATATTAATTTTATTAAATATTATTTAGTATATTAAATATTAATACATTTTAATAGATTAAATATTAGTAATAGTATTATATTATTAATGATTATTATCTTATTAATAAATTAATAATTGTTTAGTAATAATTTAATATAAATTATTTTTGAATAAATAATTATTATCATTAATAATTTAATGATTAGTGATTTAATATTTCATAATATTTAATTAAATTTTTTAATTAAATTATTATTAAAATGAATTAGAGCTATAAGTTGTGAATGGTTAATTGGTAAACTTGGGTTTTTCCTTGATGAATTTTATATGAAAATGATTTCTATTGTGATTAAGGAAATATCGATAAACTCTCGTTTTGGATAACAATTCAAGGTCATATTTAATTGACTTTTAATAAGATTTATAAATCTATTATTCTTGTGTACTCGAAAACATTAGCAAATCAACATTAGGGGAATTCTATGATTCAGAAACCTTTGTAGTTATCATACTTGAAAAGACAAATTGAACTCTGATTATAATCAAGAACTTTAGAGAATCTATGACTTAAAATGAAATGAAAACTAAAACCCTAGTTTTGAACATCAAATCTTGTGTTTATTTGGTAATGAATTAAACTATGAATAATGTTTAAATGACTTTATATAATTTGTTAAATCATTTCTAGTGAACTTGAAAATCATAGTGAATCTAGCAACTAGAGAAATGGAAACTGAAACCTTGATTAAGATTAAAAAAATCATGAACGACTATACTTGAAAATAAATATGATAACTTGGAAACCTATAAGTGAAAATTAAACTTATGTGTTTTCCAAAATCTAATGAATTATGAAATTCAGTTTTGCATGTACTTTATGTGACATGTTATTTACTAGTGTTGGGTTTCTAGGGTTTGACTTAGCTTTGACCAATAGGGTTGTATTATCGAAGGCTTGTGAGTTTTGTTTGTGATGTCATGATGATGCTTTGTATACGATCTTTGATACCCAACCATGGTAATGTGTAATGTTGTGTGTTATGACTAGCTCGATCAGATATTTTGATGTGCATTTTAGTTATTATGTAGAATTGAGGTGGATGATGTGTCTTTCCTAATATAACCTTTTGAGTCTTTGATCAATTATCTGTGATTGCTTTCCAATCGCTTGTATAGGATTGAGGTGTTTTTATGATTTTTTCTTGGTGATGTCATGTTATGATGTCGATTGGTCTATGTGTACTTTCTTGGATTAGTCATGTTAGGATAATCATTTTAGTAATGCTTGTATTTTGACCAGTGATTTTAGTACTTATTAGTTGTGTGTTTAAGAATTAATGTATGATATGTGGTCTTTTGAGATCTTTTTTTTTGCTTTATTGAGCTCCAGGTAGGTTATCTATATGTCATGTTGGGAGGTGGCTTGCAATGGAGGCTAGAGCCCTAAAGAGGCTACCTGGGTAACCCATTGTAGGTTATGTTAATAAATGATAAAATTTCATTAAATGGGTTTAAAATTAACTAACAAGGTATTGGTACTACATAAAGTCACTAAGGAGCCAAAGGATTAAAAGACTAGTCAGGTAACCTTAGAGCTGACTTGTTAGTATGCCTTGTCAGTATGAAAGGATACTAGTGCGACATAGAGTCACTAGGGGGCCAGAGGACTAAAAGACTAGCTAGGTAACATTAGAGTTGGCTCATGCAATAACACTTGCCCACATGCATAATAGATTCCATATGTGTCATTGATGCATTTAGGTTTAGATGTCTTTTGTGTCTTGGTACCTTTGAGTTAGATTGCTTTTAGGTTTTCCTTGACTTAGATGTTGGATTTGACATTTGTGTTTGTTATCCTATTTGGGACTTAAGACTATCTCCTTAGTACAGTGGAAGTGGACCTTTTTGGGTTACCACAAGGCCGGGTGGTACTGCTTTTTCTAGTACCATTGAGATTTAACAGTTTGATGTCATGGCTGGAGTTCCCTGTTCTATATTCCTTTCATTCTATTCTTGTGTACTACGATGGATGGTTATACCTTTTGTATGGTATTTGATTTTGTGAATCTTATGAGATGTTGTTGTAATCTATTTTTATGTTGTATATTCTTTCAGCCCTTCATACCTTGCAGCTTGTACAATGGATGATGATTTTTATGTTGTATATTCTTTCAGCCCTTCATACCCTGTGACTTGTATAGTGGATGATGGTGCATTATGATTAATGCCAAGTGGCATTTGAGATGACTATATATTATTTAAATGGATTCATACTTGCGTATTATTATTTGATGCAGATTTATTATATATTGGATTTTTTGTTAATTAAAATTAAATGTGATTCAACATCATGGGACCCTTAGGAGATGTAATCTATTTATGATGGTGTTGCATATGTTTTTATTGCTTTTTCTATGTTATCTATTGTTGTTTAATTATTATCTTTTAAAAAAAATGTTTGACAAATGTAGTGAAACTTTAGGTTAGTTTCTTTTGGGTTCCCTGGTGGGGCATTACAGTAACAACAATTTGACCTAATTTTAAAAACAAATATCTTTGTAGATTCAGATCTCTCTTCTGGCTTGACCTCTAGATCCATACTAATCAAATGTTCTTTGAAACTTATCTTCCATACTTTCTTGCTATGTCTTTTCCTTTGTTCACATATTCATCTTTTTCATGTATTTCACTTTTTCTTTGTCCTCATTATTTAAAATTTCATATATATCATAATCTTTGATAGGTCAGTTTAATACCCTTTCAAATAATCATTAAACATACAAATTCTCAACCTCAATTAGTTAATTATTATACAATTATATTATATTGTCAATTGGTCAATACTAGGATTGAATGCTCGATTAACACTGAATGTTGTTTTTTACTTGACTCCTCAGTCAATACTGACATTTTCTTGGTTACTACTGGAAGTCCTTCATTTCTTGGTTAATATTGACATTTGTGTAACATCAATGACAACATATAATTGAAGAATTGCTTCCAATAGTAGACAAGGGTACTTAATTTTCTTTCCATATGTAGATGCCTAGAATGGGATGGTAAAAGACAAATGTGGGGAAAAATGAATGACTGGTGAACTTTTCTTGGTAGATTCTTGAAATATGGCATCAAGAATCCTTTAGCCTTTTGTCTTAAATTATAGAATTTAATGCAATATTTAATTTCCAATTTTGTGCACCAAGTCCAAGGGAAACAATGGAGCTAAACTTGATTCCCTTTTTTTAATTTCAATGAGATAATCCAAGGGTTGGATCATTTAGAAAAAAGATTCATCTTTGGGTTCCATATTTGGTGACCTAAGACTTCTTTACATGTCTATAAAAATAGCTCTTTGGAGGTAGAAATTCTAAGGACATGTTTGATGTAGATTTACACTATATGAACAAGGATAGTTGAGTCATAAAAGGTTGTTCAATAGTACATGTGTTCTATCATTTCAAGAAAAAGAGGTGAAATAAAGTAAATTTAAATTATGTCATTTATATAATGTGTACTTTCATACCTCTTTTCTTTGTAGAGATCTTTTCGAAAAGCATTTCTCCATATAAATCCTATGTTATGTGCTACCCTTTGTGTTATTGACTTGTGTCTCTTTTGTTCTATCTTATGGCACCAAGATGTACTGCTTATTATTTTCACATGTGTTGGTGCTATCAAGCATGATACATTGGTTAATTGTTAGCATCATAAAGAATATGGATCTAATCATCATTATTCCATATTAATGTCATGTACTTTTTTTATTATAATATTATTTCATGTTTTCATATTTTAGTATTTCAGACCATGCATCTTGTTATTTCAAGTCATAGGTTAATTATTTGGATAGAGATTGAAATTTATCTTTAGTTAAGACCCTCTCATGGATACTCAAACCCCACTAATGTATGTAGAAATTTACAGAACTAAGAGCCTCCTCTTAATCCTCTACTATTTCTATTGTCATTTAGTGATTTATAAGTTCTTTGTGTCAAGTTTCAAACATTTTCCTTATGTGGGATATAAGATTGTGATTATCCACTTGCTTTTTTTGTGAATTCCTTTAATATTATTTCAAAATTATGATATTGTAAATATTTTTACAATTTAAAAGATTGTTTGGATTTTTGTATGCTTCACCTAGATTAAATATTAATTATTTTTTTAAAAATGATTTAATAAAATTGAATTAGAAGATTCACTTATTTTTGAATATGTATATGTCATTTGGAAAATACCTTTGACTAAAATATTATGTTTTGTAAATATATAATTTATAGTATCTACTTGTAGAACTAAATTTCTTATACAAAATTAAAAGAAAAGTTATTATGATTTTACAAACTTTTGGGAGGGTTCGAAAGGAAGACAATAGAACTCTTTTTACTATTTGGCAATAGGCTATATAGTATTGCACAATGAGTTTTACTAACGTATTATTAAAATTAACTATAATAGATAACATTTTTTAATTTATAAAATCTTTAAATTTTATTGTAAAGTATATATGCACATTTCTTATTTTACTAAATTATCAAGAATTATTTATCTTCATGTTCATTGGCTAAAAAACTTAAGATCTTATACACGAATTTGTCGAAGCTCTACATCCAACGCAAATTTTGTAATGATTTTTAGAAAAATGGTACAAATTAATGAAAGTTTTAAATTTTTTCTATTTGAATTAGATGGTATATATAAATGGTATATTTATTTAAGTTACCATATAATAATTGCAAAAACCATGTAATTATTTTATTACAATTAGAATAATATTTGACTGTTTCACAATTTTATTTTTTAACTTTTATATAATAAATAATTATTTTTTAGAAATTATTATATAAATAACTATTCTAATTCAAATATTATTTTATTTAAATAAAATAATGCATACAAATAAATTATTATTAAATTATCCATTATTATTGTTAGTTAAATTATATTTAATATTATAACTATAAGATACAAATATTGGCCACTACAGTGGCACATGTTTTAATTATCTTTTCATTTTTGTTGAATATTTTCTCCTCTATATGATTTCCTTGATTAGGATAAAATTTGGATTGTTATAAGACTAAATGAAGATCTTGAAAAGATTGTTAGTAATGTGCAATTGGAAGTAAAAACATTTCTTTAAATATTTGTGTGAATAATTGAGCCAACTATCAAGGTATTTATATATTTATAGTTTTAAATATGTTTGATTAATAATGTTAAAACCCACCCTACATTATGTGGATAACATATGGTAATACCCTGGCGTCGGCTGGTAATGACATTACCACCGAGACTCATGTTTCGGCTAGTTTCACCCTTCAACCCATAACTTTTTGTGAGGACAGTAACAAAGTGGACACTTCCCCCATCACTATTTTCTCCCCAGTTAAAGAGAAATGTAATGTTTTTATTAACCCTCAAGTTTTGCAGGATGAAATTCAATTGACAAAGACTAATGAGGGACTTGGAAAGGTTGATAAGGATGGGAATGAAAAAGAGGAGGAACAAAATGAAATGACTACACTGCTTGAAAAAAGAGTTAGAACCTTGGAGGAGGGATTTCATTCTTTCTCTAAATTTACACTGAAGGTCACCCATGCAGTGGCTACCACCCTCCGATTGCTAGCATAGGAGAATGATGATTCAGGGATGGACATGGAAGATAATAAGCTCCTCTACAAGTTTCTTGCTGATGACTGGGCTCGGGTCCTTTTGGCTGGGAAAGAAAAAGAAAAGAAAAAAGAAAAAACTTGAATGTTTTTAAGGGATTTAAGGTTCCTAGTTTTTGTTTGTTTTTTGTTGCAACATAGTTGTTGGTTTACTACTATTACTAAGACTTGGGTTGGCCTGTTTAGGCCAACAATTTTTATTCGAAACTTTATAGTGTGTTTAAGCTCTGTAGTTTTTGGCTACTGTGTTTGGTTATACGATCTTGAACTTCAATTTTTTAGTTTATTGTAGACTTCTGATAGTTTTGCTTCTTTTTTACTGGTGCTTTTTAGTTGATTTTGTCTATGTGACTGGGTGGCACCTTGTTAATTTTGTAGGTGTTTGCTGGTAGTGTGCTGGTTACCAGCTTTTTTGTAAGGGCCGACCCCCTTGTTTTGGTCACTTTTTATTTCAAAAACATATGGTAATCTATTCCAAGGGTTCAATTGAGTTTTGAATAATTGTGTTAGTTAATTCAAATATAGTTTATGTTATATTGTTCTTTAAAAAAATGTATTTAAAATTTATAAAATTGGAAAAATTTATTAGAATTATGATGTTGGAAATATAAAAGAATAATTCAAGTTAAGAATCTAAGGTTTTTTATTATTGAAAAATTATACTCATGAATAGAGAAATGTGATATAGGACATTAAAGCTTGATTTATATATTGATTGTGAGTCATACATTAAAAAGTTAGAAATATAGGTTGCGTATCTTATTTGATTTTTATGGGATGATGAGTTTCATGATTCTTATTAGCCTTTGTAATATGACAATCACAAAATCTGACCTCAGTTTTTGTATTCAAATGTTTTAGGTGAAGTTTGATTTTTAGATTAGGAGTATAGTGTCTCTAATACAAAGCATTGTATTTGTAATATAATGAGATTAAAATGAAATAAGAATTTGAACATATGAATGAATTAACATAAGTAATTTGAGACATTATTTATGTTGAAGGAATTGATATGATTAAATAGAATCTCAATAACATTTAATACATCTCACTACATTATCTCAATTTTTACATGATAGATAATCAAATTTGAGTGGCATCTCATCTATAATATGTCAACTAGTTTACTAGAAGTTACAATCAATAAAAGGTCACAATGCAAAAAAGAAAACAAATAGTTTATCAAAAAAAGTTAATGATACATTGTGACATCGAAATCAACATATTATGAGATAAGATGAGACCAAAGTAACCTTTAAATGTAATTGCATTATATTTCAATAACTCTTGGAGCTTCAACATCAAAACTAGGTTGATTTACACATTTCACAAAATATGAAGTGTTGGGACACCTTGTGATTGATGCAATCCATTCCTAAATATTGTAAAGGATATGCAAACGCCTCTTGGGACCTTTCAAGCTTTTTGAAGTTAAGTATAAGAATAAGGGAGTTAGGGATAGGAGTTTAAGTCTCGTTCTTGATTTTATTGATATATAGACATGTAAGATTATAATACACTTGTGGTGGCTTAAGCCAATCTATAATCTCCATGTAGTAGGTCAAAAAAAATTATAATCATTCTTTCATGTTTAATAGATATTTGTTTTCCAATATTTCCATTGTGTTAGCTCTCAGTTACATGGCTAGAGAGTCCTTTATTTGGACCCTCCATCTATGATTGCATTAAGTGGTATTCAAGTGAACTTTGAATCCTTTGAGGGTATAGGCATTTCAAAAGAGGATGATGTAGAAGTTAATAGTGCTAGATGTTGATGCAATCACATGCTTTGTCACTCTTAAATTGACATCGACCTAGTCAAACAAGGGATGGATTATTTTTGGATGCCTAAAGAAAATCAAGTTTTTGTTTCTTTGAACGAAATCCCAACACATTAGTTTGAATATTTCAACTCAAATTGGTGATAACTAATAAGAAGTAGATGGTTTGATGTCATAAATAAATTTAGTTTTTAAAAGTTCAAAGGTGAAATCCACAATATTTTATTTTTTAAAAATTTGTGACCACATATTAGACCCATGTTATGAAATTAAAAGAGTACATATTTGATTTGAATCTTTAGGATGTGAAGCCATATTGAGTCAAGAGTCTAGTTAATTGTTAGCTAGAATGCAACAACATTCTAGTTATACACTAGTCATTGCATATAGGGAAATGAATTATACTGCATCTAAAATAGATTTGAGGAATGAAGGCATCCATTTTCACTCTTACACCACTAAACAAAATAAATGGAGTTTAAAAGAAGCAAAGCGTTGTTAGAAAACATTTCTCTAACGAAATGGAGAATAATGAAAAATATCAAAGAGATGAGGGCTCTACATAAGAAAATGAAACATGATATTCTTAACAAGTAATTCTAATGCTTGGCTATAAAGAAGTGTGTGATTCCATATGAGTCAATAGGCCTATGATAACTTGTGTTGTACTAATGGACTTAAAAGTTATAAGCCACATGGACTTTCTCTATTAACATTATAAAAACCAGAAAAGAAGGATGTGACTATGAAGTTGTTGATAAAGGACATCAAAAAATGTTCTTATTATTATGAAATACGAGGATGACTTTTTTGTTTCTATCTCCCTACATTTAAAAATGTTTTTAAATATTTGATAAATAAAATACTAGATAGATCAAAGAATGTGATTAAGAACATCGATTGAAACATTATCATACAATCATCTTTAAAAGCTCACTATGAAAAATAAAATACTCTTAAATAATATAATATTGATATAAGAAAACTTTAAATTTAGTAAAACAAACCAAACTTTGAAATTTAGTAAAATGAACCAAACTTTAAATTTAGTAAAATAAACCAATTAAAATTTAGTAAAATCAACCAAACTCTAAATTTAGAAAGTGAACCCTTCACTGAGAAAGAAATTGAAGTTTGAGGCACCTAAACTATGATTAGACGTTTCATATAATGAAATTTTATAAGTTCTAATAATGTTAAAAATGTTGTAAAGAGTGAACTTTTTGGATCTTACAAATTTCAACAATAATGGCTAAAATCCAAATTACAAATACACATTAAAAATACCCATAAAAAAGAATATTCACCCGGATTCCACATAAGAGTGAAATATACAGTCATGTCCCATGTAATAAGCATATTCACACTTATCGGCAGCCACACATTTCCGACACAAATTGAGTGAGTGCATAGATTCCGTCACATGACGTAATTATTGCCCGCTTTTTCCCGTCACATGAAGAGCTGTCTGACTGTATAAATTACAGAGAGAGCTAAGCACGATATCAAAATCAAAGTGCAAATGTTCTTTATGGGCGAGGGAGAAAGAGGGAACAGAGAAAGAAAGATTCCCATTTTGTTTGCAGGTTCTGTTGCATAATCTTCTCTCTCTCTCTCAGTACTTTCTGTTTCTCTTTTTAAGGGCTGTGAGGGGTTTAACTGGTGGCAGGGCTTTATCCATCCCTTCCTGTTCACAACTAACTGCAGTTAACAGGCATGGGTTGATAAACCTCTGCATCCAGTTTGGTCTCTGCCCTTTCAAAGGGTACCTATTTGGGCAATATTGTTATCTGAGATCTGATGTTTATTTAGCTTTATATGTTGGGCTATACCGGATCTGATTTGAATGATACCCAAGTGCTGTTATGTCAGCATTTAAAACCTAATTTGGGCAATACCCAGATCTGTTGCGTGAGGGTTTTTATTTGCCCTCATTTGGGCAATACCCAGATTTTATTATGCAAGCTTATTAGAAGAGCAGATCTGGTAGTTGTTCTTCATAAAACTCCATCTTGATATATGGAGCTTATTGAATCTAGGGCTTCTGCCCACATCGTTCTTTTTATTATGGTTTATTTGGGATCTTCAATATATTCTTCAACGCAGTTTTGTTTAGGATGATTTTCATTGATGTACATCTGTGATGTGTAAGTAAAAGAGTGCTATATATGCTTTTTTTAAAGACCGATCAGTATAGTGTTGAATTCTGGGTTAATTGGTTGTTTTTATGAGACGGTATTTCACCCTGTAGAGGGTTTCCCACTGACTTACTTTAAGCTTAAAGTTTGTGAAGTAACATACGATCCGGGAGTTATGTAGGCTTATTTATTTATATTCATCTACTGAGAGTACTCCCCCCGTTGATTGCTCACAGCCATAGCTGCGTCTTGCTTGTTACACCGTTAATATTTGATCTTTTTCACAACAAGTTCAACGAAATTCAGTCCGTATGTGAGCAAAAGTATTTTTGTGATGTTTGGTTTACTTTTTGTATAAATAGGTTATTGGTTTGTTGGTGATACTACAAGGTTCTTAAATGGCTTACAAACTTGCTTTTAGTTGAGTAGAGGATGTCAGTTTCGAGTGTAAAAGAAGTTCAGATTGTATAGTTCTTTCGCTCTTAGATCTAAAATGAAGTATTGAGGGGTGATTGATGATGAAAGGTAGAGATGCTAAGAAATGGTTAAGATTTTACTAAACTTATTAACTATTAGGTTAATACAAGTTAACTAAATTAGGTTATGTTGTGCATGGGAGTGTTTAGGTGTTTCATATACCTGAAAGTTAGGTTTTGCATGGAGTTTTGAAGGCGGTCAAGCATATTTATGTTTATGTGGGGCTGAAAAAATACAGGTTTTGTTTTGAGTGTTTTAAGGAGTGTTTTAATATTGTCTAAAGTCACTTATTTGGAATAATAATATTGTTTTGAATTGTAAGTCCTCCTGGATTAAGTTTAAATGTCACAAGGTATTTTCCTTCTCTATTAGCATGCAAGTCAATTTGGCACATAGGATGTCTTTAAATTCTATGACACATCATGTTGCACAAATATGTGCCAAGTCAATTCATAATAGTTTGTAGAAAGGGGCAAGAAAGTTTGGATTTTAAATTGAAAATTGAATGGTTTTTAGTGGGGGAGTGTGAATATGGAAATAAGTGTGATTGAAGAGGAAATAGTGATTAATTAAGAGGGTGAGAATCAAGTCAAAATGATGGCAAGTCAAAATAAATAGGTGTTAGCCCATGAGCCATATCAAGTAGAATAATATGATGCTTTTATGATTACAAAACTAAATAAGAGCTATCATGGATAAAAAAGTTTGAACATTACGAAATATATACGTGCATAACCATTTATATGATTACTTGATTCATGAAAAGAAACACTAATATACCCCACTTGTTTATGTGTGTAATTGTGAAAAGTGCATGCAGTTTTTTCATTTTTATACTATTTTGCACCAAATTCCTAGTTGATTCTCTAAACAAGGCTTCTCAAACAATTTCTAGATCATCTATTGTGTTATTTTAAGGTCAAATCTGTAAAATTATTTTTCACCTCAATTTTCAAATTGAAGTTTCACTTTGGGCTCAAGTTGACTCAACTAAAAATTTCAACTAGCAATTATTTTTGGACTCTTGATCAAAATTCTCATTTTGCTTGCAAAGCTCATTCATGAAAAAAGACATTGTCCTTAGGATATTATCAACCATCTAGGATCACTTATATGCCCAAGCATTGTCACAAATTAATCTCTACTAGCATTATTCCTCTCAAAATTACTTTGCTGTTTGATGCTATGATGTTTATACAACATCTTTCTTAGTTGCCTAAAGTGGCTTTATCAATGAGTTGCAAAATCCCAGTTTCGTGATAGCTCATTACATCATCCTCTATAATTTTGTTCAAGTTCTAAACTTTCATTACAATGTCATTTACATACGTGGTGTCGTGTCTTCCTACATTTATGAAAATCTTTCAATCAATCAATAAGACATAACTAATGGAAAAACCTTGACCTAATAAGATTCAAATGATGTTCAATATAGACAAAATCTTCCATTGCAAGTTATAGATATTAGGCAAATCTTTATTTTTTGTTTAGTGATCAAAGGTCATTTCTATAGAAAATTATAGATCCTCAAACATCCTAAGAATGTCTTTTTTAATATTTTGAGATTTTATTGTTTTCCCTTTAGCGCCCAAGGGTTTCTAACTTATAGATTGTTTTGTCAAGTTTTAACTTTCATAAAATTGAGTGGCAAGAAGCACTGAATAGATAATTTATGGTAAAAGTAAAAGAAAATTTATCATGGTTTTATCACTAAGAAAAGAATGATAATGCATTTTGCTTAAGTTTGTGATATATTATCCCTATTCATTTTTGTAATATTTTTAAGCTTTATTAATTTTTTTAAAAAAAGATACAAATTTGCACCAAAGAATTCTAGGTCTCTTATTAATTTTTATGATAAATATTGTCATAAGTGACTTAAATTGCTTCATATATGAGTTTCTTAAAATCCTATTGTGCAAAGTCATTATGGACCTTAAATGTTATAAAAATATATTTAGTAGGTCATTGACCCGAGTTAGTGTTGTCTAGATTAATGTGGACCATACTTGTACAAGTGTCATCTTGTGAGTATTTTTTTATAAATCTTTTTAGGTTGTGATGATACATCATCAAGGGATATAATGAAGGAGGCATCAATGTGTCATTAGAAGCTAAAGTTTATGAAGTAGAAGTTAGGTATTTTAACTATCATTTGTTATATTCTGATTTTGATGTTTGGATTTATTGACTATAATGAAAAGGTTCTTGTAAATGTAAACTAAATGGTTAGACAAGTAGAAGTTAGGTCAAGCGAGTGAATTAATTGGAAGTAGTTATGCGCTACTTGTGAAGGTGAAGCTTATAAAAGGTAATAAACACATATATGAGCTATATATGTGAAATAAGATAAAATAAAATATTATTTTCACATACATATATGTTCTTGGTAAATTTTGTGTTTGGGGTTTAATAATGCACCTTACACCACATCTATGTAATTTGAGGTTAGTAGACTTTGTAGCTCTTCGCTATTTAAAAATTCATTTGTTATTTACAAAGAACTATTTTTTCATATCAAGTGGATGAAGTATCTTAATTTTCTTTCGATTTTTTAGATGGTATTATGAATTTACTATAAAATGTTTCCCATCCTTCGTATCTCCATTGTTTTCCTTTCATGTTTCTCTTTCCCACCTTTGCTTCCTTGTACTTACCAAAAGCAAAAATCATGTCATTGTATGAGAGTTGTCTATGTCAAATGTAGAGAAGGATCACATTTTTTATTTGAAATGTTTTCTCATTTCCCCTTGAATGAAATGACTATGAAAGTGTAGTGATAAAAGTTATTGCTAACACACTTCAAAGTTATGATTGAATTAGTAGATAATTACCTATCATTTATTTTAATTTGCTAACACACTATTCAAATTGCTTTATTCTCTTTATTTAATTGAGAATGATTAGTTTGTTTTATTTTTCCAATATATTTATTTTACAAAACATGACTTTACAATTCAAGAGATGACAATAATAGGTTGAAACTATTATATGACAAGGTCAATATTTATGTCCATGAAGTTTGAGAGGTATAAAGAAGTAAATTACAATAAATGAAAGTGAAAATGACATGCTTTTAAAAATATAAATTCGTCTACAGATACCATTGTCTTCTTTCTTGGTTAGTTTATACAAATTTATACAATACTAACTAATTTCAAGTGCATTCAACCACTTTTGGATTAGATTGTTAGTACCATAAAAACATCTCAACACTTTTTGTCAAAGTCACTTGACAACTTTTTGACCAACAATGACATTTTTACAATAATAACAAAATTAACACAAATCCTTCTAAAAAATAATAAAAATGACCCTCCATTACCTATTACAACCTTTTTAGACCCAAACTCTCCTATTCAAGCAAAATGGCAAAAATGTCAATATGCCTTATTTGATGACCTTACGAAATTCCTTATATCTTCTTTTCAAGGGTGTAGAAGAAACACAATCCATTTTAGTACAACCTATTTAAAATAAATAAAAGGAACCTCAAAGTGTAAATAAACATAGGAAATATTGTTTTCTTTTTCTATAATTTAGCATAGAGTAGATTTTAGACCATAAATAAAACATTGAAAGTGAAGTATCTATTAGGATATTGGAAACAAGAAAAAATAGTCTTTACTGAAATAGAGTATGGTTATCCCATCCAAATACTAAACAACCTGTAGGCCCAAAAAATAGTGCAGAAGCCCAAGGTCTGTCATCTTAAACTACTCTCTCAAAGCTCGCTAAAAACTCTGAATCATAGAGGGTGAGCTATATGTAATAATAAGAACATCAACATATAGAACAAGTTCAATAAATCAACCCCATGACATTAAATGTACATTGTAGAATCAGAATGACAGTGTGGGAATTGTGATGTAAGTAAGAAGGAATCCATCTTCTCATACAAAGCCCAAGGGGCTTGTTTGAGATCATATAAGCACCTCCAAAGTCTACACATCATAGCAGAGTCCTATACAAAACCCTGAGGTTTCTCTATATAGATCTCCTCATGTAAGTCTCCATGCAGAAAGACACTCTTCACATCCATCTAATTTACTTTCCATCCTTGAGAAGTTGCAAGAGAAAGGACAAGGAAAATAGAATTCATCTTGGAGACTAGAGCAAATCTCTCGGTGTACTTGTGAAAATCCCTTTGCAACAAGATGTGCCTTGTACCTATCAATAAAACTATCTGTAGAATACTTGGTATGGTACACCCACTTGCACCAAACCAACTTTATTCCTTTTGAAAGAGGACAAAGATCCCAAGTGTGGTTCTTTATCAAAGAAGATTACTCCTCATCCATAGCCCCATCTCAATTTGAGTGTCTTGTCACCTATGAAAAACCTTTGAGATCATTTGAAATGACATGACTCAATAGTCTAGTACCAGAGGTTTGAGCATGAGCATGGCGATAATTTGAAGGATCTCCTACCATAGGTCTATTTTCCTGAACAGTATCACGAGCCCATGTGGGCACTCGCAAAACATCGGGGGGAAGAGGATAAGGTGCATCATCATCAATATCTTCCTTAAAGGATAAATAATCATGTAGAGAAGAAGAGGAAGTACTGGGAAGTGAGGGAGAAGTTGGTGATGGAGGTTCCATCTAAGGATAACACTCATCAAACTAAACATCTCACTAAAATAAGACCTCTCTGGAATTGGGATCAAACAACCTGTATTCTGCCACATCCTCATAGTATCTAACAAATATGAGTGGTTGAATCTTCCTCTGCATGGATATCCTCTAAGAAATCTAGAATAAATGTCCAAGCCTCACTACAAAAAATACTATGTAGAAATATTGGACTTGACATGAGTTCAAGCCTCCTTGGGAGTCAAATGTCACAATGCCTTCTAAGACATCTGATTCTGAATATAGTTGGTACAATTGATAGCCTCATCCCAAAAAGAACTCATATCTCAAGACTGTATCATACAATTGGCCATCTCCCATAATATTTTGTTCTTTCTCTCAACAACCCCATTCTACTAAGGGGTATGAGGAATTATGAACTGATGATATAAATCATGCTCAATGAAAAAATCTCTAAAAGAACGATTCACATATTCCCCACCTTTGTGAGTGCATATATGACTAACAAAAAGACTAGATCACTTCTCTAAAATTTCTTAAAGATTCCAAATGAACCAAAGACATCAGACTTGTACTTCAAAAAGTACACCCATATACATCTAGAGAAGTCATCTATAAGCGTAAGCACATATTAAGCACTTGAAAAAGAGCGAGTGGGGAATGACATAAGATCATTGTGTATCAACTCAACTAGTGCCTTAGCATGTGTGGATCTACCTACTAGAAAAGGATCTCTATGATGTTTTCCAAGTGCACAACCTCAACAAACACTGATAGTACAAGAGATCTAAGGTAGCCCAATCACTAGCTCTTGTGTGCTCATCTATTGTAGATATATGTAGTTAACATGGCCAAAATGTTCATGCCAAAGTTTTCTCACTATGTCTACATGAGAAACAAGAGAAAAACCTATAGACTTGGATCTCTCAAAGCCATCAAACTGATATAAGAGAGATTGTAAATCAATATTCCTAGTAGTAACAGCCAAATCAGAATTGTGGAGGTCCCAAATAACCACATCATGTGGTTAGAACTCAACTGTCTTACCAAAGCCAGAATGAAAAATCTTGTAGACGGACAAGAGGTTCATAGAAATGGTTGGAACCTGATAGCTTCTATTTTCACTGTGCCAAAACATTGGAGTTTACTGTGAAAATATTTTGAAATGTGTTGTATTGTTAGAGTTTGTTCTTTATTTGTTATCATTTTGCTAGAAAATAACCCTAACCTAATTATTTTTCCCAAGCCCAGTGTTGAAAATCTTGCCCTAGAGAGACAATCTGATATCCTAAGATTTATGTCTGTACCCTTTCATGGAGAAATTTCTTAAATTGGCAATCAATTTTGAACTTTATCCTAGATTTTATTTCAAGTGGGAGATCGTATGCCATTTTCAATTTTTTTATCATGTGATATGATCTTATGATCAGGGTTTTAGGTGTCTATTTGTGAGCTTAAGATTTCCCTCTCATGATGTTATGAAATGTATGCTAGTGGAGGATCATAAGGGTAAGGTGTTGAGTCTCCCGATCTCATGATGTATCATATGGTCATAGCATTGTGGGTGTTTAAAATGAAGTTTCTGATCTTACGATCACCCTTTTGTCATGTCATCTTAAGTGTCTCATGGGAGGAGTTTGAAATTAAGTTATAAGATGATATGACAAGCTGACAATTGTGTAATTGTAAAGGCAAAAAGGGAGACCTGAGACCATATGAAAAAAATAGGATCGTAAGATCACAAAGATGTAAAGTGAAAAGGTTTTTGAAGAGTTCTGATCCTACAATAAATAGAGGATCATGAGATCATAAAGGTTCCTAAAGAGATTTTTCAAAGTTATGATAAGAAGGCCATTGTAAGATCATAAGAAAGGAAATGGTAGGTGATATGATGCAAGGTGGGGCCAGGCACATGAGTATAAATTTTTTTGAGACACATGGCAATTGATATCTTACGATGCTATGAAGAACAATAGATTGTATGATTGAGAAGGAAAATCATGAGCTTTTTGAAGCTACGAGGCAATGCTAGATCATAAGATCGTAATGATAGAAGTTGAAGCTTCCGAGGCTATGATGAAGAAAGGTGATGACCAACATATGGTTGGGAGTTAGAGGCAGTAGTTAAAGGTAACTTCTGAAGTTAGTTAATTGATTGTGATTGAGAGATTATAGGGTAAGAAAAGTTGAAGCCTGATGTTATGCCAATATGTGATCGTGAGATTGTAAGGGTTTCTAAGGCTATGATGAAGAAAGGTGATGACCAATGTATGGTTGGGAGTTAGAGGTAGTAGTTAAAGGTAACTTCTGAGGTTAGTTAATTGACTGTGATTGAGAGATCGTAGGGTAAGAAAAGTTGAAGCCTAATGTTATGCCAAGATTTGATCATGAGATTGTAAGGGTTTATGAGATAAATTTCAAAGTTAAAAAAAAGGTTCAGTTAACTGTGATCGTAAGATTGTAAAGCAAGTAAAAGTGAGGTAAGATGCTATGAAAAGGTTTATTAACTGCTTAGTGTAAGTTCACAACCATTGAAAGCAATTTTTTTTCCAGTGTTCCAATCTTATGGTGTGTTGTGTCTCGTAAGATTGTGAGAAACTTGAGGGGCCTCTTTGAAGACATGATAAATGGTATATCGTAAGATTGTAAAGGCTATTTTTCAGGCTTAGAAGAATGCAATAAGTGTTGAATTCAAAGTGATCATAAGATCATAAAAGCCATGTTCCCCACCTAAGATGATGCAAAGGGTTTACATTTCAAGGATGATCCTAAGATTATAAACCCTAAATAAGACATGAAAGTACATTTTTCTTTTTGTCTAAGCTAGAACAATGACGTATGTTGTTAACCAATGAGATTTGAGTAAAGTACAATGATTATGGAGTTGGAGCTCCATGGAAGTGATAGAGAACACCAAATTTAAGGTTTGAGCAAGCAAGAAATCAATGCATAGAGAGCTTTGGTAAAGTGTGCATAGCATAAAAACATTCTCTAAGCCAGTAATAGGTTACCATTTGCAAAGAGAAGAGATTTCTAGTAGTTGTAGACATTTCAGTGTGAAGGATTATTATTTTCAGTGCTAACTATAGAGTTTCCCAGTGTTTTCAGTTTACAGTCAAGATGTCTAACAATGAGGTTGAGGAGATTCAAGCTACAGAAATGAAAGTTTCAAAGACATCTATTGCAAAAGGAGGAAAGAGGCAAAGGAAGCCAAACTAGTTCGCAGATGAATGGATTAAGTTATTCATTGTATCTTCAAACACCATCTCTGCAAATGACCATGACTTATGTAACCCTTATGCTTTCTGCAGGGATGCTATTTTCCCTAGTGTCAACGTGTTAGGAACTGTTCAGGTACTTTTACCAAAATTAAACAGAAAAAATTCATGTTTGCAACCCATAGAAGAAGAACTTAGCAAAGCTAATCTTTCTATAAGTATTTGTGGATGTTGATTTGTTGAAGACCCTTATTAAATCATACAATCTAGCTACCAAATCATTCCACATGCGAGATGGGACCATTCTATGTATATTAGATTGTGCTTCTTTCATTGAAACTTTTGGATTTGAGGGTGCAATGAGTAAGCTAGTGGATTTAATTGACCTTCAAGAAAAATTGAAAGGAATACCAAGGCTTAGACAAGGAATTCTATGCTACCACACATCCCCATGGACCTCAAGCAAGCAAGTGACTATCCTAAGAAAGTGGATAAGGAGATGCCTTTGGACAAATTAAAAAACTATTTTGTAGAGATAGTGTATGTTGTCCACAAAGTGGTTAGCATAGATGGAACTAATATGGTATATGGGGTAGAGTTCATTATTGCCAAAGATGTACATGATTCATACCATGGTAGAGAGTATGAATGTGGAGTATATTCTAGAGAAGATGAAGGATAACATTGGGTTCGCATAGAGTGGGGAAATGAGAAATTTCAAATTCCATCATTACTCACTGTTGATGCATTTGATCTTGTACAAGAGCATGGGGTATTTTAGCCCAGATTTCATTGATCACACCTCTGATGGAGAGCTACTAGTTTAGCTATGGATATGGGTATGGGATAGTTCCTATCACTACTCTGACTTTGTTTCCTTTTTCAATAATTTTTCACTACTCTGACTTTGTTTCCTTTTTCAATAATTTTAGTATTGCTATCATGAAAATGTTAGACCCTAGTTACTTTAGGGCACCTAAGATTTTGAAAAACCTATTAAGATCGGACCTTCTACCTAAAAATAAAAGGTTAGATCACAATTGGGGGGGCATATTCTTATTCCCAACATTTTCCCTCATGAGAGTATATGGTTTCCCTCAGCCACCTCATATATTGCCCAAATATGTCCCTCTTAGACTAGCCATCATTAAATTCATGTGGCAATTGATGATGGTAATCAGAGAATACTTAGGGCCTAAAGTGCATAGAGGCACATTGTTTCTAGGTGCTTTAGAATATGGGAATTTTCAATTGGAAAAGAATCCATGGATCAAATATATTCTTTCCTCCACCATTCTAATTTATCAATTGCCCCAAATAGGATGTATGATCCAAATAATTGGATGAGGAATACCCTCAAAGAAATTTGAAATTATGTGTTGCCAAACAAAAAAGAGTTACCTCATGAGGACGTCATTTCTAACATAGTAGCTGAGGGGGAGGCTGGTGATAAACTTAAAATTTTTGACGATGTTCTCAGGGTGGAGAGGGAATTGAAGAGAGAAAACCCAAATTTTAAGGGGTTTTACATGGATGTTCCTTACCCAAGGTAGATGGTTGTTAATCATGCTGAGATCATGACACAAATGCTAGAGGAGCCAATTAGAGAAGAAGAAAGGGTAAATCCTAATAGCCTAGAACCATATGTGACCCTAGAAATTGAAGAAGATAAACTTGTAGAGGCATCATGGGTTACCAAGGGTAAAAAAAGGCATAAGGTAGTTCACATACTAGAAAAGGTGAAACAAAGAACTCTGTAGATCCTGCCTGGTAAGAATCAATATTTTGCTGATTGAGGAAAAGTTATATACATGATAAAATAAATGCAGTAGAGAACACTTTGACTGATTTAGAGCTGGTAGCAAAATGATTGGATGATAGGATCATCCAAGCTCAACATTTTATTGAAGATGATGAATTCATCAAGTCTACTAAGTTCAAGAGCTTCCTCCACAAGATCGAACAAAGTGAACTGGTGCTAAAGATGAAGCAAGAGAATTTGATGAGGAAAAGCAAGAATTGATTGACAAACTTCATGCTTATAATCTCGAGAGTGAGATGATGACTCCAAAGTTGATGGATATGTACAACACTTCCCAAGAAAACATGATAGTATGGACTTTGCATGGTACCTTAGGTACAAAAATCTTCAAGGCTATGAAGCATTTCTCATTCATGAATGAAGCCAAAGTGGAGGAAATAGAGACAAAACTAGCTAAAGAATTCCATGACTATATAGATGTTAGAAATTTATATGAAGATGAAGTCAGAAAGAGTCATGTGTACAAAAAGATAATTAAAGAATTGGAGGTCAAAGCTCAGGGGCTAAAAGTTGAAGTTGCATCTTTGACAGAGCAACTAGCTAGTGCAGAGAAAAATAAAGAATAGAGCCTTTAGGAACAACCAACCAAAATCATAGTAGAAACAACTACTCAAATAGAGTAGTTGGAGGTAGAGGATACAAAACCAAGAAGAATGAGCATAGATGCTCCATCTACATAGTAGGGTGGTGAGGTAAGGACAATTGTCCTTAAAAGTATGATAGGCCATAGAGTGGAGACTCTAAAAAATATATCCCAATAGGCCCATGCTTTGTATATTTCTTTACAAGATGCTGAGCAAGTTTGCATCAAAGCACTTTCATGGCTATCACCCGCTCTTAATTTGTGGGGGCCATATACTCAATTTTTGTAGAGGCTAATTATGTTGATGGCTAAAAAGTTAGATTTTCCTAATAAATCATTATAATAAAGGAGGGCATAGAGATAATAAAAGAATTAATAGGCTTCTTTACTGAAAAGCTACAAATTATCCAAGGAAAGATGAAATTTTTATCACAGAGGATTGAGCCATGCATTCCTCCAATTTTGGATGCTAACAACAACTTGAGAGATTGGCAGGAGTGGTCAAATTCTTTTAGTGTAATGCTAAGTCTAGAATCTATAGCATTAGTTTTTGAAGATGGTAGTGATGTCCCATTCAATAACCCGATTGATTCCTTATTTAAGGTTGAAATAGACTTAAATAAGTTTTTAGTTGAATCAAGGGCTATAACGAATGCCGAGTGGAATAAGGTAACACAAGAGTTAGATGAAGTTAAAGGTATTAAGTTGCCCATAAAGAGGGAAATCTATGTCTAGGAAGTGGTGGGAGAGATAAAAGATTTGCCAACGAGAAGTAGTTGTAGAGTTACATGCTAAAGAAATAGAAGAAAAAAGGGATTAAAGTGAAACTCATGCAGTAAATTGTCACCTGTCAATCTTGCAACTACCTTCCTATTTTGGTTTGAACATAGAGAATGTTTTAATTGTAAAATTTCAGACATATCTTGCCTTTCTTTCTTTTGTTAGGGTTTTGACATGTGTCCTCCTATCTAAAGCTTTTTGCAATCCTCTATATAAGGATTTCCAGGGTGTGGAGTGAGGGTCCAAAGTCTATAGAATTTTTAGTATTTTATGTTATTCATAGTTGCTCTAGTTTTTGTGTCAGTTATATGATTGTATCCAGCTTTGCAAAAATAAGAATATAGTGAATATTGAATGATTAATATTGTCAAGTTTTGAGTTATACTTTGATTTAATATCAATAATGTATTTCTCTCCAATAAATTAATACAAAGAAGAAGTTTTGCATATCAGTATCTTTGAGTTTTGTCTCCACTTTTATATATCTGTAATCTTGGGATTGAAATGAATAGATTTATTTCATTTTAATGCAGCTTGGATGAGTTGTATATCTTTTGTTGATTGCTTTTATTTCAAAGAATTAAGCACTTTCAATAATTGATTGAGTTTTTGGATAAATTGGAGGGATACAATAAGAATGAAATTTAGGGTTAATTGCTGACAAATTTAATTTCAAGTCAATTAAATAGGTCGAGGGTTATTGTTTTGACTCTATGTAATAGTTGGAAATATTCAAGACTATCCTAGGTTACTGAGAGGGGAGGGGTGAATCAGTAACCTCTAAAAATTTACTGAATTTAGATCTTAATTGCAATAATCCAATTACCATTTAATTCATTAAATTAGATCTAGCTACATGCATGAGAAACTAAAAACATAAAACATTCATAACACTTGAACACAATAATTTGGTGACCCAGAAACCTTTCAAATAGAAATTAAAATTGGGGTGGGGATGATACCCACAAAACTTCAATACTGCAACATAAAGTTGGCCTGTTAAGGCTTACAATGATCACTTTTGATGATTTTCCCTGTTAGGAGCAATTAGGAATGCTAGGTCCACCTTGTTAGAGGTTTTACAAACACACAATTAAGTATGCACTCAGTGAAGAGATTTGACAAAAGACTGTTAAGTCTACCTTATTAGTGGATTTGGACTAGTTCACCTATTAGGATGAAACAATAGATCTCTGATTTACAACTAGATTGTTGATAGAGATTCTTTGAAGTACTGATCACGTTTATGTGATAGATATGACTCTGCTACTCCTTTGCTGATATGGCCTTACAATACACTTTGCTATTGATTCACATTCCCATGCTTCTATTTCACATATTCATCCTTCTTACTCTTTTCTCATTTCATACCTGCTTGCTTACTCACTCTTTTTGGATATGATACAATACATTACATATATATCAATCCAATTAACATAATTACAAAGTCGACCAATATATAAGTTAACACCAATATTACAAAGTTGCCCAAATGAAGACACTCAGCTTCTGAAGAATGACTTGGTAAAGTTCTGATACATAATGTCCACTGTCACTAGTTGGCATTGTCATGCATTTGGTAGAAGTAGAAGCTCAGTCCATACTAATCATCTTAGAGTAGTCTCGAACTTGGTCTGCACTAGTGACTCAGTAGATACTATGTAACTTGGTAGAAACTGAGTTACTCATTTACCATGACTGCACTCAGTAAACACTAATCTTCACATAGCTCAGTTAACACTAACTTTGCTTCACATGAATTGCTAGCTCGGTAGAAAATACAAAGCTTGGTAACCACTGAACTACTTGGGTTGAACTGCTAGACTTCACATGACCTAATTCTACTCAGTTTGAACTGTTGCACTTCTCACTAATTGAATTTACTTGGTAACCACTAGAATGCTCGATGTCTATTGAATTACATGGAAAACACTGTAGATTTTTCAATGAGTTTGATAACCATACATAATCTAAATAAGTGTTGTCACTAATAACAAACTTGACTGAATGTCAACAATCTCCCCCTTTGGCATTAGTGACAAAAACACTTATTAGCCAAAATGTATATACATCACAGTGTGGTACTGACTTGGTGTGGTATACTATTTTTTTTTTGAGATTTTTCAAAATTTGTCTTTGTAAGTATATACAGTATACTATATCTACAAATTCTATACTTTCCTTTCCTTTGCATGATTCTATTAAGTGTCTCTCCCCCTTTTATTGTCTCACCCCATATATAGCATACCGTCTCTCCCCCTTTTTGATAATAATGCCAAAGATTTATTCAAAATTTATTTACATGGAGACACCAATATAAGAAAGAAAATCAGAATATACCTTTAGTATGAGTGCTAAAGACTTATCCCAATTTTCTTGCAAAACTTTACACATATGTAGAGAAATTTGCACTTCTGCAGAGAGTTCTATCATGTGATCTACAATGGAGAAGTTGTCATGAATCAATGTTTTGGAATAAACAATATGCTTCTACATTGTATCCATGATGGGAAGGATCATATTCTGAATATCTATTAGTGTAGACTGGATCCTTGCTTCTTCTCTCAACAACTCTACCTACATATCTGACAAGAATTTGATTTTCATATGATGTGTAGAGCTTGAACTAGGGTCAAGTTGCAATTGTTGTGCACTAACCTTCAGGTCTTCATCAATCTTTGTCAGTTTTCTCTTTATTTCCTTTGTGAAGTTAGTAACATTACATAAATTTCCAAAAAGTGATGTTATATTTGTGCAAGAAATTTCAAGATTGGTCAAAATTTAGGAAAGATCCACTTGTTGAATGGCAATTTGTTGAGCAATGTGCTCAAGCACTTTATTATCAAATTTCTTTTCTGCTTTCTCAATCAATTTATCTTGACCACTGGAGTCCTCATTAAATTTCTAGACTTCCTCTTTCAATTGAAACATAATGTGTTGAGAAGTATCAACTTCAACACCTATCATCTTAGTCAAAATATTCTTGGCATCTTCAATGATTTTATATTCTTCGTCTCTTTCCTCTCTCAATTTCTTCTATTTTGCTTTCTTTTGAAGGAGTTGACCAACTATTTGCATTTGATTTGCAGTGGTATTATCAAAATCCCATTTTGGAATCTCAATTCCCTCATCTAGGTCAATATCCTCCTCTATCTCCTTTCCTCTACTCAAAAATATTGTACTTGATTGAGCCTTAGGTTCAGCTACCTTTGAACTTAATGCCTTAGAATTTGGAATGGAAACAATTGTAGAGATAGTAGGACTAGAAGTGAAAATTGATAAAATACAAACAGATGGAATACTGACTAGTATGCTTACTGAATCCAAAACTAAAGTACTTACAAAAATATCCAAAACTGTATTAGACAAAATTGTAGAATCCAAAATTGTAGAACTCAAAACTATACTTACTGTCGAAGAACACAAAATTGTAAAACATACTATACTCATTGCTGATGATCCCGACTCAGGAGCTAAAGAAGAGGGAGGCTATAGCTTGGTAGATGAAGTGGTAAACACTTCTATTAGTGATTTTCTAAGCTATGAGGGAGTGAAGAGTGATTGGACATTTGATGTGTCTACTATGTTCACAATCAAAATTGTTGAATCTATCTCCAAACTTGATGTAGCTATTGGTTTGCTTAGAGAGTGAGGAAGTAAGGTAATGACTGTGACTGCTATCTTTGTAGGATCAGTCTCTTTATCATCTTCTTTGTCTTCCTTAGTAGCTTCTTCCTCTTTGTCTTCTTCAACTTCTTCATTGTCAAAAGGTGTTGGCTCAGAGTATGTTTCTTCTTCCTCCTCATCACTATTATCATCCTTGACTTCTACTAGGAAGTCACTTTGTTTATGCAAGTGATAAACATTCTTCCACATACTTTTGGCATTCTTGATTGAACTCTCTATATGTTTTAGCAAAATTAAACAAGTCTTAAATCTGAGAGTCATCTTGTCTTCATTTTTCTTCATAAACTCTTTTACCTTAGCATTTGTGATACTCAGTAACAACTGCCTCAAGGTTTTTTCATAGATATCTTTTTCTATTTGCATATTTGAGTACCATCTTGGCTTTAATTTCTCTAATAATTTATTAGAGATCTGGGAGGCTATTTGATCAGGGGAATACTTCCATTTGCCCATCTTGATTAGCACCAATTCTTCAACCTATTTCTTCTCAGCCTCTGTCATGGTTTCATACTTTAATGATTTGAAGTTGGTTATGCCTGTACCTTCTTCCAATTGTTTCAATTTTTCTTGGAAGGTGGGAGGAGGCTTTTTGAACACAACTTTACTACCTTTCTTCCTGGATCTCCTGGTTGAAACTATAGTGGATGGCTTGGTGATGATCACCTTGCCTTTCTTCTTTATTGGTTCTTCTTCCTTTTCTGGCTCCTCTTCATCCTCTGCTTCTTCCACATCTTCTTCTTTACCCTCAATCAAAAATGAACTAAATTTACAAGGGTTTCTCTTGGAAGTCCTTATACTTTCCATGTTTTTTTTAAAATACTTTAACAACAAATCTGCAAGATCATATGACAGATTATTCTTCACAACTTTGTATGCCAAGTCTATTGCTTCACATGACACACTATTTAGATTACTAGAATTATAGATCTTGTGAGCTATCACATGTATGCAAAATTTTAGTTCTACATTAGTTACACTACTGATCTTCATACCTCTGCCATCCCACTTAGCTAGGGTTTTCTTTTCTAACTCCACCCAACCTAGGGTTTTAGTTGTTTTGGCCTTGGAGAGCATGGGAAGGCCGGTGATACGGTGAATCATCTTATTAGTGATCAAAATTGGTTGCTCAAGCCATAACTAACTATTGTGAACTCAGCTTAGGATGTATCTAATCCATTTGATTTGGAAACTTTGGGGCAGGTCAAGAATGTGGGATAAACCCTTATCTTCCAAGTGCTTATGTTTGGGTTTAAGAACACCATTTACACACAATTCACCTAGGGCATCATCCATCTCTAGGGTTCCAATTTATTGAATTGCACACTTAAAATGAGTTCAAATATTGTTACTGAGTAGTACCTTAGGAGGGATTTGCGATTGTGCTCTATTTGGATCAAGGGTTTCGATAATCACCGACACTAGTTTGAAATCTAGTGGTTTCCATTCAATTCCTCAGACCAACATTTCTGACCCTTTCCTTGCCTTACTACTACTACTTGATGCTACCATGGCTTGTAAGTAGGTTATGGAAAACTTTTTAAAAACTTTACTGCGAATTCTACTCGAAATCGCTTGGTTGCTCTGCAATTCACTTGATTGCAATAACACTTTAGAATTTTAAGCGAAAATTATTTTGATTTCTTTCTTTTTGTTAAAATTTTTTCATGAATGCTCAGTATGAAGGTAGCTATCATCCACTATTTGTCTAGATTTCTCGATGAATGCTTCATAACTTGGTAACCAAACATGTGTGACTAGTTACTCCCAACCTTGCTTAGTATAGTCTATGACCCAACCTTACTGAGCAGAGAAAGTAACTCGATGATAACCGATACTGATATTCATTGATGATCCTTTTGTATCCTAAATATTGATTTGGATCTTGCTTTATTTCAATTTGGAACTATTTTAGATGTGATCATGATAACACAGTTCCAGTTCTTCCTTAAGAACTTAGTTGGAAATGGTGGAGTCACCCACTTCTTGAGTGACATGACCATCATTGTTTGAACTATCTTCCTTGGTGGATTTAGGAATCCATTGCTACCTCATCTATTTTCAAATGTTATCTTCTTTCTCTTTATTTTCATCTTCAATTATACCCATATTTGTGCAATTCTTAGCTAGATGACCAAGTTTTGTACAAATAAAACATCTTATGGTGGTATCTCTCCTCTTTGTGTGATATTTATGTTGGCATTGTATTGTATTTGTCATTAGTGACAACACTTATTCGACTCTGAATGATTACCGAGCTCATCACTTAGTCTACAATGTATATCAAGCATTCAGTGGTTATCTTGTAGGTTCATCACTTAAGCAGTTCACACTGAGCATTCCTGAAGCTACTGAGTGAGTGTGTAGTCCAATAGTATCTACTGAGTCTACAGTGTTCACTGAGCTTCATAGTGTCTATCATGTCAGTAGTTTGAGTGATGGAAGCTAGTGTTTATTGAGTGATGGAAGTGAAGTGTTTATTGAGTGAAAGTAAGGTAAATGAAGGATTCAATTTTTACTGAGTGACACTATATCTACCGAGTCACCAATGGTTACCAAGCTTCTAATTCTATCGAGTGCATGATGATGCCGAGTAATGTAGTGGATATCGAGTATTAGAAGGTCGCCAAGTTAGCTTGAAGAACCCGAGTTTTCTACTGATTGGCTGACTCAGTAATATTTTGTTCATTTGTGTTTTAGTCGACCTTGCAATTGTAATTATTTGAATGGTATATATGTAATGTATTATATCATTTGCCACATGTGTGTATGTGTGTATCAAGGAATGGACATGTAATGCTTAAGAAGAATAAATGTGAATCAACAACAGAGCAAAGTATTCAGTAAGGTCTACAAGGAGCAGTAAAGATTCATTAGTCATAAGAGGTGATCTGTACTTCAAGGATATAATCAGAAATCAAGTTGTAAGTAGATCCACTATTTCATCCTAATAGGTGAATTATTTCTGTAAATCCTTTAAAAGGGTAGACTTAACAGTCTTAGTATAAATCTCCTAACATAGTGCATACTTCATTATATGTTTGAAAATCCTCTAACAAGGTGGATCTAGTAGTCCAAATTGCTCTTAATAGGGCAGATCATCAGAAGTGATCAATGTAAGCCCTAACAAGCCAACTTTATACTATCATAGCAAAGTTTTGTGGGTATCATGCCCACCCTAGTTTTACTTTCTATTTGGAAGGTTTTTGGGTCACCAAAATTTTGTGTTCATCTATTATAAATGTTTATCTTTCTCATGCATACAATAGATTAGATGAATGAATGATGAATGGATTAAGTACTGAATTGATTTAAATTTTTTGAGCTTATTGATTCACCCCTCCCCTCTCAGTAACCTAGCTAGTCTTGATTATTTCCAACAATTGGTATTAGAGCATTGTGGTTCTCAGGATAAAGTTTGACATCTTGAGCAAAGATCTAAAGGACAAATGGAGATATTCAGACTTGACAAAGCAATTGAAAATGACAAGCTAGATCTAGAAATGGTCATGGCTCAACTCAAAGAAGCAAAGGAGCATCTTTCTCAATCCCTAAAGAGGAGGAAGGAACTTGCAAGACAAATGAATGACCATCACTATGTTGAAGAAAAGATTGAAGACCTTTTACCATCAAGTAGCTCAAATGAAGCTGATAAGGCAATCAAGGAACTCCTAGCAAAGAATGGCTCTCTGTAGGAAGAAGTAAGAAAGCTTAAAAGAGAACAATAAATCCAATCAATCAGGCTATGTGAAGTTTTGGAACAAAGGAACAAGGAAAATGAGGACTTGGAGGCAAGAAAAAATTAATCCAATTAGCATGACGACCTCATGAATCAAATATCTAGAGAAAATGAAGAAATCATGATTCTCAAAGCACAGAATGAAAGAATAAGAAGTGATCTAAATAGTAAAAGGGAAGCTAATGAAAGAATACTGAGAGAACTAAGATGTGAAAAGCAAATTGTTGAGAAATTAAAGAGTGACCTAAATATTGAAAAGTAAATCAATGAAAGAATGATGAAGTCACAAGAAGACATGAATCAACTAATAGAGTAAAATGAACAAAATCTTCATAAGAAAAATAATAAAGTAGGACTTGGATACAATGAAGAATAAGGTAAATCTTCCAAGCAAGGTGCTCAAAGTAATCAAAGACCTACTTGCAATCACTATGGTAAGTTAGGCCATACATCAAACAAATGTTGGAGTAATGGAAAAGAAAAATTCAATGGAAAATGCTACAACTGCAATTAGCATGGTCACAAAGCTAATGAATGCAAGGAAAAACCAAAATTTGAAGGTAAATGTCACAAATGCAAGAAGCATGGTCACAAGGCATTCCAATGTAGATCAAAATCATTCAATCTAGCTAAACAACTTGTTAAGGCAATATTTGGATGGGATTACAATACCTAGTGCAGATGTCATTATTGTGGAGAATATGGACACATTGGCAAAGACTACTCAAGGCATCACTTGAGAAAAAGAGATACAACAGTAAGATGTTATACATGTACTGAACTCGATCATATAGCCAAGAATTGCATGAATATAGGAAGAATTGAAGATGAAAAGAAAGCTAAAGCTGATAACATTCAGAAATAGATGAGATAAAAGTGGATTTCTAATCTATTGACCAGAATAGTTCAAATGATGGCCACATCACTCAAGAAGTGGGTGACTCCACCATTTCCAATTAGATTCATGAAGGAGGATCTAAAACTGTATCATCAAGCTATATCTAGAGCAGTTAAAAATGAAAGAAAGAAAAAGATCCAATCAGTATTTTAGATACAAAGGGTCACAATAAATCAGGTCATACCGAGCGAGGTCAGTCACAGACTCAACTGAGCTAGATTGGGAGTAACAAAAGTTTTGTTCGATCACTGAGTCTCAAGCTTCTACTAAGCAAGTGAGTGGATGACAACCTGTCAAGCACTATATCATCACAACAATTTTTGTACTGAGCATTAATGGTAGAATCTTCATCAAAAGGGTAGAATTCAATTTCATTTCTTATTGCATTTTCAAAATTCTTAGAGCTAAGCAATTTCAAGTGCATCTAGGCTATTTCAAGCAATTTTAAAGCGAAGGATTTGTTTGAAAAATTTCTATCTTTTATCGAGCATCAATGGCATCTGAGGTAGCAGCAGTAGCAAGGAGAAAAGAGGTTGAGAAATGCTAGTTAAGGGTGTGGAGTGGAAAGCGCCAAATTTCAAGCTAGTTCCAACAATTGCAATCACTTGACCCCAATGGAGCTCAATGAAAAATTCCACCAAAGGTAATCTTTATCAACGATATTCGTACTCATTTCAAATGTTCTATTCAAGATATTGGAAACCTAGAATTGGACGATGCCCTAGGAGAAACGAGTGTTGATGGTTCACTAAAATTCCAAGCATAAGCATCTAGAGACCAAAGGATTAACCCATATCTCGCATATGCCAAGAAGTTTCTAGATTAAGTGGATTAGGTACATACTTAGTCATGTTCACAATGGTCAACTATGGTTAGAGAAGCCAGTATTAATCACCAAGAAGATCATTCATAAGATTACTGGTCTCCCCATGCTAAGTAAATCAAAAACTACCAAAACCCTAGGTTGGGATGAACTTCAAAAGAAAACCCTAGCTGAATGGGATGATAGAGGTTTGAAGGTTAGCACTGTTTCTGACATTGAATTAAGGTTTGACATTCACGTCATTTCTCACAAGATTTATAGCTCTATTCATTTGAATAGTGTGCCCTGTGAGGCCATGGATTTGGCATTCAAGGTTGTGAAGAAAAATTTGGAATTTAATCTGTCAGAATTATTGTTAATACAATTGAACAAGAATATGGATAGCATTAGGACTTCAAAGAATAACCCTTGAAAATTTGGTTCTTTGTTGACATGTCTTTTCTTCTATGTACAAAAATTCTTTCCATCCAAAGGATCTGTTGTGTGGAGAAAAGATATTCCTATTCTATATCAGATAAATGAGTTTGTAGCTGAAATGGGTATAAACTTTGATAGCATCATGGATAATTATTTTGAAGATTTCAAGGAAAGAATGAATAACAGGTTTCAAATTCCACCAAAATTGGTTGAAGACTACAAAGATGATGTATGCTTTATGGTTGATTGTGATAGAGTATACATTCAGGCAGTTAGGCCTCGAGTTGCATGGGTGAAACCTCTTCCTTATGAGGTCAATATTGATGAAACCAGGGATATTATTGAAGCACTAGTAAATGAGCCAGTAGATCCCAAGCAACCAACTTTTGGAACATGTGATGAGGCAAAGGCCAAAATTGAGCTTGAAATCAAACTTCCTCAAGCAATTAATAAAGGCAAGAGAAAGGTTGCCAAGTTAAAAATTGCTATTGAGCCCTTAATGATTATTGAGGGACAAGGTGAAGATGAAGAAGAGAAGCAAGAATCAGAAGAGGATGAATCTAAGAAAGAGGCAGAGCTAGTCAGAAAGAAGGGCAAGGTAATCATTTGTAAGCCACCCAAAGCCTCCACAACTGTGTTTACCAGAAGATCAAAGAAGAAAGGAGACAGTGGAGTTGTATTCAGTAAGCCCCCTCTCACCTTCCAAGAAAGATTGAAACAAATGGAAGAAGGTACAAGCATCTCAAACTTCAAGGCTTTAAAATATGAAACCAAAATAGATGTTGAGAAAATACAAATTGAGGAGCTAGTACTCTCCAAGATGGGAAAATGGAAATATTCCCCTGATCAAATTGCCTCTCAAATTTCTAATGAGTTACTAGCAAGATTAAAACCTATATGGGAATTAGTTATGCAAACTGAAAAAGATATATATGAACAATCTTTGAGATAGTTGCTACCGAGCCTTACCAATGTAGAGGTAAAGGAAGCAATGACAAAGAATGAAGACAAGATGACAATCAGGTTTCATACTTGTTTAATTTTGATAAAAGATATTGAGCATGTAGTTAAGGATGCTATAGAAATGTGGAAGAACATCTATCGTCTGCATAAGCCAAGTAATGATCCTATAGAAATCAAAGATGATGATGATGACAGTGACAATGATCAAGAAGATAATGCTCCATGTGTCACTTTTGATGATAACGGATTATCAGGCACTAAAGGATGATGATGAAGTTGAAGAGGAAGACAAGGATGAAGAAGATCTAGTAAAAATTGCAGTAGAAGTTATTGCATCTCTTCCTCACTCTCCACCAAAGACCATTGCATCTACTATGGAGATAGCTTCTACAAGTGAGACTGTGAGCTCAATTGCCACATCAATAGCTCAATCATCACCTGTCACCTCCCAGGTACAAGTATCTTCAATAGAAGTGTCAAGCACTTCCCAGGTACAAGTATCTTCAATAGAAGTGTCAAGCACTTCATCTACCGAGCTGTAGCCCTCTTTATCAGCTCCTGAGTCATCTATTGCAGCATGTACAATAAGTTTTCCAGTTTGTTCTACAAATTTTTCATCCATAGCTTCAACTGTACAAATTTTTGTTCCATTTAGTACTTCAGTTGTAAATATTCTAGTTGGTACATTACCTATTGATACTTCATTTTAGGGAAGCACATCAATTTTGGAAATAGTTAGCACCCCTCTTAGTTTTCCTCTAGTTGGATCAATTCAAGTTTTTTTTGCTAGTCCAACTTCATCAACTATTGTTTCTATTTCTAAATCCAAGGAAGTAAGCACTGAAGTAAAACCAAAGACTCCACTAAAACTTTTGCTTATTGGCAAGGCAATTGATGAAGATATAGACTTGGACAAGGAAATTATTTTACCTAAGATAGATTTGGATACTGCCACAGTTGATGAAATGAGACTGGTCTGTCAGCTTTTAGAGCAAAGAGCAAGGCAAAAAAAACTTAGAGATGAGAGAGATAGAGAATTCATTATAATTGAAAATGTTAAAAATATAATTACTGAGGCAATAGGTGTTGATGTGGATTCATCTCAACACATTTTTTTACAATTAGAAGAGGCCATACAAAAGTTCAATGAGGACACTTTTGGCCAAGAGAAGCTTATAGAAAAGGTAGAGAAAAAGTTTGACAATAAAGTGCTTGAGCATATTGCTCAGCAAATAACCATTAAGTAGACAAAACTTTCTACAATTTTGGCTAATCTTGAAAATTCTTTTACAAATGTAACATCCCTTTTTGCCAAGCTATGTGATGTTACCGAGTACAAAAAATAAATAAAGGTATTATTGAATAAAATTAATGGATTTGAAGGTCAATGCTCAAAAGTTGCAGCTTGACCCCAGTTCAAGCTCTGCACATCACGTAAAGATCAGAGTCCTATCAGACATGCATTCAGAACTATTGAGAGAAGAAGCAAGGATCTGGTCTACACTAATAGACATCCAGAACATGATCCTTCCTACCATGGACACAATGTAGAAGCACATTTCTTATTCAAAAACATTGATCTATGATAACCATTTTTTAGTTGCAGATCATATGATAGAACTATCAGCAGAAGTCCAGGTTGCACTTCATATCTACAAAATTTTGCAAGAGAACTAGGATAAGTCATCAGCTCTTATTCTTAAGGTACATTATGAGTTTCTCTCACATTTTGGTGTCTTTGTATAAGTATGATTACCTTTGGCATTATTGTCAAAAAGGAGGAGATTATTGTTAGTAAGAGACAATGGAGAAAGTAAGAGAGAATATAATAGATTGATATATGTAAAATGATAAGCTATGTATGTACCATGCCATATGTATGGGGGAAGATATGTAAAGACATGTAAGAAATGTATATACAATAGGTTTACAAAGATCAAATTTGAAAAATCAAATCCAGTATGTCAATGTACACAATGTTTGGCTCATAAGTTTTTTTTTGTCACTAATGCCAAGGGGGGAGACTGTTGGCATTGTATTGTATTTGTCATTAGTGACAACACTTATTTGACTCTAAATGATTATCGAGCTCATCAATCAGTCTACAGTGTATACCGAGCATTCAATGGTTATCTTGTAGGCTCATCACTTAAGTATTTCACAACGAGCATTCCTGAAGCTACCAAGTGAGTGTGCAGTCCAGCAGTATCTACTGAGCCTATAGTGTTCACCAAGCTTCATAATGTCTACCAAGTCATCAGTTTGAGTGATGGAAGCTAGTGTTTACCAAGTGATGGAAGTGTAGTGTTTACTGAGTGAAAGCAAGGTAAACGAAGGATTCAATTTTTACCGAGTGACACTATATCTATCGAGTCTCGAATGGTTACCGAGTTCCAAGCTACATTGTGTGATTAGTATGGACTGAGCTTCTACTTCTACCAAGTGCATGATGATGTTGAGTAATGCAATGGATGCCACGTATCAGAAGGTCACCAAGTTAGCTTGAAGAACCCAAGTTTTCTACTGATTGGTTGACTCAGTAATATTTTGTTCATTTGTGTTTTGGCCGACCTTGCAATTGTAATTATAAGAATGGTATATATGTAATGTATTATATCATTTTCAACATGTATGAATGTGTGCATCAAGGAATGGACATGTAATTCTTAAGAAGAATAAATGCAAATCAGCAACAGAGCAGAGTATTCAGCAAGGTCTACAAGGAGCAGTAAAGATTCATCAGTCATAAGAGGTGATCTATACTTCAAGGATCTAATCAATAATCAAGTTCTAAGTAGATCCACTATTTCATCCTAATAGGTGAATCATTTTTGTAAATCCTTTAATAGGGTAGACTTAACAATCTTAGTATAAATCTCCTAACAGAGTGCATACTTGATTGTATGTTTGAAAATCCTCTAACAAGGTGGATCTAGCAGTCCAAATTTCTCTTAATGGGGCAGATCATCAGAAGTGATCAATGTAAGCTCTAACAGGCCAAATTTATACTACAGTAGTGAAGTTTTTTGGGTATCATCCCTATCCCAGTTTTACTTTCTATTTGGAAGGTTTCTAGGTCACCAAAATTCTGTGTTCATGTGTTATAAATGTTTATCTTTCTCATGCATACAATAGATTAGATGAATGAATGATGAATGGATTAAGTACTGAATTGATTTATAGTTTTCGAGGTTACTGATTCACCCCTCCCCTCTCAGTAACCTAGCTAGTCTTGATTATTTCCAATAGTTTAACATAGTTCATACCAATGTGTCCATACTCTTCACAGTAATGACATCTACACCAGGTGTTATAGTCCCAATTGAATATTGCTTTTACAATTTGCTTTGTTGACTGAATGACTTAGTTCTATAGTTTGATGTCTTGTGACCTTGTTTCTTGCATTTGTGACACTTGCCTTCAAATTTTGGTTTCTCTTTGGATTCGTTAGCCTTGTGACTATGTTGATTGCAATTGTAGCATTTACCATTAAGTTTTTCATTACCATTACTCCAACATTTGTTTGATGTATGACCTATCTTACCATAGTGATTGCAAGTAGCTCTTTGATTCCTTTGAGCATGTTGTTTGGAGGATTCACCTTCTTCTTTATATCTAATTGCTACTTTTCCTTTTTGTCTATAGAGATTCTGCTCATTTAGTTGATTCAACTGATTCATGTCTGCTTGGGATTTCATCATTCTTTCATTGATTTTATTTTTAATGTTTAGGTCATTTTTCAAATTTTCACTGATTTTCTTGTCAAATCTTAGCTCACTTCTTATTCTTTCATTGATTTGTCTTTCTGAATTTAGATCATTTCATAATATTTCATTGATCCATTTTTGACTCATGATTTCCTCATTTGCATCAGAGATTTGATCTATAAGATTTGCATGCTAAAGGGATTGGTTCTGGATCTCTTTAATTCTTCCATCCATTTCTTCTTTCATCTTTTTCCTTTGTTCCAAGATTTCACACAACCTTACTGACTAAATTTTTTGTTCTCTTTTGAGCTTTATTATTTCTTCTTGCAGGGAACCATTCTTCTCTAAGAGTTCTTTGATTGCATCATTTGCTTCATCTAAACTACTTGAAGGGAAAAAGTCTTCAATTTTTTCTTAAATGTATTAATGATCATTCATTTGATTTGCAAGTTCCTTCCTTCTTTTCAGGGATTGGAAAAGTTGTTCCTTAGCTTTCTTGAGTTGTGCAATGGCCATCTCTAGATCTAGCTTTTCATTATCAATTGCCTTATCAAGTCTAAATATCTCCATTGTCCTTGATCTTTTCTTAAGCTCTCAAGCTTTATCCTAAGAACCAAAAAGCTCTAATACCAATTGTTGGAAATATTCAAGACTATGCTAGGTTATTGAGATGGGAGGGGTGAATTAGTAACCTCAAAAACTTTACCAAATTCAAATCTTAATTTCAATAATCCAATTACCATTTAATTCATTAAATCAGATCTAGCTGCATGCATGAGAAACTAAAAACATAAAATATTTATCACACTTGAACACAATAATTTGATGACCTAGAAACCTTCCAAATAGAAAGTAAAAATGGGGTGGGGGTGATACCCACAAAACTTCAATACTACAACATAAAGTTAGCCTGTTAAGGCTTACAATGATCACTTCTGATGATCTGCCCTATTAGGAGAAATTAGGACTACTAGGTACACCTTGTTAAAGGTTTTACAAACACACAATTAAGTATGCACTTGGTGAAGAGATTTGACAAAATACTATTAAGTCTACCTTATTAGAGGATTTGGACTGGTTCACCTGTTAGGATGAAATAGTAGATCTTTGATTTACAATTGGATTGCTGATAGAGATTATTTGAAGTATTGATCACCTTTATGTGATAGATATAACTCTCATGCTCCTTTACTAATATGGCCTTACAATACACTTTTTTGTTGATTCACATTCACATGCTTTTATTTCACACATTCATCCTTTTTACTCTTTTCTCATTTCATACTTGCTTCCTTACTCGCTCTTTTTGGATATGATACAATACATTACATATATATCAATATAGTTTACATAATTACAAAGTTGACCAATATATAAGTTAACACCAATATTACAAATTTGGCCCAAATGAAGACACTTGAGTTCTAAAAACTAACTTGGTGAAGTTTTGATACACGATGTGCACTATCACTACTTGGCATCATCATGCATTTAGTAGAAGTAGAAGCTCAGTCCATACTAATCATCTCAGAGTAGTCTCAAACTTGGTCTGCACTAGTGACTCGATAGATACTATGTAACTTGGTAGAAACTATGTTACTCGTTTACCGTGACTGCACCTGATAAACACTAATCTTCACATAGCTCGATTAACCCTAAATTTGCTTCACATGAACTGCTAGCTCAGTAGAAACTACAAAGCTTGGTAACCACTGAATTGCTCGAGTTGAAATATTGGACTTAATACTACCTGATTCTACTTAGTTTGAACTATTGCACTTCTCACTAACTAAATTCACTTGGTAACCACTGGAATGCTCAATGGCTATTGAATTACATAGAAAACACTGTAGACTGTTCAATGAGCTCGATAACCAAATAGAATCTGAATATTTGTTGTCACTAATAATAAACTTGACTAAATGTCAACAATGGATAAGGCATTGATTAATTAATTTAGTTACAAGTTGATATGTTCATGTGATTACACAACATAAATCAATTAAAATCAAATTTCCATTTTGTAATGAAGAATTAAATTATTGGTCATTACTTATTTGTAATGGTTTCTCCTTTGAGATATATTTAGCTATTGCAATCAAGGAACCAATTGCAAATCCAAGAAGACTATGTACCATTTTATGCTATAGGGAATATATCAAAAAAGAAGAGTGTGAGTGAGTGAGTTTTTGAAGAAGAATCATAAAATAAATCATTTCCATCCCTAAGGTGTACCTACCTTGGCCTTGCAGAGCCTAAAGTGTAGAGAGTCCTTTATACTCTATTGAAATTTGTCTAGAGCTGAGATTAATACTACTGAATATAGGATCTAGCTAGTCCTTATGCTTATATTTGTCTTATGCATCCTGGTATTTTTTTTAGAGCAACCTGGTAGTTCCCAAAAAGACCTCCAAAATAAAAAATAGATTATCATGTAGGGAACTATTGGAAAGATGAGGTAGGAAAGTTTATTGAGAGAGAGAGGGGGGGGGGGGGGGGTGAATCAAGAACCAAACTCAAACTTATTTCACCAACTAATCCTTCATAAAATATTTTGATCTAATTGCATGTATGAAAGAATGAAAGTAGTAAAACATTCATAACACTTTGACACAATATATGGTGACCCAAAAACCTTCCAAATAGAAAGTCAAATTGGGGTGGGGATGATACCCACAAGCTTTAGTACTATAGTATAAAGTTGTCCGATTAAGGCTTACAATTAATCACTTCTGATGATCTACCATGTTAGGAGCAATAAGGATTGCTAGGTCCACCTTGTGAAAGGATTCTCAAAACATACAATGAAGTATGCACTTGGTAAATATATTTGTCAAAGAATGTTAAGTCTACCCTATTAAAAGATTTAACTGATACACCTATTAGGATGAACCAGTGGCTAATCTCTGATCCACAACTCTGATTTGCTGGTTGAGATTCCTTTGAAAAGTAAAGATCACCTTGCTGTGATAGATAAATATTTACTATCCCTTTTACTACTTGTGGCCTTAACACTTATGCTCTTTATATTTGCTTCATACTTTCTTCTCATTATTTTGATGTGATATAATACATTATATATATACCAATCCAAAATGCAATTCATCAAAGTTGGCTACAACATAGATTTCCTTCAAGATCACAAAGTTGGCTCAACTATTGGCACTCAGGTTTTGAAGACAAACTTGGTGAGGTTTTGATACTTAACAACCATTGTCAAAACTCAACATCATTATGCACTTGATAGATGTATAAGCCTGGTTCATACTAATCACTTCTATGCAGCTTGAACTTGGTCAACACTTGTGACTCAGTAAACACTATGAAACTCAACATATAAACTAAATCACTTGGTTGACATTGCATGGCTCTATCAACATTAACACTATGAGCTTGGTATAAATAGAATCACTTGGATGAAACTCCTTGGATTGGTCAACACTAGATTCACATCATTGACACTGTAAGCTCGGTAGACACTATAGGACATGGTTAACATTATGTAACTCAGTTAATACTATGAAGTTCGATTTGCACTGTCACTAATCAACTGGGTAGATACTGCTCGGCATTAACTGAATGTAGATTTTGAAACTTGAAAGCAACTATAGAACTCATTAGTAACTATATTACTTGGTTAACAGTACATTTTTTTAGATAAACTTGGTAGCAACATAACCAATTGACTAAGTGTGAGTCACTAATAAACAAACTTGACCATATTGTCAACAATCTCCCCCTTTGGCATTAGTGACAAAAACACTTATCAATCCAAAACTAAATACTCAAAATTTTTAGGTGAAAACAATCTTTTTATCTCCATCATGTGTCTTTAACTCGATAACATACTCTATTTTTGAGATTTTTCAAATTTTCTTTTGTAAAAAATGTTTTCTGATTATCTATACATGTATTTGTATAATATTATGTTTCTCCCCATACATATATCACATATATACCTCATATTATACTTTTCCCAATATTCTTCATATATACATTCATCTTATATTATGCTTCTCTCGCTTATATATATATATATATATATATATATATATATATATATATATATATATATATATATATATATATATATATATATATATCATATTATCTCTCTCTTTTTGAGATAAATGAAAATGGTGTATACTACATGGTAATGCCAGAATGTGACAAGTTAGAATTTACCTTCAAAATTAATGCCATTGTCTTGTCCCAATTTTCTTGTAATACCTTTCTTGCATGTAATGTAATTTGTACTTTTGGTGATAACTCCATCATGTGATTAGCTATGGAGAAGTTCTTGTCATGGATGCATGTATTGGCATGTGCAATCTATTTCTGCAATGCATCCATGTTTGGAAGAATCATGCCTTGGATGTCTGCAAGTGTGGCCCTTATCTTGCTTCTTCCCTTAATAATTCTACTTGCAAATTTGTTAGATATCTGATCTTTGAGTAGTGAGAAGAACTATAGCTTGGGTTAAGTGACAATTGGTATGCACTTTCCTTCAAGTCTTCATCTATCTTAGATAATTTTTCCTTGATTCCTTGGGTGAAGATAGATGTATCACATAGATTACTAAATAATGAAGTTACATTATTTGTAGAGGTTTCCAGTGAACTGAGAATAGTAGACAATTCTACTTGGTTTATTGCAATTTTCTGTGCTACTTGCTCCAATACCTTGTTCTCAAAGTTTATCTCTGTAATCACCTAAAAATGGTCATCTAGACTATTAGCCCCCTTTTCAACATTTTGGCTAAATTAATTTAATCACTTACCTAAGCCAAATTGCTAATAATCAATTTATTTGATTATAACCTATAGTTTGACTATGCTATCCTAAGTTCATTATTTGATTAAAAGAACATGTCCCCTTTTAATTAAATAAAAGACCCCATTCTTCTAACTCACTTAAAGTGCACACATAAAGTCCTTTTTCTATTTTGCAATTAAAAGAAAGGGCTTTGTGACTTTTGTCTTATATGACAAGTCAACTTATATTCTATTGGTTGATTTGTGTGTGCACATGGATCACTCCTCTTTTTGAATTCCACCGTTGATCATCCACCATCTTCATCTTGATCTCTACCGTCCATACATCTTTAAAAGGGAGAGAGCTTTCCCCCTCAATCGATCCATCTTTTGAACATTGTTATGCTGCAGGTTTTCTAACAGGTTTCTTTGGAGCTTTGTGAAGAATTTCTATTTCTTGTCTACATTCTCTCATCCATGGCATTCTAGCTTAGCTTAGTTTTTATTTTTACATGTAGCTTAATCTCACATAGCTTAATATTTGGATTGTAACACTCTCATCCATGCTTAGAATAGCTGCCATTTTCATATTCATTCTAGCTTAATCTTCATTTGCATTGCATTCTTGAGGAACTCCTTGGGACATTTGCATTCTTGCATCTTATCTTTGGAACCTCCCATTGCATGGTTTACTAGCAAGAAGAGTATTTCTAAGGCTCAGCTGAGAGCCTTTGAACTTGAAATACACTCTCTTGCACTCCGTGGATAGGGAGCTCTAAGCCGGCATCCAAGCATTCCAACTCATGGAATCGTTTGGATAGAAGGGTTTAGAGTGGGACACTTTCGAGTGTACATTTTTGGCGCCCACCGTGGGGCTTGAATCAAATTTTCAGCTCCATTTGCTTTCATTTCTTATCTCTGGTTTTTTACAGCAGCATATTGGGTCTAATCAAATGCTTTTGTAGAATTTTCACTTTGGTTTTAAGGCCAAGCCATAAGTAAATTGGTTTGAAGGCCAAAAACTTAGTTGGTTTAAAGATTTGATCATATCTTTTAAACCGCTTAGAATTTGGTTCTAAAATTTTGTTTGCAGGTTGCGTATATGCTCAAAATGTCTCAGTCCAATTTTTAGAGCATTTTGAGATGATTTTCGGAAGTTATGATATTTTCTTTATTTTTAATAAAAAGCCGTTTTTGATCGCAAATCAGCGCATTTTTTGGAAAAACTTACATTTTCAGAAAGCTTTTTGAATTCTAATGGGGGTTCTTTCTTTGTGTTTTTAATTTTGAGATCGTATTAAGGATAAAAAATTCAATTTTATAAATTTGGTCTGTTTTGACAAAATCAATCTCTAGGGAGCAAATGAAGAGATTTTTTAAAATTTCTTGCATTTTTGGAAAGCTCTCTGATTTTTAATAGGGGTCTCTTTTTTTCATTTTCATTTTTGGATACGAAATCATAGCAAAAAAGTTCAATCTTGTTGACTAGGTCAAAACCAAAGAGTAAAAATGAAAGCATTTGTGATTAACTTGCACTTTCTTTGCATGTACTTGGTTGGAGGATAAATTAGATTTTTGAAGCAACTCACCACTTTTTATTGCAGATTTTTATGTTATTTCACACTAACTTTTGTTGCTAACAAGTTGTGATTTCAGGTTGCCATCCTTGTGAAAAAAATTGAAACATTGCATAAAAAGAACGCATGTCAAAGCTTCAAATGCACAAGGGCTACTAACGATTGTTTGCAGGGCTGCCCAAAGCATAAAAACCCAAATTTCTTGCTTTTTTGTTTTCATGTGTGGCATTGAATAATTGTTCATTTTTCATAGGCACATAAAACTTGTGATTGGAGTCTTTTGGTAATAGGAGAGTATGCTCTTCACCCTTGTGGTGAATCAGAAATCTTGACTTGCCATTTGGTTTCAAAAGCAAGGGGTAACTGAATCTTCTTGGCGTGTTTGGGAGAAAATGATTAGAATAGGAGAGTATGCTCTTCACCCTTGTGGTGAACCAGAAATCTTGACTTCCAAAATTTGATCCACTTTGTGTAGTTAGAATCCTTTAGAGGGCCTGCTCTCGGACAACCTGAGAGGAATGACCCAAGTGGGAACAAGCCGATTACCTGGCTCTTCCAACCCACTATAAACTCAAGGCTATCAAGGACACAAAACCTTGGTAGACGTAGTGTTTATCTTCGTCTAGTGTGATCGCTTATGGGATTTCGACCATAGGGAGATCACTAGGCAAGAATGCTTAAGGTACTCTTGTGATCGCGAGATCGGTTACTCATCGCAAGGTGAGGTGTCCTGTAATTGGGAGCAAGAGGAACACTATGAACGAAAGCCCTATCTAAACACTCTAAGTTAGTAACTACCCTTTTTTAGCCGCTCAACTTCTTGGTGCAAGGATCGATCCTAGTGGACTACCCGGATCACCCCAAGATTTACACTCACCATATGTGTTCCCTTGGTTATGCTTATGGCATTTCCATGACAAAGCCAATATCTCTTGTGGGCAACCACTTGGTGTGAGGCGAGGGAGCATCAAGCGTGGGCTAAGTTGTTGAGTAATGAACCATGACTCTAAGGTAGATTACTTGGCTATTGTTTTCGATGTTTTGACCAGTGTTAACGTTCTTGCAACATAAACATTCCGATAAAGATTTGTTAGGAAGGCTGTTCTGATATCCCAAGTGCGTATTGACAAGGTTGTTTTTACCCTTGATCAATTGTTTTGAAGACATGTTACAACACTTACTGTTTGCAAACCTTGCTGTTTACTGATACAAGTTGAGATGAAATGCTGTCTGATTGAAACAACTATCTGATTGACAAAATTGAAACGAACTCCAAGCCAAAAAATTGATCCTGGCCACGTATCAGTGTGTGAAGAATTCATCCTAAGTTGAAAAGATGGGTTTAGTCCGTCGAATGTAAGTCTTGAAACGTCTTGATAAATCACTTGTCAAAATTCAGCTATTATTTTTCTAGCTATCCACTATTGAGCTTCTCGCTCGTCCACTCGGCTCGAGTCACCCGTGCTGTAAGATCTTGAGCACTGTTTGACAAGCCATCTAATCACATTTTGACAAGTGACTAGTCCTGATCGTAAAAGCTTCAAATTTGGCTCGCTCTTCTTGTCCTTCTAAACAAAGACAACTCTTTACATGCCGGTCACAACTAGATATCAAGGTGGTAACGGTAGCCACACGCCTTTCATTTTCAAAAAATTGGAAACACCACCCAAACGTCCTCGCAAACAACCTTGTGATAAGAACCTCAAATTTGATCAAACACAAACAGCTAACGTTCGACACAACCCACTTTATAGTTTTGAAAATCCCTTTGGCACACCCTTTGAGACACCCGAGGGTATGAGTGGTATAGTCACAATGGTGCATCCTGATGAAATTAAACGTCGCTTAGAAGAACAAGCACGTGAAACCCAAAAGACTTTGGAGGCTATATACGCTACGGAGAGAGAAAATCAACAAGCTGAAACTGACAATCAGGCACGCTACGAAGGATATAAAGGAACTTGTCCTCGAAATCCCTTTGAAAATAATGATGGTAATCACACACCTCCAAGGACTCCTACAGTTGCCACTGGTGCATGTCCTTCACCTAAACCATCTCATCATGATAGTGATGAAGAAGTAACTAGCGAAGATGTGATCAAATTTCAACAAGATGGCTTCGCCCAAAAACTAATGCTCAGAGCTTTAGAGGAAAATGGAGACCAATACTTCTGATACATGGCAGCTAGGGGATGGAAACTCCCTAAAGGTTTTAATCTTGAACATATTATCCCAAAACGAGAGCCCACTGAGGCTGAAATCTTAAGCTAAGAAATACAAGAACTAAGAAAACAATTTACACAACTGCAAACTTCAAAAGAGCCACCTAAGACATCATTTGTTGAATCAATTTGCGCTCTTCCATTTGATAGGGGTCTATACATGCTACCATTTCCTAAGGATATAGAGGTTCCTAAGTATGACAAATACGATGGAAATGGTGACCCTCACGACCATGTGAGGCATTTCTATGCTATTAGCATGGACTTTATGCATGAAGACACCTTTCTTATGCGTTTGTTCCCTAGAAGTCTAAGAGGACAAGCTATGGAGTGGTTCACAAAATTGAGTCCTCTTAAAACATTTGATGAACTTGCACAATGTTTCATCCAGCAATATTCGTACAACATTCACCATCCTGTGACAGTGCTAGACTTATGCAACATCAAACAAAGACCAGGAGAGTCTTTTGCAATATACCTTCAACGATGGAGATCTTTATACTCTCGGTATCCTCGGCAAGTGCCCGAGGCTGAAAAAATTGACATCTTTGTCAACACGCTTGTACCCGAATTATACTTTGATCTAAGAAAATAGTTATTCACATCCTTCAACGCCATGGTAGAAAGTGCATATCGCATTGAGGATGTTGCTATCAAAAAAGGTGATATTACCATAAACAAGGATAGAATTAACAATGGGAGCAATAAAGACAAAGGCAAACCTTGGAACAAAAACAAGTATGTTGTCAATGACGGAGTAGTGGACACTCCTAAGACTAAGGAGCCTGCATTTAACCTTTCCAATGCCATCTATGCAGCAAAGCAACAAGAAGGTTCAAAACCACAACCCTTTGACAAAGGCTCTAAATTTGCGAAGAAGCGACGTGTTTACACACCTATGGTCGAACCTTATGAAGTGGTTTTAAAAACCTTAATTGCAAACAAATTGGTTACCTTACCAGACAACTCACGTCCTTACGATCCACCTGTTAGACCTCCATGGTGGAGAGAAGATCATACTTGTAGCTATCACCAAAGTAAAGGACATAACACAGAGAATTGCTTCAAACTCAAAGATGTAATTCAAGACCTCATCGAAGCTGGAAAAGTTGTTACAGATGGCCTTGTTAAGAATACTGATCATAAGGCTTTCCAAAAACCATTACCTGAATACGAAAAGGGTGAGACCTCAAGGGTAGCTGCCAAAAAGAATCATGATGCCAAAATTAGTTATGCTTACGCTAACACTGATAATGTTATAAACATGCTTGAGCCTATTGAATACATATGTATGGCAAGCTCCAACAATGACAACTGGCCAAATTATGACGCTAAAGATGAACGAACAAGAGTGGTCTTAAGGACACGATCCACTCCTCAAGATCATACTGATACTAGACCCAAGGTGGTACTCCAAGTGGCTAAGTCTTCATCTTCTCATGGTGAACCACTTAACGCTGTCACTAGGGGGCAATCTAAGGTTGTCCTAAAAGTTGCTAATGATCCTAAAAATGCTTCATCATCTAAGCAACCAATTACTTCCAAGATCTCCAACTATGATCTTGTTAGCCAACTGCAATGCACACAAGCACAAATCTCCATTTTTGAGTTACTAGAGTTATCTCCTTTGCACAGGGATATCCTTGAGAAAGCTTTACGTTCTGCCAATGTTCCCACAGATATTGATGCGGAACAATTCCAAGCTATGGTGAACCACATCTCCTCACCCCACTATCTCACCTTTTCTGAAGAAGATGACCGAGCTCTTAGTCATCCCCATAACCTTGCTCTTCATGTTGAAGTTCAAATCTTTTATACCCGTGTTCGTCGAGTCTTGATAGACAATGGTGCAGGGTTAAATATCATTTCGTTCAATGTAATCCAACAATTGGGCATGTCTGAATTTGCCATCGATCCTAAGCGCAAAATCACTATAAAGGCCTATGATGAGGTTGAAAGGCCTTCTAAAGGTCTAATTGTACTTCCAATCAGAGTTGGTCCAGTTGAGAAGAATGTCATTTTCCAAGTCTTAGACATACCACTTGCATACAACTTGTTGTTGGGACGACCATGGATTCATGATATGCAAGCAGTACCCTCTACATACCATCAGTGCATTAAGTTCCCTTTTAATGGTACTGAAGTGGTTGTCCCCGGTGACAACTCCATGTCTATCAACACATTATCTACTGCCGAAACGCTAGTCCCGCACAATCGCTCTTCTCATGAGCTAGCACCATCTTTCACAGAATGTGAACAAAAAATGAAAATGATGAGCCTTGGTATGGGCGAGTACACTTTGGACTCTATTGCTGCCTTACCAATTTCCCCTTGGTCTTATGGGAAACCAACTATTGCAAAGAAGTCTTCTGGTTCTGCTATGACACTTTTTGGCACTTTTGTGCAATCTTCCATACCACTGGAAGCAGAGAAGGAAGAACAAGCCATTAGGGACTGGATCTACAGAGAAGAGGAAGACGAGGAGGTTACAATGACTACCCCTATTTCTCCCAAAAAATATGGAAAAGGCTATAAATTTTTGACAAAAATGGGCTACCAGGGCCACGGGTCCTTAACTGGTTGTAAGAATGCTCTAGTTGAACCTTTAAGTCACACTCAAGGTCATGATGCTCAAGACACCGCTGGTCTAGGCTTTGGGCTAGACAATAATACACCGAACTGTAGTCAACTATTACTCATGTCTAGTGAATCAGAGGATGATGACTCTCCCATAATTGCTACTACTACACAAGATGAAGACTTTGTTCCTCTCACTTCCCTCCTTTGGGGAGAAGACATAGTTATTGCTAATAATGAAGAAGCTTCTACCTCCCAACAACAGGAACAAGAAGGGTCTACTTCTTAGGACATAAATAGAGGACGAATTAGGCAGAATATTGCTCATCTCATAAATAGGGGTCAAAGTACAGATTCTCATGAGTATGAATGGGAAAGCCTCTCTGATGCATCTTGTGAGCTAGGGGTGGATGTCATTCATGCCTATGCAACCCAACCCAATGTAGTCGAATGGTCTAGTATGAGGTCAGATGAGTTTGACTCACAACATGTCTTAATGGATCACGCTAGTTCCTCTAGGACTATTCCTGAGCTGAACTCTTTTTCGACATTTTCTATAGGCTCAACTTCACAGGTCACCAGAGATGACTCCTTCCATATCAATCACATTAAAAATTCTCCCTCACTCTCACTAATTTACCCAGAACTCATAGATTGGTCTATCCAAAATCAAAAACCTGAAATACGGTCTTTCCAAAATGACTATGAGATCACTTGTTATCTAAACACAATTGAACCTATCATTTCTTCCACCAGCGAACCCGCGGTTAACATGACGGAATCAGATATCAAGTACCTCAGTCAAAAAATTAAAAGAAAAAATAAGCGATCAGACGGCGAAAACCACATTGTGGCGGTGTCTGACCCTCAAAAAAGTAAAAATAAAGACGTATCTAATGGTGAAAACCTCTCTGAGGCACCTGTGGATGAGGTACTTGGTAGTCTGCCAAGCTATTTCTAGGATAGATCTTCAGTTCTAGTCGAACCTACACAGCCTATCAACTTGGGAACAAAAGAATCTCCTCAGATTATCCATGTAGCTCAATCTTTGTCAAACAAAGAAAAGACACAGTTTGCTCAGTTCTTTCAAGACAAGAAGGTCAACTTCGCATGGACATACTCTGACATGCCAGGGCTTGATACAGATCTCATCATGCATCACTTATCAATCTCACCAGATGTCAAGCCTGTCAAACAGAAGTTAAGAAAAATGCATCCACATGTGGCTCTACTGGTCAAGACAGAGTTAGAAAAACTATTGAATGCAAACTTCATTAGGGCCATTGATTATGCTGAGTGGATTTCCAACATTGTACCTGTCTCCAAGCATGAAAAATCCATACGAGTCTGTACTGATTTTAGAGACCTCAATAAAGCATGCCCCAAGGATGACTTTCCACTACCAAACATCGATATGATAGTGGACATGACTGCAGGTTATGAGATGTACTCGCTCATGGATGGATTTTCTGGGTACAACCAAATAAAGATAGCTCCAGCAGACCAAGAAAAGACAGCCTTTACATGTGCATGGGGTACCTTTTGTTGGAATGTCATGCCTTTTGGGCTCAAAAATGCTGGCGCTACATATCAAAGAGCAATGACAACCATCTTTCATGATATGATGCATAAAAACATGGAAGACTATGTTGATGACACACTGGTGAAATCAAAGAAACGAGACACACATCTCAAAGACCTTAGTTTGATATTGGACCATATGGAACAATTCCAACTTAGGTTGAATCCAAAAAAATGTGCCTTTGGTGTCACTTCTGGAAAATTGCTAGGTTATATCATCTCAGCAAAAGGCATTGAGGTTGACCCTGAAAAGGTCCAAGTTATCATGGATATGCCTCCACCAAAGACTATCAGTCAACTTAGAGGTCTGCAAGGACGGCTACAATCCATAAGAAGATTTATCTCTCAATTAGCTGATAAGGCTCAACCTTTCAATAAAAATCTGCATAAAGGATCTACCCATATTTGGAACAGTGACTGTCAACAAAGCTTAGACCAAATCAAAGGCTACTTGGCAAAACCGCCAGTTTTGATGCCACCCATTTTGGGAAAACCTTTGATTCTGTACATTTCAGCTACGGATTCTTCTCTAGGAGCGCTCTTAGCCCAAAGTGATGAGACGGGTAAAGAAAGAGCCATATACTATATTAGTTGAACTTTGGTGGCTTATGAACTAAATTATACAAGTATAGAGAAGGCATGCCTTGCTGTAGTTTTTTCCTCCCAAAAACTTCGACATTATATGTTGGCCCACATAGTTCACTTGATTGCCAAGATAGACCCTTTGAAATATTTATTAAGTAAAGCTGCACTTACTGGTCGCCTTGCTAAATGGATGATGATTCTTTCCGAATTTGACATTCAATATGTTGAACGTAAGGCAATCAAAGGATAGGCCATAGTTGACCAGTTGGCTGACTTCCCACTTGAAGATGTAGCACCTCTAGAAATTGAGTTTCCAGATGCCTCAATCATGAACATTACTGACAGAACATGGAAAATGTTTTTTGATGGATCCCATACACAGAATGGAGCAGGAGCAGGGGTGTTGTTTGTTTCCCCTCATGGTCATACGATCCCAAAATCCTACAAATTATTGTTCCCATGTACAAACAAAATTGCAGAGTATGAAGCATTAACAAATGGGATCAAAATGGCCCTTGAATGGCGAATAACTGAGCTACACATCTATGGGGATTCTCAACTAGTTGTGAACCAAGTGAATAATGAATATCAAACCAAGGATGATAAATTGATCCCTTATAAAAAGTTGATAGATGCTCTAAGGAACTATTTTACCTTTGTAACATTCCAACAAATTCCTAGAGCAGAAAACAAGGCTGCTGATGCTATGGCCACTTTAGCATCTATCCTCCAATTACAAGAACATGAATCGCGATTTGAGTTCCTGGTGGAAGAATTGTGTCATCCAGCCTATGATTCTTCAGATAACCAGGTGATCTACACTGTTGTAGGTCATGATTCCTCCCGCTATGCGGCTATTTTCTCCTACCTACGTGATCAGGTTATTCCCGAAACCCTCACGCGCAACCAAAAATGCCAACTCCTTTGTAATGCCTCACACTACACTTTGGTCTCTGGTGACTTGTATAGGAGGGGTCTAGACGGAACGTTGCTTAGGTGTTTAGAACTAGAAGAGTCCGAGAAGGCACTTGCCAAAGTCCACGATGGCATTTGTGGGGCGCATTCTAATGGCCTTGCACTTGCCCGAAAACTTCTTAGGACGGGTTATTAATGGCCCACCATGCAAGCTGATGCTGTGCGCTATGCAAAGTCCTGTCAGAAATGTCAGCTCCATGGTAACTTGATACATGCTCCTGGGCGAGAGTTAATCCCTTCTGTGACATATTGGCCATTTCAACAATGGGCCTTTGACTTGGTAGGAAAGATCCATACAAGCTCATCCAGCGGTCATAAATTTATCATCATAGCAACGGAGTATTTCACTAAATGGGTTGAAGCTGTACCATTATCTGCTGCTACAGGCAAACATGTTGCCCTGTTTATACTAAATCACATCATTTGTCGATATGGTATCCCATCCTCTATTGTTACAGATAATGGAGGACAATTCAAAAATAAAGACTTAAAACAGCTGTGCAAAAAGTTTGGAATTAAGCAACACTGGTCTTCCATTTACTATCCCCAAGGGAATGGCCAAGCTGAGGCCTCTAATAAAACGCTGCTGAAAATCCTACACCGCACAGTTCACAAGTCTGGGAAAGATTGACACTTGCAAATAAATCCGGCACTTTGGGCCTATAGAACCTCTATTCGTACTCCTACAAGGGCTACACCCTTTTCTCTAGTCTATGGCTCTGAGGCTTTTCTCCCATTAGAAGTCGAAATACCTTCTTTGCGCATCTCCTTACATGGGTTAATAACCGATGAAGACCATAGAGCTATGAGAGTACAGGAATTAGAGACTCTGGATGAACGGCGCAAGGCTGCTTTTGATCACATGAGAGCTTATCAAAAGCGCATGTCTACACAATATAACAAAAAGGTTCACCCCCGTGAGTTCCAAGTTGGTGAACTCGTGCTTAGAGAGAATCCCAAAAATCAGCAAAATCAAGAACAGAAAGGGAAATTTGAACCTAACTGGTTAGGTCCTTACATTATCACAACATCATTTGGGTCTGGTGCTTACCAGTTGTCTACTTCAGAGGGTGAAGAACTTGCAGAACCTATCAACATCGTACACTTGAAGAAGTTCTATACTTAGAGGCTTGCTGCTCAGCTATCTTGTATACATCTATGAGTCTGAAAAAATCTTAAAAATCAGAAAATGTCCTGAAAAAATGATCATCTTAGTGAAAACCTCACTTTGATGTATCACCAAAAAAAAAAAAAAAAAAAAAAGAAAAATCTGTCAAAGTGGTGAAAACCTGGAAACAGGCGCTACTTGAAACCCTTGCACCTATGTCTATCAATCTCAATCATCCACTTTGCTACACATTTCCTAGCTTGGAATTGTTTCTTGTCCTCATCTTGGGGGCATAGCTACTTAGCCTATTGAGGTATTCTTGTGGATTAGGGTTTCTTTGACAACTCACAAAATAGTGTTTCTCAACACTTCCCCCACTTTGACATCAAGTGTTTTTTAACACTTTACAGATAGTTTACCTACGGTCTCCGATGTCGCGATATCTCACTATCAGAATCAAGTCTAGAAGAAATGGCCAAGTGACTTACACACACGCACTTTAACACTTAAACGACTGAGCTATGCTGATCTTTATCTACTTTGTGTGCTGTCTATGATGATTTCTTTGCCAGGTGTTCCCTCCCTAATAGTCTTTCAAGGATGTCATTGACTAGAAGACTGGGGGCATGGGACATATTTTCTTGATTTCTGCTTGTGGATATACTTTTGTTTGTCTATAGTGTTGTAAGCATTTATGTTTGACCTATTCAACACTTTGACTTATAAATGTATCATCCTTGACTGTTTTGCAAGATCACACTCAGGGTTTATCCTGGCGCTTATGCCTTGATATAAGTGTAATATTGCTAAATTAAACTTAGGGAATCTAATCGTGTAGTTATCTTGACTTACATGTCTCTGATGCTTAGATTGGATTTTCACATACCTATCTAATATCGATCATATTCATATCCTCATAGTTATACTAGTGATGGTTGTATGATCTCATGATGTCCCTAATAAATGCTCAATGATGAAATTAAGAGTCTAAATGTTATGCACTTCTTGCTGGTAAACCACTTTGCATATTAGCTTGCATTTTAGGTTCATTTTCTAGCTTAGTCTTGCATTCTTGCATATGGGGAGAGCTCTCTCTTCATCTTTTTGTGGACGTATTAGCTAACTCCTTTCATATATTTCTTTACTTTCTTCTTGTTCATGTCTTTTCACCTTCTTAATCTTTCACTTCATCTCTTTTCTATCTTGTCATCACATTATATAAATTTTTGACCTCTTAAATAATTTCAACGTCCTAGATTCATTTTCGGGATCGAAATCCAAATTCGAGTTCACCTTGATGGTCAAAATTGTCTTTTAAAATTCTACTTTCTTCTGAGCAGTTAGCTGACCTTTTGAGGTCTAATCTCTGAATCATCACTGGGGCATCTTCATTTCTTCATGTTTTCATCATTTCCATACTTCATATCTACTTAAATTCATTGTTTCATGTCTAAAATCACCTTTCTACTCATTTCAACCTAATTTTTATGCTATATCCTTCAAGGTCAATTCTAGTCAAACTGGGGCATTTTATCAGTTTCTTATAGTCATTCTTGGGTTCTAATCATCTATCTGTCATCTTGGACATTGCTCTATTCTAATTTTCTCATGTCTAGCCAATTTTTGCATCCCCTTACCTCATTTCAATTTCGATCCCGAGGGGGCAGAAATACTCTATTGCTGATTGTTACAGCTATTTATTTCTTAGGAGCATTTGTTTGACCTTATCACTTGCTCTTGATCTATTCGCTTTTCTAGGTGTTAAAATTCTTTTTTTGATCCTAACATCATCTCTTCCTAGTGTTTAGTACTACTGCTATCAGGCTGTGCATTCAGGACTTGCTATCTATTTCTGCATTTCACTCTTCGGAATTAGACATCTATATCTATCATCGCCTACTTGGCTTCGATTTTCTTTGACATAATGTGTTCCCAGATCGATCACACATTAGTCAAAGAGGGGCAAATGTAATCACCTAAAAATGGTCATCTAGACTATTAGCCCCCTTTTCAACATTTTGGCTAAATTAATTTAATCACTTACCTAAGCCAAATTGCTAATAATCAATTTATTTGATTATAACCTATAGTTTGACTATGCTATCCTAAGTTCATTATTTGATTAAAAGAACATGTCCCCTTTTAATTAAATAAAAGACCCCATTCTTCTAACTCACTTAAAGTGCACACATAAAGTCCTTTTTCTATTTTGCAATTAAAAGAAAAGGCTTTGTGACTTTTGTCTTATATGACAAGTCAACTTATATTCTATTGGTTGATTTGTGTGTGCACATGGATCACTCCTCTTTTTGAATTCCACCGTTGATCATCCACCATCTTCATCTTGATCTCTACCATCCATACATCTTTAAAAGGGAGAGAGCTTTCCCCCTCAATCGATCCATCTTTTGAACATTGTTATGCTGCAGGTTTTCTAACAGGTTTCTTTGGAGCTTTGTGAAGAATTTCTATTTCTTGTCTACATTCTCTCATCCATGGCATTCTAGCTTAGCTTAGTTTTTATTTTTACATGTAGCTTAATCTCACATAGCTTAATATTTGGATTGTAACACTCTCATCCATGCTTAGAATAGCTGCATTTTTCATATTCATTCTAGCTTAATCTTCATTTGCATTGCATTCTTGAGGAACTCCTTGGGACATTTGCATTCTTGCATCTTGTCTTTGGAACCTCCCATTGCATGGTTTACCAGCAAGAAGAGTATTCCTAAGGCTCAGCTGAGAGCCCTTGAACTTGAAATACACTCTCTTGCACTCCGTGGATAGGGAGCTCTAAGCCGGCATCCAAGCATTCCAACTCATGGAATCGTTTGGATAGAAGGGTTTAGAGTGAGACACTTTTGAGTGTACAATCTCTAATATTTGTAGCAATTTTTCTTGTCTATTCAGATCTTCATTGAATTTTTGGACAAATTTTTTTAATTGAACCAAAATAGGTTGTGTACTATCAACCTCAATATTTAGTGCATCTACAAATATGTTCTTTACATCTTCAAGCACTTGGTTTTCCCTGCTCTTTTCTTCTCTAAGCTTCTATTACTTAGCTCTCTTTTGCAATAATTCACCCATGATGTTCATATGATCATGATTCAGAGTAGAGATATCCCAATTCGACATAACTATATCCTCATCTAGATTAATATCTTCTTCTTTACCCTTTATCTTTATTTGAAACTTTAGCACTTGGTTGACACTTGTTCTCAACTATCATTGTACTTTCTATATGCACACTTGGAATTGTAACAATAGTAGAAATAGAGGGGCTATCAAAAAAATTAGATATTGCACTAACAATAGACATACCTTATTGCATTGTCAAATTTGATAATGGTAGCACTTATTGCTTGGTAGATGAAGTGTTGATCACTTTAGTCAATATGGTACTTTGCTAAATAGGTGCAAAGATTAATTGGGTGCTTGGTGTTGTAGTGGTTACCACAACCAACTTGATAGAAGCTTTCTCAAAGCTTGATGACATTGAAGCTTTTCTCGAAGAATGAGGAAATGAGGCCATCCTGCTATTGCAATCTTTTCTGGGTCAATTTCCTCAATACTTTGAATCTCAGGGAGATTCTCCTCTATAGCTTCTTGTTCTTCCTCCTCATCATCCAAATTTACATCATCTTTTGTTTCCACATCTTCTTCATCATCATTGTCATCATCTTCCTTTTCATCTTCATCATCTTTATCACTAACATGAACAAAGAAGTCACTTGGTTGATGAAGGCTATAAATGTTCTTCCATTTGGTAGTGGTAGATTTTACCACACATTCTATCTTTTATTAGCACAAGACATGTGTTAAATTTAAGAGTGAGGTTTTCCTCATTTTTCTTCATAAATTCTTTCACCTCTTTGTCATTGAGACTTGGTATGAGTTATCTCAGAGTCTATTCAAATATATCATTTATAATCTTCTTAGCATGCTCCCATCTTAGGCTTGATTGCTTGCACAAGCTCATTGGGAATTTTCTATACAAGTTGATTAGGAGAGTACTTCCATTTACCTAATTTTGTCATCATCATGTCCTCAACTTTCTTTTTCTCATTTGCATTCCTAGTTTCATATCTGAGAAAATTGAAGTTTTCCATTCCATCTCCTCTTTCTATTTCATTTAATTTTACTTTAAATGTAGGTGCAGGGTTTTTGAAAATAATTTCCTTGACATCCTCCTAACCTATCTTCAAATTCTTCCTAGTTTTTGTTGCTCTTCTTGTGAATACAACAATAGAAGACTTATTAGGTCTGGTTATGATAACCTCACCTTTCTTCCTTATAGGTTCTTCTTCCTTAGAATTATTTTTTTCTTCTTCATCCTCTACTTCATCTTCTTCCATATCATTTCTTTTTATTTCAGTCAACAAAAGAGTAGAGCTTGCTTTCTTTAGCTTTTCTATACTCTTCTTTTCTTTGTTAACTTTTTGAGAACATTTAATTTCAAGTTGTATCCTCACCTTGGCTTCTTCATAAGTACCAAAATATATGGCCTTGGGATCCATAGGTTCATTCAACACTACCTTAATGATATCTTTGGTATCATCAATGCTAACCTTATAGTTTATAGGCTTAACCCCACACCACTCTAGGTTTGACTGCTTGAATGCACATTTTGTCATAGTCTATCATGAAAAAAATACCATCCTTGTAGTCTTCTACAAGTTTCTTTGGTATTCTATATCTACTATTCATCTTTTCTTTGAAAAAATCAAAATAGTTGTCCATGATACTAACAAAATTTTCACCCACCTTTGCTATATATTCATTAATTTGATATAAAATTGGTACATCTTTTCTCCAGACACCAAACTTACATGGACTATTTTTGGTAGTTTTGATGCTCTCCATGTTCTTCTTGAATTGATTCAGCATTAACTTGGAAAGATCGATGGTCATGTTGTTCTTCACTACTTTGAGAGCCAGATCAACTACCTCACACGACACACTATTGAGATGATTGGAGCTATAGATCTTATGAGCGATCACATAAATTCCAAATTTTAGTTCCATGTTAGTTACATTTCTAATCTTAATTCCTCTTCCATCCCACTTAGCAAGAATCTTGTTTTCTAGTTCTATCGACTTAGGGTTTTGGTAGTATTGGCTTTGTTCAACATTTTGAGCCTTGTGATTCTATGAATCATTTTCTTTGTGATTTGAATAGGCTGCTCCAACCACAACTGCCCATTATGTACATGAACAAGGATAAACCTTATCCATTTTATTTTAAAGTCTCAACACATATGCAGAATGTATGTTAAACCCTTGGTATCCAAATATTGATGCTTGGGTTTCAACACACCATTCACACATAAATTATTTGGAGAATCATCCATCTTTAGGGTTCTAAGTTCTTGCATCAAAAAATGAAAAAATGAATGAATATCATAAATGAGTAATATCATGGGTGGAGTCTATGATTGAGCTCTAGTTGGGTCAATTTCTTTTGCAATTATCAGACTCAACTTGAAGTTTGCTGCCTGCCAATCGATTCCTTGAACCAACATCTCAAATCCTTTCCTAGTTTTGCTGCTGGAAGATGCCATGTGTATATGAGCAATGTTAGTATGCTAATAGAAACCAAATTTAAATAAAGCTTCTACAAACTAAACAAAATTCATAAACTTCAAGATAGACTGAGATGAGCTCTCAATTGAAAATATGAGCCATTAATGGGCTCTCTCAATGAGAAGCTCTCTTGTTGAGTGGCTTTATCTAAATGGATAGGATGTATGATCAATATGCTTCCAAAGGCTTCAATGGATGATTGTGGATTTTTGGTGTGGATAGATGACTTTAGTATGGATTTGGCTCTCAAAATAGCATTATAACTTTACTTCATGGATTGTGTTAAAATGGCTTGGGAGAGGATTCCTTAAATAGGCAAAGGGCTTGAGGGATCAAGGGCTAGGATGCAAGGATGGAAAAAATCTTATGGAAGGTTTAGATTGAATGAGAGGAGAGCACATGGATTGTGCTTCCTTACAACCAATTAGGGAGTGACACATGTCATAGGGTCATTGGTTAGAGCAAGAGGGATTGAGGGGTCAACAAAGGAGGCTCAAAGCTCATAAAGACCCTCATAATGGCTTGTAAGAGCAATGGATGGGCTTTTAAGAGTCATTTATGGCTATGTAAGAGCATTAATTGTTGGGTGGTTGGGATATTTTGGAGGGAGTTGAGATTGTTGACTTTGCTTGGCTTAGGAAAGTCTTAAGCTTGCTTAAGGAATGTGACAAGGTTAGGAGGGGGATTAGAGGTGATTTAAGATTAGACTAAGCTTGTTAGAGATGTGCAAGTGGATGGCATTAAATGAGGGTGGGTGAGTTAGTAGCTAAGCTTGGTTAGTATGGGTGGATGGGGTGGATTAGGCTAAAATGAAGGTTTAGAGATAGGCTTAGGAAGAGGATAAAGTCCTTCTAGAAGAGTCTAGAACTTCATAAGGTTTTGAGGATAAATAAAGTTTATTTATCTCAAGGGTTTGGGTTGAGGAGATATTTATTAAAACATAATTAATAAATATGAGGGTTAATATTTAATCTTAATTAAATATTTTGAGTTGGGATTAAGGGTAGAAAATGATGAGATTAGCCTTTAATCAAAATTAAAGAAGGATTAGAAGATTTTGGAAGAGGTTAGTGGTCATAAGGAAATTGGCCAAGTTTTGGGCAAAATTTTTTTTAAAAAAATTTATTTTGGGATTTTTGGTCAATTTATTAATTAAATAATTAATAAATAAGGAAATAATGTTTAAATAAGATTTAAACATTTTTGGGAGGGATTCCTTAATTAAATATTTTAAATTAAGATAAAGGGATTTAATGGCATAAAAATTAATTAATTAATAAATGATGATGTCATCAGAGATTTCTTCAAAAAATAAAAATACTTTATTTTCTAAAGGATTTTTAGGTGTCTACATTTTGCCCCTCTTTGATGTGATGCCGCAAGTGGCATGGCATCAAAGATAAGAAAATAAGATGCCCAAGGCTAGAGCAGAAGAGGAGAGAATGGACTATGAGATGCCTCCTCAAGAAGGCAGCGGGGAGAGAAAGCAAGGCTCGATGGTTTCTTGAAAAATACAAGAATTTGGGATGAGCAAGGAGACTCAGATTGGTTTAAGAGAAGAGATTTAGTTAGCTCAAACTCTCACTATGGGAGAATGATAAAGGGAGAATCAGAGGCACAAGAGGAAGCAAGCTTAAGATCTCAGGGATTTCAGAGGATGAAGGAGAGAAGTGCTATAAAAAGGAATCCAAGATAGGGAGATGGATGATAGGATGATAAAGCTGATGCAATAGGATTTCAAAGAGTCAGATTGGCGAAAGATGGGTTTTGGAGATCCCTAGGACTAGGATTGTGGATCTCGAAAGATGAGGCTTGGTGGATTAATTTGGATTGGTGGATCCCTAAGACTAGGATTGTGGATCCCTAAAGCTAAAGGTGAGGAGTGATTCAAAGAGATACTAATGCATAAGCTGGGGTAGGAGAGACAGATGCTGGATATGGATGGGGGATAATGGAGATGAAGGAAAACCATTGAAGCTTTTTGAGTGGGGGGGATACTTCAAAGAGAAGTACCACCATGTAGTTGAGCACTAGATTTGCTATAGGATTGTTGGTTAATTGCCAAGGTTACCAAGAACATCAAGGCCTTTTCACCAACTATCTAGAGGATTGATGGACTGACTCAAAACAAACACGCAAGGATTGCCCCAGCATCACACATGAGTCCAAGAGGAAGCAGTGTGGAACCGACACTGGATAACCCACAAGTAGAAAAGAAAAAAAACCAAAAGACTTGATCAAGACCTTACTCTCAGATTGCTCCATTCACAGCATACCATGATATGGAAGATCGTGGCAACCTTGAGGAGGAAACAAAAAGATTCCTTGGAAAAGATATTTCAAGACCCAAAAGGGAAGATTCCAAATCAAAAGAAAGCAAAAATCCAAAAGAGAACCGTTTGCCAACGAGATGGGTAGGACGAGGTACTAACGGACCAAGATCAGACATGAGGAAAGCTATATCCTACAAGGATCTATCGGAGAGCACCTAAGCTAATGGTTCTGGATGGGTGATGCATCTGGCAAGCTGAACTAAGAAGGATAGCACTTTGGTGACATGAGATCTAGCTAAAGGATGCATTGGAATAGCTAACCAAGGGTTGTGCGATGTGTGAAAGATGCTGATCAAGGAGGAACAAACACAAAAGTTGGATAGATACAACGGTACTAAGCTAACGAGGATGTACAAGCTGACAGACCAAGATATTTACAAGTGAGCTAATCAAGATATGGTACAAGCTAACAGACCAATGATACGTATGATACAGATGGATAAAAGCTCAGGATGAGAGGATAGCTGGATAGCTCAATTTTGTGTAAGATGCAGAAGCTAAGGATGAGGTGATAGTAGAAGATATGGATTTGGAAGGATGCATCCAATGATGATGATAGATGTGCGACCAAGGATGGGGACAATGCTAAGGTTGGTGGTAGCTGAGCTGATTGATGGTGCTAGAGAAGGTAGCTATAGAGTGGATTGACATTGGGTTTGCATGAGGATAGCCTAGAGCTAGATACCAATGACAAGGGAGGATGGACAAGACAAGATCTCCAAGGAATACAATGCCCCCAGTCAGAAGATGACATGCAGAAGGAGGTCTTACAATGGATGTGATAGGATTGAAGCTAGGATGGAAAAGCTGAAGGCACTAGGGAGATGGATGATAGCTGGGATGATGGGGTGAGGTTGCAAAAGATAAGTAGATAGTGATAGATAAAAGCTAGAGGATGAAAGATAGGTGGATAAATTGGAAGATGGAGTTGGATGGCAAGATGTGACCAAAAGCATGAGGATGATAGGCTAAGCTAGGGATGGATGGATTGCGCATGACACTTGTTTGCCAAGTTTTCATCATGGTACTTGTCCAAGGCGCTTGAATTTCCAAGTTTTCACTAGTGGACGCTTTATTTATTTATTTATTTTTGACTTTTTGACTTTGGACTTAGCTGGAATGATTTTGGCTTTCTTCAGCTATTTTTGGCTTTTTTGGGATTTTTCACTAGCTATTGGAATGTTCAATTTTGTTGCTAGCTATTGGTACACCGGATGTGTGATTTATGCAATAGATTAGATTAGATGAGATTGATGGTAGGAGATGGAGGGATGAAAAGGCTGGAAAGGAGCATGAGATGGAGATGCTTGCAAGATCAACATTGGCACATGTTGGGATGGGTGTGAAAAGAGCATATGGGGGATAGATGGTAGATGGAGGTTTGATGGAGGATTTATGGAAGCGTGCTTGGGGATATAGGCACCCAAGATGGAGTTAGGAGATGGGGGACACGAGTCACTAGATGGGGGATTAGCAATGGTGGATGCCATTATGCATTGGGTTTCAACTTTTTTCTTGGGGATCCACATGGTTTTGGATTTTCTTTTCATAGGCTTTTGCATTGTTTTGCATTCTTTGATTGGATTTTTCCTTTTTGGAGTATTTTTTTACAATAGACATATGATTGCCTAGGATGTGGATTTTTAGCTTTATGCATTTTGAAGTTGGCATTCACATTGTTGTGGTAAGCTTTGGGAAGATGGTTAGGAGAAGCTTTGTGAGATGGAGAGGATATGGGAGAGCATGTAGGGGGATGATGATGGATGATGTGCCTCAATATGTGCCTTTGCTGATCTTGCATAGGAATGGAGGGAATAGGATTTGAATGATGGTTGATAGGAGGATGGAGGATGGTAGATTTTGGGACATAGGAACCCAAAATGGATTTAGCGGATGAAGGGGGGATATGGTAGGTTCTTTTAGTTTGCAAAGATGGTGGAGGGGGGATGACATAAGATTTCTTGAAGGAGTGATGGGAGGCTGGCATGGGGGGTTTGGAAATAGGCTTGGTTTGGGGGTGTGGTGTACCAACACTTTTAGATGGTGAGCCTTTGGATACATATCCAAGACCATGAAATCCTAGATTCTTTTGTGCAATAATAGGTGTTCTAATTCCTTGCTCTTGTGGTCCTAAACCTTGACCTTGATAATGCCATCGATTGAGAATTTGAACTAGTTGAGGATATTTTTTGCTTGCACAAAATGGTGGAAGTGCTTTAACAGATGTACTGTAATAGGGAGATACTATTCTTAATTCTTCTACTGAGAGAGGGCCACCGTGGATGAATGTAAGTGAACCAAGAGGGTAGATTATAGATGGTAGAATAGCTTGGATAGGTGGTAAGATGGAAGCATGGAGCGGGGGAGATGGACCGATAGGATCTTGATGTAGCTGGTGGGATGACAAGGTATCTTGTAGTGGAGGAGATATGGCTTGAGGTTTTGGAGATGGAGGAGATGGTGACTGCACTATGGATGGAAGACATGGTACGATGCTATCTTCATTTATGCTTTGGGGGATGTCAACATGCTTTTGGGATGGATCTTGATAGGATTGGTTTGGAGTGGATGGTGCGATAGGAGGTGAAGGGATGGATTCTTCAAAGGCAGTGAATGGATAGATGGGAGATTCAGTAGTGGAGATGGGTGAGTAGAAGATGGATGCATAAGGGTCATTATGAGAGATTTGGGAAATGCTTGGAGGCAATGTGTATAGGATTTGGAGGGATTTGACAGGTGGTGGGATTTTGATGCTTGCAGAAAGTGGAAGGATTTTAAGCAATTTTATGGATGGTATGGGAATGATAGCTATGGGAGATGGAGGTGATATTATAGATGGGGAATCTTCATCACTAACTACTTCACATGGTTGGATTAGATGACATGGCTTATTGACTGTTGGAGGTGACTTTTCTTGTATTTCCTCTAGGAGATTCCCTGGAGACTCATGTGTCGAAGGTGGAGGTGGATTGACAGGAATAGCTAGTGTGATGGGGGTGGAAGATTGGAAGCTTGGTTGATGGGGTGATGGAGGAGAAGTTGGGATATCAGATGGCATGACTAGATAGTTTGGAATAACTCTTGGATTTTGGGGGATGCTTGGGGGAATGTTTCTAAGGCTTTCAATATACCCGTCATAGTCAACAAGATTTTCATCATCATTGGAATAGGAGGTGGCAGGAGCAAGGACAATGCGACCAAAAACATCATGATAGGATTGGTACTTCATGTTTTGATGATGAGTTTGATGGGGATGGGGTCTTGCATATGGATGAACACGAAAGCTCATGGTTGGATTTGGATTAAGCACAGATTTTGGATTAGCTGATGAAAGATTTCCTAGGGAGAGTCAAAGTTGTATAACAGACCTAAGGAGGATTGGCTGGAGATTTTTGGCTTTCTTGTGGGTGGAAGACTTCAAGGGTATGCTATCAAAAAGTGAGAGTTTTTCTTTCCTATGTACTGGATTTGGTGGTGGCTATGTCAACTTGAGGATAGACTAATGATCCTATGGGCATGAAACACGATTGACCACTTGTGGATCCCAACCTTTAGCTCAAGGTGATGAGGGATATAAGTGACAAAGCTGGATTACCCTAGACAATGCTCTGTCAGAGGGATAACCTTGGTGAGATTGGTTGATTGGTAGGATTGATTGGATAGCAAACTCTGGCAGAGTAACAACAACTCTTTAAAGGCTTGGGTGATTTTGGATTGGGTTGCTAGCTGGCTGGGGGGATGATTTGGATGGACTTTGGATTTGGGATTGTTCTAAGGCAAAGAACTAGATAGATTTGATTGTAGCGGGGGAGCTTGGATGATTTTCTGATAAGGCAGTGACTACGCTAAGTATGCCTTGAGCTGGGAGATTTCTGCTTTTCTGGGATTTCGACCAAAATTGGCAAACATTCATTCAAAAGCTATGAACAAACAAGTAGACAAAATTTTTGAGCAAGCACGTCAAACACACCAACATCATAGGAAGCTTTCTACAAGGATGAAATTGGGTTTAGCTAGGGAGTCCTCGATATACGCAAGGTACATGAGGCCCAAATCCATAGATGAAACCAAAAAGATATCACATACCCGAGAGGAGCGGTAACCCACTTCTCCTCTTTCACTTCTCAAAGGTATAAAGTTCCTTGAGGCTTAGCCCAAGTGACAAAATTTTGATCCCAAGAGAGGTGTCTTTGGATTCACCTTCCGATTTTTTATACTCCGCCGGAATGCTAGAGTTGAGGTCATCCCAAGGGGTGATGAAATCCCCAAGCAGGCCTTCTAAAAAGCTAAGACAAGATTTTGGATCCTAATCTTATGCACCCAAGATGGCCTCGAAAGACGACAAGGGGAGAGAAGACTTGGATGATCTTGGGCTAAAAGACAGAATTCTTTTCCAACTGACGCTTAAGTTTTTTGATCTAGACTTTGCAAGCACTCATGTTTAAGATACAATGTTTATTCCAACTTTGAAGCATCAACAAAAATAAAATCGATCGAAGAATGCGAACAAGAAGAAGAGTTAGGCTCAACAAAAAAGTAAACCCGCATGCCAGGAGGCCCTCCACGTCAAGTATCGATTGATTTTTCTTTAAGGCATTCAAGATTGAGTGTGAGTTTATTTTAAGCCCAAAAAAAAGGTGTGTGAGATTCGATTTCAAGCGCGTGCCCAGAGGCCCTCCACGTCAATAGTTGTTCAATTTTAGTACCCAAATGAAGTGTGATCAATTTAATCTAGATTTTTGGTCATTTAAGAATTTTGATAAAGTTAAAGCAAACATTCAAAGACCAAGTGAGTGAGTTAGATTGTGGAACATTTAACACCTTTTTCAAGTAGACCCATCCCCATGAATGGTGCTGAGATTGCAACCAATGGTTAATATTTGATGGGTGATTAGAAAAGAGGTGAGTCCAAGGAACTACTCAAATTGATTTTTGCAAATTTTTGTTTAACTTAACGAAGTTTTTTAAATGTCCAAAAATTAAACTTTGCCTAAATTGCATGTGGAAAAGAGATTTGTTTTGTTCAATTTTAAGAGCTCCAAATGAAGTGTTTGATAATTCAATGGTTAATTGATCCATGAAATTCAAGATTGGATTTTTTATTTTAATCATGCATTCAAGAAAAATTTGATTTTAATCCATGGCATTCAAGAGTGTGTTTAACAACATGCATTCAAAGACAAGTGATTAAACATTCAAGTTTTTTTTCCTTTGAGCATTCAAGATTGAGATTTTATGTGTTGTTTTAAGAACTTTGAAGTGCTTTGTTTTAACCTTAGATCATTCAAGATTGTTTTTGGACTCAAAAATGAAAATGACTCTTTGGACTTCGGTTTTCATTCAAGATTTTGTGTTCTAGTTTGCATGTTTTAAACCCAAAAATGATATTCCTAGATTGTTTTGATGCATGAAAAACCTAAGAAACATTCAAGATTTTGCAACAAGACATTTGTTTGGAACAAATAACAAAACTTTTAAGAAAATTTTTGGCAACCATTTAGGACTCTTAGTTTTCATGAGATTTTTAAAAGAACTTTAAAATATTTGCAAATGAGGTTCATTTTATCCTTGATTGATGCTTTGAGTTTGATTTAGATTTTAGTGTGCACTTAGTGTTGATTTTGAACCTTTTGAAATGGAAACTTGAAGTTCTTTTTAAATTTCCAAAAATGAAGTGTTCCTAACTTTGCATGAATGAATCTAAAACCTTGATGTTGCAAGGATGCAAATGATTAGATTGGTTTAGTTTCACTTGTTAAAAGATTTTTTTTTTGTTGCAAATTTTTAGTTTTTAATGGATTTAAGTATGATTTGGGGGTTCATTTTAAGCACTAAAAAGAAGTGTGTATGATTTTGCTTCCTTAAAAAAAATGGCCAAGATCTCCCACAAGAAGAAGAAGAAGAAGTAGATGGAATAAGAAGAATATAGACAAGAAGAGGAAGAAGTATTCCAAGTGCTTTGTCCACCTATAAGCTTGAAAAATCTGCAAACACTATGAGATAGACTATGAGTTCCTTTGTCTTCTTCATGCTCATGTGGACCTACAAAACCAATTTATACAATCCTACCAATCACAAAAACAAGCAAAATTAGCCAAAATTAGCAAATGACATACAAAACTTGACTAAAAAAGCTAATGAAGATGACCCATGCGGGGTCCCACCGAGCGTGCCAAAATGTATATGAGCAATGTTAGTATGCTAATAGAAACCAAATTTAAATAAAGCTTCTACAAACTAAACAAAATTCATAAACTTCAAGATAGACTAAGATCAGCTCTCAATTGAAAATATGAGCCATTAATGGGCTCTCTCAATGAGAAGCTCTCTTGTTGAGTGACTTTATCTAAATGGATAGGATGTATGCTCAATATGCTTCCAAAGGCTTCAATGGATGATTGTGGATTTTTGGTGTGGATAGATGGCTTTAGTATGGATTTGGCTCTCAAAATAGAATTATAACTTTACTTCATGGATTGTGTTAAAATGACTTGGGAGAGGATTCCTTAAATAGGCAAAGGGCTTGAGGGATCAAGGGCTAGGATGCAAGGATGGGAAAAATCTTATGGAAGGTTTAGATTTAATGAGAGGAGAGCACATGGATTGTGCTTCCTTACAACCAATTAGGGTGTGACATATGTCACAGGGTCATTGGTTAGAGCAAGAGGGGTTGAGGGGTCAACAAAAGAGGCTCAAAGATCATAAAGACCCTCATAATGGCTTGTAAGAGCAATGAATGGGCTTGTAAGAGTCATTTATGGCTTTGTAAGAGCATTCATTGTTGGGTGGTTCAGATATTTTGGAGGGAGTTGAGATTGTTGACTTTGCTTGGCTTAGGAAAGTCTTAAGCTTGCTTAAGGAATGTGACAAGGTTAGGAGGGGGATTAGAGGTGATTTAAGATTAGACTAAGCTTGTTAGAGATGTGCAAGTGGATGGCATTAAATGAGGGTGGGTGAGTTAGTAGCTAAGCTTGGTTAGTATGGGTGGATGGGGTGGATTAGGCTAAAATGAAAGTTTAGAGATAGGCTTAGGAAGAGGATAAAGTCCTTCTAGAAGAGTCTAGAACTTCATAAGGTTTTGAAGATAAATAAAGTTTATTTATCTCAAGGGTTTGGGTTGAGGAGATATTTATTAAAACATAATTAATAAATACGAGGGTTAATATTTAATCTTAATTAAATATTTTGAGTTGGGATTAAGGGTAAAAAATGAAGAGATTAGCCTTTAATCGAAATTAAAGAAGGATTAGAAGATTTTGGAAGAGGTTAGTGGTCATAAGGAAATTGGCCAAGTTTTGGGCAAAAAAAAATAAATTTTTTATTTATTTTGGGATTTTTGGTCAATTTATTAATTAAGTAATAAATAAATAAGGAAATAATGTTTAAATAAGATTTAAACATTTTTGGGAAGGATTCCTTAATTAAATATTTTTAATTAAGATAAAAGGATTTAATGGCATAAAAATTAATTAATTAATTAATTAAATAATTAATTAATAAATGATGATGTCATCAGGGATTTCTTCAAAAAATAAAAATACTTTATTTTCTAAAGGATTTTTAGGTGTCTACACCATTCTTAGTAGGGTTTATGAAAACATGAAAATGTTCAACAACAAACACACAAATCACTTGGAAGCACAAAATATCTCTTTGCAAATAGCTCTTGAAAATTCATGGTAAAAAATGAATTCGATTTCCTTCCTTTTAATTTTTTTTAACTATTCAAATGCCATAAATGCTTGGCATGTTTGATCATTCAGTGATAGATGATCTTCCACTCAGTTCAACCTCAATGTTTGGTAGAGTCATTCATAGTTTGATGGTCTCATTGTTCCTTAGTGTCCACACAATATTTCAGTGTATCTTGACCTTGTTTGGCAGGGCCTTGCAACCTGACCTAGCTCAGTAAGGTCTTGAATTTTTGCAATCACTTGATGATCCCTTGGTATTTCAAATGCTGATGTAGGTCTCTTCTTCTTCCTAGCTAGAACTGATGTGAGATGTCTACTTCAGAGTCTCAGTTCCAATTATTCCCATAGGGAATTCAAGTTGAGATGCTTGAGTCACCCAACTCTTGAGTGGCATCTACTTCATGAATCAGACTTGCATTCTCAGAAGAGTTTGGAATACATTTCTACTTCATCTTCTTTTTGATATTGTCAACTCTAGCTATCTTTTCATCTTCAACTCTTCTAGTGTTCATACAGTACTTGGCGAGGTGTCCAAGTTTTGTACAAATAAAACATCTTCTTGTGGTTTCTCTTTTCCTCATGTGATGTTTCACACAATTTTCTCCAATGTGCCCAAATTCACCATAGTAGTGTCATCTACACCATGTGTTGTAGTCCCATCCAAATATTGCTTTCACAATCTATTCTGCTAGATTCAATATCTTGGTCTTGCATTCATAAGATTTGTGTCCTTGTTTCTTGTAATTGTGACATTTACCTTCAAACTTAGGTGTCTCCTTGCATTCACTTGCTCTATGACCATGCTTATTGCAGTTGTAACACTTCCCATTAAATTTTTCTTTACCATTACTCCAAAATTTGTTTGATGTATGACCTAACTTACCATAATGATTGTAAGTAGGCCTTTGATTCTTTTGAGCTCCTTCCTTTGATGATTCACCTTCTTCTATGTATTCTATTCAAGCTTTGCCTTTGTGTCTATACTGACTATTCTCATTTAACTGATTCATGTTTTTTTGAGATTTCGGCATTCTTTCACTAGTTTTCTTTTCAATGTTTAGATCACTCTATAGTCTTTCATTTTCTGATCTTAGATTCATGATTTTTTCATTTGCATTATTAAGTTGATCAATTAAGTCTACTTGCTAAAGGGAAAGATGTTGAATTTCATTGTTCTTTCCTTTTACCTCTTCTTTGGCTTTGTCATTTTCTTCCGTGACTTCATATAATCTTATTGACTGGATTTTTTTTTCTCTTTTCAACTTTCTAACTTCTTCTTGAAGATTGGAATTCTTTTCTAATAGGTCTTTGATTGCTTCATTAGCTTCACCTGAATTTTTTTCTGGTCATATATCTTCAATTCTTTCTTGAGTGTAGAGATTTTCATTCATTTGTGTTACAAGATATTTTCTTCTTTTCAATGATTGAGCAAGTTTCTCATTTTCTTTCTTTAGTTGACCAATGACTAATTCCAAATCCAACCTTTCATTGTCAATAACCTTATCTAGCTTGTATACCTCCATTGCTTCTAATCTTTACTCAAGTTGCTAAAATTCTTCTCTAAGAACCACAATGCTCTGATATCGATTGTTGGAAATATGAGGTAGGAAAGGTTACTGAGAGGGGGGGTGAATTAGGAACCAATAAAACTTCAACTTAATTCACCAACTAATCCTTCATAAAATATTCTGATCTAATTGCATTCATGAAAGAATAAAAGCAATAAAATATTTATAACACTTTGACACAAGATATGAAGACCCAAAAACCTTCCAAATAGAAAGTAAAATTGGGGTGGGGATGATACCCATAATCTTTAGTATTGCAGTATAAAGTTGGCTAGTTAAGGCTTACAATTGATCACTTCTAATGATCTACCCTATTAGGAGCAATAAGGATTGTTAGGTATACCTTGTGAAAGGATTTACAAAATATACAATGAAGCATACACTCGGTAAAGAGATTTGTCAAACACTATTAAGTCTATCCTATTACAGGATTTAACTAATACACTTGTTAGGATGAACAAATGGCTGATTTCTAATTTACAACTCTGATTTGCTAGTTGAGATTCCCTTGAAATGTAAAGATTAACTTGCTATGATAGATAAGTCTTTGTTTTCCCTTTTACTATAGTCTTTGCACTTCTCTCTTTATGTTTGTTTCATACTTTCTTCTCATTATTTAGATGTGACACAATATATTACATATATACCAATGCAAAACACAATTCATCAAAGTTAGCTATAACATAGATTTCCATCAAGATCACAAAGTTAGCTCAACTACTGGCACTTAGGTTCTAAAGACAAACTTGGTGAGGTTTTGATACTCAAAAACCATTATCAACACTCGACATCATCATGCACTTGGTAGACATAGAAGCTCAGTTCATTCTAATCACTTCAAAGTAGCTTGAACTTGGTCAACACTTGTGACTTGGTGAACATTGCAAAACTTGACATACAAAATGAATCACTTATTTGACGCTACATAGCTTGGTCAACACTGACATTGTGAGCTTGTTATAAACTGAATCACTTGGTTGAAATTCATTGGATCGGTTACATCACTAACATTGAGAACTCATTAGACACTAGAAAACATGGTGGACACTATGCAACTTAGTTAATATAGTGAAGCTTGATTTGTATTGTCATTGATCAAATTGATATTCATACTTCTCAACATGATTTAAATGTAGATTCTAATATTCGGCAGCAACTATAGAACTTAGTAGTAACTAGATTACTTGGTTAACATGAAAAAATTGCTAGATAAGCTTGGTAGTAGCTTAACCAATTGATTAAGTCAATAGGAGCCACCCTCCAAAGAGATAGTGCCAGAACCTAAGATTGAAATTTTTGTAGAGTCTTCAACTGCAATCTATGTAGTAACACTTTGAGCAAGTGAGGTAACCAAATCTCATGAGTTTTCATATGGTGTGCAGAACCTAAATCAATGATCCAAGTAGCAAGAGAAGGAAAAGTTTTTGTTAAAATATCATGTCCTTTCCTTGAAGGAGGAGGTGGTGGCTTAGGAGAAGAAATATTGTGTTGTTGCATGGCCTCCTTTAAAGTCTCAAGACATTTCCAACACTTGAAAATTGGATTTCCTTTCTATTGAAAATAATTGATTAATTGTGTATTTTCTTTAATGTTACACAAAATGTCATATCAGTGCTAGTTAGTGTATGCCAAGCTCACTTGAGCATTGAAGACAATTTCTTATGTTTGTTGATCATTCCTGAGTTTTCCTAGCTTAGAAGATAGTGTCTACCAAGTTCACTCAAGCAACAAAGGAAAGTTTGCAAAATTTGAGTGTTAACCGAGCTCACTTGATTAATAAAGGAAATGTTGGATGGAACTAGTGCTAACCAAGCTCACTTGGTTATGAAAGGAACTTTGAGAATATGCAATGTTAACTGAGTTCACTTGGTTAACATAGGAAAATTGCTTTGAGTTAGTATCTACCAAGCAGGTTTGACTAACAAAGGATTTTCTTAATTTGGCATATTGAGTTAAATAGTTTTGTTTGTTAGTTCTAGCTAACTGTGATGCAACGCAAGGCAGGAGAGTTCTCAAAGGAGATGTCTTAGCCCCAAAAAATAACCACACAGTAGAAACACAATAAAAATGAATGATCTAATATCAAATTGCAACTCTTTATTCATAAAATAACTATTACATGCAATGTGTTAGGCCATAAGGCCTTCTCAGTCATAGCCAAATACAATAGAAATTACAATAACAGTTTTGTCAGATCCCTCAAGATCCAATCCAAAAACTAGCTAGTCTAGATCCACACTCTAGTAGAAACCTCCAAGATCTCAACTTGTGCTTACAAGTCACCAAGCAACCTCCTTGTTTCTAAACCACAACCACTAGATCTTCTCCAACTTTATCCAAGATTCAAGTGTAAACTGCCTCACATTCGACACTCTATTCACACATTTACAACTCCACCACAATCCTGCTATAAACTATCTCACATTCAGTGCTCTATCCATAGGCTCAGGAAAACTCACCCTTTATCTTCCTCCTTCTCCCCAAGCTTCTACTAAGAAGAGATCACACCTTGAAGCTTGATTAAAAATGCTCATATGCCTTGCTTAAATAGGCACTTTCCACCCAAGATGTTACCAACACAACCAATGTGGGATAAAAGGTAAATGCAACTACCTTTCAACAAATATTTAATTCTCACCCAAATAAAACTAAGTACCACCACGTGACCCAATAAATATTAAATGCATGATTTAATAAAATGTCCACAAACTTCTAGAATTCTACTTGCACACCTCAAATGGAATGACAACAATTTATTTAATTTTCTATTTACACCACCTATGGACCTTGAAAATAGAAATTCCTTTTTTCTCCTTTTCCTTTATTTATTTATTATTTATTATTTCTCATCTAATTTTTATCACTTTCTCTCTCTTCCAAATATATATAAATTTTCCCATGTAAGATGCTCCTGCATCAGACTCCCTAGGTAGATAGAAAAGTGTGCCTCACACTTTGACTCCAAAAGAGAGATCTGTAACCATCTTCATCTTCACCAAAGGTTTCCACCTCAATAGGGACAAGAAAACCAATTTGTAAATTATCCACATATGCATCCATATGTCAAACACCAAAATCTCAACCATCCAATCAACACGGTCACTCCTAGGAACAAACTGAACATAATACTTCATCAACAAACCCTCATCCACATCAGTGTTAGAGTAAAACATTGATTTAATTTCATTTATTAAATTCACTTTACTCCCTTCTTAAGATTTCTCTTTATGCATTCTTTTTTCATCTCTATTTAATAATTAATTATTAAATAGCTTTTCCTTTTAGGTTACCCTTTTTTTGGGTTTTTATCTCCTTTTATAAGGATTGATCTCTTTTGTATTTGGTTATCTTTTCCATTTCTAAAAATACATTAGCACATTTTTCAGAGCAAAACCCTTTGCCTCTTCTTGTCTTTTTTTTGATAGGTTTTTGCATGCAGGTATTCGAAGGCTTTGTGGATTTGTGTTGATCAAATCCTTCATGGTATGAGAGCTAGATCTTCTATAGCTTGTTCAGTGTTTCAAGAAAAAGGGAGAACAAGGGTTTGGCAGATCAGATCTGGTATTTTTTTGGATTTTTCTGAGAAAATAGGGTGTCACTAATTTTTGGAGCAGTTTGAGGCCAAATAGACCTTACAGATGGATTCAAAAGGTATCAAAACCCCTATTTTGATATAAAATTTGTCTAATTTGAAAAATGTTGATCTAGAAGGAAATTTTTTTTTCGTATAGGGCCATACGACCTCTGCATGCATTCTGAGGAAAAAAAATAAAAATAAATTTATGTAATGATTTATTTTGACCCACGGTGGTTAGTTAGCAATAGCAAAACCACTAGTGGTTAATTGCTGCAATCACCATTGGTGGCAACCGCAAGTTGTCTGCTAGTGGCCCGCAGCGGCTCCGCCGGCATCCGTCACCTCAGCCCTACCATAGCTTCGCCCCTCGGTGGCCCTCCACCCTCCAGCCACCTAGTCGCTGCTCCACCAGTGGTGGTGGATTTTTTGTTTTTTTATTATTATTTTATTAAATTTTTTTTTTTCATGCATACCAGGGCCCTATTGGTTTTTTTTCCATAACTTGAGCATACAAATGTATTTTTTCAATCTCAAAAATGTGTTGGAAAGCTGGTTCTAAGATGGAGATGATGGTATAGGTTTTTTTTGGTTTTGATTGCCTATTTTGGTAGTCAAAGCCAGGTGTTCTATTTTACACTCTAGGAGGCATATCTTAAGCATCCGATCTCCGTTTTTGGACTTCTTTATATCACTAGAAATCTCTTTCTGTGCTCTTTCTAGTGATGCTAGTTGTTGTTCTAGATTTTATTCTAGGAACATTTTATTCAACCTTCTACATTTTTGCATGCTACTGGATATCCCGGCTGTTTCAAGTTTGGGGATAGATTTTGTTGCTTCAGATGCTTTGTTTTGGGCTGTACCTTCTATTGTATAAGCCTTATGTTTTTTCTAATAATTGTTGATATTCATTGCAAGCATCTTTATGTTAATGCACTGACATAAAGTGCCACTCTTGTGTTTCGGGATCCTTTTCATCATTTTGATTTGTTGTACTCGCACTATTTTATAAAGTACCATGGGGGGGATAGTTGTTTGCTGGTTTTGCGCCCTCTTCCTGATGGGGGACCCAACCCAACAACAGAATAGACACAATAGAAAGGGGGAATTATATTAACTAAGAAAATATGCTAGTACAAATAGTGCAGAGAAAATAAACTTCAAAACATGCCCTACGGGCTTACAATAGCATAAATCTGGAGAATATTTCTCCTTTTAGCACCTCCTCTCAAGCTCCAATCCAAACTACCTTTTACAATGCCAAAAATCTCCTTAAATAGACCCTGGAGGGTTAAGGACTAGGAGTAAATTCTAGAAATTTCTAGTAGGCATCCACCGACAAAATAGAAGGTTCCAGAAGCCGCGTTAGAAGTCAGTGCAAATTTAGAAGAATCCAGAAACGGTAGCCGAACTTTCGGGAGGCATAACTTTTGAACCGTAGCTCCGATTGACGAATCGTTTACATTTTCGGAAAGCTCTCGAAGCGCTCTATAGCCCTATGGATGAGCATAGCTCGTACCCCATTTTTCAACCCTTTTCAAGGTCATTTAATGCCCCAAACCTGACTTTGAAGCATTCTTAGGAGGTCTCCAAAACCTGAAAAACTGCAATAACTTTCAAATCGTGGGGCTTTTTGACCTGATTCTTTTTTTGGAATGCTCTAAATCTCAATTACATTCATCTAGCCAAGTCACACCTTCTAGGTCACCAAAATGATGGCCAAATTACATGCTCCTATTTTTTTGGGATTTTCAAATGCATTGATAGTTGAACTATGAGAGTTGGAACCTTTATTTGAGTCAAATGGGTATCCAAAAATGTAAAGACATGAAACAGAAACTAAGTCTAAGTATATTTTTTTTTGGGTGACACAGGATTGCCCTTATACCTCTGGATGCTCCTGCATCACTTCCTCTTTTGCCTCATGTAGTGTTAGTGACACGTGCCTTTATAGGTGTTTGTATCTCACTCTCAATGTGTTTGGTTCCTATGCTGTAGGAGATTTTTGGCCCACTTTTTTAGTTACTTTTCACCTCACCTTGTTTTGCATTAAGGGGGGTTATTCTATTTTTCTAATGCTTCCTTGGTTCAATGGTTCATTAGTATAAGCTATGTATTTATTACCTGATCCTACATACTAGGTGATTACAGTGGCTAGCTATCTATGTATTTTAGTGAGATGGATCATCTACCATATAGACATGCTCGGTTCGTGCGTTCTATTTCCATGGAGGTTCTACAGATCAACTTTTTTGATAGAGTTTTGCTTGTAGGTATTTGAAGGCTTTGTGGATTTGTGTTGATCAAATCCTTCAATCAGCAACTAGTGAATCCATACCAACAATATCAAACTCCACTTGAAAACATAAACTCATAATAGAAACAAAGAAATAACAACCAATGTGAGAAAAAAATTTGGACTTCTTATTTTCCTTGCAAATGTAGATTTACAAAATTTTCAAATAAAATATACTAACCCACATGGTGCCTTCATTAAAATAATTTGCAAGACAAGCTACGAACTATCACCCAGAGCTATCGTTGACAATGTTTGGGCCTTTCTTAAATAGGCATTTTTATGCTGCTCAGGAAGGTTCTAGATGCTCAAACTTAATACCTAGGGTCAACAGACCCTAACAATACACATAGAGTCAACCAGATACATTTTTGACAAATTATTTTATAAATTTTAGTAGCCCAACTTTCGAAGGCCATAACTCATGAACCGTTGCTCCAATTGGGTATTATAACCACTTTTCAAAAATGATAGCTCCGGATCTATAGGCTTGAAATCATGCTAGCACTCTTCCATCAAGTTTTTGGACCTCATCTGGGCACTCTAAGACCTCTAATGGTGAGCTTGAAGATTTTTTGCTACAAATTTTTCCACCAAAAATCTACAATAACTTGTTTGATACTTAAGCTAGAGCAATGAGATTTTTATGGTACGCTTACAACTCTAAAATAATTTTTTCTATAGAAAAGAGCTCATATGAAAAACTTACTAAAAATAGTAAGTTCTCATAAATAGTAACCACCCTATCTACTAGTCCTTATTAAAATAGAAAAGATTGAAAATAATTTTTTTGGGTGATGTAAGATTGCCCTTGTACCCAGGATGCTCCTGCATCAGACTGAGAAGATGAATATTAATTATTGTAAGTTGTATTTAGGCCAAATTGATAGTATGCGAGATATAAATATAAGGTCAAGTTGAGGATTGAATGTGTAGAATAGAATGGAAGATTTGATGATGCTTAGAGGAAGCAAATTAGAAGGATAAGTAGAATATTCTTATTGAGATGAAAAGATACATTCAATTAGGAAGGATCGAGTATACAAGAAAAAATTGAGATCTATAATAAAAAATTTAGTTGCATCAAAAATGAGGTCATCTCATTGTTATTCTCTAACCATTGTAGTAGTGATCTAAATCTCTTAATAGAGTTGGCTTAACAACTATTTGTAAATCCTTTGACAAGGTGGCATTTCTATTGAATTGTATAAAGACCTCTAATAAAGCCACTCCTAATAGGGTGATTAAATCCTCTAATAGGGTCACACCTAACATTGTGTTTTGTAACCTTAAATAGGGTTGGCTCCTAGCAGGACTCACTTGAAAAGAGTGAAAATAAATAACTGGTTGCAATTGGTGGTTTTTCACAAATTGGGTTTCCACATTTAAATCTTATGTTCATGTTATTTATTTTATGTGTTTGCAACTAAGTTAAAGTAACATCAATCATAGATAATATCTCAAGGTTTTCATGTTAAGAATTTTCCAAGCTATTTCAGTGTTTATTGAGTTACAACATTTTTCTTGTGTGTTTACCAAGTTTCAACAAAGTTCAGTTTTGATTTATATTGACATCTAAGGCATTTGTGATTTTTTTTTTTGTGGTAACTGATTCACCCCTCCTCTTTTAGTTACTCCTCTTATATTTCCAACAATTGGTATTAGAGCTTTTGGTGCTTGTAGAGAAGGTTTTGAAGGACCAAAGCTAAAGATCATGATGCCTTAAAAAAGAGAGATTCCCAAGTTGAACTGAGATAACTTTGCAGCATGATACAGACTTATGAGGTTACATTTGAAAACTATCAATGATTTAGGTCATAAATATCTTGATAGTGAATACAAGACTCCTATTGGAACATTATTAAGTGAAGATATTGCTAAAAATAAAAATTATAACATTATGATGATTGACATTGCTTCTACTCTTAATTATGCTGAATTTGATGAAGTCAAAAGTTACACTACAACTTATGATATGTGGGTCAAACTAAAAGCCATATATTGAGGAGATGACAATGCTCAAAAAGCTAAAGTTGAAAGTCTTAGAGGATAGTTTGATCAGATGAAGATGAGAGAAGATGAAAACATTGCAAAATATGTTGAGAGAATTAAAGTAAGTGTGAGTGCAATCAAAGCATCTAGATGAGACATTAACAACAAAATAGTTGTAAGCAAGGTACTTAGAACCCATCTTCCTATCTATGAGATTAGAGTGTCTACTATTCAAGAAATGAGATTTGATCCAAATAGTAATATAACTTTGGATGCTTTAGTTGGAATATTGATAGGTTTTAAGTTGGATAACTATGATAACTATGTCCCTAGTTCCAAAAATATTGAGTCTAAATTTGAAGCCAAGCTTTCACTCAAGAAAAAAGGTAATAAATCAAAGGCAAATCAATTAGAAAGTGAAGAAGAAGAAGAAGAAAGTTTAGAAAATGATCTTGAAGTTGTTGAAGCCCTACTTGTAAGGAAATATTCCAAAGGCAGAGGAAAGTACAAAGGTAAGATTCATCTAATCTATTTTTCTTGTGAGGAAGTTGGTCACAATGTTGCAAGGTGCCCAAATATAGAAGAAAAGGATGAAAAGAAAAGCAATAAATTCAAAGGCAAGAAAGAATTCAAAAACTACAAGGACTACAAGGATAAAGGTAAGAAATCTTGTTTTATAGATAAAGATTCTAATAAAGGTGAAGATGAAATGATATATATTGCTAGAAAATATGAATTTGAAGTTGAAGGAGATAAAATGGCACTTATCTCTCATGTTAGAAAAAATCATACATGGATTAATATTGATAGTGGCTACTCACATCATATGATAGGAGCAAGAACAAATTTTGATCACATAGAATAGTATGATGGTGGTAGTGTGAGATTTGGAAACAATGAACCTTGTTACATAAAGAAAAAATGATGTATCTCATTAACTAATGAACTTAGATGTGACAATGCTTATTGGGTTGAAGCACTAAAGCATAATCTACTGAGTGTGGTACAATTGAATAAAATTGGATTCAAGAATAAGAAGGCCAAACTATTGGATGGAAAAGGAAATCTGGTTGGATCTAGTAAAAAATCAAAAGGTAATCTATTCAATCTTGATCTCAATGAAATTTCATGTTTCATTGGTCAAGTAGAAGAAATTAGGTTATGGAATAAAAGATTATGTCATGTAAACTTTGATAATATGGTCAAGATAAGCAAAAAAAAGAAGAGTAAGAGGCATTCCTAGCTTGAGGAAACTTGATATGGGTCCATGCAAAAATTGTCAAATTGGTAAGATGGAAAAAACTAGTTTTAGAAGAAAAAACTATCATTTACAAGAAGTCTTAGAGCTTATACATACATACTTATGCAGACCTACTAGAATAGAGAGTTACAATGTAGATATTTTTTTCATTCTTTTGGTTGATGATTATTCTAGAATGATGATTGTAATGTATCTAAAAAAAAAGATCTAAAACTTTTGAAAAATTTAAATGGTATTTGGAAAGAGTATAGAAAGAAATTGGAACGAAGCTAAAATGTTTAAGATCAAACAAAGGTGATGAATTCATTTTCAATGAGTTCAATGAATTCTACATTGAAAGAGGAATTAAGAGATATGTATCAATCCCTAGTACACCTTAGCACAATGTTATAACTGAAAGAAGGAACATATCTATCATGGATTGTGCAAGAACATTGATAATAGAAAAAAATGTTGAAATCAAATACTAAAAGAAAACAATTAGTACTATAATGCATATCCTGAACAAAGTATAGTTGAAGAAAGACTCAAATAAAATTACTTATGGATAATGGTATGGATATAAACCTAATGTTAGTTACTTGAAAGTATTTGGTAGCAAATTTTATATCTTGAAAGAATCTAGGAAAGGTAAATTTGATGTCAAAGGTGATGAAGGCATATTCCTAGGATACTTCTATAGAAGTAAAGCATAAAAATGTTTGAATCTATCTACTTATAAAAGCATAGAAAGTGCACATTTGAGAATTGATGAGTTTAAAAAAAAGAGTGAAGAAGAAAGCAACAAAGAACCTGAGAATTGTAGAAGAATTGTTTACTATGAACTTGATACTTTTCCAAATCTATCTAGAAGTCAGGAGGCCTCACCTCCCAAGTCCCCATAGTCCCCAAAAGCTACTAAGTTACAATCAGTGCAACCCAAGTTACAGTTTGAACGACTCAAGTTGTAGTCAGAAGCTACCAAGCTATTGTTAGAACAAACCAATTCTGATGGACCCGAGTTATAGAGAGTGGGACTCAAGCATGACATAGAAGATCATGAAGAAGTTAGTAAAAAAAACTCCAAATTCAAAGTACCTATGCTAGCAAGATATGTCAGAAGGCATCATGCACCTGATCAGATCATTGGAGACAAGTCAAATGGAACAATGACAAGAAAAAAATTAAAAGGTACATCTTTGCTTGCTAAATTTTAACCTAGAAATGTTAAAGATTATTTGGATAATAAAAGTTGGATTGAAGCAATAAATGAAGAAATAGAACATATAGAGAAAAAAAAATCTTGGACTCTTGTTCCAAGACCCAAGGATAAAAATGTAATTGGCACAAAGTGGGTATTCAAAAATAAGCTAAATGAAGATAGAGAAGTATTAGAAATAAAGCAAGGTTAGTATGTAAAGGTTATTCTCAAGAAGAAGGTATTGATTATGGTGAAATTTTTTTTTCTGGTGCAAGATTAGAAGGTGTTAGAACTTTACTAGCATATGCAGCTCACAAGGATTTAAAGTTTATCAAATGGGTGTAAAATCTATATTTTTGAATTTAATTCTTGATGAGGAAGTCTACATAGAACAACTTGAAGGTTTTGTAGATCCCAGAAAAAGATATATGTTCCGCAAATTACATAAAGTATTATATGGTCTCAAGAAAGCTCCTAGAGGTTGGTATGAAAGACTTCATAACTACTTGATAAAGATTGGTTTTCAAAGAACAAATGATAACATCATTTTGTAAATCAAAGAGGGATGAGACAAGAAGATTGTGTTGGCATAAATATTCATGGATGACACTTTATTTATAGGAAATGATGACTTGTGCAATGCATTTTTAGAAGAAATGAGTAAAGAATTTGAGATGTCTATGTCTGGAGAGATAAAATTCTTTGTTGGATTCTATATCCAACAAAAGAAAGATGATATCTACATTAATCAATCTAAATATATCAAAGAGATACTAAAGAAATTTGGAATGGAAGATTCAAGACTAGTTGGAATTCCTATCTCTAGTAGAGATAAGCTCTCCAAAAATGATGATTCCAAAGAGGTAGATCTGACCACATATAGATCAGTGATTGGAAAATTGTAGTATGTTTGCATACAAGGCTTGATATTGCATTAATAGTCAATATGGTGGCAAGATTCTCAAAAAATTCAAAAGAAAATCACATGATCAAAATCAAAAGAATCATGATATATCTAAAAGGTATTGTAGACTATGGTTTATGGTACAAAAAAAGAGGCAATTTTTATTTAAAAGTATTCACAGATGCTAATTAGGCTTGATGACAGAAAGAGCACTAGTGGTGGAGCATTATTTCTTGCTAAAAGACTAGTGTATTAGATAAGAAATAAATATAATTATATTTCTTAGTCTGTAATAGAGACATAATATGTGGTAATAGTAGTTAATTGTTTTAAGATTGTTTGGTTTAAACAACTATTGGCAAGAATGTAGATATAGATCAAGGATCTAGTGGTTATATACCATGATAACATTAGTGCAATTAATATATCAAAGAATCTAGTGATGCAAACCAAAACAAAATACATTACTAGAAAATATCAATTTTTAAGAGAATTGGTACAAGATAAAGAGGTAAGATTGGAATATGTGAATACAAAAGTAAAAATTGTAGAAATATTCACTAAGCCATTACCTAAGGATGCATTTTTTTATTGAAGATGTAAGTTAAGTGTCATTCCCTTATCTGAAGATCTCTAAATGAAATTTAGTGATGCATCAATTGAAGCATGTTGAAGATCAATTAGTTGATGCAGTATTGACAAAGGAATCTTGAAAATGAATCAGTACATAAGGTACATTGATATTTACCGAACATTATCTTTGGCATGAGATATCAAAGAGGGAGAAGTTTGTTGTCATATCTCACATACATTTTCTCAGTTCAAGAGATGACAAGGAGGGAGATATCAAAGATAGAGGTTTTTTGACAAAGGGAAAAATTGAAGGAAGAGAGAGTTCACACTAATAGAGGGAGTTCTCATATATGAGAATTAGAATGAAACTAAGGATATGTTCCTTATTTTATTTTTGTTCTAAAATTTTATTGTATTATGACATGTTATGTTGCCATCAATGCCAAAGAGGGAGATTGTTCAAAATAATTGATTAATTGTGTATTATCTTTGATGTTACAAAAAATGTCATATCATTGCCAGTTAGTGTATGTCGAGCTCACTTGGGCATTGAAGATAGTTTCTTGTGTATGCTACGCATTCTAGAGTTTGCCTAGTTTAGAAGATAGTGTCTACCAAGTTCACTCAAGTGACAAAGGAAAGTTTACAGAAGTTGAGTGTTAACTAAGATAAATTGGTTAATGAATAAAATTTTAGATTGAACTAATGTTAAACAAGCTCACTCAGTTACCAAAAGAACTTTGAGAATATGCAGTATTAACTGAGTTCACTTGGTTAACATAGGAAGATCACTTTGAGTTAATATCTACTGAGTAGAGTTAGCTGACAAAGGATTTTCTTGCTTTGGAATATTGAGTTAAATAATTTTTGTTGTTGTTCTAGTCGACTAAGTAGATGAATATTAATTATTCTAAGTTTGATTCAAGCTGACTTGATAGTGTGTAAGATATAAATATAAGGTCAAGTTGAGGATTGAATGTGTGGAACAAAATTGAAGATTTGATGATGCTTAGAGAAAGCAAATTAGAAGGATAAGTAGACTATCCTTTTTGAGATGCAAAGATACATTCAATTTGGAAGGATCAAGTATGCAACCCAAAATTGAGATCTGTAATCAACAATTTAGCTTCATAAAAAATGAGGTCATCTCATTGTGACTCTCTAACTATTGTAGTAGTGATCTAAATCTCTTAACAGAGTTTGCTTAATAGCTATTTGTAAATCCTCTAATAAGGTGGCATTTCTATTGAATTGTCTATAGACCTCTAACAAGGCCACTCCTAACAAGGTGATTAAATCCTTTAATAGAGTCACACCTAGCTATGTGTTTTGTAACCTTAAACAATAACTAGTTACAATTGGTGGTTTTTCCCAAATTGGGTTTCCACATTAAAATCTTAGATTCATGTTATTTCTTTTATGTGTTTGAAACTAAGTTAAAATAAAATCAATCACCAATAATATCTCAAGATTTTAATGTTAAGCATTTGCTGAGCTATTTTATTGTTTAGAGAGTTACAACACTTTTCTTGTGTGTTTAGTGAGTTTCAACATAGTTCAGTTTTGATTTATATTGACATCTAAGAGATCTGGGATTTATTTTCATGGTAACTGATACACCCCTCCCCTCTTAGTTACTCCTCTTATATTTCCAACACTTCCTTGACACAAAAACTACAAGGATCACCTATAAAATTCTTAGTCTTAGAGGAAGACTCACTAGAGTTAAAAGGTTTACTCTTTTGATGAATTTTTAAGCATCTAATCTAGGAAATGGCTTGGAGGAACTCACACTACCGATTGAATCTTCTTTGGGCTTCAAGTCTTGATAACCAAACACATAATGCCTCAAATGTGGGTATGGTAAGTATAGGTCCCAAAGGATCCATAGTGGAATGGAAGATAGAAGAGAAAATCTAAAAGTTCTCTCAAAGCTTTGACTAAATCAGGTAGATGCACTTTGTATCAATCTTGTTCTTCCCACATCCCTAAAATAATGATATCTATTTTTTAAATCTTGTCAGAAAGTCCTTAATGGAGGAAAAAGAATTAGGTACCAGTGATGTAAGCTCTGCCTTTATCTAAAGTGCTCTAAACTCATTAATAGTACCAAAATGGTTCTTGAACTTGGCCCACATCTCTCAAGGAGTATCACACCCATTAAGATGAATTTTTAAGCTATCTAAAACACTCAAAGAAATCAAACCCATGGGCTCATCCATCTTATTCCTATGTTGCAAAGTTTGATAGGTACTTAGAAATATCGATTGTACTTCATCTAAACAAGAAAAAAAACCCTTTGAATGGAGAATTTGTGTCATGGTAGTTGTCCATGTGTGATAGATATGTGGGTTTAGAGGAACTAGACAAGAAGAGGTCAAAGACAATTTTCATAAGGTTTTTTTTTTGATATAGTTCTATTTTATTGATGTAAATGACAAAAATAAGAATTAAAAAACACCCCTTAAAATGCAAAAAAATGAACCCCTGCTAGAAGGAATGTATATACAACATAAAAAATAGCTTCAATTGAGTATCATGTATATCTTGGAAATATAAATGAAGTAACTAAGAGAGGGGAGTGAATCAGTTACCACAAAAACAAATCCACAGATCCCTTACATGTCTGATAAAACTAGTTATTGTTGTCACTCAGTAAACATACAAAAAATGTTGTAACTTGGTAGATGCAGTGTCTGTTAACTTTAACAGATCTTAAACATTCATAGTGATTAACATGCAAGCATAAAACAAATAACATGAACACATGAGATGCCAGATTTAACGTGGAAACCCAATATGGAGAAAACCACCAAGTAACTAGCTATTGATTTTCACTCTTCTAAAGTGAGCCCTGTTAGGAGCCAACCTAGTTAAAGGTTACAAAACACACTGTTAGGTGTGACCTTGTTAGAGGATTTAATCACCTTGTTAGGAGTGGCCTTGCAAGAGGTCTTTAGAATAATTCAATGGAACTATCACCTTGTTAGAGGATTTACAAATGGTTGTTAAACCAACTTTGCTAAGAGATTTTGAAATCATTGCTACAATGATAAGAAATTAACAATGAAATGACCTAAATGAGATGCAACTAAATTTTTGATTATAGATCTCTGTTATACTTCACTAGATCTTTCCTGATCAAATACAACTTTGTTACTCCTCAAGGATATCTGACCATCCTTCAAAGTTTTCTCACACTTTCCTTCTCAAAGAATCAATACACTTGCATACTTTCTCATTCTCCTTAGAATCTCAAGTTGACCTTTCATTTATACCTTACAAATTATCAAGTCAGCTCATTTACAACTTACAATTACCAATAATCATTACCTCAATTAGCTAGAATCAATACTTGAAATAATTGAACTTTATTTCTAAAATTAACAAAATCCTTCATTGGATGACCCTGCTCAGTGTACACTGATCCTAAAATGATTTCTTGTGTTAACCAACAGAAGCTTGGTTAACACTGTGAGTCATACAAAATTGTTTAGAGACTGAGTGAACTCGGTAAACACTAACTTTTCCTTCATTAACCATGAGAGCTCAGTTAACACTACTTTCTACCATATTTCCTTTGATACATGAGTGAGCTTGGTAGACACTATCTATGTAGGGTAATTTCCAGGAATGCTCAGCAGACACATAGAATTGCTTTGCTAACCAATTGAGCTCGGTAAGCACTATCTACCAACTGATATGACATTTGTGTAACATCAAAGACAACACACAATTAGACAATTGTATCCAAAAATCTCCTTCTTTGGCATTGATGGAAACACAACATGTCATAGCACAATGAAATTTGAAAACAAGTCTTTCGCTGACAAGTTTTTTTCTCCCTCTTAGATTTTATGCCTCAAACTTCTCTAATGCAATAATCTCCCTCTGTGAAGGAATTACATAGCTTCTTCTTTAAACAAAAAACTCTCCCACAATTTTTTTTTAGAAAGATATGATAATTAAATCTCCCTCTTTGACAACACATGTGAAAGAAAACACATACCAAATGAGTATCAATGTACCCCGAGTATTGATTTATATGCAATGTTCCCATGACTATGCTACATCAACTGATAGATCTTCAACTTGGTTACTATTGATGCATCACTAAAACTTTATTTTAGTGAGCTTCAGATAGGGGAATGACCCCTAACTTACCTCTTAGATACAATAATGCATCCTTAGGTAATGTCTTGGTGAATATGTCTACAATTTGTTCTTTTGTATAGACATATTCTAATCTGATTTCCTTGTCTTGCACTAATTCTCTAACAAAGTGATATTTTATAGCAATGTGCTTGGTTTTGGAATGCATCACTAGATTCTTTAATATATTAATTGCACTTGTAGTAGCACAAAATATAACAACTAGCTCTTTGATCTCAACCTTCATGCCTTCCAACAACTGTTTAAACCAAATAGTATTAGAACAGTTCATTGCTGCTACAACATACTTTTCTTCTGCTATAGATTCTAATGTGCAATTTTACTTTTTGCTTGTCCAAGATACCAACCATTTTCTAAGAAAGAATGCTCCACCAATTGTACTTTTTCTATCATCAATGTTTCCTACCCAATCAGCATTAGTAAACACTTTTAAGTCTAGATTTCCTCCAAGTTTATACCACAAGCCATAGTCTTCAGTGCCTTTCAAGTATCTCAAGATCCTTTTGATTGCCATCATATGATTTTCTTTGGGTTTTTCTAAAAATCTTGCCACTATACCAACTGCAAGAGCAATATTAGGCCTTGTATGAACTACATATTGTAATTTTCCAATCATTGATCTATATAAAGTCTGATCTACCTCTTTTAAATCATCATCTTTGGTAAGCATTAGTCCAGTACACATGGGGAATCCAACAAGTTTTGAATCTTCCATATCAAATTTATTGAGTATCTCTTTGATATACTTAGACTGAGTGATGTAGATGCCATTCTTGCTCTTCTAAATCTAAAGACCAATAAAGAACTTAATCTCACATAACGTGGACATTTCAAATTCTTTGTTCATTTACTTTGAAAATTCTTTGCATAGATCATCATTCCCTGTAAACAAAGTATCATCCAAAAATATTTTTGCCAAAACAATCTTGTTATCCTTCTTTTATGTACAAACTACTATTATCATTAGTTCTCTAGAAACCAATCTAATTAAGGTAATTATGAAATCTCTCATACCATGCTCTAGGGGCTTGTTTCAGACCATACAATGCTTTGTGTAATTTATAGACCATGTCCCTTTTGTCTAGATCAACAAAACCTTTAGGTTGTTCAATGTAGACTTCTTCATCAAGAATACCATTGAGAAATGTAGATTTGACATCCATATGATATACCTTAAATCCTTTATGTGCTACATATGCAAGTAAGGTCCTGACATCTTCCAATCTTGCAATAGGAGAAAAAGTTTCCCCATAATCTATTCCTTCTTCTTGAGAGTAGCCTTTACATACCAATCTAGCTTTATTTCTTGATACTTTATCATCTTCATTCAACTTACGCCTAAATACCCATTTTGTTTCGATCACATTTTTATCTTTAGGCCTAGGTACAAGAGTCCAAGTTTTGTTCTTCTCTATTTACTCTATCTCTTCATTCATAGCCTCAATCCAACTTTTATTTTCCAATGCATCTTTGACATTTCTAGGTTCAAAATCAACAAGTAAATAAGTACATTTTAGCTTACTTCTTGTCATAGTACTTTCTAATTTGTCTCCAATAATCTGATCTAGTGTATGATGTCTCTTGACATACTTGGCCAATATAGGTTCCTTGCCTTTTGAATGAATTGCATTTTCATCCTCTTAAATTTCAACTTCAGGTTCTAGCTGCTCAGACTCGGTAGGTATTGGCTCAGTAGCTTCAAAATGTGACTTGGGTCCTTGTGACTCAGTTTGAACTTCTTGCAACTTGGTGACTGAGGAAGACTCAGGAGTAGAAGTCTCCTGATTGATAGATGTGTTTGGAAATGTATCAAGTTCAATGAAAAAAAATCTCCTATAATCTTCTAGTTCCTTTTTGCTTCCTTCTTCATTCCTTTCTGCAAACTCATCAACTTTCACATGTGCACTTTCTATGATTTTGTGAGTGGACAAATTCAAACATCTATATGACTTACTCTTGCAAGAATATCTTAAAAATATACCTTCATCACCTTTCACATCAAATTTGACTTTTCTAGATTCTTTCAAAATGTAACATTTACTTCCAAATACTTTTAGGTAACTTACATTGGGTTTATAGCCATACCATAACTCATAGGAGGTTTTGAATGAGTCCTTCAGTTGTACTCAGTTCAAGGTATGACTACAATGCTGATAGCTTCCTTCCAATATTTGATAGAAATTTTCTTTTCAATCATTAGAGTCCTTGCACAATCCATGATAGATCTGTTCCTCCTTTTAGCTATTCCATTCTACTTGGGAGTTCTAGGGGCTGATACCTGTCTTTTTCTTCCTCTTTCAATGCAAAAGTTATTGAATTCAACAGAGATGAATTCGCCACCTATATTTGATCTTAAGAATTTCAATATTTTCCCTGTTTCCTTCTCTACTTTTGCCAAATACCATTTGAAGTTCTCAAATGCTTTTGACTTCTCTCTTAAATATATAACAATCATCATTTTAGAGTAGTCATCAACAAAAAGAATGAATAAATTTTCTCTAGTATAACTCTCAATTCGAATAGGTCCACATAAATCAATACGCAAAATTTCCAAAATATCTTCAGACTAATAGTTTTTACATTTAAAGCTAGTCTTTCCCATCTTACCAATCTAACAATTCTTGCATAGACCAACATCAGGTTTCTTCAAACTAGGAATGCCTCTTACTTTCCTAAATTTTCTTATCTTTACCATGTTATCAAAATTCACATGACATAACCTTCTCTACCATAACCAACTTTCTTCAACTTGAGCAATAAAACATGAACACTCACCTAGATCAAGATAAAATAAGTTACCTTTTGTTTGTTTGCCTGATCCAATTAGCTTTCCTTTGTCATCCAATATTCTTGCCTTTCCATGCATGAATTCCACCTTGAATCCAATATTGATTAGTTGTGCCACACTTAATAGATTATGTTTTAGTCCTTCAAGCCAATATGAATTATCACATACAAGTTCTTTACTTAATGAGCTTTGTCCTCTTCCTTTATGCAACAAGGTTCATTGTTTCCAAATCTTACACTACCACCATCATAGTCTAAAAATGTTCAAACTTTGTTTTATTACAAGTCATATGATGTGAACAACTACTATCTATCATCCATGTATCATTTTTGCTCACATGAGAGATAAGTGGCATGTTATCTTCTTCATCATTATCAGATTCATCTTTCACAACAATGTAAACAATTTCATCTTCACTATTATCAGAATCCTTAGAGTCCTTAGCCATAAAATATGTTTTCTTACCTTTTTCCTTGAATGATTTGAGATATTTTTGGCCATTGCACTTTTGACCTTTCTTCTCATCCTTTCTTTTCTTGTTTGGGCACCTGGCTACAATATGACTGATTTCTTCACATGAAAAGAAAATTAGGGGTGCTTTACCTTTGTATTTTCCTCTGCCTCTAGAATATTTCCTTGCAAATAGAGCTTCAACAACCTCAAGATCACTGTCAGAACTTTCCTCTGATTATTCTTCACTTTTTGACTGAGAGTCATTTATTTTCTTGCCTTTTTTTTAAGTGAAACCTTGGCCTCAAATGCTAATTCAATATTCTTGGAAGCTTGAACATAATTGTCATAGTTATCTAGCTCAAAGGCTATCAATATTCCTACTATGGAATCCAAAGTTATCTTATGATTTGCTTCACATATTCTTTCTTGAATTGTAGATACTCTAATTGCACACATGGGAAGCAATGTTCTAAGAACTTTACTTACAATTATTTCTTCCTTGATATCTCCTCCAGAAGCTTTGATTGCACTGACAGTTGCTTTGATCCTTTCAACATATTTGGCAATGTTTTCATCCACTGTCATTCTCATCTGATCAAATTTTCCTCTTAGGCTTTTTGCTTTGGCTCTCCTCACATTGTCATCACCACCATAGATATCCTTCAACTTGTTCCTCATTTTAAAGGTAGTTTTGTAGTCCTTGATATCATGATATTCTTCATAGCTTAGAGCAGATGTAATGTCTATCATCATGGTGTTATGAGTCTTCTTCTTAGCAATGTCATTAATAGATAATGTACTAGAAGGAGTTGTATATTATTCATCAAGGTATTTCAATCCTGTATCACCAATGGAAGCTAGATGAAGTCTCATAAGGCCTTACCATGCTGAAAAGCTATCCTTGTTAAGCCTTGGAATTTCTCTCTTGTAATACATCCTAATCTTTAGCATAGGTCCTTGAAACTTTTCTTGCAAGTTCTAAAATCTTTGATATCAATTGGCAAAAATATAGATGGAGTAATTGAGAGGGAGGTGTGAATCAGTTACCACTAAAAAAAATCAACAGATCCCTTAGATGTTTGATAAAACCAGTTACTATTGTCACTCAATAAACACACATAAAATGTTATAACTCAGTAGATGCAGTGTATGTTAACTTTAATAGATCTTAAAAATTCATAGTGATTAATATACAAGCATAAAAGAAATAACATGAACAGAGGAGACACCAAATTTTTATGTGGAAACCCAATATGGAAAAAATCACCAACTAACTAGCTACCAATTTTCACTCTTCTAAAGTGAGCCCTATTAGGAGCCAACCTAGTTAAAGGTTACAAAACACACAGTTAGGTGTGACCTTGTTAGAGGATTTAATCACCTTGTTAGGCTTGGCCTTGCAAGAGGTCTTTAGAACAATTCAATGGAATTGTCACCTTGTTAGAGGATTTATAAATGGCTATTAAACCAACTCTGCTAAGAGATTTTGGAATCATTGCTACAATGGTAAGAAAGTAACAAGGAAATGACCTAAATGAGATGCAACTAAATTGTTGATTACAAATCTCTATTCTGCTTCAATAGATCCTTCCTGATCAAATACAACTTTGCTGCTCCTGAAGGATATCTAATCATCCTTCAAAGTTCACTCACACTTTCCTTCTCAAATAATCAATACGCTTGCATACTCACTCATTCTCCTTAAAATCTCAATTTGACCTTTCATTTATACGTTACAAATTAAAAAGTTAGCTCATTTACAACTTATAATTACCAATAATCATTATCTCATTCGGCTAGAATCAATACTTGAAATAATTAAACTTTATTTCTCAAATTAACAAAATCCTTCATTAGTTGACCCTACTTGGTAAACACTAATTCGGAAATAATTTCCTGTGTTAACCCATAGAAGCTCGGTTAACACTAAAAATCCTACAAAATCCTTTGGAGATCAAGTGAACTCAACAAATAGTAACTTTTCCTTTGTTAACCATGAGAGTTTGGTTAACACTACTTTCTACCATATTTCCTTTGATGCCCAAGTGAGCTCGGTAGACACTATCTACATAGAGTAATTTCCAAGAATGCTTGGTAGACATAGAGAATTGCTTTGCTCACCAACTGAGCTCGGTAAGCACTATCTACCAATTGATATGACATTTTTGTAACATCAAAGACAACACATAATTAGACAATTGTATCCAATAGTATGATTTTGAAAAATATTATGAAAATAGTAGAGAATTCGAAGAGACCTTTTTGACACTTCTTTCATATTGAAAAATGGAGCTAAATTGAGCAATTTATGCCCCCCAAAATATAAAAAGGATCATTTGACATTAATATAAAAAGGTACTATACTAGAAAAAAATAGAAACAATCTACACTAATGCACCCATCTCAGAATCAACTTTGCAATGGTATCTTGTTTTCCCAAAAATGATATCGTATAGTCTAGATATTGCCAAAAATATAGTAGGGCTTCCAAAATAAAAAGAAAATATTTGAAACCCCCTTAGACCTTAAAAATTAGCCCCATGTCCTTGTATATGATCAGCCACCAAGAAAAAAGGGCTTGGTGGATTTTCCTGGAAGAGGTGATATGATAGTGGCTCCTTGATGGTAGACTGGCAACAGACTAGTGGTGAACTATTCATGGTGGTACATTGGTGGAGCAACCTATTTTGACCATTGGTGGTGACTGCCCAATAGGCCACTGGTTGTGTGCTTATTATGGGCCACTGGTTGTGCTTTTATTAAAAAGGGAAGAACTTTTCAAAATTAAAAAATTGTATTTTTTTTTCTTTTTTAATTGATAAAAACTACCCTAGGGTAAATGTAGAGGCCATATTGATGCAGGAGCATCTTGGGTTTTCTTGGTGACTACTTTGGAGTTCATGAGAGGAGGCTCAGTAGTTACTTTGGAGAGTGCTTGGATGGAGCTCGGCATGGTCTTGGTTGCTGGGTATGGTCTATGGTTGCTTAGAATGGTCTTGGAGCTCAAAATGGTCTTGGTTTCTCAACATGGTCTTTGGTTGCTCAACATGGTCTTGGTTACTCAGCATGGCCTTTGGTTGCTCGGCATGGTCTGGGAGGAGTTTGGCCTTGCTTAGGAATTTGGTGCTTGTTTTAGGCCAAATAACTAGTTTTCTATAATGAATTAAAGGATGAAATTTTTTTGGATTGAAAATGGCCTAGATTTCTACCTATGGTTCAAAGCCGAGTTCTAATTCATTTAGAGCTAGGAGATATCACAATTTTACTAAGAAATAAATTTTGGGAATTTAATTGTTGTAGGAGGCCGACTTTGGCATTTAATTTATGTATTTGTATTTATTTTGTGGTCTTGGATGACTTGTGGCTTAGATTGGTATAATTAGGGGTTGGGGGGAAGTCTTTAGTCATTATTTATTTTCACTAAGAAGAGGAGTGAGTGTGGGAAGTAGCTGGAGAGAAAGTTTTCCTGAGTCTATGGACATAGCACCAAATGTGAGGTAGTTTACAATAGGATTGTGGTGATTATTCATCCATGGTGGAGAAGTGGAGGAGCTCAAAAGAGAAAACTTGGAGAAGAGCTAGTAGGTACAGCTTGGAAAACAAGGAGTTTTCTTGGAGGCTTATGAGCACAAGTTGACATCTTCCTTGGGGGTTTCTACTAGAGTGTGGATCTAGACTAGATAGGGTTTGGATGAGATCTTAAGGGATCTTGTAGAATTGTTATTGTAATTGCTATTGTATTTGGTCGTAACTAGGAAGGTCTTACAGCCTAGCACATTGCATGTAATAGTTATTTTATAAATAAAGAGTTGTGATTTGGTATCAGATCTTGCATTATTACTTCTTGTTGCTATGTTTTTTCTGCATGGTTGAATAGCTAGGGGCTAGGACATCTCCTTTGGGGATTCTCCTACCTTGCACTGCATCAGGTAGTATCAGAGCAAAGGTTTTTCCTGAGTGTGTAGATAGATAGTCGAAGTTGAGGCTGTTTGCACCAAGAATTGGGTTGGAGAAGTAGATCTAAGAAGATCTTGATCTAGTGGTGGATTTTCTTTTTGGAGTCCTAGATCTCTTGGTTGTGAGGTGGCAGATTGTGCTTCTGACTTATAATTGTAGAGGGCTTACAAATGGATCGATGGATGCAAATATGGAAGACTGATCTTGTTGAGGCATGATCTTAGAGAGTTGTGGATTGCAGATTCGTGGTCCTCGACTTGTGCTTTGGTTCCTAATTGTTCATGCAAGGTGGTAGGTTATGATCTAACTTGCAAATAATTCAAGGTTATCACAAGGAGCATGGGAAGGATTTGTTGCAGAGGGTTTGTGAAGATCTTGGGAGATGGCCTTGAGAGGATTGGACCCTAAGAGGATTATGAATCTCTGTGATGTGGTGGAGAGGAAGTTTTCTGAGATGATTGCTTGATTTGAAGCTAGCTTGACTGATTGAGTTAAGGATGGGGTAAGGAAGGAATTTTATAGCTATTTGTGGAGTTGGAGTCTACTGATTTAGAAGAGAGTTGTTTGGCTAGTTAAGAGACTTGTTCATGAAAGAAGATGGCATAGCAAGGTTGAGGGTGGTTTTGTTGATCAGATTGTGGAGTCTGATATAGAACTTGTAGAGTAGCTAGAGGTTTTTGTTGAAGATATTCCTAACCTTGTCGATGTTGGGATAAAGGTTGGCTTTCAGGATCAGTTTGTTGGATTTGACATGGAAATTGTAGAGAACTTGGTCATGGATGATCTGGTTGCTATTGGTGGTGAGTTGTATATTGCAAAGCATTTTGTTTTGAGCAATGAGATTTCTAGGGTTGTGAGTTTGGCATGTGTTGATGGAGATCTTCATGTTGTTGCCGATGTAGAGTTGGTTGCTGCTAGGTTGGATTCACTAGTTGTTGATATGGATGGGGGTTTACTGATGAAGCATTATGTTTAGTTTGTTCTTGGGAGTGAGCATGATGATTGGTTGGATGAGATTCTAGTGTTTGACAGAATGATGTGGATGTGGATGATGCGCAGATTGGTTTTCTTATCCCTGTTGGAGTCGAAGCCTTTGGTGAAGATGAAGTTGGTTGTTGCTATTTCTTTGGCCATCAAAGTGTGGTACACACTTTTCTATTTACCTAGGGATTTTGATGCAGAAGCATCTTGGGTTTGCTTGGTGACTACTTTGGAGTTCATGGGAGGAGGCATGGTAGTTACTTTGGAGGGTGCTTGGATGGAGCTCACCATGGTCTATGGAGCTCAACATGATCTTGGTTGTTTGTTATGGTCTATGGTTTCTCGGCATGGTCTTGGAGCTTGACACAATCTTGGTTGCTCAACATGGTCTTTGGTTGCTTGACATGGTCTTGGTTACTCAGCATGCTCTTTGGTTGCTCAGGATGGTCTAGAAGGAGTTTGGCCTTGTTTAAGAATTTGGTTCTTATTTTAGGATGAATAAATAATTTTATATAATGAATTAAAGGATGAAAATTTCAAGGATTGAAGAAGGCTTAGATTTCTACCTATGGTTTGAAGCTCGAGTTCTAATTCATTCGGAGCTAGGTGATATCACAATTTTACTAAGATATCAATTTTGGAAATTTAATTGTTGTAGGAGGCTGACTTTGGCATTTAATTTATGTATTTGTATTTAATTTGTGGTCTTAGCCAACTTGTGGCTTAGATTGGTATAAGTAGGGGTTGGGGGGGAAGTCTTTAGTCATTATTGATTTTCATTCATAAGAGGAGTGACTGTGGGAAATAGCTAGAGAGCAAGTTTTCCTAAGTCTGTGGACAGAGCACCAAACATGAAGTTGTTTACAATAGGATTGTGGTGATTATTCATCCATGGTGGAGAAGTGGAGGAGCTTGGAAGAGTGAATTTGGAGAAGAGCTAGTAGTTGTGGCTTGGAAAATAAGAAGGTTGCTTGGAGTCTTGTGAGCACAAGTTAAGATCTTCCTTGGGGGTTTCTACCAGAGTGTGGATCTAGACTAGCTAGGGTTTGGATTGGATCTTGAGGGATCTTGCATAACTGCTATTGTAATTGCTATTGTATTCGACTGTAACCGGGAAGGCCTTACAACCCAACACACTGCATGTAACAATTATTTTATAAATAAAGAGTTATGATTTGGTATCAGATCTTGCATTATTACTTCTTTTTGTTGTGTTTCTGTTGCATGGTTGTATAGCTGGGGTCTAGGACATCTCCTTTGGTCATTCTCTTGCCTTGCACTACATCACATATGGCCCTGGTAGGAAAACAATGTTTTGCCTCATAATTGCCCAATCTCCAAAAATGAAGTTCTTTATATGGAAAGATACGTTTTGATGCACTTTTAATCCAACTGTGATGTCCATTTGCACTCAAAGTTCTCTGAATTTCAAAGACACCCCTATTTCCACAAAAGAGTATAGAAAAATGCCAGATGTAATCCAATAAACCCTTGTTCATGATTTCTTCAATAAATCCAAGCAAGCTATAGTAGATCAAACTTTGATTCTATGAAGGATATGATAAGAAAAAATCCACAAATCTCATAAAACGTCTTCATGCAATAACTTTTCATAGAGAAGAAAATGACAAGAGAAGGCAAGGGTTTGGCTCTAAAATATACATGAGTATATTATTTGACAAAAAGAATAAGAGAAATATACAATGGATCAATCCTTATATATTATTTGACAAAAAGAATAAGAGAAATATACAATGGATCAATCCTTATAGAAGGAGATCAAAAAATATAAAAGGGAAACCCTAAGAGGTAAATGACATTTAATAAGAATGCATGTGCATAAAGTGAGATCTTAAGCAGGGAGTAATGGTAATTTAATAAATGTGTTTAAATTAATCCTTTACTCTAACAATTTGATTAGTACAATTTATTTAATATTTTTTTTATTTCTAAAGATTATATTTAATCTGAGTTATACATTTTTTACTTTTATTTAACATTCATTTAATCTAATTTTACATTTATAGTGAAGTGTTAAAAACTAATGATTTGTAAACAATAAGAAAATATGTTTGTTGGCTAGAAAAAGTAGAGATTTTATTTATAAATTATTTTGAACACTTTAAAACTGAATAAATTGTGTTACATTATCCACAAAAAGGAAAAACATGTGAAAATTCAGTTTTTTAAAATAAAAACTACAAGAAAAAAATGGATGGTGTAAAATATTTTTAAATAAATAGAATATTTATGAAACTGTGATTAAAACAATGCATCCCCTTATTCAAAGACCAACTTAATGCCTAAATATGTGTTGTTATATATGCCCACTATCATATAAACACAATTGTAAAATAATTGGTCCTTGTATTTAGCTACAAAAGATGGTTGTGTGACTAATGTATTCATATGAAATGAAAATATGGTGAGAGAAGGTATTTTGAACAAGCACCTAAAAAATAGGAAAAATGAGATGGTTCAAATCATTTTAATAATCTTGCATCCTATATTAGTCATTGTTGATCTTTGATGCAAATTTGAGGTTGTAACACTTCAAAAAGGGTATGGCTTTGGCATAACAAGGTCGACCATAGTAGAGATAAACAATATTTGCACAAAGTTAGCTACCAAGAGCACTCATTCTTAACATTGTCAACCTCAACAGATCAAGCAAAGACAAATACAACATAATACACCCACCATAAATGATTTAATCAAAGCAATCACACTGCATCATCCTCTAAAATTAATTTCAAACAAAACATGTTGCACAAAAAAGTTCTCTAATGCACATAGCTCCCTACAGATCTCAACATTGTTAGAGTAAATAATTAATTAATTGTTAATTATTTATTCTATTGCTTAAGCTTACTTAGGTTAATGCATGTAGTTGAGGTTAGTTGTTGACAACACGTGAGTTTTTTCCCTTTAGCATACTTATCTTTTCCACCTTTTGTGGATGTGTGTTGAGTTGTCATCCTTATCTTCTACCTCTTTCCAACTTGTTCTACAAGCTTCCATGAGGCTTTTATAAGTGGTCTCTCACTCATTGTAAATTCATTCCATTTTACATTTTCACATAGCAATTCTAATGTCCTATTGTGAAATATTCTTGTGTGGTATTTACTTCAAGCTTTTTGCTCCCTAAGTTTCTCTTCAGCAAGCTATTTGCATTACAGGTGATCTTGGTGCATTATCAGAGTTGGATTCTCAACGCCTACATGGTATCAAAGCCTCCCTGCTGCTTCTTGTTCGAAGGATTTTTGAAGCTATAATTTGGGGTCACAAACCCTAGTTTGTTTGTGCAATTTTCTTCAAACCAGGGGTAGAGAAAATTTTCAAAGCCTTTTCAGCCTAAACAGATGCTATTGTTGGATCTGGAATGCCATTTACAGCTAAGATTCATATAAAAAAATTTGTTTTTGGCTTCAGGTATTTTTTTGGAAATTTTTTTTGGCCTCCCAGGTAGCCACACAAAATTTTGGAGCAAAAAATAAAAATAAATAAATAAATAAAAATTTTAAAGCAGCACACCACCACAGCAGTGCTCACACGCCACCGCAACACCACCTGCTCGCCTCCCAAGCACCTCCTGCTCCTCGCTCTGCCAACGGCTTTATCTGCAGTGCCACCTAGAGGGCACTCCACCTAGCCGCCGCCAGGGCACCACCAGCGTGCGGCCAGTGCTTTGCTTAGATAGGCAGCACCACTGGCTCTTACTATCGTGGAGGCACCAGCTCCTCTCTCCTCTACCTTTGAACAGTCAACATACACATGGTGTACAGTCAGTGGATCTTAGCGCCCACGTCAAATTTTTTTGCATAGTTAGCCAGAGTATTGTCTCCGTCACATGGACTACTCACTGCATGAAACATGGAACCTTGCAACACTGACTGCTGATGTCATTCTTTATTAGGTGACATCACCTTCCTATAAGCTAAAATCACCTTTTCATCAGTTGACATCATCCCATCTGGCATACCTGTTGATGTCATTTAACAGCTAGTTGATGTCATCATCCCGACACTGACATCATTTAATGGCTAGCTGATGTCATCATCCTAGCACTAATGTCATCAACCTAGTTGTTGATGTCATTTCCTAGTGACATTCTTGTGACGGTCATACGGCCGTCAAATTTAAGCCAGTGTCTGTAATTTTCTAGCAAGGTGCATTTTTGGAGCAACAGTCGGGTTTTTGGCTATAACTTGAGCATATAGAGGTATTTTTCTGATCCAGAAGAAGTGCTGGAAAGCTGACTCAGAGATGGAGACATTGGTGCTAGTTTCATAAGATTATAAGTTCATTTGAGCTTCCATTTTTGGCATCAATATCGAGGCTTGTGTTTCCTCCTATTCTGTATCAATGAATCCAGGTTTGTTTCCAATTTTTTGCTTTCCATAGTTGTTTTTGTGTTATTTGGAAGATATTCTTGTATGTTTGTGGGGGGGTGTCTTTCTTTTCTATAATTTACTTCAGTTAAGACCCTTCCACTTCTATCTTCTTCTTTCTCTCAATGGCGACTTCATCTATAACCCATCTCACACCACACAACTACCACACTTGGAAGGCACAAATGACTAGGCTTCTCATGTCAAGAGGTCTATAGTCTTTTCTAGATGAGAATCAACCTACTCTTACATGCCCTTTTGAGGTTCTACAACACAGGAACAAGATGGATGAAGCCATGGGGTTGATTGCACTCAACATTTCAGACAGTCTACTATTTCACCGATGGTTTGACTACTCCACAGGCTTATTGGAAGATATTTCAGACTCTTTTTAGACAAGTGAATGAGTTCTGAGCACTTCAGTTGGATGCAAAATTGACTTCTTTGTCACCAAGAAACTTTCCCACCATTGAGGACTTTCTGATGAAGTTCAAATCCCTACATGCAGTTTTACAGGGATGTGGGAAGAACAAAATAGATAATGAGTGCATATTTTTGATACTCTCAAAGTTGAAGGGGTAGTATCAGGGCTTTTCTTCTACTTTCTACTCCACCATGGATGCCCTTGGAGACAAACATAGGATGCCTACATTTGAGACATTTTGCGACAGGTTGACTAGGGAACAGGCAAAGATCTAGTAGGTGGATGGCTCTGGCTCTTCTAGCCAAGCATTGGTTGCTCAAAATTCTATGGGGAAATCAAAAAAGAAAGGAAAATCAAAGAAAGACACATCAAAATCTGATCCTCCAGCTAATCCTCTAGCAAACCCTCCCAAGGGTAAAGATTCTTCAAAGTCGGGTGATTCTACCTCCAAGATCAAGAAGAAATCGAGTGAGAACTGTAGCTTTTGTGGGAAAGATGGACATTTAGTTTCCAGGTGTTGGAAATGATTAGCGGCTTTAGAGGAAGCCATGAAGGAGCATCACATTTCAGCTCCTTAGTCTTCATCTCCACCTGCAAGGAAAGGTCATGCTCTTTCTACACGAGTTATGACTTTAGCACCTTTATGGATTCTTGATTCTGAGGCTTCTCACCACTTAACAAACACTCCTAAGTTTCTTGCTTCCCTTGCTCCTTGTGCCACCACACAAATTGTAGTTGGGACCTCTTCACAACTTTTAGTTTTGGGTTCTAGAACTGTTGCTTTGGTCGGGGGTTCTCTTCAGGATGTAATTTGTGTTCCTGATATTTTGATGAACCTTCTATTTGTTTATCAAATTTTCCACTCTGGCTCTGTGAAGATAGTTGAGGTCTCACCACATGATGTGGTTATTCGAGACTTGCATGATCCTGAGATGATCATGGCCACAGGGAGTGTTGACTCTACATCACACCTCTACAGATTTGATGGATTTGAGTCTTCTAATGACACAAATTCATGCTTAGTTGCCTATGCAGATTCAATAAGTAGACTTTGGCATGAAAATTTTGGGCATGTCAATTGTAGATATCTATAGTAGATGAGCACACAGGCACTTGTTCTTGGGCTTCCCCAAATTTCCTATCTAGATGGTGTTTGTCAGGGATGTGCACTTGGCAAGCAACATAGGGGTTCTTTTCCACATGGATGAGCCACTTGTGCTTTAGCACCTTTGGAGTTGATTCATAGTGACCTCATGTCATTTCCTACTCCATCTTTTTCAAGTGCTAGATATGTACTTACATTCATTGATGACTTCTCTAGACACACATGGGTGTACTTTTTTAAGTACAAGTCTAATGCCTTTGATTCATTTCGAGTTTTTAAGGCATTTGTAGAGAAGTAGTCTGGACTTTCTATTCAATGGATATGCACGGCTAATGGGAGGGAGTATGTGAACTAGGCTTTCAGAGATTTCTATTCTGAGCATGGTATTTAGCATTAGCTTTCAGTGCCCTACACTCCTCAACAGAATGGTGTGGCCAAGAGGAAGAACAAAACCCTTCAGGAGATGGAAAATTGCATGATTTAGTCTAGGTCCATGGATTCATGTTTTTTTGTAGAGGCTGTCAATTATGCTAGCTACATTCAAAATTAGATGCCTCACAGGGCACTTCAACATATGACTCCTGAGGAGGCTTGGTCCCATGCCAAGCTTGATGTGTCATCATTCAGAGTTTTTGGGAGTACAACATACACATTTGTACCTAATGCTCAGAGGAAAGAAATGGAACCAAAGAACCAACCACTAATTTTTGTTGGCTACTGCAAGGATGTAAAGGCTTACAAGTTATTTGATCCTGATTTGAAAGAGGTCCTATTTTGATGGGATGTCCAGTTTGATGACAACCCTCCTGCAGTTCATTCCTCACCTCTAGTGTCTTCTCTAGCTCCCACTACTCCCTCTTCATCTCCACTTTGTTTCATAGATAATGAGGATGATGATCATGGTGATCCTGATATACCTCCACCACAGGATCCTCCCCAGATGCCTAAATGGGCTTGAGCTACTATTGAGGCTATAGGATCTCTAACTGGTGACCCATCCACTTCCTGTCACACATGTTCACACACTACAGGTTCCAGTCTACTCAGTCATGCTATTAGTACTAATCCTCAGACATTTGCGGAGGCAACAAGACATTCAAAATGAGATAGTGTAATGGAGGAGGAATATTCTTCCTTGATGAAGAACCACATTTGGGATCTTTGTTCTCTTCCCAAGGGGAGAAAACTAGTGCATTGTAAGTGGATTTATCACACTAAATATGCTACCGATGGCTCCATTGATAAGTATAAGGCTCATCTTGTTGCAAAGGGTTTTTTGCAAGTCAAGGGTGTTGATTACTCTGAGACATTTTCCCCTGTCACCAAGATGAATTCTATTCACCTTGTCTTATCCCTTGCAGATTTACAGGGATGGTTAGTTTATCAAATGGATGTGAAGAGTGCCTTCCTGCACTATGATATCATAGAGGAGATTTATATGGAGCAGCCTCCAGGTTTTGTGTAGGATCCCACCTTGGTTTGCAAGCTTTGATGTTCATTGTATGGTCTCAAACAAGCCCCTAGGGCTTGGTATGAGAAGATGGACTCATTTTTGCTATCTACAAGCTTCACTCGCTGCCATTCTGATCCCATAGTGTACATTCAGCATCTTGGTGATGAGATTTTGATTCTTGTTTTGTATGTTGATGATCTTATCCTTATAGGTAGTTCATCATCCATGCTCTAGGATGTTAAGCATGCACTGATGGACCAGTTCGAGATGACTAATCTTGGTTTGCTGTACTACTTTCTTGGTCTTCAAATTCATCAGTCTCCTATTGGAATTTTCATGTATGAGCAGAAGTATGCTCTTGACATGCTTCGTTGCTTTCACATGTTTGATTGTAAGGCTGCTCCTACACCATTTTAGTCAGGTGTCACTTTGTCTACCTCCTACTCTTCACCTATAGTGGATGCTACTTTGTATCGGCAGTTGGTTGGCAGCCTATTGTACCAGACACACACTCGCCCTAATCTTTCTTTTACAGTTGGCCTAGTCTCTTAGTTTTCTCAGGACCCTCATGAGATTCATTGGCAAGCTGCCAGGCATATTTGCACTACATTTAGGGCACACTTATGTATGGCATTCACTACACTATAGGGACTCCACACATTGTTGGCTACATTGACTCAGATTGAGTCGGTGATGTTGATGATTAGAAGTCTACTTTTGGCTTTGTGTTTTGCCTTGGCTTTGGTCCCATCACATGGTCATGAAAGAAGCAGCATGCTTGACCATGTTCATCTACAGAGGCTGAGTATAGGGCTACAATTCTTGCTAGTCAAAAGGATTTATGGCTTTTTTAGTTGATGACTGAGTTTGGATTTCCTCCCGAGAGTCCTACTATTTTGTGGTGTGATAATCATAGTACCATACACATTTCTCGCAACCCGATGGAACATCAGAATACCAAGCACATTGAGTTGCATATGCATTTCATCCACCAGTTGATCCAGGATGGTGTTATTGCATTGGAATACATTCCTACCACTGCTTAGGTTGTAGACATCTTCACTAAGCCTTTTGCATCACCACGCTTTCTTCAGCTTCAGTCAATGCTTGGGGTTACGGAAGTTGTCCTTGGGGGGATTGATTGAGGCCTTCCTTCCTTCACTTCATGCTTTTTTTCAGCATGTTGTTTTTACCTCTTTTTGGTGGAGAGTTTTTCCCATGGGGTTTTCTCTCTTTCTCCATTTTACAGAGGTTGCATTTTCTTGCACTGTACTTGGGTACCTAAAATGGCCTCATTGTCGGGACCCATTTTGAATTTCTTACTTTTTTTTGTGAGCTTAAGGCATTCCCCTAAGTTGCACTTAAGGGGGCATGTCAGAGTAAATAATTAATTAATTATTAATTATTTATTCTATTTCTTAAGATTACTTAGGTTAATGCATGTAGTTGAGGTTATTTGTTGACAACACAGGAGTTTGTTCCATTTAGCATACTTATCTTTTCCACCTTTTGTGGATGTGTGCTAAGTTGTCATCCTTATCTTCTACCTCTTTCCAGCTTGTTCTACAAGCTTCCATGAGGCCTTTATAAGAGGTCTCTCACTCATTGCAAATTCATTCCATTTTACATTTTCACATAGCAATTCTAATTTCCTATTGTGAAATATTCTTGTGCGGTATTTGTTTCAAGCTTTTTGCTCCCTAGGTTTCTCTTCAGGAAGCTATTTGCACTCCAGGTGATCTCGAAACATTATCGGAGTCAGATTCTCAACTCCTACAAACATGGCATAAAAGATCCATATCAACCACTTAAATCTTTCTCTAAAGAACATCCAAATCCATAACTTGTTGTAAATCAAGACACCAAAAATAATTAAATTGACCAGAGACCAACACAACTAAAAATGTCAAAGAAAAACATAAATTTTATTGTGGAGCCAAACGCCATCATATATCTAAATTGGAACATTGTGAAAATGTTAAGAACATGTCCAAGAAATTGCAAACTAAGAAAAATTCATGTGGAACATTCTCCAAACTAATTTTAAGTATTCCTAATAGTCAACCATATTGTCAACAAACAACAAAACATAAGTTTGAATCCTTGAATCTTTGTGATCCAAAGAGTAGGATAGTGAAACATTCACATACTTACATGTGACATCACTAAAACTACAAGCCATTGAATTCCTACATAGAGAAATCTCCCAGAAAGATTCCAAATACTCTTCTTACATATACCAATTTCGCATACTTTTCATCTTCTAGATATATAAATATCTAAGTATTGACTTATCATCACCACAAAACATCAAAAAAGTCATCTAAACATCTAATACCAGGTTTCAAATGTTATTTCTTGCACATTTTAGCTTTTCATACACATGAAACTTCTCTCCATCAGGTACAAAACTAGATTTGTACAAATCTCTACCAAGTTGACAACAATATACAAAACAAATTGACGTCAAAGAAAACATTGAATACACATTTCTAAAAATGTTCTCCTTTTCATTGATGGTAATACCAATAAAAAAATAACACCATGATGACATGCTATGAACTTGTCCCCCCCTTTGACATCAAGGACAATTGGCATTACACTAGAAAGTATTCTATCAACATCTTTGTTATATCTTCCCCTTACAAGGATATATTTGTATTGTGCTTCTCTCCACATATTAAAAATCTTCAAATTGGTACACAAAATAACTCCCCCCCTCCAAGTATAGTTCTAACAAAAAAAATTGTCCAAATAGGAACAATTCATCTTTGCAAGGAAAAATTACAACTAAGAAACCATAACTTTCATTTCTCTCCTTGAGAGCATCAACCACATCAATCTCAGAGACAAAAGATATGAAATATGTTTTCCCTTGGAAATTGCACTACTCTTATACATCTAGTTTGGAGGGGCATTAACTCTTAATTTCTTCTTAGGGATTCATTTGCAAATATATATTCATTTTGATCATGTATGGCTGGGTGTATACTCTAGTTTAACTTCCTTCTCTACAATTTTCTCTCTCAAGAAATGATACTAGATATACATGTACTTAGTCCTTGAATGCATCACTATATTAGTTCAAATATTGATAGCAATATTATCATACATAATTGGAATTGCTTCATTATATACAACCTTGATATCTAGTAGGGAAATTTTCACCCATAACACATATGTGCAACAAGATTATGCTACAATACACTATGTCTCTATAGTGGATAATGTCACTGATTATTGCTTCTTACTCATTAAGAGACAAATTTATCTATTGATAAAAATGGACCTCCACTTGTAATAATTTTTTCATTTTGCACATCCTACCCAATCTATATCACTAAAATCATTCAAAGTGAAGTGATTATCACTTTTGAGAAAATATCTAAAGTTTGAAGCCTTTTTCAATTATTTGAATATTCTTTTTCTCACTTTCTAGTTTGATTACTATTGGAGTAAATAAGTATTTACTATTTACACTTTACTTATGTTTACTTAGGTTAATGCATTTTTATATTAGTTGTCATGTAGACATCTAGGAGTTTGCATATTCATATGAGATGTCATGCAGACAACATAGTAGTTTGCATTCCAATTGAGCACATGTTGTCTATTACAACTCTTTATGAGATACACTTTTACATTCTTATCCTCTCATTGTTACACATACATTCATGCACAATGGAGGATAATTCACTCTTGGTGGACATGTGCTTAGTTGGTATGCTTATCTCTTTGTTGACTCCTAGTCATATCAGTTGCCTTTATATACAAGGCACTTCTATGTTGTATTCAACCAATTATTCGACTAATCCATTCTCATTTGATCATATCTTGTCTCTTTTGTGCTATCTCTTGAGCTTCTAGATCTTGGCATTTCATTCTTGCCTTAGGAAAATTCTTACATGGTACCAGAGCTATACCAAATTCTTACATGGTAACAAAGCCATAGGGGTTTCATTACATAGCTATTTGAGAGATTTTTTTTTTGCAGGTCAAGATTGGAGCTTGCTAGTGAAAAATAGATATTGGCATCACATTCAAAAGGTCAAAAAATTGCTAAATTAACTCTTGTTTCATTAAAATTGGAAATCTGAGGTGAAATCTAGAGTCATTTTTTTTGGAGGTGTAACAAAAATGATTCAAGAAAAATAATTATAGAGGTGATTTTCAAACAACAATATCTCCCTCATACAGACTCTTTTTTTAAAGTAAATTTTTTTTTTTTTTTTTTGGGGTAGAATTTTATGATCTACACATTACTGCAAGTTGTTTGCAATCCCTTTTCCTCATTTTTTTTGAAAATCACAATTCCCAATTTTTCCAACATCAAAGGCTTAGTTCAGGCTCATCTAGACACATATTTAGGTGCTATTTTTTGGAAAGTGCATGGTTTTTTGTCTACTTTCCAGATTTGGTATCAGTTTGGAGTAATTATGAGTAGACATAGTACTTTTAGCATTTGGTCATTTTTGGCCCATTTTGGCACTTGTAATTAATTAGATCCTTGAGAGGTCTTATGTCTTATCTTTTGAGTCTGATATAGATTCATATTTTTTGTTGTAACCATCAAAATTAGAAGTTCACTTTGGCTCACTTTGACAAGTGGCAGTTGTATACGCACTAAATATAAAGTGCCAAAATCATCTATTTTAGGGGGTTCTTTGATTGAGTGATTTGTGGGGGGGTGTCTTGGGTGTTTGCACTTCTCTTTCTCTTGTGTTCTTTTATTTTGCATCATGGGTTATCCTAGGTTTCCACTTTTAACTCTGCATAATTATGCTACATGGAAAATTAGAGCATGGAGTAAAATGATGGAAAAGGTTTAATTGATTATGTTGATGGTGTAGACACCTAAATCTGATTACATCACTAGGTAATCATATTTAGTCATCTCCTAGGACATTATTGATTAAGTATTTATTATTTAATTAATTAATCATCATCCCCTAGTTAATTAATTAATTAAATTAACTATAGTCCAATTGATAAAATCAAATGATAAACCAAAATCAATTTATCAATTAAATCCCTATTCCTCTATTAAATTGAATAAATTCTAAAATCTATTCAATTTAATTCCATACTCCCATTTTATTGAATAAATCATTTAATAAAATATCTAAAATCCTAAAAGCATTCCTAAACCCTATCGTAACCCCTAATCCAACCCATTCACCCATACTAACCTCACTTAGCCACCTAACTAACCCATCCCATCAAAGCTAAGCTACTTATCCCCTAACTCCCTTTCTAAGCTAATCTTAATCCCCCTCCTAAACATGTGCACAACTTTAAGCAAGGGTTAAGAATTACTAACCCAAGCCAAAGTCAACAAACTCAACCACACCTCTTACATCCTCAAAATATCTCTTACACCTCCCTTAATGACTCTTACATCCCTCTTACATACTCAAACTCCCTCATTACTCCTTTGACCAACCCTTATCCTATCCTCTCACACTCATCCTCCTTGTGACAAGTGTCACCTCCCTATTGGTGCTAAAAAAGCACAATCCATGTGCTTCCTTTTGAGTGCATCTTGACCCTCCCTCAACATCTCATCATCTTTGCAATCTGACCATCCATCTCTCTACCTCATGACCTATAAATGGAACCTTGTCCCTTCAAAAAGTAATCCACCTTTTCATGCAATGTTATAATGCTATTTTGAGAGCCTAAAAACTACCAAAATACCTCCAGACCTCCATTGTTTGAAATCCTCATCCTTACACACATTTGGTGAAATCTCCCATCCTTTGGAAGCTTGAGCACAACATGAGCATACATCCCCTCCTATTTGGGACAAATCCATTGCATCATGTGTGATACCATTAGGAGCCTACCATTCTTGGTTTGCTTCCTTTTGTGGCGATAACCATCTGTCCTATCATAATTGTTTACCATTTTTAGTATTAAGAATGCTTTTAATTTTTCAATTTGCAATACTAGACAATTAGGTGATACATTTTGGCACACCTGGTGGGACCTTGCATTTGGGTCAATCGAATTAGTTTTGAGTTTTTTTATGAACTAACCAAAATAACCTTGTTTGCTTCTGGGTTTTTGTAGGAAGTTTGCTAACATTGCTACAATTACTTAGGTCAATATTTGGGGAACACACTCCCAACCATCTAAGTATTTTTTAATTTTAACCACTTTAGAAAATCTTTTGTTGATGATCTTGCAACCCCAGGAATGTAATCTTGTGACCAAAAGATTGAACCTATAAACCTATGGGATCACGAACCCATGACAATGAGTTTACAGTTTGCCACATTCCATCTTTTGCACATGTCCCCAATCTATATCTACATCCCTGCCAAAGTTTTACCCGTGGGAACACCAGAATCTACTTGCAGGATCACTGCTTTTACCTATGGGAACGTCGCCATAGTTAGTCTAACCATAGAATCCAACTTTAATTGTTGACTAGTCAAACCCACTGAAAAACTTGTCTGTAGGAACACTGATAGAACCTCCTGTGGAATTGCCTGCTCATGGAAACACTCTATATTTTCTAGCCCGTGGCCTATTTTTTTTCTTTTTCACCAATCTCTATACCTTGATCCTATGATTTTTAGCCTCATTCCTACAACTGCGAGATTACAACCTAAACCCACTAGTTTATGGATTTAACTGCTTTGCAGAAAAAAATTGATTTTTTCTTGTTGCAGGTATTCTTGGGAGCAAAATAATAACAGTTTCATTGTAGGTTTTTTAATGCCATAATTATCTTTTTAAGGCTTAAAATTGAACAAATCCCATATTATTCTTGGAATGAATGATTAGATCTTTTAGGGCATCTTGCTTAAATTGGAATCTTTCAAATATCTTAAGTAAATAAACCACTCTTGAATTGTAAAGGCTTAAAATTAATCAATGTGATGAACATTCCATTTTAAGTATTAGAGAAAATTATGTGCAAACACTTCAAATTTGGGGCTTAAAATAAACTTCATCCAATCTTGAATGCGTTAAAAGTTAAAACATTCTTATTCCTTCCTCTTTAAAGCTTTCACGCTCAATTTCTCATTTGTTGACTCAATTTATTTTTGTTAATGACATTGTGAAGTTGGAAAAAATCATTGGATTAATCATATGTGTTTTCAAATCATAGAATAGAGCATTAAAGTGTCCAAATAGTAATGAATCTCATGTCTTGCATGTTTTGAGATTGTGCATTTTAGCGCATCTTGGACTTCTCTCTTTCTGTGCAAAGTAAGACCTTAAAATATGTAACGCATGTACCAAAAGTTGTTAGCAAGACCATCCGCAACAACTTAGGAGTGCTTCTAGTGAGTTCATCCACCTCTAGGAAGTGCTTCCCCTTTGGTGAGAAGCTCAAACTAGTAAAAAGTTTGGCCGATATATAAATGAGGGGAAAGGTAAAATTTCTTGCTCCATCATTAAATCTCAAGCGGTGTGTTTTTTGGGGTAGCCTAAGGTGGGAAAACTTTCCCATGATTTCAGCATATTTGAAATAGATTCTTAAGTGGATCACATACGTAAAAACTATTTGAAGGACTTTACAGACCCGTTTACAACCCTTTTAGTCAAAAGTATCTTGCTTTTTTTCTGTGGTATGTTCATTCATAGTGCAAGGGAAACAACATTCCTCAATATTACCCACCATTGTGCTCCCTTGGTAGAGGCATAAGGCCACTTGGGTTTCATCTCCAAGGGTCATTGTTCCCATAGAAGGGGAACTTCTACTTGCCATGCCTTGAAGATCCTTTGATGTGTATCATTTGTTGATTGACTCTTGTATCGACTCACCTATTTAATGATAGGGACATATTGCACTAGAATCAGGAGACATTAAGTTGTGGGCCATTGAATAGCATATTGCAATAAAAAAATCTAACCTTAGTGATAAAGTGTGTGTTTGAACTATTTTATTTGTGATCAAGATTGGTGAAAAACATTTGTTGAACATACACAATTCAGTGGTTACTATCAAAATCCTTTTGCTAAAGAGATCATCTATTTTTCTTTCACAAAGTTGCTTTGTCCTTTAAGAAACAGTTTACTCATAAAAATCCTCAAATTACAAAAAAAGTTCCACCTTTGTCATTTCAAACAACAATTGTTAGCAAGTCCATTCGCAACAATTGTTTGTCTTGTTGGTCCACTTTATCCCTTTGTCTAAAAATTTATATTTGTTCCCTCAAAACACAACAAAATCACTAAGAAGATCCTAGTTATGAATCGTGTTTCCTTGGTCCAAAATTTTGCTCTTGCCAAAATACCTTTGCTATCTATCCTACTTGATTGAAAATATCACATCTTGTCTTTGAAAGATCCCATTTTCTTGTATGAAAAATAGTTGTTAGCAAGTCCATTTGCAACAAAATTTTTTCATCTTAGTTTATCTTTACCTATATTTGCTAACTAAAAACCCACAACATACCCAACCAAATCTAGTTGCCAAGAATCCCCTGCTCAAAACCAAAAAGTTTCTCTTGCCAAAATACCTTTCTTATCTATCCTACTTGACCAAAAATATCACATTTTTTCCTTACCAAGGAGATTGTTAACAAGGTTCATCCATATCACATCCTTAAATTCAAGCCTATCCCACTTCACTCAAACTTTCTCTTTTTTTATCAAGCCCTTATCTATTTCTCAATTGATTTTTGTTTCCAACCCAAGGTCCAAAAAGGTATACTTAGCATAGTCACTACCTCTAAAACCCCATAGTTGTGATCAAAATCCCTTGGAAATATCTCATTTCAAGCCATCCCAAGACTAAGTTCAAAAAGGCTAAGCTTCCACAAATACTAGTTTACAAGAAAATAGAAGCAGAGCAAAGGAAAAACACCTCCAACCTGAGGATTGCCAAACTAGATCAAATTGAGAAAGATGGTGTAGAGGTAGCATTAAAAATTGAGTGAGACTACAAAATCATGAACCTAACTCTTTGACATGGTGTTAATTAGAGCCTTATCAACAACTCTACTATTACTCATTCTATTTAGGTCCTTCCTTATTCCACACACACTTGTGCACTTATAGGTTTGGTCTCTCTTTTCAAAATCCCACTATCAAACACAAACATTTAGAAATAGGACCACCTCCTCTCATCTTAGATTTTCAAAAAAGAATCCTCCACATACATTCTTAAACCCTAGCATCTCCAACTATTCCCTCACTTAGAAACATTTAGCATCATATATCTCACCATCCTATTTATCCTTGAAATTCAACATTTTCTAGAAATAGGTTGTCATTTGTGCCCCACATCACCTTGAGCCAAAGGTTAGGGCCACAAATTTCATATCCTTATTGCATTTCAACACCCATATTTTAGGGAAGCACAACCTCTTGCACTTAGCACCATATCATTTAGACCCCTGTAGTATCATATATATCTAGCATCATCCCTCTTTGCATTGTCATCCTTAGGAAAATCATCCTTTCATGGCATCCACCACAGGTTTTGGAAGGAACACATGGAAAAAGAAGGACATGGATCCTAGTCATAGTAGTAACACATCTTGAGCTTAGTCATACCCTATAGTTTCTGTGATGCCATCAAATCCACCACCACAAATTCTAGAAGAGCTAGGATCCTCCATAGTTCATGAAACAACCTAGTCATGCCACCATTGTAAATTCCATCATAGACTTAAACAAAGAAACCATCATGGTGAATTTATAAAGGGACAATGTTGGTGCCTCTGAGTTTGGGCGTCCACCAGCCATCGACATAACAGATCCTACTCACCCTTTGTTTGGATGGAAACCATCTCAGGTAGAACCAACAGACCCAAATATACCCTCAACCTAGGTGCCTATTCCCATTCCACAAAACACCCATCATACTCTCACTCAACCCTTAGTGCATACTACATTCCAACCAACTTTGAGTATGCCATCTGCATCTACATCTAGCAACACTACCTTTTTGCTTCCACCCCACATCACATCTAGTCTATTTACTACTCAAATACCACCACTAGGGTCCAATACCTCATCTTCCATCCCACCTAACATCACTATCAACCCCTTTGTAGCTAGCAAGAGCTCTTTAGCCACATTTCCTTTAGGACCTTGGAATGTTTCTATAGCACAGGGCCCTATCACTAGAGTTCCCCCTAGCACTATAGCCAGGTTCGCACCTCAGGCACTTTCATCCACCACTTCACATAGCTATTCACTACCATCCCTTACAAACTATTTCTCCATGCCACCTTTAGGCAATAGCCAAACCACCTCACCATTGTAGTTCCCTATGATGAACACTCTACCATAGATTAATTACCTTTTACCTGTTCATAATCAGTCATACTCTCAAGTAGGAGCACAACCCACATATATTGGATAGGTATGTATTCCCAAAGCATGGTGTAAGCATTACCTACATTACCCCCCTTTTAGTTGTAGTCTTCATGCCAATAGTTTTCTCAAGCACACACATAGAACCATCTCATAGTACAACTTCATAGTTACCTTCCACACCAAACATCTCCTTAGTAGATGCAATAGTATGCACAACACACATTCCAACAACCCATATCATCTACCCCACTAGTTGTACAACCTATTTCTCTGCAGATGCCATACCGAAACTAGGGTTTTCCATATCAACCTTCAGATCCTGGCATGTATCCTACACTGAGGGCACCTAGATTGGGGGCACTTGCTCCCCCACCTGTAAACTCTGAATGGGAAGAGATGAAAAATACTCTCAAAGCCCTCAAAGATGGGATAGACTCCAAAAATTTCAAATTTGAGAATACTGACCATACCTATTTGACAAAACCATCATGATGACACTGTTTCCTAAACATTTTGAGATCCCCAAGTTTGACAAATTTTGGGGGAAAAGTGATCTAGTTACACATGTTAAGGAATTATATATGCATTGTCAGGAGGTAGCCTATAATGATATGTTCCTCATGTGACTCTTTCCAAAAAGCTTAGGAGGACTAGCCCTAGAATGGTTCTATCATATCCCTCAAGGCACTATTAAAACTTTTGCTAATCTTTCTAAAGCCTTTGTGGCTCAATACACCCATCTTGTTAAAATTGAATTCTCTCATGGACCTAGTCCATACTAAGTAGAAAGGAGGGGAAAGCCTTTCAGAATACTTACAACATTGGAAAATACTCACAACTAGGATTTCTTGTACCATCCCTAAGCGTCATCTTGTCAAAATGTTCATAAACAATGCACACCCTAGTCTCGCCCATCATCTAGTTATCAACTATTTGCAAACATACAAAGACATCAAAGAAAATGGGATGGGCCTTGAACAAGGCCTCATTAAGGATGGTGTCATCAGATTGTACAAAGAAAACACCCAGGACTAAGGTCTAAGAAACAACAAAGCCTGATATTAGAACAAAAACAAGAATATGGTGATAGACGGTGCCACCAACACTCAAAAAGTTCATATTGTTGGGGTAACTACCACTGTTCCCACCACATTTTGTTAGCAACAACCTTATCAACATCAACCCCCTATGTATCACTAGTCACCCATATAGACCAATCAGCAAATACCTTCTCGTCATAATCAAACCAATGCTATCACACTTTTGGCAGGTACTAAACCTCGTGTTTAGAGGCAACCCCACATATGCACCCCATTGGGGGAGCCTCTTGATGCAATCTTTGAAAAATTGGCCAAAGATAACCTTGTTCGGTACCCACAAACAGAACCTTTGGAGCCCAATTAGTCTAGACCATCTTGGTACAAGGATAATGAGTACTATAAATTCCATCATGTCAAAGGACACATGACCCTTAAATGCATGCAACTCAAGGATTATTTCCAAGACCTCATTGACCATAAGGAAATCATAGTTGGGGTACAAATTTCACCTAATGTAGGATTAATGATGTATCAAAATGCTTTCCCTCCTCATAACACAAACTAGGAAAAACACTTGCAAACCCTCTTGTCAAAAAATTGAACAATACTCAAGGAAAACAAGGAGATAACTAAGACAAGTCTCAGAACTACACCTCAGCGTATTTAGACTATGGAAGCCTTATCAGTTGCATATCACAAGTTGAGCCATCCATCAATATCATTAACATTAAGGGCCCAGATACCCAATGTGCAGTTGTTACTCACTAGACTCAACTCAATATAGTTGGCCCACCTATTTTTGCACCATCAAGACCACCTCCATCTAGAGCATCTCCCTTAGAATCATCCTCATTATGGCCATAGTATAATATCTTGGAACACCTTGGAAACATGTCAGCATAGATCTCCTTTCTAGATCTCTTAGGAACAAGCCCACTTTATCAAGAGATCCTCAATAGTACTCTACACAAGTCATGCATCCCATTTGACATAAATGACACTAAGTTTCACAACTTGGTTGGCCATCTTTTGACATCATGTGACTTATCCTTCAAAACCACTAATATCCTAGTAGTCAAACTAGATCATATCCTTCCACTTTGCATAACTATCATGGTTTCTGACTTTGCAATTAAATGGGTCATGATAGATAATGGATTGGCTTTAAATCTATGTACTCTAAAGTTCATCAAATAGGAAGGATACACTAAGGCAGATATCATTAATGAAGTAATCAACATCAAGGCATATGATAATTTGGAGCACACCACTGAGGGAACCATCTTGCTCCCTCTCAGAGTCAGCTCAGCCACTCAAGAAACACTTTTCCACATAGTTGATCTTAACCTTCCATACAACATCCTCCTCGGGCACCCATGGATTCATGCCGTGAAGGCTGTTCCATCCACATATCATCAGTGCATCAAATTTCTGCATAATGGCATTGAGATAACCATCCATGCAGATCTTGAACTCTTTGCTTATTGCAATGCATTTGAAGCTTCATACACTAATCATTGTCCTAGGATCAAAGTTGGCCACAACATAGCCAGTTCCTTTGGCACCTGCCATGATCCAGACACCATTTTAGACTCCACTCTTTCCATAGTTAAGATCAACTACCAAGGTTGTGGTGAGTATAGTCTTACAGATGCTTTTTCTATCAGCACTCTACCACTTGATCCCCATACTCAAGGACGCCCAACACATCAAGGGCCTAGATCAAAAACCACCTCTTGACTCCAAAAAATGAGCCCTACCACATTTATTACCAAGGGTGTCCTTGATGGAGAGGAAAACATACCAGACATTAACACATGGCTATACAAGGAGCCACCTCCTAAAAGTGAAGCACTTCTTGATCACTTTAAAAAAAAATATCCATGGTCAGATCACCTGGCCATGGAGCAATGGGATTATCAAGGAGGTAGTTTGGGCCATATGGAATTAGGTATGAGAAAGCCTATATAGGTGCACCAAGGATAGAAAACCAAAGGCTTAGGATACAAAATCCCCACAACTGGGGGCACTACAACGGAAGGCCATGCCTTCACAAACATCCAATATAGCCTTGTTGAGGTTGAAGACATTCCTAAGGAAGTTGAAAAGAAATCCTATGATGACATATTGCTTGAAAAAATTATCCTAGGAGCCTCTGTGATCTACCAACTATCCTTGAATCTCATAGACCTACCCCTCGCTCACCCCAAACTCGTAGATTGGGACCAACCAAGTGTCGTTCATGTTGATGAATTCTTTATTGAGCATGCAAACTTTAAATTCATGGGGGTAGAAATGCCACATAAATGGCTGCCACCACCATCGACATATGTCTACAAGCTAGATTTTGCAGATTACTTTGGGGAGGAGGAAATCTCCAGTCACAAAAATCAAATAGAAAAGGAAACCATAAAGCAAAAAAGAAAAGAAAAAATATCCTCTGCTGAAAACTCCTTTGGAGCACCATTGGATGACTCAAAAAATGAAATAAAAATAAAGGATGTATCTGATAGTGAAAATCTCTTTAAGGTGCCTAAAGATGGAGATTTCATCCTTCCCCTACAAGAGCATATGCCTCCTATATCTTTAGTTTTGATAGAGAAAACTTGTTTAGTAAATATTAGTTTGACACACATTGTAGCTTCTCTACCACCTAAGTAGGTAGATCTTCTCATTGAGGTCCTCTATGAGAATGTGGGTCATTTTTCATGGTCATATCAAGACATGCTAGGGTTGGACCCTAAGCTAGTGGTACACCATTTGGATGTGAAGCCAAAGGCAAAATTTGTTAAGAAAAAGATGTATAAAATGCACCCCAAAGTTGCTTTATTGGTTAAAGTAGAGCTAGAAAAGTTGTTGGAAGCCAAAATCATTTGCACAATAGATTATTCTGAATGGATTTCTAACATGGTACCTATTACAAAGCCTTCTAGTGATATTAGAATCTGTTCCAATTTCAGGGATATTAATAAAGCTTGTCTGAAGGATGACTTTCCATTACCAAATATTGACATGATTGTGGATCTCACAGTAGGTCATGAACTCTTGTCACTAATGGATGGTTTCTTTGGATATAAATAGATTCATTTAGTAGAGGAAGATCAGCATAAGACAATGTTCACTAAACCTTGGGGAACATTCTACTACAACATGATGCCATTTGGGCTAAAGAATGTCAGGACAACCTATCAGTGCACCATGATGGTCATCTTCCATGACCTAATCCATAAGATTCTCAAGGATTATGTGGATGATACTTTAGTCAAGTCTCTTAATGCTCTTGATCACATATTTCACCTTGAGGAAGTGTTTAACTAATTGGCAAAATATCATCTCATGCTAAATCCAACGAAATGTGTCTTTGGCATCACCTTAGGAAAGCTCCTAGGATTCATTGTGTCATAGCATGGTATCGAGATTGACCTTAAAAAGGTCAAAGTCATCATGGATATGGCTCCTCCTATAACACTCAAACACCTTTTTTCTCTGCAAGGCAAACTCCAATCAATTAGATGGTTCATTTCCCAGCTTGCTAATAAATGTCAACCATTCAAACACCTACTCAAGAAGGATCAAAACTTTAGATGGGACCCTGCTTGCTAGCATAACTTCAAGCTCATCAAGGAATACTTGGCTAATCCACCTATTTTGGTTCCTCCAATTTTAGGGCATCCACCCATATTGTACATCACAACTACTCCCATAGTATTAGGTGCTCTTCTAGCGCAACTTGATGATGCAGGGAAGGAAAGGACTATTTATTACATCAACCAAACATTAGTGGGATATGAGCTCAACTACATACCAATGGAGAAGGCTTTCTTAGCAATGGTATTTGACACCCAAAAGCTATGCCATTACATGTTGAGTCATACTGTGCAGCTAATCTCAAAAATTGATCCATTGAAATATATGCTTTCTTGCATAGTACTCATAGGATGCCTGGCAAAATGGGTTATGCTTCTTAGTTAGTTTGACATCCAATATATTGATAGAAAGGCCATCAAAGGCCAAGCTATTGTAGATCACTTGGCAGATGCACCCTTGGTTGTAGACCACCCTCTCATTATGAAGTTCCCAAATGAATACCTCTGTTTGATAGGAGAACAACCATCTTGGAATCTATATTTTGATGGCTCCTATACATCTCATGGCTCTAGCACAAGCATCCTCTTGATCACACCTCAAGGCAATTATATTCCTAAATCTTTCAAACTGCAGTTTTAGTGTACCAATAACATCACAGAGTATGAAGCCCTTGTTGTAGGGCTCAAAATCACCATTGAATGGAATATCTTAGCGGTACAAGTCTACAATGATTCTCAACTTATCATCAAACAAGCCTTAAATGAATATCAAACCAAAGATGACAAGCTACTACCTTTTAAGGAATTGGTTGATCAATTAAAGGAGCATTTTACTCAACTCTAGTTCATATAGGTACCTAGACTCCAAAATAAAGTAGCAGATGCCATGGCTACTATTGGTTCTCTCTTGGAAATATCATGTGAAGCTATGCAATATGAATTCTTGGTCAAGAAGCTACACAAACCCACATATGAGAATGATGAATCAACATAGGTCTACATCTTGGTTGGTCGCCAATCCCTATGGTACAAAAAAATTCATGCTTACCTACTAAATGGTATTATATCTCCTCACCTCACATGAACCCAATGCCAAAACCTTATTCGTAGAGCTTCTCATTACACTATCATCACCCAAACCCTATATTGTCATGGTTATCATGATACTCTCTCTCAATGTTTAGATCAAAACTAGGTTGTAATGGCTCTCAAGGAGGTACACGTTGGACTTTGTGATGCTCACATGAGTGAGATAGTGCTAGCAAAGAAAATCCTTTATGCTGGGTATTATTGGCCTACTCTAGAGCATGATGGATGTGAGTTTGTGAAATGATGTTTACCTTGTCAACAACATGCTAATCTAATCCAGGCCCTAGCTCAAGATCTACAACCTATAGCACCACCATGGCCTTTTGCCTACTAGGGGTTTAATTGTATTGGTCTTATTGCACCACTTTCTTTAGAAGAACACAAATGGATGATCATTGCCATTGATTATTTCACTAAGTGGGTCAAAGTAGTTCCCCTTGTCACTACTATGGGAGTTCAAGTGTCCAAGTTTATCCTATATCATATCATATGTCACTTTGGCATCCTAGCTACCATTTTCACTGACCATGGAGGTACTTTTGAAAACCTAAATATGGAGGAATTGTGCACTTCCCTTCACATCCATCACCACTTTTCTAACCCATATTTACCACAAGGTAATGGTTAAGTGGAGGCAACTAATAAAACCTTACTCAAAATCCTCAACAAAGTTGTCAATGACTCTGGTTGTGATTGGCATTTGCAAATCAATCCTACCCTATGGGTAGACCGCACTTCATTCTATACATCCACTAGCACAACTCCATACTCCTTGGTATATGGTACGAAAGTAGTCTTCCCTATTGAGGTTGGACTCCCATCCCTTCACATTTCTCTATGGGGTCAGATATCTGATGAAGAGTATAAAGTGGCTTGACTTACTTAGCTTGATCTACTTGATGAGCACAAGCAACAAGCCTATGACCACCTCATGGTCTACTAGAATTGCCTCAAGTGCAATTTCAACAAGAAAGTCTATTCATGTAGTTTTCAAGAAGGTGACATAGTCCTCAAGGAGAACATGAAGGTTCAGGCTAACAGAGAAAAGAAAAGCAAGTTCGAGCCCACATGGCTTGGCCCTTATGTGGTCATGTCATCTTTTGGCTCACTTGAAGGTGAAGTCTTGAATGATCCTACCAACATCATTCACCTTAAGAAATTCTATGCCTGAAAGAAAAATTCTTAAAAAAAAAGAAAGTAAAGAAAAATAAGTGCCCAATGATGAAAACTTGGCAATTCAAGCACCTTGGATAGGTCCCTGGTAAAAACCTAGCAAATAGGCACCGGGTGTACTTAAGCCTTTTGATTATCTATCATTGACACACATCTCCCACATCACCACTCAGTATCACATCACCCATCTCCCTATTTTTCCAAGGTGTTCCTCATGATTTTACTATTCACATCTTCCACCACGCTTCATAAACATCACCGTCCAGTACTTTGCACTTTGCAGCATCCTACCTAACCCCCTATATTATAGCATCCCATGTATCATACCTGATGTATTCTACCATTATACTCTACCACATGTAGCTTATCATGTGTTTTTCATCCTTGTATTTTACCCTATGTATCCTACTCGGCAAGTAGTATTCTATATATCATACCCTTGTACTAACATTTGTATTATATGTATCATAATCTTGTAAGTACAATAGTATCATGACCTTTTTTAACAAATTGCATTGTACATATCACACCCCTATAATAATACTTGTATTATAACATAGCTATCTCCTCATCTTGAGCTTTCCCCCATCATGTACATACTTAATGCCATGTTTTATTATATGTTCTTGAGTTTCTAATCATTGTATAGTCATGCTTGTACATCCTATCCAGGTCTTGTTGTGACACCATGTGTCCCTAGCCTATTAGTAGCCCATCAGTTGATCTCTTTAGTAAAAGGTTACTTTTTGGCACTTTTGTTCTTTCTTTGCAAAATCTTTGGTTTTTGTATGTTTTGTTTGATTGCTTTCGCATATCTTTCATTGTTTCCTCCTCACGATCACCATGATCATTTCATATCATGGTGTGTTTTGACTGGGGCAACTTAGGGGGATGGTTTCGATCTTAGTAACCTTGGCAGATCCCTAATATTCCTATATCAAATAAAGTGCTCACACTACATAGTGGTACTTCCTCATGAAGTACCTTTCGCTCAAGCTTTCGATACACCTCACATTTATTTTCAAAACCCCTAGTATCCTCTTCCTTCTCATCACCTCTCTCCCTCAAATTACAACTTTTTCCACTATCAGAATCTTTTGATTCAAATCATCAAATAATGACTCTTGTTCATTATCATAGCTTCTCATCCCTAAGTTACTATTTCACCACCATCATGATGTGATCCCTATCATAAGTTACTATCCTAGCTCTAATATCCACTATCCTCCTAGCTACAAGTTTTTTGGTCACTCGTTTTCCAACATCATTCTCCTTAGCGTTAGTATCTCCTATGTTCACTTTTCATATCATAGAACACTATCATAAGTCAAGCATTGGTTATCCTATTCCACCATCATCATTTGTCTTGCATCTCCTAGCATCTATTATGTTGTATTATCATAGCTTGTATCCTTTTATGTTATTCTCATGTGGTTATCATAAGTCTTAGACGTATTTTTTAGTTTGTGTTCTTTTTAGCATATCATAAATTTATTGTTCTCTCTTTTAGTTTGCTTAAACTTTAGCATTATAGTTCATCATTTGATTATGGTTCATTTTTTTCATCCATCATTAGATTATAATTCATTTTAGCATTTTAGTTCATCATTAGATTATAGTTCATTGTAGCATTTTAATTCATCATTAGATTAGTTTTCATTTTAGCATTGTCATTCATCAATTAGATTATGATTCATTTTAGCATTGTAGTTCATCATTAAGTTTGTCATTCATTTGAGCATTGTAGTTCATCTTTAAATAGTTCATAATTAAATTGTAATTCATTTTAAACTTGTATTTTCATCTTTTATTTAGTGATTCATTTTTCAATCTTTCATTTATCTTTAGTTTGTGTTAACATATCCTAAATGTCATGACATTATGTTCATTTTCCATATCATAAATCTATTTTTTATCCTTTAGTTGGTGATTCATTTTACATTTGTCACTTATATATTAGTTTGTACTTCTCATCATATGATAGCATATCATATACTATCCAAAGAAATCACATTATCTAGGATCACATCACATCTATCATAAGCCACATCACATCATCAGGGATTACATAAAAAACATAGTGCATCACATCTAAAATATCATAAGGAAAATCATGTCATCAAGGATCACATCAAATCCCATCACATCTACAATATCATAGATAAAAATCACATCACATCATATCTGCACTATTATCGCCAAATCATATAAAAAACATATCACATTATGTATACAATATAATCAAAAATATCATCCTACATCATAAACTATTAGCGACATCATAATCTCAGCACATATCACATCCTTCATCACAAATCATTAGCAATATCATCAAAAATAACATCCTGCATATCAAACATATCAACAATACTCATGACATTAGAAGTCCATAACACATATCCCACCCCAAAGAATCATCAGCTCTATATATATAATCTCCTCCATAAAGAATCCATCAAAGAATGAAATAATAACAGTCCATCAAAGTCCTAATATAAAATGTCCATATCATACAATAGGTCTCTGCCCGCACAAAATATACATGTATCTCAAAATTGCCGATCTGTACAAAATGCTCATCATGTAGAAGAATCCAACCTTTCACTAGTCACTAATCTGACTCCTCCAGCTCCTCCTCCACAACCCCCCTACCCCTGGTGCTACTAATGGTGGAGGTGGTGGCCTCATTGATCCCCCTCCTATCCCTAAGCTCTCCACCTCATCCATCCTACCCCTCACCCTTGTGCCCCACCTCTAGCTTTGTCCTATCCTATGAATATTCCCAGTGCATTGAGATCCACCTATACTCTCCCCTCTAGTGCTCCACCCACTCTCCCCTCCTCCCTACATCCCTATATGGGTCCTAGCTATCCTTGATTGTGTTGGCTATCTATAGTGCTCTATTTGGTCTGCTGGGACCACTACATGGTATCTACCCCAATAAAATTTTGGCCCTCTCCCTCATATCCTCTACCTCAGCCCTCAATCTCCTCTGCTCATCCAACCCTCCACCCACTACCACCTATGCTCTTAGGGTTGCCACCTCCACCACTAGTATATCTTGATCCTGCTAAATGGTGTCTAATCTTGCATGTACTACCTACCTCTCTAGGCTCACCACATCTAGCCTACCCTCCCTCTGCCCCATCTCTATCTGTAGCCTCACCACCTCAATAAATTTCCTATTAGCCTACCCCTTTCCTACATCCCACTCTTGCTGTAGCTGATCTTGCTCTATATGGAGCTAATCTTGCTCATGTTGTGTGTTGCAGAGTAGCTAGCTCATTATATCGTGAGTCTACTATACTTAGGTGTAACAGGCTACCCATCCACCACCCCCTCACCTTCTCACTAGCCCTCCTTTGTCACCCCCTACTGGCCTCTACTCCCTCTCCCCTTGTGGCCTCCTCTACTCTGATCTCTCCTCTCCTCCTCTCTCCTCTACTCTCTTCTCTCCACTTCTCTCTAGCTCTGCCCCCTCTCCTTCGCTCTCTCCTCTCCTCCTCTCTCCACCCGAGCCCCTCTCTCTTGCCTCCCTACCCTTCAGATCTATCACATTGGCCCCTATCCTCATCTACAATAGCCTCTACCCACTGTTACAACCCTCTAGCCATGTACCTCCCATGTTGCACTGCTTAAGCTAACTCTCTTGCCACCACTGTCACCCTTGTAACCTGTGCTTGGCCCACTAGTCTCGACTGCATATATGTGTCTCAGTACTCCTAAGTGGAGCCCACATTTGCTTACCTGTCGAACCAATCCCACTACTATGGCTCTAGCTCTAGCCACACCCTCAATAGCCCCTCTCTCTATAAGGCTGGCCCATACATCGATATTGGCTCATGTGTAACCCACTGATACTAGTTCGGCTCCCTTGGAGCTGTCTGCCCCCATCCAAACTGTCGTAACACCCAGTCTAGCCTATACTACTTCTTAATGTATGCCCATCACCCAAAAATAAAACATGGGGATATGGTATATGGTTGCTGTTCCCCCTCCTTCACCCATGGCCTCAAGTCCATGTATGGCCTCCATACCACTATCACCACATTGTCTAGCATGACTCTCCAATAATCCACTAAATCTATATGGTGGTAGGTCAATGGCTCTACCTAGCTATAAGCCACTTGCTCCTCTACCTACTTGTCCCTCTGACCAAGTAGCCTGAGCACTGTAATGTGCTCCAAGGCCCATACCTATAGAAGAGTGGCAATCCCTATGCTCCTCCCCTACTAGCTGGCACCCTAGTACACAATCTGGTGTAAATCCCTATATAACTTTGCAAGCATCAAAGACCCGCATGCTACCAAGACTCTTGCATCGACTATTTGCATCACCACTAGTATTAGCACCAAGGTCACTCCTGTCCCACCTGTATCTGGGATGATGTACCCAGAGACTAGCCCCAACCCATAGAAGTAAATTTGCCTCTTTAGGGCCACTTGATCTAGGTGCTCATCTAAATAAAACTACCTCCGCTAGATCCTATACTCCACTTTGGGCCCCACTAGTCCCTGTATTGTGCCTTCACTATCATCTCCTTGGTTGCCATCAATGGCGTTCCCTGTACTGGTAGTCTAAAAATCTAATGCACATCCTCCAAGGTCACAGTCATCTCCCTAGTCGACAAGTGGAAGGTCATAGTCTTGCTGTGCCACCACTTACATAGGGCTATAACCATCATCATATATGTATGGGTGTGGGGTAACCATGCCAGATAACCAAGTCCAATAGCCTCGATCCTTGCCCAGTCTATAAGTGTCAACATCTCTCCCATGCGTAGTATCGCCGCTCATCGCTCTTGCAATACCAACACATCTAGTGACCACTACACATCACAAAACCCACTCAGCTATCAGTATTTTGTGTTATATTTCAATCCCAAACCTCTCATCTTACCCAACCCCTATTTTTTTTGCATTTTTTAGCAAAACTTGCATTCTTGCAAAAAATGTTCCTGCAAAACCTGACCCTCGCATTCTTGCGGATACATATTCCACTGGGATCACACTATTGACTTTTCCTATTCTACCCCATTTGACCTGCGTTCCCATAGAAGCATTCCCATGATAGCAGAATCTCACATTCCCATGGGTGTATCTCACCATGAGATCATAGTTCTAACTCACCATCCCCTCCTAGTTTGACTGGCATTCCCACGAACACCTACCTACACATCCAAAATCTTTCATTCCCATGGATCTATCTGCCCATGGGATCACAACTTTGACTCTTACCTACCCTCAACCTTTTGACTAGATTCTTGCCTACACGTTCCCATGCTAGCTTAAACTAGCAATCCTATGGATGCTTGTTCTAAAAAGATCACATTTTTCCCCTTTCCTCCCCTAGTCAACCCTATCTCGTACCCACATTGACCCTCCCCTTTTGCAGGATTACGTCCCCACAACCATATTCATGTTTTTTCAAGTAGGAATGCGATCCCGCTGCATTACCAACAATCTTGCATAACATTCCCCTTTGAAATCAAAATCCCGCCAAAAGTAAATCAAACAATAATTTTTTCCTATGGCTAGGCTATTTTCATGGGATCTTGATCCCACCCACATTCCCGTCGGACCCATGGCCGTGGGATTATGTTTTCACTTTCGCAGGAATGTTCTAACTAATGTGAAAATAAAAAATTACAAAGAGATTTTTGACCCTATTGATTGATCAGGCATCCACCATACTCATACTCGTCGCACTACATTAGCTCGATGCTCCTATTGTCCCATAGATGCCATCATAAAATCCCCCTCAGAGCTCCTGGTAGCTATATCTCCTCATCAATTTGAACACGAATGACCCCTTCTAGCCCTCTTCCAGCCACTTATAAGCCCCCCAGTGCCTTAGTCACCTTTAAAGGTCCTTTAGTGATCCCCCTTTTGAGCATCACCCTTCCTTTTCCTCCCCTTTTTCTCCTTTTTACCTATTTTTTCCTCTTCCATGTCCTCCTTGCCCTCGCCAACTTAAAGAATTTTTTCAAGAAGCCATTGTGCCTTATTTTCTTTCCCTACCACCTTCTTGAGGGGGCATCACACAGTCCATTTTCTCCTCTTATACTAAAAACTGGGGCAACCATGTTGCTCTAAGAAGTTTTCTTTGCGTCGTGTATATTTGAACTTCTTTGAAATAATGTTGTCCTAACACTATGTCAAAGAGGGGCAAAATGCAGACACCTAAATATGGTTACATCACTAGGTAATCATATTTAGCCATCTCCTAGGACATTATTGATTAAATATTTATTATTTAATTAATTAATCATCATCCCTTAGTTAATTAATTAATTAAATTAACTATAGTCCAATTGATAAAATCAAATGATAACCCAAAATCAATTTATCAATTAAATCCATATTCCTCTATTAAATTGAATAAATTCTCAAATCTATTCAATTTAGTTCCATACTCCCATTTTATTAAATAAATCATTTAATAAAATATCTAAAATCCTAAAAGCATTCCTAGACCCTATCCTAACCCCTAATCCAACTTATTCACCCATACTAACCTCACTCAATCACCTAATTAACCCATCCCATCAAAGCTAAGCTACTTATCCCCCAATACCCTTTCTAAGCTAATCCTAATCCCCCTCCTAAACATGTGCACAACTTTAAGCAAGGGTTAAGACTTGCTAGCCCAAGCCAAAGTCAACAAACTCAACCACACATCTTACATCCTCAAAATATCTCTTACACCTCCCTTAATGACTCTTACATCCCTCTTACATACTCAACCTCCCTCATTACTCCTTTGACCAACCCTTATCCTATCCTCTCACACTCATCCTCCTTGTGAAAAGTGTCACCTCCCTATTGGTACTAAATAAGCACAATCCATGTGCTCCCTTTTGAGTGCATCTTGACCCTCCCTCAACATCTCATCATCTTTACAATCTGACCATCCATCTCTTTATCCCTTGGCCTATAAATGGAACCCTCTCCCTTCACAAAATCATCCAACTTTTCATGCAATATTATAATGCTATTTTGAGAGCCTAAAAACTACCAGAATACCATCATAATGCTGAAATACCTCCATACCTCCATTGTTTGAAACCCTCATCCTTACACACATTTGGTGAAATCCCCCATATTTTGGAAGCTTGAGCACAACATGAGCATATATCCCCTCATATCCAAGAAAAATCCATTGCATCATGTGCTATACCATTAGGAGCCTACCATTCTTGGTTTTGTTCCTTTTGTGGTGATAACCATCCATCCTATGATAATTGTTTACAATTTTTAATATTAAGAATGCTTTTAATAGATTAGTTTTCAATTTGCAATGCTAGATAATTAGGTGATATAGATGGAACCATGGTTACACCATCTGATCCCGATAAACTAGATGAATGGATTCATAACAATAAGGTTGCTATTGGTACTCTAAGGAATTATATACATGAAGATCTTATCTTCCATATTGATAATTCTAAAACAGTAAAGGAAGCATGGGAAAAGTTTGCTAGCTTGTATACAAAAATAGACAAAGCTAGGGATTTTAAATTGATGAAAATTGCATGTCATTAGATCCAAAGGAGTTTGACACAATTCAAGACTATATCACCAAATCACATGAGCTAAGGTAAATGGTTAAGAATTTTGGAATTCCATAGAGGATGAAAAATTGATCTATAATTTGATGAGAAAACTTCCTCCAGAGTATGCATCATTTGTTTCAAGCTTCAACACTCATGAGTTGACCTTAGGTTCTTCCTACACCATGCCTTCATTTGATTCCTTCATAGAGATGTTGATGATAGAATAATCAAATTTGATGAGCATGGGGATTCCCAAGTCTTCAAAGTCCAAAGCATTGGTGGCTAGTAAAAGGAATCAAGTGAAAGAGTCTAACAAGAAGCAAAAATCATGGCAAAAAAATTCACAACAAGAGAAAGAACACTCAACCTCCTCACCACAAGACAACTCCAAAAATAAGGGTAAATCATCCAAGAAGGAGTTTCTTACTTGTGCGTATTGCAAGAAGAATGGACATGAAGAACATCATTGTTATAAGAAGGAGATAGATGAACTCAAGAATCTTCTTAAGAAGAATCAAATTGTTCTACCATCAAGAATGACTACTTCATTCTCTTCTTGACATTCAAATTTTGTTAAAGGAAAGGATTAAATTGGCAAAGTTCAAGCCTTAGTAGCTACTTCAAGTCAAGATTTAGGTAGATGGGTTCTAGCTTTAGGGACTTCTCATCATATGACATCTTCAAAGTCTATGTTTTGATCATTTGATCCTTTTCATACTCCACCTATCTTGATGGGAAATCATACTTACATGAATGTTTTTGGGAAAGGAAATATTAATAAAGGGGATCGATACTCAAAGATGTGTTGTGTGTACCTTACCTAAGTCATAATTTTCTTTCCATCTATCAGCTCACTCACGGAGATAGAAGAAGGATTTTGGAATTCACACCTAATTCAATTTCTATCAAAGACTTGGAGACTAGAAAAATCATTACTATAGGGGTGGTTGATCACACATCTTGGCTATACTACTTTTTAGACTTTGGTCATGATGATGATAGTAATTTCTCAGCAAATTCTTTAGCAAATTTTGATCACAATTCTATTGCTGATTTAGACTTTGAGGAGAACTTTGGCTACTTGAACTTAGGTTTTCTCACATATGATCAAGTTCTTGAGTCTTCCATTTCTTCTCCTCCTAATTTTCCATCTACTATTGTTCCTAATGATAGTTGTATTCCCATAGCCATGGATTCAAGTTATTTAGTGCAACATGATATTCATTGTCTTCTAGACTCAGTTCCATGGGATGAATACTTGAAAAACATTTCTAATTTGTTTGTGGAGTCCTACATTGTAGATTTTGGAGACACTATTTATGACATTCATTAATCTCTTTGGTGAAGATGATCCTTCTTCAGTTGTTGGGAGGGAACACTCTAACCCTCATCTTCATTCTCTACTTGATCATTCTTTTGAGGTTGACATGATGGTAGATACTTTGATACAACAATTGGAGGAGGTCACTTTATCTTCAGAGGAGACACTTGGGTCTTTGATATATGTTCTACATTCATCCTTAGTTGAGCCTAATTTGTCTTTTTCAGTAGAGTGGCATCGTACACATAAATTGGAGGAGGCACCTTTTAGTATTGACATGGGGACACTTGAGCAAGTTTTAGAGATTTCATACATTTTGAGGTTTCTTCTTATAGATGGGAGAGGCTTCATTGGTACACCTTTGGTTCTATTTCATCCTAAGGGGAAGAATGTTGTACTACACTAATGGAGGAGTTTCTACATTGAGCTTGGATCATCTACCATTGGTGTACATTCTACATTAAGTGGAGGTTACTTGGTCTATCTTCCTCTTCTTCTCTATTATGGAGGGATTGTTTCCTCACATGAGGTCTTCATCTGTCTTATTTTATTTTATTATACTTATCTCTCTTTTTGGAGGAGAGTTTTTCCCATGTGGTTTTCCTTCTTTCTCCACTTTATGAGAGATTGCATTGCATATCTTTTGCACTTGCATCTTGTACATTGGTACCTAACATGGCCTAGTAGCTGGGACCCATCTTGCATTATTATATAGCTTTTTTGAGCTTAAGTAAATTATCCCAAGTTTCACTTAAGGGGGGTGTTGGTGTAAATAAGTATTTTCTATTTATACTTTACTTAAGTTTACTTAGGTTAATACATTTTCATATTAGTTGTCATGTAGACACCTAGGAGTTTGCATATTCATATGAGTTGTCATGTAGACAACATAGTAGTTTGCACTCCAATTGAGCACATGTTGTCTACTACGTCTCTTTATGAGATACACTTTTACATTCTTATCCTCTCATTTTTGTACATACATTCATGGACAATGGAGGATAATCCACTCTTGGTGGACATGCACTTAGTTGGTATGCTTATCTCTTTGTTGAATTTTAGTCATATTAGTTGCCTTTATATACAACTCACTTCTATGATGTATTCATCCAATTATCTAATTAATACATTCTCATTTGATCATATCTTGTCTCTCTTGTACTATCTCTTGAGCTTCTAGATGCTGGCATTTCATTCTTGCCTTAGGAAAATTCTTACATGGTATTAGAACTATACCAAATTCTTACAATTACTTTAAACTACCTAGATATCTTCCAATTAATAAAATTTCATGCATAATATCTAGGCATGAAGAAATCAAGTACAACAATCTACTAATCATAAATATATAGAGATTGTGATCAAATTCTTGAGATTGATCATCCTTACATAAATAATTTCAAGTAGTCATGGGAGTGCCAACTGGTTTGTAATCCTCCATCTGTAGATTTTTCAATATGTCCCTAATCCACTTGGTGTAAGAAAAAAAATGGCATCTTAAGTCTAAGTAACTTGAAGACTAAAAAATAAAGTTGCAATTACTATCACCAAAAGAAGTCTCACAAAAGAGTTAGGAGAATATGGAAATAGTGACAAGTTTATCAATGCATCTTGTAATAATTATGATGGTAGTTACTTTTTGAAAGATACATTGACATCACATCTTTTAGGTTTTCATTGATGGAAACCATACATGTTCTCAAGATCACTTGTCTTATTTTGGTAGTACCAAAGGTTAGATTGATAATTTGGCTAAGTATGGAAGAACATGGACAATATATATATTGTTTAGTGTATGGATTGGTATTGTCAACAAAGTTTGAGTTTTGAGTTGCGATTCTAGGAAAAGATCCTATATTTGCACCTATTGATGATATCATTTGGTCAAGTTATGAGATTCTGAGTAGCAGAAATCAATTTGTAGTAAAGAATAATCTCGGTTAGCTACTAGATCAGTAAGAGATCCCACCATAACAATTAATTTATGTGTTTATGAGTTTGATTGAAGTTGACATGATAGAAGATATTAATGAAATTGTTTGAGGTTACCATGACGATTTACTAATAGATTTGGTTGAGAATTTATATGCTACATTTTTGTGTTCTTGAGGTTGAATAGTTTAATTATTATTTTTACAATTGGGTATATATAAGATCAATTTTTTGAGTTAATTTGAGCTAGAGAATAGTGAAAATGATATATTGGCATGTTATGTGTGTAAAGAACCTACATGCATATGTTAGGTTGATGATTTTTTATTACACATACATGCAATTGTATAAGCATAGACTATTTTATTTCTAAGTTCCCTATTTTGGGTTCTAGTTCAATCATTTGGTATGAGAGATAGCCTTTATATGTTTTATTTTGAGTAGTGAGCTCTAGGAAGTGTGTCTTAATGCAAGTAAATTCCCTATTTTGTACTCAAATCTTTAACAAGGTTATTAATTATGCAAAGTAATTATTTGTGGGTTCCATCTCTATCATTATTTTTTTCTTAAGAAGGTTTCCATGTAAAAATCATGGTGTGATAATGTGGTGGATGATTCATTTATGCTTTTGTTGTTTATTTATATTTATATTTGATTTATGGTTGTGTAATCAACTTAACAAGGTTTAAAAGTTTAGAATACTAATTTACACCCCCACGCATTCCTTAATCCTAATAATTGGTATCAAATCTTTGAGCTTTAGTTTAATTGTATATCCTAAAGGAGATCCTAATGAGTGATTCAAAAATTTCTAGTGGTTCTTAGAGATAACTCTTGATTTCATTTTAAGATATTGATAAGTTAAATGGAATGAAGGAGGTTTAACATTTTGTTGATAATTTGAAGGGACAATTGAAAAAATAAATAGACATGAGGAGGGATCTTGTTTATTAGTTAAATAATAAAGGAACCAATGATTACTCATAGGCCTTGAAGGAAAAACTAAATGAATTTGAGAAGCCAACATAAAGAATAATAGTGAAGTCATGGTAGTAAAAATGATAGAAGAGTTTTAAATAAAGAAAAGAAATGAAAAATGTCTTAAGAAGAACATAAAGAACACATGTGATGAATGCCATAGGTTGAATTATGTAATTGGATAAATGAAACTTGATCATGAAGAATCTAGACACAATTAAGAAGAACTTAAAAGAGTTGACGAGATTCTTAGGATTTATGAAATTTCTATTGCTATTGAGCTCATGGAAAAATTCCTAGTTAAATAGATCTTCATGAGAAACTTGAGAGCTAAAGACCAAAGGGAGATGAAAAAAGGACTTGGTTTTGAGAAAGTGTTTTTTTTAGATATAGTGAGAATAACACCTTATTGAAAAATTAGATGGATAGAGCCAAGAGTTCACCAATGAAGAAACCTAATACACAAAATTTCAATCATATGTGTTTTTCATGCAGTAAAATCAGTCATAGAGAAAACAATTGTAGAAGAAAACCCAGTATCATTCCCTTTTATGGCTAAAATTTCACTTGCTACAACTATGGGCACAAATCCAATGAGTGAAGAACCAAATTCAAAAACTATATGAACATAAGGAAAATTATATATTAGAAATTTAATACTTTTGGTCACATATGAAAATAATGTAAATTGAGAAAAAATCCAAGGTATGGAAATTCAAATGTTATGTGTTTCAAATCTAAAAATTTATGCCATATAGCTGAGTATTGCAGGTTCAATAATGCAAATATGAATATGAGAGGACCAATTAAAAGGAATAATATGTGAAATAATGATAAATATCAGAGAAATATTGATGTTGAAGAAGTTAGGAAGAAAATTTGTAAGACATGGATTAGAAAGATTAGATTAATGCCAATGGATGGATCACACCAAGTGTTGGTGTGGAATCTTCATCAGTGAATTGATTAAGTCAATAACCTAAGGGAAATTATTCATGAAAAATCCTTTCCTAACACCTAAATCAAAATGATCAGTTTAAATGATTGGTGTTGTTAAATGTAGATTTGAATTTACATCATTATGAAATCATTATCGAAATATTTATGATCAATTTTGAAGGATTATTGACATATTTTTGAATCCTAGTCTTTAAGTAGCCTATTGAGGTATGGTATTATGCATTAAAAGGGGGATTTGAGACTTCAATTATCATCTTTATATATAGGGAATGCGATTTAGTATAGATCAAATGGGATATTTTCATATGATCTATTTGACATCTCTTAAGCAAGAAGGTTGACTACACATGATGAAGGTAAGAGATGGAGAGAGGACATTGGTTAGTCTATTTCCTGTTATTAGAAAAGAAGAAATTCATGTTATTTTTAATTAGGAAAAGAATTAATTTATGAGAACATAAATCTATTAAATAAGTTCATGATTAGTAAAACTAAAGAAGATTAAGGAAATAAAGGATATATCTATATCTATATCTATATCCATATCCGTATTAATATTAGTATTAGCATTAGTATCTATATCGTTATATGTATCAGTATCAATATCAATATTGGTATTGGTATATGTATCCATATCCATCTCCACATATGGTCACATACCTAGTCTTTACAACATCCCTTCACTACCAAGGATATATTCTAGGATTTCTAACCATACTAAGAGACATAGAGTCAAGGTACATACTAGATTCGATTTGAAATTCAAATTATAGTTTAATTTATAACTAAACTAATAATAATTGTGGTTTGAGTTTTTTTTTTGTGCATGATCCTTCAAAGCTAAAGATTGCATATTGAAGATGCTTCATTTTGATGATCTATCAATAGCTGAGTGTGACCTAAGTATTTAGATTTTTAAAGTATTTTAAAATTTTTTTGAAATGGCATATGCCACATTTCATAAAAAATTGCTTTTGATGTAATTTATGCCATATTTTATATGTATATACATACTTATTGAATAGTTTCATAAATAGAACATGACTTTTTCTATAATTTCTTCCTTATGTGAACTATATGTACCAATTATGTTTATGGAATCATTATGTGGCTTTTCTAATGCTAGTACCATTGTTCCTATGATTAAATAATATTTGATGTGTTTGGAAAATATTTGTTTCAATATTTTGTTCCATATGTGTTTCAATACATGTTACCATAATATTTGATATGTTTCATTTTTCAATGATACAAATTTATCACTATACACTAAAATTAAATTAAATTAACAAGTAATGAATGATCTATAATACATTTTTTAGTTGTCATACATAACATACATAATTTATAGGAAATACCCTACAACACAACAATAAAGTGTGAGCCTCTTATGTGAGGTCTTGGGTTCAAGTCAACTCAATATTAATTTTAAAAAAATAACAATATTAAACTACAACACCTTATAATAATTATTCTTGGTTTTGGTCTCTTGCCAATAAAAAAACATACATAATTTATAAAATCCACCACAAAGTTGTCCAATAGAGTTGTGTTCATCATGGGGTCAAAAATTAGTGCAAATGTATCTTGTTGGACAAGTTTACCCTAGGCATGGTCTTATTTTTCCTCTCCATTTGTCACAACTCTTGATGCCACACCCTACCACAAATGTCCCTTAAGTGCCCTAAGTGCACAAAATTATCAAATTTGACATACCATTTCTTGCAATTTGTTGAACCTTTGTGTAATCTATTTAAATTTATAGGGTCATGTTATGCTCCTTTGCAATAACATGTCCTAATTTTTTAAGACATTTAGTCAATTTTGCATGGACATCATATTTTTGTTCATGAAAAAGAAGTAAAATCCATTCAATGAAAAGTTTCAAGGTAGCACAAAAAGAGTTGTACTTTTCATGGGGTTTGATCATTAGTGAATTTTTTTTTTATTACAAAGGTTTACCCTAACTATGGTCCCACTTTTCCTCTCATTATGTCAGAACTCTTAGTGCTATACTCTATTGCTAATATCTCATAAGTGTCATAAGCACACAAAATTTTCAAACTTTGATACACAATTTATTTCAAATTTTGGAACCTAAACATGATACATTATATTTATAGCTTTATGTTAGGCCCCTCTACAATAACTTCTCTTAGCTTTTGAAGACTCTGAGTCATTTTTGCAAGGTAACAATTGTTTTGTTCATGCAGAAAGTGTCAAATGTATTTAGTTAATAGTTTCAAGATAGAAAAAAAAAATTTGTTTACATTGTAGGGTCAAACTATCATCATGAATGCATGTGAAAATGAATATTTCCCTATGAATAATCTCATTTTACCTCCCCAGACATCAAAACTCTCAATGTTATACATCATTGGCATGTTGTCCCTTAAGTGTACCAAGTACACAAAAGTGTTGAACTTTGATAGACCATTTATTGTAGTCCATGAAAATTGTGTATGCTCTATTTATACATATAGGGTTAGGTTAGGCCTCACTATAATAACCTATCTCAAGATTTTAAGACTCAAAGTCTTTCTTGTAGAAAACAAACTTTTTGTTCATGTAAAGGATTACAAATCTTTCAATGGAAAGTTTCAAGGTAGCACAAAATGAGTTTTGTTTATTGTGAGGTTGAACCATATAATGCATTTTATTTGTAAGGTTTATCCAATTTTTTATCTGGATGTGTCATAACCCTTAGCACCATGTCCAACTAACAATCTCCATTAAGTGCCCTAAGTGTGTAAAATTGTCAAATATTAATGCAACATTTCTTGCAATCTGTGACACCTACACATGACCCATTTGGATGTATATGGTAATCTCAAGACTCTCTATAATAACTTATCTTGTGTTTTTAAGAATCAAAATCTTTTAGAAGGGAAACAATTATTTTATTTGTCAACAAAGTGCCAAATGTGTTCAATGGAAAGTTGCAAAGTAGCACAAAAAGATTTGTGTTTCTCATGGGGTTGAATCATCCAGGAAGACACATCTCTTTATGTATGTTTATCCTAGACATGGCCTATTTTTTCCTCTATATGCACCTACACTCTCACTACCATACCCTACCTTTGATGTCACTTAAGTTTCTTAAGTGTACAAAATTATTGAACTTTGAGAAAAATTAAGCTAGGTGTAATGTAATCATTGGATATAGAAAGAGAAAAAGGCTTAAGAAGAGGGTGTGAACATGTAGACATATTATCACAACTCTTCATTCCATTTAGTAGTGCCTTACTATGATTGGTCACTATATATATATATATATATATATATATATAATGACATGTTGTTTCTTAAAATTTCAAGTTCCCCTTCTACTTGGCTTTGAAGAAGCTTCTAGAAGAGACTTCCAACTTATTTTCTTCATTGATCTCCTCCTAGCCAATATATATTGAGTGAATTGAGAATCCCCCAAAAATTTGGTATTTCTTAATATAACAAAGGGCATTTGTGTATAATCCAAGGTTTAAATTTACCTTAAAATTTACCATCTATAGTCCTCATGTATTTTTAAAAATATTTATCAATTAGGAAACCATTTTTGTGCTTAATCAACACATATTATTTTGTTGAAGGTGATAATTATTTTTTTATTAAAATAGAATTTACATTTTACAATACAAAAATTAGCCTGAAGGCCTTATTTAAATTTTATGCCCTTACATTGCAATCATGCCACTAACCCTCCAACCCTTACTAGACATCAACAATATTTCAGATGAACACCTAACCATAATATTGAAATGAGATAGTCCTACTATTGAAAATGGACATGTAAAATTCAAGGGACTAGGACTCAAAATTACACGTTATACCCCCAAGGAATTAACAACTCCTCCCCATATTTGTTCACCATAATTACTCCTTTTATGTCTATTTTTCCTTGTTTGTAGCCCAAAATCATCTCTGCCAATGCCACCATGGAAAACTCATCTAAAATTTTTACCCTAACCTTAGCTAGACCATGTTTATTCTTCCTCTTCCTCTCTTCTTCCATTCATCGGTTGTTCTCCTCTCACCATACTATGAAATGCAATAGCTACTTCTAAGATTTGTGCACTTCTCCTACTCATTGAATAATGAGTACCAAGTATTCAAGACTATGAATGATTATAAAAATTAAATATAACACCTTTAACATCTCTCCATAAACCCTCATTCACATGTTAAACTTTTACAACCTTAGAAATTTCCAACCACTTCATCATACCATCACACTAGATTGGCTACATATATATTAATGCAAAGATATTTACACAATCTATAATTATTTTTAGTATGCTATTTTGGATTATATTTTCTACAAAATCAAAACCATAAGCTCACACTAAAATCTATACAAATTTCTATAATTTTCTCACCTCTTCTTTTCTCTCAGACAAAAGTAAGGCTTGTGCTCAAAACAATGAGAAAATATCAACATTCCTCCTTTGATGAAAGTCCTTACTAATAAATTATCTTCCAAAAAACCTACATATGATTTGAACAAAGTCCTCTTCATCTACCTTAAAAACATCTTCATGATGCCTTGGTGATTTCTCCCCTCAAAATCTTGGAGCCTACTTGTTTTTGAACATCTATAGGTTAAAACTATCTTCCATTTTTTTCGTCCTCAACTTGATTCACTATACATTATTTTGCAATAGTGACTTGTACTATGTGGGTCAACTTTAAAACTTCATTAGGTCTATAAAGTTATACCATCATTACTTACATTTAAAAGGGATGAAAACATCCAAATTATTTAAAAAACATTCACCCACCTTATATCCTTCTCACATGCCTAATGTCACCTTTTCTAGATATTCATTTGGGCAACTAATTCCATCATTACTTAGCCATGCCAAAAAAATTTAAGAGTATTTCTAAATAATAGAATATAGCAGCCAATTAATAGTAGTATTTAGATCTCTATAATCCTCCACCAACTTATCTCAATAATACAATCTCACTTCTACATTGGTCATCTTGTCAACTATAACATTCCCTTCTCTCAAAGTAAGTACAACTTTAAATTCTTCAAATTCCTCCAATAACCTTCTAATCCTTCTAATGTATTTGTCCAAATATAAGGATTCCATATTTTATTTTTCTATTATGTTGATCACTATTTGAGAGTATCCTTTGAAATGGATTCTTCTCCCACCACACTTATTTTCCAATCAAAGGGAAAATATAGCCACTAAACAATCTTCTACATTGTTGGCCCCTTCTAGAAACAACATTGCTCCTAGCATCAAGGTATTTTCTTCAACATCTAGAATTACACACTGTGCCACATCTACCTAGGTTTACTTTGGATGGCCCATCAAATTTCACTCTTGTCCATCTCACCCCAACCTTTCTTCACTACCATTCGAATCTCTATTCTCAAATAAAGGATTAACCCTTAAATTGTGGTGCAAGGGCACCTAGGTGGGCTAAGGAAGACCTAGGATTCCATTATAATTTTCTTGGCTTGTAGTAGTTCTATCTACACCACTAGGTGAATAATAGATTTAGTCTAGTCCTTAACTTTGGTTTAGGCTAGATTGCTCTTAGTTGTTCAATTTTGTTCAATATGGCTATAGAGAGCATTTTTAGGTTTTGGAGGATAAAAAGGTAAAATTAGTGTTTGAAGGACCTTATTAGGTTTTTTATAACCATTTAAGTCTTTTGGAATTCTTTGACATCATATAGAGAAATTTTTGAGGGTTAGATACTCAAGATTGCAATAATTGCTCAAAGTTGTCAATGTTGTCATTGACAACATGTTGACAACTTTTCTTGCATTTCAAGAAACTTTGTCAAGAAGGTATTTTAACTATTTTAAATAGTTAGGGGCATGGGTGGAAGTCTTAGATAAGGCTGCTCTCAAACTATTCAAGAGGTTGAAGAAGTGATTTATTGCATTGTATGACTTGGACAACAAGATATGAACAACAATTTTTTGTGTTTTTGAGTACTCTCAGCATGTAGATAGATTAAATCTAGGATTTTTAATATTGGAAGTGTTAGCTTAGATTGATTTGAGATTTTATACATAGATAGTTTTTTTATTTTGTGAGGCTTTGTGTGCTTGTATTAAATATTTTGGTTTTCACAAGTCTATTGTCCTAACATGGACTATTTGCACAAATAGAGTCATAGGGCCATTTCTCACCATAGGTATAGTAAAGTTTCTTAAGATTTGGAACATGAATCCATGTACATTCTATATAGTGAAAATGGGGCCATGGAAAGCTGAAGAGCTACTATTGCAAAGATGATCTAGGCAAGTCCTAACAACTTGGTTAAGCATCATAGGCTGTTGCAAAGCAAATAGGTGTGGTTGAATGTATAGATAATTTGACCTAAGCATGGAATATGTTTCAAGAAGGAGTGATAAAACCCCAAGCCAAGTGGGGAGTTTTGGTGGATTCCCTAAGGTGTGAAAATAAAGTTTTTCCATCAAACAACATACAAACCCTTACAACCCTTAATTTTAGACTAAAATTATGCTCGTATAGTACGTACTGTAGACACCTAAAAACCTTTAGAAAATAAAGTATTTTTATTTTCTGAAAAAGTCCTAATGACATCATCATTTATTAATTAATTAATTAATTTTTATGCCATTAAATCCCTTTATCTTAATTAAAAATATTTAATTAAGGAATCCCTCCCAAAAATGTTTAAATCTTATTTAAACATTATTTCCTTATTTATTAATTATTTAATTAATAAATTGACCAAAAATCCCAAAATAAATAAAAAATTTATTTTTTGCCCAAAACTTTGCTAATTTCCTTAAGACCACTAACCTCTTCCAAAATCCTCTAATCCTTCTTTAATTTCGATTAAAGGCTAATCCCATCATTTCCTACCCCTAATCGCAACTCAAAATATTTAATTAAGATTAAATATTAATCCTCATGTTTATTAAAAAAGTTTTAATAAATATCTCCTCAACCCAAACCCTTGAAATAAATAAAACTTTATTTATTTCCTAAAAATCTAATTTATCCTCATCCTAAGAAGTTCTAGATTCTTCTAGAAAGTCTTCATCCTCATCCTAGGAAATTCTAGACTATTCTAAAAAGTCTTTATCCTCATCCAAAATCTAGACTTTTCTAGAAGATGTCTTTAAACCTAATCCTAATCCCCTCCTAACCTTGTCACATACCCTAAACATGGGTTAAAACTTACTAACCCAAGCCAAAGTTAACAAATATCTCCTCCTTCACCCACCCTCATTAAATGCCATCCACTTGCCTATCCTTAAGCTAATCCTAAACCATCCTAATCCATCCTCTAATCATTTGCACAAGCCTAAGCAAGCTTAAAACCTTCCTAATCAAGTCCAAGTCGAAATTGCTCTCATCACCCTCAAAATATCTCAACCATAAAACTTTATGAAGTCCACTAGGTCATAAATGACTCTTACAAGCCCTTTTATTGCTCTTACAAGTCATTATGAGGGTCTTTATGAAGATTTTATCCCTTGAGCCTCCTTTGTTGACTCATCCTTCCCCTTTCCTCCATCCTCTCACCATGTGACATGTGTCACTCCTTGATTGGCTATAAGGAAGCACAATCCATGCGCTCTCCTCTCATGCAATCTGAGCCCTCCATAAGCTTTTTCCCATCCTTGCATCTTAGCCCTCAAACCCTCAAGCCTCTTGCCTATAAATTGGATCCTTCCCCTTTGCAAAATAACACAATCCATGAAGTAAAGTTATAATGCTATTTTGAGAGCCAAATCCATACTAAAGCCATCTATCCACACCAAAAATCCACAATCATCCATTGAAGCCTTTGGAAGCATATTGAGCATACATCCTATCCATTTAGACAAAGCTACTCAACAAGAGAGCTTCTTATTGAGAGAGTCCATTAATGACTCATATTCTCAATTGAGAGCTCATCTTAGTCTATCTTGAAGTTTATGAATTTTTTTTAGTTTGTAGAAGCTTTATTTAAATTTGGTTTCTATTAGCATACTAACATTGCTCATATACATTTTGGCACGCCCGGTGGGACCCCGCATGGGTCATCTTCATTAGCTTTTTTAGTCAAATTTTGTATGTTATTTGCTGATTTTGGCTAGTTTTTCTTGTCTTTGTGATTGTTAGGATTGTATAAATTGGTTTTGTAGGTCCACATGAGCATGAAGAAGACAAAGGAACTCATAATCTATCTCATAGTGTTTGCCGATTTTTCAAGCTTATAGGTGGACAAAGACCTTGAAATTATTCTTCCTCTTCTTGTCTATATTCTTCTTATTCCATCTACTTCTTCTTCTTCTTCTTGTGGGAGATCTTGGCCATTTTTTTTTAAGGAAGCAAAATCATACACACTTCTTTTTAGTGCTTAAAATGAACCCCCAAATCATACTTAAATTCATTGAAAAATTAAAAATTTGCAAAAAAGAAAAAATATTTTAACAAGTGAAACTAAACCAATCTAATCATTTGCATCCTTGCAACATCAAGGTTTTAGATGCATTCATGCAAAATTAGGAACACTTCATTTTTGGGAATTTAAAAAGAACTTCAAGTTTCCATTTCAAAAGGTTCAAAATCAACACTAAGTGCACACTAAAGTTCTTTTAAAAAATCTCATGAAAACTAAGAGTCCTAAATGGTTGCCAAAAATTGTCCTAAAATCTTTGTTATTTGTTCCAAACAAATCTCTTATTGCAAAATCTTGAATGTTTCTTAGGTTTTTCATGCATCAAAACAATCTAGGAATATCATTTTTGGGCTTAAAACATGCAAACTAGAACACAAAATCTTGAATGAAAACCAAAGTCCAAAGTGTCATTTTGACTTTTGAGTCCAAAACAATCTTTAATGATCTAAGGTTAAAACAAAGCACTTCAAAGTTCTTAAAACAACACACAAAATATCAATCTTGAATGCTCAAAAGAAAACACTTGAATGTTTAACCACTTGTCTTTGAATGCATGTTGCTAAAATCACTCTTGAATGCCACGGATTAAAATCAAATTTTCCTTGAATGCATGATTAAAACAACAAATCCAATCTTGAATTCTAAGGATCAATTAACCATTGCAATATCAAACACTTCATTTGGAGCTTCTAAAAATTGAACAAAACAAATCTCTTTTCCACATGCAATCTAGGTAAAGTTTGATTTTTGGACATTTAAGAAACCTTGTTAAGTTAAAATACAAATTTGCAAAAATCAATTTGAGTAGTTCCTTGGACTCACCTCTTTTCTAATCACCCATCAAATATTAACCATTGGTTGCAATCTCAGCGCCATTTATGGGGATGGGTCTACTTGAAAAAGGTGTTAAGTGTTCCACAATCTAACTCACTCACTTTGTCTTTGAATGTTTTCTTTAACTTTATCAAAATTCTTAAATGATCAAAACTCTAGATTAAATCGATCACACTTCAATTTTGGGCACTAAAATTGAACAACAAATGACGTGGAGAGCCTTCGGGCATGCACTTGAAATTGAATCTCACACACTTTTGTTTTGGGCTTAAAACAAACTCACACTCAATCTTAAATTTCTTAAAGAAAATTAATCGATACTTGACGTGGAGGGCCTCCGGGTGCACGGGTTTACCTTCTTGTTGACCCTAACTCTTCTTCTTATTCACATTCTTCGATAAATTTTATTTTTGTTGATGCTTCAAAGTTGGAATAAACATTGTATCTTAAACATGAGTGCTTGCAAAGTCTAGATCAGAAAACTTAAGCGTCAGTTGGTAAAAGAACAAGCATGTTTTTTAGCCCAAGATCATCCAAGTCTTCTCTCCCCTTGTCGTCTTTCAAGGCCATCTTGGGTGTATAATATTAGGATCCAAAATCTTTTCTTAGCTTTTTAGGAGGCCTGCTTGGGGATTTCATCACCCCTTGGGACGACCTCAACTCCAGCGTTCTGGCGGAGTATAAAGATCGAGAGGTGAATCCAAAGACACCTCTCTTGGGATCAAAATTTTGGCACTCGGGCTAAGCCTCAAGGAACTTTATACCCTTGAGAAGTGAAAGAGGAGAAGTGGGTTACCACTCCTCTTGGCTATGTGACATCTTTTTGATTTCATCTACAGATTTGGGCCTCACGTACCTTGCGTATATCGAGGACTCCCTAGCTATAACAAATTTCATCCTTGTAGAAAGCTTCCTAGGATGTTGGTGTGTTTGACGTGCTTGCTCAAAACTTTTGTCTGCTTGTTTGTTCATAGCTTTTGAATGAATGTTTGCCAATTTTGGTCGAAATCCCAGAAAAGCAGAAATCTCCCAACTCAAGGCATACTTAGCATAGTCACTACCTTATCAAAAAATCATCCAAGCTCCCCCGTTGCAACTGAATCTATCTAGTTCCTTGCTTTAGAACAATCCCAAATCCAAAGTCCATCCAAATCATCCCCCCCCCAGCCAGCTAGCAACCCAATCCAAAATCACACCCAAGCCTTTAGAGAGTTGTTGTCACTTTGCTAGATTTTTCTATCCAATCAATCCTACCAATCAACCAATCTCACCAAGGTTATCCCTTTGACAAAGCATTTTCTAGGGTAATCCAGCTTTGTCACTTGTATCCCTCATCACCTTGAGCTAAAGGTTGGGATCCACAAGTGATCAATCTCGTGTCATGCCCATAGGATCATTAGTCTATTCTAAGGTTGACACAATCTCCACCAATCCAGTGCATAGGAAAGCAAAACTCTCACTTTTTGACAGCATGCCCTTGAAGTCTTCCATCCATAGGAAAGCCAAAAATCTCCAGCCAATCCTCCTTAGGTCTGTCATACAGCTTTGACTCTCCCTAGGAAATCTTTCATCAGCCAATCCAAAATCTGTGCTTAACCCAAATCCAACCATGAGCTTCCATGTTCATCCATACGCAAGACCCCATCCCCATCAAACTCATCATCAAAGCATGAAGTACCAATCCTATCATGATGTGTTTGGTCGCATTGTCCTTGCTCCCACCACCTCCTATTCCAATGATGATGAAAATCTTGTTGACTATGACGGGTATATTGAAAGCCTTAGAAACATTCCCCCAAGCATCCCCCAAAATCCAAGAGTTATTCCAAACTATCTAGTCATGCCATCCGATATTCTAGCTTCCCCTCCATCACCCCATCAACCAAGCTTCCAATATTCCACCCCCATCACACTAGCTATTCCTATCAATCCACCTCCACCTTTGACACACGAGTCTCCAAGGAATCTCCTAGAGGAAATACAAGAAAAGTTGCCTCCAACAGTCGATAAGCCATGTCATCTAATCCAACCATGTGAAGTAGTCAGTGATGAAGCTTCCCCATCTATAATATCACCTCCATCTCCCATAGCTATCATCCCCATACCATCCATCAAATTGCTTAAAATCCTTCCACTTCCAGCAAGCATCAAAATTCCACCACCTATCAAATCCCTCCAAATCCTATCCACATCACCTCCAAGCATTTCCCAAATCTCTCGTAATGACCCTTATGCGTCCATCTTCTACTCACCCATCTCCACTACTGAATCTCCCATCTATCCATCCGCTGCCTTTGAAGAATCCATCCTTTCACCTCCTATCGCACCATCCACTCCAAACCAATCCTATCAAGATCCTGCCCAAAAGCATGTTGACATCCCCCAAAGCATAAATGAAGATATCATCGTACCATGTCTTCCATCCATAGTGCAGTCACCATCTCCTCCATCTCCAAAACCTCGAGCCATATCTCCTCCACTACAAGATATCTTGTCATCTCACCAGCTACATCAAGATCCTATCCTTCCATCTCCCCCACTCCATGCTTCCATATTACCACCTATCCAAGCTATTCCACCATCTATAATCTACCCTCTTGGTTCACTTACATTCATCCATGGTGGCCCTCTCTTAGCAGAAGAATTAAGAACAGTATCTCCCCATTGCAATACACCTAATAAATCACTTCTACCATTTTCTGCAAGCAAAAAGTTTCCTCAGCTTGTTTAAATGCTCAATCGATGGCATTATGAAGGTCAAGGTTTAGGACCACAAGAGCAAGGAATCAGAGAGCCTATTATTGCACAAAAAAATCTAGTATTTCATGGTCTTGGATATGTATCCAAAGGCTCACCATCTAAAGGTGTTGGTACACCAAACCCCCAAACCAAGCCTATCTCCAAGCCCACCATGCCAGCCTCCCATCACTCCTTCAAGAAATCTTATGTCATCCCCCCTCCACCATCTTTGCAACCCAAAACAACCTACCATATCCCCCCTTCATCCGCTAAATCCATTTTGGGTCCCTATGTCCCAAAATCTACCATCCTCCATCCTCCTATCAGCCATCATAAAAATCCTATTCCATCCATTTCTATGCAAGATCAACAAAGGCACATATCAGAGCACATCATCCATCATCATCCCCCTACATGCTCTTTCATATCCTCTCCATCTCACAAAGCTTCTCCTAACCATCTTCCCAAAGCTTACCACAACAATGTGAATGCCAACTTCAAAATGCATAAAGCTAAAAATCCACATCCTAGGCAATCATATGTCTATTCTAAAAGACATACTCCAAAAAGGAAAAATCCAATCAAAGAATGCAAAACAATGCAAAAGCCTATGAAAAGAAAATCCAAAACCATGTGGATCCCTAAGAAAAAAGTTGAAACCCAATGCATAATGGCATCCACCATTGCTAATCCCCCATCTAGTGACTCATGTCCCCCATCTCCTAACTCCATCTTGGGTGCCTATATCCCCAAGCACGCTTCCACAAATCCTCCATCACGCTCGCATCTACCATCTATCCCCCATATGCTCTTTTCACACCCGTTCCAACATGTGCCAATGTTGCTCTTGCAAGCATCCCCATCTCATGCTCCTTTCCATCATTTTCATCCCTCCATCTCCTACCATCAATACCATCTAATACGATCTATTGCATAAATCACACATCCGGTGTACCAACAGCTAGCAACAAAATTGAACATTCCAACAGCCAGTGAAAAATCCCAAAAAAGCCAAAATAGCTGAAGAAAGCCAAAATCATTCCAGCTAAGTCCAAAGTCAAAAATTCAAAAAAGAAAAGAAAAATAAAGCATCCACTGGTGAAAACTTGGCAATTCAAGCACCTTGGACAAGTACCATGATGAAAACTTGGCAAACAAGCGTCATGCGTAATCCTACCATCCCCAGCTTAGCCTATCACCCTCATGCTTTTGGTCATCTCTTGACATCCACCTCCATCTTCCAATATATCCACCTATCCTCCATCCTCCAGCTTCCATATCACACCATCCATTAATCTTATGCAGCTTCAGCCAATCATCTCAGCTATCATCCATCTCCCTAGCCCCTTCAGCTTTTTCCATCCTAGCTTCAATCCTATCACATCCATCATAAGACCTCCTTCCACATGTTATCTTTTGATTGGGGGCACTATATTCCTTGGAGATCTTGTCTTGTCCATCCTCCCTTGTCATTGGTATCTAGCTCTAAGCTATCCTCATGCAAACCCAATGTCATCTCTTTATATCCATCATAATCCTAGCTATCTACCATCTTATCCAGCCATCTCATCCTGCTCCTCTAGCTATCCTTGGTCACAAAATCTCTTATCATCATTGGATGCATCCTGCCAAATCCATATCTTTCACTATCACCCCACCCTTAGCTTTCGCATCTTGCACAACATCGAGCTATCCCGCTATCCTCTCATCTTGAGCTTTTTATCCATCTGTATCATACCTATCATTGGTCTGTTAGCTTGTACCATATCTTGATTAGCCTACTTCTACATATCTTGGTCCATCAACTTGTACATCCTCTTTAGCTTAGTACCATTGTATCTATCCAACATTCGTGTCAGTTCGTCCTTGGTCAACATCTTGCACACATCGCACACTTTGGTTAGATATTCCAATGCATCCTTTAGCTAGATTTCCTGTCAGCAAAGTGTTATCTTTCTTAGTTCAGCTTGCCAGACGCATCACTCATCCAAATCCACCAGCTTCGGTGCTCTCCGATAGGTCCTTGCAGGATATAGCTTTCCCCATGTCTGATCTTGGTCCGTTAGTACCTCGTCCTACCCATCTCATTGGCAAACAGTTCTCTTTTGGATTTTCGCTTTCTTTTGATTTGGGATCTTCCCTTTTGGGTCTTGAAATATCTTTTCCAAGCAATCTCCTTGTTCCCTCCTCAAGGTTGCCATGATCTTCCATATCATGGTATGCTGCGAATGGGGCAATTAGAGCGTAAGTTCTTGATCAGGTCTTTTGCTTGTTTTCTTTTTCTGCTTGTGGGTTACCTAGTGTCGTTTCCACGCTGCTTCCTCTGGGATTCATGTGTGATATTGGGGCAATCCTTGTGTGTGTGTTTTTTTTTTTTTTGAGTCAGTTCGTCAGTCCTCTGGACGGTTGGTAAAAAGGCCTTGATGTTCTTGGTAACCTTGGCAATTAACCAACAGTCCTATAGCAAATCTAGTGCTCAGCTACATGGTGGTACTTCTCTTTGAAGTATCCCCCCGCTCAAAAAGCTTCAATGGTTTTCCTTCATCTCCATTATCCCCCATCCATATCCAGCATTCATCTCTCCTACCCTAGCTGATGCATCAGTATCTCTTTGAATCACTCATCACTCTTAGCTTTAGGGATCCACAATCCTAGTCTTAGGGATCCACCAATCCAAATCAATCCACCAAGCCTCATCTTTTGAGATCCACAATCCTAGTCCTAGGGATCTCTGAAACCCATCTTCCACTAATCTGACTCTTTGAAATCCTATTGCATCAGCTTTATAATCCCCTCATCCATCTCCCTATCCTGGATTTCCTTTCTATAGTGCTCTGCTCCTTCATCCTCCACCTTCCCTAAGGTCTTAAGCTTGCTTCCTCTTGTGCATCTGATTCTCTTTTATCATTCTCCCATAGTGAGAGTTTGAGCTAATTTAGCCCCTTCTCTTTGCCAATCTGAGTTTCCTTGCTCATCCGAGATTCTTGTACATTTCAAGAAGCCATCGAGCCTCACTTTCTCTCCCCACTGCCTTCTTGAGGGGGCATCTCACAGTCCATTCTCTCCTCTTCTGCTCTAGCCTTGGGCATCTTATTTTCTTATCTTTGATGCCATGCCACTTGCGGCATCACATCAAAGAGGGGCAAAATGTAGACACCTAAAAACCTTTAGAAAATAAAGTATTTTTATTTTCTGAAAAAGTCCTAATGACATCGTCATTTATTAATTAATTAATTAATTTTTATGCCATTAAATCCCTTTATCTTAATTAAAAATATTTAATTAAGGAATCCCTCCCAAAAATGTTTAAATCTTATTTAAACATTATTTCCTTATTTATTAATTATTTAATTAATAAATTGACCAAAAATCTCAAAATAAATAAAAAAATTATTTTTTGCCCAAAACTTGGCTAATTTCCTTAAGACCACTAACCTCTTCCAAAATCTTCTAATCCTTCTTTAATTTTGATTAAAGGCTAATCCCATCATTTCCTACCCCTAATCCCAACTCAAAATATTTAATTAAGATTAAATATTAATCCTCATGTTTATTAAAAAAGTTTTAATAAATATCTCCTCAACCCAAACCCTTGAAATAAATAAAATTTTATTTATTTCCTAAAAATCTAATTTATCCTCATCCTAAGAAGTTCTAGATTCTTCTAGAAAGTCTTCATCCTCATCCTAGGAAATTCTAGACTATTCTAGAAAGTCTTTATCCTCATCCAAAATCTAGACTTTTCTAGAAGATGTCTTTAAACCTAATCCTAATCCCCTCCTAACCTTGTCACATTCCCTAAACATGGGTTAAAACTTACTAACTCAAGCCAAAGTTAACAAATATCTCCTCCTTCACCCACCCTCATTAAATGCCATCCACTTGCCTATCCTTAAGCTAATCCTAAACCATCCTAATCCATCCTCTAATCATTTGCACAAGCCTAAGCAAGCTTAAAACCTTCCTAATCAAGTCCAAGTCGAAATTGCTCTCATCACCCTCAAAATATCTCAACCATAAAACTTTATGAAGTCCACTAGGTCATAAATGACTCTTACAAGCCCTTTTATTGCTCTTACAAGTCATTATGAGGGTCTTTATGAAGATTTTATCCCTTGAGCCTCCTTTGTTGACTCATCCTTCCCCTTTCCTCCATCCTCTCACCATGTGACATGTGTCACTCCTTGATTGGCTATAAGGAAGCACAATCCATGTGCTCTCCTCTCATGCAATCTGAGCCCTCCATAAGCTTTTTCCCATCCTTGCATCTTAGCCCTCAAACCCTCAAGCCTCTTGCCTATAAATTGGATCCTTCCCCTTTGCAAAATAACACAATCCATGAAGTAAAGTTATAATGCTATTTTGAGAGCCAAATCCATACTAAAGCCATCTATCCACACCAAAAATCCACAATCATCCATTGAAGCCTTTGGAAGCATATTGAGCATACATCCTATCCATTTATACAAAGCTACTCAACAAGAGAGCTTCTTATTGAGAGAGTCCATTAATGACTCACATTCTCAATTGAGAGCTCATCTTAGTCTATCTTGAAGTTTATGAATTTTTTTTAGTTTGTAGAAGCTTTATTTAAATTTGGTTTCTATTAGCATACTAACATTGCTCATATACACGTACAATATGGAAACCCTAGAACTCCAAAATCCTTAAGGTAGCTGAAAAGAGTATCCATAATGGTGGTTTGTTTGATCCTTTGTTAATTAGCTTTTCTAGAGATTTTTGTTTTAGTGCATTTGGAGGGCTAGTTCTGGTAGCCTTTTTAAAAACATTGGAATGCATTTTTACTTTTGGATTGCAACTTGATTAGGGTTTCAATGTTGTTTTTGGTTTAGAATCTTGAAGGAAGTCAACAGACATTCCAAGGTGACCATCCATCCATTTGGAAATCAAATGAGCATTTGGGGTTATTGGTGTTGATGAGGATTAGCAAGCAAGTTGTTCCAACTTATTGATGTGTGCAAATTGAATGGTTAGGATCTATTGTATAGAGTCCTAAGGAGTATAGGGTGGGTAGAAACCCTATTTTTTCAATTCTAATACCTAAGGAGACCCTAGGAGAGCTTGGGGAAGAAGAAACATTGGTTTTCACATTAGATTGTTATCAGAGTAAGTTAAAGACTTGGGAGAAACTGGTGTATGTTTGCAGCTACTAGTGAGTTAGTAGGCTAGTCCAACATGGTAACTAATGCAGAGTTAGCCAAAGAAGTTAATGAGAAAATGGAGAAGAAAAAGCTCCTTGAAGTATCCTTGGAAGAGGTGAAGAAAAAATTAGAGGAATTGTTGATGCAACTAAAAGGAAAGAAGAAAAAAATATTGAGAAGGATAAAGAAGTAGCAAAAGATGATGTGGTACTTGAACCTAGCCCTGTCTTGAATATAGAGCCCTTTTTGAAAGATATCAAATCCTTGGGAGGGAGAACTTTAGAAGGTGTGCCACTATTCAATGGAAAATTAGATATTGATGCACTGATGGATTGGATAGATGGAATGGAGAGCCATTTTAAGTGTGAAGGAGTGTTAGAGGCATAGAAGGTCAAAGTGGCTAAGTCAAGGTTTAAAGGATCAACATTGACATGGTGGAAATATTTCCAAGATGAGAGGATCAACATGAGAAAGAATCCTATAGCCAATTGGAATGCCATGGTTACTAAGTTTATGGAGAACTTCCTACCAGAAGACTATGAGATTCAACTCCATAGAAGGTGACAAGGACTAAAGCCAAAAGACCTAGATCTCGCCTCCTACATAGAGGAGTTCTAGAGATTGTGTCTTAGATCAAAGAAATAAGATGACGAGCCAATAAAGGTAGCTAGATACTTAGAAGGTTTGAAGTGTAATATCCAAGAAAAACTTGGTTTATGGGCACCTACCACTATTCAGAGATGTCATCAACTAGCTTTAAAGGTGGAGGAAAATAAAAAGAAGAAAGGGTATTCCAAATTCAAAGATAGAGGCAAGGGAAAAAATCAAAGGACAAAGAGGAGGTTACCAAGGTAGAGGAAATGAGTAGAAGCATCAAGGTGAGGAAAAATCACTAAGAAGACCAATGAAAGAACTTATAGAGGAGGTTATGGTAGAGGTAGGAATAACCATGGAGGCTCAAATAGAGGTAGAGGATCAAGTAGGATTGGTTCCTATTTTTCCATCATGAAATGTTATAATTGTGGTCAATAAGGTCATCCAACATATAGATGTCCTGATAAGCTACCTCCTTGTAACCCTGACAAAAGGATAACATATGTTCAAAAGGACAACTACAACAAGGACTCTAAAATGGATCATATTGAATTATAAAAGGGAGAGAATCTAATGTTTATGAGGGTGTTGATTAAACAACCTACTCTTGATGAGCCTAAGCATGGAAGAAATCTATTTAGGATTAGATGTAAGATCCTAGGGAAAGTGTCCAAAGTAGTAGTGAATTCTAGATCTACTAACAATATCATATCAAAGGAGGAAATCAATAAGCTCAAGTTTACTAAGATACCTCATGTCAATCCTTATAAATTGACTTGTCTCAATAAGGGTAAGAGCATACTAGTGAATGAGCAAACTTGGGTGGACTTCTCCATTGTAGGATATAAAGATGAATTATTGTGTGATGTCCTACCCATGGATGTGTTCCATATTATATTGGGTAGACCTTGGAAATTTGATAGGGAAGCAATATATGATGGAAAGGAAAACTCCATATCATTTAAGAAGTGAGTGAAGGGGAGATGATGGTAGAACCAGTATGAGGAGAAGAAGATCAAGAGGGAACTTGAGAGAGAGATGAGTCTTTCTATCCCTTTTCTTTTGTAGTATTTGTCTTTGAGTCAGATTCATGTAAGTCTAAAATGTGCAACAAGTGTAGTTTAAAATATTGTTCTTGAATTAGGAACTCACTCACATGATAACATCTATGATCCTTAGATGCAGTGAGTTCTTGCTCGGGGGTATGGCTAGGGCAGAAGAGGCCTCATGATGCCATTAATTGGTAGGGTGGAAAATGAGCATTGTTTGAGTATTTGTAGTTTTCTTTGCAACTTATAAAAGCTAAGTCTTGTTATTTGATTCAATCTTGTGTGTATGACTCTATGCAAAAGAGAAGTTTTTGATCTTACATTTGTGATGTATGAAAGGTTTCCTATTTGAATACAAGAAAACAAAAAAAATATGTGTGTTATTAAGATTTATATTTGAAAGACTTTAAAATGGAAATCTAAATGTAATGCTCTTTCAAGTTGAGATAATTTAGTTAATCAAAGTTTTGTTTCCTTATAGTGCAGATCTGAAATTTGTAGTAGAAAATAGTGCTTTCCTTTAAAAGAATCTATATTTTATTTTGGGTATGAAATTATGGGCATGACATTTGGTATCAGAGCCTAGTTGCAACATTGGGACATTGTTTGGGACCATTATAGGCATGGGAAAATATAATGAAATTTCTTCATGACTTAGTACCATAAGAAAAAGTCTATTAAAATACCATTATGATAGAAAAAGCCAGTTTATTAGGTTCATGTTTGATCATGTTTTAATTGCATTTTATAGATTAAGAGATTTCTAAAGGATTCATTTTGTCTTTGAATACCAGTTGTTTAAAAGATGCATACTGAAGTTTATACCTCTTTGTGATGATCATGGAAAACATTCTTGTCATTAAATTGGAGCATTAAGAAAACTCAATGAACACAATCCTTTAGTTTTACTTTATAGATCATATATTAGCTTGCATGTACTTTATCAAATATCACCCTTCCACCTTAGAACCATCCAAGGGAAGTATGAGAACAATATAGCGAACACGATCACCTACTTACCTAAGACCTGGGAGTGCAAATTAGCTTGCTGGAAAATGTATGAGAAGAAAAAAAAAAAAAAAACCGCCCCACTCTTATTACAGTCCATTAAAATATTCAGTTTGATTATAATAATAATACTACAATTTTGTATTCTAATATAACTAATGATAATAAAAAGAAAATGATAATATGTTAGGTACTCATTATTATGAAGAATGGACATGGTATAGGACTTGTACCTTGGTTAGACATTAAAAAAAAAAATATATATATATATATATATATATAACTCATTAGCACCATCAAAGAAACTTGAAAAAAAAAAACACAGTTTTCTAGAATCAATGAAGAGGTGACCATGTTGGAGCAAAAGTCTAACGCAATAAATAAGCACTAAATCTTAATCAGATTTCTAGCGCCCAAAATCATCCAAGTCTATTAATGAAGGAGATATAAGTCTTGTCAACTACCCATCCATTCCTTATAACAACAAATCTCAGCTTACGTGGGCAGCAAGATTGAACGGGCGACCTTTTTAAGGGGAAAGTACTTAGCTTAAACAAACAATTTAAAATTATGGGCTCTTCCATGCCCTTTTTGCCACCTAAGTCATGTTTAGCAAAAAGACAAAGTACAGTCAATAATACTATAGACTCTTCAACTCTCACGCCTAGGAGGAATTTACCCACGTAATGAGCAAGAAACATAATTAATTACAACTTGGACATGCGCTGATTTTCTAGAAGGAGGTTAGTGGGGTCTTGGTAAACCATATTTATGAATATGGTGGGGTCACTTGTGGTGACACAAGATATGAAAATTATAGTTATCAATTGTAAAGCTAGTGAGAGAGGCGGTAGGAATGGGGTTAGCATTTAGGGATTTTGTGGATTAAGTAATTATTTGGTAATATCTACACATTTTGGTCATTTTTATATATGATTTTGGTAGTAGATTCAATATCTTCAAATACAATAGTATAGAACTAAAACATAATGTCAAAAAAAAAAAAATTTAAATTAATTATCATCATAGTAGTAATAAAAAAAAAAAATTAAAAAAGAAAAGAAAAGAAGTATGTAAGTAAATGATATAAAAGAGTATTGAAAATCCGAGTTATTCTTAAAATATCTCAACACATATGATAAAATTATTAGTGTATTAGTATACTTTGATTGTAAATATCATTGGTAATGTTATTAAAAATAAGAAAAGAAACAAAGATTGATTCTTCATGTAATCATATGCCTAGATTAGAGAAAATAGAGAATGATTAATACGAATAAAGTTCAGTAATAAACATCCTTAGTAGAGGGTATACAAGCAAAATTTGCAAACTTGCAAAATGAAAATATGGATATTATAATGTCATAAAATGGATAAGCATGGCTCTCTGCTCAGATCTGCAACTCTAATGGATGTATAGAGATGAAAAGAATGCTAAATCTCTTTCATTGAGCTCTTGAATCTAAACCTGCAACACAAACAAACAAGAGCAAGAAACAACAATGAATAAGAACAACATGCATTAGGGTTAGAATATGAAAGGAAAAGATGAGAAAAAAAAAACAAAAGAACAAGATTGAAATGAAAATAATGAAAGAGTAGATTTAGTTTCCTTTTTATAAACTTTTTTTTTAGAGAACCATAATTAGGGTTGTGATTATTTTATTTATTTCCTTGTTGACTTTTAGTTTTCTGATAAGTAGGAGATAATTTCCATAGCTAGTCAAATTGGGATATGAATATCAGGATTTAACTGTGTGATTTTGAGTCAAACTCAATGACCCATGTTTCATGAGTAGTGATTCAACATTAATCCATCTCTCATGAGAATAAATGGAACACTTAGCACTCATTGGATCTAGGTGATGCTCACAGGGGTAAAGCACCGAGACTTCCCGGGAGGTCACCCATCCCAATACTACTCCAGCCTGAGCGCGCTTAACTATGGAGTTCCCTCCATAGTTAAACCCAAATCTTGCAACCCCATTTGCAAAACCTTCACCAAGTGTTGTGCCTTATGAACCATTCATTAGAAAACCCCTTAAGCTCATCAATTGATAAGTAGGAGATAATTTCCACAGCTAGTCAAATTGTGATATGAATATCAGGATTTAATTGTGTGATTTTGAGTGAAACTCAATGACCCATGTTTCATGAGTAGTGATTCAACATGAATCCATCTCTCATGAGAATAAATGGAACACTTAGCACTCATTGGATCTAGGTTATGCTCACAGGGGTGAAGCACCGAGACTTCCCGGGAGGTCACCCATCCCAATACTACTCCAGCCTGAGCGCGCTTAACTATGGAGTTCCCTCCATAGTTAAACCCAAAGCTTGCAACCCCATTTGCAAAACCTTCACCAAGTGTTGTGCCTTATGAACCATTCATTAGAAAGCCCCTTAAGCTCATCAATTGATAAGTAGGAGATAATTTCCACAGCTAGTCAAATTGTGATATGAATATCAGGATTTAACTATGTGATTTTGAGTCAAACTCAATGACCCATGTTTCATGAGTAGTGATTCAACATGAATCCATCTCTCATGAGAATAAATGGAACACTTAGCACTCATTGGATCTAGGTGATGCTCACAGGGGTGAAGCACCGAGACTTCCCGGGAGGTCACCCATCCCAATACTACTCCAGCCTGAGCGCGCTTAACTATGGAGTTCCCTCCATAGTTAAACCCAAAGCTTGCAACCCCATTTGTAAAACCTTCACCAAGTGTTGTGCCTTATGAACCATTCATTAGAAAGCCCCTTAAGCTCATCAATTGATAAGTAGGAGATAATTTCCACAGCTAGTCAAATTGTGATATGAATATCAGGATTTAACTGTGTGATTTTGAGTCAAACTCAATGACCCATGTTTCATGATTAGTGATTCAACATGAATCCATCTCTCATGAGAATAAATGGAACACTTAGCACTCATTGGATCTAGGTGATGCTCACAGGGGTGAAGCACCGAGACTTCCCGGGAGGTCACCCATCCCAATACTACTCCAGCCTAAGCGCGCTTAACTATGGAGTTCCCTCCATAGTTAAACCCAAAGATTGCAACCCCATTTGCAAAACCTTCACCAAGTGTTGTGCCTTATGAACCATTCATTAGAAAGCCCCTTAAGCTCATCAATTGATAAGTAGGAGATAATTTCCATAGCTAGTCAAATTGTGATATGAATATCAAGATTTAACTGTTTGATTTTGAGTCAAACTCAATGACCCATGTTTCATGAGTCATGAGAGATGGATTCATGTTGAATCACTACTCATGAAACATGGGTCATTGAGTTTGACTCAAAATCACACAGTTAAATCCTGATATTCATATCACAATTTGACTAGCTGTGGAAATTATCTCCTACTTATCAATTGATGAGCTTAAGGGGCTTTCTAATGAATGGTTCATAAGGCACAAAACTTGGTGAAGGTTTTGCAAATGGGGTTGCAAGCTTTGGGTTTAACTATGGAGGGAACTCCATAGTTAAGCGCGCTCAGGCTGGAGTAGTATTGGGATGGGTGACCTCCCGGGAAGTCTCGGTGCTTCACCCCTGTAAGCATCACCTAGATCCAATGAGTGCTAAGTGTTCCATTTATTATCATGAGAGATGGATTCATGTTGAATCACTACTCATGAAACATGGGTCATTGAGTTTGACTCAAAATCACACAGTTAAATCCTGATATTCATATCACAATTTGACTAGCTATGGAAATTATCTCCTACTTATCAATTGATGAGCTTAAGGGGCTTTCTAATGAATGGTTCATAAGGCACAACACTTGGTGAAGGTTTTTCAAATGGGGTTGCAAGCTTTGGGTTTAACTATGGAGGGACCTCCATAGTTAAGCGCGCTCAGGCTGGAGTAGTATTGGGATGGGTGACCTCCCGGGAAGTCTCGGTGCTTCACCCCTGTGAGCATCACCTAGATCCAATGAGTGCTAAGTGCTGCATTTATTCTCATGAGAGATGGATTCATGTTGAATCGCTACTCATGAAACATGGGTCATTGAGTTTGACTCAAAATCACACAGTTAAATCCTGATATTCATATCACAATTTGACTAGCTATGGAAATTATCTCCTACTTATCAATTGATGAGCTTAAGGGGCTTTCTAATAAATGGTTCATAAGGCACAACACTTGGTGAAGGTTTTGCAAATGGGGTTGCAAGCTTTGGGTTTAACTATGGAGGGAACTCCATAGTTAAGCGCGCTCAGGCTGGAGTAGTATTGGGATGGGTGACCTCCCGGGAAGTCTCAGTGCTTCACCTTTGTGAGCATCACCTAGATCCAATGAGTGCTAAGTGTTCCATTTATTCTCATGAGAGATGGATTCATGTTGAATCACTACTCATGAAATATGGGTCATTGAGTTTGACTCAAAATCACACAGTTAAATCCTGATATTCATATCACAATTTGACTAGCTGTGGAAATTATCTCCTACTTATCAATTGATGAGCTTAAGGGGCTTTCTAATGAATGGTTCATAAGGCACAACACTTGGTGAAGGTTTTGCAAATGGGGTTGCAAGCTTTGGGTTTAACTATGGAGGGAACTCCATAGTTAAGCGCGCTCAGGCTAGAGTAGTATTGGGATGGGTGACCTCTCGGGAAGTCTCAGTGCTTCACCCCTGTGAGCATCACCTAGATCCAATGAGTGCTAAGTGCTCCATTTATTCTCATGAGAGATGGATTCATGTTGAATCACTACTCATGAAACATGGGTCATTGAGTTTGACTCAAAATCACACAGTTAAATCCTGATATTCATATCACAATTTGACTAGCTATGGAAATTATCTCCTACTTATCAATTGATGAGCTTAAGGGGCTTTCTAATGAATGGTTCATAAGGCACAACACTTGGTGAAGGTTTTGCAAATGGGGTTGCAAGCTTTGGGTTTAACTATGGAGGGAACTCCATAGTTAAGCGCGCTCAGGCTGGAGTAGTATTGGGATGGGTGACCTCCCGGGAAGTCTCGGTGCTTCACCCCTGTGAGCATCACCTAGATCCAATGAGTGGTAAGTGTTCCATTTATTCTCATGAGAGATGGATTCATGTTGAATCACTACTCATGAAACATGGGTCATTGAGTTTGACTCAAAATCACACAGTTAAATCCTGATATTCATATCACAATTTGAATAGCTGTGGAAATTATCTCCTACTTATCAATTGATGAGCTTAAGGGGCTTTCTAATGAATGGTTCATAAGGCACAACACTTGGTGAAGGTTTTGCAAATGGGGTTTCAAGCGTTGGGTTTAACTATGGAGGGAACTCCATAGTTAAGCGCGCTCAGGCTGGAGTAGTATTGGGATGGGTGACCTCCCGGGAAGTCTCGGTGCTTCACCCCTGTGAGCATCACCTAGATCCAATGAGTGCTAAGTGCCCCATTTATTCTCATGAGAGATGGATTCATGTTGAATCACTACTCATGAAACATGGGTCATTGAGTTTGACTCAAAATCACACAGTTAAATCCTGATATTCATATCACAATTTGACTAGCTGTGGAAATTATCTCCTACTTATCAATTGATGAGCTTAAGGGGCTTTCTAATGAATGGTTCATAAAGCACAACACTTGGTGAAGGTTTTGCAAATGGGGTTGAAAGCTTTGGGTTTAACTATGGAGGGAACTCCATAGTTAAGCGCGCTCAGGCTGGAGTAGTATTGGGATGGGTGACCTCCCGGGAAGTCTCGGTGCTTCACCCCTGTGAGAATAACCTAGATCCAATGATTTCTAAGTGTTCCATTTATTCTAATGAGAGATGGATTCATGTTGAATCACTACTCATGAAACATGGGTCATTGAGTTTGACTCAAAATCACACAGTTAAATCCTGATATTCATATCACAATTTGACTAGCTGTGGAAATTATCTCCTACTTATCAATTGATGAGCTTAAGGGGCTTTCTAATGAATGGTTCATAAGGCACAACACTTGGTGAAGGTTTTGCAAATGGGGTTGCAAGCTTTGGGTTTAACTATGGAGGGAACTCCATAGTTAAGCGCGCTCAGGCTGGAGTAGTATTGGGATGGGTGACCTCCCGGGAAGTCTCGGTGCTTCACCCCTGTGAGCATCACCTAGATCCAATGAGTGCTAAGTGTTCCATTTATTCTCATGAGAGATGGATTCATGTTGAATCACTACTCATGAAACATGGGTCATTGAGTTTGACTCAAAATCACATAGTTAAATCCTGATATTCATATCACAATTTGACTAGCTGTGAAAATTATCTCCTACTTATCAATTGATGAGCTTAAGGGGCTTTCTAATGAATGGTTCATAAGGCACAACACTTGGTGAAAGGTTTGCAAATGGGGTTGCAAGCTTTGGGTTTAACTATGGAGGGAACTCCATAGTTAAGCGCGCTCAGGTTGGAGTAGTATTGGGATGGGTGACCTCCCGGGAAGTCTCGGTGCTTCACCCTTATGAGCATCACCTAGATCCAATGAGTGCTAAGTGTTCCATTTATTCTCATGAGAGATGGATTCATGTTGAATCACTACTCATGAAACATGGGTCATTGAGTTTGACTCAAAATCACACAGTTAAATCCTGATATTCATATCTTAATTTGACTAGCTGTGGAAATTATCTCCTACTTATCAATTGGTGAGTTTAAGGGGCTTTCTAATGAATGGTTCATAAGGCACAACACTTGGTGAAGGTTTTGCAAATGGGGTTGCAAGCTTTGGGTTTAACTATGGAGGGAACTCCATAGTTAAGCGCGCTCAGGCTGGAGTAGTATTGGGATGGGTGACCTCCCGAGAAGTCTCGGTGCTTCACCCCTGTGAGCATCACCTAGATCCAATGAGTGGTAAGTGTTCCATTTATTCTCATGAGAGATGGATTCATGTTGAATCACTACTCATGAAACATGGGTCATTGAGTTTGACTCAAAATCACACAGTTAAATCCTGATATTCATATCACAATTTGACTAGCTGTTGAAATTATCTCCTACTTATCAATTGTTGAGCTTAAGGGGCTTTCTAATGAATGGTTCATAAGGCACAACACTTGGTGAAGGTTTTGCAAATGGGGTTGCAAGATTTGGGTTTAACTATGGAGGGAACTCCATAGTTAAGCGCGCTCAGGCTGGAGTAGTATTGGGATGGGTGACCTCTCGGGAAGTCTCAGTGCTTCACCCCTGTGAGCATCACCTAGATCCAATGAGTGCTAAGTGTTCCATTTATTCTCATGAGAGATGGATTCATGTTGAATCACTACTCATGGAACATGGGTCATTGAGTTTGACTCAAAATCACACAGTTAAATCCTGATATTCATATCACAATTTTAGTTTTCTTTTGGAAAGTGAATTTAAATTTCAGATTTAAAATAAAAAGAAAGTGTTTTCATTTTAAATGTTGAAGTGGGCTTTTAATAAATCAATAAAAGATTTCTTTCTAATTTCAATATTAGCAAGTTAGTAAAGTAGTGAGCTTTTAATCTAAAATGATATCCTTCTAAGTTCAATATTTAAGTGGTGTAAAGTGAATTTATTGACTTATTATGAAGGAAACATGATTTTTCTCTTTTAGTAAATAGTAGAATTTATAAAGTGCTTTAAATTTAATAAATGCAAGTTTTGTTTCTAAACAACATTTTAGAAATTGGATTTTAAGTTTAGTATTATTGTAATATTAATTAATAAATTAAAGAGAGTAGTTAATTAGAATATTTCATTACTATCTTTAGTATTTCTTAAATTTAAGAGTGAGCTTAAAAAGGAGGATTGTTAGATTAAATATTTGTGTCCATTTAATTAATAAAAGTAATAATGTTGTTTTAAAAGATTCATTATGATGTGAAGGAAATAATTAATAGTTTATATTCAATAATGTAATGGAATCAATTAATCCATTTAGATATTAAGTCATTAAAATGAAAATAACATTGGGGATAATTTTTTATATATATATTATTTCACTTTATTAAAGTTAGTCTAAAATCTATAAATGAAAATTTATTGCTATGTTGTAAAGCAAAGTGAAGGGGGGCAATAAGTTTATACCTAATGGCATCTCATATTGGTTTTAAAGAAATACAACTCATATTATGTCGAATGCAAATATTTTGCTTAGGACATTTTATCTTTTGGGTTATCATTTACTTTCAAAAGTGAAATTAAACTCAATAATAAATAATTAAATAAATAAATAAAATTGGTAATTAGATAAAAATAAATAAAATCCTATATTAAGTAATAGTTGGAAGTGAAGACACTGGATGTTCAAGTTTGTTTGAATTTTAAGATATTGAATGTCATATAATTAGTCAAGCGTGAATTTTATTAAATTGTTTTCTTTGAAATAAAATCTTGGGATTAATGTTTGAAGAATAATATTATACAACAAAAGGGTAGTTTTAAAATAACACTGTTATATTCAAGCAACTACTGAATATAAGATTTCACATTTAACCTACGAGATTATCAAAATTAGTAGATATCATGAGAATTCTAGTTCAAATGCTAAAAGTCTAAACTATGAGACACAAATCAAATTTTTATGGTGTTGCTACTATCTCAGAACGCCTGGATAGATTTCTTGTTTCTTGCTTCTGGCTTAGTGGAACCCTTACTATCTCTTCAGAAATCCTTGATTGTAGGGGTTCAGATCATTGGCCAATCAAATTTTCTGCTATAGGGGCTTATGTTTCGAAGCATCCTCCTTTTAAGTTCCAGTTGATGTGGCTTCGTGACTCCTCTCTTCATGATTTTGTTTTTTGTTGGTGGAAAGATGGTGCCCTTGCATATGGTACTGCAATGTTCTCATTTTCTAAAAGGCTTCAATATGTTAAAAGGCAGCTCAAGATATGGAATAGGGAATGCTTTGGGAATCTTCACTTTATGAAGAGGCTTGCTCAAGAAAATCTTGATGTCATCACAAGGGAGATTAGAGATCGAGGTTTCTCGGAGGATCTTGGCCAGGCTGAATCCCTTGCTTCTAGAGCTCTAGAAGAATGGGAACTTCGAGAGGACATTTTTTGGAAGCAAAAGGCTCGAGTTGATTGGCTCCAGGAAGGTGATCGAAACACTGCCTTTTTCCATAAAACAGTGCAATCTCGCCAGAATCAGAGCACTATCTCTTCTTTGGTTAATTCTCAAGCTATCCAACTGAATTCCTTGCCAGCTTTGTTCCAGGAGGCTATTTCGTACTTCTCTACCCTCTTCTCTGAGGACTCTCCTCCTGCTGATAATGAAGAAAATATTATTTTGTCCTTTATTCCTTCCCTTATCACTCAGGAAATGAATGATTATCTCATGCGTCCTATCTCTTTGGAAGAGCTGGAGGCAGTGGTCTTTGGCATGCCTAAGGGGAAGGCTCCTTGTCTTGATGGTTTTCTAGTTGAATTCTTTCAGGAATTTTGGGACATCATTAATCATGATTTGTTTGAGGTGGTTAAAGAATCCTATGCTAGCAAGCAGATGCTTCGAGCTTTGAACTCTACATTCTTGACTCTTATTCCTAAGAGAGAGGGTGCTAATCAATTGGAGTTTTTTAGACCAATTGCCTTATGTAATGTGGTCTACAAAGTTATTACTAAGCTGATTGCTGAGAGACTGACAAGGTGGCTTCCCATTATTATCTTAGAAGAACAAGGTGGTTTTGTTGCTGGAAGACAAATTTTGGATGGGGTGGTTATTGCTACTGAGGCTATTCACTCTATGGCTACTTCAAGGGAGAGAGCCATGTTTGTTAAGCTGGATATGGCTAAGGCCTATGATAGAGTTAAATGGAGCTTCCTAAGGAGTATTCTTCTTTCTTTTGGATTTAGCTCTGACTGGGTGAGTTGGATTATGAGTTGCGTTACTTTTGCCTCTTTTTCTATTCTTATTAATGGTCAACCTTCACAACTATTTGGTGCTTCTAGAGGCCTCCTCCAGGGTGACCCTCTCTCCCCATATCTATTCATCACCATGGCTGAAGGCTTGGGCAGATTCATTAAGCATCAGGTGTCCCAAAATTCTATTCAAGGCTGGTGGTGGGGTAATGGCTTACCTTCTCTTTCCCATCTTCAATTTGTTGATGATTCTGCTCTTGCCGGTCTTGCTAGGATCAAGGAAGCTAAAGCCTTTTGACATGCTTTGGACGTTTATTTGGCAGCTTCAGGCCAGAAAGTTAATGAGCACAAATCTTTCGTTTACTTTTTTAACACTCCTGATTCTATTTAGCACAGGGTTTTTGGTATCCTACGGTTTTAGATAGGTTCACTTCCTTTGACTTATCTTGGCATTCCTATTGCTATTTCTAGGCAGCCACGTCTCTTCTGGCAAAATTTGGTTACCAAGCTTCAGGATAAGGTAAATCATTGGACTCATAGATGGCTTTCTACTGCTACCCGGGTTACTCTTCTTCAAGCTATTATCCAAGCTCTTCCTACTTATAGAAGCATGGTTCATGCTGCACCTATTTACTTTCTCAAGGAGTTTGATGCTCTTTCTCAACAATTCCTTTGGAGTGGTAATTTGCGTAGTACTAAATGGAGCTTCGTTAATTGGGAAACTGTTTGTAGGCCTAAAAAGGAGGGTGGTCTTAGTCTTCGTTCTGCTCTATTGAGTAGAAAAGCTTTGGCTGCTAAACTTTATTGGCGATGGTGCTCTGGACAGCATCAACTTTGGGCTCGTATTATCACTCATAAATATTTTCATGGTGCTGATCCTTGCTCTATTTCTGCACTTCCTCTTGAAGGTCGTGGCTCAATGGTTTGGCATACTTTGAAGACAGGTGTGATGTTTGTGAAGAGGAGTTTGTTCTGGATATGTAAAGGAGGTTCTCAAGCTTTGTTTTGGTCTGATGCTTGGGATGGATTCCCTTCCATTTTATCCATATACCCTCATCTTTAGCCTCTTTGTGACTCTTTTCTTGCCACTGGATGGGATAAAGTGGCTCATTACAAGACTCCTTATCAATTGGGACCTGTTGTTGGTTATAGATGGAAGCATTCCTCTGATTGGCCTCCTGGAGGTACAGACATGGATCGTCAGGAGCTTTCTCAAATTCTGGCCTCTAGAGAGTGTTCCTCTTTGCTTGGTCCAGATGTATTGGCTTGGGGCGGTACCTTGTCTGGTAAATATCATGTCTCTGCTGGGTATCAGGAGATAACTAGACAATTATTTAGGGATGCTGAGGTCCCTTGGTGGAAGCAAGTCTGGAATAAAGTTTCTTGGTCCAAGTCCAATTTTTTCATGTGGCTAGTGGCTCACAACCGTTGTCTTACCTAGGATAATCTTTGTAAACATGGATTTCAGGGCCCCTCTTATTGTGTTTTGTGTGGTAATGGAGAGGAGTCTGTCTCCCATCTGTTCTTCCATTGCTCCTATTCTACTCAGATATGGCACCTTTTGTGGAGCGCTTGGGGTTGCTCTTGTCAGCATGCTTCCTCTTTGCCTGAGTTCTAGGCTTGCTTGGGAAGTGCTCCCTCCAAGTCTTCTTCTCTCCATGCTGCTTGGATTGCTGGCCCATCTTTCATGCTTTGGCATATCTGGTTGGAGAGGAATCGTCACATATTCCAAGATGTTCGGCTTGGTGTTTTGCATCTTTGGTGGAAAATATCACATTCTCTCCAGGAAACTATTCTTGTGAAGTGTGAGCTTGATGGGGGTATGGATCCGGTTGATCTTTCCATCTGTAATCGCCTCAATTTTCATCTGCAGGATGGGGTTGCGGCTCATAGGTTTCCTTCTATGTCTAGGCAGCTTCACCATCAGAGGAAGGGTCAGGTTAACCGGGATGGGCACTGGACTCCTCCTCCCTATGGAGTTCTAAAAATTAACACTGATGGTTCTTCTCGTGGGAATCCTGGTCCAGCTGGTATTGGCGGAGTGGCTCGTTGTAGTTCTGGGAATGTTAAATTTTTCTTCTCAATTCATAAGGGTGATTATACTAACAATCTCATGGAAGCTCAGGCTATTTTATACGCTGTGGAACAGTGTTTCTTGTGGGGATGGAGTAAGATTATTTGTGAGTCTGATTCCCAGGTGGTGGTGAACATGCTTTCTTCGCAAGAGCTTGAGGATGTTAGTTGGCAGCTGGCCACTATTGTTAAGTAGATTCTTTTCTTCTCTTCCTCTTTTCAGTTCATTAGGTTCAAGTATATTCCGCGAGAATGGAATAGACCTACTGATTGTTTAGCCAAATGGGCTTCTAGTCATGATCCAGGTTGGAATATTAGGGATAGGGGGCCACTGTCCTTTGAGATGGTGCAAGAATTTGATGATCTTGTTACTCAGGATCGAGCTCCTTGTTGAGCTCTCCTTGTTGTATTCCTTTCTGTCTTAATAAATTTTTACCCCTCTTTTTGCTAAAGAAACATAATCTCAAGGAGTATAATTGAATTAGGATTGGTACATTTAGAAGATTTATGATGTTGACTTGTGAAGAGATTACTTTTAACCTTGTGCTAGTTTTGAAGTAGGTAAGAGAGTCACTGATTTTGTGTTACAATTTAAGCAAGAGGGTTTTTTTTTAAAATTTGGGTCGCAATCTATTAAATATGAGACTTTACATGAGGCATTTTATTTGTGATTATGTTTTGTTAAATAAGTCATTCATAGTTTTTAAATTTTGAAGGATGTAATAAGAAACTTCTTATAGGAATTAGATTTCTAAATGTACTTAAAACCTTTAGTAAGGCCTTAGTATGAGGATAATCAATACCTATAGAGGAATTGGAATATAAGTTATATATTGTTTTCACTCTCAAATCTAAAATTAGTGATATACCATGTTATTTGGTTAAATTTTCTCTATTTTTCCCTGTTTAAGTGTGTATTCAAAAATTGAATGTTCATGTGTACCATCTTATATTAGTGATTGAAAATGTTGATTATGCATGTTCCCAATAGATGCTCCTTGCTTAATTTAAAGTATGTATTGTAAGAGAAGAAAATTTATATGTATGTGGATAGCTTGTATGTTATGGTAATGACAATGTGAGCTATTTTGTTCAATAATAAACTAGTGGATGGAATAATGAGTAGAGTAGAGATCCAATGAAAAATGAAATTGTGCAATGATGTACATGGGCTAATATGTTCTTGTGTTGATAAGATTTTTTTTATGTTGTGGGAATATCTTATGTGGCTATAAATATTGTTTGATGTCCTCATCTAGGGAAGATTAGATGAGCATTGTGGTTAATGCTAATATTACATGTGGTTATGTAGATGCAAGCGTATGGGTTCATGAAGCAATATAATATATCATACCTTCCCTTATATATGTTAGTAACCTATGTGAAGCCATGACTCATGACATCTTATGTTTCCTCATCCATGTGATTAAACCAGTGTTGCCATTTGTGTTGAAGTGTTGTATAAAACCAATAATTGTCATGTGTGCCCATGTAAATTAAAAACAAATGTTCTTGGAATTATGTTTGTACATAAGTATGTGGAAGTCATACCTTGTATGAGTTATTGCTTGGTTGTAACCCTACTAAATACCACCTTTAAGGATGTTTACAAAGGATAATGTTGTTACCTATTCCCATAGTTGAAAACAAAATACCAATACTCAGAATAAGACACCTTAGACATATTTGTGTATATTCTCCTATGAGACCCAACATGTGGAAGGAGGATTTTCCCATGTTGTGATAGATACCATTTCCGCACATGTTCTGACATGATGCAATGGGTAATGATGCCATGTTTCTGATGGTAGCGAGCCAAGCACGAGAACACGATGCCACATATATAGTTACGTGAAGGCGCTATCATTTTTGTATGTTTCAGTTCCCACTTGATGCAGAGCATATAGGAGACGCTTGCATTCTTGTGGAGGGGTACCCATGGATGCTCGGTCATGTGTACGCGGAAGTGCATATGGGTGGACCCTAGACATGTATACCTCTGGCTACAATGATGCTTACATGAGATCACTATGCGGAGTGTGTCCTACACGTGCCTTCTCCGTGAGGAACACTGCCATGTGGCATATGACCAGAGTGGGTGTTCTCCACTTGGTGTATGGTGATGCCGGGTGAGTTGACATGCTTAGTCCGTACCACTTGATGCGAGGTGTTGCCGAGGTGAACACCCCATGCCATGTGGTTAGTGCACCTAGAGTGCCCACATGAAGGGCTATTGCACTAGCCAGACATTGTTCCCTCCTTCCTCGTGAGGTGGCTAGATATAGTCACATAGTGATGTAATGTGCACTTTATGATTTATTTTATTGTGTAGACCAACAAGTTTATTTACTTTGTCTTTGATAGTCTAGCCACAACCTTAATCTTCATTTTTTTTTACTTAACTTATTGATGCAATACATTGAAATTTTCTTGTTTTATTGTTGTTGAAATATATGATTTAACTTCTTTCATTGGAAATTTTTTTGTGTGGCTAGAATAGTTTATTTGGTGTTTGTGGATGTTGGTCTTGTGTTGTAATGTGATTCCTCATCAAGGACGATGGAGATGAACTTGATGAGTGTATACGAGGAAGCAGATGCAGGGAACCCTCGAGGATGGGGGTATGTGAGGCTGTTATGCAGCTATTATCCAGTACCTTCCTATGTGTGTGGTGTGTATTCCTTGGGGGCTAACCACCTTACATAAACAAGGGATATGACACGTGGTTTTGTATGGATGACCTCTTGTGTGATGGGTCTGTTTACCATCGAGCCACCAAGTGAGGCTTGGATCATAGATTATTGATTTTGGACTATGGATATGTATATGGGTTCAGACAGTTATATGGTACAGTGCACTTCAGACCCAGATGTGATTAACCTTTTACTTCTTGACCATTCATGAACCTTGTGATGTGTTTATCCCAGTGATGTGGCTTGTGTATGAGTGTATAGAATGTCAATGGGTGTGAAGGCTTCACTCACCCTTGGGAGGGAAGAGATGCCTTGGGTGAAGGGCTTAGTTGGGCTCAACATTGAAGTCGAGAGATTCTCCTCCTTGGAGAGCCCACCTTCACCCATTGTTTCATGATTCCAATGGTGAATCATTGTGTTAAGCCTTGGAAGGGAGTTTATGTGTTGTTATGATATGTTGTATGCCTTGTTGGTGCTTGAGTGTAACTCGTTTGAGCCTTGTTTCCCTAGTTGAGTGTTTCAATTTTGTTTAATATATCATGTTTTATGTATGCTCATACAATTATAAATTTCTAAATGTTGCAAAGATCACTTACATGAGTAGGAATTGATAGATAGAATTTTTTAAAAAAAAAATAAAAAATAAAAAAATAAACAAACAAACAAACATTGGTGACTTCCAGGAGGAAGTCAAAGACTAGTGGAGGGGAATGTGAGGTCCCATCCAAGTAAGGACTAGTATGATTGTTAATTTGTCTACAATATAATTTGTTTAGTAGTAAATATTAATTTTGTCATTAGAAGAACATTATATGACTTATGCAACAACATGATTAGGGAGAATCCTTATGTGACTTGCTATGATTAGTAATGTTTAAATAAGATTGACTTATCATTTGTAACCATCTAAATATTAGGTGCAAATGTGTATGTGATACTTTGTATAGTAGAATTCTACTTATTTAATTAATGTGCAAGTTAGACTCAATTTATGATCAACTATGGATTTTGTTTGTACACTTGACAATGATTACAAATAGAAATGGTTGGACCTCTTTACATATGATACGATAGTTTAGATAGTTTATGAGACTGGTAGCATTAGAACCAATTCACACTATGATGAATTGTGTAATTTATGTTAACATCTTGATTAGCTAATGTGAGTTACCTTATGGATAAATAATTTATATTATTCATCTTATCTCATCATGATAATTAGATAGTTTTAGTAATTGAAATTATGGCCAATTGAATTGAATAGATATTGTGTTGTGGTAAATACATTCTACATAAGGTGACTATGAAAATGGAAATCAAGTTTGTGTTATGTGATTATTGTTTTGAAGTAAATTATGTATCATTTTAATTCAAAATAAAGAAGTACAGAAATGAATAGAATATAGATAACACAATGAATACTAGTGATACTTTTTATGTTATTCTAAGAGATATTATGATTTGAATCCTATAATTAGTGAGAGTAAGTACTTATGCTTGATAAATTTTATTAATGTATGTGTGAGGTGTAAGGTGTTTTGATACATATGCTATGAATTATTAATGTGGTTATTATTCTTGAAAAGTTTGTAATTAGAGAAATTAAAGTAAAAAGAATGATACTTATTTGTAAATGAATTTCATATGCAAATGATTCTAAAGAAATGATGTTGGAATATGATATTGATCTAATGTGTTGATCTATGGTTCAATCAAGGATATATCTATTAATGTTTACAATTATATATTTATAGGTTTGGGTTACTGATGTTTAATTTGAATTGTGCAGAGGATGATTATGAAGTCTTTCGAAGATAGTATGGCAACTCCTGTAAAATAATCAAAGTCTATCTCCATGCAAATTCTTGTAAAATCGGATGTAAACTAAAGTTGGACATTAGAGGCATTAAAATGGACCCTAGAGTGCATTTTGGGTTAAAATAACCTAACCCACTTATACTACCTAGGGTTGGGGGTTAGTTGAGGGTCAAATCATGGTCAAAAATTACATTATGACACCTCAAAAGGGCCCCACTTCAAATATGACGAAAATGAATAGTGGGAGACAATGGGTTATGACAGATTGATAAGAAAGACATGTTCCTTCATTAAAGGAGGATAGGGTTTTGGAAGAAGGAGGAGGAAAACTTTGGAGGATTGACCATTCACCATTGTTGGAGAGGAAAAGGGGAAGTTATATGGAAATAGGAGAATGGAGAAGGGGAGATGACGGTAGAACCAGTATGAGGAGAAGAAGATCAAGAGGGAACTTGAGAGAGAGATGAGTCTTTCTATCCCTTTTCTTTTGTAGTATTTGTCTTTGAGTCAGATTCATGTAAGTCTAAAATGTGCAACAAGCGTAGTTTAAAATATTGTTCTTGAATTAGGAACTCACTCACATGATAACATCTATGATCCTTAGATGAAGTGAGTTCTTTCTCGAGGGTATGGCTAGGGCAGAAGAGGCCTCATGATGCCATTAATTGGTAGGGTCGAAAATGAGCATTGTTTGAGTATTTGTAGTTTTCTTTGCAACTTATAAAAGCTAAGTCTTGTTATTTGATTCAAGCTTGTGTGTATGACTCTATGCAAAAGAGAAGTTTTTGATCTTACATTTGTGATGTATGAAAGGTTTCCTATTTGAATACAAGAAAACAAAAAAAATATGTGTGTTATTAAGATTTATATTTGAAAGACTTTAAAATGGAAATCTAAATGTAATGCTCTTTCAAGTTGAGATAATTTAGTTAATCAAAGTTTTTTTTCCTTATAGTGCAGATCTGAAATTTGTAGTATAAAATAGTGCTTTCCTTTAAAAGAATCTATATTTTATTTTGGGTATGAAATTATGGGCATGACAATTGCTCTTAGTTGTTCAATGTTGCTCAATATGGCTATATAGAGCATTTTTGGGTTTTGAAGGCTAAAAAGGTAAAATAAATGTTTGAAGGAAATGATTAGGTTTTTAAAAACTATTTAAGGCTTTTTAAATGTTTTGACATCATTTAAAGCAATTTTGAGGGTCAAATACTCAAAATTGAAAAAATTGCTCACAGTTGTCAATGTTGTCATTAACAACATTTTGACAACTTTTCTTACATTTTGAGAAACTTTTTCAAGAAGGTATTTTAACTACCTAAAATAGTTAAGAGTGTGGGTGGAAAGCCTATATAATTCCATTATCAACCTATTCAAAGGGTTGGAGAAGTGAGTTATTGCACTGTACGACCTAGACAACAAGATATGAACAATATTTTTGTGTTTTTAAGTATTCTTGGCATGTAGACAGATTACATCTAGGATTTTTAGTGTTGGAAGTGTTAGATTAGATCTATTTAATATTTTGTACATATCTAGTTTGTTATTTTGTGATGTTTTGTGTGCTTGTATTAAATATTTTGGTTTTCACCAGTCTATTGTCCAGATTGTTTGCACAAATGGAGTCATACAACCATTTCCCGCCATAGGTAAAATATGGTATCTTAGGATTTGTAATATTACTCCATGTCAATTATCTATAGTGGATATGAGGCCCTAGAAAGCTGAAGATCTACTATTTTAGTGATGCCCTAAGCAAGTCCTAGCAACTTGGTTAGGCATCATAGGCTATTGCAAAGAGGATAGGTGTGGTTGGATGTGTAGATACTTCAAACTATGCATGGAATGTGTTGTAGGAAGGAGTGATGTAATCCAAGAAAAGTGGGAAGTTTTGGTGGATGCCCTAAGGTGTGAAAATCAAGTTTTTCCATCAAATAGCATACAAACCCTTGAAACCCTTGATTTTAGGCTAAAATTGTGCTTGTATAGTACAAAATTTTTGGAAACCCTACACCTCCAAATTCCTTAAGGTCTTATAAAAGGGTATCCAGAATGGTGTTCTTTTCACTTTTTTTTAAGTATATTTTTAGGATATTTTGGTTCTAGTGCATTTGGAGGGCTAATTCTAGTAGCCTTTTTACAAGCATTTGAATGCATTTTCACTTGTGGATTGGAATTTGATTAGGGTTTTGGTGTTGTTTTTGGTTTGGAAGCTTGAAGTAAGTCCATAGATATTCCATGTTGAGCATCCATCCATTTGGAAGTCAAATGAGCATTTGGGGTTACTGGTGTTGATGAGAATTAGCAAGCAAGTTGTTCTACCTTATTGGTGTGTGCCAATTGAATGGTTAGGATCTATTATATAGAGTCCTAAGGAGTATAGGGTGGGTATAAACACTATTTGGTCAAATGAAAGATCTAAGGATACCCTGGGAGAGTTTGTGGAAGAAGCAAGATTGGTTGACATCAAATTGTGATAAATGAGCCTTCTTAATCAACACATTTCCATAGCATAATAAGAAAATTAGGTTACATAATAAACACATTATATGAGCTTCATCAATAAATTAGTAGGAAATCCTATTAAATTTTTTCTTCATGTCACATAAAAAAATAGAAATGCACTAAACCACTACAAATACATCAATTCTATCAAAAATTTCCATATACTCACATCCTCATGCACAAATACATTATTTATGAACAATAAAATGACATCATGTATAAATAAATAAATTCTATCAAAATTTTCCATATAATCACATCCTCATGCACAAATACATTATTTATGAACAATACAACTACATCATATATAAATAAATTAATTCTATCAAAATAATCCTAGATACACACAATTAATACATTTGGTTTTTTTTGGTTCTTTTTAATGTATAGCTTCAACCACTTGTACTCTTGAAGATGCCTACATTGAAGTAGTATAAAAGAAATTGGTATTAGAGAAACAATACTAACTAAATGTCAAAATACTATTATATATGTGCCTATGGACTATGTGGGAAAGGTGGGAATTTGGTCACACATTTGATATGTAAGAAATTTCCATCCTTACCATCCTTGGGTTTTAGTAGGATATTTCGATTTAGATATAAGTCTTGAGGAGAAGGGTGATTTTTCTTATTTGATGCCTTCCTATGATCTTCTTTGTCAAAATATTGATGTCTTGCATATTTTTGATATCAAACTAGCTAATGTGATATTTACTTAAAATAATATAAGATTTGGGGCTCAAGATATCTCTAAACATTTGGATAGATTATTGGCTTCCTACTTCTAGGTTAGTTGCTCTCTTATTCTCTCTTTTGAAAATCTAGACTGATGAGGTTTTTATCATTAACCAATTAAAGTCTTTGCTATGAGAGTGATTATTCCTAAGAATCCTTCATTCAAGTTTCAGTCGATGTGCCTTCCAGACTCCTTTCTTTATGATCTTATGGTTAGTTGGTAGAGCGATGGTGCCCCTACATACGGCACTACTATGAATTCTTTCTCTAAATATCTTCAATATGTCAAAAGGAAGCTCAAAAAATAGAATGGATGATGTTTTGAGAACTTTCATACCATGAAAGGGAAATTTTAGGAGTTTCTTGATGTCATTACTAGGAAGATTAGGGATCTTGGTTTCTCTATGTCTTTGGGTAAAGCTAAATCCCTTGCCTCTAAACATTTGGAAGAATGGTAGTTTCGTGAGGAAATATATTGGAAGAAAAAGGCCATAGTTGATTGGCTCTAGGAGGGTGATAAGAACATTTTTTTTTCTTTTCATAAAACCATGCAATCTCATTGAAATTAGAGGTATAATTCTTCTTTAGTTAACTTTGAAGGTCTTCAGTTGTCTTCCTTTCTAGCTTTGTTCAAGGTGGCCACCAAGTACATTTCTACTCTCTTTTCTAAGGGCACTCCTATTGTAGTAAATGAAGAGACTATTACTTTGTCTTATATTCTCTCTCTTGTTACCTAAGAAATTAATGATTTTCTCATGCGACCACTCTATTTGGTTGAGTTGGAGGAGGTGGTCATTAGAATGCATAAAGGAAAAGCTCTTGGTCTTGATGATTTTCCTATTGAATTCTTCCAAAATTTTTGGGATTTTATTAATCATGATTTGTTGGTGGTGGTTGAGAATCTTATTCTTGTAAGTAGTACATTGGGCCTTGAATTCTACCTTCTTGGTTCTAATTCTAAAAAAATATGAGGCTAATCAAATGGATCTTTTCAAGCGTATTTCTTTGTGTAATGTGGTCTTCAAAGCTATTTCTAAGTTGATAATTGAGAAGCTCAAAAGCTGGCTCCTTTCTATTATCTCAAAAGAACAAGAAGGTTTTGTCATAGGAAGTTGAATTTTAGATGGGGTTGTTATTGGTATTGAAGCTATTCAATCTATGGCTAGTTTAAGGGAGAAATCTATGTTTATTAAGTTAGATATGGCCAAGACCTATGATAGAGTTAAATGGAGTTTCATCAAGAATATTCTTCTTTTCTTTGGCTTTATCCCAGAGTGGGTAAGTTGGACTATGAGTTACTTTACTACTACAACTTTCTCTATTCTTCTTAATTATCAACCTTCCCAGTTATTTGGTGTCTCTAGGGGTATGCTCCATGGTGACTTTCTCTCACCCTATCTCTTTATTAATAAGACTATGGACCTAGGAATATTCATCAAGTATCAGGTTTCTTAGAATTCTATTCATGGTTGGCATTGGGATAATGGACCACCCTCACTTTCTCATCTTTAATTTATTGATGACATTGCTCTTGCAAGTATTGCTTGGGTTTAGGAAGCTGAGGTGTTTCGACATACTCTTGACATTTATTTGGTGGCACCAGGCTAGAAAATTAATGAAATTAATTCCTCTATTTATTTTTTAATATTCTTGAAGCTACTCAAAGGAGGATTGTTAATATCCTATAGTTTCAGATTGGGTTGCTACCCTTGTTATATCTTGTTATTCCTAGTGTTGTTTCTAGGAAGCCACGTCTCTTCTGGCAGAATATGCTTAATAAGATTTAGAAGATGATAAATAATTGGAATCATAGATGAAATTATACTATTGTTCAGGTTACTCTTGTTACCATTTATTTGGTTTCCCTAGGGGTATACTCCATGATGAATCTCTCTCTCCCTATCTCTTATTATTATCACTAAGGGCCTAGGAATATTAATCAAGTATCATGGTGTAGGAGCACCTAATCCTAGAGTCACTATGAGATATATAATGTTTTTTGGTGATTTAAATTCAATTATATGATGTATTGACTCATTTTGAATTGATTTGTAAAGGTTTTGACAAGAAATCTAAGCATGTGCACAATATTGCTGAAGTTGTCAAATAGGTCATGTTTAGGTCTACATGGTCAAATTTGTGGAAAAGACCCATGGAATGGTAAAATAATTATAAAAAAGCTTTAAATATTCCATTTGGATGTGTATAGAGAGGTTTGACAAATTTTCTAAGTCATTTTGTCAAAAATGTACATTCTGCATTAAAAAGTTGTGAAATGCAACATTGAGAAAGTTGCTAACATTACAAAAATGATGTAAAAAGGTAGATGGTTGTTCTTGAGGGTAGTTAGGAAGGATTATAAATGTAAAATGGATATAAATACCATTTTATGGTCAAACCAAATAATATTTGAGAAGAGGAAATATTTTGATACACTTTTGGTGCATTCTATTGTTGTTGTTTTGATTGATTTTTTAGTTTTAGTGTTGTTTCCAGGCCTTGTACAGCCCTGTAAGGCATGGAAACCATGTAATATAGTATTGGATAGATAGAATAATGAATCCTAATTCTTTTTCTTTTTCTTTGGTACAATTTTATAAAGAAATGAATAAGTTATGAATATTTTGATGAAAGTGGGTATTTGCAGATTTGAAATTCTCTGAATATAGTCATGTTGTAGCGTGTAGTATGGACATATTTTGGAGACCCAAGACATATAATAATATTTTTTAGAAATATATATGAATTATCCCTCATTTATTTTTGGTTTGAGTAATTTTAATGCATATTTTTTAAGGTTATGCATATTTTAGTAGAAACTAGTTTTTAAAGATCTTTGTTGGAGTTGTAGGCAGTGATTTACGCTTGAAAAATTATTTATGACCAGGAAAAATAAATGGCTTACATATAATTAAAATATATTCATAAAATTTTCACATGTAATTGGTTTGGTATAATTTGGATTCATGTTGGTAAATATTTTGGATGCCCTAGGCATGGTTTGGTGTTTTAATTCTGAATTCTGATAGGGATATGGACCAGAATTTGTAGTCTAAAATAATAATTTCTTGATGAATTAAATGGGGTCTTTAGACATCAGTATTTGGTGAGGAGATAGTTAATTTAATTATCTACAAACTTTATTGCTTCTATGAATTTTGGTTTTGAGTTTTATTGGGTCAAATAACTCAATTCTTGGAAATTGAAAAACTTGGGACAGTATTGAAGTTGTTTGTTAAAGGAAGCAAACAAGTAGTGTTTTATTCTTTTCAATTATTTAAATGACTAAATGAAGATTATATCATCAAGATATTACATTATTTTTTGGTTTATAAGATTCTCTACATAAAAATGGTATCATATTTTGAAGATCTTGAGTGTGTGGGTAGAGCGTTGAGGGAGGCAATCCACACTAGGACCTTGGAGATTTGGTATTTATTTTGTTAATGAGTTTTGGTTGTGGGTGCTCATCCATCTTGCTACATGTAAAGGTTGGGTTGTGTGTACATACAATAAAAGTACATCAAGGTCTAAGAGAAGGCCTAGGGCCAAGGAGTGGTCCATTTGATTTCCAAGAGACTACGGAGAGAGGAAAAGAGGAGGACTCCTCAGTGATGCACACAGGAGAGTTTTTGTGGTGAGTTTGAAGTAGTATGGTATAGGTGGATCTCTAACTAATAAGGTACCATGGAAGTTGCAACCATTGATGCTCCACTAGTAGGAGTATTTGAGAATATAAGTTTGAGGATAGTCTTGTGTCCTTAACAAAAAATATGATGGTGATAAAGGCATGAAGAGGAAAAGGAAAAGGAAGGTAAAGATGAATACTTTTGTTATAATTTGTTTTCAGCTTATGGCACACCTTTCCAAGAGACTTGAAAAATTCTCAAGGCTAGTAGTATGGTGTAGAATCACCTAATCCTAGAGCTCACTATGAGATATATAAGTTTTTTTGATTCATTTAAAGTAAATTATATGATTTATTGATTCATTTTGAATCTATTTGTAAAGGTGTTGACAAGAAATGTAATCATGTGCACACTATTGCTCAAATTGTCAAATAGGTCATGTTTAGGTCTACGTGGTCAAATTTGTGTAAAAGACCCATGGAAGGGTAAAATAATTATAAAAGGTCTTAAATATTTCATTTGGATATGTATAGAGAGGTATGAAAATTTTTTAAGTCATTTTTTCAAAAATATAAAAGTTGCATAAAAAATTTGTAAAATGCAACATTGAGAAAGTGACTAACATATGAAAATGATGTAAAAAGGTAGATGGTTAGTCTTGGGGGTAGTTAGGAAGATTTATAAATTTAAAATGAATAAAAATACCATTTTATGGTTGAACCAAATCATATTTGAGAAGAAGAAATATTTTGATACATTTTTGGTGCATTCTATTTTGTTGTTTTGATTGGTTTTTTAGTTTTAGTGTTATTTCTAGGCTTTGTATGGCCCTATATAGACTAGAAACCATGTAATATAGTAATTAATATATAGAATTATGAATCCTCCTTCTCATTCTTTTGGATTAGTTTAATTTTATAAAAAATGATTAAGTTATGAGCATTTTGGTGAAAATGGGTATTTGCAGATTTGAGATTCCCTGAATATAGTCATGTTGCAGCATGTAGTATGAACACATTTTGGAGACTCAAGATCTCTAATAATATTCATTGGAAATATATGTGAATTATCTTTAATTTTCTATTTTTTTGAGTTGGTTTTATGAATATTTGTGAAGATTATACATATTTTAGTGGAAACTAGTTTTTAAAGATCTTCATTGGAGTTGCACACAGTGATTTGTGCTTGAAAAATTATTTATGATCGGAAAAAATAATTGGCTTACATGTTCTTAAAATATATTGATAAGTTTTTGACATGGAATTGGTTTGGTATCATTTGGATTTTTTTGATAAAGATATGGGATTCCCTAGGTAGTGTTTGGTGTTTTAATTCTGAATTATGATAGGGATATGGACCATAATTTGTAGTCTAAAACAATAATTGTTTGAGGAATCAAATGGGGTCCCTAGACCTCAATATTTGGTGAGGTGATATTTGATGTAGTTATGTACAAAATTTATTGTTTCTAGAAATTTTGATTTTGAGTTTTAGTGGTTCAAATAACTCAATTCTTGGAAATTGTAAAACTTGGGATAGCATTGAAATTGTTTGATAAAGGAAGAAAACAATTAGTATTTGCCTCTTATCAATTATTTCAATGATTAAATAAAGATTATATCATCAATATCTTAGATGATTATGTGGCTTGTAAGATGCTTTACATCATATCGGGTTTTTCAGAATTCTATTCATGGTTGGCATTGGGATAATGGACCACCCTCACTTTCTCATCTTCAATTTATTAATGGCACTGCTCCTGTAGGTATTGCTCAGGTCTAGGAAGCCGAGGTGTTTCAAAATACTCTTGACATTTATTTGGTGGTGGAAGGCCAAAAAATTAATGAATTTAATTCCTCTATTTATTTTTTAATACTCTTAAAGCTATTCAAAGGAGGATTTTTAATATCTTATAGGTTCAAATTGGGTTGCTACCCTTGACATATCTTGGTATTCCTAGCATTGTTTATAGGAAGCCATGTCTCTTCTAGCAAAATCTACTTATTAAGATTTGGAAGAAGGTAAATAATTGGACTCATAGATGAAATTCTACTATTATTTAGGTTAGTCTTCTTCAATTTGTTATTCCGACTCTTTCTATTTATAGAAGCATGGTTTAAGCCACTCATTTTTACTTTATCAAGAAGTTTGAGGCTCTTTCTTAAAAGTTTCTTAATAGTGGTAATTTATGTAATTCTAAATGGAGTTTAATCAGCCAGGAGGCTATTTTTTTTCCCAAGAAGGAGGGTGGTCTTGGGTTGTGCTATGCTATCCTAAGTAGCCAAGCTTTGGTTGTTAACCTTTATTGGCCTTGGTGCTCTAGACATAATCAACTTTGGGTCTATTTAATCACTCATAAGTATTTCAAGGGTGTTGATTCACATTCTATTTCCTTGCTTCCTTTAGAAGGTCATAGCACTATGGTATGGAAGACTCTTAAGAATGGTACTCAATCAGTTAAGATAGATCTTTTTTGGATATGTAAAGGAGGCTCTGAGGCTTTATTTTGGTCTGATGCTTGGGATGACAACCTTCCTATCTTGTCTATGTACCCTCATCCTTAGATTCTTTATGATTATTTTCTTATTGTTGGATGGGATAAGTTGGTTCATTATAATGCCCCTTATCACTTGGGCCTTGTTTTTTTCTATAGATGGAAGGACTCCTTAGATTGCCTACCTGGGGCCTTAGAAGAGGACTGCTAGACACTCTAGAATTTTGGCTTCTAGGGAGTGTTTTTCATTGTTAGAACCAAATATTTTGATTGGAGTGGTGCTTTGTCTAGTAAATACTCCATTTCTATTGGTTACCAAGAGCTTACTAGACAATTATTTGGAGATGACATGGTGCCTTAGTGGAAACCTATTTGGATTAAATTTTCTTGGTCCAAATGTAATTTCTTCATGTGGCTAGTGGCTCACAACCCGTGTCTTATGTGGGATAATCTTTGTAAACATGGATTTTAGGGCCCCTCATTCTATGTGTTATGTGATAATGGAAAGGAGATTGTCTCTCACCTTTTCTTCCTTTGTCCCTATTCTACCCAACTTTGTAAAGGAGGCTCAAAGGCTTTATTTTGGTTTGATTCTTGGGATGATAACCCTCTTATCTTGTCTATGTAACCTAATATTTAGATTTTTTAAAATTCTTTTCTTATTATTGGATGGGGTAAGGTGGTTCATTACAAGGTCCCTTATCACTTGGGCCTTGTTGTTGGCTATATATGGAAGGAATCTTCAGATTGGCCACCTAGGGGTTTAAAAGAAGACCACTAGGAACTCTCTAGAATTTTGGCTTCTAGGGAGTGTTTCTCATTACTAGGGCTAGATGTTTTGGATTAGGTAGGTGTTCTATCTAGTAAATACTCTATTTTTGCTAGGTACTAAGAGCTTACTAGATAATTATATGGCAATGATAGGATGCCTTAGTGGAAACCTATTTGGAATAAATTTTCCTGGTCCAAATGTAATTTCTTCATGTGGCTGGTGACTCACAACTAGTGTCTTATGTGGGATAATATTTGTTAAAATGGATTTTAAGGCCCCTCAATCTATGTGTTGTGTGATAATATAAATGAGTATGTCTCCCACCTTTTCTTCCATTTTTCCTATTCTACCTAACTATGGCACCTTTGGTAGAATTCTTGGGGTTGTCCTTGTAGGCATACTTCCTCCTTGTCTTCTTTATGGGATAACTTGGGGAGTTTCTCCACTAAAGCCTTTCCTCTTTAGGTTGCATGGGTTACTAGTCCTTTATTCATTCTTTGGCATATTTGGTTGGAGAGGAACATGATAATGTTTTGAAATGTTTAGACTAGAGTTGTGCAACTCTCATGGAACATTTCTCACTCTTTGTATGAGATAATTTAGGCTAAGTGTGTGTTAGATGGGATTATGTGTCCTAGTGACCTTACCATCTACAATCACCTCAATTTTCATCTTCAGGGAGGGGTACTAGGGGTTGTTGGTCAATGATTGCATGTGTTGACATTATGCTCAAGTTTGTTTATTAGTGACTCACACTTAGTCAAATGGCTAGCAACTATTGAGCTTATCTTGCAATTTATAGTGTTAACCAAGTAATTCAAGTTCTATCAAGTTCAAAAATTAGTATTTAGTTTGCACCAAGTAGTATATATCAAGTCAATGAGTATCAGTGCAAACTGAGCTTCCTAGTGTTTACCGAGTTGCACATTGCAAACTGTGGTCTCTAATGTTTTATAAGTTCATAGCATTAGTGATGTGAATCAAGTGTTGACTGAGATAGGAAGTGTCAACCAAGTGATTTAGTCTATACCGAGCTCATAATATTAGTGTTCATTGAGTCTTATAGTGTCAACTAAGTGATTCAATTTATATGTCAAGATTCATAGTATTCACTAAGTCACCAGTGCCAACCGAGTTTAGACTACTTGGAAGTGATTAGTATGAACTAAATTTCTACATATACCAAGAGCATGACAATGTCAAGTGTTGACAATGGTTGTTGAGTATCAGAACCTCATCAAGTTTGTCTTTAGAACCTAATTACCAATAGTTGAGCCAACTTTGTGTATTTTGGCAAAACTTGTATTGTAGCTAACTTTGATGTATTATAATTTAGATTGGTATACATGTAATGTACTATATCACATCCAAATGTGAAGTCATAGAAGAACACATGATGTGACTATAATAAGAGTAGATGTACAACTTAAGAAGACTACAAGCAATATAAGTAACATCAAAGATTTATCTATCACAACAAGGTGATCATTAAACTACAAAGGAATCTCAACTAGAAAATTAGAGTTACAGATCAAAGATTAGCCACTAGTTCATCCTAATAGGTGAAATAGTTAAATCCTTTCTTAAGGTAGGCTTAACATTCATTTGCAAATCTCTTTACTGAGTGCATACTTCATTATATGTTTTGTAAAACCTTTAGCAAGGTGGACCTAGTAGTCCTTATTGCTCCTAATAGGGTAGACCATCAGAAGTGATCAATTTTAAGTCTTAATTAGCCAACTTTATACTATAGTACTAAAGCTTGTGGGTATCATCCCCACCCCAATTTTACTTTTTATTTGGAATGTTTCTGGGTTACCATATCTTGTGTCAAAGAGTTACTAATATTTTAATGCTTTAATTTTTTCATGTATGCAATTAGTTTAGAATATATATGAAGGATTAATTGGTGAAATAAGAATAAGTTTTATTGGTTCCTGATTCAACCCTCCCCTCTCAATAACCTAGCTTATCCTATATTTCTAACAATTGGTATCAAAGCATTGTGGTTCTCAAAGAAATTTTTTTACAGCTTGAGCAAAGATAAGAAGTAATAGAGGTATTCAGGATAGATAAGGCTATTGATAATTAAAAGATGGATTTAGAATTGACTATTAGAAACTTAAAAAAGAAAAGGAGAAACTCTCTTAATATTTGAAAAGAAGAAAAGATCTTGCAATACAAATGAATGAAAAACTCTACATTAAAGAAAGAATATCTATCTAGAAAGAAATTCAGATGAATCAAATGAGGAAATTAGATACCTATTAGAAAATAATTGTAATCTTCAAGAAGAAGATATAAAATTAAAAAGAGAACAAGAAATTCAATCAATAAATTGTGTGAAGTCATAGAAGAAAAAGACAAAGCCAAAGAAGAGATAGAAAGAAAGAACAATGAAATTTGGCATCTATCCCTTCAATAGGTAGACTTCATTGACAAGCTTACTAATGCAAATGAAGAAATCATGAATCTAAGATCAGAGAAGGAAAGATTGTAAAATAATCTAAACATTGAAAAGAAAACCAATGAGAGCTTGATGAAATCTCAAATAGACATGAATTGATTGAATGAGCAAAGCCAATACAGATAGATAGGAAAAGCAAGGATAGGATATACAGAAGAAGGTGAATCATCCAAGCAAAGAGCTCAAAAGAATCAAAGGCCTACTTATAATCACTATGGTAAGTTAGGTCATACATCAAACAAATTTTGGAGTAATAATAAATAAATATTCAATGGAAAGTGTTACAATTGAAATAAGCATGGTCATAGAGCTAATGAATGCAAAGAGAAACCTAAATTTAAAGGTAAATATCATAGATGAAAGAAGCATGGGCACAAATCCTTTGAATACAAAACCTAGATATTGAACCTCGAATAATAGATCATGAAAACTATATTTGGTTGGGACTACAAAACATGGTGTAGATGCCACTACTGTGGAGAATTTGGGCACATTGGAAAAAATTGTGTGAAACATCACATGAGAACAAGAGACACCACTAGAAGATGTTTTATTTTTATAGAACTTGGACATCTTACCAAGAACTATATGAACACTAGAAGTATTGAAGATGAAAAGAAAGCCAAGGTTGAAAACATCAAAAAGTAGATGAGGTAGTAATGGATTCTAAAATATTCTAAGAATACAAGTTTGAATCATGAAGCACATGCCACTCAAGAATTGGTTGGCTCAAACATTTCTACTTGATTTCCCATAAGGATGACTAGGACTAAGACTCTAAAGTAGACATCTTACATTAGTTCCAACTAGCTAAAAGGAAAGATCCATATTAGAATTCAAGATGCAAAGGGATTACTGAGTGTCTAAGGAAAATCTAGACCTTACCAAGCTAGGTCAAGTTGCAAGACCCTGCCAAGCAAGGTCAGGATACACTAAAAATATTGTGTGGACATTGAGTTATGAATGACTCTATTGAGCACTAAGGTCAAACCAAGTGGAAGACATTATATCACCAAATAAGAAATAATACCAAGCATTTATGATGATTGGAAAGTGAAAATTGTTAAAAGGAAGGGAATCAAATTCATTTATCACTATGAATTTTTCAAGAGCTATTTGCAAAGGGAAATTTCTGTGCTTCCAAGTGATCTGTGCATCTATTATTGAAGATCTTCATGTTTTCATAACCCCTACTAAGCATGGCCCCCTCTAGTAGCAAAAAGGAGAAAGGATATGAGATGTTGGTTCAAGGAGTTGATTGGAAGGCACCAAACTTTAAGTTGAGTCCAAAAATTGTAGAAGCGCTTGATCCAACTGGAGTTCAGTCATAGATTCCACCAAAGGTATTACTTGTTAATGATATTCATTCATATATTTTTTGTTTGATACAAGATAGAATAACCATATAGATGAATGGGACTCTAGAAAATTTATGTGTGAATGGTGCATTGAAACCTGGGCATCAACATTTGGAGACCAAGGGTTTAACACACATTCGACATTTGCACCAAGACTTTCAAATAAAATGGATAAGGTTTATCCTTAGCCATGTTCACAATGGGAAGCTATGGCTAGATAAACCTATTCAAATAACAAATAAAATGATTCATTGAATCACAGGGCTCCCAATGTTGAACAAGGCAAAGACTACCAAAACCCCAAGTCAGGTAGAACTAGAAAGCAAAACTCTTGCCAAGTGGGATGGAAGAGGCATGAAGATTAGTAGTGTGACTGAAATGGAGCTAAAATTTGGAAGTCATGTGATAGCTCATAATATCTATAGCTCTAGTCATCTCAACAATGTGTCATGTGAGGTAGTTGATCAAGCTCTCAAGGTGGTGAAGAACAACATGTCCTTCGACCTTGCTGAGCTAATGCCAAATCAATTCAAAAAGAACATGGAGAGCATCAGAACTTTAAAGAATAACCCATGTAAGTTTGGTTCATTCTTGAATTTTTTATTCTTCATTGTGCAAAAGATTTTTCCTTCAAAAGGTTCACTCATATGGAGAAAAGATGTACTAGTACTATATCAGATTAATGAATATAGAAGAGATGGGTGAAAACTTTTCTAGTATCATGGAAAAATACTTTGGTTCATTCAAGGAAAAGATGAATAATAGATTCTAAATCCCTAAACAACTTCTAGAAGATTACAAGGATGATTTTTGTTTCATGGTAGACTATGAGAAAGTGTGCATTCAAGTAGTCAAAACTAGAGTGGTGTGGGTTAAGCCTCTAAGCTATGAGGTTAACATTGATGACACTAAGGATATCATTGAGGCACAATTGAATGAATGTGTGGATCCCAAGGCCAAAGATTTTGGTACTTTTGATGAAGCCAAAGGTATAATAGAATTTGAAATTAAGCTTCCTCAAGTAGCCAGCAAAGGAAAGAAGAGGATAGCAATACTGAGGCAAGCAAGTTCTACTCTCCTATTGATAGAAGGAAAAGGAAATGATGTGGAAGAAGATGATGCATAAAATGAGGTAGAAGAAACTAAATTTGAAGAAGGAAAGCCAATAAGGAAGAAGGTTAAGGTTATCATAAGCAAACAGTCATCTACTATAGTATTCGCAAGAAGAGCATCCAGATCAAGAAAGAAATAAAAATTAGGTGAAGAAGATGCAGAGGAAATTATTTTCAAAAGATTTACACCTACATTTCAAAAAAAAAAGAGATTGATGTAGGATCTGGTATGGAAAAGTTCAAATCTTTTAGTTATGAAACTAAGAGTTTAGATGAGAAGAATAAAGTTGAAGACATAATAATGTAAAAACTAGGTAAATGGAAATACTCATCTGATCAACTTGCACAACAAATTCCCAATGAGCTTATGGAAAGAATCAAGACTAGATGGGAAAATGCTAGGAAAACTTCAAGAGATGGATTTGAATAGACTTTGAGACAAATCATGCTGATCTTATTGATAAAGAGGTGGATGAATCCATGAAGAAAAATGAAGAAAAACTCACTCTAAAATTCAAAACTTGCATGATATTGGTTAATGACATTGAACACGTGGTGAAGACAGCTAAAATTGCATGGAAGAATATCTACAAACTTCATCAACAGAGTGATTTTTTTGTTTATGTTAGCAACATAGATGATGAAGATGAAAGGGAAGTAAATAAAAATAATGATGAAGAAGATATAGAAATAAATGATGTAAATTTTGATGATGAGGAGCAAGAATAAGAAGCTATCAAGGAGAATCTCCCTAAGATTCAAAGTATCGAGGAAACTAACCTAGAGAAAATTGCTGCAGTAGTTATGGCCCCATTTCCTCACTCTCCAAGAAAAGATTTAATGTCATAAAGCTTAGAAAAAGCTTCTCTCAAGTTGGTTATGGAAAACACTACAACACCATGCACACAATGAATCTCTACACCTATTCACCTGAGTACTATATTGACTGAAGTGATCAACACTTCATCTATTGAGCAATTAGTACTTCCTCCATTATCAAATTTGGCTACATAGCAACTAAGTATTTCTACTATCCATACTATATCTAATTTTATGCTAGCCCCTCTATTTCTACTATTGTTACAATTCCCAGTATGCAAATAGTAAGAACAAATACAGTTGAGAGCAAACCTCAAGTGAGTACTAAAGTTTCAAATAAGGACAAAGGTAAAGAAGAAGATATTGATCTTGATGAGGATATAATTATCCTAAATTGGGATATCTCTACTCTAAATCTTGATCAAATGGACATTGTAGGTGAACTATTGTAGAAGAATGCTAAGTGGTAGAAGCTTAGAGATGAATAAAGAAGAGAAAATCAAGTACTTGAAGATGTGAAGGACATACTTGTAGATACACTAAGTACTAAGGTTGATAATAAACAACCTATTTTGATTTAGCTAGAAGAAGTTTAGAAATTCAATGAAGATTTGAATGTGCAAGAAAGGTTGTTACAAAGAGGAGAGAGAAAATTTGAGAACAAAGTATTGGAGCAAGTTGCACAAAAAATTGCAATATATCAAGTAGACCTGTCTACTATTCTCAACTCATTAGAAAACTTTGCAAATAATGTTACTTCATTATTCAAAAAGTTATGTGATACATCTATCTTCACTTAGGAAATCAAAGATAAACTATCTAAGATAGATGAAGACTTGAAGGTGAGTGCACACTAGTTATTACTTGACCTGAGCTATACTTCTACTCACTACTCAAAGATCATATTTCTAACTAATATGCAACCAAAATTACTAAGGGAAGAACCCAAGATTAGGCCCACACTTGTAGACATCCAAGACATGATTCTCCCAAACATGGATGCATTCTAGAAACACATTGCAAATGCCAAAAATCTCATCCATGATAACAACTTCTCCATAACTAATCACATGATGGACTTATCAGTAGAAGTACAGATTGCATTACATGCAAGTAAGGTATTACAAGAAAATTGGGACAAGACAATGACATTGATTTTGAAGGTACATTATGACTTCTTGTCACATTTTGGCATTACCATGTAGCATACACCTTTTGCATTTATGTCAAAAAGGGGGAGAAGATGAGACAAGATAAAAAAGGAGAGAAGATGTGATATAAACATATGAGATACATAGTAAGTAAAGTATAATTTGTGTGTGTGTGTGTGTGTGTGTGTGTGTGTGTGTGTCTATATATATATGGGAAAACAACATTATATTCATGTATGATTATTCAAAAAAAAAATCTTACAAAAGCAATTTTGAAAAATCTCAAAAACAAAGTATGTTACCAAGTTAAAGACATAGGATGGAAACTAAAGATTATGTTGAACTTGAAATTTTGAGAGCTTAGTTTTTTATTGATAAGTGTTCTATCACTAATGCCAAAGGGGGAGATTGTTAATATTATGGTCAATTTTATTTATTAGTGACTCACACTTAGTCAAATGATTAACAACTACTGAGCTTATCTTGTAGTTTATAGTGTTAACCGAGTAATTTAGGCTCTACTAAGTTCTATAGTTTCTACCGAGTTCCAAAATTATTATTTAGTTTGCACTAAGTAGTATATACTAAGTTGATGAGTATTAGTGCAAACCAAGCTTCATAGTGTTTACCAAGTTGCACACTAAAAACTGTGCTCTCTAGTGTTTATTGAGTTTGCAACACCAGTGATGTGAATCAAGTGTTGATCAAGCCAAGAAGTGTCAACCAAGTGATTCAGTTTATATCGAGCTCGTAGTATTAGTGTTGATTGAGTCTTACAACGTCAACCAAGTGATTAAATTTATATGTTTATTTTTACAGTATTCACCAAGTCACCAGTGTTGATTGAGTTTAAACTACTTGGAAGTGATTAGTATGAACTAAACTTCTACATCTACCAAGAGCATGACAATGTCAAGTGTTAACAATGGTTGCAGAGTATCAAAACCTCACCAAGTTTGTCTTCAAAATTTGAGTACCAGTAGTTGAGTCAACTTTGTGTATTTTGGTGAAACTTGTATTGTAGTTGTCTTTGTTGTATTATAATTTGGATTGGTATATGGGTAAAAGAACAAACCTGTGTCACCCTTTTGTAAAGGAAAAGGCTAACAAAAGTATAACTATTCACCTTCAATGACATAAAATTAATATTATTATTTTGAATTTGAAAATGAAGTAAAGTAATGAAATGTTTATAAATGGACAAATTTTAGGATTATAATTTTTAATAATTATTTGAAATAAGAATTAATATATTTTCCTAATTTTTATAGATATTTTTTTAGCTGCTGAAAAGTACTGAAAATTAGGAGTATAGTTCACACCACAAAACTACATGGAAATAAACTTATGTCCCTTTTATCTCAGACTATGTTATAGATAACATATATAGCTAGAAAAATAAAAAATAAAAATAAGCTTTAGACCTATATTTTCTCTTTTATATTGATTGAAATTTCAAATCACCTAAAATTGATAGTTTTCATCTCCCACCACATTTTTCGAAACAAATCTACTCTAACCAGGAGAAAAATTATACATTCTAAAAGATGACTCTCTCCTCTAGAACACCACATAATTTTTAATTTTTTTTGATTTGATTTAATATTTTTTCTTTCTCAAAATTGACATCTTATCGAGTATTAAAATACATGCTTTTAGAATATTTTGATTACAATATACTACATCTAATTAAAACATTATAAACTCTATATGAGAATATTCTTGACTCTGAGCTCTATAAAATGGTGTCTATATGTTATTAAAAAATATCATAAAAATTAGTAAGAGTTATTGAAATGCCACTTTTATGAAATAATTGTATATCTTTAGTAATTGGATACAAACTAGTATAAAACATGCATTTAATAGACATTTCCAATTGGAAAAGTGTGAGACAATATATAACTTAGGTAGAATAAATTTATTTAGATCATATGTTTGGACAAAATTTATTTTTAGATAGAAATACTCAAATTCAATCATTTTGATAAGTTAGCCTGAAAGGTGACATAGCTTTGTACTTTTACCCATATATGTAATGTATTGTATGGCATCCAAATGTAAAGTCATAGAAGAACACATGATATGAATATAATAATATAATTATGAATTAAGAAGGCTACAAGTAGTATAAGGAGCAACAAAGATTTATGTATCAAAAAAATATGATAATTAGACTCCAAAGGAATCTCAACTAGAAATTAGAGTTGTAGATCAGAGATCAGCCACTAATTCAGCCTAACAAGTGGAACAGTTAAATCCTTTCACAAGGTAGACTTAATAGTCTTTTGAAAATCTCTTTACTGAGTGCATAATTCATTGTATATTTTGTAAAACCTTTAGCAAAGTGGACCTAGTAGTCCTTATTTCTCCTAACAGGGTAGATCATCAGAAGTGATCAATTGTAAGCCTTAACCAGCCAACTTTATACTTTAAGCTTGTGGGTATCATCTCCACCCTAGTTTTACTTACTATTTGGAAGGTTTTTGGGTCACCATATCTTGTGTCAAAGTGTTATTAATGTTTTAATGCTTTCAATTTTTCATGCATGCAATTAGATTAAAATATATATGAAGGATTAATTGGTGAAATAAGAATAAGTTTTATTGGTTCTTGATTCACCCCTCCCCGAGCTCAGAATCCTAGCCTATCCTATATTTCCAACATCATTATCTACCTAGATGACATAGGAAACAAATGAAGTGACGGGTGAATCATTAGAGGAATTGGACTCCTCTTCCACCTAGAGTTTTAAAATTCAACATTGATGGTTCTTCTTGGGGGAATCTAGGTCCTAGTGGCATTGGGGGAGTGGATCATTTTAGTTCTATTAATGTTCAGTTTCTTTTCTTGGTGTATAAGGGTTGCCATACTAACAATATTTGGGAGGTGTTGGCCATCTTACATGCTATAGAACAATTTTTTTTGAGGGGATAGAATAGGATTATCTATGAGTTTGACTCCCAAGTGGTGGTGAAATTTCATACATTAAAAGTGCTTGCAGATGTTAATTGACCTCTAGCTCTAGTTGTTAATCAAAATCTTCTCTTTTGTAGAACTTTGGAATCTATTTGTTTTACTTACATCCCTTGAGAGTGGAATAAAATTGTGAATTGCTTGGATAAATGAGATTTTGATCATGTACAAGATTGGAATGTTATGGATAGGGAGAAATTACCTTATGAATTTGATGACCTTATTGATCAAGATAGAGCTCTTTACTGAACTCTCCTTTTTGTATCTCTTATTTTCTTAATAAACATTTTACTCCTCTTTTAGTAACTAAACATAGAAATTGTAAATGAAAGTAAGATAATTTACATGGCATGGTAGTGTACTCTAATATGTCCATCATATTGTAATTCATTAATTTGAAACCATGAGAAGCCTAAGTTTAGTGACCAAAAATGTTAAGTACAAAAACATAATGAACATAATGAACTGCAAAAAAAAAAATGATGAAACTAACCATGTTCAACATTCTAATAGTTTTCTACGAGATATTTACATGTTCCTAGATCATGTCCATCATGTATTTGTAACCAACTACAATTATAATCAATAAGATGAATCAATTTATTGAGAAAAAAGTGTAATTAATGTACTAAATGCAACCATGATAAACATAATAAACATTACAATAATTTGATATGACCTAGTCAAGCATGCCTCAAGAGTCATCGCTCCATAATGTAATGTTATCTAGAATTTCTTTATGTTGATGAACTTTTCTAATAGTACAAATTTCTTTGGTCTTTTGTCTCCTTTGATGCTTCAACAACTTAACATTTACCTCTATAAAAGGGTACAAATACGTGAGAATGGTTTTATACTTCTCATAGTCTTCAATGTAAGTGTGTCATTCTTTTGAGTCATGTATGTTTGCAACCATGTTCCTATTACAACAATTGAAAAAGTAGGATACATGAACACATCATCATTTGTAGTTTATTGTGCAATTTTTCTTTCTCTTGTACATAATGTGTCAAGTAGTAATTTGATCTCTCTTCATTCTCCTATGGTGCAAACAATGTAAAAGTATGTCCTAGCTATAGAAGATTTGAAAGATGGTTTTACTAAACATAACTTTCCATGTCATCATTTCTCAAGGAGATTGTTTGAGATTGATGTAGGAGCATCTCGGGTACTTTGGAAATCTCACATTGCTAAAAATATTTCCTTTTTTCTGTTCCTATTTTCTCTTTGGAGGATGACCCTTCTTGTTTGTGTTTTCTCTTTCTATTAAACTTCCTAATCAACCTCTCATCACCCTTATAGGTTTTCCTTCCATAACTCTTAATGATTTTCCTTCCTTTGTTTCTTTGGTTAATGTTTTGGATAGGTGGTGATTTTGGGTTATGCTTATTTATTCTTTGATTGCTAGTAGATTTTTAGTTGTCTTTCAATTGTTAATTCTCTATTGAGCCGAACCTATAATCTACATGTTGCAGATCATGTGATTGTATGAGTCACCCCCCTTTTTTGGCTTCTCATTTATCAAAAATATTATAGATATTTGAATGAAATATATACAATAAGTTTTAAATGAAATTATTTAGAATTTTTTTTTTTATATTTAAAATATAAATGCAATTATTTTCTTTGTTCTTTTTTCAAAAATCTACTATAGTGTCTTTATTTAACATCAATTTCAAAGATAAATAGATAAATATTTCATTTACAAAAAATTCAATGACCACAAAATGATTGAATATTTTTATACCAGGGTTTCCACCTAAATGAAAGTCCTAAAATGGGTTATGAAGGCCCCAAAAGACACTATGTGAAAAAGACAATGAAATAGTGGACCATCTTCTCCTAAACTACCCATACTCCAAACAATGGTGGACATGGTTATGTGCCCAACTAAATTACACAAAAATAGTGCCAGACAATATTATGGACTTGTTCAAAACATGACCTATTTATCATAAAAATAATAATTATGACATATTATGGAAAATCTTTCCTTCAATCCTAATCTGGGGAATATGGAAGAATAAAATCGTACAATTTTTAAAGAAAAAAATGAAGGTATTCCCAACTTATGAATAAAATTAATTCAATCATCACTAAAGTTACAAATAACAAATTATCTAGACCATTGGGTGGACTTATTTGATAACATTGGACAAGTCTCAAGTTACCATCCTTCATTAACCCTCAATCATATGACAAATCTAATGCAAGAGTTGAATGTGAGTGATTACCCCCTCAAGAAGAATGGTTCATATTTATTTTTGATGGAGCTTAAAGAGGTAATATCAAATAGGTAGGACTACATTATGTAATTCATAATTCTAAAGGGATGGAGATTGAATATGGTGCAGGAGTACCTAGTCATAAAGATAATGTACATGATCCCAAGAAATAATGTAAGTCCATATGTTTGGATGTGATATTCCATGTAATGGAATCAATGGTAATCCCCAAGGGAAATATAATGTAAAGTTCTCAAGAAAGTGAAAATTTATAAAATTATAATATTACAAAATGTTGAAAAGAAAAGGAAGATGAAAAGTCATATGGGAAGTTGGATGGTTTCTAAATTCCTAAAATGGTATAAATAACTTTTATTGGTCATTCCAAATCAGAATGAGAAGAAGGGGAATATTTTGGTATAAGTTTGTGCATTCCTTTCTAGCTACTTTGATTGGTGATCACTCTTTTTATGCTATTTCTAGGCCTTTTATAGATAGTTACAGCTTGAAAACCATATAATATTTATATAGTTGGATATTAGGATGAATTATCTTCCTTATCCTTTTGGTTTGGATTAATTTCATTCAATTTTGAGGAAGTTATTAATATTTTAGTGAAAGTGTTTGTTTGCAGATTTAAGATTTTTTGACAGTAGTCATGTTGTAGTCTTTGCTAAGTTGACACATATGAATGATTTATGACCTCTAAATATATTCATTGTAAATATATGTAGATAACCTTTCATTTCCTTTTGGTTGGAGTCATTTTTATGGAGATTTATGAAATGTATAAATAGTTTAGTGGAAATTGGTTTTTGAATACATTCAATGGAGTTGCAAGCATAAATTTATGATCATACAATGATTGAGAAACTAGAATCATAAAAATTTAATAGGAATTTGGTTTAGGATCATTTGATTTTATTTTTTGAAAGATATTGGATGCCCTAGGTAGGGTTACAAATTTTATTTCTGGTTTATGACAGAAACTATGTCTCTTAGTTCTAAGACCATAACTTAAAATGGATTTATTGGACTAGGATCAGATTTAGATATATTTTAGGAGGACTAATTATAAACCATTCCTCCAAATGGTTTTTCACGAAATGGTCAAGAACAAAATTTATGGATGATATACTAAGGAATAGAAATCTGACTATGCAAATGGTGAAGAATTGTTGGAACATGTTTTACTTTATCTCATGAGATGCCTCTAAATACATTGAAGGGATAAAAATGGATCATATTTATTAGTGGGTTTTATAATTATACTTGCATTAAATTAGTATCAAAGACTAGTGAAAGATCTGGGCTAAGCATGATTTGGAGATTTGGATATTTGATTTTTGTTAATGAGTTTTGGTTGTAAGTGCAAGTTCACTTGCTGTAGTAGGTTGACATGGAGGTATACCAAAGAGGGCCATAAGATATGGTCTAAGGGCTTGAGAAGGAGGTACATTTGGTTTCCAAAAGACCTAGGGAGAGAGGAAACAAAGGACTCCTAGGTGAGGCAATTTATTTGTGTGTGATGTGGCATGGAGGAGTGAACTTATGATAGTTACAACACCTTGAAGGAAACCACTTGAAATCCATTGATGGGATTCACTATTATTGGATAGAAATAGTAGCAAAGGTATAAAAAATAGATGGAGGCAAAGACAAAAAATTTCTTTTGTAGGTTGTTACCACCATATTTCCATGGGACATGGAAATATTTCAAGGTAGGGAGCACCTAGTCATAAATATATTGTAGATGATCACAAGAAAAATTGTAATTATATAATGTAAGTCCATATGTTTTTGTGTGATATTGCATGTAATGGAATCAATGGTAATGCCTAAGGGCAATAAAATATAAGTTGTCAAGAAAGTGCAAAATTATAAAATTGTAATATTCCAAAATGTTGAAGAAAAAAGGAAGATGAAAGGTCATATGGGAAGTTGGATGATTTCTAAATTACTTAAATGGTATAAATAACTTGAATTGGTCATTCCAAATCAGAATGAGAAGAAGGAGAATATTTTAGTATAAGTTTGTGCATTGATTTCTAGCTAGCTATTTTGATTGGTATTCACTATTTTATGCTATTTTCTAGGTCTTGTCTAGATAGTTCTAGCCTGGAAACCATATATAATTTATATATTTGGATATTAGGATGAATTATATTCCTTCTCCTTTTGATTTTGATTGATTTCATTCAACTTTGAGGAAGTTATACATATTCTAGTGAAAGTGGTTTTTTGTAGATTTAAGATTCTTTGACAATAGTCATGTTGTAGTGTTTGGTACTGACACATATGAATGATTTATGACCTCTAAATATATTCATTGGAAATATATGCAAATAACCTTTCATTTCCTTTAGGTTGGAGTCAATTTTATGGATATTTGTGAAAGTTATCATAGATTTATATTCATACAATGATTTATTGATTGAAAAAATGAATGGCTTACATATTTGGAAACTAGACTTGTAAAGGTTTAATAGAAATGTTTGTTGGTCTTGTTTGGTTTTAGTTTGTGAAATATATTGGATGCCCTAGGTAGGGTTGCAGATTTTATTTATGGTTCACAACAAAAAATATGTATATCTGTTTAGAGACCATAACCTAAAATGGATTTGTTAGATTAGGCTCAGATTTGGATATGTTTTATAAGGGCTATTTTTAAAACATTTCTCCAAATCATTTTTCAAGAAATGGCTAGTAACAAAAGTCATGAATGATATACTAAGAAATAGAAATCAGACTATGTAAATGGTGAACAATTGTTGAAACATGTTTTATTTTATCTCATGAGATGCCCCTAAATAATGAGATTTTTGAATTGATTAGCATGGATCCTATGAATTGGTTAGTTTTATTGATGCTTTGCATCATTATTGGCCAAACCAACTAGTAATAAGACAAATGATATTACATAAATGATGACCTTAGTAGAAGGACTCAAACTTGGCCTAAGGTTGTGAATCCTAAATCTAGAAATTGAAGGGGACTCAACTAACATTATTAATGCACTTATAAAGGAGGCTACACTTAATTGGAAATTGCATTCACTCATGTCACAAGACCTCAAAATTGTCACTAAATTACCCAAAGGTATCATTAACCATATTTATCAGGAAGGGAATAAAAGAGCAGATGAATTAGCACACATAGGGGTGGATGAGGTTTATTTTGTAAATAGACCAAAAACACATTAACCATAACATTTAACACCTAATAATATACAAAATAATATCAAGTTCAATTATTCTTAGTTTACCTATATTATTAACCTTGATCTTGGTCAAGAAGAAGGTTTTTACATAATTATAAAATATGATTAAAGGATAAAGGAAAAAAATTAGTAGGAAAGAACTAAAGAAGAAATAAGTACCCAATTAAAAGACACAAATGTCATCTATGATCCATTGGATGAGCTTTGAGTTATAGCAGAACTTGTGTATGGGATTAGCCTAAAGCAGATCAAATTAAAAGTTGACATGTATCTATGCAATATATGGAATGTCATATAACCAAATGGAATTGATATGTGTATCTATGTGATAAGGGGAATGCCCCTTAATAAAGTAACTATGAAATGGATCAATGTAACATGAAGAATGCCCCATGAAGACCCTAATGTAACTATTATCTAATTTTCACCTTGCAGGCTTAATAGAGATGATATGCTACATGAGACAAATTATGCTACAAGACATTAATTGAGAAATATAAGTAAAGAACATGAAGCGGAAATGCAGAAATGATACAAATACATGTTTTAGGGAATTTTTAATTTCAAGAATGAAGAAATCTAAAGTTATATGTTGTTGCAGGAAGAATGCAACTTTAATAGTTTTGTTGATTTTGATTCTTGCAACACTTTGCAAGCATGGTACATACATATATGAATATCTAATATCATATTCAAATTAAATTTGTATAAGAATTATTTTGTTTAAATAAATTTTGATGCATTTTCATGAAGGAATGAAAGAGTTGTGTCCATTTTGGTGACAACACCATGCCCAAAAATTGTTTTTGAGCCTACAACAGGGAAAGAAAATTTTGGTAGAGACACATATGAACTTCTATGACTATAAATAGTTGAGGAGTTAGATATTGATATTAGGAAAAAAAAAAAATCTTACTATAAAATTTACATTGACATTTAAGGGTCATTTAATTTATTTTCTAAAAACTACTTACCTAGAAATTACTTTTGAGCCTGCAACAGAGAGTGAAAATTTTGGTATGACCACATATGAACTCATATGATCCTATAAATTGGAAAGGTATTAGATTGTGATATTGCTATTAGGATTTAACTATGTGATTTTGAGTCAAACTTGTTGACCCATGTTTCATGAGTAGTGATTGAACATGAATCCATCTCTCATGAGAATAAATGGAACACTTTAGACTCATTGGATCTAGGTGATGCTCACAGGGGTGAAGCATCGAGACTTCCTACTTATCAAGGTATTAGATATTGATGTTATGAAAAAAATCTATTGTTTCTAGAAAAAAATATTTGGATGTTAAAGTGGTCATATAGTTCATTTTCCAAAACCTTTCATGATAAAATAAGTGTTGAATCATTTATTTAAATTGTTGAATAGATGATTCCTAACATTTATTATTATTAATTGATAAATCTTATAAATTAATTAATAGTTATTAAAGGGTATTTTATTTTACATCTATTATTATTGTAAAATATTTAATAAAATAATATCTTATAAATTATTTTATTTAAATGTTATCTCAAATGCAAAATTAGGGGGATTTGTATTTAGTGTGATTGTGGATGATTTTTGGGTGAAATATGTATACCTTTTACATCTCTCATCCAACTAAAAATATGGGGTATCTGGTATTCTAATTTTGGAGAGCATTACCCATGGAGTTGAGATCCCTTATGTAGATATTCAATTTTTAGTCCCATATTTGGTGGAGGTAACAAATGTGATTCCAGGTTCTGGGCAAGATGCAAATTTGGAGTTGAAGCCTATACATTCCTTGTCCTTGGTATTTTTGGAGTTAGTTCTTACATTTTATCTCCTTGGAGAGATAGTATTGTTTGTACAACTCATTTGCTATTGTATGATGTAGTTTTCAATATTTTCTCCTTCTAAATATTATATAGCAATGACCTTCTTTGTCTCTATTTACATTATCCTTATCTTTTAAATATTTTAGCTTCTAAGTCACTGTGATCTCTTGGATCCTTTACTTAAAGTTTGATGATTAAGAGGCATGTAAGAAATATTTTTTGGATTAATTAGTGTGATTTGTGTGCAATCAAGTTTGAAATTTGTAAACCTAGTTTCCTTATTTTAAACATCCAGACCTCTTGCATTATATGCACCCAAAACTAGTAGAACCACTCTTGAAAGGGTTGTTGTGTACTATTTTAGTTATGATTTTTTCCTTCAAAGCTACATTTCTCTCATAATATTGGTGAATCACCTCAGTTTTAAAGTCTAGTTCATGCTATTCATTTACTTCTATCCCTTTTCCTACCAAGTTTGTTGATCTTAGATTGGTTTTGACAAGTGAGTGTCAACACACTTAAGCCATTTATTCAGTTCATGTCGAACTAGTAATACATGCTAATCACAACATATAAATATTAGACCATGTTGAGTTGCAATGAGTGTTGAGTCACACGTGTTTAGTCACTCAAGTGTCAAACAAATAGACCATGTTGAGTGATTCAAGAGTTGAATAAACAATGGATGTCAAGTAATGCAAGTGTCAAGTCATAGTATAATAATAGTGCATGTCGAGTATCGGAGACTTCATATGCCGAGTAATATAGTTTTGACATATTTTTTTGTAATGGCACAAACAACAATGTAAACCATTTTTGAGTTGACTTAAAATTATATTTTGATATTATGGAGATAAGGACAAATCTATATTTGGATTCCTTATGGAATTACATGCAACCAATCAAAAAAAGGAAAGGTTTAAGTGGAAAAATGGATGAATCTCAGCCATAGATTCATACCTAACCCTAAGCCACCTAATTTTTCTTAAGGAGGATGAAGCCCAAAACTCTTAATTATAGAGGAGAGTGAATGTGGAAGGAATTAAAGGAGAAAAAAAGATAGTTTGCATGCAGAGCATTCAAGGTGACTTAGAAGTTATGATGAAAGAGTGAATTGTAGAATCAATTAGAGAAGAACAAAGGATAGAGAAATGGATACAACATTGAGACATCTAATCATGAAGGATCAAGAAGATATTGTTTAGAGGTGATATGTTATTAGGCAAGCAAGTGCCAACCAAAGAATCTATGGTGAGAAATTTTAATAGGTGATTTCAGTTAAATCTCTTAACAGAGTATTTTGAAAAAACTATATGAAATCCTTTAACAGGGTGCTTACTTAGTTGTAAGTTGAAGTCCTCTAACAAGGCACACTTACAATAGGGTGTTGAAATCCTCTTACAAGGTGAGACCTAATAGTCTTTGTAAGCCTTTAACAAGACAAACCTTTCATAGGGTAGATAATGTTTCATGGTCAAAACATTGTAGCCTTCATTGGATACACTTTATTACTATGGTAGTGAAGATTTGTGGGTGACATCCCCACCCTAGTTTTATGTTCTCACTTGGAGGGTTTTTGGGTAATCATATCTAGTGTTATGTGTGTGAATGCTTACATGGTTATATGTTTTAGATACATATGCTTTACATGTTATTTCAGCTTACTTGTTAATGCATGTAATGAATGAATGGTGAAAGTTTTATGTGTCCAAGGTTAAACTACAAATTCAACCATTCTCCCCCCCCCCCCCCTCTCAAAATTTTACTCTTTTCCCTTGTAATTCCAACAATTGGTATCAGAGCATAGTTCTTTGAAAGAGAGGCTTTCCAATTTTGAGAAAATATCTTAAAATGGAAGTCTACAAGTTGGAAAATACTATTGAAAACTAGGAGATTGAAATACATCTCATACTAATGAGACAAGAGAGCAACTAAATAAATCCTTGAAGAGAAGGAAAGAGATTTCTATTGTGGAGAATGACACACTATACAAAGAGATAGACACTACCAAGCTATTTGTAGATGGTGAATCCAATGAATTTGATGTAGTAGTTGCAGATCTAATGGAAAAGAATAGAGTCAAAGTTGAAGAAATCATAAATCTCAAGTTAGAGTAAGAATCACAAACTATACTATTATGTGAGGTGACTGAATAAAAGAAGAAAGCTATAGAAGAAAAAAGCCATGATTGAAGAAGAAAAAAGAATTCTTGCCAATAGATTGGAAGAGAAGTCAATAGAGCTAACCAAGATTTGTAACATGCAATTGGATACCCTAAGTCAAATGATGAATGCCAACTATGAATTGAATGCCAAGGACATTGAGATAACTATATTGAAGTTATAGAATGAACAATTGCAGAGTGGCCTAAAGAGAGAAAAGGAATTTGTTGAAAGTTTCAACAAGCCAAATGAAGTTGTCAAATACTTTGAGCAATTATTGAGATCCCCTAGATCCAACAATAATACACTAAGACTAGGCTATACAAGTAGCAAAGGAGAATCATCCAAAGTTGTAGAAGAAAGGAACATCAAAGGTAAGAACTCCAAACCTATTTTTCATAGGGTAAAAGCACAAAGTTGTGTCACCTTTTAGGCTTACTTACTAGAATGACTAAATTTGAGTATTTCTTTCCAAAAATCTTTTTTTCTCAAACATATGATCTAGATAAATTCATTCTAGCTAAGTTATATATGGTCTCATAGTTTTCCAATTTGAAATGTCTATTAAATGCATGTTTTAAAATAGTTTGCATCTAATTACTAAAGAAATAAAATTATTTCAAAAAGCTAGTGTTTTAATAACTCTTATTATTTTTTATGATTATTTTTTAGTAACATATAAACACCATTTTATAGAATTGAAAGTAAAGAATATTCTCATAAATAATTTATACTATTTTAATTAGATATAATATATTGTAATTAAAAAATACTAGCACATATTTTAATACTAAAAAATATGTCAATTTTGAGAAAGAAAAAAATATTAAATCATATAAAAAAATTAAAAAATATATGATGTTCTAGAGGAGAGAGTCCTCTTTCAGAATGTATAATTTTTCTTTTGGTTGGCATAGATTTGTTTTGAAAAATGTGGTGGGAGATGAAACCTATCGATTTCATGCGAGTTGAAATCTAAGTCATTATAAAAGAGAAAATATAGGTTTGAAGTCTTTTTTTTTTTATATTGTTCTAGATATATATGTTATTTGTAACATAGTCTGAGTTCAAATGAAAATAATATTATTTTCATATAGTTTTGTGATGGGAACTAAACCCATAATTTTCAGTGTTTTACAACAACTAAAAAATTATTTATAAAAAAATATTAAAATATATCTACAGACACCTAAAAATCCTTTAGAAAATAAAGTATTTTTATTTTTTGAAAAAATCCCTGATGACATCATCATTTATTAATTAATTATTTAATTAATTAATTTATTTATTTTTATGCCATTAAATCCCTTTATCTTAATTAAAAATATTTAATTAAGGAATCCCTCCCAAAAATGTTTAAATCTTATTTAAACATTATTTCCTTATTTATTAATTATTGAATTAATAAATTGACCAGAAATCCTAAAATAAATAAAAATTTTATTTTTTGCCCAAAACATGGCCAATCTTCTTGAGACCAATAACCTCTTCCAAAATCTTCTAATCCTTCTTTAATTTCGATTAAAGGCTAATCCCATCATTTCCTACCCCTAATCCCAACTCAAAATATTTAATCAAGATTAAATATTAATCCTCATGTTTATTAAAAATATTTTAATAAATATCTCCTCAACCCAAACCCTTGAAATAAATAAAACTTTATTTATTTCATAAAATCTTATCCTAGGAAGTTCTAGACTCTTCTAGAAAGTCTTCATCCTCATCCAAAGCCTAAATTCTTCTAGAAGATGTCTTTAACCCTAATCCTAATCCCCTCCTAACCTTGTCACATTCCCTAAACATGGGTTAAGACTTGCTAACTCAAGCCAAAGTTAATAAATATCTCCTCCTTCACCCACCCTCATTAATTGCAATCCACTTGCCATCCACTTGCCTAGTCCTAAGCCATCTCTAACCCTTCCTCTAATCATTTTTACAACCCTAAGCAAGCTTAAAACCCCCCTAAACCCTCAAATTCGAATTTCATGGTATCTCTCACAAATATCCCCAACCACAAAACTTTATAAAGCCCACAAAGTCATAAATGTTCTTACAAAGCACTTATGAAGGGTCTTTATGAAGACTTTATCTCTTGAGCCTCCTTTGTTGACTCATCCTTGCCCTTTCCTCCATCCTCTCACCCTGTGACATGTGTCACTCCCTGATTGGTTGTAAGGAAGCACAATCCATGTGCTCTCCTCTCATGTAATCTAATCCTTCCATGAGTTTTTCCCCATCCTTGCATCTTAGCCCTCAATCCCTCAAGCCCTTAGCCTATAAATTGGATCCCCTCCCAAGCCATTTTAACAAAATCCATGAAGTAAAGTTATAATGCTATTTTGAGAGCCAAATCCATATTAAAGCCATATATCCACACCAAAAATCCACAATCATCCATTAAAGCCTTTGGAAGCATATTGAGCATACATCCTATCCATTTAGATAAAGCCACTCAACAAGAGAGCTTCTCATTGAGAGAGCCCATTAATGGCTCATATTTTCAATTGAGAGCTCATCTTAGTCTATCTTGAAGTTTATGAATTTTATTTAGTTTGTAGAAGCTTTATTTAAATTTGGTTTCTATTAGCATACTAACATTGCTCATATACAATATCAATTCTTATTCCAAATAATTTTTAAAAATTATTATCCTAAACCTCATCCATTTCTACACATTTCATTAGTTTATTTCATTGTCAAATTTTAAAAAATAATATTAGTTTTATGTCATTGAAAGTGCATAGTTATACTTTTGCTAGCCTTTTCCTTTACAAAAGGGTGACACAAGTTTGTGCTTTTACCCCATAATTGTGGTAAGAAAGGACATACTGCTAACATGTGTAAGAGCAAGAATATAAATTAGAATGCCAAGCCTAAGAACATGACTCATTGCCATAAGTGCAACAAGCAAGGTCATCAGGCACATGAATGTAGAACCAGGACCATGCATACACAAAGATTTGAAGGATATTGCTACAATTGTCAAAAGTATGGATATGGAGCTTTTGAATGCAGATCCAAATCCATGTGGTCAGCAAACAAGTCAACAAAGGTAAGAAACAATGGAAACTCTTACAATTGGGATTATAACACAAGATATAGCTATCATTATTGTCAAGAATATGGGCATGTTCCTAAGAATTGTATTAGGACACACTTCAGGTGCAATTACAAAAAAAGATGGTTAAGTAAAACTACATGTTTTACCTATTTGAAGATTGGTCATGTCATTAAATACCATTTAACTAGGTCAAAGGCACCAATTTGTGAATTTGATAAGGGTAAAGGAAAGGCAGATGTTGAACACATAAAAAATGAGATGAACAAGACATACAAGAAGAAAGGTGTTTGCAACACATCCAATGGAGAAGGGATCACTTCACCCAATGGGTCAAGTGATCACACCTCATCAAACTAGGCAAACAAGAGGTATGTGGGACTGATATTTAAAGGTTATATCAAGCATTAGATTCAAAAGAAGATAGTACCAAAAATAATGCATTAGCATATGTAAAGATGTGATATGTTATTAGAAATTTACGAGAAATTGGTTATTGCCAAGCTTACAATTGTATAAGAACTTAGCATTAAATGCAATGTTTTCAAAGGATATATGATCGATTTGAGCTCATTTTTCATCATTTCAAAATCAAGAAACAGTGAGAAGAGCTAGAAGTGACATAAAAAATTTCAAAAGTGATTACATAAGATTTGTGTAGAGATTCATCACCAATTCATCAGATTTCTAAGGTATTTATCAAGAGTCGAGCTACATAGTTTAAATTTTCGTAAATCCTAGATTGTCAGAATGGCATCAAGTTCAAAAAATGTTGAAGGGAAAGAAGTCTTAAATGTGTAGCTAGTTAGTAATGAAGTTAAGCAACCTATATTTAAATCCATTCCTAACATTTCCTATAAATAAAACCCTTCTAGCACATTGTCAATGATTTTGCCAAATGTGATAATGGTGCAAGATGTGAAGAAATGCTACAATTGCAAGATAGGAAGTATTGGTGACATGGGGATAAGAGGTGTATATAATAGATTGTGTGAAAATGGTGTTTTGAAATAGGAATACAAAATTGTTGAAAAAAAGGGTTTAACACGAGCCCTAGATTTTCCAAATGTATTTAAAATTGAGTGGATATGAATGTTGGTATATGATTGAAAAGATCATTTGAGTAGAATAATTGTTATTGTTGAAGAAGTGTTTTTAATAATTGTTTTGTCATTGATGTCAAACCTGCTATATATTGGTAAGATAATTGCTTAGATGTTTCAAGCACTATCACTTAGTTGATTGACGAAGAGAATTTGATCAATAAGATGAAACAAAAGAACCTATAGGAAAGGTTGAGTTATGATTATGTATTGAAGTGCAAGAATTAGTTAAGATAGTGATAACATAATATATTGATGATCTACTTGAGGTTACAAAATGATTGGCTACACTTACAAAGTTTAGAAGAAAAATTTTGCACAAAGTTCATTTGCTAAGCTTGACCAAGTTGATAGAAGGTGCCGAGAAAAGTTAGTGCAAGTTGAGTAAAAAGTTAGTTGGAGCTGAGTGAAAGCAATTTATAGTGCATGTAGAGCAAACTAATAGGTGTCAAGCAAGTTAGTAGATGCCGAGTGATTTTCAATAGATGCTGAGCACCAATAAAATCTAGTTAATGCTGAGTGTTTTTACAGTAGATGCTGAGTAACAAAGTATGTACTGAGCATTGATAAATTGATAATATCGAGCTCTTGCATTATGAAAAAGATTGAAGATTCATCAAATAAAAGCTGACAAGTTTGTTTTCTTGGAACTTGTAAATCAGGAGAAAGATAAGATTGATGAGCTAGAGGCACAGAATCTTATGTAAACCATTCTAGAGGAAAATTAAAATAGATTCTAGGAGAATTTTCTAGAGAAGACAAGATATGGGGTAGATACATTATATCCCACCCAAGCCATCAAAAGCCCTAATTCTTGAGATGGATAATGAGTGGGAAAAAGAGTTCTAATTCCCTATATGTAGGGATGTCTAGTCATGAAGCAAAGTTAGTTACAGGTCATAAAGTTTTTCAGATGTGAAAATCTAACAAGGTGAAGGAAGAGGGTTTGCTTCATCAAGTGACCCAAGAGGATAAGTCTACAATGACGAGCTAAGCAAGAAGGCTAGAGAAGTATGAATGCTTGAAGGGTGAACAAGGTGCCAGAACTACAAAGATAAGAAGCTAAGAAGAGTTGAGGATTGAATAGAGATTTTTAATATGTAAGTAAGGTTGTAAGTTGTATCAAATCAAACTCTATTGTAATTCTCTAACAATTGTATTAGATTAGGCTAAATTCTTTAGAGAAAAGTTGACTTAATAGTCATTAGAAAATCATTTAACAAGGTGGCATTCCAAGTGAATGACCTAAAGTTCTCTAACAAGGCTCACTTTTGACAGAGCAATTGAAATCCCTTAACCAAGTTACATTTAATAGTGTGTGTTATAACCTTTAACAAGGTTGGCCTTTAATAGAGGCATCACTTTAGAAGAGTGACAAAGGAGTAGCATGTTATTGGTAGTTTTTTTCAAATTGGGTTTCAATGTTAAATCATTGTGTCAATTCTATTGATGGATGTGTTGTCTTTTATGCTTTACATTTTTGCATATTAGTTTAATAGTGACATATTAGTTTTAGCTAACACATAATGAATGCATGCATGGTTAAGAATGTTATATGGGTTCACTGAATTGAGAAAAAGTTTTATTTAGACATCTAGACCTTGATTAACTGATTCACCCCCCCACTCTTAGTTAATCTAAAAATAATTCTAAAAATTGGTATCAGAGCACAGTTGCTTAAGAGGATTAGTTTTAAGGTAATAAAAGCATAAAGATCAAGATGTCAAAAAGAGAGGTACCCGATCTGAATAGAGATAACTTTTCTGCATGGAAAATTTTGATGAAGCTACACCTTGGAGGACTTGGAGATTATGCAAAAACATACATTACAAAATAACATGTTGATCTAGCAGGCACCCTAACTATTGAAGACCTAAAGAAAATAAAGAATATAATCAGGCAATGTTGGAGATTTCCTCTGCCCTAAGCTATGCTAAGTTTGACCATATCAAAGAACTTAAAAGTGCAAAGTAGATGTGGGATGTCCTAGCCACTATCTATGGAGGAGACAAAAATGTTCAAAGAGCTAAGTCAGAAAGCCTAAGAGGTAAGTTTGATGACATGAGAATGGAAGAAGGTTAAAACATTTCTCAATATGTTACTCGAATAAAAGAAGTTGTTAGTGCAAAAAAAGGTTCTACTGGTAAAATAGACGATTGTTGGGTGGATATTTTGCAACTGACGATTTTGGAGAAAAATCCAGTCACAAAATAGGATGACCAGCCACAACATGTGAGACAAAGTCTCTCCTACCTTAAAGGGAAGGCTACCCCTTCTACCCATTCCTTGGATCAAGTCAAGGTAAGCAAGAAGTTGAGAGATTTGTAAAAAGGGTGTTACCAATATCCTTTATTCTTAACTTTCAATAAAGAATCCACTTACTCGTGGAGCGACTAATGGGTAGGGCGAATCTCTAACTAAACTTCTATCAAGAGTTGGAAATAGTGATATCGATAAACCTTCACTAACTCAAAGGCTAGCCGAAAATATACCGGTTTGGCTCTAAGTACGGTCATACTTCTATATGGTAAAAGCTTTACAATTAGGGCACAAAGACTCCTAAAAGTAAGAACAATTTAACTATTTTGTGAATTAAGATGAAAATACAAGCTACAGACAAAGCTTCTAGATATGGATTTCCACAACGGCTCCTAGTCATTCTTTTCTTGGGAAAAATTAGGATTCATAGGATGAGTTTTAAAATTTTTTAAAAATGGAAAAAACTCTTTTTCCCAAAAATCTCCCAAATATGGTGATTTTCAAAAATGTAATAAATAGGTGTTCTATTTCATTGTAGAGGCAAAGTAGAGTTGTAAAAAAAGTTTTAATGAAGAATTATGGTATTTTGAAACATTTGTCTTGTGTCAATCTCTGATTTATTCATTAACAAGCTTAGATTACATCAGGAAACTTCAATTGAACTTAGACAATGATTTTGAAATATATATATATATATATATATATATATATATATATATATATATATATATATATATATATATATATATATATATATATATATTTGTAGATTTCTTTTTTATCTATAGAATATTAAGATCAGTTCAAAGAAACTCTAATATTATATGGTTGATGGATCATACTATGATCCAAATGTTAATGGAAAAGATTCATATTTAAAATCATACTATAAAAAATGTTAAAAGTTTCGATAATTCGAAATACGTCTATTGTACTATATTGTTTTACACTTTTTTGTCTACATTCCTTTTTTGGCTTTGTAATTAGTTTTTAGTATAAAATATGTTTCTTAATTGATTTAAGTCACAAAATCTAAGGGTTCTTATAGTAGCTGAGGGTTTCCTCCTTGCTTATTTAATAAAAAAAAGTGAATTCTATCTTTTGTCCCTAACAATTGCTCACATATTTTGTTATGATTTCAAAAGAAAGTCTATGAAGCATCTCAAAAATTAAATTCAACAAATTATTTTAGCTACTTAAAATCTTGGGTAAGGTATATAGTCTTCAAATTCTTCAAAAAGTTCTTGTTAACAATAAAATTTAAATGATTAATATTAATTAAGAAATTGTTTATTTAATATCACTTAGCTCTCTCACAAATATAATTTAATTGTTAAAGATGAATAAACTATATATATTTATATATATATATATATATATATATATATATATATATATATATATATATATATATATATATATATATATATATATAGTTCAAATGCAACTATATTTATCTTTCTATCTTTCCATATCTCCCTATCATACCATCTCTCTCTTAACCTATATCTTCCTATATCTCTAGATTTTTTCCTTTATATCTCCCCCTCTCTAATCCTTATGTCATGATTAGAATTTAATGTTTGGGTTAGGATAAGGTCAAAATTAGGATTTAGGTTAGGATTGTGAATAGACTTTAGGTTTACAATTATGATTAAAGTAAGGGGTTACATCATGAAATTAGAATTTTGATTAAAATTAAGATTAAAGTTAGGACTAAGATTATGATGGAAGTTACATTTATAAATATCAAATTTTAGTTTTATGACACAAATTAAGATCTTTACTAAGATTAAAATTAGAACAATATTTAAGTTTATATCATAATATGATCATAATTAAGATTAGAATTATGTCTATTATAATTATTATTTAAATAACAAGAGTTGCATGCAACTAGAGTCCCTGCCTTGGGTAGATGAGGGAGTAGGAGGCAAAACATGGTTTGGCTTAGTTTTGCATAGGACAACTATCAACATTGAAATAATTGCATAAGGAAATGAGGTTCACATTTTGTTCACGAACTAAAGTTTGAATCTAATAATTTTTTTGAGTTAAAACATTTTAGAAAGTGTGAAATAATCTTTGAGTTTAAACCTTTAGAAACTAAGGTTTAAAATTTGAATATTGCATGAGGAAATGAGGGTCACATTTTGTTACTAAACAAAAGTTTCGCTCCAATAATGTTCAAGTTTAAACCTTTTGAAAGTGAGGTCTAATGATGTTTTGAGTTTAAACATATTGAAAGTGAGATTGAGATTTACAATTTTGTCTAAAAATAGAAGTTTCACTCTAGTGAATATTGCATGAGGAAATGAGGGTCACATTTTGTTACTAAACAAAAGTTTCGCTCCAATAATGTTCAAGTTTAAACCTTTCGAAAGTGAGGTCTAATGATGTTTTGAGTTTAAACATATTGAAAGTGAGATTGAGATTTACAATTTTGTCTAAAAATAGAAGTTTCACTCTAGTGAATGTTTTAGGTTAAACTATTTATAATTTTATTTGCAAATGGAAGTTTCATTCTAATAATGTTTGAGTTTAAACCCTTAGAAAGTGAGGTTTAAATTTTTAATAGTGCATGAGGAAATTGAGGTTCACATTTTGTTAAAGAACAAAAGTTTCACTCTAATAATGATTGAGTTTAAACCTTTTGAAAGTGAGGTCTAATAATGTTGGAGTTTAAACATTTTGAATGTGATATTGAGATTTAAAATTTTGTTTGAAAATAGAAGGTTCACTCTAGTGAATGTTTTAAATTTTTTTTTAGAAAGTGAGGTTTTAAATTTTAATATTGCATGAGGAAATGAGGTTCACATTTTGTTAAAGAAAAAAAGTTTCACTCTAATAATGATTTAGTTTAAATCTTTTGAAAATGAGGTCTAATGATGAAGGCCTCGAGAATACATACGAAGGAATGGAAAGAAGTCATAGATCTTCTTGTTTCAAAAATAAGATTCTAATTTTAGTGGCAATGCTCTTTGTGTTTATTTTCTGTATATCTACATGGCATTCCAGCAAGTATTATGCTAGTCTTATTTTGCAAGCTTTCAATGAATATGTAGATGGATTCAGTCTACCAATGAGTGAAATAGTAGAAGAGGACTTGGACCTGTCAATCAATAAATATGGCAATGAATTGGGCTTTTTCATTAACAAGGATTTTGTTGAACATAGCCTGCTAATCAATGAAAATAGAGAAGTTCAGGATGGTGATTGACAAAGATGAAACCCATGGTCTAGCAGTGCTTAAGCAATTTGGCACACTAGAATCATGTGTCTAAAACTCTAGCGTTGAAGAGCCCCAAGCAGATAGAAACTATGATGTTAGAGGGAAAAAAGGCCAAGGATTAGGTATTGGATGTTCTTGTTGCAGAAAACTCCAAACCTTTGGAGATGTTGGATGTCCTTGTTTCAGAAGATTCCAAACATTTGAGGATATTGAATGTTCTTGTTACAGAAGATTGCAAACATTTGGGAGTAGTGCCATCTAGTATTCCAGTTAAATATGTAAGAAGTCCCCTGCATTATGGAGTTACAGGTGCATTCTTTTGTGCAGCTCCAATAGTGCTTAATTGGTACAAGAAAAGGACAACATATGCTTGTCCTAGCACTTCCCTAGAAGTTAAATAAATTCAGACAAAGAACACTCATGCTCAACAAGGTCCTTTAAAGCAGATGTTGAAATTGTAGGTGAATTGTGTGCCTAGTGTGCAACTTCTAAATGAGTATTCTCTAGTACAAACGGCCAGCTCTTCCAGCAAAAAGAAAGATATCATGTGGAACGATTCAAATATTGGAAGAAGTTCATTTTACATCCCCAACCAGGAAGTTTGGAGGAAGGGTGATTCAACTTCTACCACAAAGAAAGAAAACATGGCAGTTGGAGAAATATATATGGAAAACTCATTTTATGGAAGTCTCACAATGATGATAAATAAGGTGATTTTACATTTAATACTGTTTCCCTTTCTAATGCAGTAGAATCTAATGAGCTTCTTTATCTTCATATTATTATCTTTATTGCTTTTGGTAATGAAACATTCCAATGATTTTGAAGTATTTTCTCATAAGAGTTCTTCCTCCATTGATTCTGCATATGGTATAACGTAACTTATTTTACTAATGCTCAAGGTGTCATATACATCTCCATTGTTTTTGTTATCCATGTCAAGTATCATACTGTTGTCATCTCAATGATTACTTTTAATTATTAAGAATCCTGTTGCTGATGTTCTATTTTCTTTCCATGCTCAGTGGGCAATGATTCACATCTTTATATCCCTAGATGTGAGTGCCATGCAAATATGCACCCTTTCAATGAGCTTGCTTTGATCTATAGGTTATGGATCAACTAGATCTGCTTAGTTCTTTTCAGAGGGTTAGTTTTTTTGTCTAGAATCCTAGTTACATTTATTTAGCATCCTATTCTGTTAGTTCCATTTAGAGAGCAAGTTCAGTTTATAAAGAATGAGTTCAATTGCGATACAAGAGGATTAGTCCTAGTAGAAAGGAGAGCAGAAATTGATTATTTTGGGGATAAAGAGGAGCCATGAGAGTTCTTAAGGAAATGTATCCATAAAGAGTGTGACATTCAACATGAGCTAAGTCTATTTCTGTGGTTCAATTTTTTATTATGATAAGAGTTCTACATCATTTCGGTTTGCTGTGTAAGGATTTTGTTAACAGTAGTCCTCTTTCTAGAAGGGATAGCATTTTTTTGTCTATCTGATTATGTTTTGTCTAAATTAGTATGTCATGTCAATCTTTTCACATGGTGGGGATGCATGTATTCCCCCTTTTAAGAGAAAAATGCTACTGGTCTTGCGGGGAGCATTCCACAATGAATAATATCTTCTTTAATTACTTAGTGTCCTTGTCCTTCCTACAGTAGTTTTCTATGTACCCACTCTTAGCTATTTTATCGTGATTTTCTTCAAGGAACATTTCTAAGAAAAGTGTGTGTTTATATAATGCAGGATAAACATAAAGAGCAGCAAAAGCTAATACCTGCGAGAAGATCAGATTGGGTATGCAACCCACCAAAATCTGATTGTATTCTGTATAAGGAATTATTCCATTGTCACATCAACCTTCCTAGACAATGGGCATGAATGTGTTCCCTTTTTAATGGAAGTGCTCTTGTACTTTCAGGGAAGCATTCCATGATGAAAAGGATCTTCTTTAACCACCCATTATCTTTGCCCTTCCTACAATGTTTTCTTGTATACTCAGTCTTGCTATTTTTACTTTCTAGTTGGTTTCCCTCAAAAGGAACATTTCTAGAAATAGTTTGTGCTTGCATTTCAGTATGTAGATAAAAAGAAGCTCAAAGAAATGCTTGTGAGAAGATTGGATTGGATACAAAACCCAAAAACATCATATTGTGCTCTCTATAAAGTATGTCACGTTATGCCAATCTTCTTGCACAATAAGCATATTCCCTTATAAGTGGAAAGTGCTACTGATCTTGGGGGAGGGGAGTATTCAATGTGAACGAGATCATCTCTAACCACCCAGGATTCCTACCCTTCCTACTCTATTTTGTTGTTAGTATACTTTTTATGTTTCTTTTGTAGTTTATTTCTTCAAAAGACATCTAGTAAGAATAGTTTGTACTTGTATAATGCAGGATGGAGATAAAAAGAAACAAAAAGAAATACCTTTGAGAAGATCAGAATGGATCAGGAATTTGACCAAATCTGATTGTGCTCGTAGACAACATGCATGAACTGTTTGATAAAATGCCTCAAAGGGTGTCATTTCAATGAAGTGGCTATAACACATGGAGGCTATTTGCAGAATCAACTTGTTGAATAGGCTTAAACCTTCAATCAAATGAAGCTGATAGATGATACAAATAATCTCCATGGTTTATGCTAGCATTGTACATACTACACATGAAGTCCCTCAAATTGGATTCATTGTGGTTGTACGATATTTGATGAAATGGATCTTTTGAAAGGATCTTTTGAATGGATCAGAGATACTTTCGAAAGGGGTAGATTATCATTATCCATGGTACAATTCTTATTTTATATTGCACAAAGAAATTAAATAGTTATTAATTATTCCTAATATAATTTTTCATTTCTTATGTTTAACCATCTTGCACAATAATTTCAACTGAAAAATAGAATAGCTAGCTAACTCTCCCAACCAAGTAAAATGCAACTACAAGATATTCTCATTTGCACAATCTGGCACATGATCTTCAAGATGTGGTGAAGGTAATAGTCAAGAATTCATATGGGGAAAGGGTGTGCTCGTAGAAGCCATCTTTAATACAAAAACTTTGGGCTTTGAAGAGTTATGGGAGAACATTTCAAAATCTAGAGGGACATTTGTGATAATTACCCACATGTGCTCAAATGAGAACATTGGCCCTATTGATTTCTATAGCAACTTCCCAAGCATAGCTTTGAGTAAAAGCTCACCTTATAATAAATTTTTTGTCTACCACCATTCTCATCATATTCAGATTTTTTAATGGAACTAGAATTTCATTGCCATTATCACCTCATAGACTTAAGCTTAACTCAATTATTAACCTATCTGTTAAGTTACAACCCGATGAATTTCTTGGTAGGGATGTGAACTAAAAATCAAAGAAATTGAATTCTTTTTTTAGGACATCGTCTTCCTTTTCAAGCAAGTTGCTGGTTGTGGTATGGTTCTCTGGTACGACTCTGCACTAATTTGTTTACATTGCTATAGTATGTTTATACCAAAACATGTAAAATACGAAAATTGTAAGAGACTAAATGCTAAAAATATAATACTTCTTGCCAATAAATATGTTTAACATAATGTACATAGAATAAACAAAAGTAGCCACAAAACACTAATGATGTATTGATAATTCCATGGTTTTATCATTAAGTTAAAGGTTTTTTTTTGTTTGTTTTGGCTGCTTTAAATTATTTTTATTGAATTTTATTTATTTTTGTTTTCAACCATTTAGGGATCTGGATTCACATCAAGCCTTTTCCTAGGTATGACCAAGACATGGAGTGCTCCACCTGAGTACACCTCAGACAAATCTGGTATGTCTCAAGGATTGGGTATTGAAAATCAAGGCTTTGCTAGAGAAGATGTTATGGCAATCCCCTGTATTGATGCCAGATTGATTAGGATGGGGACATTTTCTCATGGAGCTATATTTCTCATTAGAGATTATAATCCAGAACAAAATAAGGATAATGCATTGGCAAGAATGTTGGAGCATAAGGAAGCCATAATATCTCATTTGAGCTGGGTTAGTTTACTCCTAGGTAGCCAAAGATTTGATATCCATCTAAAATACTTTCCATCCCTAAGAAGCTACAAGAGAGAGGACAAGGAAAATAGAATTCATCATGGAGATCAAAACAAATCTCTTGGTGCACTTGTGAAAATCCATTTGTAACAAGATGCGCCTTGTAGCTATCAATAAAACTATCTATAGAATACTTGGAATGATACACCCACCTGCACCAAACCAACTTTATTCCTTTTAAAACAAGACAAAGATCCCAAGTGTGTTTCTTTGTCAAAGAAGAGTATTCCTAATCCATAACCTTAGCCCAATTTGAGTGTCTTGTTTCCTGTGAAAAACTTTGGAAATCATTTGAAATGACATGACTCAATAGTCCAGTACTAGAGGTTTGAGCATGAGCATGGTAATAATTTGAAGGATCTCTTACCATAGGTCTATTTGCATGAATAGTATCATGAGCCCATGTGGGCACTCACAGAACATCGGGGGGAAGAGGATAAGGTGCATCATCATCAATATCTTCCTTAAAGGATATATAATCATGTAGAGAAGAACATGAAGTATTGGGAAGTGAGGGAGAAGCTGGTGATGGAGGTTCCATCTAAGGATAACACTCATCAAACTAAACATCTCACTAAAATAAGACCTCTCTAGAATTGGGATCAAACAACCTATATTCTGCCACATCCTCATAGTAGCTAACAAATATGAGTGGCCGAATCTTCCTTTATATGGATTTCCTCTAAGCAATTTGGAATAAATGCCCAAGCCTCAATACCAAAAATATGGTATGTAGAAATATTGGACTTGACATGAGTTCAAGCCTCCTCGGGAGTCAAATGTCACAATGCCTTCTAAGACATCTGATTCTAAATATAGTTGGCACAATTGATAGCCTCATCCCAAAAAGGACTCATATCTCAAGACTGTATCATACAATTGGCCATCTCCCATAATGTTTTTTTCTTTCTCTTAGCAACCCCATTCTACTGAGGGGTATGAGGAACTATGAACTGATGATATAAATCATGCTCAATGAAAAATATCTCTGAAAGACTAATTCACATATTCCCCACCTTTGTGAGTGCATATATTACTAACAAAAATACTAGATCACTTCTCTACAAATGTTTTAAAGATTCCAAATGAACCAAAGACATTAGACTTGTACTTCAAAAGGTACACCCATATACATCTAGAGAAGTCATCTATTAGCATAAGCACATATTGGGCACTTGAAAAAGATCCAGTGGGGAATGACATAAGATCATTGTGTATCAACTCCAATGGTGCCTTAGTATGTGTGGATCTACCTACTAGAAAAGGATCTCTATGATGTTTTCCAAGTGCGCAACCTCAACAAACACTACTAGTACAAGAGATCTAAGGTAGCCCAATCACTAGCTCTTGTGTGCTCATCTATTGTAGATATATGTAGTTGACATGGCCAAAATGTTCATGCCAAAGTTTTCTCACTATTTCTACATGAGAAACAAGAGAAAAATCTATAGAATTGGATCTCTTAAAGCCATCAAACTGATATAAGAAAGATTGTAAATCAATATTCCTAGTAGTAACAACCAAATCAGGATCATGGAGGTCTCAAATAACCACATCATGTGGTCATAACTCAACTGTATTACTAGAGATAGAATGAAAAATCTTGTAGACTGACAAGAGGTTCATAGAAATGGTTGGAACCTGATAGCCCCTATTTTCACTGTGCCAAAACATTGGAGTTTATTGTGAAAATATTTTGAAATGTGTTGTATTATTAGGGTTTGTTCTTTATTTGTTATCATTTTGCTAGAAAATAACCCTAACCTAATTATTTTTCCCTAGCCTAGTGTTGAAAATCTTTCCCTAGAGGGATAATTTGATATCTTAAGATTTATGTCTTTACCCTTTCATGGAGAAATTTCTTAAATTGGAAATCAATTTTAAACTTTATCCCAGATTTTATTTCAAGTGGGAGATCGTATGTCATTTAAATTTTTTTTTAATCATGTGATACGATCTTATGGTCAAGGTTTTAGGTATTTTTTTGTGAGCTTAAGATTTCCCTCTCCTAATGTTATGAAATGTATGCTAGTGGAGGATCATAAGGGTAAAGTTTTGAGTCTCCCGATCTCATGATGTATCATATAGTCATAGAATTGTGGGTGTTTAAAATGAAGTTTTTGATCTTACAATCACCCTTTTGTCATGTCATCTTAATTGTCTCATGGGAAGAGTTTGTAATTAAGTTATAAGATGATATGAAAAGCTAACAATTGTGTAATTGTAAAGGCAAAAAAGGAGACCTAAGACCATACGAGAACAATAGGATCGTAAGATTGAAAAGATGTAAAGTGAAAAGGTTTGTGAAGATTTTTGATCCTACAATAAATAGAGGATCATGAGATCATAAAGGTTCCTAAAGAGATTTTTGAAGTTATGATAAGGAGGCATTTGTAAGATCATAAGAAAGGATGTGGTAGGTGATATTATGTAACGTGGGGCCAAGCATATGAGTATAAATTTTTTTGAGACACATGGCAATTGATATCTTATGATGCTATGAAGAACAATAGATTATATGATTGAGAAGACAAATCATGAGCTTTTCGAAGCTACCAGGCAATGCTAGATCACAAAATTGTAATGATAGAAGTTGAAACTTTCAAGGCTACGATGAAGAAAGGTGATGAGAAACATATGGTTGTGAGTTAGAGGCAAAAATTAAAGGTAACTTCTAAAGTTAGTTAATTGACTAAGATCAAGAGATTGTAGGGTAGGAAAAGTTGAAGCTTGATGTTATGCCAAGATGTGATCGTGAGATTGTAAGGGTTTCTGAGGCTATAATGAAGAAAGGTGACGACCAATGTATGGTTGGGAGTTCGAGGCAATAGTTAAAGGTAACTTTTGAAGTTAGTTAATTGAATACAATTGAGAGATCATAGGGTAAGAAAAGTTGAAGCCTGATGTTATGCCAAGATGTGATCATGAGATTGTAAGGGTTTATGGGATAACTTTTGAAGTTGCAAAAAGGTTTAGTTAACAATGATCGTAAGATCGTAAAGCAAGTAAAGGTGAGGTAAGATGCATAAGTTCAGAACCATTGAAAGTGAATTTTTTTCCAGTGTTCTAATCTTATGGTGTGTTGTGTCTTGTATGATTATGAAAAACTTGAGGGACCTCTTTGAAGATATGATAAATGACATATCGTAAGATTGTAAAGGCTATTTTTTAGGCTTATAAGAATGTGATAAGGGTTGAATTCAAAGTGATCATAAGATCATAAAAGCCATGTTCCCTGCCTAAGATGATGTGAAGGGTTTACATTTCAAGGATGATCATAAGATTGTAAACCCTAAATAAGACATGAAAGCACTTTTTTCTTTTTGTCTAAGCTAGAACAATGATGCATGTTGTTAACCAATGAGATTTGAGTAAAGTACAATGATTACAGAGTTGGATGAGTTATGTAAGTGCTCCATGGAAGTGATAGAGAACACTAAATTTAAGGTTTGAGCAAGTAGGAAATCAATGCATAGGGAACTTTGGTAAAGTATGCTAAGCCAATAATAGGTTACCATTTGCAAAGAGAAGAGATTTCCAGTAGTTGTAGACATTTCAGTGTGAAGGATTATTGTTTTTAGTACTAACTATAGAGTTTCCCAGTGTTCTCAGTCTACAATCAAGATTTTTGACAATGAGGTTGAGCAGATTCAAGCTACAAAAATGGAAGTTTCAAAGACGTTTATTGCAGAAGAAGGAAAGAGGTAGAGGAAGCCAAACTAGTTTGTAGATAAATGGATTAAGTTATTCACTAAATCTTCAAATACCATCTCTGCAAATGACCATGACTTATGTGACCCTTATGCTTTCTATAGGGATGCTATTTGACCTAGTGTCAGTGGGTTATGAACTATTCAGGTACTTTTACCACAATCAAATAGACAAAATTCCTTTTTGCAACCCATGGAAGAAAAATCTAGCAAAGCTAATCTTTCTAGAAGTATTTGTGGATGATTATTTGTTGAAGGCCCTTATTAAATCATACAATATAGCTACCTAATCATTCCACACACGAGATGGGACCATTCTATGTATATTAGATTGTGCTTCTTTCATTGAAGCTTTTGGATTGGAGGGTGCAATGAGCAAGCTCGTGGATTTAATTGGCGTTAAATAAAAAAATTGAAAGGAATACCAAGGCTTACACAAGGAATTCTATGCTACAACACATCCCCATGGACCACAAGTAGGTATGTGATTATCCTAAGAAAGTGGATAAGGAGATGCCTTTGGACAAATTCAAAAACTATTTTGTAAAGATAGTGTATGGTCTCCACAAAGTGGTTAGTATAGATGGAACTAATATGGTATATGGGACAAAGTTCATTATTGCTAGAGATGTACATGATTCATACCATGGTAGAGAGTATGACTATGTGGAGTATATTCTAGAGAAGATGAAGGATAAAATTGGGCTAGAATAGAGTGGGGAAATGAGAAATTTCTAATTCCATCATTACTCACTATTGATGCATTTGATCGTGTATAAGAACATGGGGTATATTAGCTCAGATTTCATTGATCACACCTCTGATGGAGAGCTGCCAATTTAGCTATGGATATGGGTATGGGATAGTTCCTATCACTACTCTGACTTTATTTCCTTTTTCAATAATTTTAGTACTCTTATCATGAAATGTTAAACCCTAGTTACTTTAGGGCACCTAAGATTTTGAAAAACCTATTAAGGCCGGACATTCTACCTAAAAATAAAGGACTAGATCACAATTGAGGGGGCATATTCTTATTCCCAACATTTTCCCTCATGAGAGTATATGGTTTCCCTTAGAGTCCTCATATATTGCCCAAATTTATCCCTCTTAGACTAGCCATCATTAAATTCATGTGGCAGTTGATGATGGTAATCAAAGAATACTTAGGGCCTAAAGTGCATAGAGGCACATTTTTGTCTAGGTGCTTTAGAATAGGGGACTTTTCAATTGGGAAAGGATCCATGAATCATATATATTCTTTCCTCTACTATTTTAATTTATCAACTACCCCATATAGGATGTATGATCTAGATAATTGGATGAGGAATACCCTCAAAGAAATTAGAAAGTATGTGTTGCCGAACACAAAAGAGTTACCTCATGAGGACCTCATTCCTAACATTGTAGTTGAGGGGGAGGCTAGTGATAAACTTAAATTTTTTGATGAAGTTCTAAGGGTGGAGAGGGAATTGAAGAGAGAAAATCCAAATTTCAAGGGGTTTTACATGGATGTTCCTTACCCACAAAGGACAAGGGAGATGGTTGTTAATCATGTTGAGATCATGGCACAAATACTAGAGGGGCCAATCAGAGAAGAAGAAAGGGTAAACCCCAATAACTCAAAACCATATGTGACCTAGAAATTGAAGAAGATGAACATGTAAAGGCATCATGGGTTATGAAGGGTAACAAAAGGCAAAAGGTAGTTCACATATCAGAAAATGTGAAACAAAGAACTCTGTAGATCCTGCCTAGTAAGAATCAATATTTTGCTGATTTAAGGAAAAGTTATATACATGATAAAATAAATGCAGTAGAGAACACTTTGACTGATTTAGAGCTGGCAGTAATAAAATTGGATGATAGGATCATCTAAGATCAACATTTTTTTGAAGATGATGAATTGATCAAGTCTACTAAGTTCAAGAGCTTTCTCTACAAGATCAAACAAAGTGAGCTAGTACTGAAGATGAAGTAGGAGAATTTGATGAGGAAAAGTAAGAATTGATTAACAAAATTCATGCTTATAATCCTAAGAGTGAGGTGATGATGTTGGAATTTACAAGTTGGAAGGTGAAAGTACCTAACTTTAACCTTTTAAAACTTTTAGCTGAGATCATTCACATGCATCTAACATATCTATTCAACATGAAGAATAAAGACATGCATGAAAATAGATAACAAAAGATTTTGATAACCCAAAAATCCTCCAAAAATGAGAAGGTAAAACTAGGGTGGGGATGACACTCACAAATTATCACTACAGCAATATGTAACTATTCAAGGTTACAAAGTTTGACCACTTCCAATGGTCTGTCCTATGAAAGGCCTATCCTGTTAAAGACTTTACACTTTATTAAAAGTGACCTGGTTAGAGGATTTACAAACACTCTCTTAGAATGTCACCCTGTTAAAGGATTTTGCACCTTGTTAAAAGGCTTACAACATGGCTTTTAGACCAACCTATCATCATAGGATTTTCATTCCTAATAGAATGGCTAGAGAGTATTAGAAAGTCTTGACCTGATGACTTGCAATCTTCAATTACTAATTCCAGATCCTTGTTCTACTCTTGTCTATTCTGATCCTTCTTTGATCTGATATGTCTCTCCTTGAGGTTCTAATACTTTGTTTTGATCAACTAAATTTACAATGTTGTTCTTCTTTTTCTAGGTCTTTATACCCCTCTTCACTTCACTAGCATTCTCCCATAAACTCTCACACATATTCAAATAATGGGGTTTTTTCCTCCTTTTAAAGGTTTCAAAGACTTAGGGTTAGGTATGAATCTACAATCAATATTCATTCTTCTTTTCATGTTCAATTCTTTCACTTTTCGTATTGGTTACATGCTTTCTCCATTTTTCTTATTGGCTGCATGCTGATTACATAGGGAATGCAAAAGATTTGATCTTATCTTCAAGATCCATTGAGATTCATCCTAAGTCGGCTCAAAAATAGTTTACATCTGAGTTTGTGAAGACACAAACTCATATTTTGATTCTTTGTTACTTGACACTTACTAGTTGTTGATGCTCAACACATACAAGAATTTTGTCTCACTCAGCTCCTATAATAATTCTATTTTGCTTGACATTTATACTTTTCTTGACACCTATAGTGACTTGGCATCACTTATCACTCGACACTTGATACTTGCTCAACACCTATTGAATCCCTAGCTTGACACATAATATAGCTTGGCATCTATATTATACTCAACATCAACTTGAGAATTTTTAAGTGTGTTGACACTCAATTGTTGAAACCAATTTGAGACCAACAATCTCCTCCTTTGACATGAGTGGCAAAAACACTTAACTGAGCATTATGAATTTGGTCTCTATGAGTATATTAGACATTTTGTTCAGCATATGTACAAAACTTTGAAAACTTGTTCAAAATTTTGTAGAAGACTATATACCTTAAAAATTTGTAACTCCCCCTAAGCTGATGTGCCGTTTTCTATATCCACAATTCCTTAAGCTGAATTTGTCTCATGTTGATGTGTCTGATACTCTTTGCCTTATATGTATCTGCTTTGTTTGTACTCTGTATCTACTCCCCCTTTCACAAATCTTCTTTCTATTTTTTCATGCATTTGGCTTTATCCTTTTAAGATTCAAAATTTTTTAAGATTCAAAATTTGAATATATAATATCTCCCCCTTTTTGACACTTATGTCAAAGGGTCCTAAGAATGAATGGAATATTTAGCCAAAAATGTTTTATTTACCTCCATTATTATCTTTAGAGAAGCATCCCAATTGTCTAATGCCATTTCCAGTGCTTTGAGCTAGATGGTTGTCTTTGTTGCAAGATGTACTAGGCCTTGTAAGGTAGAAATATTTGGATCTTTCTTCAAAACATTCTCTACATAGGCCATTTCTTTATGCAATACTTCTAGATGTGGGGTAATAGCAAACTGTATCTATATTAATTTGGCCTTAACATTAGCCTCTTCTACTATTAATATAGGTAACTCCTTCTAGGTGTGAAGTGTTGCTGTAAAATGCTTCTCACTTTGAGCTGGATCCTTAGGTAGCTGTGTGCTAGATATCTTAAGGTTCCTCTCAAAGCTTAGCATTCTTTGGATAGTCTCTTGTGTGAAATATAAAGAGTCACATAGTTTGGAGTACAATGAGAATATGTTCTCAAGTACTATTTTCACCTTTTCTACCTTCTTAGCCAGTTCAACTTGTGATAGTTCTATCTCACTAGATATCTTCTCATTGACCTTCATTTGGTTTTTTTTTTTAGACCATTCTAATAATTTAACATTAGTATCAAGGTCTTCATTTTTTACCTAGTCCACTATGTTGGACAATTACTCCATGATGGGCTTTGTTTCATCAGGTACTGGCAAGCTAAATGCATCAAGGAATATGTCTTTGATTTCTACTAATGCTTGCTTTTGTCTATACTCATTTCTAAGTATCTCTTGCTTTTTCTTTCTCTCCAGTGCCTATTGCACTTCATTTATCAATTCTAGGTTCATTTTCTTATAGTCATAACTTGGTATGACTATTTCCTCATCAAGTGCAGGGCCTCCATAGTGAAGTACCCTTGCTACCTTGGTGGAGCTCAAGCCTGGTGCTAAGATTTATAATGGTACTACATCAGTGCTCGATTGCTTGGTAGGAGTTCCTGTAGTAGGAAAATTAACCAATATCTATATTGCCTCTTGCTCTCTCTCCTTGGGGGTTTTCTCCTCCTCCTTATCTTCTCCTGTTCTACCTTGATCAATGACAATGATTTGAGGAGGTGCACCTTGGCTTTGTGTTGTGGGAACATTTTGTGCTATCTATTCTTTTGCTGACTCCTCAATAGTTGTTGTTACTATCACTATGGGATCAACCTTAGTAGTTGTGTCTTGTGCTACTTACTCTTTTGGTTGATCATCTGTAGCTATGGGAGGTTGTGAAGGTGGTTCTTTTGTGTTCACCTTCTCCTTGGTTATTTTTGCTACAACTTTTTGTAACTCCTCTACACTCACCAAAATAGGATTTGTGCACACTTGTGATTGCAATGTTGTTTGGTGAAGGATCCTTTTAAGATCTACAGTTAATGGATTGATGTTTTGACCTGAGGTGTCAGGAACATCTTTCACAATTACTATTTTTGTAGATTTAGGTACTATATGTGGAGAATGGGTGGTGGCAATTGGGTGTCTTGGACACTCTGTTCTTGCCATTGCTCCTCTGCTATTGCCTCATCACCTTTATGTGTCTTCTCCTAGACTGTTACCTTTTCTTCCTCCTTTTCATTTTCTTCTCCTTCCTCATCATCATTTATTCCCTCAAAGGGATCTTCTTGCCCTTCTTTAATAGTAGTCAATCCATATATCAATTTTGATATTTGTGTGGATTTCTTTACAACATCTTCTATTTTATTTTGCAAAATACTAAAGGCTTTGTATTTGGGTGCAAATTTGCTCCCATGTTTCTTACCAGCCTTACTTATTTGACCTTTTATAAGTTCTGGCATCACATGAGCCAATGTTGACTCCCTTATTTCCTCCTCCATATTTAGGCAGTAATTCCATTTATTTTCTACAATGGACCTTAGCTCCTTAGGCATAGAATTGTCAAGTTCAAGTGAAGAAGTCTTGAACTTGGCCATCATAGTGTAGATAGATTCTTTCACTATGTTTTGTTCTTCTCTGCTCAACTTATTAAAATCAATGGTCTTTAAACTAGTTAAATTTGCATTATCTCTAATATTATCACAAACATTTTCCAAATTAGGTTTGGTGGAATGTTTTACCACTCTAAATTGATCATTGTCAAAAATTTTCTTCTCTTCATCTGACTTTGGGGGTGTAATATATTTTCTTCTTTTCTTTTGGCCTTCCTTGCTCAATGGCTTTTTTCTTCTTTCCTATTCCTTTGCCACTTTTTTCATTGCCCTAATGTTTTCCCTTGTAGTTGGCTTGGTTGGGCTTGGCTTAGCTACTTTCTTCTTTCCTTTGGGTTGTGCAACAGGTTGTTTTTGTGCTTTTCTCTTCTTAGGTTTAGCCTTGGGTGCTTCTTGCTTGGCACCTTCTTCTTCTTCTTTTGCATCCTCACCCATACCTTGGGTCAATGCTAATGGTTCTTGACCTTGTTCATCTTCATCACCTTTAGCTTCTTCATCTTCTTCTTCTTTAGTAGTGCCCTCACCAAGTTTTTCCTTTAACTTCTTAACCAATTTGTCCTTTTTCTTTAATGTAGAAGTAGTATTCAATTCCATGTACACCTTTGAACTCACCAAATCAAAAGTCCCAAAATGTGGTGTACTTTTGTCCACTTCTTCTACTAATAGTGCAATTATAGCTGTAGATGCCTCATCTATGTTTATTTCATATCCAAGAAGTCTTAACCATCTAACCCTTGGTATTGTTGCTTGTATGTAAGTATAATCAATATCTACAAGAAATAATACATCATTTACATGTTTTTCTACCAATGAAATTGGTATCCTTAATATCTACTTCATGGTCTTCTTGAAATCTCCAAAGTAACTTGTCATAAGGGTTTCAAAATTAGCTCCCATTTGTTCTATATATTCATCTACTTAAGCTATTATTGACCTATTGGTTTTCTTGCTTACTTTTCCAAAGGATGTAAATTCATTCTGTACATAGAAAAATATGCAAATCAAAATTACACCAAATTTTCACTTTTCTTCCTTGGTTCTTCTTATTGCTACTAAGTTCTCATTGATTTGTTGCAATTACAGTTCTGCAAGATCATAAGTATGATCCCTTTTCACTAGTTTGTAACCAACATTCATTGCAATGTAGGGTACACTGTTAAGTTTTCTAGATTGATAAAATTTGTGTGAAATAAGCCTAACAACAAAGTCAACAAGAGGGTCTTGGATAATATCTATAGTCATTCCTCTCTTGTTCCATTTGGCACCTGTGTTCTTCTCAATTGCTTCGTTAGAGTCACTTCTAAGGGTCTTTGGCTAATGTAGGGTTGGATACCCTATTACTTTGTGTACAATCCTCTTTGTTATTTTTATTGGACCATCTTCTAGCCACAATCTTCCATCATGAATTTTGCTGACCACAATTCTAATTCATTCAGTTTTAAAAATAGTGGGGAATTCTAGGGCACGAGTCAAACCCTTCTTCTCAATGATTTGGTACTCTTCCTTCAAAATTTTGTTTTCATACAACTTTTCATAGGCTTCCCTCATCTCCATATCTCCTATGGCTCAAATTTTGTAGTTATAGCATCTCCTAACATCCTAAACCATAACTACCTTAGGGGGTTATAATAGATAGGGCTCTGGTTGGGTCATTTTTGTATGCCACTTTAGGGATTGGCCTAAAATCAGTTATTTTACTTTGTTATACACAAGTTGAACCTCAAATGGTTCTTTCTCCTATGGTATCATTGAACTGGAGGTGATGTGTGTGATCTAGGGTTTGAACACAAAGAAAATGTGAAACTGCGTAGCTCAGCACTAGTATAAATACCTTGAATTGATGAAATTGTATTGAATCACTGTTCAAATTTTCTCAAATGCTGAATTCTCTATTTTGAAATCATTTTGCACTCTTCTTCATCTTAGCTCTTTGTTCACGATGAAGAAAAATAATTCAAAATGTGATAATATCCCTATTTTCATAGCATTTAATGCTTAGTGCATTTACAACTATCCACTGGGCTTCTTAAGAATTTTTGCATTCTTAGCTTCCATTGTCTTTCCACCACTCGACATCCACAAAAGTATACCTAACTTAGCTTCAACTGAAATTTCTCTTCACTCGACTTTCACTACCAACTCGGTTATAACTAATCATTTAGCTTCTAATGAATTTGGCAATCAACTTAGCGTGTATTAGAATTTTACTCGACATCTAAGGGAAACTCAACAACACTTATGAAATCTTGAAATTTTAACTTTGCATCTCTATTCATGCTGATCTCTTCTTTTCATTACTTACTTGTCTTGGAACTAATGTATGATAAATCTTTGTATATAACTCCCACAAACCTTTTTGTGCTTAGTTGGATGAAGTGTGACCATTTGACCTTTTAGGTGAAGTAATCCCTTCATTTGATGTGCTACTTCCATCTTTCTTCTTCCATGTCTTATTCATTTCTCCTTTGATGTGTTCAACATCTATCTTCTCTTTTCCTTTGTTGAACTTTGAATTGGGTGCCTTTGACCTTGTTGGGAAATTCCTGCTGATATGACCAGTCTTCAAATAACTGAAACATGTGGTTTGACTCAGCCATCTATTGTAGTTTCCACTAAAATGTGTTCTTATGCAATTTTCAGGAATGTCTCCATATTCTAGATTGTAATGACAACTATACTTTCTTTTTTAGTCCAATTGTAGTGATGTCCACGATTATTTTCTCTTGCTAGCTAATTAGGTGTCTGTTGTCACTGAGGTTTGTACCCTTATCCAAAGTTACCACCTAAGGACGACCTCGTGAAACATGGAAACAACCTCCAAGCTATTGGACTTGAACTATGAGGTTGAGTCTCCGGAGAAGGCCAGCTTTCTCTTACTATCAGAGTGCACCTAACTACTCTTAGAGAGGAAAAGGAAGAAGGAGAGCATGAAAGAAAATCTACCTAATCTAATCTAAAGAGGTGACACATCAAAATAGAGTGTTCAGACCAATCTCTGCCCATATATGCACTATTGAACCAGAATGAAACTAAGGATATACACATTCATACTTGCTTTAATCTAATAATCACATGCAGATTAGAAGACCAAGATGAATGACACAAGGAAAGAGAGATTCACTTATATTATCATTCATAGGCCAAGGAGATACAATCATGTAGATCATAGATCTCTATGAAACACCAATGAGAGGCAAGGAGTTCTTGCACTTTCATACCAATGGCTAAAAGAGATAAGGCAAAAAATCATGTAGTTCAGAGGCACATGGGAATTTACACTGAGAATCTGTAGAGCAATAATAGAGAAAATAGAGAAAGGTCAACCCCCTACAAAATTTTACAAAATTTGTCTTTATAGTTTAGGCATAACTGAGATTTCCTCTCCCTGCAATTACTCCACAACCACTACATTGAAATCCCATAGAGAATAATCAAGGAGAAATTCTGATTTGGGTATAGACCCAAACGCAATGATATCTGATCCTCTATGTCAAATAATGCCTTAAGAAGATAGAAACAGAGTCATTAAGCCACTCTAACTAGGTAGATGGATTGGATCAGAGGTGGAGTGTTCTTCCTTGTCACGTATTCTTTCTGGGTTGGTTGGGATTGATTACAGAGATCAAATTCACAAGATAATCCTGGTTTTCTACCATTTTGGCTTGTGAACTAGCAAGTCAATGAGTCAAACTTAAATTACAAGCAAGACGAGCCACATGGGCCAATAATTTCTTTCCTTTTTGCCACCTCACAAGGTCTTCTCGAGTTGACCACCTCTTTCATTACTAACCATGCCATCTTCTTTAAAAAATCCTGACCGCAACGTTATACTAACCGCTAGCCACTAATCGTTAATGCCTTAACTGCTATTTATACCTCAGCTAAACCCCATGATCCTAATTGGCACCAACCAGGGGTTGCATAATACTTGTCCCCACCCTACCATGCATCGTTGAGGTGCTATGTCACTATGCATATCCTCTAAGAAAGTTCCCATAGCGAGATAGCACCCACCGTGGATCCAGACTAATCTGATGATCGTGAAGACTCGCAGTATTACTGTGCTATCTACTTTTAAAAAACTTGAAAACTTGGGCCCACGAACCACTCAGAACACCTAGCATCTTCATCTTAGCGTGACCTAGCCCCACTGATCCACATGGCACAATGGCACTATGTTTCTATGGGTAATATCCTCGCAGATTTCCATAGTGAGATAGCGCCCACCATTGATTTTTTGAGATCTGGCAGCAAGCAAGATGGATTTGACCTATCAGTATACCAACGAATAAGAAACTAGCCACGCGCCAACCTATCTGAAAAATCCTCATTTGCGGCCCGCCAAGTAAAGCAGGACCCACATTCTACATAGTCATACCTTAGCCAATGAAAAAATTGACCAACTGCCAATGTGTGCCAAATTTCATCACTAATATCCAACGGGGCATACTTGGGACCCACCTTCCTTTTGATGTTGCTGCAATATCACTTTCCATTTGGGCACTATGTCACTAATGGTGAGGAACATAGATTTTTTAATAGCACTATAGTGCCCTCTGAAGATCTACCAAAATTTAGTGTTGGAGAAACTATCGAGGAAAAGGGAGGACCCACCGGCCATGTGGCCAAAAGGTGCTATGTCACTATGGCAAAAAAATGTGCAACTTCCCATAGCGAGATAGCGCCAATCGCAGATATCTTTTGATCTGACGATGGGGACTTGTGGGCCTGTAGAAACATTAAAATGCGCAGGGAAGAAATATCTTAAGGTTCAATCATTTAATTTTTTCAATATTCCTGGGATGTTTAAAAAGTAACATTAAACTAGGAAGTGACCGTTGGGCAGGCAAGTATTTAAAATTCAAATATTTGGCAAGGGGCACAATATGTAACATTTCTGGTGACTCATAGGGGATGCTAGCCTACTATGCATAAGACTAGTGCCCTGAAGCATCCATTGGGTTACAGAGTCAAAAAGATGTGGATCCTGTTTATACTATGAAACCCTAACCCTACCTCTGAGAGGAAAACCCTGAAACCCCTATCTTTGCAATAGGAACCAAAGACCAAAACCTCCTTCTGCAACCTTCAAAATTTCAAAACTTGTTGTCTCATGGAGACAATCCTGTGCTTGTGCACTTCTTGGAAAAGCAAGGAGCAAACTAGAAACAAAACTAAGCTAACTATGTACATGGAATCTCAAACCCTCAGAAACATGGCTTGAGATAGATCCCATTGAATGGGATAGGAAGAATCTCACCATCAAGCTTTCTTAACTGGAAAGCATTGGCCTGCTTGCAACTGACAATCAGATAGGGACCACTCCATAATGCATATAAATTTGAGTGTCTTCCTAGTTTTTCCCTATCTGCATCCCATTTCAGAACCAAATCTCCCACTCGAAAGATTTTGACCCTAGCCTTCCTATCAAAACTCTTTTTTACCTACTGTTGGTGTGTCTCTAGGGTCTACATGGCTTTACTTCTCTTCTCTTCTAGCTCCATCAGCTCTGTCATTCTTACTATCATGACATCATCTTCAATCAACTCCAGCTAATGAGCTAGCTCTAGGGATGAGAACTCCAATGAAAGTGGAAGCCTTTCTTCTCTGCCATAGACTAACACAAATGGTGAATTCCCTATTGACCTTTTAGGCATTATTCTATCAGCCCATAGTGTAGTCTTTAGTTTTTTATGCCAAAACCTCTGGTTATCTTCAATTGTTCTCTTTATAATTCTAATCAGGTTCTTGTTGGACGACTCAACCAGGCCATTAACCTTGAGAATAGTAGTTTGATGATGTGCTCAAGTAAATGTTGTGGTCAATTGCCCATGCATAGATCTGAGTTCCTACAAATGACTTTGCATTATCTAAAATAATGGTTGAAGGGGCACCAAACCTGGTCACAATTCCATCAAGGAACTCAACAACTAAAGATTCGGTGGCATCCTTCAATGTAATTGTCTCTGTCCATCTGGTGAAGTAATATGTAGTAGCTAAAATCCATTTTTGACCTGAATTAGAAGGAGGATTGATAGGGCCTATGAAATCCAATCCCCATTGGGAAAAAGGCTAGTCCACCTGAATGGGATGAAGGGGAAGAGCTGTAAGCTTCTATTTACTAGAGAAGAAAGCACATTTCTCACACTTCCTCACATACCTACGAAAATCATGAAACAAGGATGACCAATAATAACCAGCCCTCATAATCTTCTTTGTAGTTGTCCTTGCTAAGAAATGACCACCATCAGGACCATCATAAAGTTCTTCGATCATTCTTTCAGCTTGGTTTGTATCAAGGCATCTTAATAGAGCTCCATTAAAATCTTTTCTAAAGAGGACACCATCAACTATAACATAAGGAATTGACTGTAATCTATACTGTCTCCTTTTTGTTCTATCTAATCCTTGAGGGTATCCATTGCTTAATAAGAAATTCATCATAACATCCATCCAACTCATTGGGTCACTATTTCTTACCTCATGTTGCTCTGTCAGTATCATAGCAGCTTCCTCATCAGGTTCTTGAGATGATAAAATTTGTTTACACAGCCCCCTCCCTCTTACCAGCTTGGTAATCTGAATGTCAATATCATATTCCATCACTTTAGTAATCCAGCTAGCTCTTTTCTCACTAATATCTTTGCTCAAAAGGAAATCCTTCACACTGGCATGGGGTACTAACAAATGAATTTTATTATGAGACAAGAGGTGTCTAAATTTCTTCAAAGCTCTGATGATTGCAAGTGCTTGTTTCTCAACATAACTATACTTATCTTCATACTCTTTAAGCCCTTGACTGAAGAAAGCTATGGGCTGCTCGTCACCTTTATCATTTCTTTGAGTCAGGATAGCAAAAATGCTTGACTCACCACCTAGGGTATAAAGGATGAAATCTTTCTCAAAATTTGGGTTCATGAGAGTAGGGGTTGAGGCTATAGCTACCTTGATCTCTTCAAAACTTTCCTTCCCTTCCTTAGTCCATGCAAAGACCATACCTTTCTTGAGCATAGCCGTAAGAGGTTTCACCATGGTAGCAAGATTTGGAATAAATCTTCTCACAAAATTTATCCTACCTAGGAAACTTTGCAACCCTTTCTTGTGTTTAGGAAGAGGAAGGGCAAGTATTGCTTTTGTTCTCTCTGGATCAATAGTTAAGCCATCCTAAGATACAATATCTCCTAATAATTTTCCCTAGTTAGTAGCAAAGAAACACTTGCTTGGGTTAAGGGAAACCCCAAACTCTCTGCATCTTAAGAATACCTGTCTTAGATGATCAAAATGATCTTCTACATCCTTTGAATACATAGTGATATCATCAAGGTAAACTAAGACAAACTTGTTAATCAATCCTTTGAAGGCCATCTCCATTGCCTTTTGAAATGTAGCACCTACATTGGTTAGCCCAAATGACATCTTACAATAAGCATAGGTACCCCATTTATTGGTAAATGCAGTCTTCTATCTATTAGACTCTTTAACCAACACTTGATTGTAGCCAAAAAATCCATCAAAAAATGAAAATCTCTTTGAACCACTGACCTTGGACAAAATCTTCTCCATAGAAGGGAGAGGATGGTGATCTTTAAGGGAAGCTTGGTTAAGGTCCCTAAATTCCACACACAATCTAATTTCTCCGTTCTTCTTCCTAAGTCTATAGTATGCTAAAATAACCTTGGGTCAAAACCCTTTAAATCATCATATGTCCAAGAAAATATATTATTAAATTCTTGACATAGATGAATAAAACTCTCTTGCTCAATTTCAAAACATACCTTACCCATGTTCAAGGATTTTCCATCAGCAACCATGACTAGAATATGATCATCTTCATCAGTAGCTAGGTTCATGTCTTTGCCTCTTACTTTGTCATTAGGATTGAAAACACTCTCTAAGGTAATGAGACCCTTAGGTGATTTGTTAGAACTAAGATTAATGATCTGACCACCATACTGATCCTGTAGTCTTAACTGGTTTTTACCTAAAAATTTTGCTTCATTCTGCAAGAAGCTGACAATTTTCTCATCAGATTCAAACACCTGCCAATGGATGTTGTTATCAGGGATAGCAAGCCTTACTACCACTCTAATTTGTTGCTCCTTCTTTTCTTCAAGATTCCTTGGTACATCATAAGATGCACCTATTGTTGCAAGTCTATCAGCATGCCTGTTTTCTTTTCTAGGGATGCTTTGAATATTAAATGCATTAAAACTCTCAATAAAATCCCATACCCTATGTTTATAAGACTTGAGCAAACCATTCTTGGCGATATTATGATTTCTCACTTGATTGACCACCAACTCACTATCTCCATAAACTCTTAAAGCTTGAATTCCTCTTTTTTGAGCAAGTAGGAGACCTTGAATCAAGGATTCGTACTCAACCACATTATTAGTGCAATTGAACTAGAGCCTAGAGGAGAAATAGTACCCTACTTGTGTGGGAGAAATTAACATCACACCAAACCTTGATCCATTTTTTATTCCTTGATCCATCAAAGTACATACTCCATATCCCACTCATATCTTCTTTGGTCTCCACAAGATTGGGAACTAGAGCATCTTTCTCCAATATATAATATTTACTGAGACCTATGTCAAGGGTTTTTGGCATAAGATCAAATTGATATGCATTATCCCACTCATCCAAGAAAAAATCAGGTATCTTTGCTAGGGAAGTGGTGGGCTCATTCACTATGTCATTCTCATCCATCTCTGGGATAAGGTGATTCATATTGATGGAATTAGGGGTGTAAGATTTAGTATGATGGAGGGCTTGAGGCTCTACTATGATTGAAGCATTGGCTCCATATCTCATCTTAAAAGACATATATGACCAATCAAAAGATATGAAACCACCTATTTGGGCAGTAAAATCTCTTGACAAACAGATGGCAAAATATGGCTTGACCTCAGTAACAGAGATATCTTGGGCTATAGTACAACCAGAGCATGCATGTAAGGCCATATCCACATTCCTAAGGATCCCTACAGTCTTGATAGTACTACCATCCAACTATAATACATCCCTAACAATGGGCTCATATTTCATTCCTAAAGCATCAACAACACACCTAGGCATCACTGACTACTAGCCCCTGAATCAATCATGCGATTATGGACTAGTTTGCTCCCTATAATTAGAGAAACATAGAATGGAGGAGGTCTAACCTTTTTACTTGTTTCTACCTCCTTTGATGGTTGTACTAGGCTTGTGGCACTTTTCATACTAGGTGGCTGATCCTTTGGTTCAATACTTTCCAATTCTTGCTGCAACAACCTCTTTTGCATGGGTATAGTAGCAATAGCATCCCACAGAGATATTTACATTTGTCTTCTTCATTTGTCTACCACACTGAATGGGATAGTGGGCACTTTGGTAGAAGCTTTTGGAGCTGCAATTGTATGAGGTTGAGATGGAATAACCTGAGGATCACTTGTATCTTTTCTGCCATGATTTTCCCTTTGCTGCTGAAAGGCACTTGATTGATTATTTGCTTCTTGCTCATGAGATATTGCATTTGAAGTTGAGGCCTGCTTGGGAGGAGGGATAGCATCATCCATAGCTCTTCTTTTTCTTCTAGTGTTATGACCAATGGAATCCTGGTTTACTTTACAATGCTCCTCCATCTGATGATTAATAAAAGAGCAATCACCCTGTCTTTGCATATCTAAGGCATCTTTAAATTGGTCCTCCTTGTATGATTGTTTTGCTACAGGTTCTTGGGCTATCAAAGCCATAAAAGATTCAGCCTTCTGACACACATAATATGCATAGGAGTAGTTACAGGAGGGGCAAATTTTTTGATCTTGAGCCATATTGTTTTGAGGGACTATGGCCCTACTTTGATTTACATTTGAGGTCAAAGTATGTCTACTCTGCCTATTCTGATGAAGGGAATTGTTCCAATGATCAAGATTTGGAGGCCTACCACTATTGGGAGCTTGATATTGTACTTGATGAGGCTTACTACCTTGAGCTTGCTGTCTTTCTAAAGTCACCACCTTGTTGTTCACTTTCTACATCATAGAGAAACTATCCTCTAGCCTCTTTCCTTGATCTCCTAACTTCTTCCTTTGATTTTGATATCTTTTATCAAGGTTCTTCTCTCTTTTGTCCATGTTCCACATCAGAGATTGCATCATCTCCTTGATTTCATCTATCCCATTTGAGGATGTGGAAGCTTGAGGGACTAGGGCAAGGGATTGTGAGGTGGAAGCTGTGGGAAGAGGGGCCATTGCTAGTTGGTGGTTTGAGATATTATGGAAGAAAGGCATAGGAGGGCTTGGAGCTAACTTACTTCCTTGTATTAGGATATTCTCTGATTTTATTGCTATGTCATAAGCATTAGGCAAGGTATCTCCTCCCATAGTTTTGATTGTAGTGGCAATATCATTGTTAAAACCTCTAAGGTAATGAAAAAAGGCATTACTAGGGGTAGGCTTCACTGAAGTAGGTATTCTATCCCATGTCTTTTGAAATCTATAATTAAAATCAGTCATACATTCATGGGGGGCTCTTTTTATAGTAGTCAACTGCTCTAAAAGTGGTAAATAGTCACTTTTATCCTCAAAATGTTTGCACAATCCTGCTCCTAATCCATTCCAATTTGTTATAGAACCATGACCTAAACCTCTATACCATTGTAGTGCTTTTGCTTTCAAGGATGAGGCTAGGAGCCTAACTACAACATCATCCTCTGTAATACCATGGATATTGTAGACATTTGCAACCTCTTGAATGTGTTTTGAGGGAGAGATAGAAGTTTCACCAGTAAACTCTGGTATACTTTTAAGTGTAGCTATTGGTATGTCATGTCTTTGGTATCCTCCAAGAAATTTCCCATAGCAAGATAGCACCCACTGCAGATCTAGAATGATCTGACGATCATGAAGACTCATCATATTATTGTGCTATCTCCTTTAAAAAAACTTGAAAAACTGGGCCCACGAACCACTCAATACACTTGGCATCTTCATCTTGGCATGACCTGGCCCCACTAATCCACATGGCATAATTGCACTATGTCACTATGTGTAATATCCTCCCAACTTTCCATAGCGAGATAGCACCCATCGTTGATTTTCTGAGATTTGGCGGCGAGCAATATGGATCTGACCTATCAGTATACCAAGCAATAAGAAACTAGCCACATGCCAACCTATCTGACAAATCCTCATTTACGACCCGCCAAGTGAAGCAGGAGTTACATTCTACACAGTTGTACCTTAGCCAATGAAAAAATTGACCAACTGCCAATGTGTGCCAAATTTCATCACTGATATCCGACAGGGCATACTTGGGACCCACTTTCCTTTTGATGTTGCCACAATATCACTTTCCATCTGGGTACTATGTCACTAACGACAAGGAACACAAATTTTCCAATAGCGCTATAGCACCCTCTGGGGATCTACCAAAATTTGGCACGGGAGAAACAATTAAGGAAAAGTGAGGACCCACCGGCCACATAGCCAAAAGGTGCTATGTCACTATGGAAAAACAATATGTAACTTCCCATAGCAAGATAGCACCAACCATAGATATCTTTTGATCTGACGATGGGGACTTGCAGGCCCATAGAAACATTAAAATGCGTAGGGAAGAAATATCATAAGGTTCAATCATTTAATTTTTTCAATATTCCTGGGATGTTTAAAAAATAACATTAAACTAGGAAGTGACCATTGGGTGGGCAAGTATTTAAAATTCAAATATTTGGTGAGGGAAACAATATGTAATAGTGTCCACATATGCTTTGATCTACACTCAAAAGCTTTATGTGCATACTTCTTGCAATTTTAGTAGTGACCTTCAAATCTTGGTGTTTTAATAGTCATAGTCCTGCAATTATGTGCTTGATGTCCTTACTCATTGCACTTATGATAGTGACTCGCATTCTAAGGTTTGTCATGATGATGGGCATTCTTGCTCCTACAAAATTTAGAGGTATGTTCCTTTTTACCACAAAAAGGACAGGTAGGTTTAGTGTTCTTACCTTTGTTACTTCTTTCTTCTACAGTCTTGGATGACTCTCCTTTTTCAATGTTGGTGTATCCTAATCCTAAAGTATCATTACTGGCTCTTGGTGATTTTAGTAGCTACTCAAAGTACTTGATAGCCAAATTAGGTTATTTGAAGCTCTCTGCAATCTCCTTCTCTCTTTTTAGGTCATTTTGTAGTTGTTCATTTTGCATCTTTAGTGTGGAGATCTCAATATCCTTAACATTTAGTTCATGATGTGCATTCATCATCTGGCTTTTGGTGTCTAGCTACTTATTTGAAATTCTTGCAAGCTCAATTGACTTTTCTTCTAGCCTGTTGGCAAGGTTTCTCTTGTCATCCTCTAGTATAACCTTATCTTCAATGGCTCTTTTCTTTTTTTTAGTCACCTCACTAAGCATCATGGCTTGTGATTCTTGTTCAATTTTGAGTGTTTCTGATTTCTTCTACTTGAGATCTATTCTTCTCCATTAGGTCTACTATTGCTGCATAAAATTCTTTGGAATATCCATTTGTAAAGAATTTTGAGGTGTCAATCTCCTTGTATTGTGTATCATTCTCACCTATGACAATCTCTCTTCTTCTCTTTAAAGATTTTCTTAGTTCTTCCCTAGCTTGTTCCAAAGTATGTAAAGAAAGTTGTATATCAATCACCTAATTTTCTATGACCTTCCTAAGTTTGTAGAATTACATTTCTAGATCATTTCTCCAAGCTATAAGGCTCCTCCTTGTGAGAACTTTCCTCTAATACCAATTATTAGAATACTTTAACCTTTTAAAACTTTTAGCTGAGATCATTCACATGAATCTAACATATCTATTCAACATGAAATATAAAGACATGAATGAAAATAGATAACAAAATATTTTGATAACCTAGAAACCCTCCAAAAATGAGAAGGTAAAAGTGGGGTGGGGATGATACCCAAAAAATATCACTGCAACAATATTTAATTGCTCAAGGTTACAAAGTTTGACCACTTCCAATGGTCTGCCTTGTGAAAGGCTTGTCCTGTTAAAGACTTCACACCCTATTAAAAGTGACTTGGTTAGAGGATTTATAAACACTCTCTTAGAATGTCACCTTGTTAAAGGATTTTGCACCTTGTTGAAAAGATTACAACATGGCTGTTAGACCAACCTATCATCATAGGATTTTCATTCCTAATACAATAGCTATAGAGTATTAGAAAGTCTTGACATGATGACTTGCAATCTTTAATTGCTGATTCTAGATCCTTCTTCTACTCTTGTTTGTTCTAATCCTTCTTTGATCTAATATGTCTCTCCTCAAAGTTCTGATACTCTGTTCTGATCAACTAATTTCTACAATGTTGTTTTTCTTTTTCTAAGTCTTTATACCCCTCTTCACTTTGCTAGCATTCTCCCATAAACTCTCACACATATTCGAATAATGGGATTTTGTCCTCCTTTTAAAAGTTTCAAAGACTTAGGGTTAGGTATGAATTTATGATCAATATTAATTCTTCTTTTCCTACTCAATTCTTTCATTTTTCCTATTGGTTTTATACTTTCTCCATTTTTCTTATTGGTTGCATGCTTATTACATAGGGAATGCAAAAGATTCAATCTTATCTTCAAGATCCTTCAAGATTCATCCTGAGTCAACTCAAAAATGGTTTACATCTAAGTTTGTGAAGACAAAAACTCATATGTTGATTATTTGTTACTTGACACTTACTAGTTGTTGATGATCAACACATATAGGAATTCTATCTCACTCGACTCCTATAGTAATTCTATTTCACTTGGCATCTATAATTTTCTTGACACCTATAGTGACTCAACATCACTTATCAAGTGACTTGACATCACTTATCTCTTAACGCTTGATACTTGCTTGGAATTTGTATTATACTCGGCATCAACTTGAAAATTGGTCAAGTGTGTTGACACTCAATTTTCAAAACTAATCTAAGACCAACAAATGACTCCAAAGTTGATGGATATGTAGAACACTTCCTAAGGAGACATGATAGTATGGACTCTACATAGTACCTTAGGTACAAAAATCTCCAAGACTATGAAAAACTTCTCATTCATGAATGAGGCCAAAGTGGAGGAAATAGAGATAAAACTAGCTAAAAAATTCCATGACTATATATATGTCAAAAATTTATATGAAGATGAACTTAGAAAGAGCCATGTGTACAAAAATAAAATTAAAGAATTGGAGGTGAAAGCTTAGGGCTAAAAGTTGAAGTTGCATCTCTAACAGAGCAACTAACTAGTGTAGAGAAGAATAAAGAATAAAGCCTTTAGGAACAACCAACCAAAATCATAGTAGAAACAACTATTCAAATAGAGGAGTTGGAGGTAGAGGATAAAAAACCAAGAAGAATGAGCATAGATGCTCCATCTACATAGTAGGTTGGTGAGGTAAGGACAACTATCATTAAAAGTATGATAAACCATAGAGTGGAGACTCTAAAAAATATATCCCAATAGTCCCATGCTTTTTATATTTCTTTAAAAGATGCTGATCAAGTTTGCATTAAAGCACTTTCATGGTTATCACCCACTTTTAATATATGGGTGCCATATACTCAATTTTTGGAGAGGCTAATTATGTTGATGGCTAAAGAGAAAAATTTTCTTTATAAAATCATTATAATAAAGGAAGGCATAGAGATAATAAAAGAATTAATAGGCTTCTTTAATGGAAAGCTACAAATTATCCAAGGAAAGATGAAAGTTTTATCATAGGAGATTGAGCCCTGCATTCCTCCTATTTTGGATGCTAACAACAAGTTGAGAGATTGGTAGGAGTGGTCAAATTCTTTTAGTGTAATGCTAACTCTAGAAGCCATAGCATCAATTTTTGAAGAAGGTAGTGATGTCCTATTCAATAACCTGATTGATTCCTTATTTAATGTTGAAATAGACTTAAGTAAGTTTTTAGTTGAATCACAGGCTATAATGGATGCAAAATGGAATAAGGAAACAAAGGAGTTAGATGAGGTTAAAGGTATTGAGTGGCCCAAAAAGAGGGAAATCTATGTCTAGGAAGTGGTGGGAGAGATAAAAGCTTTGCCAATGGGAATTAGTTGTAGAGTTACATGCTAAAGCAATAGAAGAAAAAAGGGATTAAACTAAACCTCCTATAGTAAATTGTCACCTATTGATCTTGCAACTACCTTCCTTTTTTGGTTTCAACATAGAGAATGTTTTAATTGTAAAATTTCAAACATATCTTTCCTTTCTCTCTTCAGTTAGGGTTTTGACATATGTCCTTCTATCTAAAGATTTTTGTAATCCTCTATATAAGGATTTCTAGGGTGTGGAGTGAGGGTCCAAAGTCTATAGAATTTTTAGTATTTTATGTTATTCATAGGTAGTCTAGTTTTTGTGTCAATTATATGATTATATCTAGCTTTGCAAATATAAGAATATAGTGAATATTGAATGATTAAGATTGTCAAGTTTTGAGTTCTAATTTGATTTAGTATCAGTAATGTATTTTTCTCAAGGAAATTAATACAAAGAAGAAGTTTTGCATATCTGTATCTCTTAGTTTTGTCTCCACTTTTATATATCTTTTGTTGATTGCTTTTAGTTCAAAGAATTAAGTTCTTTCAAGAATTGATAGGGTTTCTGGATAAATGAGAGGGATACAATAAGAATGAAATTTAAGGTTAATTGCTAACAAATTTAATTTCAAGTCAATTAACTAGGTTAAGGTTTATTGTTATGACTCTATGTAATAGTTTGAAATATTCAAGACTATGCTAGGTTACTAAGAGGGGAGGGGTGAATTAGTAACCTCAAAAACATTACTGAATTCAAATCTTAATTGTAATAATTCAATTACCATTTGGTTCATTAATTCAGATCTAGCTACATGCATGATAAGCTGAAAACATAAAACATTCATAACACTTGAACACAACAATTTGGTGACCCATAAACCTTCCAAATAGAAAGTAAAACTGGGGTGAGGATGATACCCAAAAAACTACAAATACTACAAAATAAAGTTAGCCTGTTAAGGCTTATAATGATCACTTTTGATGATCTACCCTATTTGGGGCAATTAGGATTGCTAGTTCCACATTGTTAGAGGTTTTACAAACACACAATTAAGTATGCACTCGGTGAACAGATTTGATAAAAGACTGTTAAGTCTACCTTGTTAGTGGATTTGGATTGGTTTACCTATTAGGATGAAATAGTAGATCTTTGATTTACAACTAGATTGCTTATAGAGATTATTTGAAGTACTAATCACCTTTATGTGATAGATATGACTCTATTGCTCCTTTGCTAATATGGCCTTAAAATACACTTTGTTGCTGATTCACATTCGCATGCTTCTATTTCACACATTCATCATTCTTACTTGCTCTTTTTGGATATGATAAAATACATTACATATATATCAATCCAATTAACATAATAACAAAGTTGGCCAATATATACGTTAACACCAATATTACAAAGTCGGCCCAAATGAAGGCACTTGGGTTTTGAAGATTGACTTGGTGAAGTTCTGATACACAATGTCCACTGTCACTACTTGACATCATCATGCATTTGGTAGAAGTAGAAGTTTGGTCCATACTAATCACTCTAAGTAGTCTCAAACTTGGTCTACACTAGTGACTTGGTAGACACTATGTAACTTGGTAGAAATTGGGTTACTCATTTACCATGATTGCACTTGGTAAACACTAACTTCACTTCACATGAACTGCTTGCTTGATAGAAACTACAAAGCTTGGTAACCACTAAAATTCTTGAGTTGAACTACTAGACTTCACACTACCCGATTCTAGTCGGTTTGAACTATTATAGTTCTCACTAACTAAATTTACTTGGTAACCACTAGAATGCTTGGTGTCTATTGAATTGCATGGAAAACACTATATACTATTCAATGAGCTTGGTAACCATATGAAATCTAAATAAGTGTTGTCACTAATAACAAAATTGACTTAATGTCAACAATCTCCCCCTTTGGCATTAGTGACAAAAACACTTATCAACCAAAACTTATATACATCACAGTGTGGTACTGGCTTGGTGTGGTATACTATTTTTTTTGTTGAGATTTTTCAAAAGAAATTCTTCTTTACTGATTCTTCTTCTTTTTTTGACTCCTCTTCATCCTCTACTTCTTCCACATCTTCTCCTTTACCCTTAGTCAACAATAAACTAAATTTACAAGGGTTGTTCTTGGAAGTCCTTATGCTTTCGATGTTTTTGTTGAAATACTTTAACAACAAATTTGCAAGATCATATGACAAATTATTCTTCATAACTTTGTATGCCAAGTCTACTACTTTACATGACACACTATTTAGACAACTAGAACTGTAGATCTAGTGAGCTATCACATGTATGTTGAATTTCACTTTTGCATTAGTTACATTACTAATTTTCATACCGCTATCATCTCACTTGGCTAGGGTTTTCTTTTCTAACTCCACTTGACCTAGGGTTTTAGTTATTTTGGCCTTGGAGAGCATGGGAAGGTTAGTGATATGATGAATCATCTTCTTAGTAATCAAAACTAGTTGCTCAAGGCATAACAAACTATTGTGAACTCGACTTAGGATATATTTGATACATTTGATTTGGAAACTTTGGGGCAGGTAGGGAATGTGGGATAAACCCTTATCTTTCAAGTGCTTATGTTCGAGTTTAAGAACACCATTTACACACAATTCACCTAGAGCATCATCCATCTCTAGGGTTCTAATTTCTTGAATTGCACACTTAAAATGAGTTCAGATATTGTTAATGAGTAGTACCTTAGGAGGGATCTATGATTGTGCTCTGTTTGGATCAAGGGTTTCAACAATCACTGACACTAGTTTGAAATCTAGTGGTTTCCATTTGATTCCTCAGACCAACATTTTTGACCCTTTCCTTTCCTTGCTACTATTTCTTGATGCTTCCATGGCTATTTATTAGGTTATGGAATACTTTTGAAAAACTTTACTACAAATTTCTCTTGAAATTGCTTGGTCACTCTACAATTTTCTTGATCGCAATAACACTTTAGAATTTTATGTGAAAATGATTTTGATTTCTTTCTTTTTGTTAAAATTGTTCCATTAATTCTTGATACAAAGGTAGTTGTCATCTACTATCTATTCAAATTGCTCGATGAATGCTTCATAACTCAGTAACTGAATACATGTGACTAGTTACTCTTGACCTTGCTTGGTAGAGTCTATGACCCAACCTTACTCAATAGAGAAAGTAACTTAGTGATAATGGATATTGATATTCCATGATGATCCTTTTGTATCTTGAATACTAATTTGGATCTTACTTCTTTTAAATTTGGAACTATTTTAGATGTGATCATGATAATGCAGTTCTAGTTCTTCCTTAAGAAATTAGTTGGAAATGGTGGAGTCACCAACTTCTTGAGTGACATGAGCATCATTGTTTGAATTGGCTTCCTTGGTGGATTTAGGAATCCACTACTACCTCATCTACTTTTGAATGTTATCTACTCTTACTTTTTTTTCATCTCCAATTCTACCTATATTCATGCAATTCTTGGCTAGATGACCAAGTTTTGTACAAGTGAAACATCTTATGGTGGTATCTCTCTTCCTTGTGTGATGTTTAACACTGTTCATACCAATGTGTCCATAATCTTCACAGTAATGACATATACACTAGGTGTTATAGTCCCAACTAAATATTGCTTTTACAATTTTCTCTATTGGATTGAACGACTAGGTTCTGTAGTTTGATGCCTTGTGCCCTTGTTTCTTGCATTTGTGACACTTGCCTTCAAATTTAGGTTTCTCTTTGCATTCATTAGCCTTGTGACCATGCTAATTTCAATTGTAGCATTTACCATTGAATTTTTCTTTACCATTACTCCAACATTTATTTGATGTATGACCTATCATACCATAGTGATTGCAAGTAGATCTTTGATTCCTTTGAGCACCTTGTTTGGAGGATTCACCCTCTTCTTTGTATCCAATTCCTACTTTTCCTTTTTATCTATAGAGATTCTTCTCATTCAATTGATTCATGTTTGGTTTGGATTTCATCATTGTTTCATTGATTTTCTTTTTAGTGTTTACGTCATCTTTCAAATTTTCACTGATTTTCTTTCCAGATCTCAGCTCACTTCCTATTCTTTCATTGATCTATCTTTCTGAACTTAGATCATTTTGTAATCTTTTATTGATCTATTTTAGGCTAATGATTTCCTCATTTGCATTAGAGATTTGATCTATAAGATTTGCATGCTGAAGAGATTGGTTCTGGATCTCATTGTTTCTTCCATACATTTCTTCTTTCATCTTGTTCATTTATTCCAAGATTTCACACAAACTTATTCATTGAATTCCTTGTTCTCTTTTGAGCTTTCTTATTTCTTCTTGTAGGGAACTATTCTTCTCTAAGAGTTCTCTGATTACATCATTTGCTTCATCTGAACTGTTTAAAGGGAAAAATTCTTCAATCTTTTCTTCAATGTACTAATTGTAATACCCCAAAATTGGCTCATTGCCATTATACCAATTCTGGTCTATTTCTGATAATTTCTAAGTCCTATTTCAATAGGCAATTCTCATTCTGCTATTCGCTACTTGACTTAATTGTCAAATGCAAAAAACCCTAATCTGCACTCATCATATTTCTTATTTAATTCCTATAGTACGTACTCATATTAGCTGCATTAAATCGACTTAATTTAATTATAATTTAATTATTAAGTATTTATACTTTAATTAAATTAAAAATTATATCTTAAGGCTAATGTATTATGGAATAAAATTTATTTAATTTAATATGCCTATCTTGATTAATTAAATTTAATTATTTAATTAAATGGGAAAGGTATTTCTAATTAATTAAATGAAATTAATTAATTAAATGGAGTATCTACTTCTAATTAATTAACCAAAGTTATTTAATTAAATGGGAAGTCATTCCTAATTAATTAAATGAAGTTATTTAATTAAATAAGAAAAGTGTCTCCAATTAATTAAAGATTACTTAATTAAATAGAAAAAGTAATTATGAGAGCATATCTCATTTTATTAAATTAAATATCTCAACAAAATCTCTCTTTAGTTCAAAAAGGGGAATTTCCAGTTCACTATTGATAAAAAATGAGTTAATTGAGTTAACTCCCTTTAATTTGGGAATCTCCCTTTATGACTGAACCTCATCTTCAATCTTGACCGTTGATCCGAATCGATCTCAACCATTGATGGATTCTAGGATAGTCTATTTAAGAGACCTTCATCTCTTCATTTTAGGAGGATGAATTTGGAGAATTTGCATCGAATTGCTGTAGGAATTCATACTCATGTTTGCTCATACTTCTTACATACATTTTGCATTCTTAGTTTAAATTCATTTAGCTTAATATGCATATGATTAATCTAGTTTCCTTTACTTGTTCTTAGATTAAAATGCATTTCTCATTCTAGATTAATTTCATTTCTTAAATCCTTCGTTCTTAGAGGGTTTGGTTACCTACACCTTGATTCTGAGGATATTTGCAGGCAAAATCCATTTAGATAGAAGGCAACAGGTCGCTTTGCAGGGCAAATCTTGGATGAGTAATCTCATGTTCATTCCAGGATAAATCTGTAAACAAAGACCGTGTTGAAGTGTGTGTGTTAGCATAGGCCACATTTTCACATATACATTTTTGGCACCCACCGTGGGGCACGAAAATGAATTTTTCTGGCCTCTTTCTATATTTTTAAAAATCATTTTTTTGTTCTCTGTCCGTACTGTTCTGTACAGATTTGAGAATCTTTACGCGAAACTATTTATTTTCACGCGAGGATCTAGAATCTTCGGGTGAAGATTCTTTCCGCATCACGCGAGAAAGTTCTTTGGCGCACGAAACTTTGCGCGAGACTTGTTTCTTCGCGCGAGCAGAATTCAATTTCGCACGAGCAGAATTTGATTTCGTGCGAGCCATAAAACTTCTTCGTGCGGACTATCAGGAATTTCGCACGAAACTCTGCTGATAGAGGCATTTTTTTTACATTGATTTGCGTGTTTTCTAATTTTTTTGCTGACTATTTGCAATTTCTAGTGTTTCTGTGTTTTCTAATTTTTTTGAATAGCATAGCAGCGGTTTGCGGGACAATGGAAAAAGTGTGCTAAAGTTGCCAAAAATAGGTAAAATCTACTAAGTGCATTGCGAGGATCACCAGGTAATCTTCCTCAGCTAATAACACTTCAATTGGGGCTAAAATGAACATCTCTTGTGTCAAGCTTGTGTGTGTATTTTATTTCATGTTTTCATTTTACAACACATGCATAATTTGATACTAGGTTGTGATCTCTATTAGTTTCATTTAGCAGGCTTAGCCTTTAAGTGATAGATCTAATTAGCTATCTTGGGTTATTGGACTCACTAATCTGTCAGCCCCTCGTTCCACCCTGTGGTTGCAAGCTCCACAAGGCAACCCTTTTGTGCTTTCTAGAACTCACTAATTTCTGAGTTGTGGACTCATTTTGACTTGTGTGAGAGGTTAAATGTTCCACATCTTTGGACTCACCTCACATTAGTTAAAGCATTAAGTGTACCACCTTGTGCTTTTTTGATTACTTTTAGATAGATTTGTTTTCAAGAATTAACATCTGTACACACATGGTAATTAAGCCCCCATGAACACTATTCGTGGATCTTGAGGGAGTGGGTTCCTAGTGAAACTCCTCTCTAAGACAGATTCCTTATGGGTGGGGAGGATACTTTGAGCATCTCGTAGATAGATGAATCTTTGACTTGTTGATTAAGGCATCCTTTCTCCAAAGAGGTTGATAGATCACAGGAAGATGATATCATAGATCTTTAAGAGATAATCTTAGTTTAGCGTGTCGAATTAATCTGGTTGTTTTGATTGGGCCAAAGGTGAAAAGGTGTCAAAACCTTGAATCTGGAAGCTAAGTCCCCTTGTGGTATACTATTCTGAGTCAGTCACCTATAGAGAGGGTTAACCATAGCAAACAATCCCTCTACAGGGAAAACTGTGTTGATGGAACCTCAAGCGGTAATAGCCATTTTTGCCATGGTAGTGACAACCACTATATAAATTTCCTTGTGGAAGAAATCTCCACAGGTGTGGTTCATTGTGGGTTGTTAGATATCCCTAGCAGCTCTTGAAGATTAAGTTCTCAGACTGTGTCAAAACCTTGGTGCGCCAGGATTGGAGGTCACCCCTGTGAGCCATAAAAGTTGCAGAGTCAAGCCATTACTAAATACCTTAGAGAAGCCAACTTTTTTTTTTTTTTTAGGAATGTGTGCAATGATTGCAAAACTCTTTGAAAATGTACACAAAATAGCTCTCTTAAGGATTAGCACATACTAAGTCACTTGATTGTTCGTGCGCAAGGTTGCTTTTGCCCTTGCTTATTGTTTTCAAACGTGCTTAAAATCACTTGCTTGCTGTTTTACGTGCCTGTTTATCTGCCTGGTTATTGGACCAATCAAAATTTTTGTTAAAATCAATCACTGTTGTGAAATTGTTCTGTTCTTTCGCACGAAATCATTTTGGTCCCACGCGAAATAATTTTGGTCCCGCGCAAAATCATTTTACCCTCGCGTGAAGCCATTTTGTCCTCGCACGAAATTAAAACTCTGTTGCACATCTTCGCATGATTCAAAAACATTCTCACGCGAAATTAAAAACTGTTACTGATCTTTGCACGAGACATAAACGTCTTCGCGTAGCTTGTAAAAATTCTTCGCACCGGTCACAAAAGTTTTTCGCACGAGACTTTGTATCAGCATTAACAATCTGGGTCTATTCTAGCTATCTGCGGCCTGCACGCTATCCTTTTCTGCGTCCGTTTATCGCTCTCTATTTGCAAAACAGTCCTGAAATAGTGACACTTCGCTTAACTTAAAACTTGTGTCTTATACCTTGACTAGTCTCATCTCATAAATAATTTTGGTCCTTGTCTTAATGCTTGTCATACTTTGTGCCGCAGTGGTCATAATCTCTGGCTATTCTAGCCTTTAAATCAAACCATTTGTGCCTTAGTGAATAGCATTCTTGCTACTATCTTGTCCTTTTTGAGACTTAGTCTTAGTATAGTCCTTGTCCAAGTTCTAGCTTCTTGTCCTTGCCTATGACTGTCACAACCAGAAGCAACAACGTGTTTTATCCTAATAACATTAGACGTGGTCGTGCCAGGGGTCATAATCGTGGTAGAGGTAGCTTCCCTTTCGCTATGCAATCTATATCCAGTTTTGCTAGTTAGGCATCTTCACGGTCTTCCTCACCTGCAAGGTCATCTCAAGTTCAATGAAAATCTTCCAATTTGCAACAAATTAGGAATCCTTTTTACCAAAAGGATACTGAGGCAAGTAGGAGTCCTACATTCTCAAACACAATGTATGATCCTTTCTCCATAGATCCTTTGGAAACACAACATATGGAAACTGAACAAGTTCCTATAATGACTAATCGTGAACCTGAATGGTGTAGTCATAGTCGATATCAAGAACAACCTAGGGATGATAAGGAGAAAGAGAAAGAAGATGACACTAATGAAGAACAAGAAGAGGTGGAAATCCTTCCTGAACACCTAGAAAGCTGTCAAAAAGACAAAAACTTTCAGAAGGTCATGAGAATCTTACTCCACGAAGAGAAAGAAAAGTACTTTCTCAAACTCACCCAAGAGGGAGCTAAACTTCCCACACATTTCAATGTGGAGACCATTATCACACGTGAAGAAGAAAATGAGACCACTAAACTCCAAAAACAACTAAAAATTATGCAAGACCAATTGGCTCAGATGATGCATGAAAAAGAGAAACCCAAAAACACATATACATTGGACGCTCTTTGCTCATTCCCATTTGACAAAAGTATAAACATGCCGCCTTTTCCATGAGGCATAGAATTGCCCAGATATGAAAAGTTCTTTGGTACTACTGATCCCCAAGATCACTTGCGAGAATTTTGTGCTTTATCTATGGAGCTTATACACAATCAAACGTACCTCAAGCGTTTATTCCCTAGAAGCCTAGGTGGTCAAGCCTTGGAGTGGTTTTCACATTTACCTCCTAGTATCAAGACGTTTGACAAAATTGCTAACTCATTTGTTCAAAAATATTCTCATAAAATTCAACATCCTGTAAATATTCAAGATCTATGGAACCTCAACCATAAGGTTGGTGAGCCTTTTCTCACTTTCCTCCAACGGTGGAGACAACTTTACACTAAGTATTCCCATAAAATCCCAGAAACGGAGAAGCTCGACATTTTCACTAATAACCTCTTACCTGATTTCGGGTATAGAATCCAAATACAAGGTCCACGTACCTTTGAAGACATGATTACACAGGCTATCCGTATCGAAGAATTTATGTTCAAGAAAGGTGAACTCACTCTTCAGAGAGACACCAAACAAGGTTCCACTTCCAACAGGGATAAAACCAAACATGTCAACAAGAACCGAGAAATTTTACATGATGGGGTTGTTGATAATGTTACACCTAAACCTACTAAAGTAGCATTTAATCTCACAGATTGCTTCAAAGTAGCCAAAAGTGCTGAGAAGCCCCCTCCTGACAATAAGGCGTCTGGAAACAAATCGAGAAACTCGTAGGCCGCGCAACCCAAGCGAGAGTATACGCCTTTAGGAGAACCTTTGGATGTAGTTTGCAAAACATTGTTACAACACAAGCTTATCTCACCAATGGATAACCCTCATCCCTATGATCCACAGCCACATCCACTATGGTGGAATGAGACCTCATTTTGTGAGTATCACCAAAACAAGGGACACAAAACCAACAACTGTATAAACTGACATCATAAAGTCCAAGACATGATTGATGCTGGTGAACTTGTGGTAGATGGACATAACAAAAACTTGGACCACAAGGCATTCAAAGAGCCTTTCCCAGCTTATGAAAAAGGAGAGGCTTCAAAACCAGAACCCTACAATAAGGTCAACTATACGTATTCCAATGATGACAATGTCATTCACATGGTTGAACCTGTAGATTCTAAATATTGTGACGTTATTACCATAAAGGGCAAGCAAGATAATGACAAACCCAAGGCACCATTTGTCTTGAAAGGCCCTACTTCCAATAAGATGGATAATGCATCTTCACAACACTGTACTAATGCTGTTACTCGCTCTCATGTGAAGTTGGTGCTCAAAGGCCCAACACCTCCTACTTCAAATCTTGAACAACACAAAGACAAAGCCCTTGCTGGTCCATCCGGTAAAGGTGCAAAACACACAATGAATTCGACTGCAACCAGTTATAGTGTTCTTGATAAGTTAAAATGAACTAATGCTCAAATTTCCATTTTTGAGCTGCTTAAAATTTTGCCTTCTCATAGGTAAATTTTGGACAAAGCCCTCACTGAGGCAAACATTCCTCAAGATCTTGATCTTGAGCGATTCCAATCCATGGTAGGTCACTTGACCTCACCTCATCTTATGACCTTGTCCGAGGAGGATGACAACTCATTGAATCACCCACACAATCAGCCTCTACACATTGAGGTTATGATCAACCAACCACGTGTTCGTCGGGTACTCATTGACAATGGCGCTGGCCTAAATATTGTCTCTGCTGCTCTACTTAGACAATTGGATTATTCTGAGGAGTCTGTTGATCCTTGATGAAAGATCACTATTAAAGCGTACGATGAAGTAGAACAAAAGTCACTAGGTCTGGTGACTTTACCAATTCACATCGGTCCTGTTGAAAGGGATGTACCTATCAGGTACTTGACATTCCCTTAGCCTACAACATTATGTTGGGACGGCCATGGATACATGAGATGCACGCTGTGCCATCCACATACCACCAATGCATTAAATTTCCATTTCATGGCTCCGAAGTCACTATTCCTGCTACTACTAGCTACACTTGCAATATGCTCAAAGTTGCTGATTCTTTCATCCCTGCTAACCGTGAGTCTACTGATTGTTACAACAATAAGCTAAAACAAATTGAGTAGTCATTTAAATTGATAGAAAATGGTATGGGAGAATACCACATGGAACCAGTGCTGTCATTAACACCTATTCTAGAGTCCCCTCGACATTTTGGGAGACCCTCACTACCAAAGAAGCCATTCGTGTTGACACCTCAGACCAAGTTTAATGGCTCTTTTGTCAAAGCAACAGTTCCCTTAGAAGATGAAAGTGAAAATAGAGCCATTTCTGCATGGCTTTACAAAGAAGAGTCTCTAGTAGACCTAATAGAACAAGCTCAAGAAATTACTCCTAAGAAGTATGGGCCTGTTCTTAAGCTTATGAAGTGTTTTGGCTACAAGGGAACTAGCCCTATTGGGTGCAATAACAATGGTTTAATAGATCCTATCAAAGCAACAGATTGAAGCAACAGTGACACAACTGGCCTAGGGTTCAAGAAGGTCCCTTTCCATTTGGGATCTAATAAATTCATACCCGTACCTGAGAGTTCATCTGAAAATGAGTCACAATCTGAGTCAAGTACTCGAGATCAAGAATCTGATGATGAGGATTCTTATCCTCATCCTATTCCTTATGATCTTGCTAAATTCTTTGCTGAGCCAGATGACTTTGTGCCATGTGTTAGCACTATGGACGATACTAGTGATTCTTCTGAGGACAATGTTGAGCAACTCAAATATCATTCAGAAAAGGGAGAATCTAGTCAGTCATGCCATATTGAGTATTTGCGTAAGAATCCAGAGGCTGAAGGAGAGTATTTCCCTATCACTGTTGGCGAGTTCTATAGTCTCTCACCATGTAGCACCGATTCTCATGAATATGAATTTGACAATCTTTCAGAAGCGACTACTGATAAAGACATTGACCAAGTGCATGTCTATGAAAATCAAATCAAAGTGAGTGGAATGTCTAGGGATAGGTCACAGGGGTCTGATCCAACTAGTGTCCTAGAGTCATCAATTACTAACGTTCGTACTCTGAGGCATTTGAATACACCTGTGGAAGAGGTCATTGTAGGGCTCAAATTGCTGGTCCACGCACTTAATGACTATACTCTAAATGTCATTGAACCAATCACTACTCTCTCACTTGCACATCTCGAGCTTATAGACTGGAACCTCAATACATCTAACAGAGTCCCCACATTCCAGAATGACCATGCTCTTGCCTGTTACTTAAATGCTATCAAACCTGTAACATCTTCCACCAATGAGCAGAGCATCAATGTGACTGAGGCCAACATCAAATATCTTAGTCACATAATTAAAAAGAAAAAATGCAAGAGGTCTGATGGTGAAAACCACATTGTGGCAGTATTGGATCCAAAAAAAGTAAAAAAAAGTGACGTATCCAAGGGTGAAAACCTCTCTGAGGTGCCCGCGGATGAGATATTTGATGTCCTTCCCAGTCACTTTTAGGAGAGATCATCAGTGTTAATAGAGCTGACACAGCCAATTAACCTAGGTATGGAAGAACATCCTCATGTGATACATCTGGCACAGTCACTATCACCTAGAAAAGGAACAATTCATTGCCTTTTTCAAGGAGAAGAAAATAAATTTTGCCTGGACATATTCTGACATGCGAGGATTGGATCTTGATATTATCATGCACCACTTGTCCGTAGCACCAGGCATCAAACCAGTTAAACAGAAGCTTCAAAAAATGCATCCTCATGTTGCATTGCTTGTCAAAGCCGAATTAGAGAAACCTCTGAAGGCCAGTTTCATTCGTGCCATTGATTACGCTAAATGGATATCCAATATTGTTCCTTTGTCTAAGCACGATAAATCTATCAGAGTTTGTACAGACTTCCGAGATCTTAACTTGGCATGCCCTAAAGATGACTTTCCACTCCCTAATATTGATATGATTGTAGACATGATGGATGGTTATGAGATGTATTCACTTATGGATGGTTTTTCTGGATACAATTAGATAAAAATTGTGCCAAAAGACCAAGAGAAAACAGCTTTCACATGTGCATGGGGAAATTTTTGTTGGAATGTGATGCCATTTGGTTTAAAGAATGCTAGAGCTACATATCAGCGGGCTGTTACTACAATCTTCCATGACATGATGCATAGAACTATGGAAGACTATGTTGATGATACCTTGGTCAAAAGCACTAAACACAATACTCATTTGCACAATTTGGGACCAATCCTAGATCGTATGGAAAAGTTTAGTCTTTGGCTCAATCCTAAGAAATGCGCATTTGGTGTTACATTAGGAAAATTGTTAGGATATGTTGTTTCTGCAAAGGGAATTGAAGTAGATCTAGAAAAAGTACAAGCAATAATGGACATGCCACCACGTCGAAACATCAGTCAGATGAGAGGACTACAGGGAAGGCTTCAATCTATTCGCAGGTTCATTTCACAATTGGCAGATAAATCACAACCATTCACAAAAACCTTACATAAGGGTGTGAAATTTAATTGGAACAAGGATTGTGAGCAAAGCTTAACACAGATCAAACAATATCTTGTCAATCCACCAATCCTGATGCCTCCTATGCATGGGAAGCCTTTGCTTTTATACATTTCAGCCACTAAAACATCTTAGGGAATCCTATTGGCTCAAGAGGACAATGACAAAAAAGAAAGAGAAATTTATTATTTGAGCCGGACATTGGTCTCTTATGAGAAAAACTACAACATTATTGAGAAAGCTTGCTTGGTAGTTGTCTTTGCCTCTCAAAGGTTGAGACACTACATGCTTGCTCACACTACATAGCTTGTGGCTAAAATAGACCCATTAAAGTACTTACTTAGTAAGGCAGCTCTCACAGGAAGATTAGCTAAATGGGTCATGATACTAAGTGAGTTTGACATCCAATATGTTGAACGCAAAGCTATAAAGGGACAGGCAATTGCAAACCAGCTAGCCGAGGCACCCATACAGAGTCTTCTACCAATAAACATTGATTTCCCAGATGAGTCAATTCTAACACTCACTCACCATACATGGGTGATGTTCTTCGATGGGTCCTTCACACAACAAGGATCAGGTGCTGGATTGCTCTTCATTACACCACAGAGATACTCATTGCCCAAAGTGTACAAGATTTTGTTTCCTTGTACAAATAACATTGCTGAATATGAAGCTTTGATCAATGGTATGAAAATTGCAGCTGAATGGAGAGTAGATTAGTTGGATATCTTCAGTGACTCTCAGCTTGTCATCAACCAAGTAAATGATGTGTATCAAACAAAGGATGAGAAACTGATTCCTTATAAATGCATGGTTGATGACTTGACAAAGTATTTTTTACATATCACCTTCCAACAAGTTCCACGTGTAGATATAAAGCAGTTGATGCCATGGCCACTCTAGCTTCCCTGTTACAAATGCCAAAAAATGATCTCTGACATGAGTTCTTGGTGGAAGCGTTACACTACCCAGCCTATGACACACCTGATTCCAAGATGATATATTCTGTTATAGGACAAGAATCATCCAACTATCATCACATCTATTCCTACCTTCGCAACCAAACCATTCCATACGGTCTAACCTGGAATGAGAAATGTTACCTAATCCGTAACGCTTCACATTATGTCATTATTGCTGACGATCTGTATAGGAGAGGTCTCGACAGAACACTCCTTAGGTGTTTAGAACCCGACGATTCCAAACGTGCACTAAATGATGTTCACGAAGGCATTTGTAGATCTCATTCCAATGGCCTGACACTAGCTCGCAAACTCCTTCGTGCTAGTTACTACTGGCCTAAAATGGAGCAAGAAGCTATTAAGTATGCTAGGTCTTGCAAGAAGTGTCAACTACACAAGAATCTCATTCATGCTCCAGCCAGAGAGTTGATTCCCTCTACTACAACATGGCCATTTCAACAATGGGCCTTTGACTTGGTCGGGAAAATTCATCCAACCTCTTCTAATGGACATAAGTTCATTATTACCGGTATAGATTATTTCACGAAATGGGTAGAGGCAGTCCCTCTCACAATTGCTGATGGCAAAACTGTAGTGCTTTTTATCACAAATTACATCATCTATAGATATGGTGTACCATCCTCAATCATCACTAATAATGGAGGACAATTCAAAAATAAAGACCTTAAGGAACTATGTAAGAAATTCAAGATTACACAACATTGGTCTTCCATTTATTACCCCCAATGTAATGGTCAAGCTAAGGCATCCAATAAGGCGATCCTCAAAATTCTTCATCGCACAATCAGTAAATTAGGGAGAGATTGGCATCTCCAGATAAATCTAGCTCTGTGGGCATATAGGACAAGCATTAGAACTCCAACGAGCACAACTCCCTTTGCATTGATGTATGGAGAAGATGCTGTACTTCCGATAGAAGTCAAGATTCCTACCTTGAGGATCTCTATGAAGGGTCTTATTACTGATGATGACTATAGGATAGCTCGGCTTGATGAGCTTGTCTTACTAGATGAATGGCAGTGAGTGGCATGTGATCATCTACAAGCATATCAACAAAGAATGGCATGAAGCTACAATCAAAAAATCAGGCCACGTGACTTCCAGCTAGGTGACCTTGTTCTAAGAGAGAATCCTAAGAATCAACAACAATGAATGCAAAAGGGAAAGTTTGAACCAAACTGGCTAGCTCCTTACATCATTACTGCAGTAGATGGATCTGGCGCCTATCAGCTTTCTACAACCAAAGGAGAAGTGCTTAAAGAGCCCATCAACACTCTCCACTTGAAGCAGTTTTACAGTTGATTTAATCTCAGCAAATTCTCTGTACATATCTAAATTCTTGAAAAATCCTAAAAATCAGAAAAAAGTCCTTTAAAAAAAAAAAAAAAAAAGGAGAATCTTGCCAAGAAGGTGAAAAGCTGGTAACCAGGCGCCTCTTGTTCCCAATGCTCCATCTTACAGCGCATCTCCTAGCTATTTTGTATAGTCACTTTCACGCTTTCACATTCCTACTTTTCATGCTCATGTATCCATGGATTGGGTCTTGTCATAGCTCGGGGGTATTCCACCCTTAGTGTCACTTTTTTCGAGATTCTTCTCATAGAATCTCCTTCGTCCAGTGATTCTCACTACGTCTGCCTATTGTCACAAGTGTCACTTTTTTGAGATTCTCCTCATAGAATCTCCTTCATGACAATTACCAGTGGTTCTCACTACATCTGCCTACTATCACAAGTGTCACGCTTTTCTAGATTCTCCTCATAGAATCTCTTTCGCAACAGTCACTAGTTTGTTTCAACTGTGTCTGCCTACTGTTGCTAAGTTCATGTCTCTAGATTCCTTTATGGAAGATCTTTCTTGCATCAGTCACCAGTCGTCCTGGCTGTGTCTATCTACTATCACTCAGTCCTTCTTAGGTTCTTCATCATGAAGATTCCTCTTTGACCTCAGTCACCAGTTGTTTGGACTGCGTCTGCCTACTGTCGTCACCCTACTGAAGAAATTTCTTTCAAAAATGTTTGGACATTGACACTTAAAGTCAATCTCAAAAATACTGAATTCAAAAATGATATCTTTTTTAGATATGCTAAGCTTTTCCTTTGTTCTCTTTGTTTTTGCTTTATCATATGTCCTTGAGCAACTCAATGATGTCATCTTCGACTAGGGAAGTAATGACTGGAGGCATGATATTTTTCTTTTCTTTTTGTTTGTGGTTTAGTTCCAATAAGTTGATATATTCCTATGAGAGGGGTGTCCACTATAAGAGCCTGTGTCTCATATTGGATGGCCGTGTGTACCTCGACTCCTTTTATATGAATACACCAATGACGTTGTTTCTTCTCCTTGTTTGTTGGAGTGAACTCTTCATGCTATAGTACAAATTGATACTCGTCCTACTAAGTGAACGTACAGGTCATTGCGAGTATATCTAGCGCACTTCTATCTCAGGTTACAAATGAAAGGGTCATTGTGGACAAAATAAATACTGAGTACTTAGCATAAGAGAAATCTCCTGTGTGTTTGGTGTGCCTATCATGCAAGCAACATTCAGGTCATCCTAGCATTCATGTTTTGATGCTTATGTTAACTTGCTACATTAAAAAGGACAAATGTTCTGGTCATTCTGGCTTCTTGTGCCTCGAATACTTACATTTAATCCTGACATCCCAATAATGTATGTTATATTCATATTTTCATGATTGCAATGTCAGTGAGAATTGTATAACATACGAGTTTTATTTTATATCCAATGATGATAAATCGTCGAGGCTTGGTAACCAGACCTAGGGTTGCATTTAACATAGTCTTGCATTACATACTCTATTTGCATTAGCATGAAATTCGATGGTAATTCTGTTCATACTTCACATTATCAGATTCTTCCATGGCTATACAAGCGTTTGATTCATCGATTCACCCTTCTTAATGGAATACCTGTGATTGTCAAACAAAAAAAACATGCAACACTACATGAGATGTCAGCCCATAAATATGCTTTCTATCTAAGTACAACATACATCTCATGTACATCAAAGTATAAAAAAATAGACAATGACATGTACACAGGAATACTCGACTCAAAATCTCATATATCAAAAGAATGGGTCAGTACAAAAATGGGTGCTACTCGAGCGCAATCGATCAAAAATGATACATGTGGTGCTAGCACACCAATCGATACATCGCCAGGGATCAAAATAAAAAAAATAAAGCACAGAGCATCTAACTCTGTCCCGAACCCTCACCTCCAGGAGGAGCAGGAGGAGTAGGGGCAGCAGGTGTCGGAGGTGGCGGTGGCATGTCTGGCCTAATAGGAGGTCGTGCGCCTCTAGACTCTCATGCATACTGAGAATATCACTGCACCTAGAGAGTCTCATCTGGCATGACACTGGTGTATGTAGCATAGTAATATGCAGCCCAAGCAGACTGGAAATGGATCTCATCCTGTGCTATCTCCAGCCTCTGCTCTGCAGTCTTCGTGCGCTCTCTTTGATGATCTGTCTCTCGCTGTTGCTCTACCAGTTGCACATCCCTGACTGCCAACACAATTTGCAACTCTCCCAACTATCGAGAGGCCGCACGAACCCGCTCTTGGTACTGTCATATTGCATCCTGTACCCCACCTGCCAGCTGATCCAGCATATCCTCATCGACCATCTCTGGTGGAGGTACCTGTGGCTATGGAGGCACCTGTTGTTGTGGGACCTCTTGCTGAGGGACCTGCTCCTCTGTCCTCTGCCTCCTCCGCCGATTATGTCCTGCCCCACTACCCCTGGCACCTGGATCTGATCCCATCTGACGTGGGGGAATCTGTATCAACTGTACCTAGTGTTGGACCTGTGGTGGCACCTATGGCTGTGCCTGCTACTGTTGGGGCACCTATCCCTATCCATGTACTTTCCCTGCTATCCTCACTAGATTTGTAAAACGTGGGTATGGATGAGTGATCAAAAATGCCTGATATGCAGGCATCATCCTGGCATCTGCTATCGCCAGCAAGTAGTCCCACTGAACTGTAGCTAAGCTACGGATGTCTATCATGGATTTTCTTGGGTCCATCCGTGGAGGCCATCCCTGTTCAATATCCTTCTGCACCCTGGCATAGGCACAATACTCTGCTGAAATGTCCTATGGTCAGCCATACTGCCGCCACACTCGTGAAATCACAAATCTCTCTATGACTGATGTCGTCCTCCCTACCAGCAGTCGAGAACTAAACATCTAGGGTAGCTCTCTCGGGGCATCATCCCAGTCCTTTGTCTCTCTCTAGGGTCGCCATATAACAAACACCAGGTCATTGAGATGTGTCCACCAGTGCTCAGTCTTACCCAGGTGGGCCTGGGTAATATGCCCTCGATATCTGTAGATGTACGGCTCCATGAGCTCCTGAGAATCCTCAAAAATCAGCCTACATACAGGGAGATGCTCCCAAGCCCAGATCTATAGAACATAAACACCCGCTGCCATGGTCTTCTTCTCATGGAAGACGACCTCATGCATCTCGTGAAAAGGATGGGCCAACATGCACTGACCCCACCCAAAGATCTTAGGTGCCTCAACCATCCTACAGAGCATGACACCCCATCCACTCTCCAACCCATGTTGTCCCCTATCATGACATAGGAAGCAGCTCAAGAAAATACCTAGTATGGATGCCAACCTGTGTGTGGGTCCATAGGTATGCATCAACTCATCCTAGCTGATGGCTCTACCTCTCGGTAGCTCTCTCTCAAATACAATGGAAAGTTCCTCTGTCCCTAATCGAGGCACTGTATCATAGACGACCCGGGCGCTGTGAAATGGGATCCTCAATATCCTCCATATATCCTCCGGGTTAATTGTCATCTCACCCATCAGCAAATGAAATGTGTTCATCTCCGAATGGAAACTCTCTACCAAAGCAGTTAGTAAACCGTGATTCACCACCACAGCTGGTATCTGAAATAATGAAGACAAACCCAATCGGGCAATGTGTGCCCAATCTGTGTCATCCAAACTGCGCAATAACTCTCCATATGGAAGATAGTGAGATCTAAAAGACACGTCTCCGAAGACCTCCTGCATGCACAACAAAAAAATGACAAACAAACAATCAGTATCAAGTCGAAACGAGGCATCAAAATGAAATGAAGTGCAATTTCTAAATGCAAAATCATAAAACTGTCGCGAAATTTTGCGCAAGATTCATAAAATCTCACGCGAAGAAATACAGTTTCGCGTGAAGTAGTTCTTTCTTCGCATGAAGAATCTATCCTTTGTGTGAAAAGAGATCTCTTCACGTGAAGAAAGATCTCGTCACGCAAAGAAATATCTTGTCGCCCAAAGAAATATCTTGTTGTGCGAAGAAAGATCTCGTCGCGCGATGAAAGATCTTGTCTCGCATGAAGAATCTCTAATTTCGCGTGAAACCAAACTTGCCCCGCGCAAAGGTCCTTAGCCTGCGCGTGAAGAAATAGCCCATCCTATTTCTTTGCATGAAGAAAGATGATCTTCGCATGAGAAGAGATTGGTCTCGTGCGAAGAAAGATTTCACAAACCTAAAACATGCTAAAAACGTGCATAAATGAACTCGAAATGCGTGAAAATGAAAGTACGAAGATGGAAAATCGATGACTCACTGATGGTCCGTAGTCTACTGGTCGACTGTGTTGTCTGGAGTGCTCAAAATGATGATATCTCATGTTCACTGCCATGTCTCTATCAGAGCTCAAAATCACTACAAGACAAAAGCATAAATGAATTGAAAATGACCCTTCGAGCCCTTATATAGGTGTTGACCAAATTTTTCAAAGTGCTCAAATTTGCACAAAAATCATACCCCTAGCTAATTGGACCATTCTGGATCCATTTTTGGGATCAAATTTGAAATCTGACACACCTAAGAGCCTCAAAAATGCATTTTAAAATTTTGGAGACCGACGTGATCAAACGCTTGTGCAGCCCAAATCTTTCTAATACTTTATGATTCTTAGGATCCTTTCAACTTTACATTCTCCATATTTTCAAAATTCATTTTGAAAATAGTCAAGTTAAGTCTACTGTGGCTGAATTTGGTCAACTTTTGGTCAAACTTCATCTTTGCGACTTCGCAATCATTTCAACCCAATCTTTAGATCGTTCTGATCTCTTCTAAATTTTGCTGAATCCTAGATTTCTTCTATACCTCATGATATACTGCTTCAAATCATATTTCTGGTGTGTCATCTTTTAATTTCGCTCCTGAGGGGGCAGGATGATTACATCATTGAATACTTAATGCTCGGGGCATCTTGTTCCCTTTTATCTGGCATCTTTTTCATCTATCACTTGGGACATCTAATCACTCGGGGCATCTTGTTCCTTTCTATTTGGCATCTTTGCTATCTTTCTTATCTTTTCATCAATTGATCAACCTTATAACAGCTCTTCTCAGAGTTCGATGGACAGGTATTGGGACAGTCTAAACCCTGACTCTTGAGGATCAAGCCTCATTCTGGGGATGATTCTATGACTCATGATTGGACTTTGTTATCTTTTAATCAATCTTAGGTATCTAGGTGTTCTATCTAGATCCTTGAAGGTTAAGCTTCATGCTAGAGATAATCTTCTAAATGCTTTCAATTCTAGGTATCTAGGTGTTCTATCTGGATCCTTGAAGATTAAGCTCTGTTTTGGAGATAGTCTTCTAAATCACTCTCAGGTATCCAGGTGTTCTATCTGGATCCTTAAAGATTAAACTTTGTTCTGAAGAAACCTTTTAAATGCTTATCAAATTTAGGTACCTAGACATTCTGTCTAGATCCTTAAAGATTACGCTTCGTTCTAGAGGTAGTCTTTTAAATGCTATCAAACTTAGGTATCTAAGTGCTCTAGTTGGATTCCTTAGGATTAAGCTCTATTATAGAGATGGTCCTTAAAATCTTAATCAATTGGTCTCCGTGTCATCACCTTTGGAACCAATCTCATGTTCGCATCATGCTTTCTGATTATCTTTGAATTAAATGTGCTGCTCGCACATTCATTCAAAGAGGGGCAAAATGTAATACCCCAAAATTGGCTCATTGCCATTATACCAATTCTGGTCTATTTCTGATAATTTCTAAGTCCTATTTTAATAGGCAATTCTCATTCTTCTATTCGCTACTTGACTTAATTGTCAAATGCAAAAAACCCTAATCTGCACTCATCATATTTCTTATTTAATTCCTATAGTACGTACTCATATTAGTTGCATTAAACTGACTTAATTTAATTATAATTTAATTATTAAGTATTTATACTTTAATTAAATTAAAAATTATATCTTAAGGCTAATGTATTATGGAATTAAATTTATTTAATTTAATACGCCTATCTTGATTAATTAAATTTAATTATTTAATTAAATTAGTATATTCATTATTATATTAAAAGGTTATTATTAAAAAAATAACTAAGTATCGCATTAAATTAAGATGAATTTGGAGAATTTGCATCGAATTGCTACAGGAATTCATACTTATGTTTGCTCATACCTTTTACATACATTTTGCATTCTTAGTTTAAATTCATTTAGCTTAATATGCATATGATTAATCTAGTTTCCTTTACTTGTTCTTAGATTAGAATGCATTTCTCATTCTAGATTAATTTCATTTCTTAAATCCTTCATTCTTAGAGGGTCTGGTTGCCTACACCTTGATTTTGAGGATATTAACAGGCAAAATCCCTTTAGATAGAAGGCAACAGGTCGCTTTGTAGGGAAAATCTTGGATGAACAATCTCATGTTCATTCCAAGATAAATCCGCAAATAAAGACCGTGTTAAAGTGTGTGTCTTAGCATAGGCCACATTTTCACATATACATTTATAGCGCCCACCGTGGGGTAGGACATTCATAACACACACACTCATGTATCTTTATAGCTTAATATTTTGGAGACCGACGTGATCAAATGCTTGTGCAGCCCAAATCTTTCTGATACTTTATGATTCTTAGGATCCTTTCAACTTTACATTCTCCATATTTTCAAAATTCATTTTGAAAATAATCAACTTAAGTCAACTGTGGCTAAATCTGGTCAACTTTTGGTCAAACTTGGTCTTTGTGACTTCGCAATCATTTCAACCCAATCTTTAGATCATTTTGATCTCTTCTAAATTCTGCTGAATCCTAGATTTCTTCTATATCTCATGATATACTGCTATAAATCATATTTTTGGTGTGTCATCTTTCGATTTCGCTCCCGAGGGGGCAAGATGATTACATCATTGAATACTTAATGCTCGGGGCATCTTGTTCCCTTTTATCTGGCATCTTTTCCATCTATCACTTGGGACATCTAATCACTCGGGGCATCTTGTTCCTTTCTATTTGGCATCTTTGCTATCTTTCTTATCTTTTCATCAATTGATCAACCTTATAACAGCTCTTCTCAGAGTTTGATGGACAGGTATTGGGATAGTCTAAACCCCGACTCCTCAGGATCAAGCCTCATTCTGGGGATGATTCTATGACTCATGATTGGAATTTGTTATCTTTTAATCAATCTTAGGTATCTAGGTGTTCTATCTGGATCCTTGAAGGTTAAGCTTCGTGCTGGAGATAATCTTCTAAATGCTTTCAATTCTAGGTATCTAGGTGTTCTATCTGGATCCTTGAATATTAAGCTCTGTTTTGGAGATAGTCTTCTAAATCACTCTCGGGTATCCAGGTGTTCTATCTGGATCCTTAAAGGTTAAACTTCATTCTGAAGAAACCTTTTAAATGCTTATCAAATTTAGGTACCTAGACGTTCTGTCTAGATCCTTAAAGATTACACTTCGTTCTAGAGGTAGTCTTTTAAATGCTATCGAACTTAGGTATCTAAGTGCTCTACTTGGATTCCTTAGGATTAAGCTCTGTTATAGAGATGGTTTTTAAAAGCTTAATCAATTGGTCTCTGTGTCATCACCTTCGGAACCAATCTCATGTTTGCATCATGCTTTCTGATTATCTTTGAATTAAACATGTTGCTCGCACATTCATTCAAAGAGAGGCAAAATGTAATACCCCAAAATTGGCTCATTGCCATTATACCAATTCTGGTCTATTTCTGATAATTTCTAAGTCCTATTTTAATAGGCAATTCTCATTCTGCTATTCGCTACTTGACTTAACTGTCAGATGCAGAAAACCCTAATCTGCACTCATCATATTTCTTATTTAATTCCTATAGTACGTACTCATATTAGTTGCATTAAACCGACTTAATTTAATTATAATTTAATTATTAAGTATTTATACTTTAATTAAATTAAAAATTATATCTTAAGGCTAATGTATTATGGAATTAAATTTATTTAATTTAATACGCCTATCTTGATTAATTAAATTTAATTATTTAATTAAATGGGAAAGGTATTTCTAATTAATTAAACGAAATTAATTAATTAAATGGAGTATCTACTTCTAATTAATTAACCAAAGTTATTTAATTAAATGGGAAGTCATTCCTAATTAATTAAATGAAGTTATTTAATTAAATAAGAAAAGTGTCACCAATTAATTAAAGATTATTTAATTAAATAGAAAAAGTAATTATGAGAGCATATCTCATTTTATTAAATTAAATATCTCAACAAAATCTCTCTTTAGTTCAAAAAGGGGAATTTCCAGTTCACTATTGATAAAAAATGAGTTAAATCAGTTAACTCCCTTTTCTACTCAAATTAAAACAGTTAACTCAAAATTAAATCTGTTAACTCCCTTTAATTTGGGAATCTCCCTTTATGACTAAACCTCATCTTCAATCTTGATCGTTGATCCGAATCGATCTCAACCATTGATGGATTCTAGGATAGTCTATTTAAGAGACCTTCATCTCTTCATTTTAGGAGGATGAATTTGGAGAATTTGCATTGAATTGCTGCAGGAATTCATACTCACGTTTGCTCATACTTCTTACATACATTTTGCATTCTTAGTTTAAATTCATTTAGCTTAATATGCATATGATTAATCTAGTTTCCTTTACTTGTTCTTAGATTAAAATGCATTTCTCATTCTAGATTAATTTCATTTCTTAAATCCTTCGTTCTTAGAGGGTCTGGTTGCCTGCACTTTGATTATGAGGATATTAACAGGCAAAATCCCTTTAGATAGAAGGCAACAGGTCACTTTGCAGGGCAAATCTTGGATGAATAATCTCATGTTCATTCCAGGATAAATCCGCAAATAAAGACCGTGTTGAAGTGTGTGTGTTAGCATAGGCCGCATTTTCACATATACACTAATGATCATTCATTTGATTTGCAAGTTCCTTCCTTCTTTTTAGGGATTGGAAAAGTTGTCCTTAGCTTTCTTGAGTTGTGTAATGGCCATCTCTAGATCTAACTTTTCATTGTCAATTACTTTATCAAGTCTAAATATCTCCATTGTCCTTGATCTTTGCTCAAGCTATCAAGCTTTATCCTAAGAGCCACAAAACTCTAATACCAATTGTTGGAAATATTCAAGACTATGCTAGGTTACTAAGAGGGGAGGGGTGAATTAGTAACCTCAAAAATTTACCAAATTTAGATCTTATTTGCAATAATCCAATTACCATTTAATTCATTAAATTAGATCTAGTTGCATGCATGAGAAACTCAAAACATAAAACATTCATAATAGTTGAATACAATAATTTGGTGACCCAAAAACCTTCCAAATAGAAAGTAAAACTGGGGTGAGGATGATACCCACAAAACTTCAGTACTACAACATAAAGTTGGCCTATTAAGGCTTACAATGATCACTTCTAATGATTTTCCCTATTAGGACCAATTACGACTGCTAGGTCCACCTTGTTAAGGGTTTTACAAATGCTCAATTAAGTATGCACTCGGTGAAGAGATTTGACAAAATACTGTTAATTCTACCTTATTAGAGGATTTGGATTGGTTCACCTATTAGGATGAAATAGTAGATCTCTAATTTACAACTAGATTTTTAATAGAGATTATTTGAAGTACTAATCACCTGTATGTGTGAGATATGACTTTGCTACTCCTTTGCTGATATGGCCTTACAATACACTTTATTGTTGATTCACATTCACATGATTTTGTAGGACCATAATATGGGCTAATGTCTAACATACTATAAGAAAATCACAAACCCAATAAACATATGTTAACACCCTCTAGTCTACCATGAAAGCCAAATGGATCAAAACAAGAAAGCAAGTTTAAAACCCCCTCTTTCATTTGTAGCTCCTGTGTCCTTCTTTCTTCTCCAAGTGATGTAGGTACAAATTTCCTATAATGCACACAATATTGGAAGAAAAAGCCTATGATAATGATGGTGCTATGAGAATACTTTAAGTTGTGATTTGAATGTGAGAGGAAGAGTCAAAAAAAATGAGAAAACTAGGGACCAGAAATGAGAGAAAGAATGCTCATTTTATAATAAACATAGAGGATGAGAGCATTGGAATTTTCACCTTTGATATGGAACATGGAAAGAGATTCCTTGGAGAATCTATGATGTATATGAAACAAGATGCAAAGTGTAGGATTGTATGATGCTTGGAAGTCAAACTTGGCTAAAGATGGAAGAGAATCTATGACACATCATATGACACCTCAAACCCACTTAAAGTCAAGAATCTATGACAAAGGAAGCCAAATTTGGATGTGCATAAGAGAATAAGAATATTGGATTATGACATATCTTAGCCAAGTGTCAAAGGAGAATCCACAAGGTGTCACACCCATGTGTCATGATGATGTAAATATTTTGTGGAATATTTGAATTAAAAATTCATTATTCCACACAAATAGGAATTAGTGAAAATAGAATTAATGGTGGAAAATATGACTTAGGAAATTAAGAATATCCATGGTTTTTAGATGATGAGCCAATTAATTAATAAAATAAAAATTAATTGAGAAGGTTAGTTAAGAAGAATAATTACTGAAATGATATAAGACTAAATTATGGGTTATTTAATCCGACAGAGAAAATTAGTAGATGATTGGCCAGTTTGATTAAATAAGAGTGATAGTATCCTTTGATGAAAATGTGATGATGATGTAGATTGAATAGGATGATGATGGATAGACCAAATCCATCATCAAATTGATCAATTGATTAACATGCCAAGGACACATGACATGAATTAAAGATGCACAACATTTAACCGATATCATAAATGCTACAAGATTGAGATTGATTGATATGGTTGATCATAATAACATTGATGGATGCTATCAATATTATTAAAATGGTTGATAATTCCATGATTTGATATTGAAAGACTATATGATGTGAAATATCAGATGACATGAATGATAGTTTGACCTAGCACTAAGAGCCATGATAGTACTAAGGTTAGATTGATAATATTTGATAGATTGATAGGTTTCCAAGGCATTGAAAGCCACAAAAATGCCTAGGATTTGATAGCTGATGATTTATTTGAGATGTTTGACACATTCTAAGTTGATTAGGACTGATTTTGGGTGATTCTGAGTTGATTTGGGGTGATTTGAGTTGATTTGAAATGGTTTCAAAATGATATGAAATGGTTTTGGGTTGATTTGAAGTGGTTTCTGATGATGATGAAATGGTTCCAAAATGATGTGCAATTGATGTGAAAGAGGATATGAATGATGATAGAAACTGTTGAGATACAATAAAGTTGGCCAAAAGATCAGAGTTAGTGGAATGAGAAAATGGGATGAATTAGAATGGAAAGTGATGTCGATTCAGGGGCTCGATGGTATTTTCAAGGGTTACCACTAAAGTTACTGACAAAATAAGGAAAATTGTAGTTCATAATGAAGATAAAAATCCAACACAACTGATGATTCAAAAATTGGAGTTGAAACGCAAAAGTTATAGCCTCTAGAGTGCAACATAGGGGCTTTAGGAGTAGTTCTGGGCATCCTACTACCACAAGTGCACCAAAAATGCACCAAAGTGCACCCAATGCACTCTTGGTAAGACCAAGTGCACCATGACATACCAAATGCACCCATGGTGTGCTTGGGAAGCCCAAGTGCACTCAGAAAGTACAGCCTAGAAGGCTCTAGGCGCAAGAAATAGCCTGACTGCACTCGGAATGACCTAAAATTTTGTGTGGATGCCCCAAGTGGTGGAAAGATGTTAGAAATGAGTGAAATCAGTAAAAAATGGTCACATTTGGTCAAAATTGTTTAAACAAGGGTCAAATTGAGGTTGGACTAGGCAAAAAGCCCTAAAAGGTTGACAGACAGTGTAGGATGGTGCTAGAATGTAGGAATGCAAGATGAAGATGATTTGGTGCATCAGAACACATGATAATGGTGATGAATGAAGACATGAATGAAAGAAGACCAAAGAGATGAGATGAGGACCAGTTAGAATGAGGTGAAAAATTTTTTCTTTCAAAGAGTGTGCTATATGTCAAATGGAGCTTCGTTATGATGAAATCATAGATGCAAACCATTTTGAGCATCTACATTTTCCCCCTCTTTGATACAACGTGATTTAGAGCATTGTGTCAAAGAAAAATGATGAGAAGGCCATAACAACATGCCCCTGTAGGAATGATATATATGGGTGCCCCCTCGAGAAATTGATTGATATATGCATATGATAGGTCAATTTGTCGATAATGAGATGCAAGGTAGCAGATGAAGAAGACACAGAAGATGGGGGAGATGAAATGAGAAATTGTTATAATGATGAGAAAAAAAATTCTTTTGTAAAGTGCACTACATGTCAAATGGAGCTTTATTTTGATATGGCAAATGGAATGCGACACATCGTGGCATAAAGGGCTAGAGTGCTAATACAAACCTTTTGCATAAACAAGCACAATGTAGACAAAAAATGACTTTGTCCTTCCTAAGACATATATACATGCCCCAAACTCTCAAAGGTACATTGTAATAGACAAAAAATAAAAGAAGACCATGAACCATCCCAACTACTCTCATAGATCATTTTATATCGTCAAGTAGCATAGGAACATGATCAAAGAAAATAAAGCAAAAATAAATCACTCACTAAACAACGTGAGCCAACAACTATTCTTGTCCATTATTACTTCTTTTTTAGTGTCTTAGCTCCTTAGATCATAGTTGATAGGTTGACCAGATGATAGGTCTAATTGTTGATTCACTTGAAAGGTTCATGGTGACGTGTTGGATTGATTATTGGTTCACATTGCTCAGATAGGTGTGATTGTCATTGAAGTGTAGTGCTTTGAGTTTCAGTCTATGGAAGTGCAAATGTTTATGCAAAAGGGATGATTATGTATAAGATTTATTATAGATCTTTGATGGGTTATGTGATTTTTAGGGTTTTTGGGATATTTGATGTTTTTGGTGTGACTAGTTTCTTTAGGACATTTCACGATTTTTAGGGTTTATTTCAAGACATTTTTTGATTTATAGTGATTTTTTCAGGACATTTTATGATTTTTAGTGCTTTTTTAGGGAATTTTATGATTTTTAGTTCTTTTTTTAGGACATTTTTATGGTTTTTAAAATTTTTTTTAAGGATCATATTCAAATGTTCAAGATTTTTTTAGGATCGTATTTGAATTTTTAGAATTTTTTCAGGATCATAAAAGCATATACAAGTGTAAGCTCAAATCTATTATGTGATAGGTTTAAGGGATAAAAAGTGCTTAAGGATATGCCCCTAGTTAGAGTTCAAACTCATGCACTATGTAGGTAATATGCACCTAAACAAGATGCAAACTATATACAAAGGCCAATGACAAAGTATGTATAGACTGGTAATGTGCTAGGTAAGATAACAATGGATATTAACCAGTTCATGAGCCATGATAAGGGATTAGGGATGTCTTGCAATATGAAAGATATGATTAGTGAATGACAAAGGGGGGGAAAACTAGATTGAATCCAAATAGATGGAGGAGCAACAACTGATTACACATGGTGCTTGTTTGCCAGGTTTTCACCATATTACTTGCCCAAAGTGCCTATTTGCCAGGTTTTCACTTGATAAAATTTTTCTCTTTACTCAAATTTTAATGCCAAGATTCCTATTTGCGAAGTTTTCATCAAGGCATCCATTTTTTCATGACCTTTTAAAACTTTTTTCCTTTTCTTTTTTCATGACCTTTTGCTATATTTTTGATATTTTTTCAAGACTTTTTGTGATTTTTTTGATTTTTTTTCAAGACTTAGATAGAATCATGAATGTTGCTAACAAATCCTAAGAAGAAATATGTTGTTGATGCTACTAGCTGATAATCTCTAGACCCATAACTAATTATAACTACACAAGAGTTGTTCGAAGTCTATAGCTAAGATCAAACCACTAGAAAGGCCTCAAGATATACCATTGTGTAACATATGTAAGACAATGTCTACCTCTTGCGAATCAAGGCATCTAAAGATAAATGGGTCAAAGGATTCTTTGTATAGAATTTCATTGATGATGAAATATGAAAAGGGTTGTTGGATAAGGATTTGATTTTGGGTGTTGGACAAGCTAGGTGGCTGGGTTTGGGGATAGGCATCTGGATATAAGGAAGGATTGGGATGATTGAGACCAACGACTTCCCACATGAATGCTGATCGAGAGTGCTCAAAAATACTTTGTGGCATGTTGAACATTGGAACACTGATATTCATGGCATCCTCTTATTTAACTTGTATCCTTTGGAGTTTCTTAGCTTTTTATTTTTCATGGTCTAATGACACCTTTCAGTTTTCACCAAGAGACCTACTTTTGTGAAAAAGATTCTCTTTTTTCTTTGTAACTTTACATCTCGAAGATAGAATTGACTCCCCAAAATATGCCAATGTGTTCTCTTGAGGAGAAATTAATTCTTTATGATCACCAATTTTAATGCCTTCATAGATTTCAAAGTCTGTTGTGAGAGTGTCATCATTGTCGAATTGATAAAAAATTGGTGGTCCATGATGGTCCCAATCCAATAGTTTAGAATAGCTTGAGGGGATGTCATCATCAATATTGAATGAATTCTAGGTGAAGGAAAATATATGGGTATCTAATTTAGTGGTATAATTGGGGTCATGCTTAGAAGCTAGAGGACTATTGATTTTAGGTTGGATATCCTCAGATGCCTTTTCATCATTCAAAACATCCATAGTCTTACACATAGGTACCATAGTTGTAATGCCCCGCCCGGAGATCTTTGGAAACAAGGATGAAATACAAGCCAAGATTTTTTTTTACAAGTATGAATGCACATGACAACATCATACAGGGATCACAACGATTGCAATAGAAGACTTCACCACAATCCCAACAACCAACAGATCTTTGAATGCCACTACCCACTGAAACACGCGAACAAAAGCCAACAACCACCACAACAAGATGAGGGCTCAAGAAATGACCACTCATCAACAAAACACCAAGCTGGGGTAAAATGCAAAATCCTAAAATTTGGTTAAGCTTGAAATGTTGAAGCCCTAAAAATTGGCTAAGTCTAGATTTCTAAAGCCCTGAAATTTCCTAGAATCCTTAACTTATCTCAGAGAGGTTTGAAACGTATCTCAAAAGATTTGTCACATATATTAAAATATATCTTAAGAATACGAAATTAAATATATGTCAACTTAAACGATATATTTTAAACCCCAAGAGACTAAAATAGAAACACGAAAACTGGATTTCAAGAGAAACTAATAGAATTCAAAATGCAACAGCGTAAGGTCGAAGAACACCCAAAAGGGTAGCGAAATCAACCATCAAAAAGTTTGGAACATGATGAAAAGTGCTTGATATCTTCTCGTGCAAGTTTTTACAAAAAATCGTGCAACACTTCTTAATAAGTGAGGGTGACACTTCTCCTTAAGGCGTGCGACACTTTATCAGTATCATACAACATTTCTCAAGAAGGCATGCGACACTCTTCCAGTGTTGTACGACATTTCTCAAGAAGGCGTGCGATACTTTATAGTATCATACGACATAGTTTGTATGGGCATGTGATAAATTTTTATATCGCACAATGCTGACAAAATGTCGCCCATAGAAACATGAAAACACTTAAAGAAACTCAAAAAAGGGAAAAACATAGAGGAACATCTATCCATCTAAACTATAGCAGCAAAGAACATATTGAAATAAACATCAAAGAGAACAAAAGCAACATCGCAATGTACAAAAATACATCTCAGGAACAAAACAACCAAACTAAGTACGCAGATCCTCCCATCTGTCAATAGCATCATAAGACCATCATAACATCCCAAGCCACTGACCAGATTGTCAGTACTGTCGTAATAGGGATGTCACTACTAAAACATGCACAATATAAGCATAAGGAAATCTAACATGCTAGTGATAACGCATAAGATAATCCTACAGTAGATAACATCACCTATCACATGCTAAACAATAGTAAGCAATAGATATACTACGAAAGAAAATCACATCATCTAATCATATGCTAAACATCATGATAAGGGAATGCATCAAATAAACTAACATCATCTAAACATGATATCCAAGCATTCCAATGAAAGCATAAATCACAAGAGAGCCTACTCCAAAACCTAAAGTACCAAGTGAAAACATCCAGCAATAGTCACAATAGGACAAGGATCATCTCTATACACCGATCCCTAGTAGTGGTGAAGGTAGCTATGCCTCCCAACCACATGGCACTCATAGGTGCAAACTCGTCGTGCTGATGGAGATAAAGATCCAACCATAAACACACAAAAATCACAACATCCATGGCTAACACTCATGCTAGATAGTATGATGGTTGAACCAAGATCCTGAGACAATGCAAGGAGTACAGGTCCTGGTCAGACACTCAAAAGGTTGCTAAGTAGGTGCTGGCATCCTGGAGAGTCACTTGGCATTGAAAGCCCAAGCTCAGATCGTGTGTCCTCAAACTTAAATGGGTGCTCACACATTGTGTCCTCGAACTTAATTGGGTGCTCACACATTTTACTTACCTTAAGTTTCATTAACAATCACACATTTTATTTAGTTATCACTTGCTTAAAACTTCTTATCCTCTGTCAACCTCCGGTGCCATGAATGTCGAGTTGTGAGATAGAAGCCCCCTTCAGATGCTACCCTACCCTACCCATGCTCATCCTACAACAAGTGCCCGTGGGCATGCATACTCCCATCCCAAACCCAATGATCATAACTTTCAGAAAATCCATGGAAGATCAGGCCTCATAAGTAACCCAAAAAACGTATGCGTACATACTCATGTGTGGCGCACCACCATCATGAAGATCATAACACAAGGATAGGAATGAGAACACAATGCAAAACAAAACACCCAATTGAAAGCAACTCAAGAGGATGGATTCTATATGAATCCCAAAGCTAATAAAATCATACATCTTAAAATCACTCAACCAGCCTCAATCCGAGAGTATAGATTCTACATGAATCCCAATGAAGTAACAAGACCAAAAGTCATGAACTTACTCAACTAGCCTCAATCTGACAGTATGGATTCTACAGGAATCCTAGTGTCCATGAAACAAAGCAAAGGTCCAAAAGAAACCATAACAACAGGTATAAAATCACTCAACCGAACACAACATCGAGAGTACGGATGCAACATGCATCCCAATGCAACATAAAAGTGCAAAAGTGTTCTGACTAATATAGAAACAGATCATCTAAGTCCATGATGCACATTAGGCCAATAAAAATCGAGAAAATAGGGTGGCACGCAAAATAAGGTAAAAATCTCAAATTTTAGAAAAATTCCAAAATTAAAACCCATTTGGTCTTTGGGTTCAAAAACCCCAAAAATCAAAAAATAAAAGAAATTAGACACTGTATGCAAAAATGGCTAGCATAGTGGCCCAAAAACCCAAACCCTCATTCCGAAAAATAGGGAAATGTTCATACCCGCCCAATCGGGTAGAACTAGCATACAAAAAATGGAGGGGAACACTAGTTCTCAACCTCCAAAAAAATGGCTACCAAAACCAAAAGTAGAAATGGAGCAGAAACAATAAAATGGGAAAGCCCTACCTCATAGCCAAAAGGGCAAAATGGGAATTTGAACCATAAAATAAATATCTCACAGAAGTAGCTAAAAATTGCGGCAATCCAAGGTTTCCCTGAGTTGGATCCAATGAGACCAACCTCGCGACGATCCTGCGCTCGTAGCTCCCACAATGAACAAAATAATAAATCCTCATAAAGAGGATTTTGAGATTTACTCTCCAACTTTCTAATTCAAAAGTGAGAAGTGAGGAATTAAATTCCTCTTTGGATACTTATTCACTTTTCAAATGAATAATCAATTAGGGCATTTAACCAGCCAATCTAGTTAAACCCTGAATCAACCCAAATGAAAATAGGCTATTCCTATAAATAGGAATTCATCTATGGAAAAGCTGCCAAAATTTTTTAAAAATCAATTAAAAAGCCCGAAAACCCAAAAACACATAAATCTCCTTAATAATTTTCGTGACAATGTGAACCTCTAAATGCACAGACACACTTATTGGTCTAATCACATATTGCAAATGAGTTTGGATTTAATAATCATTGAAAGGTTTAATTTAAACATTTTAATAAAGGATATGTCAACCATATCAGGATGACATTGGTAAAGTATGAATAGCTGAATCACTAACTCCATGTGCCACTGCTAGGGATATAAATCCTGCACACTACACAACACGATCAAGTGCAATTGCATATAATAACATAGCCAAAGAAATAAATGCATTAAATCACCTAATTTAACCATTTATTTAATTATATTAAAATAATCTATTTACATCACTCATGTTCGCATAAAACATAACAACACAGGAATGAAGCAAATAACTATAGCATTAAATCCATCACATAACATAATCAGAGGTATGTCCAAAATTCAGATAACTAGATATCATCATAAAACACACTGTCATCTCAAAATGGCATCGTCATGCAATATGATTAAATGAACAACATAGTAATCTAAAATCTATGATACTGGAATCAAGGTGTAACATCTGACCCTCAGGTCCTCTCAAATATAAAGCATCACATAAGAACAAATATCTCTCAGATCAAAATATAACAAGGTAAATGTCCGCAGCACATAACCAAATAATCCCACATGAACAATCCATTTCTACTTATGTAAGCATTTAATAATGATTGATTATAGAATCAACAAAAAGACACTTAAAACACATAAGCAAACATAGTCATAAACATGACTAACCACTGCTACAAGAGCCTAGTCCAATGTAGCATGGTAATAGAACATAGTGCAATCTATGCACACATCTCAGGGTAATCACAGAACGACCTCATAATACCACATCAATCTTGGTAACCACTGGCACAAACCTTAGTGAACCAAAAATCACAACATAATCTCATAGATCAACTAAAAGCATAATCAAAGCAACTGATACAGAAACATAAATCCAAACACCTCGATGGTGTAGACCACTAAGGGTCACAATCATGATCCCATCACAACAAAAGATTAGCACGGTTGCATCCATTAGGATGACTTACAAAAGTCAATGGGAGAGGCACTACAATAGTACTAGGAGGACTTAGTTGTAATGATTTAAATCCAAATCCCAAATTAGGAGGTCATCCTTTCGTAGTGATAGGTTCAATTATTCCTTGTTTCTGACATCCAAGACCACTATAGCCATTATAGCCTTGTTTTTGCAAGATAGCAAACCCAAGTCCATACTTATTAGGAGATATCAAAGTAGGTTTTTTTTTCTAATTTTCCTTTCTCAATACATACAAATGTATTCTCATTGATAGAAGTGGTATATTGTGTACTGATCTCTAAATATTGTTCTTGAAATGGTTGTGATTTACCATGATATTGGGGAGAAATTGGTGACTCCCTAATGTGGGATACTTGAGACATAAAGTATTCTCGACACTCATTGTCTCAATCTTCAACTTTTCTTTGGCCTTATTGAGGAGTATATTCGTGTTCACATATTTAGAGGAATTTGTGGGTTGTGTTTCATTTTTTGTTGGGACTTGGTATGTAGTAGCATCTCTCAAATTTGCACAAATTTGGAAAGGGTATAGATTGCCAGGGATGGTAACCTCCACATTGTTATAGAAAAATTTTAAACATTGATGATATGTGGAGGGCACCACTTTCATAGCATGAAGCCAAGGGTGTCCTTGTATCATGTTACAATTCATTTCTACATCTGTGACATGGAATAATATATCTTCAGTAGCTGGACCAACTCTAATGGGTAATATGATGATGCCCTTGGAGAAGCATTACCCATCATCATAGGCCTTTATTGTGATTCTGTGAGAGGGTTCCACATCTTCTTTAGAATAACCCAAACCTTTGACTAGTTTAAGTGTACAGATATTTAGCCCTACTCCTCCATCTATCAAGTCACATTTGACTTTAAAATTATGGACAAAGACCTCAAGGTGAAGGATATCATTGTGGTTTGGTCTATCTTTAGGAATATCTCGAGGGGAAAAGGTGATATGTTGTGATACAGAGAGGTTGCCAACCATGGCTTAGAACTGGGCAACATTGATGTATCTACGACTACTAACTCTTTAAGGTCTTGATACAAGATCCTCTGATTTGGGGAGATGCATGGAGTAGGTCCAAGATGGATATTTTCATAGGGGTCTTGCCAAGCTGTTCAACAAGGCTATAATCAAATGAAGTAGGAGCAGTAGGTTTACTAGGGGGTGTAGGTCTAGTAGGAGTAGTAGGTCTAGATGGGGCTCCAGGTAGGGTGATCTTTGTATGGCATGTAGTGATAGTGCAATAAGGGTCTTTAGCCTTTAAGGTGAATGTGGATATGTAGGAATCAGACTCATTGAAGAAATTGATGGTGTAATCATATCCAGTGTGTGTGTAATTCACATTATCTTGTGAGTTTGAGTTTGAACTTGAGGCTTTATCTTTATCATGATTACTCAAAGGATCTTTGAAGATAGTGTGATCGGAGTTGGATGCTAGCAGTGATGGATCAGCTATGATTATACCATCATCAATGAGGTCTTGTATTGTTTTCTTTAGTTGGAAAGATGATGAGGTCTTATGTCCTTTGGTGTAGAGGTAATCACATATATTTTTGTCATCCCACCAATCTTCTTTAATTAATGGTTTGTCTTTGATCAGAGGTATCTATAGGAAGTTATTATTGAGTAACTATTGTAGTGAAATCTCAAGAGGTATCCCCAATGGTGTGAATTTCCTATCCTTGGTTCTAGGGTGCCTTCGAGGTTTGTCCTGTGTGGAGGTCTCGGTCTTTTTTTGTGGGACTGATGTTTGATTGGGAGTTTGTGAATTTGTAGGGTTTGTACCTTTCACATTTTTTGTCATAGACTTGGAATATCTCAAGATCACCTACCACACCTATCTTGCATTTATAACACTTTCTCACATCTTGTACCATGACAACTTTTGGTGGAATGATGGACAATGTGCCAGTTGGATCATTTTTGTAGGCAACTTTAGGGATTGGCCTAAATTTGGGTTGTTTTACCTCATTACTAACTAATTGGACCTCATGATCTTCCTTTCGTTTGGGATTTCTTCAACTAGAATCCATTATACTGAACTAGGATTTTAACATATTAAAAACTTTAACACTACATAGCTCAGCACTTGATAAATACTTTAGATCATTGAAATGTATGCTAAATCATTGTTGAGATCAATGCAAATGGCTTCAAGTTTGTTGTATGATTGCTCTTGCATTCCTTTTTGTTTTTGCTCTATGTTTAAATGGCATGAAAATGATCAAAATTTAACCTTATACCTATAAAAACCTAGCATTAAATGCTTAGTGCATACAGCTATAAACTCAACACTTGAAGATTTCACCATGACTTAGCTCCCATTGTATTTTGTTTACTTGGCTTCTACTAGTTTTCTATTTCACTTGGCTTCAACTATCAACTGAGTCACTATTAGAAACTCAGCATTCATTGGAGCTTTACTTGGCATTTGAGGGTAGTTTGGTAGTATTTGCAAAAACTTAAAATTCTAAATTGGCATCTTTGCTCATGTAGATTTCTTCCTTGTAGTACTTCTTTGTCTTAATACTGATGTATTATATAACTTTGTATATCAGTCCCATACACCTATTCTTATTTAGTTGGATGAGATGTGATCACTTGACCTCTTGGGTGAAGTGATCTTTCTATTTGATGTGCTGCACTCATCTTTCTTCTTCCAAGTTTTGTTCATTTGCCCTCTTATTTGTTCAACATCAACCTTCTCTTTTCCTTTGTTGACTTATGTCTTAGGTGCTTTTGACTTTGTTGGGCAATTCTTGCTGATATGACTAGTTTTCCAGCAACTAAAACATGTAGTTTAACTTAACCATCTACTATAATTCCCTCTAAAATGTGTTCTTATGCAATTTTTAGGAATGTATCCATACTCCTAATAATAGTGATAGTTATACCTGGCATTGCAATCCCAATTGTAGTGATGACCATGGTTGTTCCTTTTGCAGGCTAATTAGGTGTCCACATAGGCTTTGATCTACATTCAAATGCTCTATGTCCATTTTTTTGCAGTTGTAGCAGTGACCTTCAAATCTTGGTGTCCTCATGGTCTTGGTTCTACATTCATGTGCTTGATGTCCTTGCTTTTTTCACTTATGGCAAAAGCTTACATTTTTAGGCTTATCATGCTGATGATTATTCTTGCTCCTACATACATTAGAGGTATGTCCCTTTTTACCATAGAAATGACTAGTAGGTTTAGTGTTCTTACTTTTGTTACTCCTTTCTTCTACAGTCTTGGATGATTCTCCTTGCTTAGTGCTATTGTAACCAAGTCCTAAAGTATCATTACTAGCCATTAGTGATTTTAGTAGTTGCTCAAAGTACTTGATAGCCTCATTGGGATTTTTGAAACTTTCTACTATCATGACCTTGTCTTCAATAGCTCTTTTTTTTTGTTCAGTCACTTCACAAAGCATTATGGCTTGTGATTCTTGTTCAAGCTTGAGAATTCTAATTTCTTCAACTTGTGCTCTATTTTCTCCATCAATTTAGCTATTGCTGCCTCAAATTCCTTAGAATCTGCATTGGAAAATACTTGTGCGGTATTAATCTCCTTGTAGTGTATGTCATTTTCAGCTATGTCTATATCCTTCCTTCTTTTTAAGGACTTTCTCAATTCTTCTTTGGCTTCTTCCAATTTTTATAGAGTGAGGTGCACATCAATCACCTAATTGCCTATGAGCTTTCCAAGTTTGAAGACTTCCATCTTTAGTCCTTTTCTCTAAGTTGTTAGGCTTCTCCTATTGAGAACTAGGCTCTAATACCAATTGTTGAAATATTCAAAATGGGAAGAGTACTTCTGAGAGGGAGGGTGAATAAGAAGTACCATACTTTAGCATTTTCAACTCCTTTAAAACCAATAACTAAAAGTAAACTACATGCATATAAACATATTAAATAAACATAAAGAAAACACATGCATTAACACACATAACACCAGATTTGGCAACCCAGAAATCCTCTAGGAATAAGAAGGTAAAACTAGGGTGGGGATGATACCCACAATAATTTTTTGACCACTTTTAATGGTCTGCCCTATGAAATGCGTACCCTATCAAAGGCTTTACACTATGTTAATAGTGACTTGGTTAAAGGATTTACAAACAAATTACATGAAGTGTCAACCTATTAAAGGATTTAGTTACCTATTCAAAGGATTTACAAAATAGCTGTTAAGATAACCTATCAACATAGTGTTTTCACTATTTAATACAATGGTAAGAGAGTATTAGAAATCATTTGACCTAACTGCTTACAATCTTCAATTGCTAATTTTAGGCACTTGATCTGCTGACTCTAATGTGATCCTTGCTTGATCTAATATCTGTTTGTATCCCTTGTTCTATTCAAATCAACTAAATGTGTAATTGCTACTCAATTCACTAAGTCTGTGATGCCCTTGTTGTTTACTCTTTTTGTACAATTTTCTATTTGCTTAGCAACTTCCTTGACTTCCCTTTTGAAACATACAATCATGAGTTCTAAGCCTTCTTATAAAGAATTTGTAGACTTAGGGTTAGGTATGGATCTATGATCCATATTGAATCTTGAGTTCCTTCTCATTCCTTGCATTTTTCTCATTAGTTGCATGCCTTCTCCATTTTTTGATTGGTTGCATGCTAATTGCATAGGAAATATAAAATATTTTTTCTTATCCTTATCATCCTTCAAAATCCTTGTAAGGCCCACACTAGTACCCTAAAATGGATCTTGATGAAATAAATATGATTAGGAGTTAATTAAGTTAGAATTAACATTTTTGTTACCAGTTAGAGATTAAAGATGATTTTGGTTATTATAAGTGTAATACTCATTCAATAACTTCAAGGATGAATAGATAAGACCACATGAAAGATGAGACTCAATATGTTATAGCTAAGAACTTGGTCACAAGATTCTAGGTGTGACCCACCAAACAATTAGGAAAGATAAATTAACATTCACTTTGGTAAGAACAAAAATGGATGTAGGTTATAATGCCAACAAGACATATGGTCACATTCAGAAAGTGGTATGAGATAATTATGGAACATTCCAACAGTCTAAGTAATTAACCCTAGTAAATTCACACACAAACCCCTCATAATGTGATAAAGGGTTATTGCTAGGAATGTCACTACATTTAACTTGATTGAATGGATACTTGTTAAAAAGTCTGCATATTGGTGATTTGTGTTTAAGACATATTTATACTGAGATCCATTTTATACATTTTTAGTAGATATGACTTCAGTGTTTCATGATTATAAGTATGGTGATAGAGTTTAGAATGGTAATTTAGTTATGATAAGAAAGGTAAATGTTGATACACATATTTGATATTTCAATGTTTTGCATATTTTATGAAAATGATTAGATGAAAATTAATTGTATATGTTAATGAAAATTTTGTGATATTGAATTATTTTTCACTTACTTGTATATATTTCTATAATATTTTATTGGATTATTGATGCTCGAGTTTAATGTGCAGGAAGTGGAACCATGGATACTTTGGGGGGAAACAAGTTCCAAACCTATGTGAACATAGTTTAACCAAGGTGAATCTTTTGAAGGTTCAAAAGCCTTGTTGTAAGAGTATTTTTCTTCGTAAATTTAAGGTTTCTTTCTTGTAAAGATGTTTAATCATAAAGATACAATAGGGGTATGTCATGGTAAGGTGAATGTGTTTTTATGTGTCACTTAAAACTTGTGAATTTTTTGTGTGATTGACATGTCATTTTGGGTTGGAACATGATGGAAATTTACCCTATTAATAAGTAATTAAACCCACTTGACAAGGGAAGGATGGGTTTCAATCACAAGAAATTCGAATCTGGACTTGACTAGGGTTTTGAGGGGTCACTAGGTGGTCCCAAAGTGTCCTTTATGTGAAAATAAGCTTTCCATGTGATAGCATAACATGTTAGGGACCTAATTTTGACCATGATAGTGACTAGACAGCCTAGAGGGCCCCTTTATCCATGAATTCTTCCACCAATTCGAAAATGGACTTGTCACATGTGTTCTCTTCCATGTTCCCACTAAGTCAAATATAGAAAAATCAAAAGAGACAAGTTTGTAAGGGGGGATGGATTAGTGTTTTTGCTAAAAATGGTTAGTGAGAAGGCCTTATTATAGGATCTTGGACAAACTAGTGGGGGTGTCCACCCACTCTCTAATTTTAGAGACAGTTAGATTTTGGAAGGGAAAGGGAGCTCTACTACAACTATCATTACCCTAACTTGGACGAAGGTTAGTGTTTCAAACTATGCTTCATTCTTATTCTTGAGTATTGTAAAGAAATCTACAAGTGTGAAGTGTTATCTATGGATTATGCATTGTAATGTGAATATTGTGTTATGAGTTTTGTGATTGTGTTGTGGAGAGGTGAATGTGTCTTGTGATCTTGAAGATTTTCCCTTGGTTTTGCTTTTCTTGTTCTTGGTTTTTCTTTTCTTGTTCTTCTCCTTTGTTTTCTTGTTTGAATGTAAGTATTGAATGTGTTTAAGGGTGTGAAGGCTTCACTCACCCTTGGGAGGGAAGAGAAGCCTTGGGTGAAGGGCATAAGTTGGGCTTGACATGCAGTTGAGAAAATTACCTCATGAAGAGGGTTTGTTAATATCATGGAGTATGGGCTCCATTAAGGTCATGAATCTTGTTGTTTTGGGAGGTACAAGGAGGTGTTGGTTGAGAGGTACAAGGAGGTTTTGGTGAATGAGGAGGAGATGATATGTTTTGAAGGCCTTGTGAGGCAAATGCAATGGCAATATGTTATTATGTTATGGTGGCCTTGAGAGGCAAAATGCATTGGCAATCTATTGTTTATGTTGTTATAATATCTCCTCTTTGAAGAGCCCACCTTCACCCAATGTTTTATGATTTGAATGGTGAATCATTATGCAAGCCATGGGAGGGTGTTTATTGTGTTTGTGTTGTGTTTTCATGCAAATTTTTGTGAAGTATGTGTGTAACCTATTTGGTTCTTGTTTCCTTTTCTTGGTGGGTGGCTTCTTGGAAGACTAGGTTGGGAGGTGAGCCCCCATGGTTCTATATTATTTTGATTTTTTTTGCAGTTTTTTTTTATGTACTTGGATACTTAAGAGTCATGAAGATTTCATTGCATGAGAGAAGGAAATATTGTAGTAGTTGGTTGATAATGGAGCAGCAAACTCCATCTTTTTATGTGTATCCATTTGTGATTGTAAGAGTGTTGATATTGCTCCTATTCATTTGTCACTCACTAGTAGGATTGTGTATAATCTTGTGTAGAGATTTGTACATTATGTAATTTTGATAAGAAGATGCCTACCACCCTTTGGGGTATTTTAAGAACTATTGGTAGAAGCTTGTATTGTATGTAGGAAGGTAGCTATCTTGGTTCCTTAAGTTATTGTGCTTCTTCACTCCTATGTAAATTGTAAGATTGAATCCAATTATCATGGAAGAATTGTATTAATAGGAGAATTAATTTTCATGGAATGTTGTTATCTTTTCAACTCTCTTGAATAATTATTGTATATCCATCATTGAATTGAATCCTTGCAAGTGAGTACAATGTTAGATCTTTGATCAAATGGGTTACCAAGTTTTATTACTTATAAATTAGATTAATCAGTTTGTCCATATAAGACTTTTGTCATGCTTTTTGTATGTGCTTTTGTATTGGGTTTATTGTCTAAATGGATCAATAAGTCCATTTATTTAGACCATAATAACATATCAAGTAACCCCTAATGTAACAGTGCAATAATTATGGGTACCCTAGACTATAGAAGAAGAAAATCAAATAGAAGGAATTATTTTATCTTGATAGTCTTAGTAAAATCCTAGATTAGAAAACATTAGCAAATCATCAGTTTTAATCCTTAAATATTCTAGGTATGCATGGAAGAAATTTAACATATGTAAAGGCTAAAATTCATAAGAAGAGAAACTTGTTGTAGATGCATATTTGTTCTCTGGATTTTGTATGATGAATAGGAAAAATAACACCTCTCTATTACAGTCCATTAAAATATTGTAATGGAATATTTTCTAGAATCATCCACTTGAATAAAAAGATATATTATATACTATGCACCTCTCACAAAAAAATAATAATAGTGGTATACTATGTTATCTTCTAAAGAAGCTTCACACAAAAAAAAAGAAATCACGTGCTCCTTGTCATATTCTCCCTCAAATAAATTTGTGTGCATTAATAATGTCAGGGCTATACCCCCTTAACACTAGGTGTTAATGGTTAAAAAATAATAATAATAAACAATGGTTACAAGTGCCTCATAAGACCCTACCCCTTATACACCTCTAACAAGACAAATTCAATTAACATCTAAAAGAAATACCCTAGCATATAAGAAAAGTAGCCTAGCTAGAAAACTACCCCTACCCACTTATCACTACTGGACGTTGCAAGAAAACCACCTATCACCTTAACCAAGGTGCCTCCACTAGCTACAGATCTCTTTGCTTGTGCAGACCTTGGTTCCTATGCATGAGCCATGTATCGACTTGGGAAGAAGTGTTTTGTTTTAAAGAAAAACGGAGTTCTATGTTTATAATAAAACATGCTTTCTTCCCCTTCTTTATGGCACCTTCTCCTAGGCATGCTAAGGTAGGGAGCCCAAGGAAGATATGCCCCCTCTCCTAGCTCCTTTACATGTGCCAACTCCTTTATACCAACCAGCAATTTATGATGGAAAGTATGAGTGTGGGGTGTTAAAAGATAAGGGTGGAAAGTGTTTAGGGTAGGAAGGTAGTGGGATAGGATAGTAGGAACTCTTTTAATTTGCTCTATTGTTTGGATGGTTAGGATAACATTGGAGTTTAATCTCTTAAGAGGGTTAATGTGTGATAAGGATACGTAGATAAAGTGAACATTGTTTATGTATATCTAGAGAGGAAATATTAGGGGTTAGTCTAATATGTAAATAATATTGGTAAATAAATTGTTTAAGGATAATGAGAAATGGGAAGCATGTTAATAGAAATAGTTAGTAGGAAAGGAATTATATAATTTAAAACTATAATTATTAGCTAGCACTATCATAGTAAGAGTTAAGTAGTGTGATATTATATTTAAGTAGTAAGTAAGTTGGATAGTTAATTGACATTGTATGAAAATTGACGAATCACAACAGACAAATGTATAACCACATACAATTCATAACTAATAGTGAAATGAATCCACCTAGGTTAGAGGGCAGGTTACCCACCATCCTCCTATTATAATTATTTGACTAAAATAATAAACATAATTCCATATAGGAACAATGTGAACCATTACATTCATATACTAAATAATATTCAGATAGAAATTATCTCGTTTGAGTGGCATTCTATATTTGATAGAGCATACATATATTGGAATGGAATGAACAACAATATGGCATCATTAAATAAGGTAGGAAAGTAATGTATTTAGGTGTTAGTGTTAGTAAAATATTTGAGTCATGAGTTAGGAAGAAATTAGGCTTGTATTTAAATTTAGTAATAACTAAAATGGTAGTTAGCAAGTATAATGGTATCGCTAAATTTTGAAGATAAGTGCAAGATTTAATTAATGATAAAATATTTTGGGTAAGATTAACGATCAAGTTAGAGATTAGTAAGCATGTCAAAGGATCTAGCTAGTAATAATATATGACCAAAAAAATAAAAATAAAATAATAATAAATATTATAATAATAATAGTAAAAATAAGATAATAAGTTAGTCAAGGTATGAGTATGTACATTCAACTTGACGATGGATATAAATAATTATAATAAGAAACCTAATATCTTCAATTAACATTAGGTATCATAGAGGAAGTCGATTATACATGAGACCGTGCATTAAATAACAAAAGAGGCTAATGAAAATTCCTGGTTAGTATGCAATAATTATTAGAAGCGTGTAAGCTAGTGTAGGAAGAGTTAAAATGTAAATAAATAATAACAATAATAAATGAGAAGATAAAATAGGAAGTAGCATAAAAAGTATTTGTTGATAAGTATTCTAAAGAATCACCTACATATTGTCAACATTATGTGCACTAGGGTCATAAGTTGTTGTGACATCTGGTTTTGACAATGCAACGATGTTGTGAAAGCATGAAGTAATGTTTAGCCCGAGTTGTTTGATCACAACATGGACTAGAATTGGATATTCTATCAACCAACTTGAGGTTCATAATTTATTAGATGGTTTAAAAGTGCAAGACCAAATGGGCATAACCAAAAATCAAATATATTGAGTGGTTGCATTAAGGAAACACCTAGCTATTCAAAATTCTAAACATGCATAGTTCTTTAAGCATACCTTTCAAAAAAAAAAAATTGGTTGAGTTTTTGCCTCAAAAATTTAGGGCATGACAATCCTTCTATGTTGACTCCAAAAATGGTTTACATCTGAGTTTTTTAGGGCACAAACTCATATGCTAATTCTATGTTACTCGAAACATATTGGACTATTGGTGCTTGACACATATACTATCTTGCTTTGCTCGGCATCTATTGTATTTTTCTTTGGCTTACTCGACATATGTAGTGTTATGACTTGCTCAACATCAATTGTGACTTAGCACCTATATATGACTTGGAACCTATATAATTCTTAGCACCTAAAGTCACTTTGTACCTATTGGAAATCTAACTCAGCACATACTATGGCTTGACATACATAGTGTACTCGGCTTCAATGTAGAAAGTGGTTAAGTGTGTTAACACTCAAATGTCAAAACCATTCTAAGACCAATAGAAAATATGACTTAGGAAATTAAGAATTTCCATGGTTTGCAAATGATGAACCAATTAATTAATAAAATATTAATTAATTGAGAAGGTTATTAAGAAGAATAATTAGTGAAATGACATAGGACTAAATTATGGGTTGTTTAATCCTATAGAGAAAATTAGTAGATGATTGGCTAGTTTGATTAAATAAGTGTGACAGTATCCTTTCATGAAAATGTGATGATGATACAAATTCAATAGGATGATGATGGATAGACCAAATCCATGGTCAAATTGATCAATTGATTAATATGCCAAGGACACATGACACGAAATAAAGATATGCAACATTTAACTGATATCGTAAATGCTACAAGATCGAGATTGATTAATATGGTTGATCATAATAACATCGATGGACACTATCAATATTATTAAAATGGTTGATAATACCATGATTTGACATTGAAAGACTATATGATGTCAAATATCAGATGACATGAATGATAGTTTGACCTAGCACTAAGAGCCATGATAGTACTAAGGTCAGATTGATAATATTTGATAGATTGATAGGTTTCCAAGGCATTGAAAGCCACAACAATTCATAGGATTTGATAGATGGTGATTTATTTGAGATGTTTACCCATTCTAAGTTGATTAGGACTAATTTTGGGTGATGCTAAGTTGATTTGGGGTGATTTTGAGTTGATTTGAAATGGTTTTGAAATGATATGAAATGATTTTGAGTTGATTTGAAATGGTTTCTAATGATGTTGAAATGGTTCCAAAATGATGTGCAATTGATGTGAAAGAGGATATGAATGATGATAGACATTATTGAGATACAATCAGGTTGGCCAAAAGATCAGAGTTAGTGAAATTAGAAAATGGGATGAATTAATATGGAAAGTGATGTCGATTTAGGGGCCTACGAGTATTTTGAAGGGTTACCACTCAAGATAGTGACCAAATAAGGAAACTGATAGCTCAATTTGTTCACAATGGAAATACAAATCCAATGCAACTGACAATTAAAAAATTAGAGTCGAAACACAAAAGTTATGGCCTCCAGAGTGCAACATAGGGGCTCTAGGAGTAGTTCTAGGCATCCTACTACCCCAAGTGTGCCCAAAATGCACCCAATTGCACCCAATGTGCACTTGGTAAGCCCAAGTGCACTATGGGAGTACCAAGTGCACCCATGATGCACTTAGGAACCCTAAGTGCACTCAAAAGGTGCAGATTGTGCCCTAGAAGGCTCTTAGGGCCGGAAATAGCCCGACTGGACTTGGAATGACTTGAAATTTTGTGTGCATGCCCCAAATGGTGGAAAGAGGTTATAACATGAGTAAAATTAGTCAAGCATGGTCACATTTGGTCAAAATTTGTCAAAAAAGGGTTAGACTGAGGCTGGACTAGGTGGAAAGCCTTAGAAGGTTGACAGACAATGTGGGATAGTGCCAAAATGTAGGAATGCAAGATGAAGTTGATTTGGTGCATCAGAACACAAGATAATGGTGATGAATGAAAGAAAATTAAAGAGATGAGATGTGGACCAGTTAGAATGAGGTGAAGAATTTCTACTTTCAAAGAGTGCGCTCTATGTCAAATTGAGCTTCGTTTTGATGGAATCATAGATGTAAACCATTTTTTAGCATCTACGGCTTCTATTTCACACATTTATCCTTCTTACTCTTTTCTCATTTCATACTTGCTTGCTTACTTTCTCTTTTTGGATATTATACAATACATTACATATATATCAATCTAGTTTACATAATTACAAAGTCGGCCAATATAAAAGTTAACACCAATATTACAAAGTTAGCTCAAATGAAGACACTCAGGTTCTAAAGATTGACTTGGTGAAGTTCTGATACATGAAATCCACTATCACTACTCAACATCATCATGCATTTGATAGAAGTAGAAGCTTGGTCCATACTAGTCATCTTAGAGTATTCTCAAACTTGGCCTGCACTAGTGACTCGGTAGATATTGTGTAACTTGGTAGAAACTAAGTTACTTGTTTACCATGACTGCACTCAATAAACACTAATCTTCACATAGCTCATTTAACACTAAATTTGCTTCACATGAAATGCTAGTTTGGTAGAAATTACAAAGCTTTGTAATCATTGAACTGCTCAAGTTGAACTTCTAGACTTCACATTGCCTTATTCTACTCAGTTTGAACTATTGTAGTTCTCACTAACTAAATTCACTTAGTAACCACTAGAATGCTTAGTGGCTATTGAATTACATGGAAAACACTGTAGACCATTCAATGAGCTTGATAACCATATAGAATCTAAATAAGTATTATCACTAATAACAAACTTGACTGAATGTCAACAATGGATAAGGTATTGATCAATTAATTTAGTTACAAGTTGATATGTTCATGTGATTGCACAACATAAATCAATTAAAATCAAATTTCCATTCTATAATGAATAATTAAATTATTGATCATTACTTATTTGTAATGGTTCTCCTCTGAGTTATATTTAGCTATTGTAATCAAGGAACCAATTGCAAATCCAAGAAGAATATTGACCATTTTGTGCTATAGGGGATAGATCTAAAAAGAAGAGTGTGAGTGAGTGAGTTTTTGAAGAAGAATCATAAAATAAATCATTTCCATCCCTAAGATGTACCTACCTTGGCCCTATAGAGCCTAAAGTGTAGAGAGTCCTTTGTACTCTATTGAAATTGGTCTAGAGCTAAGATTAATACTGCTGAATATAGGATCTAGCTAGTCCTTAGTCTTATTTTTTTCTTGTGTATCCTAGTATTAGGTTTAAAGAAACCTAGTAGTTTCCAAAAAGACCTCCAAAATAACCAATAGATTATCTTATAGGGAACTATTGGAAATATGAAGTAGGAAAGTTTGCTGAGGGGGTGGGGGGGGTGTGAATCAAGAACCAATAAAACTTTAACTTATTTCACCAACTAATCCTCCATAAAATATTTTGATCTAATTGCATGCATGAAAGAATGAAAGTAGTAAAACATTCATAACACTTTGACACAAGATATGGTGACCCAAAAACCTTCCAAATAGAAAATCAAACTAGGGTGGGGATGATACCCACAAGCTTTAGTATTGTAGTATAAAGTTGGCCGATTAAGGCTTACAATTGATCACTTCTGATGATCTATGCTATTAGGAGCAATAAGGACTATTAGGTCCACCTTGTGAAAGGATTTTCAAAACATACAATAAAGTATGCACTTGGTAAATAGATTTGTCAAAGAATGTTAAGTGTACCCTATTAAAGGATTTAACTGATACACCTATTAGGATGAACCGGTGGCTAATCTTTGATTTGCAACTCTGATTTTCTAGTTGAGATTCCTTTCAAATGTAAAGATCACCTTGTTGCAATAGATAAATCTTTTATATCCCTTTTACTACTTGTAGCCTTCACACTTTTTCTCTCTATATTCACTTCATACTTTCTTCTCATTATTTTGATGTGATATAATATATTACATATATACCAATCCAAAATACAATTCATCAAAGTCAACTACAACATAGATTTCCATCAAGATCACAAAGTTGACTCAACTATTGGCACTCGAGGTTTGAAGAAAAACTCAGTGAGGTTTTGATACTTGACAGCCATTGTAAACACTCAACATCATTATGCACTTGATAGATGTATAAACTTGATTCATACTAATCACTTATATGTAGCTTGAACTTGGTCAACACTTGTGACTCAGTGAACACAATGAAACTTGACATATAAACTAAATCACTTGGTTGAAATTGCATGGCTTGGTCAACATTAACACTACAAGCTTGGTATAAATAGAATCACTTGGATGACACTCATTGGATTGGTCAACACTAGATTCACATCATTGACACTACAAGTTTAGTAGACACTAGAGAACATGGTTAACATTATGTAACTCAGTTAATACTATGAAGCTTGGTTTGTACTATCACTGATCAACTTGGTAGATACTAATAGGCATGAACTGAATGTAGATTTTTAAACTTGAAAGCGACTATAGAACTTAGTAGTAATTGGATTACTTCATTAACACTGCATTTTTTTAGATAAATTTGGTTAACCAATTGACTAAGTGTGAGTCACTAATAAACAAACTTGACCATATTGTCAAAAATCTTTCCCTTTGGCATTAGTGAAAAAAACACTTATCAATCCAAAACTAAATACTCAATTTTTTAAGGTGAAAACATTCTTTTTATCTCCATCATCTGTCTTCAAATCGATAACATGCTTTATTTTTGAGATTTTTCAAAATTGCTTTTGTAAAAAATGTTTTTTGGATATCTATACATGTATCTGTATAATATTATGTTTCTCCCCATACATATATCACATATATACCTCATATTATACTTTTCCAAATATTCTTCATATATAAATTCATCTTATATTATGCTTCTCTCTCATATATATATATATATATATATATATATATATATATATATATATATATATATATATATATATATATATATATATATATATATATATATATAATACTTCTCCCCCTTTTTGACATAAATGCAAAAGGTGTATACTACATGGTAATGCCAAAATGTGACAAGAAGTTAGAATTTACTTTCAAAACAATGCCATTGTCTGGTGCCAATTTTCTTGTAATACCTTGCTTACATGTAATGTAGTTTGTACTTTTGGTGATAACTCCATCATGTGATCAGCTATGGAGAAGTTATAGTCATGGATGCATGTATCGACATGTACAATGTGTTTTTGCAATGCATCCATGTTGGGAAGAATCATGCCTTGGATTTCTACAAGTGTGGCCCTTATCCTAGCTTCTTTGCTTAATAATTTTGCTTGTGAATTTGTCAGATATCTGATCTTTGAGTAGTGAGTAGAACTATAGCTTGGGTTAAGTGACAACTAGTGTGCACTTTCCTTCAAGTCTTCATCTATCTTAGATAATGTTTCCTTGATTCCCTGGGTGAAGATAGATTTATCACATAACTTAATAAGTAATGAAGTTACATTATTTGCAAAGGTTTGCAATGGACCGAGAAAAGTAGACAATTCTACTTGGTTTATTGCTATTTTATGTGCTACTTGCTCCAATACCTTGTTCTTAAATTTTTCTTGTCCATTTAGATATTCATTGAATTTATTTAACTTCTACTAATTGAACCAAAATAGGTTGTGTACTATCAACCTCAATATTTAGTGCATCTATAAATATGTTCTTTACATCTTCAAGCACTTGGTTTTCCTTGCTCTTTTCTTCTCTAAGCTTCTATTAATTAGTTCTCTTTTGAAATAATTCACCCATAATATTCATATAATCAGGATTCAAAGTATAGATATCCCAATTTGAGATAACTATATCCTCATCTAGATCAATATCTTCTTCTTTACACTTTATCTTTATTTGAAACTTTAGTACTTGGTTGACACTTGTTCTCAACTGTCCTTGTAGTTTCTATATGCACACTTGGAATTGTAACAATAGTAGAAATAGAGGGCCTAGCAACAAAATTAGATATTGCATTGATATTAGAAATACCTTGTTGCATTGTCAAATTTTATAATGGTGGCACTTGTTGCTTGGTAGATGAAGTGTTGATCACTTCAATCAATATGGTACTCAACTAAATAGCTGCAAATATTAGTTGGGTGCTTGGTGTTGTAGTGGTTACCACAACCAACTCGACAAAAGCTTTCTCAAAGCTTGATGGAACTAAAGATTTTCTCTAAGAATGGGGAAATGATGCCATCTTGCTACTGCAATCTTTTCTGGGTCAATTTCCTCAATACTTTGAATCTTAGGGAGATTCTCCTCTGTAGCTTCTTGTTCTTCCTCCTCATCATCCAAATTTACATCATCTTTTGTTTCCACATCTTCTTCATCATTATTTTCATCATCTTCCTTGTCATCTCCATCATCTTTATCACTAACATGAACAAAGAAGTCACTTAGCTGATGAAGGCTATAAATTTTCTTCCATGTGGTAGTGGTAGATTTTACCACAAATTCTATGTCTTTTATTAGCACAAGACATGATGAATTTAAGAGTGAGTTTTTCCTCATTTTTCTTCATAGATTCTTTCACCTCTTTGTCAGTAAGACTCAGTATGAGTTATCTCAGAGTCTATTCAAATATATCAGTTATAGTCTTCTTAGCATGCTCCCATCTAGGTTTGATTTCTTTCATAAGCTCATTGGGAATTTTCTATACAAGGTAATTAGGAGAGTACTTCCATTTACCTAATTTTGTCCTCAACTTGCTTTTTCGCATCTACATACCTAGTTTCATATATGAGAAATTTGAATTTTTCCATTCCATCTCCTCTTTTTGTTTCATTTTTTTTTTTTTCAAATGTAGGTGGAGGCTTTTTGAAAATAATTTCCTTGACATCCTCCTAACCTATCTTCAATTTCTTCCTAGTTTGTGGTGCTCTTCTTATGAATACATCAATAGAAGACTTATTAGGTCTGGTTATGATAACCTTACCTTTCTTCCTTATAGGCTCTTCTTCCTCAAACTTTGTTTCTTCTTCTTCATCTTGTACTTAATCTTCTTCCATATCATCTCTTTTTATTTTAGTCAATAAGAGAGTAGAGCTTGCTTGCTTTAGCTTTACTATCCTCTTCTTTCCTTTGTTAACTTCTTGAGGAAGTTTAATTTCAAGTTCTATGCTCACCTTGGATTCTTCATAAGTATGAAAATATGTGGCCTTGGGATCCATAGGTTCACTCAATAGTGCCTTAATGATATCTTTGGTATCATCAATGTTAACCTCATAGTTTAGAGGCTTAACCCACACTACTCTAGGTCTGACTGCTTGAATGTACATTTTGTCACAGTCTATCATGAAAAAAATACCATCCTTGTAGTCTTCTATAAGTTTCTTTAGTATTCTATATCTTCTATTCATCTTTTCCTTGAATAAATCAAAATAGTTGTCCATGATACTAATAAAATTTTCACCCATCTCTACTATATATTCATTAATCTGATATAAAACTGGCACATCTTTTCTCCATATGACTAAACCTTTAGAAAGGAATAATTTTTGCACATAAAAGAATAAACAAGTTAAGAGTGAACCAACCTTACATGGATTTTTTTTGAAAGTTTTGGTGCTCTCCATATTCTTGTCGAACTGATTCAACATGAACTTGGCAAGGTCAAGGGTCATGTTGTTCTTCACTAATTTGAGAGTTAGATCAATTGCCTCACATGACACACTATTGAGATGACTGGAGCTATAGATCTTATGAGTGATCACATAAATTCCAAATTTTAGTTCCATTTGAGTTACATTTCTAATCTTAATTCCTCTTCCATCCCACTCAGCAAGAGTCTTGTTTTGTAGTTCTACTGACTTATTGTTTTGGTAGTCTTGGCTTTGTTCAACATTGGGAGCCTTGTGATTCTATGAATAATTTTCTTTGTGATATGAATAGGTTGGTCCAACCATAATTTCCCATTGTGTACAAGACCAAGGATAAACCTTATCCATTTTATTTGAAAGTCTCGATGCATATGCGAAATGTGTGTTAAACCCTTGGTCTCCAAATGTTGATGCTCAGGTTTCAACACACGATTCACACATAAATTATTCAGAGAACCATCCATCTCTAGGGTTCCGAGTTCTTGCATCAAACAAAAAATTATGAACGAATATCATAAATGAGTAATACCATGGGTGGAGTCTATGATTGAGCTCTAGTTGGGTCAAGTTCTTTTGCAATTATTGAACTCAACTTCAAGTTTGTTGCCTTCCAATCGATTCCTTGAACCAACATTTCATATTCTTTCCTAGTTTTGCTACTGGAAGATGCCATTCTTAGTAGGGTCTATGAAAACATGAAAATATTCAACAAAAAACACACAAATTTCTTGGAAGCACAAAATATCTCTTTGCAAATAGCTCTTGAAAATTCATGGTAAAAAATGAATCTGATTTCCTTCATTTTAATTTTTTTGCCACTTTTCAAATGCCATAAATGGTTGGTATGTTTGATCATTCAATGATAGAAAATCTTCCACTTAGTTCAACCTTAATTCTTTGTAGAGTCATTCATAGTTTGATGGTCTCATTGTTACTTAGTGTCCACACAATATTTTAGTGTATCTCAACCTTGTTCAGTAGGGCCTTGCGACTTGACCTAGTTTAGTAAGGTCTTGAATTTATACAATCACTTGATGATCCCTTGGCATCTTGAATGCTGATGTAGATATCTTCTTCTTCCTAGCTAGAACTAATATGAGATGTTGACTTCACATTCTTGGTTCTAGTTATTCCCATAGGGAATTCAAGTTGAGATGCTTGAGTCACCCAACTCTTGAGTGATATCTGCTTCATGAATCAGACTTGCATTCAAAAAAGATTTTGGAATACATTTGTACTTCATATTCTTTCTAATATTTTAAGCTCTAGCTATTCTTTAATCTTCAACTCTTCTAGTGTTCATATAGTTCTTGGCCAGGTGTCCAAGTTCTATACAAATAAAACATCTTGTTGTGGTTTCTTTTTTCCTCGTGTGATGTTTCACACAATTTGATCCAATGCGCCCAGATTCTCCATTGTAGTGGCATCTACACCATGTGTTGTAGTCCCATCCAAATACTTCTTTCATAATTTATTCTGCTAAATTCAATATCTTAGTCTTACATTCATAAGATTTTTGTCCTTGTTTCGTGTAATTGTGACATTTACCTTCAAACTTAGGTGTCTCTTGCATTCACTTGCTCTATGACCATTCTTATTGTAGTTGTAACAATTTCCATTGAATTTTACTTTCCCATTACTCCAAAATTTGTTTGATGTATGACCTAACTTACCATAATGATTCTAAGTAGACCTTTGATTCTTTTGAGCTCCTTGCTTGGATGATTCACCTTCTTCTATGTATCCTATTCTAGATTTACCTTTGTGTCTGTACTGACTTTTCTAATTTAACTAATTCATTTTTTTTTGAGATTTCAACATTCTTTCATTGGTTTTCTTTTCAGTGTTTAGATCATTCTACAGTCTTTCATTTTCTAATATTGGATTCATGATTTATTCATTTGCATTAGTAAGTTGATCAATGAAGTTTTCTTGCTAAAGGGATAGATGTTGAATTTCATTTTTCTTTCCTTTTATCTCTTCTTTGGCTTTTACTTTTTCTTCCATGACTTCATATAATCTTATTGACTAGATTTCTTTTTCTCTTTTTAGCTTTCTAACTTCTTCTTGAAGATTGGAATTCTTTTCTAATAGGTCTTTGATTGCTTCATCAGCTTTACCTAGATTTCTTTCTGGACATATATCTTCAACTTTTTCTTCAGTGTAGAGATTGTCATTCATTTGTATTGCAAGATCTTTTCTTCTTTTCAATGATTAAAAGAGTTGCTCTTTTTCTTTCTTTAGTTGACCAATGGCTAATTCGAAATCCAACTTTTCATTATCAGTAGCCTTATCTAGCCTGTATACCTCCATTGCTTCTAATCTTTACTCAAGTTTCTGAAATTCTTCTCTAAGAACCACAATGCTTTGATACCAATTGTTAGAAATATGAGGTAGGAAAGGTTACTAAGAGGGGGGTGAATCAAGAACTAATAAAGCTTCAACTTATTTCACCAACTAATCCTTCATAAAATATTCTGATCTAATTACATTCATGAAAGAATGAAAGTAATAAAACATTCATAACACTTTGAAACAAGATATAGTGACCCATAAACCTTCCAAATAGAAAGTAAAATTGGGGTGGGGATGATACCCACAATCTTTAGTATTGTAGTATAAAGTTGGCTAGTTAAGGCTTACAATTTATCACTTCTAATAATCTACCCTATTAGGAGCAATAAGGGCTACTAGGTATACCTTGTTAAAGAATTTACAAAATATACAATGAAGCATGCACTCAGTAAAGAGATTTGTCAAAGACTGTTAGGTCTACCCTATTACAAGATTTAATTGATACACTTGTTAGGATGAACCAATGGCTGATCTCTGATCTACAACTCTAATTTTCTAGTTGAGATTCCTTTGAAATGTAAAGATCACTTTGTTGTGATAGGTAAATCTTTGTTGTCCCTTTTACTACTTGTAGCCTTTGCACTTCTGCTCTTTATACTTGTTTCATTCTTTCTTCTCATTATTTGGATGTGACAAAACATATTACATATATACCAATCCAAAACACAATTCATCAAAGTCAACTACAATATAGATTTCCATCAAGATCACAAATTCAACTCAACTATTGGCACTCAAGTTCTAAAGGCAAACTCGATGAGGTTTTGATACTCAAAAACCATTATCAATACTTGACATCATCATGAACTTGGTAGACATAAAAGCTCAATTCATACTAATCATTTCAAAGTAGCTTGAACTTGGTCAACACTTGTGACTTGGTGAACAATGCAAAACTCGACATATAAAATGAATCACTTAGTTGATGTTGCATGGCTCGGTCAACACTAGCATTGTGAACTTGGTATAAACTGAATCACTTGGTTAACATTCCTTAGATTGGTCAACACTGTATTTACATCACTAACATTGTGAACTCAGTAGACACTAGAAAACATGGTTGAAACTGTGTAACTCAGTTAATACAATGAAGCTCAGTTTGTATTGTCATCGATCAATTTAGTAGATACTACTCAACACGAACTAAATGTAGATTCTAATATTCGGTAGCAACTATAGAACTTAGTAGTAACTAGATTACTTGGTTAACATGACAAACTGCTCGATAAGCTTGGTAGCAACTTAACCAATTGGTTAAGTGTGAGTCATTAATAAAAAAAATTAACCTTGATGTCAATAAGAGCCACCCTCCAAAGAGATAGTGCCAGAACTTGAGATTGAAAGTTTGGCAGAGTCTCCGACTACACTCTACATAGTAACACTTTTAGCAAGTGAGGTAACCAAATCTAGTGAGTTTTCATATGGTTTGAAGAACCTAAATCAATGATAGAAGTAGCAAGACAAGGCAAAGATTCTATAAAAGGATCATGTCCTTTCCTTGAAGGAGGAGGTGGTGGCTTAGGAGAAGCAATATTGTGTTGTTGCATGGCCTCCTTTAAAGCCTCAAACATTTCCAACACTTGAAAAATGGATTTCCTTCCTATTGGAAATAATTGATTAATTGTGTTTTTCTTTGATTTTACACAAAATTTCATATCATTTCTAGTTAGTGTATGCCAAGCTCACTCGGGCATTGAAGACAATTTCCTATGTCTGTTGAGCATTCTAGAGTTTGCCTAGTTTAGAAGATAGTGTCTACCAAGTTCACTCAGGCAACAAAGGAAAGTTTGCAAAATTTGACTGTTAACCAATCTCACCTGATTAATGAAAGAAATGTTGGATGGAACTAGTTCTAACCAAGCTCACTCAGTTATGAAAGAAACTTTAAGAATATGCAATGTTGATCGAGTTCACTTAGGTAACGTAGGAAAATTTCTTTGAGTTAGTATCTACCAAGTAGGGTCAGCTAACAAAGGATTTTCTTACTTTGGCATATTGAGTTAAATAGTTTTATTTGTTGGTTCTAGCTAACTATAATGCAACACAAGGTAGGAAAATCCCCAAAGGAGATGTCCTAGCTCTAGAAAATAACCACATATTGGAAACACAATAATAATGAATGATCTAATATCAAATCACAACTCTTTATTCATAAAATAACTGTTACATGCAATGTGCCAGGTCGTAAGGCCTTCTCGATTACAACCAAATATAGTAGCAATTACAATAATAGTTCTGCAAGATCCCTCAAGATCCAATCCAAACACTAGCTAGTCTAGTTCCACACTTTAGTAGAAACTTCCAAGATCTTAACTTGTGCTTGCAAGCCACCAAGAAACCTCCTTGTTTCTAAACCACAACCACTAGCTCTTCTCCAACTTTATACAAGATCCAAGTGTAAACTACCTCACTTTTGGCACTCTGTGCATAAACTTAGGAAAAATTTCCCTTTATCTTCCTCCTTCTCTCCAAGCTTCTACTAAGAAGAGATCACACCTTGAAGTTTGATTAGAAATGCTCATTTGCCTTGCTTAAATAGGCACTTTCCACCCAAGATGTTACCAACACAACCAATGTGGGATAAAAGGCAAATGCAACTACCTTTCAACAAATATTTAATTCCCACCCAAATACAACTAAGCACCACTACATGACCCAACAAATATTAAATGCATGATTTAATAAAATTTCCACAAACTTCTAGAATTCTACCTACATACCTTGATAAATGAAATGACAACAATTTATTTAATTTTCTATTTCCACCACCTAGGCACCTCGAAAATAGAAATTCCTTTTTTCTCCTTTTACTTTTTTTATTTATTATTTCTCCTCTAATTTTTATCACTTTCTCTCTCCTCCATATATATATATATATATATATATATATATATATATATATATATATATATATATATATATATATATATATATATATATATATATATATATATATATATATATATATATATATATATATATATATATATATATATATATATATATATATATATACATATTCCCATGCAAGATGCTCCTGCATCAAACTCCCCAAGTAGATAGAAAAGTGTGCCCCACACTTTGATGCCAAAAGAGAGATTTGTAACCATCTTCATCTTCACCAAAGGTTTCCACCTCAACAGGCACAAGAGAACCAATCTATACATCATCCACATCTGCATCCATATGTCAAACACCAAAATCTCAACCATCCAATCAACATGCTCACTCCCAAGAACAAATTGAACATAATACTTCATCAACAAATCCTCATCTAGATTAGTAACTAGTGAATCCCTACCAAAAACATCAAACTCCACTTGAAACCATAAACTCATAATAGAAACAAAGAAATAACAACCAATATGAGGAAAAAAATTGGACTTCTTATTTGCACCATAAATGTAGATTTACAAAATTCTCAAGTACAATATACTAACGCACATGGGTGCCTTCATTACAATAATCTACAAGACAAGCTATGAATGATCACCCAGAGCTATCCTTGACAATGTTCGGGCCTTTCTTAAATAGGCATTTTTATGCTGCTCGGGAAGGTTCTAGATACTCAAACTTAATACCTAGGGTTGACAGACCCTAACAATACACATAGAGTTGGCCAAATACATCTTTAACAAATTACTTTAGAAATTTTGGTAGCCTAACTTTTGAAGGCCATAACTCATGAACCATTGCTCCAATTGGCTATTATAACCACTTTTCAAAAATGCCAGCTCTTGATCTATAGGCTTGAAATTGTGCTAGAGCTCTTCCATTAAGTTTTTGGACCTCATCTGGACACTTTAAGAGCTCCAATGGTGAGCTTAAAGATTTTTTTCTACAAATTGTTCCACCAAAAATCTACAATAATTTCTTTGATACTTAAGCTGGAGCAATGAGATTTTTATGGTAGGCTTATAATTCTAAAATGAACTTTCCTACAGAAAAGAGCTCGTATAAAAAACTTACTAAAAATAGTAAGTTCCCATAAATAGTAACTACCCTATCTACTAGTCCTTATTAATATATAAAAGACTAAAAAATAAATTTTTTTTTGGGTGATGCAAGATTGCCCTTGCACCTAGGATGCTCCTGCATTAGACTGAAAAGATGAATATTAATTATTGTAAGTTGTATTCAGGCCAAATTGATAGTGTAAGATATAAATATAAGTTCAAGTTGAGGATTAAATGTGTAGAATAGAATGGAAGATTTGATGATGCTTAGAGGAAGTGAAATAGAAGGATAAGAAGAATATCCTTATTGAGATCAAAAGATACATTCAATTAGGAAGGATCAAGTATACAAGTATAAAATGGTGTCTATATGTTATTAAAAAATATCATAAAAATTAGTAAGAGTTATTGAAACACCGCTTTTCTAAAATACATGTATTTCTTTAGTAATTGGATACAAACTAGTATAAAACTTGCATTTAATAGACATTTGCAATTGGAAAAATGTGAGACAATATATAACATAGCTAGAATAAATTTATCTATACCATATGTTTGGACAAAATTTATTTTTAGATATAAATACTCAAATTTAGTCATTTTGATAAATTAGTTTGAAAGGTGACACAAGTTTGTACTTTTTCCCATATATGTAATGTATTGTATCACATCCAAATGTGCAGTCATAGAAGAACACATGATGCAAATATAATAAGAGAAGAAGTATGAACTAAGAAGGCTACAAGTAGTATAAGGAGCAACAAAGATTTATGTATCAAAACAAGGTGATCATTACACTCCAAAGGAATCTCAACTACCAAATTAGAGTTGTAGATAAGAGATCAACCACTAGTTCATCCTAATAGGTGAAACAGTTAAATCCTTTCACAAGGTAGACTTAATAGTCTTTTGCAAATCTCTTTACTAAGTTTATAATTCATTGTATGTTTTGTAAAACCTTTAGCAAGGTGGACCTAGTAGTCCTTATTTCTCCTAACAAGGAAGATCATCAAAAGTGATCAATTATAAGCCTTAACCAACCAACTTTATATTTTAATACTAAATCTTTTGGGTATCATCTCCACCCTAGTTTTACTTTCTATTTGAAAGGTCTTTGTGTCACCATATCTTGTGTCAAAGTGTTATTAATATTTTAATGCTTTCAATTTTTCATGCATGCAATTAGATTAGAATATATATGAAGAATTAATTGGGGAAATAAGAATAAGTTTTATTGGTTCCCGATTCACCCCTCCCCTCTCAAAATCCTAGCCTATCCTATATTTGCAATAGCATTGTCTACCTAGATGACATAGGTGACAAATGAAGTGACGGGTGAATCCTGAAAGGAATTGGACGAGTCCTCCTATTGGAGTCTTAAAATTCAACATTGATGGTCCTTCTTGGGGGAATCTAGGTCCTAGTGGCATTGGGGGAGAGGATCATTTTAGCTCTATTAATGTTCAATTTTTTTTCTTGGTGTATAAGGGTTGCCATACTAACAATCTTTGGGAGGTGTTGGCCATCTTACATGCTATAGAACAATGTTGTTTGAGGGGATATAATAGGATTATCTATGAGTTTAACTCCCAAGTGGTGCTGAAATTTCTTACTTTAAAAGTGCTTGCAGATGTTAATTGACCTCTAGCTCTAGTTGTTAATCAAAATCTTCTCTCTTGTAGAAATTTGGAATCTATTTTTTTTACTTACATCCCTTGAGAGTGGAATGAAATTATGAATTTCTTAGAAAAATGAGCTTGTAATCATGTACAATATTGGAATGTTATGGATAGGGAGAAATTACCCTCCAAATTACCTCATGAATTTGATGACCTTATTGATTGGGATAGAGCTCTTTACTAAACTCTCCTTTTTGTATCTCTTAGTTTCTTACTAAACATTTTACCCCTCTTTTAGTAACTAAAAATATAACTTATATGAAAGTAAGATAATTTACATGGCATGGTAGTGTACTCTAGTATGTCCATCATATTTTAATATGTACATTTGAAACCATGAGAAGCCTAATTTTACTGACAAAAAATGTTAAGTACAAAAACATAATGAACATAATGAACCACAAAAAAAATGATGAAACTAAGCATGTTCAACATTCTCATAATTTTCTATGAGATATTTAAATGTCCCTAGATCATGTCCATCATGTATTTGTAACCAACTACATTTACAATCAATAAGATGAATCAATTTATTGAGAAAAAAGTGTAATTAAAGTACTAAATACAACCATGATAAACATAATAAACATTACAGTCATTCGACATGAGCTAGTCAAGCATGCCTCAAGAGTCATCTCTCCATAATGTAATGTTATCTAATATTTCTTTATGTTGATGAAATTTTCTAATAGTAGAAAGTTCTTTGGTCTTTGGTCTCCTTTGATGCTTCAATAACTTAACATTTACTTCTATAAAAAGGTACAAATACATGAGAATGGTTTTATACTTCTCACAGTCTTCAATGTAGGTGTGTCATTCTTTTGAGTCATGTATGTTTGCAACCATGTTCCTATTACAACAACTGAAAAAGTAGGATACATGAACATATCATCTTTTGTAGTTGATTGTGTAATTTTTCTTTCTCTTGTACATAATGTGTCAAGCAGTAATTTCATCTCTCTTCATTCTCCTATGATGCAAACAATGAAAAGGTATGTCCTAGCTGTAGAAGATTTGAAAGATGGTTTTAATAAACATAACTTTCCATATCATCATTTCTCAAAGAGATTGCTTGAGATTGATGCAGGAGCATCTTGAGTAATCTGGAAATCTTGCATCGCTAAAAATATTTCCTTTTTTTTGTTCCTATTTTCTCTTTGGAGGATGACCCTTGTTATTTGTGGTTTCTCTTTCTATTCAACTTCCTAATCAACATCTCATCACCCTTATGGGGTTTCCTTCAGTAACTCTTAACTATTGTCCTTCCTTTACTTATTTGTTTAATGTTTTGGATAGGTGGTGAGTTCAAGTTGTACTTATTTCTTCTTTGTTAGCTAGTAGATTTTTAGTTGTCTTTCAATTGTTAATTCTCTATTGATCTAAACCTATAACCTACATGTTGTAGATCATGTGGTTGTGTGAGTCACGCCCCTCTTTTTCCTTCTCATTTATAAAAAATATTGTAGATATTTGAATGAAATATATATAATAAGTTTCGAAAGAAATTATTTAGAATAAATGGAACACTTAACACTTAACACTCATTGGATCTAGGTGATGCTCAAAGGGGTGAAGCATGGGGACTTCCTACTTATCAAGGTATTAATTATTGATGTTATGAAAAAAAATTGTTGTTTCTAGAAAAAAATATTTGGATGTCAAAGTGGTCATATAGTTCATTTTCTAAAACCTTTCATGATAAAATAAGTGTTGAATCATATATTTAAATTGTTGAATAGATGATTCCTAACATTTATTATTATTAATTGATAAATATTATAAATTAATTAATAGTTATTAAAGGGTCTTTTATTTTGCATCTATTATTATTATAAAATATTTAAGAAAATAATATCTTATAAATCATTTTATTTAAATCTTATCTCAAATGCAAAATTAAGGGGATTTGCATTTAGTGTGATTGTGGATAATTTTTGGGTGAAATATGTATACCTTGTACATGTCTCATCCAACTAAAAATATGGGGTATCTGTTATTCTAATTTTGGAGAGCATTATCCATGTAGTTGAGATCTTTTATGTAGATTTTCAAATTTTAGTCCCATATTTGGTGGAGGTGACAAATGTGATTCTAGGTTCTAGGCAAGAAGTAAATTTGGAGCTAAAGCCTATACATTTCCTTGTTCTTGACATTTTTGGAGCTAGTTCTTACATTCTATGTCCTTGGAGAGATAGTTCCAAGCCCCTGTGAACCATTATGGTTAGATAGAGGCATCTTCTACATTAGAACAGGAGCAAGAACTTGGACACCACTCTATTGGGAGCTTTGAGAAGCGCACTAAGGGCATCAATAAGAAACTAATGTCCAAAATGGGGTATAGCAGCAAAGGCTTAAGCATCCATGAGCAAGGCATGACCCATCCTCTTGAGGCAAAGGAAAGGCCTCGAAAGCAAGGATTGGGATATGGAGGAATTGACAAGAAGTATGAGGCCTTGTTGAAGGAAAATTCCTTGGATAATACAGAAGTTGATTCTTCTCTGAAGAAAAAGGTCAAGACACATGAAAAGATCCAAAACTTTTGTGACCATTGTCAGATAAGTGGCCACTAGATAGAGAAGTGTTGGAAGTTGCACCCAGAACTTTGATACTCTCCTAGGTTCATTTTAGAATCCAGTTAGCCCAAAGTAGACAAGGAAGGAATCAAGGTGGTACTCAACACCACCATGGAAGAGACTAAGGCACAAGAAGTACTAGTAGTTTCCACCACTCTTGAAGCAGCACTAGTAGTCTCCACTACTCCTAAATCAATCTTAGTGGAAGCACAATAGAGTAGTGAGAAACCCAAGAAGAGAGGTTCTATTGAACAACTCCATAAGAGTTGGGAACAAATTTTAGCTAAATAGAAATATCAACTTTGTGGGTATTACCTTTTTAGTAGGGTAAATGTTGATAGTAAGCTAGAGCATTTATGAGTATATGACTCTAAATAAATTTGTATGTAACAAAGTTGTATAATCCTAGGGTTGAGATGTTTGTATGGCTATTAAAAGCCCTATCTCTTGTAATCTAGAAAGGAGGATACTTTGAACTTCTTATTACAGAATTTTTTTGGTGTGAGGCTCTTTAGAAGAAGCACCTATTGCAACTAATGTGATTTAGAGTTGTAGAGAACAATTAGCCAATGCCTTTAAAGTTCTTTTCTTTATGACTCAGTTAAAGATGGTCAGTTGATGACCAATGTTCCTACAAGTCTTTATCATGACTTTGTTGTGTATGCAAATATTTGGAGCTCTTTGGTGCTGCGTTTAATCAGCTTTTCCAAAATACAAAGGTGAAGGAATGCTTCAAGATGAGGCTTTATGACCATCACTCATGAAGTTTGCAAGAAAAAAGGAGCATCAAAAGTGACTAGGCTGGAATGCAGATGTAAACTACCATTGTAAGAATCATTGAGTGACAAGTTTATCATGCTCAGTTTTTCTTCTTTCTTTATGGCTTTTCAAGTTCCATTTGAACTGCATTCCTTTCTTTAAAAGTCCTAGTGTGACTCAAGTATGAGTCCCCTTGTGGAAAAATATGACATGAATGTTTTCATGATATTGTCAAAATATAAGATCTTGACAAGGCAGAATAGACAGTATCGAGGCACAGGTGTATTTGACCAAGACTAAAGGCTAAATCAAGCATTGCAGTGGAGTTTCAAAAATGGTAACAGAATTGAGATTAGTGACAAGGGAGCTAAAGGTTCTACTATATACACTTTTGGAGGACCAAAACCCTTTTTAGTGGGGAGGTTTGATATAGAGGACATTTTCATAAAAAATTGAAGTATCTCTAGATCTCCCATAATTAGCACCATGTCAAAGTTCTCAAAATTCTGAATCTAATGCAACTTGAATGGGCAAAAAAGGAGTCCATACACTCAAGTTATGACTAGTCAAAGTTGGGTCAAACCTTGGACCAGAGGCTATAAAAAGGTGAAATTTGGAACCCTCCAAAATTGGCCAAGGTCGACACCAATTTGAAGGTCTCATCAAGAGGTTTTTGGAAACATTCATTTCATCCAAATCAGAGCCCAGGCACGAAAGTTATGCCCGGTCAAAGTTGTGGTCAAACAGGCATATCAGAGGTTGACCAAAAATAGGCATGAAATTTTGACCATCTCCAAATCAGTTGAAAATGGCATCAAGATGAAGGTCTCGACTCTATGATTCCAACACCATTCGTTTCACCGAAAATGGAGTTCATATTCAGGAGTTATGATCGGTCAAATATGCCTAGGAAAAGGGTTGACTAGTGACTAGCATGTCCGTACAATGACATCAGCATGGTGATGTGGCAAGTACACAATTAGCATAATAAAGTGGCATGAATAGTCAGCTTTGACCTATCATTTTGTGACACATGTCATTATGAGGTTAAGTGAATTAGTGCCACGTGGCACCTACGTGGCAAGGGACCAAGTTTGTTCTACCAAAAGTATATCTTGGTAGCCAACGGGGTCAAACCCATGACCATCAAGCCCAAAACCCCAACAGATGTGGCGTAGTTTGTATTTAAAGTTTATCTCACCAAAATTGGCTTTTAAAAGGTCGTGGACAGAGTTGGAACCCCCAACTGGCAACCCAAGCAAAATCTTAACTGCCAGTGCACCAAATGTGGGATTGAATATGAATATAGGTAAGTTTGTATTCAAACTTTGCCTATCGAAACTGCCACCTTATAAAATAAGTTTTTTTTTGTTATTTGGTTAAGGTATATGCCCCAAATTTGATGTAAGACAAGTTTATTAATTGGCAAAGGGGTAAATTTGAATAGGTCATTTGTTTAAGAGGCCTATAATTAAATATTATTTTTTTGGCCTATGTTAGGCTAAATTCATGTATAAAAGAGGGGGGAGTTTTTCTTATTAGACCCATTCCAGAGAAGAGATTTTTGGAGGAGCCATTCTAAAGAGGCCATTCCAGAGGAGAGAATTTTGGACATGTCAGAGAGCATTCTAGAGGAGAATTCCTGAGAGGATGTTTTTTTGAGAAGCCATTCTAGGGGCACTCAGAATGCACTTACATGTGATGTAATGATGTTCCATGTCTATAGTCGAACCTTTTTAGGAAAAGTCTTCCTTGCTCTTTAGTAACCAGTCTTGCACCTTGAGGGCTTGTATGCAAGATGGTTCAAGTCAAGATTTGTTAATGACTTTGTGGATGGACTATAGTATGTTGTAAATAAAATTTTAAGAACATCAATTATACATCGGTCACTCAGTTGAGCTAGACAAGGAGACGTAGTCTGCTTAGTCTGGATGAACTCCCAAGTCAAATTGGTTCTCATCTCTCTCTCTTGTTCTCTATTTCTTGTGTTTATATGTGCTATTAGTTTCACTTAACTATCATTTAAGTTCTTTATTCCACATTGAACTAAATTGAAGTGGTTAAGTATGGTGGCACAAAACTTTGTGTTTTAATGCATTGCACTAGCAAATTGGGATATCTGAGAACTTTGACATGGTGCTAATTATGGGAGATCTAGAGATACTTTAATTTTTGATAAAAATATCCTCTAGATCATCTACATAATGAAATGATATGTAACCCGACCTTGCTTGGTAAGGCCTTGTGACCCAACCTTGCTCGATGATCATTTTACATCTTGAATGTTGATATGGATCTTTTTTCTTGCTAGCTGAAGTTGATGTTAGATGACTTGTTCTAAATTATAGTTCTAGTGATCTGCATAGGTAACTAAGTTGAAATGACTATGTCACCCAGATCATTGACTTAGGTGTCATTCACTTCATGATTTTGTCTTGCATTCTCTAGAGATTTCGGTATCCATTTCTACCTCATTTGTTTAATGATATTGTCAACTTTTTCTTTCTTTTCATCTTCAATTCTTCTCACATTCATATAGTTCTTGGCAAGATGTCCAAGTTCTACACAAATAAAACATCTCTTTGTAGTATCTCTTTTCCTCATGTGATATTTCACATAGTTTTCTCCAATGTGCCCAAATTCACCACAGTAGTGACATCTACACCATGTGTTGTAATCTCGTCCAAATATTACTTTCACAATTTGTTCTACTAGGTTCCACTTCTTGATTTTGCACTCTAAATATTTTTGTCCTTATTTTTGGCAATTATGACACTTTCCTCCAAACTTAAGTTTATCTGTGCATTCACTTGCTCTATGACCATACTTGTTGCAACTGTAACACTTTCCATTGAATTTTGCTTTATCATTGCTCTAACATTTGTTTGATGTATGACCTATCTTACCACAATGATTACAAGTAGACATTTTGTTCTTTTGAGCTCCTTGCTGAGATGATTCGCCTTCTTTTGTATATATCCTAATCCAACTTTTTCTTTGTGTCTATATTGACTTTTCTCACTCAATTGATTCATGCTTTCTTGAGATTTCATCAGTCTTTCATTAGTTTTTTTTTTCAATGCTAAGATAATTCTATGGTCTTTCACTCTTTGTCTTTAGATTGATAAGCTATTGATTTGCATCATTGAGTTGATCAATAAAGTCTACTTGTTGAAGAGATAGTTGTTGAAATTCATTGTCCTTTTCTTATATCTCTTCTTTGGCTTTGTCTTTTTCTTCCATGACTTCACATAACCTGACTAATTGGATTTCTTGCTCTATTTTTAGCATTCTAAGTTCTTCTTGAAGATTGCAATTTTTATCCAATAAGTCCTTGATTGTTGCATCAAATTCATCTGAATTTCTCTCTAAACATAAGTCTTCAACTATACTTTCACTATAGAGATTGTCATCCATTTGTACTTCAAGATCTTTCTTTCTTTTCAATAATTGAGAGAGTTTCTCCTTTGCTTTCTTGAGTTGTGCAATGGCCAATTCTAGATCCACCTTTTCATTCTCGATAGCCTTATCTAGCCTTACACCTCCATTGCCTCTGATCTTATCTCAAGCTATTTGAACTTTTTCTATGAGAACCAAATGCTTCCATACCAATTGTTGAAAATAATAGTTAGTCTAGGTTACTGTGAGGGGAGGGGTGAATTAGGAACCAATGAAACTTTATCTTAGTTCACCAATTAATCCTTCATATATTATTTTGATCTAATTGCATGCATGAAAGAATGAAAGCAATAAAAAATTCATAACACTTTGAGAAAACATATGGTGACCTAGAAACCTTCCAATTAGAAAGTTAAATTGGGGTGGGGATGATACCCACAAGCTTTAGTACTGCATTATAAAATTAACCTATTAAGGCTTATAATTGACCATTTTTGGTGATCTTCCTTGTTAGAAGCAATAAGGACTATGAGGTCAACCTTGTTAAAGGATTTACAAACATACAATGAAGTATGGACCCAGTTAAGAGATTTAGAAAAAAACTGGTCTAACTTGTTAAAAGTTTTGGCTGATGCACCTATTAGGATGAATCTGTGGCTAATCTTTGATCTACAACTCTAATTTTTTGAATGAGATTCCTTCTATTACAATGATCACTTGGTTATGATAGATAAATCACTATTCTCTCTTATACTACTTGTAATCTTCCTTAATTCACACTTATCCACTTCTCATTGATACTCACATACATACTTGGATATGTTACAATGTATTACATATATACCAATCTAATTCATGACCTTATGGAATTGGCTACAATACCAAATTCATCATAATTCACAAAGTTATCCCAACTATTGTAAATTGGGATTTGAAGACAAACTCGGTGATGTTCTGATACATGACAAACACTGTTAATGCTCAACAAACTTTGGCACTTAGTTGAAGTTGGAACTCGGTTCATACTAATCACTCTTCAAGTAGCTTGAACTTGATCAACACTATGTGACTCAGTGAACACTAAGAAAATTGGTAACAACTGAATCACTTGGTTGACACTGTATGACTTAGTCAACACTAGATTCACTTCATTAACGTTGCAAGCTTAGTAGAGATTGTAGAGCTTGCTTAACACTACAAAGCATAGTTAAGACTTGAGTCTCCATCACTTCCATTGAATAGATCAGTAGATACTGCTATGATCGGGCTATACTATAAACTATCTCTAATGTTTGATAGATGTTGTGTAGCTCGACATGAGCTGTAAACTATCTGTTTAGCATGGTAGCAATTAAGACACTTGGTTAACACTATTGGATGAATGATAAGCTCAATAGAAACTATAGAGCTTGGTAGCAATGTAACCATTTGACTAAGTGTTGAGTCATTGATAGAAAAATTGACCTTAGTGTTAACTATAAATATATGTAGAGGTTCAAGTGCATGAATATCCTTGTAGAAGTCTTATCCTCAATGCACAAAAGATGTCCTAATTTAAGAAGATAAAATAAAAATAATCTATATAATATGGAAAATAGTTGACACTTTGGAAAAGATGATGAACTAGGCATCAATATTCTTATCAATTAATATTATAGGCAAAAAAAAAAGCAAACAAAGGTTAATACTTGATAAAGGGTGCTCCCCTTAATACCATAAACACATTATACAACAAAGAAATAACAACAATTTGTAAGAACAAATATGGGCTTCTTATTATGCTATAAAGAAGAACTAAAAATTTTTGAAATATACTATGCAAACCCACATGGGCACCTTCCTTACAATAATTTGCAAGCTAGAGATATGAACTATCACCTAGAGCTGTCTAAGCATCACAATGGGCCTTCCTTATATAGGCCGTTTTTCATTGCTCGAGAAAGTTTTAGATACAAAACCTAAATATTGAGGCCAACAAAATCTCAATTAAAACTTATTTTCTAATTTTTTACATAGGGTCAGCCATAAGTATGTTCTTTTAGGTACCCCAACTTCCTAAGGGCATAACTTTTGTAGACGAATTCTAATTTTCAATTATAAGTACTGTTTGAAATCATCAACTCAACTCTTGAACTACATAAATGAACTATAGTGCTTGACATGCAAAAATGCAAGCCATCCCAAGTAGGACCTCATTCTAGACCCTCTAAGGCCTTCAAATTTGAGTTCAAATGTTTTGTACCCAAAAATCTCAATAACTTCTAAGATATAGATGGTATGATGATGCAACTTCACCATCAGACTGATATGACTAAGATGAACCTCCATCTATGAAATTAGAACATTCTAAGATCATATGGCCCACTTACTAAAAATAGTAAGTTTCCATAAATGGTAACTATGTACTAAATAACCCTTATTGAAAATGACAAAATAGAAGTATTTTTGAGTGATGCAAATTTGCCTTTATACTTAGGATGCTCTTGCATTAGACACTCAAGGTAATTTGAGAAGTGAACTTGTCATGTCTTAGGTGTTCAAAGAAAACCAAGGTAGTTAGTTCTTCCCTTGTTAGTCATGATGAATCCTCAATAGGTCATCCTTTCCACTTGATCATATGTCATTCATATTCCTTGTTCCTTATACTTCATCCAACTTGGCTATCCAGTATGCCCTCAATCTCGTTTTTAGTTGACATAGCCATTAGAATACTCTACTATGCTTCTACAGCTTCATCTCCATCACCTCCTTCATGATACTCTATCAAATCTAAAATGTTGAATAGTGGTAAAATATTCAGTTCAACATACAACTTTACTTCATAAGCATTTCCATAATCTTGTCCTTTTAGTATCTTGGATGGTCCAAACTTATTCATTTTCATCTTATTATATGTACCCACTAGAAATCTCTCTTTTGTAAAATGAACCATGACTTCATCTCCAACCTAAGATTTGTTACACCTCATTTTCTCATCTACTTTAGCCTTGTACCATGTATTCATCTTTGTGATGTGTTTCCTTACCTCTTATGGAGGTTCTTCAAATGTTCAACAAAATCTCTAGCTTTAACATTACTTATCTCTCCTTTATCCAACTACCTCAATAAAGAAGCATTTTTGGGATTGCTTCCATATACAATCTACAATGGTGATTTACCAGTACTCTTGTTGACATAATTATTACATGAATATTCTACCTATGGGAAAATCATATCCCAAGAATTTGACTTATCTCCAATCAAACAACTCAATAAGTTCCCCAAAGTCTGATTCACTACCTCTACCTATCCATCAATTTGAGGATAATGTGATGAACATAACTTTGAATTTGACTTCAATTTATTTTGCAATGTATGCTAGAAATATCCAACAAACTTGGTATCTCAATCTGAGACTATGCTCTTCGCCAAACCATGTAGTCTCACCACTTCTATGAAAAATAACTCTACCACATGAACAACATCACTAATCTTCTTACAGGGAATAAAATGTGCCATATTTGGAAACCTATCAGCCACTATAAATATTGAATAATGCCCCTACTAAGTCCTTGGTAAACCAAGAATGAAGTCCATTTTGACGTTATCCCATGGCTTCTCTAGAATAGGAATGACTGATACAAACCTGTATTACTCTTCACTCCATTTTCTATTTGACATACTCAAAAAATTTGTACAGACTTCTTGACATCTTGTTGTAACTGTGGCCATTAATAATTTCCAACAACTAAAGAAATGGTATAATCTATACCAAAGTGTCCAACCAATTCTCCACTATCTTTCTCCTTGATGAGATTCTCTGTCGTAGTACTTCTTGGAATGCAAAACCATTATTTTATTTGAACATCATACGATCCTAGAATATGAAATCCAACCATTTCATCTTTTCAAGTGTAACAAGTTTTGTACAAGCTTTCCAAGCTTCACCAAAATCAAGATCCTTTAGATGCAAATTGTTGAGTTCCTTGAACGCAACCACCTCAATCTGCATCTCTATCGATAAAATTTGTCTTATGGTAAGAGCATGTGTAAGTATGTTAGGCTTTCTACTTTTGTGTTTCAAAACAAATGTATAACTCTATGAAAAATGAACCAATTTCAAATGACTTTGGTTCAACTTTCCTTTAATATTCAAATATTCTAAAAATTGATGATCAATAAACAAAAAAAATTTCTTAGGAAGAAGATAGTGTCTCCACTTCTTCAATGCTTGAATTATAGCACAAAATTCTTGATCATAAATATAATATTTTCTTTTGACATCATTCAACTTCTCATTGAAATATCTACCTTCTTGGCTCAAAATAACTCCTATTGTAGTACCTCTAGCATCACAATCTACTTGTTAAAATTTGGAAGTGCTAAATCAAGTTTCTCTATAACTTTCTATTTTAATAGATTAAAACTATTATCTTCTCCTAGATCCCACTTAAATTCTTTCCTTTCCTCTCTAATTGTTTTAATCAAGGGTCCACAAACACTACTAAAAACTTTGATGAGATTTCTGTAAAAAACTATCTAGTCAATGAAAATATTTTACCTTAGTCATATCCTTTGGAGTAGGCCATTCAAGGATAACCTTCACTTTATTAGGGTCCATTTTTAGACTTTCTACTAAAACTACAAATCTTAGGTACACAAACTCCTTAACAATAATACACGTCTTTGAATTTATCATCAATATTTATTCGCTCAACTAATCAAACACCTTACTAATATGCATCAAATGTTTCTCCAAGGTTTAACTAAAGATAAAAATATCATCTAGGTAAACAATGAAAAATTTACCAAGAAACTCCTTCAGTACCTCATTCATGAGCCACATAAGAGTGCTCAATGCATTGGTTAGCCCAAAAGGTATGACTAACTACTCATACAATACTCCCCTTGTCTTGAAGGTAGCCTTCCCCCCATCTCCTTCTCTAATTCAAATCTAATGGTACCCACTCTTCAGATCTATCTTTGTGAAACACACAACTCTTCTCAAATAGTCCTTAATATCATCCATCTATGGAAATAGAAATCTGTACTTGAATTGTGATCTTGTTGATAGCTCAAAAATATGTGCACAATTCTAGTCTCCATTCTTTATTAGTGCCAATACTACTAGTACAACACATGGACTCAAACTCTCTCGAATCAATCCCTTTTGTAATAATTCTTGTACTTCTCTGTTCAACTCCTCACTTTCTGTTGGTGTCATTCTATGCATTGCCTTGTTTGGAAAACTAGCTCTTTAAATCAAGTTTTTCTAGTGACTTATTTTCCTTACAAGAGATAATTGATTAGGTACATTATCAGATACAATATTTGGAAACTCTTCCAAAAAATATGAAATTTATGTAGGTACCTCTTCTACTTCTTTACCATTTTATGGAATTACAAAAAGCCATGCATATACTCATACCTCATACCCTCTAGGATCTTCTTTTCATCAACAAAACATATGCTAGCAGCATTACATAGCTTTTCATTTGTATCCTTCAAAGACTTCAACTTATGTTGCACTCCATCCTCTGTCAAAGTATATGCCTTTTCATGCCAATCATGTATATCATGTCTGTCAAACTACCATGTCCTACCTAGAAACATATGACATATGTTCATAGGTATGATATAACAATGAACATGATCTTGGTAGCCTCCAATCTTGAACTTCACTAGGCACTTCTCATTGACCATGACCTTGTGGTCATTTGACACTTAGGCAATAAGATATGGACATGAGTGTTTTTGCATCTTGAGCTTTAACTTCATGACCATCTTTTATGACACCATATTGTTAATGCTTCCACAATCACAATACTTATCTTCACACTTGCACCTAGTGCAAAACAAGCTCATCATTTAATCAGCTTATTCTTACCACTCAATAAGACTCTTCTATTATTTAGAACTTCTCCTCTTTTAGCATCTTTAGAACGCGATGATTTCACATCTTTATCAACATACATAACTTTGGCTTGACCTTCGGTTCTCCTATGTTTCCTTCCTTGGGGTTGGGAAATTTCAAAGGCCCTATGTCCTTCTCCATAGTGGAAAGAGGTTCCACAAAAACCTCCTCTACTAGATCCTTGTTCTATTCTTCTTCCTCTTTGGTCTTTGTTACCCTAATCATGGAAACTATTGGAATTGTTTACCCTCTAGTTTTGACTACTAATTTTGGCCCCATCCTTCTTCTATGGATCCTCATTTTAGCCTCCATAAGAAAATATATTAGATCTTTCACCACAACCTCTACCACTATTCTTGTTATCAAACTTCTTGTTTAAGTTTTGACCAACTCTTAGGGAAAATTGGTATGCCTCTTCAATACTGTTCATTCTAACCAAACTTAATTTCTCCTAAATGATAGGCCTCAACCCATTGAAATAAAAGACAAATTTCTCCATGTCAACTTGTACATGGCCAATTTTGATGAGACCACATTAGAACTCTTGTTCATATTGCTGAACAGATCTTCCTACTTGCTTCAACCCTTGTATTTTCTCTAGTAGATCAAGATCATAATCTATGAGAATGAATTTTAACTTTAATTTAGCTACCATTTAGTCTCATATTGTAATTGTGTCCTTCCCTCTTCATTTATCTTCAATTGGATCTCTTTCCACTAGATCTTCACATGACCTTGAGTTTGGCCTTCACAAATTTGACCCTTCTAGGATCCTCAATATCTTCATACTCAAAGTATTATTCTAATTTTTTGATCCAATTGATCAATTCCTCTAGATTAATATTTTCCAAAAATTTGGGGAAAAAAAACTTATGTCTTTTTCCAATCTTGGAGATGACCCTAAAAAGCCTTTTGTCTTTTGGGTTAAGAACTATCTCTTCTTCAACATTTTTTTCCTCTTCTCTTTCATCCTCACTTTCATCTCTTACGACAAGGTTCATCCCTCTACACAGTTGTTTTTCTAATGTTTGCATTTGTCTCTAAAGGGATATAAAGCCCTCAAGTGTAACACCTATGACACTTCCACCACACTCTCTTCAATGAGGCCTTTTAGTGCTTTCTCAAAAACCTTAGTACAAACTACCTCACAATTGGTGATTTGTCTACACACTCAGCCCAAACCACAATCCTCATTCAAACTATCTCATAGTCAGGGATCTGTCTACACACTTAGGAACTCTTGCACTGATACTACTTGATGAAGGGTGCTCCCTTAATACCATTAAAACATTATCGAAACAAAGAAATAACATCAATTTGTGAGAGCAAATATGAGTTTCTTATTATTGCTACAAGTGTAAAATTACATAATTTTGAAATACAATATGAAAACCCACATGGGTGCCTTCCTTATTGTAATCTCTAAGAAATAGTTGTAAAATATCATCTAAAGCTTCCTAGGCATCATAGTGGGCCTTCCTTAAATGGGAGTTTTTTCATTGCCTTGGAAGGTTCTAGATACTAACACTAACCCTTGAGGCTGACAAAACCCCAATTAAAAATTATTTTCTAATTTATTACATAGGGTTATCCATAATTATGTTCTTTTAGGTACTCCAATTTCCTGAGGCCGTAAATTTTGCCTATGAGCTCTCATTTTCAATTATGAGTACTTTTCAGAATTGTAGGCTCTTGAACCACAATGGTTGATATGTGCAAGCACTAGTCATCTCAAGCATATCATTCTAGAGTCTTTCAAGCCTTCAAATATGAGCTCAAAGGTTTTGTACCCAAAAACCTCAATAACTTTTGCAATTTAGATGGTATGAGGATACAACTCCACTAACAGACTGATATGACTAAGATGAATCCAAACCTATGAAATTAGAACATTTTGAGATTGTATGAGCCACTTACTAAAAATACTAGGCTTCCACAAATGGTAACTATATACTGAAATGGTTCTATACTAAAAATTTTAAGTTTTCACAAAATATAAGTATTTTCTTATGATGCAAGATTTCTCTTATACCTAGGATGCTCCTACATCAATACTAAGTATTATTATTAATTAGGAGGTAACATTTTAATGAATTGATCAAATTCAACTATGACCACATGGATCAGAATTGAATAGATATTTTGTTCAACTTAAACCACCCAAAAAAATTTGAACTTGTTGCAAATTGATAGGGTTTTCTAAAATTGTCAATCGTCTAAAGGTGGTTTCAAAGAAGTGGAAGGGAAATAAGGACTATATGATAGATCTTAAGAAATACAAGACAAAACCCACGATAATGACGATAATACACTAATACTAAGATCCAACAATAATACACTAATAATACACTAAGACTAGGCTATACAAGCAACGAAGGAGAATCATCCAAAGTTGTAGAAGAAAGGAACATCAAAGGTAAGAACTCCAAACCTATTTGTCATAGGCTAAAAGCACAAAGTTGTGTCACCTATTAGGCCGACTTACTAGAATGACTAAATTTGAGTATTTCTTTCCAAAAAGCATTTTTTCTCAAACATATGATCTAGATAAATTCATTCTAGCTAAGTTATATATGGTCTCACAATTTTCCAATTTCAAATGTCTATTAAATGCATGTTTTAAACTAGTTTGCATCTAATTACTAAAGAAATAAAATTTCAAAAAGCTATTTTTTCAATAACTCTTACTAATTTTTATGATTATTTTTTAGTAACATATAAACACCATTTTATAGAGTTGAAAGTCAAGAATATTCTCATAAATAATTTATACTATTTTAATTAGATATAATATATTCTAATTAAAAAATACTACAAGCACATATTATAATACTCAAAAATATGTCAATTTTGAGAAAGAAAAAATATTAAATCATATAAAAAAATTTAAAAATTATATGATGTTCTAGAGGAGAGAATCCTCTTTTAGAATGTATAATTTTTCTTCTGGTTAGAATAGATTTGTTTTGAAAAATGTGGTGGGAGATGAAACCTGTCAATTTCATGCGAGTTGAAATCTAAGTCATTATAAAATAGAAAATATAGGTCTAAAGTCTTTTTTTAAAAATTGTTCTAGATATATATGTTATTTATAACATAGTCTGAGTTCAAATGAAAATAATATTATTTTCATATTGTTTTGTGATGGGAACTAAACCCATAATTTTCAGTGTTTTACATCAATAAAAAAAATAGAGAAATATATCAATTCTTATTCCAAATAATTTTTAAAAATTATTATCCTAAACTTCATCCATTTCTACACATTTCATTAATTTATTTCATTGTCAAATTTTAAATAATAATATTAGTTTTATGTCATTGAAAGTGAATAGTTATACTTTTGTTAGCCTTTTCCTTTACAAAAGGGTGACACAAGTTTGTGCTTTTACCCCATAATTGTGGTAAGAAAGGACATACTGCTAACATGTGCAAGAGAAAGAATATAAATCAAATTGTCAAGCCTAAGAACATGACTCATTGCCATAAGTGCAACAAGCAAGGTCATCAAGCACATGAATGTAGAACCAGGACCATGCATACACAAAGATTTGAAGGATATTGCCACAATTGTCAAAAGTATGGATATAGAGCTTTTGAATGTAGATACAAATCCATGTGGTCAGAAAACAAGCCAAAAAAGGTAAGAAACAATGGAAACTCTTACAATTGGGATTATAACACAAGATATAGTTGTCATTATTGTCAAGAATATGGGCATGTTCCTAAGAATTGTATTAGGACACACTTCAGGTGCAATTACAAAAAAAGATGGTTAAGTCAAACTACATGTTTTACATGTTTGAAGATTGGTCACGTCATTAAATACCATCCAACTAGGTCAAAGGCACCAAGTTGTGAATTTGATAAGGGTAAAGGAAAGGTAGATGTTGAGCACATAAAAATGAGATGAACAAGACATGCAAGAAGAAAGGTGTTTGCAACACATCCAATGGAGAAGGGATCACTTCACCCAATGGGTCAAGCGATCACACCTCTGCAAACTAGGCAAACAAGAGGTATGTGGGACTGATATTTAAAATTTATATCAAGCATTAGATTCAAAACAAGATAGTACCAAAAATAATGCATTAGCATAAGTAAAGATGTGATATGTTATTAGAAATTTAGGAGAAATATTTAAAGTTTTTCATGTTGTTGTTGAGTATGAATAGTTTCCTGTATGTGTTGAGTGGAATGTTAGTTGATGCCGACCTATCAAACTAGATAGTTGATGCCAATCTTGTAGTAGTTGTTGAGTGATGGAAATATAAATGGATGCTAAATGAACTTGAAATTGGTTATTGTCGAGCTTACAATTGTATAAGAACTTAGCATTAAATGCAATATTTTTGAAGGGTATATGATCAATTTGAGCTCATTTTTCATCATTTCAAAATCATGAAACAGTGAGGAGAGCTAGAAGTGACCTAAAATTTGTCAAAAGTGATTACAAAATATTTGTGTAGAGATTCATCACTAGCTCATCAGATTTCCAAGGCATTTATCAAGAGTTGAGCTACATAGTTTAAATTTTCATAAATCCTAGATTATCACAATGGCATCAAGTTCAAAAATGTTGAAGGGAAAGAAGTCTTAAATGTTTAGCTAGTTAGTAATGAAGTTAAGCAACCTATATTTAAATCCATTCCTAACATCGCCTATAAACAAGACCTTTCTAGCACATTGTCAATGATTTTGCCAAATGTGATAATGGTGCAAGATGTGAAGAAATGCTACAATTACAAGATAGGAAGTATTGGTGAGATGGCAATAAGAGGTGTGTATAATAGATTGTGTGAAAATGGTGTTTTGAAATAGAAATACAAAATTGTTGAAAAAAAGGGTTTAACACGAGCCCTAGATTTTCCAAATGTATTTAAAACTGAGTCTATACGAATGTTGGTATATGATTGAAAAGATCATTTGAGTAGAAAGATTGATATTGTTGAAGAATTGTTTTCAATCATTGTTTTGTCACTAATGTCAAACCTACTATATGTTGGTAAGATAATTGCTTATATGTTTCAAGCATTATCACTTAGTTGATTGATGAAGAGAATTTGATCAACAAGATGAAACAAGAGAACCTAGAGGAAAGGTTGAGTTATGATTATGTATTGAAGTGCAAGAATTAGTTAAGATAGTGATAAAATAATATATTGATGATCTACTTGAGGTTACAAAATGATTGGCTACACTTACAAAGTTTAGAAGAAAGGGTTTGGACAAAGTTCATTTGCTTCATTTTCTAAGCTTGACCAAGTTGATATAAGGTGCCAAGAAAAGTTAGTGCAAGTTGGGTGAAAAGTTAGTTGGAGCTAAGTGAAAGCAATTTCTAGTGGATGCAGAACAAACTAATAGGTGTCGAGCAATTTAGTAGATGTCGAGTGATTTTCAATACATGTTGAGCACCAATAAAATCTAGTTAATGCTGAGTGTTTTTATAGTAGATGTCGAGTAACAAAGTATGTATCGAGCATTGATAAATTGATAATATCGAGCTCTTGCATTATGAAAAAGATTGAAGATTCATCAAATAAAAGCTGACAAGTTTGTTTTCTTGAAACTTGTAAATTAGGAGAAAGATAAGATTGATGAGCTAGAGGCACATAATCTTATGTAAACCTTTCTAGAGGAAAATTCAAATAGATTCTAGGAGAAGTTTCTAGAGAAGACAAGATATAGGGTAGATACATTGTATCCTACCTAAGCCATCAAAAGCCCTAATTCTTGAGAGGGATAATGAGTGGGAAAAAGAGTTCTAATTCCCTATATGTAGGGATGTCTAGTCATGAAGCAAAGTTAGTTATAGGTCATAAAGTTTTTCGGATGTGAAGATCTAACAAGGTGAAGGAAGAGGGTTTGCTTCATCAAGTGACCCAAGACGAGAAGTCTACAATGGTGAGCTAAGAAAGAAGGCTAGAGAAGTATGAATGCTTGAAGGGTGAACAAGGTGCCAGAACTACAAAGATAAGAAGCCAAGAAGAGTTGAGGACTGAATAGAGATTTTTAATCTACAAGTAAGGTTGTAAGTTGTATCATATCAAACTCTATTGTTATTCTCTAACAATTATATTAGATTAGGGTAAATTCTTTAGAGAAAGGTTGATGTAATAGTCATTAGAAAATCATTTAATAGGGTGGCATTCCAAGTGAATGACCTAAAGTCCTTTAACAAGGCTCACTTTTGATAGGGTGATTGAAATCCCTTAACCAAGTCACATTTAACAGTGTGTGTTGTAACCTTTAACAAGGTTGGCCTTTAATAGAGGCATCACTTTAGAAGAGTGAAAAAGGAGTAGCATGTTACTGGTAGATTTTTCAAATTGGGTTTCAATGTTAAATCATTGTGTCAATTCTATTGATGGATGTGTTGTCTTTTATGCTTTACATTTTTGCATATTAGTTTAATAGTGACATATCAGTTTTGACTAACACATAATGAATGCATGCATGGTTAAGAATCTTATATGGGTTCACTAAATTGAGAAAAAGTTTTATTTAGACATCTGGACCTTGATTAACTGATTCACCCCCCTACTCTTAGTTAATCTAAAAATAATTCCAACAATTGGTATCAGAGCACAGTTGCTTAAGAGGATTAGTTTTAAGGTACTAAAAGCATAAAGATCAAGATGTCAAAAAGAGAAGTACCCAAGCTGAATAGAGATAACTTTTTTGCATGGAAAATTTTGATGAAGCTACACCTTGGAGGACTTGGAGATTATGCAAAAACATACATTACAACATAACATGTTGATCCAGCAAGCGCCCTAACTATTGAAGACCTAAAGAAAAGAAAGAATATAATCAGGCGATGTTGGAGATTGCCTCTGCCCTAAGCTATGCTAAGTTTGATGATATCAAAGAACTTAAAAGTGCAAAGTAGATGTGGGATGTCCTAGCCACTATCTATGGTGGAGACAAAAATGTTCAAAGAGACAAGTCAGAAAGCCTAAGAGGTAAGTTTGATGACATGAGAATGGAAGAAGGTGAAAACATTGCTCAATATGTTACTCGAATAAAAGAAGTTGTTAGTGCAATAAAAGGTGCTACTGGTAAAACAGATGATTGTTGGGTGGATATTTTGCAACTGACAATTTTAGGGAAAAATCCAGTCACAAAATAGGATGGCCAGCCTCAACATGTGAGACAAAGTCTCTCCTACCTTAAAGGGAAGGCTACCACTTCTACACATTCCTTGAATCAACTCAAGGTAAGCAAGAAGTTGAGAGATTTTGTAAAAAGGGTGTTACCAATATCCTTTATTCTTAACTTTTAAGAAAGAATCCACTTACTTGTGGAGCGACTAATGGGCAGGGTGAATCTCTAACTAATATTTTATCAAGAGTTGGAAACAGTGATATCGATAAACCTTCACTAACTCAAAGGCTAGCCGAAAATATACCGGTTTGGCTCTAAGTCCGGTCATACTTCTATGTGGTAAAAACTTTACAATTAGGGCACAAAGACTCCTAAAAGTAAGAACAATTTAACTATTTTGTGAATTAAGATGAAAATACAAGCTACAGACAAAGCTTCTAGCTATGGATTTCCACAACCACTCCCAGTCATTCTTTTCTTGGGAAAAATTAGGATTCGTAGGATGAGTTTTAAAAAATTTTAAAAAGGGAAAAAACTCTTTTTCCCAAAAATTTGCCAAATATGGTGATTTTAAAAAATTTAATAAATAGGTGTTCTATTTCATTGTAGAGGCAAAGTAGAGTTGTAAAAAAAGTTTTAATGAAGAATTATGGTATTTTGAAACATTTGGCTTGTGTGAATCTCTAATTTATTCATTGACGAGATTAGATTACATCAAGAAACTTCTATTGAATTTAGACAATGATTTTGAAATATTTCTAATTTTTTTTAAAGATTTCTTTTCTATCTATAGGATATTAAGATCAGCTCAAAGTAACTCTAATGTTATATGGTTGACGGATCATACTATGATCCAAATGTTAATGGAAAAGATTCATATTTTAAAATCATACTATAAAAAATGTTAAAGTTTCGATAATTTGAAATATGTCTATTGTACTATATTGTTTTATGCTTTTCTATCTACATTCCTTTTTTGGCTTTGTAATTAGTTTGTAGTATAAAATAGGTTTCTTAATCAATTTAAGTCACAAAATCTAAGGGTTGTTATAGAGGGTTTCATCCTTGCTTATTTAATAAAAAATAGTGAATTCTATCTTTTGTCCCTAACAATTGCTCACCAATTTTGTTATGATTTCAAAAGAAAGTCTATAAAGCATTTCAACAATTAAATTCAACAAATTATTTTAGCTACTTAAAATCTTGGGTAAGGTATATAGTCTTCAAATTCTTCAAAAAATTCTTGTTAACAATTAAATTTAAATGATTAATATTAATTAAGAAGTTTTATTTAATATCACTTAGCTCTCTCACAAATATAATTTAATTGTTAAAGATGAATAAACTCTCTCTCTCTCTCTCTCTCTCTCTCTCTCTCTCTCTCTCTCTCTCTATATATATATATATATATATATATATATATATATATATATATATATATATATATATATATATATATATATATATATATATATATATATATATATATATATATATATATATATATATATATATATATATATATATATATATATATATATATATATATATATATATATATTTCAAATGCAACTATATTTATCTTTCTATCTTTCCATATCTCCCTATCATACCATCTCTCTCTTAACCTATATCTTCCTATATATCTCTAGGTTTTTTCCTTTATATCTCCCCCTCTAATCCTTATGCCATGATTAGAATTTAATGTTTGGGTTAGGATAAGGTCAAAATTAGGATTTAGGTTAGGGTTGTGAATAGACTTTAGGTTTACAATTATGATTAAAGTAAGGGGTTACATCATGAAATTAGAATTTTGATTAAAATTAAGATTAAAGTTAGGATTAAGATTATGATGGAAGTTACATTTATAAATATCAAATTTTAGTTTTATGACCCAAATTAATATCTTTACTAAGATTAAAATTAGAACAATATTTAAGTTTATATCATAATATGATCATAATTAAGATTAGAATTATGTCTATTATAATTATTATTTAAATAACAAGAGTTGCATGCAACTAGAGTCCCTGCCTTGGGTAGATGAGGGAGTAGGAGGAAGCACATGGTTTGGCTTAGTTTTGCATAGAGAAACTATCAACATTGAAAAAATTGCATAAGGAAATGAGGTTCACATTTTGTTCACGAACTAAAGTTTGAATCTAATAATTTGTTTGAGTTAAAACCTTTTAGAAAGTGTGAAATAATCTTTGAGTTTGAACCTTTAGAAACTGAGGTTTAAAATTTGAATATTGCATAAGGAAATGAGGTTCACATTTTGTTAATAAACAAAAGTTTTGCTCCAATAATGTTTGAGTTTAAACCTTTCGAAAGTGAGGTCTAATGATGTTTTGAGTTTAAACATATTGAAAGTGAGATTGAGATTTACAATTTTGTCTAAAAATAGAAGTTTCACTCTAGTGAATGTTTTAGGTTAAACTATTTAGAATTTTATTTGCAAATAAAAGTTTCATTCTAATAATGTTTGAGTTTAAACCCTTAGAAAGTGAGGTTTAAATTTTTATTTAGAAAGTGAGGTTTAAAATTTTAATATTGCATGAGGAAATGAGGTTCACATTTTGTTAAAAAACAAAAGTTTCACTCTAATAATGATTGAGTTTAAACCTTTTGAAAGTGAGGTCTAATAATGTTTGAGTTTAAACATTTTGAATGTGATATTGAGATTTAAAATTTTGTTTGAAAATAGAAGGTTCACTCTAGTGAATGTTTTAAATTTTTGTTTAGAAAGTGAGCTTTTAAATTTTAATATTGCATGAGGAAATGAGGTTCACATTTTGTTAAAGAACAAAAGTTTCACTCTAATAATGATTGAGTTTAAACCTTTTATAAAATAAGGTCTAATAATGTTTGAGTTAAAAAAATTTGAAAGCGATATTGAGATTTAAAATTGTCTAAAAATAGAAGGTTCACTCTAGTGAATATTTTAGGTTAAACTACAGAATTTTCAGTCTAGTAAATGTTTTAGGTTGAAAATAGAAGCTTCACTCTAGTGAATCTTTAGGTTAAACTATTTAGAATTTTGTTTGCAAATGAAAGTTTCACTCTAAGAATGTTTGATTTTAAACTCTTAGAAAGTGAGGTTTAATTTTTTGTTTGTAATGGGAAGTTTCACTGTAGTGAATGTTGTAAGAGAAACTTTTGTTTTTTTTTTTGTAATGGGAAGTTTCACTATAGTGTAGTGTAGTGTAGTGAATGTTATAAGAGAAACTATTTAGAATTTTATTTGCAAATGGAAGTTTAAATAATATTTGAGTTTAAACTGTTGGACCATGTGGATTTTGTTTGCAATTGGAAGCTTCACTTTGTTGTAGTGTGAAGTTTCAAGTTTCACTATAGTAAATATTTGAGTTTAAACTCTTAGAACTTATGTTTACAATTTTCTTTGAAATTGGAAGCTTCACTTTGCTGAATGTTTGAGTTTAAAAAATAGCCTTTATAGTATATATAAAGGGTATTTATTTAGATATAACAATTGATAACTATCAAGATATTGATACTATTTGATATAATGTAAGTTAAATTTTATTTAAAGTGTCCTCACTTACCTCCATAATACAAAGATGTGAGCACATGATCTCTAAATAATCACCAAGAGTTCTCAACGTTTCTTAATTTATATTAGAATTGAAAGTAAAATATTTGGAAAGTTCAATATTATTTTCTAACATTTATAAACTTAATTTGGTTGCCCTATTACTTACCCTATTACTTACTTGGACATTCTACATTGACAGCCATATTCTTTTGCTCATAATAAGCAAAAGAGAGCATGAAAAAATTATCATTAATTTTAGTGCTTTTGCTCATAATAAGCACATGAGAGCATGAAAAAATTACCATTAATTTTAGCGCTCAAGGTTTTCAAATTTTGACTATAAATATTATTGCCCAAGACCTATTCAGAAGCTTTTATAAAAAATATTTTTTAAGAAAAAGAATAGGGTTCTTAAATATCTATCTATGTTTGTTGCAAGCTCTCTAGAAAGAAAATGAGCAAGTGAGAGCAAGAGAAATTACCATCATAAATTCACAAGGGTTTTGGTTGCAAATTCCTAACAAATATAGAAAAAATTTCCAGTCTTTTAATAAATGACCTTAATATAACCAATTTTGTGGCTACAGTCTTCATGTACTGCTGGGAATAAATCACATGTTTGAAATCAGGCAATTAACATTTTTGTAAAAAATTGAAGTTGTTTCTATGCAAAAATAGAATTATCTGTCTAAAAATCCACAAGATCTGTTTGTTCCCAAAAAGAGAGCTCACCTATTTTTGCATGAAAAGCACTATATGAAAAAAATTTAGGATTCAATTACTCATTCTACAATGGTAAAAGTGTTCTCTGGAGAAATTCTTTTCCAATTCAGATGGACTTTTTAATATGCTGAAAAAGTTGAAAGATTAGAATGTTCTCTAGAAGAAGTGGAACATGAACGACACTTAGTTCTTTAAGGAGCTATTTGTAACATTTTGTTGAAAATTTATCTTCTAGAGGAGCTGCCTTGTAGCAGGAACAATGGATGACACCTATAACAACTACCTTGTAAGAGTTGCATGGAAGACATATAAAACAACTTGCCACAGTCCTAAACCCAATTTCTTATCAATTTTTTTGAGTGAAAATTAAAAAGATCGCCCAGAAAAATCACTTGAGCCAATGGAAAAGAAAAGATAATTTTGGGAGAGAACTTCATGGAAACCAAAAACAAATAGGAAAGGAGTGAAAAATCTTGCATTGTAGAAATACAATAGTGGCATATCATTGAGAGGTCCTCTATGAATACCTAACAAAAGGGGAAGAAAGTCATATGGTTGTATTGTTCATGCTTCTATGGAAGAAATCTCAGCTGAAATAGATGATATAAGTAAATAAAATGGGCTTGCCTCTGCCCTGCCACTAACTTGGATGCTTCATCTGCCAACTGCCTACACATGTAAATAAAAACAACTTGAGAATATAAATCAAACTTCAAAGCCCTTATGTATCTTGTATTTATACGCACATATGTACACTAATATCTTAGATCACAAATGTAATCAATGATTTAGAGATTGTTAGTTGAATAAAAGCTACAATAGACAATCGCAAATGTAATCAATGATTTAGAGATTGTTAGTTGAATAAAGAATGACATTAATTGTATTTGTCACTCAAATGTGTTAATGGAAGAATGAAGAAGACGATTATTCTCAATCGATTTCCAACTAAAATTTTGGACAACCCTTAAATGACCCTTGTTAATTGGAAGATCTTCAGACATTTTCTGAATGATAGATTTTTGGACAGCTCAAAAGAAGATTTATAGATGAATTTCAAATGGAACATTTTCAGGAAATTACTAAATGAAAGATTTTCAAACAATTCATCAAAGATTTTCGGCGACTTTTAATGGAAGATTTTCAGGCAATTTCTAAATGAAAGATTTAGATAAGACTTACAGACGACTTCTTAACCAAAAGATTTTGGAGACAGATTTACTAAATGAAAAATTTAGGAAAAATCATTTCTATAGAATGTTTGGAGAAGATTTACAAAAGGCTACAATTCTTAAATGAGAGATTTATGGACAACTCTTAGATGAAAGGCTACGAGAAGATTTGCAGATCCTTTAAAGGTAGAAGTTTATTTAGTATCCGATGCCTCAAAAAAATAATATTTCAAACAGTTGAAACATAATAGGGATTGTAATTCAAATAGCATTTGAAGACGATTTGACACGTATGAAGAGTAATATCTGTCTAATTCAGGAAGGTTTAGAAAATCTAAACCGGGCTATAGGCTTTATTACGCTTCAAACAATTCTTATGGAGCGATCCCATGGAGGGGGCTTGGGCTCTATTTTTTGGGAACTAGAGGTCCCATGCATTTTTTTGGTGGGGGCTAAAGCTCTAATTAGAATCTTTTTCTATTTTATAGGAGCCCCTACTTTTTAGAGTTTTCATTTTGAGTGGACGAAAAAGAGGTGGGGCTGGAATTAGCCCCTACTGTTTAGGAGAAAATTTTGCCGCTTGCCAATAATTTATTTTCATTTTTCCACCAAAAACCAATTCATAAATAAAATAATGTTATAATAAATTAAATTTTTTACCAGCTTCCTTGTTTGTAGGAGCTAATTGTTTAAAGCATATTCACATTAAAAATTCATGAGACCACTTCTGTATAAAAGTTCCTAAAAAAACTCAGCGGCACCTGCTCTATTTTTAAGCAAGCAGGTGCCCATGGGCCCATTGATGGCGAAGGCATAAATAAATCCTATCAAATCCTTCGATATGTTCCGTTACACAATTTTTAGGTCACCATTGAGAACAAATTTTAGCTGACATTGCAATGATTTTTGACATTCCAAGGATACGATTCATTTTCAATGGTGACCTAAAATTGTTTTCAGGCAGAATAATTGGGAGGGTTGCCATTGATGTCACCATGTGATAGACCGACGAATCTCAGACGCACACAGGTTCAGGTATTTCAAAATATGACCGTTCAACTGCCTCTTGTCATTTTGCATTGTTATATTGTTGTTCTGTCCTTTTTTTTTTGTCTCTGTGCATGGTTGCTCTGTCTATGCATTATTGTTGTATTTGCATTACTGCTCTTTATTTTCTCTCTGTGTGCGTTCTTGCTTCTTTGCATCATTGTCCAACTGCGAAGAATGGCTAAGGAGAGCTTCTCAACACCCACTATAAAGGAGGACGCGGATACATTGGCAACGTTGGAACCTCTATCTTTAGAGGAGTTGCAGAGGAGATTAGAAAAAATAACAAACATGTTATCCATAGATAATAATAAAGATGTTTATGATTTTGGCAGTTTGGGAGGAGACCGAGACCTCCGACGTTATGACCCGCTGGATAAATCTACATATATGTTTCCTAGGCCACAATTCTTGCGCTATCGGCTAGGCAGAATGGACGATGATGAAGGCCTCGAGAATACATATGGAGGAATGGAAAGAAGTTATAGGTCTTCTTGTTTCAAAAATAAGATTCTGACTTTAGTGGTGGTGCTCTTTGTGTTTATTTTTTGTATATCTACATGGCATTCCAGCAAGTATTATGCTGGTCTTAATTTGCAAGCTTTCAATGAATATGCAGATGGATTTAGTTTTCCAATGAGTGAAATAGTAGAAGAGGACTTGGACCTATCAATCAATAAATATGGCAATGAATTGGGCTTTTTCATTAACAAGGATTTAGTTAAACATAGCCTGCCAATCAATGAAAATATAGAGAAGTTTAGGATGGTGATTGACGAAGATGAAACCCATGGTCTAGCAGTGATTAAGCAGTTTGGCACACTAGAATCATGCCAGTCTAAAACTCTAGCATTGGAGAGCCCCAAGCAGATAGAAACTATGATGTTAGAGGGAAAAAAGGCCAAGGATTGGGTATTTGATGTTCTTGTTGCAGAAAACTTGAAACCTTTTGAGATGTTGGATGTCCTTGTTTCAGAAGATTCCAAACACTTGAGGGTATTGAATGTTCTTGTTATAGAAGATTGCAAACATTTGGGAGTAGTGCCATCTAGTATTCCAGTTAAATCTGTAAGAAGTCCCCTACTTTATGGAGTTACGGGTGCATTCTTTTGTGCAGCTGCAATAGTGCTTAATTGGTACAAGAAAAGGACAACATATGCCTGTCCTAGGACTTCCCTAGAAGTTAAAGAAATTTAGACAAAGAACACTCGTGATCAACAAGGTCCTTTAAAGCAGATGTTGAAATTGCAGGCGAATTGTGTGCCTAGTGTGCAGCTTCTAAATGAGTATTCTCTAGTACAGACAGTCAGCTCTTCTGACAAAAAGAAAGATATCATGTGGAACGATTCAAATATTGGAAGAAGCTCATTTTACATTCCCAATCAGGAAGTTTGGAGGAAGGGCGATTAAACTTCTACCACAAAGAAAGAAAACATGGCAGCTGGAGAAATATATATGGAAAACTCCTTTTATGGAAGTCTCACAATGATGATAAATAAGGTGATTTTAAATTTAATACTGTTTCCCTTTCTAATGCAGTAGAATATAATGAGCTTCTTTATCTTCATATTATTATCTTTATTTCTCTTAGTAATGAAACATTCCAATGATTTTGAAGTATTTTCTCATAAGAGTTCTTCCTCCATTGATTCTGCATATGGTATAATGTAACTTATTTTACTAATGCTCAAGGTGTCATATACATCTCCATTGTTTTTGTTATCCATGTCAAGTATCATATTTTTGTCATCTCAAACATTACTTTTAATTATTAAGAATCCTATTGCTGATGTTCTATTTTATTTCCATGCTCAGTGGGCAATGATTCACATCTTTATATCCCTAGATGCAAGTGCCATGCAAATATGCACCCTTTCAATGTGCTTGCTTTGATCTATAGGTTATGGATCAACTAGATCTGCTCAGTTCTTTTGAGAGGATTAGTTTTGTTGTCTAGAATGCTAATTACATTTGATTAGCATCTAGTGTTGTTAGTTCCATTTAGAGAGCAAGTTTAGTTTATAAAGAATGAGTTCAATTACAATACAAGAGGATTAGTCCTAGTAGAAAGGAGAGTAGGAATTGATTATTTTGGGGATAAAGAGGAGTCATTAGAGTTCTTAAGGAAATGTATCCATAAAGAGTGTGACATTCAACATGAGCTAAGTCTATTTCTGTGGTTCAATATTTTATTATGATAAGAGTTCTACATCATTTCGGTTTGCTGTGTAAGGATTTTGTTAATAGTAGTCCTCTTTCCAGAAGGGATAGCATTTTGTTGTCTATCTGATTATGTTTTGTCTAAATTAGTATCTCATGTCAATCTTTTCACATGGTGGGGATTCATGTATTCCCCCTTTTAAGAGAAAAATGCTATTGGTCTTGTGGGGAGCATTCCACAATGAATAATATCTTCTTTAATTACTCAGTGTCCTTGTCCTTCCTATAGTAGTTTTCTATGTACCCAATCTTAGCTATTTTAATGTGATTTTCTTCAAGGAACATTTCTAAGAAAAGTGTGTGTTTATATAATGCAGGATAAACATAAAGAGCAGCAAAAGCTAATACCTTCGAGAAGATCAGATAGGGTATGCAACCTACCAAAATCTGATTGTATTCTATATAAGGAAGTATGCCATTATCACATCAACCTTCCTGGACAATGGGCATGAATGTTTTCCCTTTTTAGTGGAAGTGCTCCTGTACTTTTAGGGAAGCATTCCATGATGAAAAGGATCTTCTTCAACCACACATTATCTTTTCCCTTCCTACAATGTTTTCTTGTATACTCAGTCTTGCTATTTTTACTTTCTATTTGGTTTCCCTCAAAAGGACCATTTCTAACAATAGCTTGTGCTTGCATTTCAGTATGTAGATAAAAAGAAGCTCAAAGAAATGCCTGTGAGAAGATTGGATCAGATACGAAACCCAAAAGCATCAGATTGTGCTCTCTATAAAGTATGTCATGTTATGCCAATCTTCCTACACAATAAGCATATTCCCTTATAAGTGGAAAGTGCTACTGATCTTGGGGGAGGGGAGTATTCCATGTGAACGAGATCATCTCTAACCACCCAGGATCCCTACCCTTCCTACTCTATTTTGTTGTTAGTAGGATTTTTATGTTTCTTTTGTAGTTTATTTCTTCAAAGGACATTTAGGAAGAATAGTTTGTACTTGTATAATGCAGGATGCAGATAAAAAGCAACAAAAAGAAATACCTTTGAGAAGATCAGAATGGATCAGGAATTTGACCAAATCTGATTGTGCCCGTAGAAAACATGCATGAATTGTTTGATAAAATGCCTCAAAGGGTGTCATTTCAATGAAGTAGCTATAACACATGGAGGCTATGTGTAGAATCAACTTGTTGAATAGGCTTAAAACTTCAAGCAAATGAAGTTGGTAGATGATGCAAATAATCTCCATGGTTTATGCCAGCATCGTACTTACTACACATTAAGTCCCTCAAATTGGATTCATTGTGGTTGTACGATATTTGATGAAATGGATCTTTTGAAAGGATCTTAGAAACTTTCATGGAAAGGCAATTCCCCACTTAACTAACATTTCCATATATGTCTGCCTATAAATGGAAATTCTATAAAAATTTTCGACCACCGATTAAGTATAAGGAATGGTGTAAATTTATGAAAAATTTAGAAACTTAGATAGCATGTGAACTATATGAATGCTTGCAAGAGATGCCATCTAATTGTACATCAAGAATTTAGAAAGTTTTGAAGTTCCTATCGAATTGGTCTTAAAGTTGTATATAGAGGTACTCCTGTGTATTAAAAGTTCTATGAATTGGATCACGGAGTTGATATAATGGACACAACTCATGAACCTCTCAGAGATACTTTCGAAAGGGGTAGATTATCATTATCTGTGGTACAATTCTTATTTTATATTGAACAAAGCAATTAAATAGTTATTAATTATTCCTAATATAATTTTTCATTTCTTATGTTTAACCATCTTACACAATAATTTCAACCGAAAAATAAAATAGCTAGCTAACTCTACCAAACCAAGTAGAATGCAACTACAAGATATTCTCATTTGCATAATATGGGACATGATCTTCAAGATGTGGTGAGGGTAATAGTCAAGCATTCATATGGGGGAATGGTGTGCTGGTAGAATCCATCTTTAATACAAAAACTTTGGGCTTTGAAGAGTTATGGGAGAACATTTCAAAATCTAGAGGGACATTTGTGACAATTACCCACATGTGCTCAAATGAGAACATCAGCCCTATTGATTTCTATAGTAGCTGCCCAAGCATAGCATTGAGTAAAAACTCACCTTGTAATCAAAATCTTTGTCTACCACCATTCTCATCATATTCAGATTTTTTAATGGAACTAGAATGTCATTGCCATTATCACCTCACAGACTTATGCTTAACTCAATTATTAACCTATATATTAAGTTACAACCCGATGAATTTCTTGGCAGGGCTGTAAACTAAAAATCAAAGAAATTGAATTCTTTTTTTAGGACATCGTCTTCCTTTTCAAGCAAGTTGCTAGTTGTGGTATGGTTCTCTAGTACGACTCTGCACTAATTTGTTTACATTGCTACAGTATGTCTGTACCAAAACATGTGAAATACAAAAATTATAAGAGACTAAATACTAAAAATATAATACTTCTTGCCAATAAATATGTTTAACATAATGTACATAGAATAAACAAAAGCAGCCACAAAACACTAATGATATATTGATAATTCCATGGTTTTATCATTAAGTTAAAGGTTTCTTTTTTGTTTGTTTTGGCTACTTTAAATTATTTTTATTGAGTTTTATTTATTTTTGTTTTCAACCATTTAGGGATCTGGATTCACATCAAGCCTTTGCCTAGGTATGATCAAGACATGGGGTGCTCCAACTGAGTACACCTCAGACAAATCTGGTATGTCTCAAGGATTGGGTATTGAAAATCAAGGCTTTGCTAGAGAAGACAATCGCCTGCATTGATGCCAGATTCATTATGACAGGGACATTTGCTCATGGAGCTATATTTCTCATTAGAGATTATAATCTAGAACAAAATAAGGATAATGCATTGGTGAGAATGTTGGAGCATAAGGAAACCATAATATCTCATTTGAGCTAGGTTAGTTTATTCCTAGGTAGCCGAAGATTTGATATCCATCTAAAATACTTCCCATCCCTGGGAAGCTACAAGAGAGAGGACAAGGAAAATAAAATTCATCATGGAGATCAGAGCAAATCTCTCGGTGCACTTGTGAAAATCCATTTGCAACAAGATGTGCCTTGTACCTATCAATAAAACTATCTATAGAATACTTGGTATGATAGACCCACCTACACCAAACCAATTTTATTCCTTTTGAAACAAGACAAAGATCCCAAGTGTGGTTCTTCATCAAAGAAGAGTACTCCTCATCCATATGTTGGAAATAATCAAGACTAACAAGGTTACTAAGAGGGGAGGGGTGAATCAGTAACTCTAAAACTTTAATTAAATTCTACATAATAACATATTTACCATTCATCTAGCTAATCTACTATATGCATGAAAATATAAACACATGAACACATAGATTTGGTGACCCAGAAACCTTGCAATTAGAAAGTAATACTGGGGTGGGGATGATACCCACAAAACATCAATACTGCAGTATAAAGTTGGCCGATTAAGGCTTACAATGATCACTTCTGATGATCTACCCTATTAGGAGCAAGTAGGATTGCTAGGTCCACCTTGTTAAAGGATTTACAAACATACAATGAAGTATGCACTCTGTTAGGAGATTTACAAAAGACTGTTAAGTCTACCCTATTAAAGGATTTACAAACTAATTCACCTATTAGGATGAAGCAGTGGATTTGGTTACAACTAATTGCTGATAAGATCCTTTGTGCTTTGATCACCTGATGTGATGGATATAGCTTTTCTGTATCAATGTTGACCTTTTTGTATTCCTCTGTTTTGCTAGTGATTCACTTTCTCTCTTCTCAAAAAATTGCAATACAATTCAACCAATGATGTTCAACATCTCATTATTTCAAATGATATATACCATTCCAATATTTACACTGGCAAGGTCGGCCAAACACAAGTGAACAAACATTACTGAGTTGGCCAGATGGTAGAAAACTCGGGTTCCACAAACTGACTCGGTGACCTTCTAATACTCCGCATCCACTATAATACTCTACATCGTCATGCACTTGGTAAGAGTAGAGGCACGATCCATACTAATCATTCTGAGTAGCTTGAAACTCAGTAACCATTGGTGACTCAGTGAATATTGTGTCACTTGGTAGAAACTGAATCCATTGATAATCTTCTTCACTTGGTAAACACTGATTCCTTCATTTACCTTGTTTACTTGGTAAACACTGATTCCTTCATTTACCTTGTTTACTCGATAAACACTGATTCCTTCATTTACCTTGTTTACTTGGTAATTACTGATTCCTTCATTTACCTTGTTTACTCGGTAAACATTGATTCCTTCATTTACCTTGTTTACTCGTTAAATACTGATTCCTTCATTTACCTTGTTTACTCGGTAAACACTAAGTTCTTTGATGTCTTGGTGAGCACTGACTGCTTGGTAAACACGGTGAAGCTCGGTAACCATTAACAGCTTAGAGAACACTGTTCTACTAGGTAACCACTATTCTGCATGGTAACCACTATTATGCTCGATAACCATTATGAACTTGGTAAATACTGCTGAACTACCCATATGCTCAGTTTCCAAAGGAATGCTCGGTATCAATTGTTTATCTGCAAATTTTATAAGGTAACCGCTGAATGCTCAGTGTGAAATGTAGATTAGGTGAGGAGCTCAGTAAACATTCAAAATCAAATAAGTGTTGTAACTAATGACAAATATATCATAATTCCAACAATCTCCCCCTTTGGCATTAGTGACAAAAACACTTATGAGCCAAAACTTATATACAATATCTGACATACTGACAATTGATTTTGCTGAATATACATGGCTTCCTTACATATGACTCCCCCATATAATATACACAAGGATTCTTTACATATGACTCCCCCATACAATATACACAAGGTATTTACATGAGTTATATGACTTTTATTTACAGTATCTCTTTGTCCCTTTTTGTACATTTATCTCACCAATAACTCTTTCTGAGTATCTCTATTCTCACCCTTTTTGACAATAATGCCAAAGAATAAAAAAAAATAATGTATTTACATAGAAACACCAAAATGTGAGATAAACTCTGAATGTAGCTAAAGAATGAGTTGTAGAGCCTTATCCCAATTCTCTTGCAAGATTTTGCATGTGGATAGAGCTATTTGAACTTCTGCAGAGAGTTCAATCACATGGTCTGCAACGGAGAAATTGTTGTCATGGATCAATGTTTTTGAATGGGCAATGTGCTTCTGCATTGTGTCCATGATGGGAAGGATCATATTTTGAATATCTAACAATTTAGATCGGATCCTTAACTCTTCTCTTAGCAATTCTGCTTGTTTTTCTAACAAAAATTTGATCCTGATGTGATGAGATGAGTTTGAACTGGGGTCAAGCTTCAAGTTTTGTGCGCTTGCCTTCAGATCCTTATCTATCTTATTCAATTGCTCTCTTATCTCCTTAGTATATTCAGTAACATCACAAAGCTTAGCAAAAAGAGATGTTACATTATTAAAAGAATTTTTAATATTTGCCAAAACTGTGGTTAATTCAACCTATTTTATTGCTATGTGCTGAACAATGTGCTCAAGCACCTTATTATCAAATTTCTTTTCTGCCTCCTCCATCAATATTTCTTGACGAGAGGTATCCTCATTGAATTTATTGACTGCCTCTTCTAATTGTAGCAAAATGTGTTGAGAAGTATCAACATCAACACCTATAGCCTCTATAATTATATTTTTTGCTTCATCAATAATTCTATATTCCTTATCCCTTTCAGACCTTAGCTACTTTTGTGTAGCCTTCATCTCAATTAGTTAACTAGCATACCTAATTTCTTCAATGGTAGCATTTTCATAGTCAATCTTTGGAATTACTATCTCTGTGTCTAGGTCAATGTCTTCAGGGATTTCCTTTCTAGTGATCATAAGTCTTAATGGTTTCTTTTGTTTGACTTCTGTGATGACTAGTTTGACCTTGGGAATAGACACAATATTAGAGATGGAAGGACTAGTAGAGAAAATTGGGATACTTGAGGGTGGAGTGCCAATAGGAGTATATACTAGGTCAAAAACTGAAGTACTTGTCGAAAATGGTGATACACTCGGTAATGTAGTATCTGAACTAACTGGGTTTGAAGTAGATGCAGATAATGCTAAAAAAATTGTAGAACAAATTGGAATTGACAAAATTGCAAAACTTACTGCTATTTCGATTGGTGATGATGGAGCTGAGAAGGCTTGCTCGGTAACTGAAGAAGAGGAATACAGCTTAGTAGATGAAGTGGAGGGATGCAGCTCAGTAGATGAAGTGGTAGAAACTTCCATTGATGATATCTAGAGCTGAGATGTGGCAGGTGCAGATGATATATCTAATTTAGATGTGACCAAACCTGCTGAAGCTAACTCCAACCTTGATGATGTCACAATTTTAGGTGGAGAGTGAGGAAGTGATGCAATAACTGCTGCTGCAATTTTCACCGAATCATCTTCCTCCTTATCTGCCTCTTCAGCTTCTTCCTCCTTGTCTTCTTCCTCTTTATCTTCCATCAGTGCATGCAACTCTCCTGGTGAGACTGTGACAAATGGAGTGCTATCAAGCTCATCATCATTGCTGTTGTCATCATCTTTGATTTCTACTAGGTCTTCACTAGGCTTATGTAGATGGTAGATATTTTTCCACATGTTTGTAGCATCATTTACAACATGCTCAATGTCTTTGATCAAAATCAAACAAGTGTGGAATCTAATCATCATTTTACCTTCATGGCTTTTCATTTCAGTTTTTACTTCTGCTCCAGTGAGATTTGGTTGAAGATTTTTCAGAGATTACTCATAAATATCTTTTACCATTTGGGTGGCTGATTCCCATCTTGGTTGCAATCTCTCCAGTAGTTCTTTTGAGATTTGAGGGGCAATCTGGTTTGGGGAGTATTTCCATTTACCCATTTTGCTAAGTATCAGTTCCTCAATCTGCATTTTCTCAGCATTAGTTCTAGTTTCAAATTTCAATGCTTTGAAATTTGTGATGCCAGCTCCTTCCTCCAATTGTTTGATCCTTTGCTCAAATGTGGGTGTAGGCCTAACTAGTATAGGTTCCTGGTTACCTTTCCTAGTTCTTCTGGTGAATACTACAGTAGGCTTCTTTTTAGGTTTGGTAATGATTACCTTACCTTTCTTCTTTGGTTGTTCTTCTGCAGTTTCTTTTTCTCCTTCTTCTTCTCCTTCTTCTTCTTCTCCTCCTTCTTCTTCACCTTCTTCATCTTCACCTTTTCCCTCAGTGAGAATAAGAGGACCAGTAGAAGTTTTCAACTTGGCTATTTTCCTCTTGCCCTTGCTTATGGCCTGTGGTAGCTTGATTTCAAGCTCAATTCTGGCCTTAGCTTCTTCATAGGTTCCAAAAATTTGTTGCCTTGGGTCTACTAGCTCATTTACTAGTGCCTCTATGATATCTCTAGCTTCATCAATATTTACCTCATAAGGAAGAGGTTTTACCCATGCAACTCAGGGTTTGACTGCCTGAATGTATACCTTATCACAGTCAACCATGAAGCACACATCATCTCTGTAGTCCTCAACAAGTTTAGGAGGAATTCTGAATATGTTATTCATTCTTTCTTTGAAGTCTTCAAAATAATTATCCATAATGCTATCAAAAATTTTGCCCATTTCTGCTACAAATTCATTTATTTGATACAAAATTGGAATGTCTTTCCTCCATACAACTGTACCTTTTGAAGGGAAAAACTTTTGTACATAGAAAAATAAACAAACTAACAAAGAACCAAATTTACAAGAGTTGATTTTTGAGGTCCTTATACTATCCATGTTTTTATTAAGTTGTTTCAGCAGCACATCTGCTAGGTCAAACTCCATGTTTTTCTTCAAAACCTTATAGGCTAAATTTATGGTCTCACAGGGCATGCTATTCAATCTACTAGAACTATACATCTTATATGCAATTAAATAAATTTTGAATCTTAACTCTACATCAGATACATTGTTAGGTTTCAATCCTCTTCCATCCCATTCAGCTAGGGTTAACTTCTGAAGTTCATCCCAACTTAGGGTTTTAGTTGTTTTTTATTTGCTTAACATTGGCAAACTTGTGATCTTATGAATTATTTTCTTTGTTATCAGGATAGGTTGTTCTAACCACAATTGACCATTATGCACATGGCTCAAGATGTATCTTATCCATTTCATTTGAAAGTTCCTTGGCAGGTGCAGGATATGGGTCAAACCTTTGGTTTCTAGATGCTTGTGCTTGGGGTTGAGGGTTCCATCCACACACAACTCGGCTAGGGAATTATACATATCTAGTGTTCCTATCTCTTGAAAATTGCATTTGAAGTGAGTACGAATGTCATTTATAAGTAGTACCTTTGGTAGAATCTTCAATTGGGCTCCATGTGGGTCGAGCGATTCAGCTATGGTGGGAACGAGCTTGAAGCTAGGTGCTTTCCATTCTACTCCCTTTATGAGCATTTCAGAACCTCTCTTTGCCTTGCTACTGCTAGTGCTTGCAGATGCCATTGCTGCTCGGTGAGTGAAATGATTTCGATAAACAAATTCTTCACTGGAAAATTGCTTCAAATCACTTGAACTCACTTTCGCACTCTTGGAAACTTCTTCGCTCTATATATTCTAAATTCATGGTGAAAAATGAGATCAAATTTTTCTTTTTTGATGAAAAATATGCCATTAATGCTTAGGTACGAAGGTATCTGAGATGACCTAGGGTTTGTTAGATAGTTAACGACTTACTGGATAAACCTTGCAACTCGGTGAATAAACAAAACCTTTCACATTACTGACCTAGCTCAATTAAGTCTGAAACCAACCTTGCTCGGTAAAAGCACCATAGTGAACTATGTCTAGTATCTGAAATACTGATTTGTCATTTGCACTTCTACATTCTAGAACTACTTAGGATATTGCTTGAAGATGCAGTCCCTGGTCCTTTTTTTTTTTTGGTGGGTCTAATTAGAAATGGTGGAGTCACCCATTTCTTGAGTGACATTACCATCATTTGAACTTTCTGGCTCGGTAGACTTGGGAATCCACTATTGTCTCATCTATTTTCGAATGTTGTCAGCTCTGGATTTCTTTTCATCTTCAACTCTTCCTATGTTCATGCAATTCTTGGATATATGACCAAGTTTGGTACATGTATAACATCTTATAGTAGTATCTTTCTTCCTTAGGTGATGCCTTGCACAGTTTATTCCAATGTGTCCTTTTTCTCCATAATAGTGACATCTGCACCAAGTATTGTAGTCCCACCCAAATAATGTATTGACAATTTGTTCTACTGGATTGAATGATTTAGATCTACATTCAGATACCTTGTGACCTTGTTTCTTGCATTTGTGACATCTTCCTTCAAACTTTGGTTTCTCTTTGCATTCATTTTCTTTGTGACCATGTTGATTGCAATTATAGCATTTTCCATTTAATTTTCTTTTACCATTGCTCCAACATCTATTAGATGTATGACCTAACTTACCACAGTGATTGCAAGTAGGTTTTTGATTCTTTTGGGTACCCTGTTTGGAAGATTCACCTTCTTTATTATATCCAAGGCCTACTTTACCTTTTTGTCTATGAAGATTCTCCTCATTTTGCTGATTCAATTGATCCATATCTACTTGAGATTTTATCATCCTTTCATTGACTTATCTTTTAGATCTCAGATCACTTTGTAAGCTTGCATTGATTTTTCTTTCAGTGATTATAAAGGTTTCTCAGGCTATGATGAAGAAAGGTGATGACCAATGTATGGTTGGGAGTCAGAGGCAACAGTTAAAGGTAACTTTTGAAGTTAGTTAATTGAATGCAATCAAGAGATCATAGGGTAAGAAAAGTTGAAGCCTAATGTTATGAGAAGATGTGATCATGAGATTATAAGGGTTTATGGAATAACTTCTGAAGTTGCAAAAAGGTTCAGTTAACAATGATCGTAAGATCGTAAAGAAAGTAAAGGTGAGGTAAGATGCATAAGTTCAAAACCATTGAAAGTGAATTTTTTTCCAGTGTTCCAATCTTATGGTGTGTTGTGTCTTGTAAGATTATGAGAAACTTGAGGGGCCTCTTTGAAGATATGATAAATGACATATCGTAAGATTGTAAAGGCTATTTTTTAGGCTTATAAGAATGTGATAAGGGTTGAATTCAAAGTGATCATAAGATCATAAAAGCCATGTTCCCCACCTAAGATGATGTGAAGGGTTTACATTTCAAGGATGATCATAAGATTATAAACCCTAAATAAGACATGAAAGCACTTTTTCTTTTTGTCTAAGCTAGAACAATGATGCATGTTGTTAACCAATGAGATTTGAGTAAAGTACAATGATTACAGAGTTGGATGAGTTATGTTGGTAGTCCATGGAAGTGATAGAGAACACTGAATTTAAGGTTTGAGCAAGTAGAAAATCAATGCATAGGGAACTTTGGTAAAGTATGCATAGCATAAAAACATTCTCTAAGCCAGTAATCGGTTACCATTTGCAAAGAGAAGAGATTTCTGGTAGTTGTAGACATTTCAATGTGAAGGATTATTGTTTTCAGTACTAACTATAGAGTTTCCTAGTGTTCTCAGTCTAAAATAAAGATTTTTGACAATAAGGTTGAGCAAATTCAAGCTACAAAAATGGAAGTTTCAAATACGTCTATTGCAGAAGAAAGAAAGAGGTAGAGGAAGCCAAACTAGTTCGCAGATAAATGGATTAAGTTATTCACTGAATCTTCAAACACCATCTCTGCAAATGACCATGACTTATGTGACCCTTATGCTTTCTATAGGGATGTTATTTGACCTAGTGTCAGTGGGTTATGAACTTTTCAGGTACTTTTACCACAATCAAATAGACAAAATTCCTTTTTCCAACCCATGGAAGAAAAATCTAGCAAAGCTAATCTTTCTAGAAGTATTTGTGGATGATTATTTGTTGAAGGCCCTTATTAAATCATACAATCCAGCTACCAAATCATTCCACACACAAGATGGGACCATTATATGTATGTTAGATTGTGCTTCTTTCATTGAAGCTTTTGGATTGGAGGGTGCAATGAGCAAGCCCGTGGATTTAATTGGCCTTCAATAAAAAAATTGAAAGGAATACCAAGGCTTACACAAGGAATTCTATGCTACAACACATCCTCATGGACCTCAAGCAGGCATGTGATTATCCTAAGAAAGTGGATAAGGAGATGCCTTTGGACAAATTCAAAAACCATTTTGTAAGATAGTGTATGGTCTCCACAAAGTGGTTAGTATAGATGGAACTAATATGTTATATGGGATAGAGTTCATTATTGCCAGAGATGTACATGATTCATAGCATGGTAGAGAGTATGACTATGTGGAGTATATTCTAGAGAAGATGAAGGATAACATTGGGCTAGAACAGAGTGGGGAAATGAGAAATTTAAAATTCCATCATTACTCACTACTGATGCATTTGATCTTGTACAAGAACATGGTGTATATTAGCTCAGATTTCATTGATCACACCTCTAATGGAGAGCTGCCAGTTTAGCTATGGATATGGGTATGGGATAGTTCCTATCACTACTCTAACTTTGTTTCCTTTTTCAATAATTTTAGTACTGTTATCATGAAATGTTAAACCCTAGTTACTTTAGGGCAGATAAGATTTTGAAAAACCTATTAAGGCCAGACCTTCTACCTAAAAATAAAGGATTAGATCACAATTGGGGGGGGCATATTCTTATTCCCAACATTTTCCCTCATGAGAGTATATGGTTTCCCTTAGCCTCCTCATATATTGCCCAAATTTATCCCTCTTAGACTAGCCATTATTAAATTCATGTGGCAGTTGATGATGGTAATCAAAGAATACTTAGGGCCTAAAGTGCATAGAGGCACATTTTTGTCTAGGTGCTTTAGAATAGGGGACTTTTCAATTGGAAAAGAATCCATGAATCATATATATTATTTCCTCTACTATTTTAATTTATCAACTACCCCATATAGGATGTATGATCTAGATAATTGGATGATGAATACCCTCAAAGAAATTAGAAATTATTTGTTGCCGAACACAAAAGAGTTACCTCATGAGGACCTCATTCCTAACATAGTAGTTGAGGGGGAGGCTAGTGATAAACTTAAAACTTTTGATGATTTTTTGAGGGTGGAGAGGGAATTGAAGAGAGAAAATCCAAATTTCAAGGGGGTTTACATGGATGTTCCTTACCCACAAAGGATAAGGTAGATGGTTGTTAATCATGTTGAGATCATCACACAAATGCTAGAGGGGCCAATCAGAGAAGAAGAAAGGGTAAACCCTAATAGCCCAGAACTATATGTGACCTAGAAATTGAAGAAGATGAACATGTAAAGGCATCATGGGTTACCAAGGGTAACAAAAGGAAAAAGGTAGATCACATATCAGAAAATGTGAAACAAAGAACTCTACAGATCTTGCCTAGTAAGAATCAATATTTTTCTGATTTAAGGAAAAGTTATATGCATGATAAAATAAATGCAGTAGAGAACACTCTGACTGATTTAGAGCTGGCAACAATAACATTGGATGATAGGATCATCTACGATCAACATTTTTTTGAAGATGATGAATTGATCAAGTCTACTAAGTTCAAGAGCTTCCTCTACAAGATCAAAGAAAGTGAGCTGGTAATGAAGATGAAATAGGAGAATTTGATGAGGAAAAGTAAGAATTGACTAACAAACTTCATGCTTGTAATCCTGAGAGTGAGGTGATGATGTTGGAATTTACAAGTTGGAAGGTGAAAGTACCTAACTTTAACCTTTTAAAACTCTTAGTTGAGATCATTGACATGCATCTAACATATCTATTCAACATGAAGAATAAAGACATGCATGAAAATAGATAACAAAAGATTTTGGTAACCCAGAAACCCTGCAAAACTGAGAAGGTAAAACTAGGGTGGGGATGACACCCACAAATTATCACTATAGCAATATGTAACTATTCAAGGTTACAAAGTTTGACCACTTCCAATGGTCTATCCTATGAAAGGCTTGTCCTGTTAAAGACTTTACACCTTGTTAAAAGTGACCTGGTTAGAGGATTTACAAACACTCTCTTAGAATGTCATCCTGTTAAAGGATTTTGCACCTTGTTAAAAGGCTTACAACATGGTTGTTAGACCAACCTATCATCATAGGATTTTCATTCCTAATAGCATGGCTAAAGAGTATTAGAAAGTCTTGACCTGATGACTTGCAATCTTCAATTACTAATTCCAGATCCTTGTTATGCTCTTGTCTATTTTGATCCTTCTTTGATCTGATATGTGTCTCCTTGAGGTTCTAATACTTTGTTTTGATCAACTAAATTTTTCAATGTTGTTCTTCTTTTTCTAAGTCTTTATACCCCTCTTCACTTCACTCGCATTCTCCCATAAACTCTCACACATATTCAAATAATAGGGTTTCATCCTCCTTTTAAAGGTTTCAAAGACTTAGGGTTAGGTATGAATCTACGATCAATATTCATTCTTCTTTGCATGTTCAATTCTTTCACTTTTCCTATTGGTTGCATGCTTTCTCCATTTTTCTTATTGGCTGCATGCTGATTACATAGGGAATGCAAAATATTTGATCTTATCTTCAAGGTCCATTGAGATTCATCCTGGGTCAGCTCAAAAATAGTTTACTTCTGAGTTTGTGAAGACACAAACTCATATGTTGATTCTTTGTTACTTGACACTTACTAGTTTTTGATGCTCGACACATACAAGAATTTTGTCTCACTTAGCTCCTATAGTAATTCTATTTTGCTTGACATCTATACTTTGCTCGACACCTATAGTGACTTGGCATCACTTATCACTCAACACTTGATACTTGCTCAGCACCTATTGAATCTCTAGCTTGACACATAATATAGCTTGGCATTTATATTATACTCGACATCAACTTGAGAATTGATTAAGTGTGTTGACACTCAATTGTCAAAACCAATCTAAGACCAACAATCTCCTCCTTTGACATGAGTGGCAAAAACACTTAACTGAGCATTATGAATCTGGTCTCTATGAGCATATTACACATTCTATTCAGCATATGTACAAAATTTCAAAAACTTGTTCAAAATTTTGTAGAAGACTATATACCTTAAAAATTTGTAACTCTCCCTAAGATGATTTTCCATTTTCTATATCCACAATTCCTTAAGCTGAATTTGTCTCATATTGATGTGTCTGATACTCTTTGCCTTATATGTAGCTTCTTTGTTTGTACTCTATATCTACTCCCCCTTTCACAAATCTTCTTTCTATTTTTGCATCCATTTGGCTTTATCCTTTTAAGATTCAAAATTTGAATATATAATATCTCCACCTTTGGATATTATTTATTATCTCCATTTAAAAATGTATTATCTCCCTTTAATATCTTCCCCTTACATGAATATATCCCCCTTTTTGACACTTATGTCAAAGGGTCCTAAGAATGAATAGAATATTTAGCCAAAAAAAATTTATTTACCTCCATTATTATCTTCAGAGAAGCATCCCAATTGTCTAATGCCATTTCCAGTGCTTTGAGCTAGATGGTTGTCTCTACTGCAAGATGTACTAGGCCTTGTAAGGTAGAAATATTTGGATATTTCTTCAAAACATTCTCTACATAGGCCATTTCTTTATAGAATACTTCTAGATGTGGCGTAATAGCAAACTGTATCTATATTAATTTGGCCTTAACATTAGCCTCTTCTACTATTAATACAGGTAACTCCTTCTAGGTGTGAAGTGTTGTTGCAAAATGCTTCTCACTTTGAGCTGGATCCCTAGGTAGCTATGTGCTAGATATCTTAAGGCTTAGTATTCTTTGGCTAGTCTCTTGTGTGAAATATGAAGAGTCACATAGTTTGGAGTACAATGAGAATATGTTCTCAAGTACTATTTTCACCTTTTCTACCTTCTTAGCTAGTTCAACTTGTGATAGTGCTATCTCACTAGATATCTTCTCATTGACCTTCGTTTCAATTTTTTTTTCCAGACCATTCTAATAATTTAACATCAATATCAAGGTCTTTATTTTGTACCCGGTCCACTATGTTGGAAAATTACTCCATGATGGGCTTTGTTTCATCACGTACTGGGAAGCTAAATGCATCAAGGAGTATATCTTTGATTTCTACTAATGCTTGCTTTTGTCTATACTCATTTCTAAGTATCTCTTGCTTCTTCTTTCTCTCTAGTGCCTCTTGCACTTCATTTATCTATTCTAGGTTCATTTTCTTATAGTCATAACTTGGTATGACTATTTCCTCATCAAGTGCAAGGCATCCATAGTGAAGCACCCTTGCTACCTTGGTGGAGCTTGACCCTCGTGCTGAGATTTATAATGGTACTACATCAGTGCTCGATTGCATGGTAGGAGTTCTTGTAGTAGGAAAATTAACCAATGTCTATATTTCCTCTTACGCTCTCTCCTTGGAGGTTTTCTCCTCTTCCTTATCTTCTCCTCTTCTACCTTGATCAATGACAATGATTTGAGGAGGTGCACCTTGGCTTTGTGATGTAGGAACATTTTGTGCTATCTATTCTTTTGCTAACTCCTCAATAGTTGTTGTTACTATCACTATGGGATCAACCTTAGTAGTTGTGTCTTGTGCTACTTACTCTTTTGGTTGATCATCTGTAGCTATGGGAGGTTGTGAAAGTGGTTCTTTTGTGTTCACCTTCTCCTTGGTTATTTTTGTTACAACATTTTGTAACTCCTCTACACTCACCAAAATAGGATTTGTGCACACTTATGATTGCAATGTTGTTTGGTGAAGGATCCTTTTAAGATCTGCAGTTAATGGATTGATGTTTTGACCTGAGGTGTCAGGAACATCTTTCACAATTACTATTTTTGTAGATGTAGGTACTATATGTGGAGAACAGGTGGTGGCAATTGAGTGTCTTGGATACTCAATTCTTACCACTGCTCCTCTGCTATTGCCTCATCACCTTTATGTGTCTTCTCCTCCACTGTTACCTTTTCTTCCTCTTTTTCTTTTTCTTCTCCTTCCTTATCATCATTTATTCCCTCAAATGAATCTTCTTGCCCTTCTTTGATAGTAGTCAATCCATATATTAATTTCCACATTTGTGTGGATTTCTTTACAACATCTTCTATTTTATTTTGCAAAATACTAAAGGCTTTGTATTTGGGTGCAAATTTGCTCCCATGTTTATTACAGGCCTTACTTATTTGACCGTTTATAAGGTCTCGCATCACATGAGCCAATGTAGACTCCCTTATTTTCTTCTCCATATTTAGGCAGTAATGCCATTTATTTTCTACAATGGAGCTTAGCTCCTTAGGTATAGAATTGTCAAGTTCAAGTGAAGTAGTCTTGAACTTGGCCATCATAGTGTAGATAGATTCTTCCACTATGTTTTGTTCTTCTCTGCTCAACTTATTAAAATCAATGGTCCTTAAACTAGTTAAATCTGCATTATCTCTAATATTGTCACAAACATTTTCCAAATTAGATTTTGTGGAATGTTTTACCACTCTAAATTGATCATTGTCAAATTTTTTCTTCTCTTCATCTGACTTTGGGGGTGTAATATATTTTCTTCTTTTCTTTTGGCCTTCCTTGCTCTATGGCTTTTTGCTTCTTTCCTATTCCTTTGCCACTTTTTTTATTGCCCTAATGTTTTCTCTTGTAGTTGGCTTGGCTGGGCTTGGCTTAGCTACTTTCTTCTTTCCTTTGGGCTGTGCAACAAGTTGTTTTTGTGCTTTTCTCTTCTTATGTTTAGCCTTGGGTGCTTCTTGCTTGGCACCTTCTTCTTCTTCTTCTGCATCCTCACCCATACCTTGGGTCAATGCTAATGGTTCTTGACCTTGTTCATCTTTATCACCTTTAGCTTCTTCATCTTCTTCTTCTTTAGTAGTGCCCTCACCAAATTTTTACTTTAACTTCTTAACCAATTTGTCCTTTTTCTTTAATGTTGAAGCAGTCTTCAATTCCATGTACACCTTTGATCTCACCAAATCAAAAGTCCCAAAATGTGGTGTACTTTTGTCCACTTCTTATGCTAATAGTGCAGTTATAGTTGCAGATGCCTTATCTATGTTTATTTCATATCCAAGAGGTCTTAACCATCTAACCCTTGGTATTGTTACTTGTATGTAAGTATAATCAATTTCTACAAGAAAGAATACATCATTTACATGTTTTTCTACCAATGAAACTAGTATCCTTAATATCTACTTCATCGTCTTCTTGAAATCTCAAAAGTAACTTGTCATAAGGGTTTCAAAATGAGCTCCCATTTGTTCTATATACTCATTTACTTAAGCTATTATTGACCTATTGGTTTTCCTGCTTACTTTTCCAAAGGATGGAAATTCATTCTGTACATAGAAAAACATGCAAATCAAAATTACACCAAATTTGCACTGTGCTCCCTTGGTTCTTCTTATTGCTACTAAGTTTTCATTGATTTGTTGCGATTGCAGTTTTGCAAGATCATAAGTATGATCCTTTTTCAGTAGTTTGTAACCAACATCCATTGCAATGTAAGGTACACTGTTAAGTTTGCTGGATTGATAAAATTTGTGTGAAATAAGCCTAACAAAAAAGTCAACAGGAGGGTCTTGGATAGTATCTATAGTCATTCCTCTCTTGTTCCATTTGGCACCTGTGTTCTTCTCAATTGCTTCCTTAGAGTCACTTCTAAGTGTCTTTGGCTAATGTAAGGTTGGATACCCTATTACTTTATGTACAATCCTCTTTGTTATTTTTACTGGACCATCTTCTAGCCACAAACTTCCATCATGATAGGGCTCTGGTTGGGTCATTTTTGTATGCCACTTTAGGGGTTGGCGTAAAATTAGGTTATTTTACTTTGTTAGACACAAGTTGAACCTCAAATGGTTCTTTCTCCTATGGTATCCTAGAACTAGAGGCCATGTGTGTTATCTAGGGTTTGAACACAAAGAAAATGTGAAACTACGTAGCTCAGCACTAGTATAAATACCTTGAATCGATGAAATTGTATTGAATCATTGTTAAAAATTTCTCAAATGTTGAATTCTCTACATTGAAATAATTTTGCACTCTTCTTCATCTTAGCTCTTTGTTCATGATGAAGAAAAATAATTCAAAATGTGATAATATACCCTATTTTCATAGCATTTAATGCTTAGTGCATTTACAACTATCCACTGGGCTTCTTAAGAATTTTTGCATTCTTAGCTTCCATTGTCTTTCCACCACTTGACATCCACAAAAGTATCCCTCACTCAGCTTCAACTAAAATTTCTCTTCAGTCGACTTTCACTACCAACTCGGTTGTAACTAATCATTCGGCTTCTAATGACTTTGGCAATCAACTTAGCATGTATTAAAATTTTACTCGACATCTAAGGGAAACTCAACAACACTTATGAAATCTTGAAATTTTAACTTTGCATCTCTATTCATGCTAATCTCTTCTTTTTGTTACTTACTTGTCTTGGAACTAATGTATGATAAATCTTTGTATATAAGTCCCACAAACCTTTTTCTGCTTAGTTGGATGAAGTGTGACCACTTGACCTTTTAGGTGAAGTGATCCCTTCATTTGATGTCCTACTTCCATCTTTCTTCTTCCATGTCTTATTCATTTCTCCTCTGATGTGTTCAACATCTATCTTCTCTTTTCCTTTGTTGTACTCTGAATTGGGTGCCTTTGACCTTGTTGGGAAATTCCTGCTAATATGACCAGTCTTCAAACAACTGAAACATGTGGTTTGACTCAACCATCTATTGTAGTTTCCACTAAAATGTGTTCTTATGCAATTTTTAGGAATGTGTCCATATTCCAGATAGTAATGACAACTATACTTTCTTTTGTAGTCCAATTGTAGTGATGTCCAAAATTATTTTCTCTTGCTGGCTAATTAGGTGTCTATTGTCACTAAGGTTTGTACCCTTGTCCAAAGATGCTACCTAAGGACAACCTCGTGAAACATGGAAACAACCTCCAAGCTGTGGGACTTGAACTATGAGGTTGAGTCTCAAAAGAAGGCCGACTTCCTCTTACTATCAGGGTGTACCTAACTACTCTTGCAGATGAAAAGGGAGAAGGAGAGCATGAAAGAAAATCTACCTAATCTAATCTAAAGAGGTGATGCACCAAAATAGAGTGTTCAGACCAATCTCTACCCATTTATGCACTATTTAACCAGAATGAAACTAAGGATATACACATTTAGACTTGTTTTAATCTAATAATCACATGCAGATCAGAAGACCAAGATGAATGACACAAGGAAAGAGAGATTCACTTATATTATCATTCATAGGCCAAGGAGATACAGTCATGTAGATCATAGATCACTACGAAGAACCAATAAGAGGAAAGGAGTTCTTGCACTTTCATACAAATGGCTGAAAAAGATAAGGCATAAAATCATGTAGTTCAGAGGCACATGGGAATTTACACTAAGAATCTATACAGCAATAACAAAGAAAATAGAGAAAGGTCAACCCCTCACAAAATTTTATAAAATTTTCCTTTATAGTTTAGGCATAACTAAGATTTCCTCTCCTTGCAATTACTCCACAACCACTGCATTGAAGTCCCATGGAGAATAATCAAGGAGAAATTTTGATTTGGGTACAGATCTAGACGCAAAGATATTTGATCCTCTGTGTGAAATAATGCCTTGAGAAGATAGAAACAGAGCCGTTAAACCACTCTGACTAGGTAGATGGATTGGATCAGAGGTGGAGTGTTCTTCCTTGTCTTGCATTCATTCTAGGTTGGTTGGGATTGATTACAAAGATCAGATTCACAAGATAATCCTAGTTTTTCACCATTTTGGCTTGTGAATCAGCCAGTCAATGAGTCAAACTTAAATTGCAAATTGGACAAGCCATGTGGGCCAATAATTTCTTTCCTTTATGTGACCTCGCAACGTCTTCCCGAGTTGACCACCTCGTTCATTACTAATTGCACCATCTTTAAAAAAATATTGACCGCAATATTATACTAACCGTCGACCACTAATCGTTAATGCCTTAACTATAATTTATACCTTAGCTAAACCCCATGATCCTAACTGGCAGCAACCAGCAATTGCATAATACTTGGCCCCACCCTTCCACACATCGTGCTATGTCACTATGTGTATCCTCTGAGCAATTTCCCATAGCGAGATAGTACCCATCGTAGATCCAAACTAATCTGACGATCGTGAAGACTCGTCGTATTACTGGACTATCTCCTTTAATAAAACTTGAAAACCTGGCCCACGAACCACTCAGCACACCTAACATCTTCATCTTAGCATGACCTGGCCTCACTGATCCACATGGCACAATGGCACTATGTCACTATGGGTAATATCCTTGTAGCTTTCCATAGTGAGATAGCGCCTACCGTTGATTTTTTGAGATCTGGCAGCAAGCAAGATGGATCTGACCTATCAGTATACCAACCAATAAGAAACTAGCCACATGCCAACTTGTCTGAAAAATCCTCATTTGCAGCCTACCAAGTGAAGCAGGACCCACATTCTACACAGTCATACCTTAGCCAATGAAAAAATTGACCAACTGCCAATGTGTGCCAAATTTCATCACTAATATCTGAAGGGACATACTTGGGACCCACCTTCTTTCTGATATTGCTGCAGTATCACTTTCCATCTGAGCGCTATGTCACTAATGATGAGGAACACAAATTTTTTGATAGCACTATAGTGTCCTCTGAGGATCTACCAAAATTCGATGCTGGAGAAACAATCAAGGAAAAGGGAGGACCCACCGACCATGCGGCCAAAAGGCACTATGTCACCATGGCTAAGCAATGTGCAACTTCCCATAGCAAGATAGCACCAATCATAGATATCTTTTGATCTGAAAATGGGGACTTGCAGGCCTGTAGAAACATTAAAATGTGTAGGGAAGAAATATCATAAGGTTCAATCATTTAATTTTTTCGATATTCCTGGGATGTTTGAAAAATAACATTAAACTAGGAAGTGACCGTTGGGTGGGCAAGTCTTTAAAATCCAAATATTTGGCGGGGGGAACAATATGTAACATTTCTAGCAACTCATAGGGGATGCTAGCCTGCTATGCATAAGACCAATGGCCTAAAGCATCCATTGGACTATAGAGTCAAAAATATGTGGATCCTATGTATAATATGAAACCCTAACCCTACCTCTGAGAGGAAAACCCTGAAACCACTATCTCTGCAACTGGAACCAGAGACCAAAACCTCCTTCTGCAACCTTCAAAATTTTGAAACTTGTTGTCTCATGGAGATAATCCTATGCTCATGCACTTCTTGGAAAAGCAAGGAATAAACTAGAAATGAAACTAAACTAACTATGTACATGGAATCTCAAACCCTCAAAAACATGGCTTGAGATAGATCCCATTGACTGGGATAGGCAGAATCTCGCCATCAGACTTGCTTAACTAGAAAGCATTGCCTTTCTTGCAACTAACAATCAGATAGGGACCACTCCATAATGCATCAAACTTTGAGTGTCTTCCTAGTTTTTCCCTATCTGCATCCCATTTTAGAACCAAATCTTCCTCTCAGAAGATTTTGACCCTAGCCTTCCTGTCAAAACTCTTTTTTACCTGTTGTTGGTGTGTGTCTAGGGTCTGCATGGCTTTACTTCTCTTCTCTTCCAGCTCCATCAGCTCTACCATTCTTACTGTCATGGCATCATCTTCAATCAAATCCAGCTGATAAGCTAGCTCTAGGGATGGGAACTACAATGAAATTGGAAGCCTTGCTTCTCTGCTATAGGCTAACACAAATGGTGAATTCCCTATTGAACTTTTAGGTGTTATTCTATCAGCCCATAGTGCAGTGTTTAGTTTTTTATGCCAACACCTCTGATTATCTTCAATTGTTCTCTTTATGATTCTGATTAGGTTCTTGTTGGATGACTCAACCAGGCCATTACCTTGAGAATAATAGTTTGATGATGTGCTCAAGTAAATGTTGTGGTCAACTGCCCATGCAAAGATCTGAGCTCCTACAAATGACTTTGCATTATCTGAAATAATGGTTGAAGGGGCACCAAACCTAGTCACAATTCCATCAAGGAACTCAACAACTAAAGATTCAGTGGCATCCTTCAATGTAACTTCCTCTATCCATCTGGTGAAGTAACCTATAGCAGCTAAAATCTATTTGTGACCTAAATTAGAAGGAGGATTGATAGGGCCTATGGAATCCAATTCCCATTGGGCAAAAGGTTGGTCCACCTGAATGGGATGAAGGGGAAGAGCTGTAAGCTTCTGTTTACTAGAGAAGAAAGCACATTTCTCACACTTCCTCACATACCTATGACAATCATGAAACAAGGACGGCCAATAATAACCAGCCCTCATAATCTTCATTGCAGTTGTCCTTGCTAAGAAATGACCACCATCAAAATCGTCATGAAGTTCTTCGATCATTCTTTCAGCCTGGTCTGTATCAAGGCATCTTAATAGGGCTCTATTAAAATATTTTCTAAAGAGGATACCATCAACTATGACATAAGGAATTGACTGTAATCTATATTGTCTCCTTTTAGTTCTATCTAATTCTTGAGGGTATCCATTGCCTAATAAGAAATTCATCTTATCATCCATCCAACTCCTTGGGACGCTATTTCTTACCTCATGTTGCTCTGTCAATATCATAGAAGCTTCCTCATCAGGTTCTTGAGATGATAACATTTGTTTACACAACCCCCTCTCTCTTACCAGCTTGGTAATCTGAATGTCAATATCATATTCTATCACTTTAGTATTCCAGCCAGCTCTTTACTGACTAATATCTTTTCTCAAAAGGAAATCCTTCACACTGGCATGGGGTACTAACAAATGAATTTTATTATGAGACAGGAGGTGTCTAAATTTCTTCAAAGCTCTGATGACTACAAGGGCTTGTTTCTCAACATAACTGTACTTATATTCATATTCTTTAATCCCTTCACTAAAGAAATTTATGGGCGGCTCATCACCTTTATCATTTCTTTGAGTTAGGATAGCAGAAATGCTTGACTCACCACCTAGGGTATAAAGGATGAAATCTTTCTTAAAATTTGGATTCATGAGAGTAGGGGCCAAGGCTATGGTTGCCTTGATCTCTTCAAAACTTTCCTTCCCTTCCTTGGTCCATGCAAAGACCATACCTTTCTTGAGCATAGCTGTAAGAGGTTTCACCATGGTAGCAAGATTTGGAATAAATCTTCTCACAAAATTTATCCTGCCTAGGAAACTTTGCAGCCCTTTCTTGTGTTTAGGAAGAGGAAAATCTCTTTGAACCACTGACCTTGGACAAAATCTGCTCCATAGAAGGGAGAGGATGGTGATCTTTAAGGGAAGCTTGGTTAAGGTCCCTAAAGTCCACACATAATCTAATTTCTCTATTCTTCTTCCTAATAGGGACAAGGTTTGCCACCCATGATGAGTGTTTGATGGGAAAATTTATATTGGCCTCAATCAATTTGGATAGCTCCTTTCTCATTAAGGGTTCAATTTTAGGATTCAGTGGCATCTTCTTTTCTCTTACTGGTTTTCCATTATCAACTAAATCTATAGTATGCTGAAATAACCTTGGGTCAAAACCCTTTAAATCATCATATGTCCAGGCAAATATATAATTAAATTCTTGACATAGATGAATAAAAATCTCTTGCTCAATTTTAGAACATACCTTACCCATGTTCAATGATTTTCCATTAGCAACCATGATTGGAATATGATCATCTTCATACGTAGCTAGGTTCATGTCTTTACCTCTTGCTTGGTCATCAGGATTGAAAACACTCTCTATGGTAATGAGACCCTTAGGCAATTTGTTAGAACTGAGATTAATGATCTGATCACAATACTGATCCTGCAGTCTTAACTGGTTTTTTTCTAAAAATTCTGCTTCATTCTGCAAGGAGCTAAAAATTTTCTTATCAGATTCAAACACCTACCAATGGATATTGTTATCAGGGATAGCAGGCCTTACTACCACTCTAATTTGTTGCTCCTTTTCTTCAAGATTCCTTAGTACATCATAAGATGCACCAACTCACTGTGTCCATAAACTCTTAAAGCTTGAATTCCTCTTTTTTGAGTAAGTAGGAGACCTTGAATCAAGGATTTGTACTCAACCACATTATTAGTGCAATTGAACTAGAGCCTAAAGGAGAAATAGTACCTTACTTGTGTAGGAGAAATTAACATCACACCAGCCCTTGATCCATTTTTTATTCCTTGATCCATCAAAGTACATACTCCATATCCCACTCATATCTTCTTTGGTCTCCACAAGATTGGGAACTAGAGCATCTTTCTCCAATATACAATATCTACTGAGACCTATCTCAAGGGTTTCTAGCATAAGATCAAATTGATATGCATTAGCCCACTCATCCAAGAAAAAATTAGGTATCTCTACTAGGGAAGTGTTGGGCTCATTCACTATGTCACTCTCATCCATCTCTAGGATAGGGCAATTCATATTGATGGAATTAGGGGTGTAAGATTCAGTATGATGGAGGGCTTGAGGCTCTACTCTAATTGAAGCATTGGCTCCATATCTCATCTTAAAAGACATATATGACCAATCAGAAGATATGAAACTAACTATTTGGGCAGTAAAATCTCTTGACAAAGAAATGGCAAAATATGGCTTGACCTCAGCAACAGAGATATCTTGGGCTATAGTACAACCAGGGCATGAATGTAAGGCCGTCTCCACATTCCTAAGGATCCCTATAGTCTTGACAGTACTACCACCCAACTGTAATACATCCCTAACAATGGGCTCATATTTCATTCCCAAAGCATTAGCAATACACCTAGGCATCACTAAACTACTAGCCGTTGAATCAATCATGCAATTAAGGAATAGTTTTCCCCCTATAATTAGAGAAAAATAGAATGGAGGAGTTCTAACCTTTTGACTTACTTCTACCTCCTTTAATGTTTGTACTAGGCTTGTGACACTTTTCATACTAGGTGGTTGATCCTTTGGTTCAATACTTTCCAATTGTTGTTACAGCAACCTCTTTTGCATGGGTATAGTAGCAATAGCATCCCACATAGAGATATTCACATTTTTCTTCTTCATTTTATCTACCACACTAAATGGTGTAGTGGGCACTTTGGTAGAAGCTTTGGGAGCTACAATTGTATGAGGTTGAGATGGAATAACTTAAGGATCACTTGTATCTTTTTTGCCATGATTTTTCCTTTGCTGATGAAAGACACTTGATTGATTATTTGCTTCTTGCTCATGAGATATTGCATTTGAAGTTGAGGCCTGCTTGGGAGGAGGGATAGCATCTTCCATAGCTCTTATTTTGCTTCTAGTGTTATGAGCAATGGAATCCTAGTTTACATTACAATGCTCCTCCATCTGATAATTCATAAAAGAGCAATCACCCTATCTTTGCACATTTGAGGCATCTTTAAATTGGTCCTCCTTATATGATTGTTTTGCTGTAGGTTCTTGGGCTGTCAAAGCCATAAAAGATTTAGCCTTCTGACACATACAATAGGCATAGGAGTTGTTATAGGAGGGACACAAATTTTGATCTTAAGCCATATTTTTTTGAGGGAGTATGGCCCTACTTTGATTTACATTTGAGGTGGAAGCATGGCTACTCTACTTGTTCTGATGAAGGGAATTGTTCCAATGATCAAGATTTGGAGGCCTACCACTATTGGGAGCTTGATATTGTATTTGATGAGGCTTACTACCTTGAGGTTGCTATCTTTCTAAAGTCACCACCTTGTTGTTCACTTTCTACATCATAGAGAAATTATCCTCTAGCCCCTTTCCTTGATCTTCTAACTTCTTCCTTTGATCTTGCAATCTTTTATCAAGGTTCTTCTCTCTTTTGTCCATGTTCTGCATCAGTGATTGCATCATCTCCTTTATTTCATCTATCCCATTTGATGATGTGGAAGCTTGAGGGACTAGGGCAAAGGACTATGAGGTGGAAGCTATGGGAAGAGGGGCCATTGCTAGTTGGTGGTTTGAGACATCAAGGAAGAAAGGCCTAGGAGGCCTTGGAGCTAACTTACCTCCTTATATTAGGATATTCTCTGCTTTTATTGCTATGTCATAAGCATTAGGCAAGGTATCTCCTCCCATAGTTTGGATTGTAGTGGCAATATCACTGTTAAAAGCTCTAAGGTAATGCAAGAAGACATTACCAGGGGTAGGCTTCACTGAAGTAGGTATTCTATCCCATGTCTTTTGAAATCTATAATTAAAATCAGTCATACATTCATGGGGGGCTCTTTTTATAGTAGTCAACTGCTCTAAAAGTGATAAATAGTCACTTTTATCCTAAAAATGTTTGCACAATCCTGCTCCTAATCCATCCCAATTTTTTATAGAACCATGAGCTAAACCTCTATACCATTGTAGTGCTTTTCTTTTCAAGGATGAGGCTAGCAGCCTAACTACAACATCATCCTCTATAATACCATGGATATTGAACACATTTGCAACCTCTTGAATGTGTTCTAAGGGAGAGATAGAAGTTTCACCAGTAAACTCTGGTATTCTTTTAAGTGCAGCTATTGGTATGTCATGTCTTTGGGCTAATAAGAGAGGGCTCCCACCATTAAAGGTGGCAAAAGTATGAGCTCTAGGAAATGCCATATAGACAAGTGATCTATTGATATGTATTGATGGCAGCCTAGGCTAATATCTAATAGCAAGAGGAGTAGAGATAGATCTTGTAGGTGTATTTGTTACTATTGCACTCCTAACTGGTGATAAAGATATTCTAGTCTTCCTTCTTCTAGGGTTTGAAAATTAAAGCTCTTGATACTAAAACTTACTTCTAGAAGATGCCCTTGTTTCAACTCTGGGCATAAATCACTCCAACTTTGGTCTAGAACCAGATATGTATTTGAAGCTCAGAGTTGCCAAGTACTTTGAAGAATGAGCCTCTTGAAGGCTTAAACACTGAAGCCAGTACTATCTCCTAAGTATTGATCTTGAAATCTTCCCTTTTGACACCAATAGGCTTCAAGTTTTTTGAAAAGAGTCCCACCAGGCATGCCAAAAATTGTTGTCACTGAGGTTTGCACCCTTGTCCAAAGTTGCTACCTAAGGAAGACCTCGTGAAACATGGAAACAACCTCCAAGCTATGGGACTTGAACTATGAGGTTGAGTCTCCAGAGAAGGATGACTTCCTCTTACTATCAGGATGCACCTAACTACTCTTGGAGAGGAAAAGGGAGAAGGAGAGCATGAAATAAAATCTACTTAATCTAATCTAAAGAGGTGATGCACCAAAATAGAGTGTTCAGACCAATCTCTACCCATATATGCACTATTGAACTAGAATGAAACTAAGGATATACACATTCAAACTTGTTTTAATCTATTAATCACATGCAAATTAGAAGACCAAGATGAATGACATAAGGAAAGAGAGATTCACTTATATTATCATTCATAGGCCAAGGAGATATAGTCATGTAGATCATTGATCTCTATGAAACACTAGTAAGAGGCAAGGAGTTCTTGCACTTTCATACCAATGGATGAAAGAGATAATGTAGAAAATCATGTAGTTCAGAGGTAGACGAGAATTTACAATGAGAATCTACAGAGCAATAACAGAGAAAACAGAGAAAGGTCGACCCCCCACAAAATTTTACAAAATTTTCCTTTATATTTTAGGCATAAATGAGATGTCCTCTCCCTATAATTACTCTACAACCACTACATTGAAGTCCCATAGATAATAATCAAGGAGAAAGTTTGATTTGGGTACATATCCAGACGCAATGTTATTTGATCCTCTGTGTCAAATAATGCCTTGAGAAGACAAAAATGATGCCATTAAGCCACTTTGACTAGGTAGATGGATTGTATTAGAGGTGGAGTGTTCTTCCTTGTGTTGCATTCATTTTGGGTTGGTTGGGATTGATTATAGTGATTAGATTTGCAAGATATCCCTAGTTTTCCACCATTTTGGCTCATGAATCAGCAAGTCAATGAGTCAAACTAAAATTGCAAGTAGGATGAGCCATGTGGGCCAATAATTTCTTTCCTTTCTACCACTTCGCAAGGTCTTCCCGAGTTGACCACCTCTTTCATTACTAATTGCGCCATCTTCTTTAAAAAATCCTGATCGCAATTTTATACTAACTGCCGACCAGTAATCGTTAATGCCTTAACTACTGTGTATACCTTAGTCGGACCCCGTGATCCTAACTTGCACCAACTAATGATTGCATAATACTTGGCCCCACCCTACCACATGTCATTGAGGTGCTATGTCGCTATGGATATCCTTTGACCAATTTCCCATAGTGAGATAGTACCCATCATGGATCTAGACTGATCTGACGATCGTGAAGACTCGTCGTATTACTACGCTATATCCTTTAAAAAAAAATGAAAACCTGGGCCGACAAACCACTTAGCACATTGGCCATCTTCATCTTGGCATGACCTAGCCCCACTGATCCATATGGCATAGTGACGCTATGTCACTATGGGTAATATCCTCGCAGCTTTCCATAGCGAGATAGTACCCATCATTGATTTTATGAGATTTGGCGATGAGCAAGATGGATCTAACCTATCAGTATAACAAGCAATAAGAAATTGGCCACATGCCAACCTGTCTGTCAAATCCTTGTTTGTGGCCCATCAAGTGAAGCAGGACCCACATTCTACATAGTCATACCTTAGCCAATGAAAAAATTGACCAACTACCAATGTGTGCCAAATTTCATCACTGATATCCAATAGGGCATAATTGGGACCCACCTTGTGCTATGTTGCTAATGGCAAGGAACACAGATTTTCCAATAGCACTATAGTGCCCTTCGGGGATCTACCAAAATTTGGTGCGGGAGAAACAATCAAGGAAAAGGGAGGACCCACCGACCACACTGCCAAAAGGTGCTATGTCACTATGGAAAAACAATGCGCAACTTCCCATAGCGAGATAGCACCAACCATAGATATCTTTTGATCTAACGATGGGGACTTGTGGGCCCGTAGAAACATTAAAATCTGTAGGGAAGAAATATCATAAGGTTCAATCATTTAATTTTTTCGGTATTCTTGGGATGTTTAAAAAATAACATTAAATCGAGAAGTGACCGTTGGGTGGGCAAGTATTTAAAATTCAAATATTTGGCAAGGGGCACAATATGTAACAGTGTCCACATATGCTTTGATCTACACTCAAAAGCTCTATGTCCATACTTCTTGCAATTTTAGTAGTGACCTTCAAATCTTGGTGTTCTAATAGTCCTAGTCCTGCAATTATGTGCTTGATGCCCTTACTTGTTGCACTTATGATAGTGACTCACATTCTAAGGTTTTTCATGATGATGGGCATTCTTGCTCCTACAAACATTAGAGGTATGTCCCTTTTTACCACAAAAAGGACAAGTAGGTTTAGTGTTCTTACCTTTGTTAGTTTTTTCTTCTACAGTCTTCGATGACTCTCCTTTTTCAATGTTGGTGTATCCTAATCCTAAAGTATCATTACTGGCTCGTGGTGATTTTAGTAGCTGCTCAAAGTACTTGATAGCCAAATTAGGTTTTTTGACGCTCTCTGCAGTCTCCTTCTCTCTTTTTAGGTCATTTTGTAGTTGTTCATATTGCATCTTTAGTGTGGAGATCTCAATATCCTTAACATATAGTTCATGATGTGCATTCATCATCTGGCTTAGTGTGTCTAGCTACATATTTGAAATTCTTGCAAGCTCAATTGACTTTTCTTCGAGTCTATTGGCAAGTTTTCTCTTGTCATCCTCTAGTATAACCTTATCTTCAATGGCTCTTTTCTTTTGTTTAGTCACCTCACAAAGCATCATGGCTTGTGATTCTTGTTCAATTTTGAGTGTTTCTGATTTCTTCTACTTGAGATCTATTCTTCTCCATTAGGTCTACTATTGCTGCATCAAATTCTTTGGAATATCCATTTGCAAACAATTTTGAGGTGTCAATCTCCTTGTATTGTGTATCATTCTCACCTATGAAAATCTCTATTCTTCTCTTTAAAGATTTTCTTAGTTCTTCCCTGGCTTGTTCCAAAGTATGTAAATCAAGTTGTATATCAATCACCTAATTTTCTATGACCTTCCCAAGTTTGTAGACTTCCATTTCTAGATCTTTTCTCCAAGCTATAAGGCTTCTCCTTGTGAGAACTTGCCTCTAATACCAATTATTAGAATACTTTAACATTTTAAAACTTTTAGCTGAGATCATTCACATGAATCTAACATATCTATTCAACATGAAATATAAAGACATGCATGAAAATAGATAACAAAATATTTTGATAACCCAAAAACCCTACAAAAATGAGAAGGTAAAAGTGGGGTGGGATGACACGCACAAAATATCACTGCAACAATATTTAACTGCTCAAGGTTACAAAGTTTGACCACTTCCAATTGTCTGCCTTGTGAAAGGCTTGTCCTGTTAAAGACTTTACACCCTATTAAAAGTGACCTGGTATCAACTTGAAAATATTATACTCGGTATCAACTTGAAAATTGGTCAAGTGTGTTGAAACTCAATTGTCAAAACTAATCTGAGACCAACAGATGACTCCAAAGTTGATGGATATGTAGAAAAATTCCTAAGGAAACATGATAGTATGGACTCTGCATAGTACCTTAGGTACAAAATCTCCAAGGCTATGAAGAATTTCTCATTTATGAATGAGGCCAAAGTGGAGGAAATAGAGACAAAACTAGCTAAAAAATTCTGTGACTATATAGATGTCAAAAATTTATATGAAGATGAACCTAGAAAGATCCATGTGTACAAAAATAAAATTAAAGAATTGGAGGTGAAAGCTTAGGGCTAAAAATTGAAGTTACATATTTGACAGAGCAACTAACTGGTGTAGAGAAGAATAAAGAATAAAGCCTTCAGGAACAACCAACTAGAATCACAGTAGAAACAACTATTCAAATAGAGGAGTTGGAGGTAGAGGATAAGAAACCAAGAAGAATGAGCATAGATGCTCCATATACATAGTAGGTTGGTGAGGTAAGGACAACTATCCTTAAAAGTATGATAGACCATAGAATGGAGACTCTAAAAAATAGGGAAATCTATGTCTGGGAAGTGGTGGGAGAGATAAAAGCTTTGCCAATGGGAATTAGTTGTAGAGTTACATGCTAAAGCAATAGAAGAAAAAAGGGATTAAATTAAACCTCCTATAGTAAATTGTCACCTGTTGATCTTGCAAATGCCTTCCTATTTTGGTTTCAACATAGAGAATGTTGTAAGTGTAAACTTTCAAACATATCTTGCCTTTCTTTCTTCCATTAGGCTTTTGACATGTGTCCTTCTATCTAAAGATTTTTGCAATCCTCTATATAAGGATTTCTAGGGTGTGGAGTGAGGGTCCAAAGTCTATAGAATTTTTAGTATTTTATGTTATTCATAGGCAGTCTAGTTTTTGTATCAATTATATGATTGTATCTAGCTTTGGAAATATAACAATATAGTGAATATTGAATGATTAAGATTGTGAAGTTTTGAGTTATACTTTGATTTAATATCTGTACTTTATTTTTCTCTAGGAAATTAATACAAAGAAGAAATTTTGCATATCAGTATCTCTAAGTTTTGTCTCCACTTTTATATATCTTTTGTTGATTTCTTTTAGTTCAAAGAATTAAGTTCTTTCAAGAATTGATAGGGTTTCTGGATAAATGAGAGGGATACAATAAGAATGAAATTTAAGGTTAATTTCTAACAAATTTAATTTCAAGTCAATTAACTAGGTTGAGGTTTATTGTTATGACTCTATGTAATAGTTGGAAATATTCAAGACTATGCTAGGTTACTGAGAGGGGAGGGGTGAATTAGTAACCTCAAAAACTTTATGAATTCAAATCTTAATTGTAATAATCCAATTACCATTTAGTTCATTAAATCAGATCTAGCTACATGCATGATAAGCTAAAAACATAAAACATTCATAACACTTGAACACAACAATTTGGTGACCCATAAACCTTCCTAATAGAAAGTAAAACTGGGGTGAGGATGATACCCACAAAACTTCAATACTACAAAATAAAGTTAGCCTGTTAAGGTTTATAATAATCACTTTTGATGATCTACCCTATTTGGGGCAATTAGGATTGCTAGTTCCACATTGTTAGAGGTTTTACAAACATACAATTAGTATGCACTCGATGAACAGATTTGACAAAAGACTGTTAAGTCTACCTTGTTAGTGGATTTGGACTGGTTTACCTATTAGGATGAAATAATAGATCTTTGATTTAAAACTAGATTGCTGATAGAGATTGTTTGAAGTGCTAATCACCTTTATGTGATAGATATGACTCTATTGCTTCTTTGCTAATATGGCCTTAAAATACACTTTGTTGCTGATTCACATTCGCATGCTTCTATTTCACACATTCATCATTCTTATTTGCTCTTTGTGGATATGATACAATACATTTAATATATATCAATCCAATTAACATAACAATGAATTTGGCCAATATATAAGTTAACACCAATATTACATAGTCAGCCCAAATGAAGACACTTGGGTTCTGAAGATTGACTTTGTGAAGTTCTGATACACAACGTCCACTATCACTACTCAACATCATTATGCATTTGGTAGAAGTAGAAGCTCAGTCCATACTAATCACTTTGAGTAGTCTCAAACTTTGTCTACACTGGTGACTTGGTAGACACTGTGTAACTTGGTAGAAATTGGATTACTCATTTACCATGACTGCACTTGGTAAACACTAATCTTCACATAGCTTGGTTAACACTAACTTCACTTCACATGAACTGCTAGCTTGATAGAAACTACAAAGCTTGGTAACCACTAAAATTCTTGAGTTGAACTACTAGACTTCACACTACTTGATTCTAGTCGGTTTGAACTATTGTAGTTCTCACTAACTAAATTTACTTGGTAACCACTAGAATGCTTGGCGTCTATTGAATTGCATGGCAAACACTATATACTATTTAATGAGCTTGGTAACCATATGAAATCTAAATAAGTGTTGTCAGTAATAACAAACTTGACTTAATGTCAACAATCTCCCCCTTTAGCATTAGTGACAAAAACACTTATCAGCCAAAACTTATATATATCATAGTGTGGTACTGGCTCGGTGTGGTATACTATTTTTTTTGTTGATATTTTTCAAAAAAATTCTTTGTAACTATATACAATATACTATATCTTCAAATTCTATACTTGCTTTTCCTTTGCATGATTCTATTAAGTGTCTCTCCCCCTTTTATTGTCTGACCCCATATATAGTATACTATCTCTCCCCCTTTTTCACAATAATGCCAAAGATTTATTCAAAATTTATTTACATGGAGACACAAATATAAGAAAGAAAATTAGAATTTACCTTAAGTATGAGTGATAAAGTCTTATCCCAATTTTCTTACAAAACTTTGTATGTATGTAGAGCAATTTGCACTTCTGCAGAGAGTTCTATCATGTGATCTACAATCAAGAAGTTATTGTCATGAATCAATGTTTTGCAATAAATAATATGTTTATTCCTTGTATCCATGATAGGAAGGATCATATTCTAAACATCTATTAGTGTAGACCAAATCCTTGCTTCTTCTCTCAAGAACTCTCCTTGCATATCTGACAAGAATCTAGTTTTCATATGATGTGTAGAGCTTGAACTAGGGTCAAGTTGAAACTGTTGTGCACTAGCCTTTAGGTCTTCATCAATCTTTGTTAGTTTTCTCTTTATTTCCTTTTTGAACTCAGTAACATTACATAACTTTCCAAAATGTGATGTTACATTTGTGTAAGAAATTTCAAGATTGATCAAAATTGAGGAAAGCTCCACTTGTTGAAAGGCAATTTGTTGAGCACTGTGCTCAAGCACTTTATTATCAAATTTATTTTCTACTTTCTTAATCAATTTTTCTTGACCACTGGAGTCCCCATTAAATTTCTAGACTACCTCTTTGAGTTTAAACGAAATGTGTTGAGAAGTATCAACTTCAACACCTATCACCTTAGTCAAAATATTCTTGGCATCTTCAATGATTTTATATTCTCTATCACTTTCCTCTCTCATTTTCTTCTATGTTTCTTTCTTTTGAAGGAGTTGATAAGCTATTTTCATATTATTTGTAGTTGTATTATTGAAATCCAATTTTGGAATCTCAATTTCTTCATCTAGGTCAATATCCTCCTCTATCTCCTTTCCTTTACTTAAAAATATTGTACTTGATTGAGCCTTAGGTTCACCTACCTTTAAACTTAATGCCTTAGAATTTAGAATGGAAACAATTGTAGAGATAGTAGGACTAATAGTGAAAATTGATATAATACCAATAGATGGAAAATTGACTTGTATGCTTACTAAATCCAAAACTAAAGTACTTACAGTAGTATCCAAAACTGTAGTAGACAAAACTGTAGAATCCAAAATTGTAGAACTCAAAATTGTACTTACTGTTGAAGAACAAAAAATTGTAGAACATACTATACTCATTGCTGATGATGATGACTCAGAAGTTAAAGAAGAGGGAGGGTGTAACTTGGTAGATGAAGTGGTAGACACTTCTATCATTGATGTGCTAAGCTACGAGGGAGTGAAGACTGATTGGAAATTTGATGTGTCTGCTATATTCACAATCAAACTTGTTGAAGTTGTCTCTAAACTTGATGTAGCTACTAATTTTCTTGGAGAGTGAGGAAATAAGGAAATGACTGTGGCTTCTATCTTCATAGGATCAGTCTCCTCATCATCGTCTTTGTAATCCTTAGTAGCTTCTTCCTCTTTGTCTTCTTCAATTTCTTTATTGTCAAAATGTGTTGGCTAAAAGTATGCTTCTTCTTCCTCATCATCACTATTATCATCCTTGACTTCTACTAGGAAGTCACTTTGTTTATGCAAGTGATAAACATTCTTCCACATACTTGTCGTATTCTTGACTACATGCTCTATATCTTTTAGCAAAATTAAACAAGTATTAAATCTAAGAGTCATCTTGTCTTCATTTTTCTTCATAGGCTCTTTTACCTTAGCATTTGTGATACTCAGTAACAACTACCTCAAGGTTTGTTCATAGATATCTTTTGCTATTTGCATAGCTAAGTCCCATCTTGACTTTAATTTCTCTAATAATTCATTAGAGATTTAGGAGGCTATCTGATAAGGGGAATACTTCCATTTTCCCATCTTGGTTAGCACCAATTCTTCAACTTGTTTCTTCCCAACCTCTCTTCTAGTTTCATACTTTAATGATTTGAAGTTGGTTATGCCTGAACCTTCTCCAAATTGTTTCAATATTTCTTGGAAGGTGAGAGGAGGCTTGTTGAACACAACTTTAATACCTTTCTTCCTGGATCTCCTAATGAAAATTGTAGTGGATGGCTTGGTGATGATCACCTTGCCTTTCTTCTTTACTAATTCTTCTTCCTTTTTTGACTCCCCTTCATCCTTTGGTTGTTCCACATCTTCTCCTTTACCCTTAGTCAATAATAAACTAAATTTAGAAGGGTTGTTCCTGGAAGTCCTTATGCTTTCCATGTTTTTGTTAAAATACTTTAACAACAAATTTGTAAAATCATATGACAGATTATTCTTCACAACTTTGAATGCCAAGTCTACTACTTCACACGACACACTATTTAGACAACTAGAACTGTAGATCTAGTGAGCTATCACATGTATGTTGAGTTTCACTTCTGCATTAGTTACATTACTAATTTTCACACCTCTATCATCCCACTTGGCTAGGGCTTTCTTTTCTAACTCCACTTGAAATAGGGTTTTAGTTATTTTGGCCTTGGAGAGCATGAGAAGGTTGGTGATACAATGAATAATCTTCTTAGTAATCAAAAATAGTTGCTCAAGGCATAATAGACTGTTGTGAACTTAGCTTAGGATTTATTTGATCCATTTGATTTGGAAACTTTGGAGCAGGTGGGGAATGTGGGATAAACCCTTATCTTCCAAGTGCTTATGTTCAAGTTTAAGAACACCATTTACACACAATTCACCTAGGGCATCATCCATCTCTAGAGTTCTAATTTCTTGAATTGCACACTTAAAATGAATTCATATATTTTTAATGAGGAGTACCTTAGGAGGGATCTATGATTGTGCTCTGTTTGGATCAAGGGTTTCAACAATCATTGACACTAGTTTAAAATCTAGTGGTTTCCATTTGATTCCTCAGACCAAAATTTCTGACCCTTTACTTGCCTTGTTACTGCTTCTTGATGCTTCCATGGCTATTTAGTAGATTATGGAAAACTTTTGAAAAACTTTACTACAAATTTCTCTTCAAATTTCTTGGTCACTCTACAATTTTCTTGATTGCAATAACACTTTAGAATTTCACGTGAAAATTATTTTGATCTCTTTCTTTTTGTTAAAATTTTTCCATTAATGCTCGATACAAAGGTAGTTGTCATCTACTATCTATTCAAATTGCTTGATGATGATCCTTTTGTATCCTAAATACTAATTTGGATCTTACTTCTTTTAAATTTGGAACTATTTTAGATGTGATCATGATAATGCAGTTCTAGTTCTTCCTTAAGAAATTAGTTGGAAATGGTGGAGTCACCTACTTCTTGAGTGACATGACCATCATTGTTTGAATTGGCTTGCTTGGTGTATTTAGGAATCCACTGCTACCTCATCTACTTTTGAATGTTATTTACTCTTACTTTCTTTTCATCTTCAATTCTACCTATATTCATGCAATTCTTGGCTAGATGACCAAGTTTTGTACAAGTGAAACATCTTATGGTGGTATCTCTCCTCCTTGTGTGATGTTTAACACTATTCATACCAATGTGTCCATACTCTTCACCGTAATGACATATACACTAGGTGTTATAGTCCCAACTAAATATTGCTTTTACAATTTTCTCTATTGGATTGAATGACTAGGTTCTATAGTTTGATGCCTTGTGCCCTTATTTCTTGCATTTGTGACACTTTCCTTCAAATTTTGGTTTCTCTTTGCATTCATTAGCCTTGTGACCATGCTAATTTCAATTGTAGCATTTACCATTAAATTTCTCTTCACCAATACTCCAACATTTATTTGATGTATGATGTATCATACCACAGTGATTGCAAGTAGATCTTTGATTCCTTTGAGCACCTTGTTTGGAGGATTCACCTTCTTCTTTGTATCCAATTCCTACTTTTCCTTTTTATCTATAGAGATTCTACTCATTCAGTTGATTCAATTGATTCATGTTTGGTTTGGATTTCATCATTCTTTCAATGATTTTCCTTTTAATATTTAGGTCATTTTTCAAATTTTCACTGATTTTTTTTTTTCAGATCTTAGCTCACTTCCTATTCTTTCATTAATATATCTTTTTGAAATTAGATCATTTTGTAATCTTTCATTGATCTATTTTAGGCTAATGATCACTTGCATTAGAGATTTGATCTATAAGATTTGCATGCTGAAGAGATTGGTTTTGGATCTCATTGTTTCTTCCATCCATTTCTTCTTTTATCTTGTTCATTTATTCCGAGATATTACACAAACTTATTGACTGAATTCCTTGTTCTCTTTTGAGCTTTCTTATTTCTTCTTGTAGGGAACTATTCTTCTCTAAGAGTTCTTTGATTATATAATTTGCTTCATCTGAATTGCTTGAAGGGAAAAAGTCTTCAAAAATTTATTCAATGTACTAATGATCATTCATTTGATTTGCAAGTTCCTTCCTTCTTTTCAAGGATTGGAAATGTTGTCCTTAGCTTTCTTGAGTTGTGTAATGGCCATCTCTAAATCTATCTTTTCATTGCCAATTACTTTATCAAGTCTAAATATCTCCATTGTCCTTGATCTTTGCTCAAGCTATCAAGCTTTATCCTAAGAGCCACAAAACTCTAATACCAATTGTTGGAAATATTCAAGACTATGCTAGGTTACTGAGAGGGGAGGGTTAAATTAGTAACCTCAAAAACTTTACCAAATTTACATCTTAATTGCAATAATCCAATTACCATTTAATTCATTAAATTAGATCTAGCTAAATGCACGAGAAACTCAAAACATAAAACATTCATAATAGTTGAATACAATAAATTGGTGACCCAGAAACCTTCCAAATAGAAAGTAAAACTGGGGTGAGGATGATACCCACAAAAAATTGGTACTACAGCATAAAGTTGGCCTATTAAGGCTTACAATGATCACTTCTAATGATTTTCCCTATTAGGAGCAATTAGGACTGCTAGGTCCACATTGTTAAAGGTTTTACAAATGCACAATTGAGTATGCACTCGGTGAAGAGATTTGACAAAATACTATTAATTCTACCTTATTAGAGGATTTGGATTGGTTCACCTGATAGGATGAAATAGTAGATCTCTGATTTACAACTAGATTGTTAATATAGATTATTTGAAGTACTAATCACCTTTATGTGAGAGATATGACTTTGCTACTCCTTTGTTGATATGGCCTTACAATAGACTTTATTGTTGATTCACATTCACATGATTTTGTAGGACCATAATATGGGCTAATGTCTAACATACTATAAGCAAATCACAAACCCAATAAACATACGTTAACACCCTCTAGTCTACCATGAAAGCCAAATGAATCAAAACAAGAAAGCAAGTTTAAAACCCCCTCTTTCATTTGTATCTCCCGTGTCCTTCTTTCTTCTCCAAGTGATGTAGGTACAAATTTCCTATAATTCACACAATATTGGAAGAAAAAGCCTATGAAAATGATGGTGCTATGAGAATACTTCAAGTTGTGATTTGAATGTGAGAGCAAGAGTGAAAAAAATGAGAAAACTAGGGACTAGAAATGAGAGAAAGAATGCTCATTTTATAATCAACACAAAGGATGAGAGCATTGAAATTTTCACCTTCAATATTGAACATGGCAAGAGATTCCTTGGAGAATCCATGATGCATATGACACAAGATGCAAAGTGTAGGATTGTATGATGCTTGGAAGTCAAACTTGGCTAAAGATGGAAGAGAATCTATGACACATCATATGACACCTCAAACCCACTTAAAGTCAAGAATCTATGACAAAGGAAGCCATATTTGGATGTGCATAAGAGAATAAGAATATTGGATTATGACATATCTTAGCCAAGTGTCAAAGGAGAATCCACAAGGTGTCACACCCATGTGTCATGATGATGTCAATATTTTGTGAAATATTTGAATTAAAAATTCATTATTCCACACAAATAGGAATTAGTGAAAATGGAATTAGTGGTGGAAAATATGACTTAGGAAATTAAGAATATCCATGGGTTGTAGATGATGAGACAATTAATTAATAAAATAACAATTAATTGAGAAGCTTAGTTAAGAATAATAATTAGTGAAATGGCATAAGACCAAATTATGGGTTATTTAATCCTATAGAGAAAATTAGTAGATGATTGACCAGTTTGATGAAATAAGAGTGATAGTATCCTTTGACGAAAATGTGATGATGATGTAGATTGAATAGGATGATGATGGATAGACCAAAGCCATCATCAAATTGATCAATTGATTAACATGCCAAGGACACATGACATGAATTAAAGATGCACAACATTTAACCGATATCATAAATGCTACAAGATCGAGATTGATTGATATGGTTGATCATAATAACATCGATGGATGCTATCAATATTATTAAAATCATTGATAATGCCATGATTTGACATTGAAAGACTCAATGATGTCAAATATTAGATGACATGAATGATATTTTCACCTAGCATTGAGAGTCATAACAGTACTAAGGTCAGATTGATGAGATTCAATAGATTGATAGGTTTTTGAGGCACTAAAAGCCACAAAAATGCCTAGGATTTGATAGATGATGATTTATTTGAGATGTTTGACCCATTCTAAGTTGATTAGGACTGATTTTGGGTGATTCTGAGTTGATTTGGGGTGATTTTGAGTTGATTTGAAATGGTTTCAAAATGATATGAAATGGTTCTGGGTTGATTTGAAATGGTTTATGATGATGATGAAATGGTTCCAAAATGATGTGCAATTGATGTGAAAGAGGATATGAATGATGATAGAAACTATTGAGATACAATCAATTTTGCCAAAAGATCAGAGTTAGTGGAATGAGAAAATGGGATGAATTAGTATGGAAAGTGATGTTGATTCAGGGGCCCGAGGGTATTTTCAAGGGTTACCACTAAATTTAGTGACCAAATAAGGAAAATGATAGTTCATAATGAAGATATAAATCCAACACAACTGACGATTCAAAAATTGGAGTTGAAACGCAAAAGTTATAGCCTCTAGAGTTCAACATAGGGGCTTCGGGAGAAGTTCTTAGCATGCTACTACCACAAGTGCACCCAAAATGCACACAATGCACACTTGTTAAGATCAAGTGCACTATGACATACCAAATGCACCCATGGTGCACTTGGGAAGCAAAAGTGCACTCAGAAAGTACAACCTAGAAGGCTCTAGGGGCCACAAATAGCCTGACTGCACTCAGAATGACCTAAAATTTTGTGTGGATGCCCCAAGTGGTGGAAAGATGTTAGAAATGAGTGAAATTAGTAAAAAATGGTCAAATTTGGTCAAACTTGTTCAAACAAGGGTAAAATTGAGGTTGGACTAGGTAGAAAGCCCTAAAAGGTTGATAGACAGTGTAGGATGGTGCTAGAACGTAGGAATGCAAGATGAAGATGATTTGGTGCATCAGAACACATGATAATGGTGATGAATGAAGACATGAATGAAAGAAGACCAAAGAGATGAGATGAGGACCAGTTAGAATGAGGTGAAGAATTTTTTCTTTCAAAGAGTGCACTATATGTCAAATGGAGATTCGTTTTGATGAAATCATAGATGCGAACCATTTTTGAGCATTTACATTTTTCCCCTCTTTGATACAATGTGATTTAGAGCATTGTGTCAAAGAACAATGATGAGAAGGCCATAAAAACATGCCCCTGTAGGAATGATATATATTGGTGCCCCCTTGAGAAATTGACTGAGATATGCATATGATAGGTCAATTTGTTGATAATGAGATGCATGGTAGCAGATGAAGAAGACACAGAAGATGGGGGAGATGAAATGAGAAACTGTTAGTATGATGAGAAAACTTTTACTTTTGTAAAGTGCACTACATGTCAAATGGAGCTTTATTTTGATATGGCAAATGGAATGTGACACATCATGGCATAAAGGGCTAGAGTGCTAATACAAACCTTTTGCATAAACAAGCATAAGGTAGACAAAAAATGACCTTCTGCTTCCTAAGACATATATACATGCCCCAAACTCTCAAAGGTACATTGTAATAGACAAAAAATAAAAGAAGACCATGAACCATCCCAACTAATCTCATAGATAAGTTTATATCATTGAGTAGCATAGGAACATGATCAAAGAAAATAAAGAAAAAATAAATCACTCACTAAACAACGTGAGCCAACAACTATTCTTGTCCATTATTACTTCCTTTTTAGTGTCTTAGCTCCTTAGATCGTAGGTAATAGGTTGACCATATGATAGGTCTGATTGTTGATTCACTTGATAGGTTCATGGTGATGTGTTGGATTGATTATTAGTTCACATTGCTCAGATAAGTGTGATTGTCATTGAAGCGTAATGCTTTGAGTTTTAGTCTATGAAAGTGCAAAAGTTTATGCAATAGGGATGATTATGTATAAGGTTTATTATAGATCTTTGATGGGTTTGGTGATTTTTAGGGTTTTGGGGATATTTGATGTTTTTGGTGTGACTAGTTTCTTTAGGACATTTCATGATTTTCAAGGTTTATTTCAAGACATTTTGTGATTTATAGTGATTTTTTCATGACATTTTATGATTTTTAGTGCTTTTTTAGGGCATTTTATGATTTGTAGTGCTCTTTTTAGGACATTTTATGGTTTTTAGAAATTTTTTTATGATCATATTCAAATGTTTAAGATTTTTTTAGGATCGTATTTGAATTTTTAGGATTTTTTCATGATCATAAAAGCATATACAAGTGTAAGCTCAAATCTATTATGTGATAGGTCTAATGGATAAAAAGTGCTTAAGGATATGCCCCTAGTTCGAGTTCAAACTCATGCACTATGTAGGTAATATGCCCCTGAACAAGATGCAAACTATGTACAAAGGCCAATGATAAAGTATGTATAGACTAGTAATGTGCTAGGTAAGATAACAATGGATATTAACCAGTTCATGAGCCATGATAAGGGACTAGGGATGTCTTGTAATATGAAAGATATGATTAGTGAATGACAAAGGGGGGCAAACTAGATTGAATTTTGATAGATGGAGGAGCAACAACTGATTACACATGGTGCCTGTTTGCTAGGTTTTCACCATGGTACTTGTCCAAAGTGCCTATTTGCCAGGTTTTCACTTGTGGACAAAATTTTTCTCTTGACTCAAATTTTCATGCCAAGATGCCTATGTGCCAGGTTTTCATCAAGGCATCCATTTTTGCATGACCTTTTAAAACTTTTTTTCTTTTCTTTTTTCATGACTTTTTGCTATTTTTTTGATATTTTTTAAAGACTTTTTGTGATTTTTCTGATATTTTTTTAGGTCTTTTAGATAGAATCATGAATGTTGCTGAAAAATGATAAGAAGAAATATGTTGTTGATGCTACTAGCTGATAATCTCTAGACCCATAACTGATTATAACTACACAAGAGTTGTTCCAAGTCTATAGCTAAGATCAAAGCACTAGAAAGGCCTCAAGATATACCATTGTGTAGCATATGTAAGACAATGTCTACCTCTTGTGAATCAAGGCATCTAAAGATAAATGGGTCAAAGGATTCTTTGTATAGGATTTCATTGATGATGAAATATGCAAATGGTTGTTGGATAAGGATTTGATTTACGGTGTTGGACAAGCTAGGAGGTTGGGTTTGGGGATAGGCATCTGGATATAAGGAAGGATTGGGAAGATTGAGACCAACGACTTCCCACATGAATACTGATCGAGAGTACTCAAAAATACTTTGTGGCATGTTGAACATTAGAACACTGATATTCATGGCATCCTCTTGTTTATGTTGTATCCTTTGGAGTTTCTTAGCTTTTTATTTTTCATGGTCTAATGACACCTTTCAGTTTTCACCAAGAGACCTACTTTTGTCAAAAAAATTCTCTTTTTGCTTTGCAACTTTACATCTGGAAGATGGAATTGACTCCCCAAAATATGCCAATGTGTTCTCTTGAGGAGAAATTAATTCTTTATGATCACCAATTTTAATGCCTTCATAGATTTCAAAGTCTGTTGTGAGAGTGTCATCATTGTCGAATTGATCAAAAATTGGTGGTCCATGTTGGTCCCAATCCAATAGTTTAGGATAGCTTAAGGGGATTTCATCATCAATATTGAATGAATTTAGGGTGAATGAAAATATATGGGTATCTAATTTAGTGGTATAATTGGGGTCATGCTTAGAAGCTAGAGGACTACTGATTTTAGGTTGGATATCCTTAGATGCCTTTTCATCATTCAAAACATCCATAGTCTTACACATAGGTACCTTAGTTATACTGCCTTGCCCGAAGATCTTTGGAAACAAGGATGAAATACAATCTAAGAATTTTTTTTACAAGTATGAATACACATGAAAACATCATACAGGGATCACAACGATCGCAACGGAACACTTCACCACAATCCCAACAACCAATAGATCTTTGAATGCCACTACCCATTGAAACATGTGAACAAAAGCCAACAACCACCAAAACAAGATTATGGCTCAAGAAACAACCACTCATCAACAAAACACTAAGCTAGGGTAAAACACAAAATCCTAAAATTTGGCGAAGCCTGAAATCCTAAAGCCTTGAAAATTAGCTAAGTTTGGATTTTTGAAGCCCTAAAATTTCCTAGAATCCTTAACTTATCTCTGAGAGGTCTGAAACCTATCTCAAAAGATTCGTCACATATATTAAAATATATCTTAAGAATAAGAAATTAAATATATGTCAACTTATACTTAAATGATATATTTTAAACCCCAAGAGACTAAAACAGAAACACGAAAACTAGATTTCAAGAGAAATTGACAAAATTCAAAATGCAACAACATAGGGTCGAAGAACACCCAAAAGGGTAGCCAAATCAACCCTCAAAATTTTTGGAACATGATGAAAAGTGCCTGCTATCTACACGTGGAGGTTCTTATAAAAAACTATGCGACACTTCTTACTAAGCAAGGGTGACATTTCTCCTTAAGGCGTGCAACACTTTATCAGTGTCGTACAACATTTCTCAAGAAGGTGTGTGACACTCTTCCAGTGTCATACAACATTTCTCAAGAAAGCATGCGATAGTTTACAGTATCATATGACACAGTTTGTATGGGCATGCAATACATTTTTATATCGCACAACGCTGACAAAATGTCGCCCATAGAAACATGAAAACACTTAAAGAAACTCAAAAAAGGGAAAAAAATAGAGAAAAACCTCCACACTAGGGAGTACAGGATCCACTCAAATCGAAGAATGAACACTCAAAAGCACTACTAGCAAGGAAAGAGGAACATCTATCCATCTAAACTACAACAACAAAGAACATATTGAAATTAACATCGAAGAGAACAAAAGCAACATCGCAATGTATAGAAATACATCTCAGGAACAAAACAACCAAACTAAGTACACGGATCCTCCCATCCATCAATAGAATCATAAGACCATCATGGGTCCTAGCCATCCCCTGCACATAACATCCCAAGCCACCAACCAGATTGTCAGTACTATCATAATAGGGACATCACTACTAAAACATGCACAATATAAGCATAAGGAAATCTAACATGCTAGTGATAATGCATAAGATAATCCTACAATAGATAAAATCACCTATTACATGCTAAACAGCAGTAAGTAATAGATATACTACTAAAGCAAATCACATCATCTAATCATATGCTAAACATCATGATAAGGGAATACATCAAATAAACTAACATCATCTAAACATGATATCCAAGCATTCCAATGAAAGCATAAATCACAAGAAATAATACTCCGAAACTCGAAGTACTAAGTGAAAACATCTAGCAATGGTCGTACTAGGAAAAGGATCGTCTCTATACATCGATCCCTAGCAATGGTGAAGGTAGCTATGCCTCCCAACCATGTGGCACCCATAGGTGCACACCCACCATGCTAATGGAGATAAAGATCCAACCATAAACACACAAAAATCACAACATCCATGGCTAACACTCATGCTAGATAGTATGATGGTTGAACCAAGATCCTAAGACAATGCAAGGAGTACAAGTCTTGGTCAAACACTCAAAAGGTTGCTAAGTAGGGGCTAACATCCTGGAGAGTCACTTGGCATCGAAAGCCCAAGCTCAGATCATGTGTCCTCAAACTTAAACGGGTGCTCACACATTGTGTCCTCGAACTTAATTGGGTGCTCACACATTTTATTTATCTTAAATTTTATTAACAATCACACATTTTATTTTGTTATCACTTGCTTAAAACTTCTTATCCTCCTTCAACCTCTAGCACCATGAATGCCGAGTTGCGAGATAGAAGCCCCCTCCATATGCTACCCTACCCTACCCATGCTCATCCTACGACAAGTGCCCATGGGCATGCATACTCCCATCCCAACCCCAATGATCATAACTTCCAGCAAATCCACGAAAGATCAGGCCTCACAAGTCACCCAACAAATGTACGTGCACATACTCATGTGTGGTGCACCACCACCATGAAGATTATAACACAAGGATAGGAATGAGAACACAATGCAAAACAAAACACCCAACTGAAAGCAACTCAAGAGGACAGATTCTACATGAATCCCAAAGCCAATAAAACCATACATCATAAAATCACTCAACCGACCTCAATCTGAGAGTATGGATTCTACATGAATCCCAATAAAGTAATAAGACCAAAAGTCATGAACTTACTCAATCAGCCTCAATTCAAGAGTATGGATTCTACACAAATCTTAGTGTCCATGAAACAAAGCAAAGGTCCAAAAGAAACCATAACAACAAGTATAAAATCACTCAACTGAACACAACGTCAGGAGTACAGATGCAACATAAAAGTGCAGAAGTGGTCTAACTAATATCCAAACAGATCATCCAAGTCCATGACACACATTATGCCAAGAAAACTCAAGAAAATAGGGTGGCATGCAAAACGAGGTAAAAATCCCAAATTTTAGAAAAATTCCAAAATTAAAACCCATTTGACCTTTGGGCTCAAAAACCCCAAAAATCCAAAAATAAAAAGAATTAGACACTGTATGGAAAAATGGCTAGCATAACGGCCCAAAAACCCAAACCTTCATTCCAAAAAATAGGGAAATGTTCATACCCGCCCAATCGAGTAGAACTAGAATACAAAAAATGGAGGGGAACACTAGTTATCAACCTCCAAACAAATAGCTACCAAAAATAGAAGTAGAAATGGAGCAAAAAAAATAAAATGGGAAAGCCCTACCTCACAGCCAAAAGGGCAAAATGGGAATTTGAACCATAAAATAAATATCTCGCAAAAGTAGCTGAAAATCACGGCAATCCAAGGTTTCCCTTAACTGAATCCAATGAGCCCAACCTCGCGACAATCCCAAAACAAACAAAAAAATAAATCCTCATGAAGAGGATTTTGGGTTTTACTCTCCAACTTTCTAATTCAAAAGTGAGAAGTGAGGAATTAAATTCTTCTTTGGATACTTATTCACTTTTCGAGTGAATAATTGATTAGGGCATTTAACCAGCCAATCTAGTTAAACCCTGAATCAACCTAAAATAAAATAGGCTATTCCTATAAATAGGAATTCATCTATGGAAAATCTGCCAAAAATTAAAATAAATCAATTTAAAAGCCAAAAAACTCAAAAACACATAAATCTCCTTAATAATTTTCATGACAATGCGAACCTCTAAATGCACAGACACGCTTACTGGTCTAATCACATAATGCAAATGAGTTCAATTTTAATAATAATTGAAAGGTTTAATTTAAACATTTTAATAAAGGATACATCAACCATATAAGGATGACATTGGTAAAATATGAATGGCTAAATCACTAACTCCATGTGCTACTGCTAGGGATATAAATCATGTACACTACACAACACAATCAAGTGCAATTGCATATAATAACATAGCCGAAGCAGTAAATGCATTAAATCACCTAATTTAACCATTTATTTAATTATATTAAAATAATCTATTTACATCACTCACGTTTGCATAATGCATAACAATGTAGGAATGAAGCAAATAACCATAGCATTAAATCCATCACATAACATAATCAGAGGTATGTCCAAAATTCAGATAACCAGATATCATTATAAAACACATTGTCATCTCAAAATGGCATCATCATGCAATATGATTAATTGAACAACATAGTAGTCTAAAATCTATGATACTAGAATCAAGGTGTAACATCTGACCCTCAGGTCCTCTCAAATATAAAGCATCACATAAGAACATATATCTCTTAGATCAAAATATAACAAGGTAAATGTCCGCAGCACATAATCAAATAATCCCACATGAACAATCCATTTCTAATTACTTAAGCATTTAATAATGATTGAATGCAGAATCAACAAAAAGACACTTAAAACACATAAGAAAACATAGTCATAAACATGACTAACCACTGCTATAGGAGCCTAGTCTAGTGTAGCATGGTAATAGAACATAGTGCAATCTCTGCACACATCTTAGGGTAATCACAGAACAACGTCATGATACCACATCGATCTTGGTAACCACTGGCACAAACCTTAGTGAACCAAAAATCACAATATAATCTCATAGATCAGCTAAAAGCATAATCAAAGCGACTGATACAGAAACATAAATCCAAACACCTTGATGGTGTAGACCACTCAGGGTCACAATCATGATCACATCACAACAAAAGATCAGCAAGGTTGCATCCATTAGGGTGACTTACAAAAGTCAAATGGGAGAGGTACTACCATAGTACTAGGAGGACCTATTTGTAATGATTTAAATCCAAATCCCAAATTAGGAGGTCATCCTTTCATAGTGATAGGTTCAATTATTCCTTGTTTCTAACACCCAAGACCACTATAGCCATCATAGCCTTATTTTTGCAAGATAGTAAACCCAAGTCCATACTTATTAGGAGATATCAAAGTAGGTTTTTGTTTTGATTTTCCTTTCTCAATACATAAAATTTTATTCTCATTGATAGAAGTGGTATTTTCTGTACTGATCTCTAAATATTGTTCTTGAAATGGTTGTGATTTACCATGAGATTGGGGAGAAATTGGTGACTCCCTAATGTGGGATACTTGAGACATAAAGTATTCTCGACACTCATTGTCTCAATCTTCAACTTTTCTTTGGCCTTACCAAGGAGTATATTCATGTCCACATATTTAGAAGAATTTTTGGGTTGTGCTTCATTGTTTGTTGGGACTTGGTATGTAGTAGCATCTCTCAAATTTGCACAAATTTGGAAAGGGTCTAGATTTCCAAGGATGGTAACCTCCACATTGTTATAGGAAAATTTTAAACATTGATGATATGTGGAGGGCACCGCTTTCATAGCATGAAGCCAAGGGTTTCCTCGTATCATGTTATAATTCATTTCTACATCTGCGACATGGAATAAATAATCTTTAGTAGCTAGACCAACTCTAATGGGTAATATGATGATGCCCTTGGAGAAGCATTACCCATCATCATAGGCCTTTATTGTAATTCTGTGAGAGGGATCCACACCTTCTTTAGAATAACCCAAACCTTTGACTAGCTTAAGTGTACAAATATTTAGCCCTACTCCATCTATCAAGACACATTTGACTTTAACATTATGGACAAAGACCTCAAGGGGAAGGAGATCATTGTGGTTTGGTCTATCTTTAGGAATATCTCAAGGGGAAAAGGTGATATGTTGTGATACAGAGAGGTTGCCAACCATGGCTTAGAACTGGGCAAATTTGATGTATCTATGACTACTAACTCTTTAAGGTCTTGATCCAAGATCTTCTGATGTTGGGGAGATGCACGGAGTAGGTCCAAGATGGATATTTGGATAAGGGTCTTACCAAGCTATTCAACAAGGCTATAATCAAATGAAGTAGGAGCAATAGGTTTACTAGGGGGTGTAGGTCTAGTAGGAGCAGTAGGTCTAGATGGGGCTCCAGGTAGGGTGATCTTTGTATGCATTGTAATGACAATGAAACAAGGGTATTCAGCCTTTAAGGTGAATGTGGATATGTAGGAATCAGACTCATTGAAGAAATTGATGGTGTAATCATATCCAGTGTGTATGTAATTCACATTATCTTATGAGTTTGAGTTTGAACTTGAGAGTTTATCTTTGTCAAGATTACCCAAAGGATCTTTGAAGATAGTGTGATCAGAGTTGGATGTTAGCAGTGATGGATCAACTATGATTATACCATCATCAATGAGGTCTTGTATTGTGTTCTTTAGTTGGAAAGATGATGAGGTCTTATGTCCTTTGGTGCAGAGGTAATCACATATTTTTTTGTCATCCCACCAATCTTCTATAATTAATGGTTCATCTTTGATCAGAGGTAACTATAGGAAGTTATTATTGAGTAACTATTGTAGTGCAACCTCAAGAGGTATCGCCAATGGTGTGAATTTCCTATCCTTGGATCTAGGGTGCCTTCGGGGTTTGTCCTGTGTCGAGGTCTCTATCTTTTGTTGTGGGACTGATGTTTGATTGGGAGTTTGTGAATTTGTAGGGTTTGTACCTTTCAAATTAAGTTGAGGTTGTGCTATGCTAATCGTGTGGGCATCCACAATGCCATCATTGGTCACATTCTTTTTTTTGTAGAAAAACTTTTCCTTGTCATTAGACAAGTTGGTTTTTGTGTTTTCTTTGTTTATCTTGAGGACTCCCTTATGGATAAGAGCATCTTCAATACTAGCCCCTTTTTCCATCAGTTTAGAAATGGTGCTTGGCCTCTTGATTTTGAATTCATACATCAAGTTTGGGACTAAATTTTCAATTCACAAGTTAACTTGTTGTTCTTTGGGAATGTCTAGTGAGCATTGAATAAGTAAGCTTCTCCAACATAATAAGAATGTGATAAATGGTTCTCCCATATTTTTTTTAGTTAAGCACAAATTGGAAAGCATCACCTCATTCCTAATGTTAAAGACAACATGGGAGATGAACTTGTCTGCTAGCTCTGACCAAGATTTGATAGTATCAAGAAGCTTAGAGTACCATTCAAGTGTGGCCCCACCTAAAGAATGGGGGAACAATCTCATGAGGTAAATGGGCTCATCACCGAGTTCGGTACAAGAGGCACAAAATTCTCAGATGTGATCAACAGGGTTGCCTTTTCCTTGGTATTTTTCAAACCTTGGAGCCTCAAAGTATTTTGGGAATGGAGGCATATATAGAATTTTGTCAAATGGATTACGACGTAAGTTCCTTTATGTATATAGAGCCTATTTCTTTTAGAATCCCAATGCCCTGACTTGTTTGGAAAGTTTTTAGAATTGTTGCAATAGCTCTTCATTAGGGTTAAGCACGTCAATTTAGTTCAATGTGGAATAAAGAACTTAAATGATAGTTAAGTGAAACTAATAGCACATATAAACACAAGAAACAAAGAATCTGAGAGAGATGAGAACCAATTTGATTTTAGAGTTCATCTAGACTAAGCAGACTATATCTCTATGTCTAGCTCAACTAAGTGACTGACGTATAATTGATGCTCTTAAAAGTTGATTTACAACATACTATAGTCCATCCACAAATTCATCAACAAATCCTGACTCGAACCATCTTGCATACAAGCTCTCAAGGCACAAGACTGGTTACTAAAGAGCAACGAAGACTTTGCCTAAAAAGGTTTGACTACAAACATAGAACATCATTACATCGCATGTTTGTGCATTTTGAGTACCCTTGGAATGGCTTCTCAGAAAAATCTCCTCTTAGAAATTCTCCTCTAGAATGCTCTCTAACATGTCTGGAATTCTCTCCTCTGGAATGGTCTCTTCATAATGGCTCCTCCAAAAATCTCTTCTTTGGAATGGGTCTCATAAGAAAATATCCCCCCTATTTTATACATGAATTTAGCCTAAAATAGGCTAAAAAAATAATATTTAATTATAGGCCTCTTAAGAAAACTACCTATTCGAATTTATCCCTTTGGCAATTAATAAACTTGGCTTACATCAAATTTGGGGTAATATATCTTAACCAAATAAAAAATTTATTTATTTATTTATAAGGTGGTAGTTTTGATAGGCAAAGTTTGAATAAAAACTTGCCTATATTCATATTCAATCCCACATTTGGTGCACTAGTGGTTAAGATTTTTCTTGGGCCGCCAGTCGGGGTTTCCAACCCTGCTGGCAGCCTTTTAAAAGCTGATTTTGGCGAGATAAATTGTAAATACAAACTATGCCACATCTATTTTGAAGTGAACCAGTAGCCCAATGGCCACTGACTAGGGTTTGGGGCCTGGTGATTATAGATTTGACCCTACTGACTACCAAGATATACTTTTGGTAGAACAAACTTGGTCCCTTGCCACGTAGGTACCACATGACACGAATTCACTTAACTTCATAATGACACGTGTGTCACAAAATGATAGGTTAGAGCTAATTGTTCATGCCACCTTATTATGCTAACTATGTACTTTCCATGTCACCATGCTAACATTATCATATAGACATGCCAACCATTGGTGAACCCTTTTCCTAGGCATCTTTGACCGATCATAACTCCTACATACAAACTCTGTTTTCGATGAAACAAATGGCATTGGAATCATAGTGATGATGCCATTTTCAAATAATTTAGAGATGGTCAAAATTTCATGCCTATTTTTGGTCAACCCTTGATATGCCTATTTGACCACGACTTTGACTGGGCATAACTTTCACATCTGGGCTAAAATTTTGACAAAACGAATGTTTCTAGAAACCTCTTGATGAGATCTTCAAATTGGTGTCAAGCTTGGCCATTTTTGGAGAGTTCCAAATTTCACCTTTTTAATGGCCTTTAGTCCAAGGTTTGACCTAACTTTGATTGGCCATAACTTGAGCGTACAGACTCCTTTTTTGCCCATTCGAGTTCTATTGGATTCAAAATTTTGAGAACTTTGACATGGTGCTAAATATGGAAGATCTAGAGATACTTCAATTTTTGATGAAAATATCCTCTAGATCATCTGCATAATGAAATAAGATGTAACCCGACCTTGCTTGGTAAGGCCTTGTGACCCAACCTTGCTCGATGATCATTTTTCATCTTGAATGCTGATATGGATCTTTTTGCTTGCTAGCTGAAGCTGATGTTAGATGACTTGTTCTAAATCATAGTTCTAGTGATCTACATAGGTAACTAAGTTGAAATGACTATGTCACCCAACTCATTGACTTGAGTTTCATTCACTTCATGATTTTGTCTTGCATTCTCTAGAGATTTCGGTATCCATTTCTACCTCATTTGTTTTATGATCTTGTCAACTTTTTCTTTCTTTTCATCTTCAATTCTTCTCATGTTCATATAGTTCTTGGCAAGATGTCCAAGTTCTATACAAATAAAACATTTCTTTGTAGTATCTCTTTTCCTCATGTGATGTTTCACACAGTTTTCTCCAATGTGCCCAAATTCAGAACAGTAGTGACATCTACACCATGTGTTGTAATCTCATCCAAATATTACTTTCAAAATTTTTTCTACTAGGTTCCACTTCTTGATTTTTCACTCTAAAGATTTGTGTCCTTGTTTCTTGCAATTATGACACTTTCCTCCAAAATTAGTTTTCTCTGTGCATTCACTTGCTCTATGACCATGCTTGTTGCAACTGTAACACTTTCCATTGAGTTTTTCTTTACCATTGCTCTAGAATTTTTTTGATGTATGACCTATCTTACCACAATGATTACAAGTATACCTTTTTTTCTTTTGAGCTCCTTGCTGAGATGATTCACCTTCTTTTGTATATATCCTAATCAAGCTTTGTCTTTGTGTCTATATTGACTTTTCTCACTCAATTGATTCATGCTTTCTTGAGATTTCATCAGTCTTTCGTTAGTTTTTTTTTCAATGCTAAGATAATTCTATGGTCTTTCATTCTTGGTCTTTAGGTTGATAAGCTCCTGATTTGCATCATTGAGTTGATCAATAAAGTCTACTTGTTGAAGAGATAGTTGTTGAAATTCATTGTCCTTTTCTTATATCACTTCTTTGGCTTTTTCTTTTTCTTCCATGACTTCACATAACTTGACTAATTGGATTTCTTGCTCTCTTTTTAGCATTCTAAGTTCTTCTTGAAGATTGCAATTTTTATCCAATAAGTCTTTGATTGTTACATCAAATTCATCTGAATTTCTATCTAAACATAAGTCTTCAATTGTACTTTCACTATAGAGATTGTCATCCATTTTTACTACAAGATCTTTCCTTCTTTTCAATAATTGAGAGAGTTTCTCCTTTGCTTTCTTGAGTTGTGCAATGGCCAATTCTAGATCCAACTTTTCATTCTTGATAACCTTATCTAGCCTTATACCTCCATTGCATCTGATCTTATCTCAAGCTAGTTGAACTTCTTCTATGAGAACCAAATGCTTCCATACCAATTGTTAAAAATATAAGTTATTCTAGGTTACTGTGAGGGGAGGGGTGAATTAGGAATGAATGAAACTTTATCTTAGTTCACCAATTACTCCTTCATATACTATTTTGATCTAATTTCATGCATGAAAGAGTGAAAGCAATAAAAAATTCATAACACTTTGAGAAAACATATGGTGACCAAGAAACCTTCCAATTAGAAATTTAAATTGGGGTGGGGATGATACCCACAAGCTTTAGTACTGCATTATAAAATTAACCTATTAAGGCTTATAATTGACCATTTTTGGTGATCTACCTTGTTAGGAGCAATAAGGACTATAAGGTCAACCTTGTTAAAGGATTTACAAACATACAATGAAGTATGAACTCAGTTAAGAGATTTAGAAAAATTTTGGTCTACCTTGTTAAAAGTTTTGGCTGATGCACCTATTAGGATGAATTGGTGGCTAATCTTTGATCTACAACTCTAATTTATTGAATGAAATTCCTTCTATTACAATGATCACTTGGTTATGATAGATAAATCACTATTCTCTCTTATACTACTTGTAATCTTCCTTAATTCACACTTATCCACTTCTCATTGATACTCACATACATACTTGGATATGGTGCAATGTATTACATATATACCAATCTAATTCATGACCTTATGGAATTGGCTACAATACCAAATTCATCATAATTCACAAAGTTATCCCAACTATTGTAACTCGGGGTCTGAAGACAAACTCGGTGATGTTCTGATACACGAAAACACTATCACTAGTCAACAAAATTTGGCACTTAGTTGAAGTTGAAACTCGATTCATACTAATCACTCTTCAAGTAGCTTGAACTTGATCAACACTATGTGACTCAGTGAACACTAAGAAAATCAGTAACAACTGAATCACTTGGTTGACACTGTATGACTTAGTCAACACTAGATTCATTTCATTAACCTTGTAAACTTAGTAGAGATTGTAGAGCTTGGTTAACACTACAAAGCATAGTTAAGACTTGAGTCTCCATCACTTCCATTGAATAGATTGGTAGATACTACTATGCTTGGGCTATACTATAAACTATCTCTGATGCTTGATAGATGTTGTGTAGCTCGACATGAGCTGCAAACTATCTATTTAGCATGGTAGCAACTAAGACACTTGGTTAACACTATTGGATGAATGATAAGCTTAATAGCAACTATAGAGCTCGGTGGTAATGTAACCATTTGACTAAGTGTTGAGTCATTGATAGACAAATTGACCTTAATATTAACTATAAACATATGTAGAGGTTCAAGTGCATGAATATCCTTGTAGAAGTCTTATCCTCAATGCACAAAAGATGTCCTCATTGAAGAAGATAAAATACAAATAATCTATATAATATGGCAAATAGTTGAGACTTTGGAAAAGACAATGAACTAGGCATCAATATTCTTATCAATTAATATTATAGGCAAAAAATAAAACAAAGGTTAATACTTGATAAAGGGTGCTCCCCTTAATACCATAAACACATTATATAAACAAAGAAATAACTACAATTTGTAAGAAAAAATATGGGCTTCTTATGATGCTATAAAGAAGAATTACAAAATTTTGAAATATACTATGCAAACCCACATGGGCACCTTCCTTACAATAATTTGCAAGCTAGAGATATGAACTATCACCTAGAGCTGTCTAAGCATCACAATGGGCCTCCCTTATATAGGCAGTTATTCATTGCTCAAGAAAGTTTTAGATACAAACCCTAAACATTGAGGCCAACAAAATCTCAATTAAAAATTATTTTCTAATTTTTTATATAGGGTTAGCCATAAGTATGTTTTTTTAGGTACCCCAACTTCCTAAGGTCATAACTTTTGTAGATGAGTTCTGATTTTCAATTATAAGTACTATTTGAAATTGTCAGCTCAACTCCTAAACTACATAAATGAACTATAGTGCTTGACATGCACAAATGCAAGCCATCCCAAGTAGGACCTCATTCTAGAGCCTCTAAGGCCTTCAAATCTGAGTTCAAATGTTTTGTACCCAAAAATCTCAATAACTTCTAAGATATAGATGGTATGATGATGCAACTCCACCATCAGACTAATATGACTAAGATAAACCTCCATCTATGAAATTAGAACATTCTAAGATCATATGGCCCACTTACTAATAATATTAAGTTTCCGTAAATGGTAACTATGTACTAAAATAACCCTTATTGAAAATGACAAAATAGAAGTATTTTTGAGTGATGCAAAATTGTCTTTACACTTAGGATGCTCCTGCATCAGACAATAAAGGTAATTTGAGAAGTGACCTTGTCATGTCTTAGGTGTTCAAAGAAAACCAAGGTAGTTAGCTCTTCCCTTGTTAGTCATGATGAATCCTCAATAGGTCATCCTTTCCACTTGATCATATATATTCATATTCCTCGTTCCTTATACTTCATCCAAATTTCCTATCTAGTATGCCCTCAATCTCATTTGTAGTTGACGTAGCCACTGGAATACTCTACTATGCTTCTGCAGCTTCATCTCCTTCACCTCCTTCATGATACTCTATCAAATCTAAAATGTTGAACAGTGGTAAAATATTCAGTTCAACATACAACTTTACTTCATAAGCATTTCCATAATCATGTCCTTTTAGTATGTTGGATGGTCCAAAATTATTCATTTTCAGCTTATTATATGTACCCACTAGAAATCTCTCTTTTGTCAAATGAACCATGACTTCATCTCCAACCTAAGATTTTTTACACCTCATTTTCTAATCTACTTTAGCCTTGTACCATGTATTCATCTTTGTGATGTGTTTCCTCACCTCTTATGGAGGTTCTTCAAATGTTCAGCAAAATCTCTAGCTTTAACATTACTTATCTCTCCTTTATCCAACTACCTCAATAAAGAAGCATTTTTGGGATTGATTCCATATACAATCTACAATGGTGATTTACCAGTACTCTTGTTGACATAATTATTATATGAATATTCTACCTATGGGAAAATCGTATCCCAAGCATTTGACTTATCTCCAATCAAACAACTCAACAAGTTCCCCAAAGTTTGATTCACTACCTCTACCTATCCATTAATTTGAGGATGATGTGATGAACATAACTTTGAATTTGACTTCAATTTATTTTGCAATGTATGCTAGAAATATCCAACAAACTTGGTATCTCAATCTGAGACTATGCTCTTTGCCAGACCATGTAGTCTCACCACTTCTATGAAAAATAACTCTACCACATGAACAACATCACTAATCTTCTTACAGGGAATAAAATGTGTCATATTTGGAAACCTATTAGCCACTATAAATATTGAATCATGCCCCTATTGAGTCCTTGGTAAACCAAGAATGATGTCCATTTTGACATTATCCCATGGCTTCTCTAGAATAGGTAATGACTGATACAAACCTATATTACTCTTCACTCCATTTTCCATTTGACATACTCAAAAAATCTATACAGACTTCTTGACATCTCATTGTAACTGTGGCCATTAATAATTTCCAACAACCAAAGAAATGGTCTAATCTCTACCAAAGTGTCCAACCAATCCTCCACTATCTTTATCCTTGATGAGATTATCTCTCGTAGAACTTCTTGGAATGCAAAACCATTATATTATTTGAAGATCATACTATCCTAGAATATGAAATCTAACCATTTCATCTTTTCAAGTGTAACAAATTTTGTACAAGCTTTCCAAGCTTCACCAAAATCAAGATCCTCTAGATGCAAATTGTTGAGTTCCATGAACCCAACCCCCTCAATATGCATCTCTATCGATAAAATTTGTTTTATGGTAAGAGCATGTGTAACTATGTTAGGCTTTCTACTTTTGTGTTCCAAAAAAAATATATAACTCTGTGAAAAATTAACCAATTTCAAATGACTTTGGTTCAACTTTCCTTGAATATTCAAATATTCTAAAAATTGATGATCAATAAACAAAACAAATTGCTTAGGAAGAAGATAGTGTCTCCACTTCTTCAATGCTTGAATTATAGCACAAAATTCTTAATCATAAATATAATATTTTCTTTTGACATCATTCAACTTCTCATTAAAATATCTACCTTCTTGGCTCAAAATAACTCCTATTGTAGTACCTCTACCATCACAATCTACTTGTTAAAATTTGGAAGTGCTAAATCAAGTTTCTCTATAACTTTCTATTTTAATAGATTAAAACTATTATCTTCTCCTAGAGCCCACATAAATTCTTTCCTATCCTCTCTAATTGTTTCAATCAAGGGTCCACAAACACTACTAAAACATTTGATGAGATTTCTATAAAAAACTATCTAGTCAATAAAAATATTTTACCTTAGTCATATTCTTTGGAGTAGGCCATTCAAGGATAACCTTCACTTTATTAGGGTCCATTTTTAGACCTTCTACTATAACTACAAATCTTAGGTACACAAACTCCTTAACAAAACTACACTTCTTTGAATTTATCATCAATGTTTATTTGCTCAACTAATCAAACACCTTACTAATATGCATCAAATGTTTCTTCAAGGTTTAACTAAAGAGAAAAATATCATCTAGGTAAACAATGAAAAACTTACCAAGAAATTCCTTCAGTGCCTCATTCATGAGACACATAAGAGTTCTCAATGCATTGGTTAGCCCAAAAGGTATGACTAACTACTCATACAATCCTCCCCTTGTCTTGAAGGTAGCCTTCCCCCCATCTCCTTCTCTAATTCAAATCTAATGGTACCCACTCTTCAGATCTATCTTTGTGAAACACGCAACTCTTCTCAAATAGTCCTTAATATCAACCATCTATGGCAATAGAAATCTGTACTTGAATTGTGATCTTGTTGATAGCTCAAAAATATGTGCACAATTCTAGTCTCCATTCTTTGTTAGTGCCAATACTACTAGTACAACACATGGACTCAAACTCTCTGGAGTCAATCCCTTTTGTAATAACTCTTGTACTTCTTTGTTCAACTCCTCACTTTCTATTGGTGTCATTCTATGCATTGCCTTTTTTGGAAAACTAGCTCTTGAAATCAAGTTTTTCTAGTGACTTATTTTCCTTACAAGAGATAATCGATTAGGTACATTATCAGATACAATATTTGGAAACTCTTCCAACAAATATGCAATTTTTGTAGGTACATCTTCTACTTCTTTACCATTTTATGGAATTACAAAAATCCATGCATAAAATCACACCTCATACCCTCTAGGATCTTCTTTTCATCAACAAAACATATGCTAGCAGCATTACATACCTTTTAAATTGTATCCTCCAAAGACTTCAACTTATGGTGCACTCCATCCTCTGTCAAAGTATATGCATTTTCATGCAAATCATGTATATCATGTCTGTCAAACTACCATGTCCTACCTAGAAACATATGACATATGTCCATAGGTATGATATAACAATGAACATGATCCTGGTCGCCTCCAATCTTGAACTTCACTAGGCACTTCTCATTGACCATGACCTTGTGGTCATCTGACACTTAGGCAATAAGATATGGACACGAGTGTTTTTGCCTCTTGAGCTTTAAATTCATGACCATCTTTTATGACACCACATTGTTAATGCTTCCACAATCACAACACTTATCTTCACACTTGGACCTAGTGCAAAACAAGCTCATAATTTAATCAGCTTCATTCTTACCACTCAATAAGGCTCTTCTATTATTTAGAACTTCTCCTCTTTTAGCATCTTTAGAATGCGATGATTTGACATCTTTATCAACATGCATAACTTTGGCCTGACCTTCAGTTCTCCTATGTTTCCTTCGTTGGGGTTGGGAAAATTCAAAGGCCCTATGTCCTTCTCCATAGTGGAAAGAGTTTCCACAAAAACCTCCTCTGCTAGATCCTTGTTCTATTCTTCTTCCTCTTTGGTCTTTGTTACCCTAATCATGGAAACTATTGGAATCGTTTACCCTCTAGTTTTGACTACTACTTTTGGCCTGATCCTTCTTCTTTGGATCCTCATTTTAGCCTCCATAAGAAAATATATTAGATCTTGCACCACAACCTCTACCACTATTCTTGTTATCAAACTTCTTATTTAACTTTTCATCAACTCTTAGGGAAAATTGGTATGCCTCTTCAATACTGTTCATTCTAACCAAACTTAATTTCTCCTAAATGATAGGCCTCAACCCATTGAGATAAAAGACAACTTTCTCCATGTCAACTTCTACATGGCCAATTTTGATGAGACCACATTAGAACTCTTGTGAATACTCCCGAAAAAATCTTCCTACTTGCTTCAACCCTTGTATTTTATCTATTAGATCAAGATCATAATCTATGACAATGAATTTTAACTTTAATTTAGCTACCATTTAGTCTCATATTGTAATTGTGTCCTTCCCTCTTCATTTTTCTTCAATTGGATCTCTTTCCACTAGATCTTCACATGACCTTGAGTTTGGCCTTCACAAATTTGACCCTTCTAGGATCCTCAATATCTTCATACTCAAAGTATTATTCTAATTTTTTGATCCAATTGATCAATTCCTCTAGATTAATATTTCCCAAATATTTGGGAGAAAAAAACTTATGTCTTTTTCCAATCTTGGAGATGGCCCTAAAAAGCCTTTTGTCTTTTGGGTTAAGAACTATCTCTTCTTCAACATTTTTTTCTTCTTCTCTTTTATCCTAACTTTTATCTCTTATGACAAGGTTCATCCCTCTACACAGTTTTTCTTCCAATGTTTGCATTTGTCTCTAAAGGGCTATAAAGCCCTCAAGTGTAACACCTATGACCCTTCCATCACACTCTCTTCAATGAGGTATTTTAGTGCTTTCTCTAAAACCCTAGTACAAACCCATGGAAGAAAAATCTATCAAAGCTAATCTTTCTAGAAGTATTTGTGGATGTTGATTTGTTGAAGGCCCTCATTAAATCATACAATCTAGCTACCAAATCATTCCACACACGAGATGGGACCATTCTATGTATATTAGATCATGCTTCTTTCATTGAAGCTTTTGGATTGGAGGGTGCAATGAGCAAGCCCGTGGATTTAATTGGCCTTCAACAAAAAAAAATTTAAAAGAATACCAAGGCTTACACAAGGAATTCTATGCTACAACACATCCCCATGGACCTCAAGCAGGCATGTGATTATCCTAAGAAAGTGGATAAGGAGATGCCTATGGAAAAATTCAAAAACTATTTGTAAAGATAGTGTATGGTCTCCACAAAGTGGTTAGTATAGATGGAACTAATATGGTATATGGGGCAGAGTTAATTATTGCCAAAGATGTATAGGATTCATACCATGGTAGAGAGTATGACTATGTGGAGTATATTCTAGAGAAGATGAAGGATAACATTGGGCTAGAATAGAGTGGGGAAATGAGAAATTTCAAATTCCATCATTACTCACTATTGATGCATTTGATCTTGTACAAGAACATGGGGTATATTAGTTTAGATTTCATTGATCACACTTCTGATGGAGAGCTGCCAGTTTAGCTATGGATATGGGTATGGGATAGTTCCTATCACTACTCTAACTTTATTTCCTTTTTCAATAATTTTAGTACTGTTATCATGAAACGTTAAACCCTAGTTACTTTAGGGCACCTAAGATTTTGAAAAACCTATTAAGGCCGAACCTTCTACCTAAAAATAAAGGATTAGATCACAATTGTGGGGGCATATTCTTATTCCCAACATTTTCCCTCATGAGATTATATGGTTTCCCTCAACCTCCTCATATATTTCCCAAATTTATCCCTCTTAGACTAGCCGTCATTAAATTCATGTGGTAGTTGATGATGGTAATCAAAGAATACTTAGGGCCTAAAGTGCATAGAGGCAGATTTTTGTCTAGGTGCTTTAGAATAGGGGACATTTCAATTGGAAAAGAATCCATGAATCATATATATTCTTTCCTCCACTATTTTAATTTATCAACTACCCCATATAGGATGTATGATCTAGACAATTGGATGAGGAATACTCTCAAAGAAATTAGAAATTATGTGTTGCAAAACACAAAAGAGTTACCTCATGAGGACCTCATTCCTAACATAGTAGTTGAGGGGGAGGCTAGTGATAAACTTAAAATTTTTGATGATATTCTGAGGGTGGAGAGGGAATTGAAGAGAGAAAATCAAAATTTCAAGGGGTTTTACATGGATGTCCCTTACCCACAAAGGATAAGGTAGATGGTTTTTAATCATTTTGAGATCATGGTACAAATGCTAGAGGGGATAATCAGAGAAGAAGAAAGGGTAAACCCTAATAGACCAAAACCATATGTGACCTAGAAATTGAAGAAGATGAACATGTAAAGGCATCATGGGTTACCAAGGGTAACAAAAGGAAAAAGGTAGTTCACATATCAGAAAATGTGAAACAAAGAACTCTGCAAATCCTACCTAGTAAGAATCAATATTTTGATGATTTAAGGAAAAGTTATATACATGATAAAATAAATATAGTAGAGAACACTCTGACTGATTTAGAGCTGGCAGCAATAACATTGGATGATAGGATCATCTAGGATCAACATTTTTTTGAAGATGATGAATTGATCAAGTCTACTAAGTTCAAGAGCTTCCTCTACAAGATCAAACAAAGTGAGCTAGTACTGAAGATGAAGTAGGAGAATTTGATGAGGAAAAGTAAGAATTGATTAACAAAATTCATGCTTATAATCATGAGAGTGAGGTGATGATGTTGGAATTTACAAGTTGGAAGGTTTATTTCTGAGAAGGGGGGGGAGTGAATCAGAAGTACCTAACTTTAACCTTTTCAAACTTTTAGCTAACATCATTCACATGCATCTAACATATCCATTAAACATGAAGAATAAAGACATGCATGAAAATAGATAACAAAAGATTTTGGTAACACAAAAATGCTCCAAAAATGAGAAGGTAAAACTAGGGTGGGGATGACACCCACAAATTATCACTACAACAAAATGTAACTATTCAATGTTACAAAGTTTGACCACTTCCAATGGTTTGTCCTATGATAGGCCTATCCTGTTAAATACTTTGCACCTTGTTAAAAGTGACTTGGTTAGAGGATTTACAAACACTCTCTTAGAATGGCACCCTGTTAATGGATTTTGCACCTTGTTAAAAGGCTTACAACATGGCTACTAGACCAACCTATCATCATAGGATTTTCATTCCTAATAGAACGGCTAGAGAGTCTTAGAAAGTCTTGACCTGATGACTTGCAATCTTCAATTACTAATTCCAGATCCTTGTTCTGCTCCTATCTATTTTGATCCTTCTTTGATCTGATATGTCTCTCCACGAGGTTCTAATACTTTTTTTTGATCAACTGAATTTTGCAATGTTGTTCTTCTTTTTCTAAGTCTTTATACCCCTCTTCACTTCACTAGCATTCTCCCATAAACTCTCACACATATTCAAATAATGGGGTTTCGTCCTCCTTTTAAAGGTTTCAAAGACTTAAGGTTAGGCATGAATCTATGATAAAATTTCATTCTTCTTTTCATGTTCAATTCTTTCACTTTTCCTATTGGTTGCATGCTTTCTCCATTTTTCTTATTGGCTACATACTGATTACATAGGAAATGCAAAACATTTGATCTTATCTTCAAGATCCTTTGAGATTCACCCTAAGTCAGCTCAAAAATATTTTACATCTGAATTTGTGAAGACACAAACTCATATGTTGATTCTTTGTTACTTGACACTTACTAGTTATTGATGCTCGGCACATACAAGAATTTTTTCTCACTCAGCTCCTATAGTAATTCTATTTTGCTTGACATCTATACTTTGCTCAACACCTATAGTGACTTGGCATCACTTATCACTCGACACTTGATACTTGCTTAGCACCTATTGGATCTCTGGCTTGACACATAATATAGCTTGGCATCTATATTATACTCGGCATCAACTTGAGAATTGGTTAAGTGTGTTGACACTCAATTGTCAAAACCAATCTGAGACCAACAATCTCATCCTTTGACATGAGTGGCAAAAACACTTAACTGAGCATTATGAATCTGGTCTCTATGAGTATATTACACATTTTGTTCAACATATGTACAAAACTTCAAAAACTTGTTCAAAATTTTGTAGGAGACTATATACCTTAAAAATTTGTAACTCCCCCTGAGCTGATGTGCCATTTTCTATATCCACAATTCCTTAAGCTGAATTTGTCTCATGTTGATGTGTCTGATACTCTTTACCTTATATGTATCTGCTTTGTTTGTACTCTATATCTACTCCCCCTTTCACAAATCTTCTTGCTATTTTTGCATCCATTTGGCTTTATCCTTTTAAGATTCAAAATTTGAATATATAATATCTCCCCCTTTGGATATTCTTTATTATCTCCATTAAAAAATGTATTATCTTCCTTTAATATCTTCCCCTTACATGAATATCTCCCCCTTTTTGACACTTATGTCAAAGGGTCCTAAGAATGAATGGAATATTTAGCCAAAAATGTTTTATTTACCTCCATTATTATCTTTAGAGAAGCATCCCAATTGTCTAATGCCATTTCCAGTGCTTTGAGCTAGATGGTTGTCTCTACTGCAAGATGTACTAGGCCTTTTAAGGTAGAAATATTTGGATCTTTCTTCAAAACATTCTCTGTATAGGACATTTCTTTATGCAATACTTCTAGATGTGGGGTAATAGAAAACTATATCTATATTAATTTGGCCTTAGCATTAGCCTCTTCTACTATTAATACAAGTAACTCCTTCTAGGCATGAAGTGTTGTTGCAAAATGCTTCTCACTTTGAGCTGGATCCTTAGGTAGCTATGTGCTAGATATCTTAAGGTTCCTCTCAAAGCTTATTATTCTTTGGCTAGTCTCTTGTGTGAAATATGAAGAGTCACATAGTTTGGAGTATAATGAGAATATGTTCTTAAGTACTATTTTCACCTTTTCTACCTTCTTAGCCAGCTCAACTTGTGATAGTGCTATCTCACTAGATATCTTCTCATTGACCTTCATTTCAATTTTTTTTTATACCATTCTAATATTTTAACATTAGTATCAAGGTCTTAATTTTGTACCTGGTCCACTATGTTGGATAATTACTCCATGATGGGCTTTGTTTCATTAGGTATTGGTAAGCTAAATGCATCAAGGAATATGTCTTTCATTTCTACTAATGCTTGCATTTGTCTATACTCATTTCTAAGTATCTCTTGCTTCTTCTTTCTCTCTAGTGCCTCTTGCACTTCATTTATCTATTCTAGGTTGATTATCTTATAGTCATAACTTGGTATGACTATTTCCTCATCAAGTGCAAGGCCTTCATAGTGAAGTACCCTTGCTACCTTGGTGGAGCTTGAGCCTAGTGCTGAGATTTATAATGGCAATATATCAGTGCTCGATTTCTTGGTAGGAGTTCATGTAGTAGAAAAATTAACCAATATATATATTGCCTCTTGCTCTCTCTCCTTAGGGATTTTCTTCTCTTCCTTATCTTCTCGTCTTCTACCTTGACCAATGATAATGATTTGAGGAGCTACACCTTGGCTTTGTGATGTAGGAACATTTTGTGCTATCTATTCTTTTGCTGACTCCTCAACAGTTGTTGTTACTATCACTATGGGATCAACCTTAGTAGTTGTTTCTTGCGCTACTTACTCTTTTGGTTGATCATCTGTAGCTATGGGAGGTTGTGAAGGTGGTTCTTTTGTGTTCACCTTCTCCTTGGTTATTTTTGCTACAACTTTTTGTAACTCCTCTACACTCACCAAAATAGGATTTGTGCACAATTGCGATTGCAATGTTTTTTGGTGAAGGATCCTTTTAAGATCTATAGTTAATGGATTAACATCTTGACCTAAGGTGTCAGGAACATCTTTCACAATTACTATTTCTGTAGATGTAGGTACTATATGTGGAGAACTGGGTGGTGGCAATTGGGTGTCTTGGACACTCTGTTCTTGCCACTGCTCCTCTGCTATTGCCTCATCACCTTTATGTGTCTTCTCCTCCACTATTACCTTTTCTTCCTCTTTTTCATTTTCTTCTCCTTCCTCATCATCATTTATTCCCTCAAAGGGATTTTATTGCCCTTCTTTGATAGTAGTCAATCCATATATCAATTTCCACATTTGTGTGGATTTCTTTACAACATCTTCTATTTTATTTTGCAAAATACTAAAGGCTTTGTATTTGGGTGAAAATTTTCTCCCAGGTTTCTTACTAGCCTTACTTATTTGACCTTTTATAAGGTCTAGCATCACATGAGCCAATGTTGATTCCTTTATTTCCTTCTCCATATTTAGGCAGTAATGCCATTTATTTTCTACAATGGAGCTTAGCTCCTTAGGCATAGAATTGTCAAATTCAAGTGAAGTAGTCTTGAACTTGGCCATCATAGTGTAGATAGATTCTTCCACTATATTTTGTTCTTCTCTGCTCAACTTATTAAAATCAATGGTCTTTAAACTAGTTAAATCTACATTATCTCTAATATTATCACAAACATTTTCCAAATTAGATTTGGTGGAATGTTTTACCACTCTAAATTGATCATTGTCAAATTTTGTCTTCTCTTCATCTGACTTTGGGGGTGTAATATATTTTCTTCTTTTCTTTTGTCCTTCCTTTCTCTATGGATTTTTGCTTCTTTCCTATTCCTTTGCCACTTTTGTCATTTCCCTAATGTTTTCCCTTGTAGTTGGCTTGGCTGGGCTTGGCTTAGCTACTTTCTTCTTTCCTTTGGGTTGTACAATAGGTTATTTTTTTGTTTTTTTCTTCTTAGGTTTAGCGTTGGGTGCTTCTTGCTTGGCACCTTCTTCTTCTTCTTCTTCTACATCCTCACCCATACCTTGGATCAATGCTAATGGTTCTTGACCTTGTTCATCTTCATCACCTTTAGCTTCTTCATCTTCTTCTTCTTTAGTAGTGCCCTCACCAAATTTTTCCTTTAATTTCTTAACCAATTTGTCATTTTTTTTTAATGTAGAAGTAGTATTCTATTCCATGTACACCTTTAATCTCACCAAATTAAAAGTCCCAAAATGTGGTTTACTTTTCTCCACTTCTTCTACTAATAGTGTAGTTATAACTGCAGATGCCTCATCTATGTTTATTTCATATCCAAGAAGTCTTAACCATCTAACCCTTGGTGTTGTTACTTGTATGTAAGTATAATCAATATCTACAAGAAAGAATACATCATTTACATGTTTTTCTACCAATGAAACTGGTATCCTTAATATCTACTTCATGGTCTTCTTGAAATCTCCAAAGTAACTTGTCATAAGGGTTTCAAAATTTGCTCCCATTTGTTTTATATATATTCATTTACTTAAGCAATTATTGACCTATTGGTTTTCCTGCTTACTTTTCCAAAGGATGGAAATTCATTCTGTACATAGAAAAATATGCATATCAAAATTACACCAAATTTGCACTGTGCTCCCTTGGTTCTTCTTATTGCTACTAAATTCTCATTGATTTGTTGTTATTGTAGTTCTGCAAGATCATAAGTATGATCCTTTTTCACTAGTTTGTAACCAACATCCATTGCAATGTAGGGTACACTGTTAAGTTTGTTGGATTGATAAAAATTTTGTGAAATAAGCCTAACAACAAAGTCAACAAGAGGGTCTTGGATAGTATCTATAGTCATTCCTCTCTTGTTCCATTTGGCACCCATGTTCTTCTTAATTGCTTCCTTAGAGTCACTTCTAAGGGTCTTTGGCTAATGTAGGGTTGGATACCCTATTACTTTGTGTACAATCCTCTTTATTATTTTTACTGGACCATCTTCTAGCCACAAACTTCCATCATGAATTCTACTGAGCACAATTCTAATTCATTCAGTTTTAAAAATAGTGGGGAATTCTAGGGCACAAGCAAAAACCCTTCTTCTTAATGATTTGGTACTCTTCCTTCAAAATTTTGTTTTCATACAACTTTTCATAGGAATCCCTCATCTCCATATCTTCTATGGCTCCAATTTTTTAGTTGTAGCATCTCCTAACATCCTAAACCATAACTACCTTAGGGGGTTATAATAGATAGGGCTCTGGTTGGGTCATTTTTGTATGCCACTTTATGGATTGGCCTAAAATTAGGTTGTTTTACTTTGTTAGACACAAGTTGAACCTCAAATGGTTCTTTCTCCTATGGTATCCTAGAATTGGAGGCCACGTGTGTGATCTAGGGTTTGAACACAAAGAAAATGTGAAACTGTGTAGCTCAACACTAGTATAAATTCCTTGAATTGATGAAATTGTTGTGAATCACTGTTCAAATTTTCCCAAATGCTGAATTCTCTACTTTGAAATCATTTTTCACTCTTCTTCATCTTAGCTCTTTGTTGACAATGAAGAAAAATAATTCAAAATGTGATAATATACCCTATATTCATAGCATTTAATGCTTAGTGCGTTTACAACTATCCACTAGGCTTCTTAAGAATTTTTGCATTCTTAGCTTCCATTATCTTTCCACCACTCAACATCCACAAAAGTATCCCTCACTCAGCTTCAACTAAAATTTCTCTTCACTCGACTTTCACTACCAACTCGATTGTAACTAATCATCAGCTTCTAATGACTTTGGCAATCAACTTAGCATGTATTAGAATTTTACTCGACATCTAAGGGCAACTCAACAACACTTATGAAATCTTGAAATTTTAACTTTGCATCTCTATTCATGCTGATCTCTTCTTTTTGTTACTTGTCTTGGAACTGATGTATGATAAATCTTTGTATATAAGTCCCACAAACCTTTTTGTGCTTAGTTGGATGAAGTGTGACCACTTGAACTTTAGGTGAAGTGATCCCTTCATTTGATGTGCTACTTCCATATTTCTTCTTCCATGTCTTATTCATTTCTCCTCTGATGTGTTTAACATCTATCTTCTCTTTTCTTTTTTTGAACTCTGAATTGGGTGCCTTTGACCTTGTTGGGAAATTTCTGCTGATATGACCAGTCTTCAAACAACTAAAACATGTGGTTTGACTCAACCATCTATTGTAGTTTCCATTAAAATGTGTTCTTATGCAATTTTTAGGAATTTGTCCATATTCCTAATAGTAATGACAACTATACTTGCTTTTGTAGTCCAATTGTAGTGATGTCCAAAGTTTCTACCTAAGGACAACCTCTTGAAACATGGAAACAACCTCCAAGCTAAGGGACTTGAACTATGAGGTTGAGTCTCTAGAGAAGGTCGGCTTCCTCTTACGATTAGGATGCGCCTAACTACTCTTGGAGAGGAAAAAGGAGAAGGAGAGCATGAAAGTGAATCTACCTAATCTAATATAAAGAGGTGATGCACTGAAATAGGGTGTTCAGACAAATCTCTACCCATATATGCACTATTGAACCAAAATAAAACTAAGGATATACACATTCAGACTTGGTTTAATCTAATAATGACATGCAGATTAAAAGACCAAGATGAATGACACAAGGAAATAGAGATTCACTTATATTATCATTCATAGGCCAAGGAGATACAGTCATGTAGATCATATATCTCTATGAAACACCGGTAATAGGCAAGGAGTTCTTGCAATTTCATACCAATGGCTGAAAGAGATAAGGCAGAAAATCATGTAGTTCAGAGGCACAGGGGAATTTACACTGAGAATCTATAGAGCAATAACAGAGAAAACAGAGAAAGGTCAACCCCCCAAAATTTTTTACAAAATTTGGCTTTATAGTTTAGGCATAACTAAGATGTCATCTCCCTACAATTACTCCACAAACACTACATTGAAGTCCCATAGAGAATAATCAAGGAGAAAGTCTGATTTGGGTACAGATCTAAGATGCAATGATATCTGATCCTCTATGTCAAATAATGCCTTGAGAAGATAGAAACGGTGCCATTAAGCCATGCTGACTAGGTAGATGGATTGGATCAAAGGTGGAGTGTTCTTCCTTGTCTCCCATTCATTCTACATTGGTTGGGATTGATTACAGAGATCAAATTCACAACATAATCTTGGTTTTCCACCATTTTGGCTTGTGAATCAGCAAGTCAATGAGTCAAACTGAAATAGCAAGTAGGACAAGCCATGTGGGCCAATAATTTCTTTCCTTTTTGCCACCTCACAAGGTCTTCCAAAGTTGACCACCTCTTTCATTACTAATCGTGCCATCTTCTTTAAAAAATCCTGACCACAATGTTATACTATCCGCTAGCCACTAAACGTTAATGCCTTAACTGCTATTTATACCTTAGCTGGACCCTGTGATCCTAACTAGCACCAACCAATGATTGCATAATAGTTGGCCCCACCCTGCTATGCATCACCAAGGTGCTATGTCACTATGTGTATCCTCTGAACAATTTCCCATACTGAGATAGTGCCCACTATGGATCCAGACTGATCTGACGATCGTGAAGACTCATCGTATTACTGCGCTATCTCCTTTAAAAAAATTTGAAAACTTGGGCCCACAAACCACTCAACACACCTAGCATCTTCATCTTGGCGTGACCTGGCCCCATTGATCCACATGGCACAATGGTGCTATGTTGCTATGGGTAATATCCTTGCAGGTTTCCATAGCAAGATAGCACCCACCATTGATTTTTTGAGATCTAGCGGTGGGCTAGATGGATCTAACCTATTAGTATACCAACCAATAAGAAACTGGCCACGTGCTAACCTATCTGAAAAATCCTCATTTGTGGCCCGCCAAGTGAAGCAAAACCCACATTCTACACAATCATACCTTAGCCAATGAAAAAATTGACCAACTGCCAACGTGTGCCAAATTTCATCATTGATATTTGACGGGGCATACTTGGGACCCACCTTCCTTTTGATGTTGCCACAGTATCACTTTTCGTCTGGGCGTTATGTCACTAAGATTTTTTGATAGCACTATAGTGTCCTACGAGGATCTTCCAAAATTCAGTGCCAAAGAAACAATCAAGGAAAAGCGAGGACCCACCGGCCATGTGGCCAAAAGGTACTATGTGATATGGCAAAACCACATGCGACTTCCCATAGCGAGATAGCACCAATTGTAGATATCTTTTGATCTGACGATGGAGACTTGCGAGCCTATAGAAACATTAAAATGCGTAGGGAAGAAATATCATAAGGTTCAATCATTTAATTATTTTGATATTCCTAGGATGTTTAAAAAATAACATTAAATTGAGAAGTGACCGTTGGGTGGGCAAGTATTTAAAATTCAAATATTTGGCTGGGGGCATAATATGTAACATTTTTGGTGACTCACAGAGGATTCTAGCCTGCTATGCATAAGACTAGTGGCCTAAAGTATCCATTGGGCTATAGAGTCAAAAAGATGTGGATACTGTGTATACTATGAAACCCTAACTCTACGTCTAAGAGGAAAACCCCAAAACCCCTGTCTCTACAACTAGAACCAGAGACCAAAACCTCCTTCTGCAACCTTGAAAATTTCAAAACTTGTTGTCTCATGGAGACAATCCTGTGCTCGTGCACTTCTTGGAAAAGTAGGGAACAAACTAGAAATGAAAGTAAGCTAACTATGTACATGGAATCTCAAACCCTTAGAAACATGGCTTGAGATAGATCCCATTGACTAGGATAGGTAGAATCTCACCATCAAGCTTTTTTAACTAGAAAACATTGGCTTGCTTGCAACTGACAATAAGATAGGGACCACTCCATAATGCATCAAACTTTGAGTGTCTTCCTAGTTTTTCCCTATCTACATCCCATTTCAGATCCAAATCTCCCTCTTAGAAGATTCTAACCCTAGCCTTACTGTCAGAACTCTTTTTTGCCTACTGTTGGTGTGTCTCTAGGGTTTGCATGGCTTTACTTCTCTTCTCTTCTAGCTCCATTAGCTTCGCCATTCTTACTGTCATGGCATCATCTTCAATCAACTCCAGCTGCTGAGCTAGCTCTACAGATGGGAACTCCAATGAAATTGGAAGCCTTACTTCCTCTTCCATAGACTAACACAAATGGTGAATTCCCTATTGACCTTTTAGGCATTATTCTGTCAGCCCATAGTGTAGTCTTCAATTTTTTATGCCAACACCTCTGGTTATCTTTAATTGTTCTCTTTATGATTCTGATTAGGTTCTTGTTGGATGACTCAGCTAGGCCATTACCTTAAGGATAGTAGTTTGATGATGTGCTCAAGTAAATGTTGTGGTCAACTATCCATGCATAGATATGAGCTCCTACAAATGACTTTGCATTATCTGAAATAATGGTTGAAGGGGCACCAAACCTAGTCACAATTCCATCAAGGAACTCAAAAGTTGAAGATTCAGTGGCATCCTTCAATGCAACTGCCTCTATCCATCTGGTGAAGTAATCTGTAGCAGCTAAAATCCATTTGTGACTTGAATTAGAAGGAGGATTGATAGGGCATATGAAATCCAATCCCCATTGGGAAAAAGGCTGGTCCACCTGAATGGGATGAAGGGGAAGAGTTCCAAGCTTCTGTTTACCAGAGAAGAAAGCACATTTCTCACACTTCCTCACATACCTATGACAATCATGAAACAGGGACAACCAATAATAACTAGCCCTCATGATCTTTGTTGCAGTTGTCCTTGCTGAGAAATGACCACCATCAGGACCATCATGAAGCTCTTTGATCATTCTTTCAGCTTGGTTTGTATCAATGCATCTTAATAGGGCTCCATTAAAATCTTTTCTAAAGAGGACACTGTCAACTATAATATAAGGAATTGACTGTAATCTATACTATCTCCTTTTAGTTCTGTCTAATCCTTGAGGGTATCCATTGCCTAATAAGAAATTCATCATATCATTTATCTAACTCCTTGGGTTCCTATTTCTTACCTCATGTTTCTCTGTCAGTATCATAGCAGCTTCCTCATCAGGTTCTTGAGATGATAACATCTATTTACACAAACCCCTCCTTCTTACTAGCTTGGTAATCTAAATGTCAATATCATATTCCATCACTTTAGTAATCTAGCTAGCTCTTTTCTCACCAATATCTTTGCTCAAAAGGAAATCCTTCACACTAGCATGGGGTACTAACAAATGAATTTTATTATGAGATAGGAGGTCTCTAAATTTCTTCAAAGCTCTGATGACTGCAAGGGCTTGTTTCTCAACATAACTGTACTTATCTTCATACTCTTTAAGCCCTTCATTGAAGAAAGCTATGGGCTACTCATCATCTTTATCATTTCTTTGAGTTAGGATAGTAGAAATGTTTGACTCACCACCTAGGGTATAAAGGATGAAATCTTTCTCAAAATTTGGATTCATGAGAGTAGGGGCCAAGACTATGGCTGCCTTTATCTCTTCAAAACTTTCCTTCCCTTCCTTGGTCCATGCAAAGACCATACCTTTCTTGAGCATAGCCGTAAGAGGTTTCACCATGGTAGCAAGATTTGGAATAAATCTTCTCACAAAATTTATCCTACCTAGGAAACTTTGTAGCCCTTTCTTGCTTTTAGGAAGAGGAAGGGAAAGTATTTCTTTTCTTCTCTTTGGATCAATTCTTAAGCTATCCTGAGATACAATATGTCCTAATAATTTTCCTTGGTTAGTAGCAAAGACACACTTGCTTGGGTTAAGGGAAACTCCAAACTCTCTGCATCTTAAGAATACCTGTCTTAGATGATCAAAATGATCTTCTACATCCTTTGAATACACAGTGATATCATCAAGGTAAACTAAGACAAACTTGTCAATCAATCCTTTGAAGGCTATCTCCATTTCCTTCTGAAATGTAGGACCTACATTGGTTAGCCCAAATGGCATCTTACAATAAGTATAGGTACCCCATTTAGTGGTAAATGCAGTCTTATATCTATCAGACTCTTTAACCAACACTTGATTGTAGCCAAAAAAATCCATCAAGAAATGAAAATTTCTTTGAACCACTGACCTTAGACAAAATTTTCTCCATAGAAGGGAGAGGATGGTAATGTTTAAGGGAAGCTTGGTTAAGGTCTTGTAAGTCCACACACAATCTAATTTCTCTGTTCTTCTTCCTAATAGGGACAAGGTTTGCTACCCATGATGAGTTTTTGATGGGAAAAATTATATTCGACTCAATCAATTTGGATAGCTCCTTTCTCATTAAGGGTTCAATTTCAGGATTCACTAGCCTCTAGTTTTGTCTTATTGGTTTTCCATTATCAACTAAATCTATAGTATGCTGAAATAACCTTGGGTCAAAACCCTTTAAATCATCATATGTCCAGGAAAATATATCATTAAATTATTGACATAGATGAATAAAACTCTCTTGCTCAATTTCAAAACATACCTTACCCATGTTCAAGGATTTTCCATCAGCAACCATGACTGGAATATGATCATCTTCATCAGTAGCTAGGTTCATGTCTCTACCTCTTGCTTCGTCATCGGGATTAAAAACACTCTCTAAGGTAATGAGACCCTTAGGCAATTTGTTAGAACTGAGATTAATGATCTGATCACCATACTAATCCTACAGTCTTAACTGGTTTTTAATTAAAAATTCTACTTCATTATGCAAGGAGCTGACAATTTTCTCATCAGATTCAAACACCTACCAATGGATTTTGTTATCAGGGATAATAGGCCTTACTACCACTCTGATTTGTTGCTCCTTCTTTTCTTCAAGATTCCTTGGTACATCATAAGATGCACCTATTGCTGCAAGTCTATCAGCATGTCTATTTTCTTTTTTAGGGATGCTTTGAATATTAAATGCATTAAAACTCTCAAGAAAATCCCATACCCTATGTTTATAAGACTTGAGCAAACCATTCTTGGCGATATTATGATTTCTCACTTGATTGACCACAAACTCACTATCTCCATAAACTCTTAAACCTTGAATTCCTCTTTTTTGAGCAAGTAGGAGACCTTGAATCAAGGATTTGTACTCAACCACATTATTAGTGCAACTAAACTAGAGCCTAAAGGAGAAATAGTACCTTACTTGTGCAAGAGAAATTAACATCACACCACCCCCTGATCCATTTTTATTCCTTGATCCATCAAAGTATATACTCCATATCCTACTCATATCTTCTTTAGTCTCCACAAGATTGGGAACTAGAGCATCTTTCTCCAATATACAATATGTACTGAGACCTATCTCAAGGGTTTTTGGCATACGATCAAATTGATATGTGTTAGCCCACTCATCCAAGAAAAAATCAGGTATCTCTGCTAGGGAAGTGGTGGGCTCATTCACTATGTCATTCTCATCCATCTCTAGGATAGGGCAATTCATGTTGATGAAATTAGGGATGTAAGATTCAGTATGATGGAGGGCTTGAGGCTCTACTCTAATTGAAGCATTGGCTCCATATCTCATCTTAAAAGAAATATATGACCAATAAAAAGATATGAAACCACCTATTTGGGTAGTAAAGTCTCTTGATAGACAGATGGCAAAATATGGCTTGACCTCGGCAACGAAGATATCTTGGGTTACAGTAGAACCAGCGCATGCATGTAAGGCCATCTCCACATTCCTAAGTATCCCTACAGTCTTGATAGTACTACCATCCAACTATAATACATCCCTAACAATGGGCTCATATTTCATTCCCAAAGCATCAACAACACACCTAGGCATCACTGAACTGCTAGCCCCTGAATCAATCATGCAATTATGGACTAGTTTTCCCCCTATAATTAGAGAAACATAAAATGGAGGAGGTCTAACCTTTTTACTTGTTTCTACCTTCTTTGATGGTTTTACTAGGCTTGTGGCACTTTTCATACTAGGTGGCTGATCCCTTGGTTCAATAATTTCCAATTCTTGCTGCAGCAACCTCTTTTGCATGGGTATAGTAGCAATAGCATCCCACATAGAGATATTCACATTTGTTCTCTTCATTTGCTCTACCACACTGAATGGCATAGTGGGCACTTTGGTAGAAGCTTTGGGAGCTGCAATTGTATGAGGTTGAGATGGAGTAACTTGAGGATCACTTGTATCTTTTTTGCCATGATTTTGCCTTTGCTGCTGAAAGGCACTTGATTGATTATTTTCTTCTTGCTCATGAGATATTGCATTTGAAGTTGAGGCCTGCTTGGGAGGAGAGATAGCATCTTCCATAGCTCTTCTTCTACTTCTAGTGTTATGAGCAATGGAATCCTGGTTTACATTACAATGCTCCTCCATCTAATCATTCATAAAAGAGAAATCACCCTATCTTTTCATATTTGAGGCATCTTTAAATTGGTCCTCCTTGTATGATTGTTTTGCTATAGGTTCTTGGGCTATCAAAGCCATAAAAGATTCAACCTTCTGACACATACAATAGGCATAGGAGTAGTTACAAGAGGGACAAATTTTTTGATCTTGAGCCATATTGTTTTGAGGGACTATGGCCCTACTTTGATTTACATTTGAGGTCGAAGCATGGCTACTCTGCTGGTTCTGATCAAGGGAATTGTTTCAATGACCAGGATTTGGAGGCCCTACCACTATTGGGAGCTTGATATTATAATTGATGAGGCTTACTACCTTGATCTTTCTGTCTTTATAAAGTCACCACCTTGTTGTTCACTTTTTGCATCATAGAGAAATTATCCTCCAACCTCTTTCCTTGATCTTCTAACTTCTTCCCTTGATCTTGCAATATTTTATCAAGGTTCTTCTCTCTTTTTTCCATGTTCCACATCAGATATTGCATCATCTTCTTGATTTCATCTATCCCATTTGAGGATGTGGAAGCTTGAGAGACTAGGGCAAGGGATTGTGAGGAGGAAGTTGTGGGAAGAGGGGCCATTGCTGGTTGGTGGTTTGAGACATCAGGGAAGAAAGGCATAGGATGCCTTGGAGCTAACTTACCTCCTTGTATTAGGATATTCTTTGATTTTATTGCTATATCATAAGCATTAGGCAAGGTATCTCCTCCCATAGTTTGGATTGTAGTGGCAATATCATTGTTAAAAGCTCTAAGGTAATGCAAGAAGGCATTACCAGGGGTAGGCTTCACTGAAGTAGATATTCTATCCCATGTCTTTTGCAATCTATAATTAAAATTAGTCATACATTCATGGGCGGCTCTTTTTATAGTAGTCAACTGCTCTAAAAGTGACAAATAGTCACTTTTATCCTCAAAATTTTTGCACAATCTTGCTCCTAATCCATCCCAATCTATTATAGAACCATGAGCTAAACCTCTATACCATTTTAGTGCTTTCCCTTTCAAGGATGAGGCTAGGAGCCTAACTACAACATCATCCTCTGTAATACCATGGATATTGCAGACATTTGCAACATCTTGAATGTGTTCTAAGGGAGAGATAGAAGTTTCACCATTAAATTGTGGTATAATTTTAAGTGCAGCTATTGGTATGTCATGTCTTTGGGCTAATAATATAGGGCTCCCACCATTAAAGGTGGCAAAAGTATGAGCTCTTGGAAATGCCATATAGACAAGTGATCTATTGATATGTATTGATGGTAGTCTAGGCTGAGATCTAACAGTAGGAGGAGTAGAGATAGATCTTGTAGGTGTATTTGTTACTATTGCACTCCTAACCAGTGATAAAGATATTCTAGTCTTCCTTCTTCTAGGGTTTGAAAATGAAAGCTCTTGACACTAAAACTTACCTCTAGAAGATGCCCTTGTTTCAACTCTGGGCATAAATCACAACTTTTGTCTCAAACCAGATATGTTTTTCAAGCTTAGAGTCACCAAGTACTTTGAAGAATGAGCCTTTTGAAGGCTTAAACACCAAATCCAACACTATCTCCTCAATATTGATCTTTAAATCTTCCCTTTTGACACAAGTAGGCTTGAATTTTTTTGAAAAGAGTCCCATCAAGCATGCCAAAAAAATTTGTCACTGAGATTTGCACCCTTGTCCAAAGTTGCTACCTAAGGACGACCTCGTGAAACATGGAAAAAACCTCCAAGTTGTGGGACTTCATCTATGAGGTTGAGTCTCTTGAGAAAGCCGGCTTCCTCTTACTATCAGGATGCACCTAACTACTCTTAGAAAGGAAAAGGGAGAAGGAAAGCATGAAAGTAAATCTACCTAATCTAATCTAAAGAGGTGTTACACCAAAATAAAGTGTTCAGACCAATCTCTACCCATATATGCACTATTGAACCAGAATGAAACCAAGGATACACACATTCAAACTTGCCTTAATCTAATAATCACATGTAGATCAGAAGACCAAGACGAATGACACAAGGAAAGAGAGATTCACTTATATTATCATTCATAGGCCAAGGAGATACAGTCATGTAGATCATAGATCTCTATAAAACACTAGTAAGAGGCAAGGAGTTCTTGCACTTTCATACCAATGGGTGAAAGAGAAAAGGTAGAAAATCGTGTAGTTCAGAGGCACAGGGGAATTTACATTGAGAATCTACAAAGCAATAACAGAGAAAATAGAGAAAGGTCGACCTCCTACAAAATTTTACAAAATTTTCCTTTATAGTTTAGGCATAACTGAGATGTCCTCTCCTTGTAATTACTCCACCACCATTGCATTGAAGTCCCATAGAGAATAATCCAGGAGAAAGTTTGATTTGGGTACAAATCTAGACATAATGATATCTAATCCTCTGTGTCAAATAATGCCTTGAGAAGATAGAAATGGTTCCATTAAGCCACTCTGACTAGGTAGATGGATTAGATCAGAGGTGGACTGTTCTTCCTTGTATTGCATTCATTTTGGGTTGGTTGGAATTTATTACAAAGATCAAATTCGCAAGATAATCCTAGTTTTCCACCATTTTGGCTCATGAATCAACAAGTTAACGAGTCAAACTAAAATTGCAAGCAAGACGAGCCACATGGGCCAATAATTTATTTCCTTTCTACCACCTCGCAAGATCTTCCCGAGATGACCACCTCTTTTATTACTAATCGTGCCATTTTCTTTACAAAATCTTGACCACAACATTTTACTAACTGTCAGCCACTAACTGTTAATGCCTTAACTACTATTTATACCTTATCTAAACCTCATGATCCTAACTAACACCAACCGACAGTTGCATAATACTTGGCCCCACCCTACCATACGTTGCCAAGGTGCTTTGTTGCTATGCGTATCCTCTGAGCAATTTCCCATAGCGAGATAGCGCCCACCGTGGATCCAAACTAATCTGACAATCGTGAAGACTCGTCGTATTACTGCTCTATCTCCTTTAAAAAAAATTGAAAAATTGGGCCCATGAACTACTTAGCACAACTAGCATCTTCTTCTTGGCATGACCTAGCCCCACTAATCCACATGGCACAATGGTGCTATGTCGCTATGAGTAATATCCTCATAGCTTTCCATAGCGAGATAACACCGACCGTCGACTTTTTGAGATCTGGCAGCGAGCAAGATGGATCTGACCTATTAGTATACCAAGCAATAAGAAACTAGCCACATGCCAACTTGTCTAACAAATCCTTGTTTATGGCCCAGCAAGTGAAGCAGGACCCACATTCTACATAGTCATACCTTAGCCAATGAAAAAATTGACCAACTGCCAATGTGTCCTAAATTTCATTACTGATATCTGATGGGGCATACTTGGGACCCACCTTCATTTTGAAGTTGCCATAGTATAACTTTCCATCTAGGCACTATGTCTCTAACAGTAAGGAACACAGATTTTTTGATAGCACTATAGTGCCCTCCGCAGATCTACCAAAATTTGGCGCTGGAGAAATAATCAAGGAAAAGGGAGGACCCACCTGCCACGCAGCCAAAAGGGGCTATGTCGCTATGACAAAACAACATGCAACTTCCCATAGAAAGATAGTGCTAATCGTAGATATCTTTTGATCTGATGATGGGGACTTGTGGGCTCGCAGAAACATTAAAATGCGTAGGCAAGAAATATCATAAGGTTCAATCATTTAATTTTTTTGATATTCCTGGGATGTTTAAAAAATAACATTAAACGGAGAAGTGACCGTTGGGTAGGCAAATATTTGAAATTCAAATATTTGGTTGGGGGCACAATATGTAACAGTGTCCACATATGCTTTGATCTCCACTCAAAAGCTCTATGTCCATACTTCTTGCAATTTTAGTAGTGACATTCAAATCTTGGTGTTCTAATAGTCCTAGTCCTGCAATTATGTGCTTGATGTCCATACTTGTTGAACTTATGATAGTGACTCACATTCTAAGGTTTGTCATGATGATGGGCATTCTTTCTCCTACAAACATTAGAGGTATGTCCCTTTTTACAACAAAAATGATAGGTAGGTTTAGTGTTCTTACGTTTGCTACTTCTTTCTTCTATAGTCTTGGATGACTCTCCTTTTTCAATGTTGGTGTATCCTAATCCTAAAGTATCATTACTGGCTCTTGGTGATTTTAGTAGCTACTCAAAGTACTTGATAGCCAAATTAGGTTTTTTCAATCTGTCTACAATCTCCTTCTCTCTTTTTAGGTCATTTTGTAGATGTTCATTTTGCATCTTTAGTATGGAGATCTCAATATCCTTAACATTTAGTTCATGATGTGCATTCATCATCTGGCTTAGGGTGTCTAGCTGCATATTTGAAATTATCGCAAGCTCAATTGACTTTTCTTCTAGTCTATTGGCAAGGTTTCTCTTGTCATTCTCTTGTATAACCTTATCTTCAATGGCTCTTTTCCTTTGTTTAGTCACCTCACAAAGCATCATGGCTTGTGATTCTTGTTCAATTTTGAGTGTTTCTAATTTCTTCTACTTGAGATCTATTCTTCCCCATTAGGTCTACTATTGCTGCATCAAATTCTTTGGAATATCCATTTGCAAACAATTTCGAGGTGAAAATCTCCTTGTATTGTGTATCATTCTCACCTATGACAATCTCTCTTCTTCTCTTTAAAGATTTTCTTAGTTCTTCCCTGGCTTGTTCCAAAGTATGTAAAGCAAGTTGTATATCAATCACCTAATTTTCTATGACCTTCCCAAGTTTGTAGACTTCCATTTCTAGATCTTTTCTCCAAGCTATAAGGCTCCTCCTTGTGAGAACTTACCTCTAATACCAATTATTAGAATACTTTAACCTTTTAAAACTTTTAGTTGAGATCATTCACATGAATCTGACATATCTATTCAACATGAAATATAAAGACATGCATGTAGATAGATAACAAAATATTTTGGTAACCCAGAAACCCTCCAAAAATGAGAAGGTAAAAGTGGGGTGGGGATGACACCACAAATTATCACTGCAACAATATTTAACTACTCAAGGTTACAAAGTTTGACCACTTCTAATGGTTTTCCTTGTGAAAGGCTTGTCCTATTAAAGACTTCACACCCTTTTAAAAGTGACCTGATTAGAGGATTTATAAACACTCTCTTAGAATGTCACCTTGTTAAAGGATTTTTCACCTTGGTTAAAAGCTTACAACATGGCTGTTAGAATAACCTATCATCATAGGATTTTAATTCCTAATACAAAAGCTATAGAGTATTAGAAAGTCTTGACCTGATGACTTAGAATCTTCAATTGCTGATTCTAGATCCTTATTCTACTCTTGTTTGTTCTAATCCTTCTTTGATCTGATATGTCTCTCCTCAAAGTTTTGATACTCTATTTTGATCAACTAATTTTTGTAATGTTGTTTTGCTTTTTCTAGGTTTTATACCCCTCTTCACTTTGCTAGCATTCTCCCATAAACTCTCACACATATTCAAATAATAGATTTTTTTCCTCCTTTTAAAAGTTTCAAATACTTAGGGTTAGGTATGAATCTATGATCAATATTAATTCTTCTTTTCCCACTCAATTCTTTCACTTTTCCTATTGGTTGTATGCTTTCTCCATTTTTCTTATTCGTTGCATGCTTATTACGTAGGGAATGCAAAATATTCGATCTTATTCTCAAGATCCTTCAAGATTCATCCTGAGTTAGCTCAAAAATGGTTTACATCTAAGTTTGTGAAGACAGAAACTCATATGTTGATTATGTGTTACTTGACACTTACTAGTTGTTGATGCTCAACACATATAGGAATTCTATCTCACTCGACTCCTATATTAATTTTCTTTCACTTGGCATCTATAATTTTCTTGACACCTATAGTGACTCAACATCAATTATCAAGTGACTTGACATACTTGTCTCTTAACACTTGATACTTGCTTGGCATCTGTATTATACTCGGCCTCAACTTGAAAATTGGTCAAGTGTGTTGACACTCAATTGTCAAAACTAATCTGAGACCAACAGATGACTCCAAAGTTGATGGATATGTAGAACAATTCCTAAGGAAACATAATAGTATGGACTCTGCATATTACCTTAGGTACAAAAATCTCCAAGGCTATGAAGAATTTCTCATTCATGAATGAGGCCAAAGTGGAGGAAATAGAGCAAAACTAGCTAAAAAATTCCATGACTATATAGATGTCAAAAATTTATATGAAGATGAACTCAGAAAGAGCCTTGTGTATCAAAATAAAATTAAAGAATTGGAGGTGAAAGCTCAGGGCTAAAAGTTGAAGTTGCATCTCTGACAGAGAAACTAACTGGTGTAGAGAAGAATAAAGAATAGAGCCTTAGGGAACAACCAACCAAAATCACAGTAGAAACAACTATTCAAATATAGGAGTTGGAGGTAGAGGATAAAAAACCAAGAAGAATGAGCATAGATGCTCCATCTACATAGTAGGTTGGTGAGGTAAGGACAACTATCCTTAAAAGTATGATAGACCATAGAGTGGAGACTCTAAAAAATATATCCCAATAGACCCATGCTTTTTATATTTCTCTACAAGATGCTGATCAAGTTTGCATTAAAGAACTTTCATGGCTATCACCCATTTTTAATCTATGGGTTCCATATACTCAATTTTTGGAGAGGCTAATTATGTTGATGGTTAAAAAGCACTTACCTCTAGAAGATGCCCTTGTTTCAGCTCTGGGAATAAATCACTACAACTTTGGTCTGGAACCAGATATGTATTTCAAGCTCAGAGTCACCAAGTACTTTGAAGAATGACCCTTTTGAAGGCTTAAACACCAAAGACAACACTATCTCCTTGATATTGATCTTGAAATCTTCCCTTTTGACACAAGTAGGCTTGAATTTTTTTGAAAAGAGTCCCATCGGGCATGCCAAAAATTGTTGTCACTAAGTTTTGCACCCTTTTCCAAAGTTTCTACCTAAGGACGACCTCGTGAAACATGGAAACAACCTCCAAGTTGTGGGACTATGAGGTTGAGTCTCCCGAGAAGGCTGGCTTCCTCTTACTATCAGGATACACCTAACTACTCTTAGAAAGGAAAAGGGAGAAGCAAAGCATGAAATTAAATCTACATAATCTAATCTAAAGAGGTATTACACCAAAATAGAGTGTTCAAACCAATCTCTGCCCATATATGCACTATTGAACCAGAATGAAACTAAGGATACACACATTTAGACTTGCTTTAATCTAATAATCACATGTAGATTAGAAGACCAAGATGAATGACACAAGGAAAGAGCAATTCACTTATATTATCATTCATAGGCCAAGGAGATACAGTCATGTAGATCATAGATCTCTATAAAACACCAGTAAGAGGCAAGGAGTTCTTGCACTTTCATACCAATGGATGAAAGAGAAAAGGTAGAAAATCATGTAGTCTAGAGGCATAGGGAAATTTACATTGAGAATCTACAAAGCAATAACAAAGAAAATAGAGAAAGGTCGACCCCCTAGAAAATTTTAAAAAATTTTCCTTTATAATTTAGGCATAACTGAGATGTCCTCTCCCTGCAATTACTCCACAACCATTGCATTGAAGTCCCATAGAGAATAATCAAGGAGAAAGTTTGATTTGGGTACAGATCTAGACACAATGATATCTGATCCTTTGTGTCAAATAATGCTTTGAGAAGACAAAAATGGTGCCATTAAGCCACTCTGACTAGGTAGATGGATTGGATTAGAGGTGGAGTGTTCTTCCTTTTCTTGCATTCATTTTGGGTTGGTTGGGATTGATTACAAAGATCAAATTCGCAAGATAATCCTAGTTTTCCACCATTTTGGCTCATGAATCAGCAATTTAATAAGTCAAACTAAAATTGCCAGCAGGATGAGCCATGTGGGCCAATAATTTCTTTCCTTTCTATGACCTCACAAGGTCTTCCCAAGTTGACCACCTCTTTCATTACTAACCGCGCCATTTTCTTTAAAAAATCTTGACCACAACATTGTACTAACTGTCAGCCACTAACCGTCAATGCCTTAACTACTGTTTATACCTTAGCCGAACCTTGTGATCCTAACTAGCACCAACTGACGGTTGCATAATACTTGGCCCCACCCTGCCACGTGTCCCCAAGGTGCTTTGTCACTATGCATATCCTCCGAGCATTTTCCCATAGTAAGATAGCGCCCACCATGGATCCAAACTAATCTGACAATCGTGAAGACTCACCATATTACTGTACTATCTCCTTTAAAAAAATTTGAAAACTTGGGCCCATGAACCACTCAGCACAACTGGCATCTTCATCTTGGCATGACCTAGCCCCACTAATCCACATGGCATAATGGTGCTATGTCGCTCTGAGTAATATGCTTACAGCTTTCCATAGCGAGATAGCACCCACTGTTTATTTTCTGAGATCTGGCAGCGAGCAAGATGTATTTGACCTATCAGTATACCAACCAATAAGAAACTAGCCACATGCCAACCTATCTAAAAAATCCTTGTTTATGGCCCACCAAGTGAAGCAGGACCCACATTCTACACAGTCATACCTTAGCCAATGAAAAAATTGACCAACTACCAATGTGTGCCAAATTCATCACTGGTATCTAACGGGGCATACTTGGGATCCACTTTCCTTCTGATGTTGCCACAGTATAACTTTCCATCTGTTCACTATGTCTCTAATGGCAAGGAATGCAGATTTTTTGATAGCATTATAGCGCCCTCCGAGGATCTACCAAAATTTGGCATCGAAGAAACAATCAAGGAAAAGGGAGGACCCACCGGCCACGTGGCCAAAAGGGGCTATGGCACTATGACAAAACAATGTGCAACTTCTCATAGCAAGATAGCGCTAACCATAGATATCTTTAGATCTGACGATGGGGACTTGTGGGCTTGCAGAGACATTAAAATGCGTAGGGAAGAAATATCATAAGGTTCAATCATTTAATTTTTTCGATATTCCTAGGATGTTTAAAAAATAACATTAAACCAGAAAGTGACTGTTGGGTGGGCAAGTATTTAAAATTCAAATATTTGGTTGGAGGCACAATATGTAACAGTTTCCACATATGCTTTGATCTACACTCAAAAGCTCTATGTCCATACTTCTTGCAATTTTAGTACTGACCTTCAAATCTTGGTGTTCTAATAGTCCTAGTCCTGCAATTATGTGCTTGATGTCCTTACTTGTTGCACTTATGATAGTGACTCACATTCTAAGGTTTGTCATGATGATGGGCATTCTTGCTCCTACAAACATTAGAGGTATGTCCCTTTTTACCACAAAAATGACAGGTAGGTTTAGTGTTCTTACCTTTGTTACTTCTTTTTTCTACAGTCTTAGATGACTCTCCTTTTTCAATGTTGGTGTATTCTAATTCTAAAGTATCATTACTGGCTCTTGGTGATTTTAGTAGCTTGTCAAAGTACTTGATAGACAAATTAGGTTTTTTGAAGCTCTTTGCAATCTCCTTCTCTCTTTTTAGGTCATTTTGTAGTTGTTCATTTTGCATCTTTAGTATGGAGATCTCAATATCCTTAACATTTAATTCATGATGTGTATTCATCATCTAGCTTAGGGTGTCTAGCTGTATATTTGAAATTCTCACAAACTCAATTGACTTTTCTTCTAGTCTATTCGCAAGGTTTCTCTTGTCATTCTCTAGTATAACCTTATCTTCAATGGCTCTTTTCTTTTGTTTAGTCACCTCACAAAGCATCATGGTTTGTGATTCTTGTTCAATTTTGAGTGTTTCTGATTTCTTCTACTTGAGATCTATTCTTCCCCATTAGGTCTACTATTGCTACATCAAATTCTTTGGAATATCCATTTGCAAACAATTTTGAGGTGTCAATCTCCTTGTATTGTGTATCATTCTCACCTATGACAATCTCTCTTCTTCTCTTTAAAGATTTTCTTAGTTCTTCCCTAGCTTGTTCCAAAGTATGTAAAGCAAGTTGTATATCGATCACCTAATTTTCTATGACCTTCCCAAGTTTGTAGACTTCCATTTCTAGATCTTTTCTCCAAGCTATAAGGCTCCTCCTTGTGAGAACTTGCCTCTAATACCAATTATTAGAATACTTTAACCTTTTAAAACTTTTAGTTGAGATCATTCATATGAAATATAAAGACATGCATGTAGATAGATAAAAAAATATTTTGGTAACCCAGAAACCCTCCAAAAATGAGAAGGTAAAAAGTGGGGTGGGGATGACACCTACAAATTATCACTGCAACAATATTTAACTACTCAAGGTTACAAAGTTTTACCACTTCTAATGGTTTTCCATGTGAAAGGCTTGTCCTATTGAAGACTTCACACCCTATTAAAAGTGACCTGGTTAGAGGATTTATAAACACTCTCTTAGAATTTCACCTTATTAAAGGATTTTGCACCTTGTTGAAAAGCTTACAACATGGCTATTAGACCAACCTATCATCATAGGATTTTCATTCCTAATACAAAAGCTATAGAGTATTAGAAAGTCTTGACCTAATGACTTGCAATCTTCAATTGTTGATTCTAGATCCTTATTCTACTCTTGTTTTTTCTAATCCTTCTTTGATCTTATATGTCTCTCCTCAATGTTTTGATACTCTGTTCTAATCAACTAATTTTTGTAATTTTGTTTTGCTTTTTCTATGTCTTTATACCCCTCTTCACTTTTCTATCATTCTCCCATAAGCTCTCACACATATTCAAATAATGGGGTTTTGTCCTCCTTTTAAAAGTTTCAAAGACTTAGGGTTAGGTATGAATCTATGATCAATATTAATTCTTCTTCTCCCACTCAATTCTTTCACTTTTTCTACTGGTTGTATGCTTTGTCCATTTTGCTTATTGGTTGCATGCATATTACGTAGGGAATGAAAAAAATTCAATCTTATCTTCAAGATCCTTCAAGATTCATCCTGAGTTAGCTCAAAAATGGTTTACATCTAAGTTTGTGAAGACAAAAACTCATATGTTGATTATGTGTTACTTGACACTTACTAGTTTTTTATGCTTAGCACATATAGGAATTATATCTCACTCGACTCCTATAGTAATTCTGTTTCACTTGGCATCTATAATTTTCTTGACACCTATAGTGACTCAACATCAATTATCAAGTGACTTGACATCACTTATCCCTTAACACTTGATACTTGCTTGGCATTTGTATTATACTCGGCATCAACTTGAAAATTGGTCAAGTGTGTTGACACTCAATTGTCAAAACTAATCCGAGACCAATAGATGACTCCAAAGTTGATGGATATGTAGAACACTTCCTAAGGAAACATGATAGTATGGACTCTGCATAGTACCTTAGGTACAAAAATCTCCAAGGCTATGAAGAATTTCTCATTCATGAATGAGGCCAAAGTGGAGGAAATAGAGACAAAACTAGCTAAAAAATTCCATGACTATATAGATGTCAAAAATTTATATGAAGATGAACTCAGAAAGAGCCTTGTGTATCAAAATAAAATTAAAGAATTGGAGGTGAAATCTCAGGGCTAAAAGTTGAAGTTGCATCTCTGACAGAGCAACTAACTGGTGTAGAGAAGAATAAAGAATAGAGCCTTCAGGAACAACCAACCAAAATCACAGTAGAAACAACTATTCAAATAGAGGAGTTGGAGGTAGAGGATAAAAAACCAAGAAGAATGAGCATAGATGCTCCATATACATAGTAGGTTGGTGAGGTAAGGACAACTATCCTTAAAAGTATGATAGACCATAGAGTTAGTTGAATCAAGGGCTATAATGATTGCAAAATGGAATAAGGCGACAAAGGAGTTAGATGAAGTTAAAGGTATTGAGTGGCCCAAAAAGAGGGAAATCTATGTCTAGGAAGTGGTGGGATAGATAAAAGATTTTCCAATGGGAATTAGTTGTAGAGTTACATGCTAAAGCAATAGAAGAAAAAAGGGATTAAAGTAAACCTCCTATAGTAAATTGTCACCTGTCGATCTTGCAACTGCCTTCTTATTTTGGTTTCAACATAGAGAATGTTTTAATTGTAAAATTTCAAACATATCTTGCCTTTCTTTCTTTTGTTAGGGTTTTGACATGTGTCCTTCAATCTAATGCTTTTTGCAATCCTCTATATAAGGATTTCTAGGGTGTGGAGTGAGGGTCCTAAGTCTATAGAATTTTTAGTATTTTATGTTATTCATAGGCAGTCTAGTTTTTGTGTCAATTATATGATTGTATCTAGCTTCAAATGCAAATATAAGAATATAGTGAATATTGAATGATTAAAATTGTCAAGTTTTGAGTTTTACTTTGATTTAATATTAGTAATGTATTTTTCTCAAGGAAATTAATACAAAGAAGAAGTTTTGCATATCAGTATCTCTGAGTTTTGTCTCCACTTTTATATATCTTTTGTTGATTTCTTTTAGTTCAAAGAATTAAGTTCTTTCAATAATTGATAGGGTTTCTGGATAAATGAGAGGGATAGAATAAGAATGAAATTTAAGGTTAATTTCTAACAAATTTAATTTCAAGTCAATTAACTAGGTTGAGGTTTATTCTTATGACTCTATGTAATAGTTGGAAATATTCAAGACTATGCTAGGTTACTGAGAGGGGAGGGGTGAATTAGTAACCTCAAAAACTTTACTAAATTCAAATCTTAATTGTAATAATTCAATTACCATTTAGTTCATTAAATAAGATCTAGGTACATGCATGATAAGCTGAAAGCATAAAACATTCATAACACTTGAACACAACAATTTGGTGACCCATAAACCTTTCAAATAGAAAGTAAAAATGGGGTGAGGATGTTACCCACAAAACTTCAATACTACAAAATAAAGTTAGCCTATTAAGGCTTATAATAATCACTTCTAATGATCTACCCTATTTGGGGCAATTAGGATTGCTAGGTCCACATTGTTAGAGGTTTTACAAACCCACAATTAAGTATGCACTTGGTGAATAGATTTGACAAAAGACTGTTAAGTCTACCTTGTTAGTGGATTTGGACTAGTCTACCTATTAGGATGAAATAATAGATCTTTTATTTATAGCTAGATTTTTGATAGATATTCTTTGAAGTACTAATCACCTTTATGTGATAGATATGACTTTGTTGCTCCTTTTCTAATATGGCCTTAAAATACCCTTTGTTGCTGATTCACATTTTTATGCTTCTATTTCACACATTCATCATTTTTACTTGCTCTTTTTGGATATGATACAATACATTACATAAATATCAATCCAATTAACATAATAACAATCTTGGCCAATATATAAGTTAACACTTATTTTGCAAAGTCGGCCCAAATGAAGACACTTGGGTTCTGAAGATTGACTTGGTGAAGTTCTAATACATAATGTCCACTGTCACTACTTGACATCATCATGCATTTGGTAGAAGTAGAAGCTTAGTCCATACTAATCACTCTGAGTAGTCTCAAACTTGGTCTATACTGGTGACTTGGTAGACACTATGTAACTTGGTAGAAACTGGGTTACTTATTTACCATAACTGCACTTGGTAAACACTAATCTTCACATAGCTTGGTTAACACTAACTTCACTTCACATGAATTGCTAGCCTGATAGAAACTACAAAGCTTGTTTAACCACTAAAATTATCGAGTTGGACTACTAGACTTCACACTACCTGATTCTAGTCAGTTTGAACTATTGTAGTTCTCACTAACTAAATTTACTTGGTAACCACTAGAATTCTTGGTGTCTATTGAATTGCATGGAAAACACTGTATATTATTCAATGATCTTGGTAACCATATGAAATCTAAATAATTTTTGTCACTAATAGCAAAATTGACTTAATTTCAACTATCTCCCCCTTTGGCATTAGTGACAAAAACACTTATTAGCCAAAACTTATATACATCATAGTGTGGTACTAGCTCGGTGTGGTATACTATTTTTTTTTGTTGAGATTTTTCAAAAAATTTCTTTTTAACTATATACAATATACAATATCTTCAAATTCTATACTTTCTTTTCCTTTGCATGATTCTATTAAGTGTCTCTCCGCCTTTTATTGTCTCACCCCATATATAGCATATTATCTCTCCCCCTTTTTGACAATAATGCCAAAGATTTATTCAAAATTTATTTACATGGAGACACCAATATAAGAAAGAAAATTAGAATTTACCTTAAGTATGAGTGCTAAAGTCTTATCCCAATTTTCTTACAAAACTTTGTATGTATGTAGAGCAATTTGCACTTCTGCAGAGAGTTGTATCATGTGATCTACAATCAAGAAGTTATTGTCATGAATCAATGTTTTGGAATAAACAATATGTTTCTACCTTGTATCCATGATGGGAAGGATCACATTCTAAATATCTATCAGTGTAGACCAAATCCTTGCTTCTTCTCTCAACAACTCTGCTTGCATATCTAATAAGAATCTAGTTTTCATATGATGTGTGGAGCTTGAACTAGTGTCAAGTTGCAACTATTGTGCACTAGCCTTTAGGTCTTCATCAATATTTGTTATTTTTCTCTTTATTTCCTTTGTAAACTCAGTAACATTACATAAATTTCAAAAATGTGATGTTAAATTTGTGTAAGAAATTTCAAGATTGATCAAAATTGAGGAAAGCTCCACTTAATGAATGGCAATTTTTTGAGAAATGTGCTCAAGCACTTTATTATCAAATTTATTTTCTGCTTTCTTAATCAATTTTTCTTGACCACTGGAGTCCTCATTAAATTTCTAGAATAATTCTTCGAATTGAAACATAATGTGTTGAGAAGTATCAACTTCAACACCTATCACCTCAGTCAAAATATTCTTGGCATCTTCAATGATTTTATATTCTCTATCACTTACCTCCCTCAATTTCTTGTGTTTTTCTTTCTTTTGAAGGAGTTGATCAGCTATTTTCATTTTATTTGTAGTGGTATTATTGAAATCCCATTTTGGAATCTCAATTTCTTCATCTAGGTCAATATCCTCCTCCATCTCCTTTGCTCTACTCAAAAAACTTGTACTTGATTGAGCCTTAGGTTCAACTACCTTTAAACTTAATGCCTTAGAATCTGGAATGGAAACAATTGTAGAGATAGTAGGACTAATAGTGAAAATTGATATAATACCAATAGATGGAATATTGACTGGTATGCTTACTAAATGCAAAACTAAAGTAGTTACAGTAGTATCCAAAACTATAGCAGACAAAACTGTAGAATCCAAAATTGTAGAACTCGAAATTGTACTTACTTTTGAAGAACACAAAATTGTAGAACATACTATACTCATTGCTGATGATGTAAACTCAAGAGCTAAAGAAGAGGTAGGGTGAAACTCGGTAGATGAAGTGATAGACACTTCTATCATTGACGTGCTAAGTTCTGTGGGAGTGTAGACTGATTGCACATTTGATGTGTCTACTATGTTCATAATCAAACTTGTTGAAGTTGTCTCTAAACTTGATGTAGCTACTAATTTTCTTGGAGAGTGAGGAAATAAGGCAATGACTGTGGTTTCTATCTTTATAGGATTAGTCTCTTCATCATCATCTTTGTAATCCTTAGTAGCTTCTTCCTCTTTGTCTTCTTCAACTTCTTTATTGTCAAAATGTGTTGGCTCAAAGTATGTTTCTTCTTCCTCATCATCACTATTATCATCCTTGACTTCTACTGGGAAGTCACTTTGTTTATGCAAGTGATAAACATTGTTCCACATACTTGTGGCATTCTTGACTACATGCTCTATATCTTTTAGCAAAATTAAACAAGTATTAAATCTAAGAGTCATCTTGTCTTCATTTTTCTTCACAAACTCTTTTACCTTAGCATTTGTGATACTCAGTAACAACTACCTCAAGGTTTTTTCATAGATATCTTTTTCTATTTGCATAGCTGAGTCCCATCTTGGCTTTAATTTCTCTAATAATTCATTATAGATCTAGGATGCTACCTAATTAGGGAAATACTTCCATTTTCCCATCTTGGTTAGCACCAATTCTTCAACCTTTTTCTTCCCAGCCTCTATCCTAGTTTCATACTTTAATGATTTGAAGTTTATTATGCCTGCACCTTCTTCCAATTATTTCAATTTTTCCTGGAAGGAGAGAGGAGGCTTGCTAAACACAACTTCACTACCTTTCTTCCTAGATCTCCTAGTGAAAATTGTATTGGATGGCTTGGTGATGATCACTTTACCTTTCTTCTTTACTGATTCTTCTTCCTTTTCTGACTCCTCTTCATCCTTTGCCTCTTCCACATCTTCTCCTTTACCCTTAGTCAACAATAAACTAAATTTACAAGGGTTGTTCTTGGAAGTCCTTATGCTTTCAACGTTTTTGTTAAAATACTTTAAAAAAAAATTTGCAAGATCATATGACAGATTATTCTTCACAACTTTGCACGCCAAGTCTACTGCTTCACACGACACACTATTTAGACAACTAGAACTGTAGATCTTGTGAGCTATCACATGTATGTTGAATTTCACTTCTGCATTAGTTACATTACTAATCTTCATACCTCTATCATCCCACTTGGCTAGGGTTTTCTTTTCTAACTCCACTTGACCTAGGGTTTTAGTTATTTTTTCCTTGGAGAGCATGGGAAGGTTGGTGATATGATCAATCATCTTCTTAGTAATTAAAACTAGTTGCTCAAGGCATAACAGACTATTGCGAACTTGACTTAGGATGTATTTGATCCATTTGATTTGGAAACTTTGGGGCAAGTGAGGAATGTGGGATAAACCCTTATCTTCCAAGTGCTTATGTTTGAGTTTAAGAACACCATTTACACACAATTCAACTAGGGAATCATCCATCTCTAGGGCTCTAATTTCTTGAATTGCACACTCAAAATGAGTTTAGATATTGTTAATGAGTAGTACCTTAGGAGGGATCTATGATTGTGCTTTGTTTGGATCAAGGGTTTCAGCAATCACTGACACTAGTTTGAAATCTAGTGGTTTCCATTTGATTCCTCAGACCAACATTTTTGACCCTTTCCTCGCCTTGCTACTGCTACTTGATGTTTCCATGGCTATTTAGTAGGTTATGGAAAACTTTTGAAAAACTTTACTACAAATTTCTCTTGAAATTGCTTGGTCACTCTATAATTTACTTGATCACAATAACACTTTAGAATTTTAGGTGAAAATAATTCCGATTTCTTTCTTTTTATTAAAATTTCTCCATTAATGCTCGATACAATGGTAGTTATCATCTACTATCTATTCAAATTGCTCGATGAATGCTTCATAACTTGGTAACCGAACACATGTGACTTGTTACTCTTGACCTTTCTTGGTAGAGTCTATGACACAACCTTACTCAGTAGAGAAAGTAACTCAATGGTAACTGATATTGATATTTCATGATGATCCTTTTGTATCCTAAATATTAATTTGGATCTTACTTGTTTTAAATTTGGAACTATTTTAGATGTGATCATGATAATTCTATTCTAGTTCTTCCTTAATAAATTAGTTGGAAATGGTGGAGTCACCTACTTCTTGAGAGACATGACCATCACTGTTTGAATTGGCTTCCTTGGTGGATTTAGGAATCCATTTCTACCTCATCTAATTTTGAATGTTATCTACTCTTACTTTATTTTCATCTTCAATTCTACCTATATTGATGCAATTCTTGGCTAGATGACCAAGTTTTGTACAAGTGAAGCATCTTATGGTGGCATCTCTCTTCCTTGTGTAATGTTTAACACTATTCATACCAATGTGTCCATACTCTTCATAATAATGACATATACACCAGGTGTTATAGTCCCAACTAAATATTGCCTTTACAATTTTCTCTATTGGATTGAATGACTTGGTTTTGTAGTTTGATGCCTTGTGCCCTTGTTTCTTGCATTTGTGACACTAGCTTTCAAATTTTGGTTTCTCTTTACATTCATTAGCCTTGTGACCATGCTAATTGCAATTGTAGCATTTACCATTGAATTTTGCTTTACCATTACTCCAAAATTTATTTGAAGTATGACCTATCATACCACGGTGATTGCAAGTAGATATTTGATTCCTTTGAGTACCTTGTTTGGAGGATTCACCTTCTTCTTTGTATCTAATTCCTACTTTTCCTTTTTGTCTATAGAGATTCTGCTCATTCAGTTGATTCAATTGATTCATGTTTGGTTTGGATTTTATCATTCTTTCATTGATTTTCTTTTTAGTGTTTAGGTCATTTTTCAAATTTTCACTGATTTTTTTTTCAAATCTCAGCTCACTTCCTATTCTTTCATTGATCTATCTTTCTGAATTTAGATCATTTTGTAATCTTTCATTAATCTATTTTAGGCTAATGATTTCCTCATTTGCATTAGATATTTGATCTATAAGATTTGCATGCTGAAGAGATTGGTTCTAGATCTCATTTTTTCTTCCATCAATTTCTTCTTTCATCTTGTTCATTTATTCCAAGATTTTAGACAAACTTATTGACTGAATTCCTTGTTCTCTTTTGAGCTTTCTTATTTCTTCTTGTAGGGAACTATTCTTCTCTAAGAGTTCTTTGATTGCATCATTTTCTTCATCTAAACTGCTTGAATGGAAAAAGTCTTCAATCTTTTCTTCAATGTACTAATGATCATTTAGTTGATTTGCAAGTTCCTTCCTTCTTTTTAGGGATTGAAAAAGTTTTCCTTAGCTTTCTTGAGTTGTGTAATGGCCATCTCTAGATCTAGCTTTTCATTGTCAATTACTTTATCAAGTCTGAATATCTCCATTTTCCTTGATCTTTGCTCAAGCTATCAAGCTTTATCCTAAGAGCCAAAAAACTCTGATACCAATTGTTGGAAATATTCAAGACTATGCTAGGTTACTGAGAGGGGAGGGGTGAATTAGTAACCTCAAAAACTTTACCAAATTTAGATCTTAATTACAATAATCCAATTACCATTTAATTCATTAAATTGGATCTAGTTGCATGCATTATAAAATCAAAACATAAAACATTCATAATAGTTGAATACAATAATTTGGTGACCCAGAAACCTTCCAAATAGAAAGTAAAACTGGGGTTAGGATGATACCCACAAAACTTCACTACTACAGCATAAATTTGGCCTATTAAGGCTTAGAATGATCATTTCTAATGATTTTCCCTATTAGGAGCAATTAGGACTGCTAGGTCCACCTTGTTAAAGGTTTTACAAACACACAATTAAGTATGCACTTGGTGAAGAGATTTGACAAAATACTGTTAATTCTACCTTATTAGAGGATTTGGATTGGTTCACCTGTTAGGATGAAATAGTAGATCTCTAATTTACAACAAGATTGTTAATAGAGATTATTTAAAGTACTAATAACTTTTATGTGAGAGATATGACTCTGCTGCTCCTTTGCTGATATGGCCTTACAATACACTTTATTGTTGATTCACATTCAAATGATTTTGTAGGACCATAAAATGGGCTAATGTCTAACATACTATGAGAAAATCATAAACCCAAAAAACATACGTTAACACCCTCTAGTCTACCATGAAAGCCAAATGAATCAAAACAAGAAAGCAAGTCTAAAACCACCTCTTTCATTTGTAGCTCCCATGTCCTTCTTTCTTCTCCAAGTGATGTAGCTCTAAATTGCCTATAATGCATACAATATTGGAAGAAAAAGCCTATGATAATGATGGTGCTATGAGAATACTTGAAGTTGTGATTTGAATGTGAGAGCAAGAGTGCAAAAAAATTGAGAAAACTAGGGACTAGAAATGAGAGAAAGAATTCTGATTTTATAATCAACACAGAGGATGAGAGCATTGGAATTTTCATGTTGGATATGGAACATGGCAAGAGATTCCTTGGATAATCCATGATGCATATGACACAAGATGCAAAGTGTAGGATTGTATGATGCTTGGAAGTCAAACTTGGCTAAAGATGGAAGAGAATCTATGACACATCATATGACACCTCAAACCCACTTAAAGTCAAGAATCTATGACAAAGGAAGCCAAATGTGGATGTGCATAAGAGAATATGAATATTGGATTATGACATATCTTAGCCAAGTGTCAAAGGAGAATCCACAAGGTGTCACACCCATGTGTCATGATGATGTCAATATTTTGTGGAATATTTGAATTAAAAATTCATTATTCCACACAAATAGGAATTAGTGAAAATGGAATTAGTGGTGGAAAATATGACTTAAGAAATTAAGAATATCCATGGTTTGTAGATGATGAGCCAATTAATTAATAAAATAACAATTAATTGAGAAGGTTAGTTAAGACGAATAATTAGGGAAATGACATAAGACTAAATTATGGGTTATTTAATCCTATAGAGAAAATTAGTAGATGATTGGCCAGTTTGACTAAATAAGAGTGATAGTATCCTTTGATGAAAATGTGATGATGATGTAGATTGAATAGGATGATGATGGATGGACCAAAGCCATCATCAAATTGATCAATTGATTAACATGCAAAGGACACATGACATGAATTAAAGATGCACAACATTTAACCAATATCATAAATGCTACAAGATCGAGATTAATTAATATGGTTGATCATAATAACATCAATGGATGCTATCAATATTATTAAAATGGTTGATAATTCCATGATTTGACATTGAAAGACTCAACGATGTCAAATATCAGAAGACATGAATGATAGTTTGACCTAGCATTGAGAATCATGATAGTACTAAGGCCAGATTGATAAGATTCAATAGATTGATAGGTTTCCAAGGCACTGAAAGCCACAACAATGCCTAGGATTTTATAGAAGATGATTTATTTGAGATGTTTGACCCATTATAAGTTGATTAGGACTGATTTTGGGTGATTCTGACTTGATTTGGGGTGATTTTGAGTTGATTTGAAATGGTTTCAAAATGATATGAAATTGTTTTGGGTTGATTTGAAGTGGTTTCTAATGATGATGAAATGGTTCCAAAATGATGTGCAAATGATGTGAAAGAGGATATGAATGATGATAGAAACTTTTGAGATATAATTAAGTTGGCCAAAAGATCAGTGTTAGTGGAATGAGAAAATGGGATGAATTAGTATGGAAAGTGATATCGATTCAGGGGGCCGAGGGTATTTTCAAGGGTTATCACTAAAGTTAGTTACCAAATAAGGAAAATGATAGTTCATAATGAAGATACAAATCCAACACAACTGGAGATTCAAAAATTGAAGTTGAAACACAAAAGTTATAGCCTCTAGATGCAACATGGGGGCTTCAGGAGTAGTTCTGGGCATCCTACTACTGCAAGTGCACCCAAAATGCACCCAAGTGCACCTAATGCACACTTGGTAAGACCAAGTGCACTATGACATACCAAATGCACCCATGGTGCACTTGGGAAGCCCAAGTGCACTCAAAAAGTATAGCCTAGAAGGCTCTAGGGACCAGAAATAGCCTGACTGTACTCAGAATGACCTAAAATTTTGTGTGGATGCCCCAAGTGGTGGAAAGATGTTAGAAATGAGTGAAATTAGTAAAAAATGGTCACATTTGGTCAAACTTGTTTAAACAAGGTTCAAATTGAGGTTGGACTAGGTAGAAAGCCCTAAAAGGTTGACAAACAATGGTGCTGGAATGTAGGAATGCAAGATGAAGATGATTTGGTGCATCAGAACACATGATAATGGTGATGAATGAAAGAAGACCGAAGAGATGAGATGAGGACCAGTTAGAATGAGGTGAAGAGTTTTTTCTTTCAAAGAGTGCACTAAATGTCAAATGCAGCTTCGTTTTGATGAAATCATAGATGTGAACCATTTTTGAGCATCTACATTTTTCCCCTCTTTGATACGATGTGATTTAGAGTGTTGTGTCAAAGAACAATGATGAGAAGGCCATAATAAAATGCCACAGTAGGAATGATATATATGGGTGCCCCCTCAAGAAGTTGACTGAGATATGCATATGATAGGTCAATTTGTTGATAATGAGATGCAAGGTAGCAGATGAAGAAGACATAGAAGATGGGGGAGATGAAATGAGAAATTGTTAGTATGATGAGAAAACTTTTTCTTTTGTAAAGTGAACTACATGTCAAATGGAGCTTTATTTTGATATGGCAAATGGAATGCGACACATCATGGCATAAAGGGCTAGAGTGCTAATACAAACCTTTTGCATAAATAAGCACAATATAAATAAAAAATGACCTTGTCCTTCCTAAGACATATATACATGCCCCAAACTCTCAAAGGTACATTGTAATAGACAAAAAATAAAAGAAGACCATGAACCATCCTGACTACTCTCATAGATCAGTTTATATCGTCGAGTAGCATAGGAACATGATCAAAGAAAATAAAGCAAAAATAAATCACTCACTAAAAAATGTGAGCCAACAACTATTCTTGTCCATTATTACTTCCTTTTTAGTGTCTTAGCTCCTTAGATCATACCTGATAGGTTGACCATATGATAGGTTTGATTGTTGATTCACTTGATAGGTTCATGGTGACATGTTGGATTGATTATTGGTTCACATTGCTCAGATAGGTGTGATTGTCATTGAAGTGTAGTGCTTTGAGTTTTAGTCTATGAAAGTGCAAATTTTTATGCAAAAGGGATGATAATGTGTAAGGTTTATTATAGATCTTTGATGGGTTTTGAGATATTTAGGGTTTTGGCGATATTTGATGTTTTTGGTGTGACTAGTTTCTTTAGGACATTTCACAATTTTCAGGGTTTATTTCAAGACATGTTCTAATTTATAGTGATTTTTTCAGGACATTTTATGATTTTTAGTGCTTTTTTAGGGCATTTTATGATTTCTAGTGCTTTTTTTAGGACATTTTATGGTTTTTAGAATTTTTTTTAGGATCATATTCAAATGTTTTGGATTTTTTTAGGATCCTATTTGAATTTTTAGGATTTTTTCAGGATCATAAAAGCATATACAAGTGTTAGCTCAAATCTATTATGTGATAGGTCCAATAGATAAAAAGTACTTAAGGATATGCCCCTAGTTCGAGTTCAAACTCATGCACTATGTAGGTAATATGCCCCTGAACAAGATGCAAACTATGTACAATGGCCAATGACAAAGTATGTATAGACTGGTAATGTGCTAGGTAAGATAACAATGGATATTAAGTAGTTCATGAGCCATGATAAGGGACTAGGGATGTCTTGCAATATGAAAGATATGATTAGTGAATGACAAAGGGGGGGGAAACTAGATTGAATCCCGATAGATGGAGGAGCAACAAGTGATTACACATGGTGCCTGTTTGCTAGGTTTTCACCATGGTACTTGCCCAAAGTGCCTATTTGCCAGGTTTTCACTTGTGGACAAAATTGTTCTCTTGACTCAAATTTTCATGCCAAGATGCCTATTTGCCAGGTTTTCATCAAGGCATCCATTTTTTCATGACCTTTTTAAACTTTTTTTCTTTTCTTTTTTCATGACATTTTCCTAATTTTTTGATATTTTTTCAGGACATTTTGTGATTTTTTTGATATTTTTTCAGGACTTTTAGATAGAATCATGAATGTTGTTGACAAATGCTAAGAAGAAATATGTTGTTGATGCTACTAGCTGATAATCTCTTGACCCATAACTGATTATAACTACACAAGAGTTGTTCCAAGTCTATAGCTAAGATCAAAGCACTAGAAAGGCCTCAAGATATACCATTGTGTAGCAGATGTAAGAAAATGTCTACCTCTTGTGAATCAAGGCATCTAAAGATAAATGGGTCAAAGGATTCTTTGTACAGGATTTCATTGATGATGAAATAAGCAAAGGCTTTTTGGATAAGGATTTGATTTTGGGTGTTGGACAAGCTAGGTGGCTAGGTTTGGGGATAAGCATTTAGATATAAGGAAGGATTGGGAAGATTGAGACCAACGACTTCCCACATGAATGTTGATCGAGAGTGCTCAAAAATACTTTGTGGCATGTTGAACATTGGAAAACTAATATTCATGGCATCCTCTTGTTTATTTTGTATCCTTTGTATTTTATTAGCTTCTTATTTTTCATGGTCTAATGACACCTTTCAGTTTCCACCAAGAGACCTACTTTTGTCAAAAAATTTCTCTTTTTTCTTTGCAACTTTACATCTAGAAGATGGAATTGTCTCCCCAAAATATGCCAATGTGTTCTCTTGAGGAGAAATTAATTCTTTATGATCACCAATTTTAATGCCTTCATAGATTTCAAAGTCTATTGTGAGAGTGTCATCATTGTCGAATTTATCAAAAATCGGTGGTCCACATTGGTCCCAATCCAATAGTTTAGTATAGCTTGAGGGGATGTCATCATCAGTATTGAATGAATTTTGGGTGAGGGAAAATATATGGGTATCTGATTTAGTGGTATAATTGGGGTCATGCTTAGAAGCTAGAGGACTATTGATTTTTAAGTTGGATATCCTCAGATGCCTTTTCATCATTTAAAACATCCATAGTCTTACACATAGCTACCATATTACTAGGAGGACCTATTTGTAATGATTTAAATCCAAATCCCAAATTAGGAGGTCATCCTTTCATAGTGATAGGTTCAATTATTCCTTGTTTCTGACATCCAAGACCACTATAGCCATCATAGCCTTGTTTTTGCAAGACAGTAAACCTAAGTCCATACTTATTAGGAGATATCAAAGTAGGTTTTTGTTCTAATTTTCCTTTCTCAATACATACAAATGTATTCTCATTAATACAAGTGGTATTTTGTGTACTAATCTCTAAATATTGTTCTTGAAATGGTTGTGATTTACCATGAGATTGGAGAGAAATTGGTGACTCCCTAATGTGGGATACTTGAGACATAAAGTATTCTCCACACTCATTGTCTCAATCTTCAACTTTTCTTTGGCCTTACTAAGGAGTATATCCGTGTCCACATATTTAGAGGAATTTGTGGGTTGCACTTCATTGTTTGTTGGGACTTGGTATGTAGTAGCATCTCTCAAATTTGCACAAATTTGGAAAGGTTCTAGATTTCCAAGGATGGTAATCTCCACATTGTTATAGGAAAATTTTAAACATTGATGATATGTGGAGGGTACCACTTTCATAGCATGAAGCCAAGGGTTTCCTCCTATCATGTTACAATTCATTTCTACATCTGCGACATGGAATAATGTATCTTCAGTAGCTAGACCAAATCTAATGGGTAATAGGATGATGCCCTTGGAGAAGCATTCCCCATCATCATAGGCCTTTATTGTGATTTTGTGAGAGGGATCCACATCTTCTTTAGAATAACCCAAACCTTTGACTAGTTTAAGTGTACAGATATTTAGCCTTGCTCCTCCATCTATCAAGACACATTTGACTTTAACATTGTGGACAAAGACCTCAAGTTGAAGGAGATCATTGTGGTTTGGTCTATCTTTAGGAATATCTTGAGAGGAAAAGGTGATATGTTGTGATATAGAGAGGTTTCCAACCATGGCTTAGAACTGGGCAACATTGATGTATCTACGACTATTGACTCTTTAAGGTCTTGGTCCAAGATCTTCTAATGTTGGGGAGATGCACAGAGTAGATCCAAGATGGATATTTGCATAGGGGTCTTGCCAAGCTGTTCAACAAGGCTATAATCAAATGAAGTAGGAATAATAGGTTTACTAGGGGGTGTAGGTCTAGTAGGAGTAGTAGGTCTAGATGGGGCTCTAGGTAGGGTGATCTTGGTATGGCATGTAGTGACAGTGCAACAAGGGTCTTCAGCCTTTAAGGTGAATGTGGATATGTAGGAATCAGACTCGTTAAAGAAATTGATGGGTTAATCATATCCAGTGTGTGTGTAATTCACATTATCTTATGAGTTTGAGTTTGAACTTGAGGGTTTATCTTTGTTATGATTACCCAAAGGATCTTTGAAGATAGTGTAATTAGACTTGGATGCTAGCAGTGATGGATCAACTATGATTATACCATCATCAATGAGGTCTTGTATTGTGTTCTTTAGTTGGAAAGATGATGAGGTCTTATGTCCTTTGGTGCAGAGGTAATCACATAATTTTTTGTCATCCCACCAATCTTCTATAATTAATGGTTTGTATTTGATCGAAGGTAACTATAGGAAGTTATTATTGAGTAACTATTGTAGTGCAATCTCAAGAGGTATCCTCAATGGTCTAAATTTTGTATCCTTGGTTCTAGGGTGCCTTCGGGGTTTGTCTTGTGTGGAGGTCTCGATCTTTTGTTGTGGGGCTGGTGTTTGATTGGGAGTTTGTGAATTTGTAGGGTTTGTACCTTTCAAATTCAGTTGAGGTTGTTATATGCTAATTGTGTGGGCATCCACAATGCCATCATTGGTCACATTCTTTTTTTTGGAGAAAAAATTTTCCTTGTCATTAGACAAGATGGTTTTTTGTGTTTTCTTTGTTTATCTTGAGGACTCCCTTACGGATAAGAGAATCTTCAATACTAGCCCTTTTCTCCATCAGTTTAGAAATGGTGGTTGGCCTCTTGATTTTGAGTTCATACATCAAGTTTGGGACTAAATTTTCAATGCACAAGTTAACTTGTTGTTCTTTGGGAATGTCTAGTGAGCATTGACTGACTAATCTTCTCCAATATAGTAAGAATGTGATAAATGGTTCTCCCATATTATTTTTAGTTAAGCACAAATTGGAAAGCATCACCTCATTCATAATGTTAAAGACAAAATGAGAGATGAACTTGTCTACTAGCTCTAACCAAGATTTGATAGTATCAAGAAGCTTAGAGTATCATTCAAGTGTGGGCCCACCTGAGTATCATTCAAGTGTGGGCCCACCTAGAGAATGGGGGAACAATCTCATGAGGTAAGTGGGCTCATTGCTGAGTTTGGTACAAGAGGCACAAAATTCTCTGATGTTATCAACAAGGTTGCATTTTCCTTGGTATTTTTCAAACCTTGGAGACTCAAAGTATTTTGGGAATGGAGGCATATACAAACTTTTGTCAAATGGATTAGGATGTAAGTTCCTTTATGTATATAGAGCCTATTTCTTTTGGAATCCCAATGCCTTGACTTGTTTGGAAAGTTTTGAGAATTGTTGCAATAGCTCTTCGTTAGGGTTTTGCATGATAGATTTCCCTTCAAGTGTTTTATGCCTATGAGTAGACCATTTTTTGTGGTGGGAGCTATGTCTGCTTGGTTCTAACTTTTTTGTGTCTGAGGAGTGTGGTGATGTGTCACTAGGTGGTGGAGGTATGTTAGTAACTCAAAGACGAAAGGGTCCCTGTTGTGACACATGTTGGGGTATATGTAATGGTATTTGATGTGGCACTTGTTGTGGTATCAACTAAAATTGATGTACCATGTGTTATTATTGTGCCATTTGTTGTGGTTTTTGTTGGGGTACCTCCATTGGTTTTTGTGGCACATATTGTTGTTGTAACAAATGTTGTTGGTATGCAATTTGTTGCTCAAGGTGTCTTTGGTATTCCAACTATTTTTTGAGTTTCTCTTGTTGTTTAACAAACATGGCTTGTTGTTGTTAGAATTGTTGTTGACACATTACATGTAAGTCAAGCAGATTTACATTAGATTGTGTTTTAGGGATGTTCATCCATGCAAAAAATGAGGCTATTGTTTTTGTGGTTGATTTTTCTATTGATATGTTGAATGTGTGTTGGAAACATTGGATCCTTGGACTATTGCAGGTTAATGTTCTCAAGGCAGTTGGTTACATCCTTGTGAATTGACCACCATGTTGGTATTGTTGTTTTGGCACCTTTGTGTGTTAGAGGTTTCTCCTTGGGACATCATGTTGATTTGACAAGGTGCATTCCTTTTGGGAATAGGTTTAATGTTAATATGAACTTTCCTTTGTGCATCAATAGGGATTGTTGCAATTGATGTTTCACATAGTGTACTTGTGTGAGGCTCCATAACATTTGATGTCATGACACTTGGTAGAATTAGGAGAAAAGGTGCACTTTGTGGATTTTCCTCCAAAGGAGGTATGTTTGGCACCCCTAGAGCACAAGTCCCTTTAGGCACATCTTGTTGTTGCACCATGTGATTGAGATCAAGTCTTAATGTCCTTTTGGGATACTTGGGAAGAGTCTTTATTTCCCTTCATTATTTGTGGTTCATCAAACAAGGAATTAATGTTGAAGTGTTCAAATGTACTTTGGAGGATCTCGATGGTTGATTCTTGATGGGACCTTATAGGTGCCATTATCATGTTTGAAAACTCAAAAGGTTGTTTTCCCTTATCTAAGTCCAAATTGATAATGGGTTGTATGTTTTCAATTGTTGTGTTGGTTTGATGTTTGGACTTAGGTCCCTCCACATTTGGGTTGAATTTGACAATTTCTTGGGCTACCAAAAGTTTAAAGTTCTTGCAAAATTTTTGTCTTGACATGCCTTGGCCATTTATTCATCAATGATGCCATAGTCAATGTCAGAGTCATCACTTAGATGTACAATACCTTGTTGTGTTTTTAATGTATTATAGTTGAAGGTACTTGCATTGGGTTTGCTGAATTCAAACGTGTGTGTTTGTTCATCCTTAGGTTTGGTTGGTACACTTCCACCTCTAGGTGGTATCGACACAAATATAGGTTCGAAGTCAGGATTCCATTGAACCATCCCATCTGTAGGGGGGGTGTTTGAAGGAATACTCATGGTAGGTGCATTTTTTCATGTGTGTTGGATTGTCTCTTGATTTTGGTGATCTTGTAGATACATGTTTAAGGATCCACAAGTAATAGTTGTGATGCCTTGATTTTGTCTTCATCAAAGGTATTTTGGGTTTTCTTGCTCTTCTTTTGTTTTGGATGAGGTTTTTGTTGTGTTGGTGCCTCATAAAACAAGGGTTTGCAAAGTTCTTTGAGTCTTTGAGCTAATTGTGTCCTTGTGAGTGCCGGCATGATACTTAAGGATGTAGATGAAGTGGAGGAAACCCTAAATGTACTCCCTACCTCCCAAGTGTGCACCTAAACTACCAACTATGCTTAGATAATACCAAGGGCACCCTTGTTGCACTTGGGGCCCTGAAGGTAAGAAGTTGGTAAGTAAGAGGTATGCAATCGGTAAATAGAGGTGTTAGGATGCCTAAAATGAAAAATGTGAATGATTTGAGTATTTTGAGTGTTTTCCAAGGTTTAAGGATGTAATGCAATGTGTGGACGTATAGATTAGGGTTTTGGAACATGAAATCCATAATTATCAAGTGCACTCTAAAACTACCAAATGCACTTTGAAACTACCAACTACGCACCTGAAGTGTGTAGTTAGTAAAATAGGGGTGTAGTTGGTAAAATAGGTCAGAACTTGATAATCAGGATGTGGGTATGCAAGATATGACTTTTTTTGGAATTTTAGGTGTTTAGGGATGTTATGCAACCTAGGAAAGTGCCAAATGAAGTACATTTTTAATATGCAAGGTGAAAATGTTCTAGAGAAACTATGCAAATGCAAATGCAAAGTGACATCTTGGAGGTTGACTAAAGGAGATGAAAATGACCCTATAGTATGAAAAATGAAGGTTAGGGTTGGATTTTGGACTTGGTAATGATGTTAGGGGTTGATGTATGCAAGGTGGATGATGTAAGGAATGTTTTTCTAGGGTTGATAATGACATTTGGGATATGAAAAATGAGGATAAGTGACCAAGAAGACAATGTGGTTGACAGACAACTTGATAAGGTTTGATAGTGGGAATGGTGCTAATGTTTTGCAAAATGCCAGATGAGGGGGATATACCACTACGGTAAGTCAAAATGACATTTAGGGATATTAATATTATGATGATGCTAATGATAAAGGCATATGCAAGGCTTTGGACTTAGGTCAAATCTTTAGAAAGTATTTTGTCTAGGAGTTTAACCTTGTGATAATGGACTTTGGATCTTGACCAAAAAGAGTGATAAAAGACAAAAAGATCAAATTGATAAAAGATGAAAAGGTAAAATCTATCAAGACATAGACAAAGTTTGACCAAATAAAATGATAAGAAAAGATAAAAAGACTAGTCAAGATCCATCATCCATCAACACTAGGAGATACTCTAAGACTCATGCTTTTGTTCAGATTTTTGACTAAGTTCAAAGGTTTTGAAGGTTCAAAATGAAATTTAGGGGGCTCAAAATGATGATGATGCTTGGAAAATATGAAATATGGAAAGGTCCTAAGGTGAAAAATGATATTTTGGGTGCAAGATGCAGTTTTGGGTCAAATGCAGAATGAGGAGGTACAACGGCTCCTAAATGCAGTTTTGGGGTCCCAAAATGTAGTTTCAAGGTCTAAAATGGTTATATAGGTGCCCAACTATAGCCTAATAGCACCAAGTGCACTCCAATAGTACCAATTGCACATATGGTGTAATTGGGGCTAGTTTGGGAATAGTTGGTAGTTTCATGGCACAGTTGGGAAGCTGGGTTGAATGTTTTTTGAATGTGAGCAAGGTGGTTGTCAAGTTGCTATGTCAAGAAGCTAGGATGCAAGGGCTAATGTTAGGATAGGTTAGGAGATGTAGAATGGAGGTTATGACCTAAGGAATGATTTTCTAAGTGAAGACAATGAAGGTTAGGAGATGTAGAGTGCAAATAAGGGCATGCTGAGACAAGGGGGCCTTTTTAGGTACCTAAGGACACTATTAAAGCCTCTAAATGTTGTCTAGAAGCTAAATATAGGTTATCAAACTACCAAGTGTGCCCAGATAGTACCAGCTATGATAAGTAAGAGATAATTTCCATAGCTAGTCAAATTGTGATATTGCTATTAGGATTTAATTATGTGATTTTTGAGTCAAACTCATTGACCCATGTTTCATGAGTAGTGATTCAACATGAATCCATCTCTCATGAGAATAAATGGAACACTTAGCCCTCATTGGATCTAGGTGATGCTCATAGAGGTGAAGCACTGGGATTTCTCAGGAGGTCACCCATCCCAGTACTACTCCAGCCTGAGCACGCTTAACTATGAAGTTTCCTCCATGGTTAAAGCCAAAGCTTGAAACCTCATTTGCAATAAAAGACCTTCACCAAGTGTTGTGACTTATGAAACATTAATTATAAATCCCCTTAAGAAAATGGGGTTGCAAGATTTGGCTTTAACCATGGAGGAAACTTTGTAGTTAAGCTTGCTTAAGCTAGAGTAGTACTAGGATGGGTGACCTCTCGGGAAGTCCTAGTGCTTCAAACCTATGAGCATCAACTAGATCTAATGAGTGCTAAGTGTTCCATTTATTCTCATGAAAGATGGATTCATGTTGAATTACTATTCATGAAACATGGGTTAATGAGTTTGACTCAAAAATCACATAGTTAAATCCTAATAGCAATATCACAATAGTACTAGTTATGCCTATGGTGTAGTTGGGGCTAGTTTGAGTGTAGTTGGTAGTTTCAAAGTGTAGTTGGGAAGTCGGGCTGAAACTAAGGCAATCTTGAGTGCTCAAACTTCTAGATTGATGCCATAGTGAGGTAAAAAATAGAGGACAATGTTAAGACTAGAATGGAGGCTTAGAATTATTTTTATGACACTTAGAATGATGGTTAAAGTGTTCTAGATGAAGGTTGGGTATGCAAGGATGCAAGATGGATAATGCAAAATGCAAATTTTGGGGTTGAAATGCAAAGACTAAAGATGCAAGCTAAACCCTAATGAATGCAATGTAAAGGATGAGGGATGCATAATGAGGACTAGAAGATGCAAGATGAAACCTATATCATGAAAATATGAGGCTTAAACTAGGGTGAGTGCAAGTGAGTTCTATGCAAGGATGAAATCTATGTTATGCCAAGCACATTTAGGATCACAAATGGCCATGTTTTTGAAGTCCTGAATGCATTGGACAAAGTTCAAAAAGTCTTGAACATAGTTGCAATGTCTTGATAGTGTTTGATGTTATCCAAGGTGTAAATTTGAATGTTGACTTTATCTTGATTAATGTTTTACACACATGTAAGACACATTAAGACAAGAATAGCTATTGTTAAAAGTGAACAAGCACACCACAACCTAGGCTTTAGGATTGTATCCACTAAATTCCTACTTGAATTAAAGTTCAATCGTGCCTATCCAGATTTGGCAACCTAGGATATTGGCACTACAAGCTCCCCCTTATAGTGCACTCACTTCTTGAGGCTACTAAGATTTTCTTCCCAAGTGGCATGACTTCCTCAGGGACTATTGCCTCTACTAAGGACTGCAAGAATGTAGGATGTCTTAATGGGCATGGGTGACCCCTTCAGCTAGTGGATAGAAAGGATTTTGGCCACTAAAAAATGGTTTTTAGTAAGGGAATTCCATTTGGCAAGTGAATGATAAACTTCCATAGAAGGTCTCCTAGCCCCGAGAACTGGGGTTTGATGCACCACAAGGGTACTAGAGGAGAGCTATCATGCAACAATATCGCTGACATAGCTTTCACCGTAATTGAGTTTTATATAGTAGTTAGAACATTGACCTAGCTTTGGTCTATTACCACTCTGAAGTCATCCCCTGGCATACCTAATATTGGATATCCATGTCCAAGGCAAGCTTTACTATAGAAGTTACATAGATTTCTCGTACACCCAAGATCCATGAATGGTGAGGAGAGAGGATATGTCCATGCAGGTCCTAGGGATTTAAACACTATAGAAACGCCAAGCAAAAAAGAAAAAAATCATTTTAAGCACCAAATGAAGTGTTATCTAATCTAGGAAATCCACATACATGGTTTCGAAAAACACACAAGGTCTTCAACAATGTCCTACGAACAAGAATTAGTAGTTTTCAATGATTAGTCTTCATCCAAAAATCACCACATGCTACAAAAAAACCATCAATAACACAAAAAACTCTAATCTAGGTCCTAGAAGCAAACATAAACCATAAGTGCAAATTCTGATTTAAATAGGTGCTTTCTGTGAACCAGGTGCGCTTTGAGAGAGTAGACTACACTGTAGAAGGCCATAATGGCTTAGAAACAAAAATTTTGAACTCTACCCTCCCAAGTGTGCCTAGATAGTACAAACTATGCCCATGGTGTAGTCAGGGCTTAGAGGGGCATAGTTGGTAGTTTCTGGGCATATTTGGTTATTTAGGAACAACAAACAGGGGTTATGGTGTCTCCTAAGCCCCTACAACTACCTCCTAGGGGTCCCAAGTGCATCCTGATAGAGTAGAGTGCACCCTAGGGTAGAAAGATAACAAAATGCATGAAAAAAGAGCATACAAATAAATAAACATAAAGCAAACACATGCATTAACACACATAACACCAGATTTGGTAACCCAGAAACCCTCCAAGAATAAGAAGGTAAAACTAGGGTGGGGATGATACCCACAAAAATTACTGCAACAATAATTGTTTGACCACTTTTGATGGTCTGCCCTATGAAAGGCCCACCCTGTCAAAGGCTTTACATGTGTCAATAGTGACCTAGTTAAAAGATTTATAAATACTTTACATGAAGTGTCACGATGTTAAAGGATTTAGTTACCTCTTCAAAGGATTTACAAAATAGTTGTTAAGTTAATCTATCAACATAGGGTTTTCACTATCTAATACAATGGTAAGAGAGTATTATAAATCTTTTGACCTAATTGCTTACAATCTTCAATTGCTGATTTTAGGCACTTGATCTACTCACTCTAATGTGATCCTTTCTTGATCTGATATATGTTTGTATCCCTTGTTCTATTATGGTCAATTGAATGTGTAATTATTGCTCAATTCACTAAGTTTGTGATGCCTATATTGTTTACTCTTGTTCTAAAATTTTCTATTTGCTTAGCAACTTCCTTGACTTCCCTTCAGTAGCATACAATCATGGGGTCTAAGCACTCTTATAAAGACTTTGTAGACTTAGGGTTAGGTATGGATCTATGATCCATATTGAATCTTGACTTCCCACTCTTTCCTTGCATTTTTCTCATTGGTTGCATGCCTTCTACATTTTTTGATTGGTTTCATGCTAATTGCATAGTAAATATAAAAGATTCATTCTTATCCTTATCATCCTTCAAAATCCTTCTATGTCGGCTCCAAAAATGGTTAACATTTGAGTTTGTGAGGGTATAAACTCATATGTTGATTCTGTATTACTTGACACATACTAGACTACTGGTGCTTGGTACATATACTCTCCTACTTTGTTTGGCATCTATTGCATTTTGTCTTGCTCAACACATGTATGACTCTAGCTTACTCGGCATACATAACATTATGACTTGCTCAACATCAACTATGACTCAACACCTCTATATCACTTGGCAACCGTATAATGCTCGACACCTAAAGTCACTCGATACCTGTTAAAAATATGACTCGACACATATTGTGGCTTGGCATACATAGTGTACTCGGTTTCAATGTAGAAATTGGTTAATTCTGTTGACGCTGAAATGTTAAATCCATTCTAAGACCAAGAATGCCCCCCTTTGAGATGAGTGTCAAAAACACTTAACTAAACATTACTAATCTATCCTTATGAGTACACTATCCAATCCATTCTCCATATGTACAAAATTTTAAAATTTGTTCAAAAATACCTTATAACTCCCTTGAGCTGATTGTGCTATTTCATTCTTGTACCCCAAAATTTTGTGCTAGATGTGCTTGATGATCTTTTTCTTTACCTTGTACCTGTGTGTTGAGCAATTTTGTTGACTTTTTCTATACTTGCTATTTTTATTCATATTTCCCTCAAAACATTATTTCTCCCCATGAAAGAATCTAATCAAAATTTAGTATTCTCCCCCTTAGATATATTTTTCTTACTATTATTTCTCCCCTAATCTTCCTTATTATTTCTCCCCCTTTTTAACACTTGTGTTAAAGGGCTCTAAGGAGTAACACCATATTTTACCAAAAATTTGTTGTTCACCTCCATTATTATTTTCAAAGCTACATACCAATTCTCCAAAGAAATGTCTAGTGACTTGTGTTGGATGGCAGTCTCTATAGCAGGATGTACAAGTCCATCTAATGTAGAAAGATTAGGATCTTTCTTTAAGACAGTTTCAACATAGACTTGCTCTTTGTGGAGGACCTCCAAATGTGGGGTTATGGAGGATTGAATCTACATTAATTGGGCCTTTATATTTGCTTCATCACTTGCTAATGCAACTAACTCTCTTTGAGTGTGAAGCAATTGGGAAAAATGCTTCTCACTTTGCACTGGATACCTTGGTAGTTGCATGCTAGAAATCTTCAAATTTCTCTCCAAGCTCAATATCCTTTGATTTTTCTCTTGTGTGAAGTTGGAGAAATCACAAAAAATTTTGTACAATGTGAAAATTTTCTCAAGTATAGCTTTGACCTTGTCAATTTTCTTGGCCAATTTTACCTATTCAAGTGCTATAGCACTTGATATTTTCTCATTCACCTTCCCCTAAAATTTGCTTTCAGACCATTCCATAAGTTTAACATTTGTATCCCGGTCTTCACTAGTCACCTAGTCAATTATATTAGAAAGATGTTCTATTATGGGCTTTGCTTCATTTGGTGACTCCAAGATGAAGGTATCCATAAAGATGTCCTTAATCTCATGCAGTGCTTGCTTGTGTTTATGCTCTTTTCTGAGTATTTCCTGCCTCTTCCTTCTATTTAAAGCATCTTGCATTTCCATGATCTAATCCATGGTGATGGTCTTTGAGTCATAGGCAAGTATGACTATGTCTTCATCTAGCTTAGGGTCTCCATAGTGAAGTACCCTGGCCACTTTGGTTGAGCTTGAGCCTGGTGTTAAGATTTGTAAAGATATGTCTTCAGTGCTTGGCTTCTGAAGGGTCTTTGTAGGAGTGCATGTCTTTGGTAGTTCTACCAATTTTTGAATAGTGACCTACTCCTTTTCCTTTGATATATCCTCCTTCTCATTAGGCTTCCCTTCTTCTGTGCTTGGCTTCTATAAAGTATCACCTGTTGTTGTGGGTGGTGGAAGCATCAAAATTTTAGTGCTAGTAGTTTTATAGGTGAAAGGTGATTCTTGTGGTTTCACCTTGTCTCATTTTGGTTCTCCTACTACCTTTTGTATATCATCTACTCTCACCCATATAGGTTTTGTGCATATTTTTTCTTGTAGAGTGGATAGGTGAAGAATCTTGGAGAGATCCTCTATAGTCAGAGGATTGATGTTCTGAGCTGAATTGTTAGGAACATCCTTAATAATAAATGCATATGCAGGTGTGATGATTACATGAGGAGGGCTAGGAGGTGGTATTTGAATGTCTTCCACACTCTGTTCCTCTTCTTATTGCTATTCCTCTGTTGCCATATCTTCTTCCTTTTGTGTTTCTTCCTCCTCTTTCTTCTTTTCTTCATCTACTTTTGTTGTTTCTTCCTTCTCTTCCTCTCCTTTCTTTTCTTCTATTTTTTTCCCTTAGTACTAGCGTCTGTGTTATTTTCTTCCTCTTCCTTCTCATCAGTTATTTAGAAAATTGTTTTCCATAATTGTGTTGATTTATTTACTAAATCCTCAATCTTGTTTTGTAGGATGTTGAAGGCTCTATATATAGGTGCAAATTTGCCAACATGTTTCTTATTAGCCTTTGTTATTTGACCTCTTATTAGGTCAGGAATCACTTGTGCTAAGGTAGATTCTCTAATCTCCTTTTCCATTTTTAGACAATAATGCCATTTATTTTCAATTATCTCATATAGCTCTCTAGGCATCGTATTGTCTAGCTCTAGAGGTGTACTCTTAAATTCAACCATCATGGCATATACTGATTCCTCTATTCTATTTTGTTCTTCTCTACTTAACTTGTTGAAATCAAGACTTTTTAGATCATTCAAATCTATATTCCTAACATTTTCACAAATTTTGTCTAAGGAAGATTTGGGAGGATGACTTACCACTCTGAATTGGCTGAGATCCTCTGACTTTGTTCTTTCCTCATCATCCATGTCTGGTTGTGCCACATATTTTCTTCTCTTCTTTGGAACCTCGTCAGGGTGTTTAGTGGCCTTCTTCTTCTCTTTTTTTTGCCTCTTTGGCCTTTTTTGTGGATGCCCTTTTGGTAGCTCTTGTTGCTAGTGCTGGATTGGCTTGTGCAGGCCTAGTGACCTTCTTGGCCTTGGGTTGAGCTGGAGGCTAAGTTTTAGCCTTTCTTTTCTTTTGCTTGGCTAGTGTAGGTGCTTCCTTGGCTTCTTCTTCCTTGGCACCTTCCTCCTTCTCTTCTCCTAAGCCCTAGTTCAACTCCATTGGGCCTTGCCCTTGCTCTTCTTCTTCTTCACTTTCTCCTCCTCCTCCTTCTTCTTCACCACCTACTTCTCCTTCAATATTTGCTCCAAATTTCTTCTTTATCTTCTTTACTAATTTATTTTTCCTCTTAATAATAGAGGATGTCTTCAATTTAATTTCAACTTTGGATTTGACAACATCATATGTGCCAAAGTTAGGAGCTTCCTTATCTATCTCTTCTGCAAGAAATGCTATGATTGCTGCTGAGGCTTCATCTATATCAAGCTCATATCTCAATGGCCTTAGCCATCTTACTCTTGGTATTTCTACCTAGATGTAGGTATAATCAATGTCAACCAAAAATCATATGTCATTGATGTGTTTTCCCTCTAGGAAAACTAGTAGTCTCACCCTTTGCTTCATGGATTTCTTAAAATCCTCAAAATCACTTGTCATTTAGGCCTCTAAATTCTCAACCATCTGATCAATTAACTCATTGATTTGTGTAATTACAGTTTTGTTAAGGTTCCAATTCACCTTTCCAATAGAAGGAAACTCTTCCATAACATAAAATAATATACACATAAGAACTGAACCAAATTTTCATTGAGCACCTTTTGATCTCCTTATTGCTCCTAGTTTTTCGTTTATTTGTTGCAACATTAGTTCTAACAGATCATATGTGTGATCTTTCTTTACTAGTTTTTTGGCTACATCAATAGCTATACATGGCACACTATTCAATCTGTTGGATTGATAAAATTTATGAAAAATCACTCTCAGTACAAAATCTAGAAGAGGATCAGTTATAGTATCAATAGTCATACCCCTCTTATTCCATTTGGCTCTTGTATTCCTTTCAATGATCTCTTTGGAATCACTGTGCAGGGTCTTAGGCGAATCTGGGGTTGGGAAACCTATAACCCTATGCACTATCCTTTTTGTAATCTTTACTAGTCCTGTTTCCAACCACAAACATCCATTGTGAGTTTTGTTGAGGACAATCCATATCCATTCAATTTTGAAACCTATAGGGTAAACTAGGGCATTGGTCAAACCCTTTTTCTTGACTATTTGGAATTCATCCTTTAGAAATTTATTTTAACATAGTTTATCATAGGCTTGGAATATATCAAGACCACCTACCACACCTATCTTGAAGTTATAACACTTTCTCACATCTTATACCATGACAACATTTGGTGCAATGATGGACAATGTGCTAGATGGATCATTTTTGTAGGCAACTTTAGGGATTGGCCTAAACTTGGGTTGTTTTACCTCATTACTAACTAACTGGACCTCATGATCTTCCTTTCCTTTGGGATTTCTTCAACTAGAAGCCATTATACTAAACTAGGGTTTTAACATATTAAAAATTTTCACACTGCATAGCTCAGCACTTGATAAATACCTTAGATCATTGAAATGTATGCTAAATCATTGTTGAGATCGATGCAAATGGCTTCAAGGTTGTTGTGTGATTGCTCTTGCATTCCTTTTTGTCTTTGCTTTATGTTTAAATGGCATGAAAATGATCAAAATTTGACCTTATACCTATAAAAACCTAGCATTAAATGCTTAGTGCATACAACTATAAACTCAGCACTTGAAGATTTCACCATGGCTTAGCTCCCATTGTATTTTGTTTACTTAGCTTCCACTAGTTTTCTATTTCACTTGGCTTCGACTATCAACTCAGTCACTACTAGAAACTCAGCATCCATTGGAGCTTTACTTGGCATTTCAGGGTAGTTTGGTAGTATTTGCAAAAACTTCAAATTCTAACTTGGCATCTTTGCTCATGTAGATTTCTTTCTTGTTGTACTTCTTTGTCCTGGTACTGATGTATGATATAACTTTTTATATTAGTTCCATTAACCTATTCTTATTTAGTTGGATGAGATGTGATCACTTGACCTCTTGGGTGAAGTGATCTTTCTATTTGATGTGCTGAACTCATCTTTCTTCTTCCAAGTTTTGTTCATTTTCCCTCTTGTTTGTTCAACATCAACCTTCTCTTTTCCTTTGTTGACTTATGTCTTAGGTGATTTTGATGTTGTTGGGCAATTCCTGGGTATATGACTAGTTTTCAAGCAACTAAAACATGTAGTTTAACTGAACCATCTACTATAATTCCCTCTAAAATGTGTTTTTATGCAGTTTTTAGGAATGCGTTCGTACTCCTGATAATAGTGATAGCTATACCTGGCATTGTAATTCCAGTTGTAGTGATGACCATGGTTGTTTCCTTTTGTAGTCTAATTAGGTGTCCACATAGGATTTGATCTACATTCAAATTCTCTATGTCCATATTTTTTGCAGTTGTAGTAGTGACCTTCAAATATTGGTGTCCTCATGGTCTTGGTTCTACAATTTTCTATTTTCTTCGCAACTTCCTTGACTTCCCTTTTGCAACATACAATGATGGGGTCTAAGTCTTCTTATAAAGACTTCGTAGACTTAGGGTTAGGTATGGATCTATGATCCATATTGAATCTTGAGTTCCTACTCATTCCTTGCATTTTTCTCATTAGTTGCATGCCTTCTCCATTTTTTGATTGGTTGTATGCTAATTGCATAGGAAATATAAAAGATTTTTTCTTATCCTTATAATCCTTCAAAATCCTTGTAAGGACCACACTAGTACCCTAAAATGGATCTTGATGAAATAAATATGATTAGGAGTTAATTAAGTTAGAATTAACATTTTTGTTACCAATTAGAGACTAAAGAGGATTTTGGTTATTATAAGTGTAATACTCGTTCAATAATATCAAGGATGAATAGATAAGACCACATGAAAGATGAGACTCAATATGTTATAGCTAAGAACTTGGTCACGAGATTCTAGGTGTGACCCACCAAAAAATTAGGAAAGATAAATTAACATTCACTTTAGTAAGAACAAAAATGAATGTAGGTTATAATGCCAACAAGACATATGGTCACATTCGAAAATTGGTATGACATAATTATGGAACATTCTAATAGTCTAAGTAATTAACCCTAGAAAATTCACACACAAACCCCTCATAATGTGATAAAGGGTTATTTCTAGGAATGTCGCTACATTTAACTTGATTAAATGGATACTTGTTAAAATGTCTGCATATTAGTGATTTGTGTTTAATACATATTTATACTGAGATCCATTTTATACATTTTTAATAGATATGACTTCAATGTTTCATGATTATAAGTATGGTGATAGAGTTTAGAATGGTAATTTAGTTATGATAAGAAAGGTAAATGTTGATACACATTTTTGATATTTCAATGTTTTGAATATTTTATGAAAATGATTAGATGAAAATTAATTGTATATGTTAATGCAAATTTTGTGATATTGAATTATTCTGCACTTACTTGTATATATTTCTATAATATTTCATTGGACTATTGATGCTCGAATTTAATGTGTAGGAAGTGGAACCATGGATACTTTGGGGGGAAACAAGTTCCAAACCTATGTGAACACAATTTAACCAAGATTAATCTTTCAAAGGTTCAAAAGCCTCATTGTGAAAGTATTTTTCTTTGTAAATGTAAGGTTTCTTTCTTGTAAAGATGTTTAATCATAAAGATGCAATAGGGGTTTGTCATGGTAAGGTGAATGTGTTTTTATGTGTCACTTAACACTTGTGAATTTTGTGTGTGATTGACATGTCATTTTGGGTTGGAACATGATGGAAATTTACCCTAAAACTAATTACCCTATTAATAAGTAGTTAAACCCACTTGAAAAGTGAATGATGGGTTTCAATCATAAGAAATTCGAATCTGGACTTGACTAGGGTTTTGAGGGGTCATTAGGTGGTCCCAAAGTGTCCTTTATGTGAAAATAAGCTTTCCATGTGATAGCATAATATGTTAGGGAACTAATTTTGACCATGATAGTGACTAGAAAACCTAGAGGGCCCCTTTATCCATGCATTCTTCCACCAATTCGAAAATGGACTTGTCACATGTGTTCTCTTCCATGTTCCCACTAAGTCAAATATAGAAAAATCAGAGGAGACTAGTTTGTAAGGGGGGATGGATTAGTGTTTTTGCTAAAAATGGTTAGTGAGAAAGCCTTATTATAGTATCTTAGACAAACTAGTGGGGGTGTCCATCCACTCTCTAAGTTTAGAGATAGTTATATTTTGGAAGGGAAAGGGAGCTCTACTACAACTATCATTAACCTAGCTTGGATGAAGGTTAGTGTTTCAAACTATGCTTCATTCTTATTCTTGAGTATTGTAAAGAAATCTACAAGTGTGAAGTGTTATCTATGGAGTATGCATTGTAATGTGAATATTGTGTTATGAGCTTTGTCATTGTGTTGTGGAGAGGTGAATGTGTCTTGTGATCTTGAAGATTTTCCCTTGGTTTTTCTTTTCTTGTTATTGGTTTTTCTTTTCTTTTCCTTCTCCTTTGTTTTCTTGTTTGAATGTAAGTATTGAATGTGTTTATGGGTGTGAAGGCTTCACTCACCCTTGGGAGGGAAGAGAAGCCTTGGGTGAAGGGCATAAGTTGGGCTTGACATTCAGTTGAGAAAATTACCTCATGAAGAGGGTTTGTTAATATCATGGAGTATGGGCTCCATTGAGGCCATGAATCTTGTTGTTTTGGGAGGTACAAGAAGGTGTCGGTTGGGAGGTACAATGAGGTTTTGGTGAATGAGGAGGAGATGATATCTTTTGAAGGCCTTGTGAGGCAAATGCAATGGAAATATGTTATTATGCTATTGTGGCCTTGAGAGGGAAAATGCACTGGCAATATGTTGTTTATGTTGTTATAATATCTCCTCTTTGAAGAGCCAACCTTCACCCAACATTTTATGCTTCCAATGATGAATCATTGTGCAAGCCATGGGAGGGTGTTGATTGTGTTTGTGTTGTGTTTTCATGCAAATTTTTGTGAAGTATGTGTATAACTTGTTTGATTCTTGTTTCCCCTACTCAGTGGGTGGCTTCTTGGAAGCCTAGGTTTGGAGTTGAGCCCCCATGGTTCTATATTATTTTGATTTTTTTTGCAAGTTTTTTTGATGCACTTGGATACTTAAGAGTCATGAAGATTTCATTTCATGAGAGAAGGAAATACTATAGTAGTTGGTTGATAATGGAGCAGCAAACTCCATCTTTTTATGTGTATCCATTTGTGATTGTAAGAGTGTTGATATTGCTCCTATTCATTTGTCACTCACTAGTAGGATTGTGTATCATCTTGTGTAGAGATTTGTACATTATGTAATGTTGATAAGAAGATGCCTACCACCCTTTGGGGTATTGTAAGAACTATTGGTAGAAGCTTGTATTGTGTGTAGGAAGGTAGCTATCTTGGTTCCTTAAGTTATTGTGCTTCTTCACTCCTATGTAAATTGCAAGATTGAATCAAATTATCATGGAAGAATTGTATTAATAGGAGAATTAGTTTTCATGGAATGTTGTTATCTTTTCAACTCTCTTGAATAATGATCGTATATCCATCATTGAATTGAATCCTTGCAAGTGAGTACAATGTTAGATCTTGATCAAATGGGTTACCAAGTTTTATTACTTATAAATTAGATTAATCAGTTTGTCCATATAAGACTTCTGTCATGCTTTTTGTATGTACTTTTGTATTGGGTTTATTTTCTAAATGGATCAATAAGTCCATTGATTTAGACCATCATAACATATCAAGTAACCCCTAATGTAACAGTGCAATAATTATGGGTACCCTAGACTATAGAAGAAGAAAATCAAATAGAAGGAATTATTGTATCTTGATAGTCTTAGTAAAATCCTAGATTAGAAAACATTAGCAAGTCATCAGTTTTACTGCTTAAATGTTTTAGGTATGCAGGGAAGAAATTTAACATATGTAAAGGCTAAAATACATAAGAAGAGAAACTTGTTGTAGATGCATATTTGTTCTCTAGTTTTGTATGAGGAATACGAAAAATAACACCTCTCTATTACAGTCAATTAAAATATTGTCAAGGAATATTCTCTAGAATCATCCACTTGAATAAAAAGATACATTATATACTATTCACCTCTCACAAAATAATAATAATAGTGGTATACTATGTTATCTTCTGAAGCTTCACTCAAAAAAAAAAGAAATCACGTGCTCCTTGTCATATTCTTCCTCAAATAAATTTGTGTGCATAAATCATGTCAGGGCTATACCCCCTTAACACTAGGTGTTAATGGTTAAAAAATAATAATAATAAACAATGGTTACAAGTGCCTCATAAGACTGTACCACTTATACAACTCTTACAAGCCAAATTCAATTAACCTCTAAAAAAATATACCCTAGCATACAAGAAAAGGAGCCTAGCTTGGAAAACCGCCCCTACCCACTCATCACTACTGGATGCTGCAAGCAAACCACCTATCACCTTAGCCAAGGCCCATGGCTATACAACCACGAAAATGCACTCCATTTACATTGTTTTTTTTAACTTTTCAAAAAAAAATTCTAAGTCCTCTCCTTCGTAAGGAAGTGCATTTTCATGGCTGTATAGGCGTTGCCTTAACCAAGGCGCCTCCACTGGCTACAAATCTCTTTGCTTTCATAGACCTTGGTTCCTGTGCATGAGCCATGTATTGAGTTGGGAAGAAGTGTTTTATTTTTAAGAAAAAGGGAGTTCTATGTTTATAATAAAATATGCTTTCTTTCCCTTCTTTATGGTGCCTTCTCCTAGGCATGCTAAGGTAGGGTACCCAAGGAAGATATGCCCCCTCTCCTAGCTCCTTTACATGTGCCAACTCTTTTATACCAACCAATGATTTATGATAGAAAGTATAAGTGTGGGGTGTTAAAAGATAAGGGTGGAAAGTGCTTAGGGTAGGAAGGTAGTGGGATAGGATAGTAAGAACTCTTTTAATTTGTTCTATTGTTTGGATGGTTAGGATAACATTGGAGTTTAATCTCTTAAGAGGGTTAATGTGTGATAAGGATATGTAGATAAAGTGAACATTGTTCATGTATATCTAGAGAGGAAATCTTAGGGGTTAGTCTAATATGTAAATAATATTGGTAAATAAATTGTTTAGGGATAATGAGAAATGGGAAGCATGTGAATAGAAATAGTTATTAGGAAAGGAATTATGTAATTTAAAACTATAATTAGTAGCTAGCACTATCATAGTAAGAGTTAAGTAGTGTGCTATTCTATTTAAGTAGTAAGTAAGTTGGATAGTTAATTGACATTGTATGAAAATTGACGAATCACAACGGACAAATGTATAACCACATACAATTCATAACTAATAGTGAAATGAATCCACCTAGGTTAGAGGGCAGGTTACCCACCATCCTCCTATTATAATTATTTGACTAAAATAATAAAAATAATTCCATATAGGAACAATGTGAACCATTACATTCATATACTAAATAATATTCAGATAGAAATTATCTCATTTGAGTGGCATTCTATATTTGATAGAGCATACATATATTGGAATGGAATGAAAAACAATATGGCATCATTAAATAAGGTAGGAAAGTAATGTGTTTAGGTGTTAGTGTTAGTAAAATATTTGAGTCATGAGTTAGGAAGAAATTAGGCTTGTATTTAAATTTAGTAATAACTAAAATGGTAGTTAGCAAGTATAATGGTATGGTTAAATTTGGAAGATAAGTGCAAGATTTAATTAATGATAAAATATTTTGGGTAAGATTAACGATCAAGTTAGAGATTAGTAAGCATGTCAAAGAATCTAGCTAGTAATAATATATGACGAAAAAAAAATAAAAAAATATTATTATAATAATAGTAAAAATAAGATAATAAGTTAGTCAAGGTATGAGTACATACATTCAACTTGACGATGGATATAAATAATTATAATAAGAAACCTAATATCTTCAATTAACATTAGGTATCATAGAGGAATTCGATTATACATGAGACCGTGCATTGAATAACAAAAGAGGCTAATGGAAATTCTTCGTTAGTATGCAATAATTATTAGAAGCATGTAAGCTAGTGTAGGAAGAGTTAAAATGTAAATAAATAATAACAATAATAAATGAGAAGATAAAATAGGAAGTAATATAACAAGTATTAGTTGATAAGTATTCTACAGAATCACCTACACCTTGTCAACATTATGTGCACTAGGGTCATAAGTTGTTGTGACATCTAGTTCTGACAATGCAACGATGTTGTGAAAGAACGAAGTAATGTTTAGCCTAAGTTGTTTGATCACAACATGGACTAGAATTGGATATTCTATCAACCAACTTGAGGTTCATAATTTGTTAGATGCTTGAAAAATGCAAGACCAAATGGGCATAACCACAAATCAAATATATTGAGTGGTTGCATTAAGGAAACACCTAGCTATTTAAAATTCTAAACATGCATAGTTCTTTAAGCATACCTTTCAAAAAAAATAAAAAAATGGTTGAGTTTTTGCCTCACAAATTTAGGGCATGACAATCCTTCTATGTTGGCTCAAAAAATGGTTTAAATCTGAGTTTTTTAGGGCACAAACTCATATGCTAATTCTATGTTACTCGAAACATATTGGACTATTGGTGCTTGACACATATACTATCCTACTTTGCTTGGCATCTATTGCATTTTTCTCTAGCTTACTCGACATATGTAGTGTTCTAACTTGCTCAACATCAATTGTGACTCAGCACCTATATATCACTTGGCACCTGTATAATTCTTAGCACCTAAAGTCACTTGGTACCTATTGGAAATCTAACTCAGCACATACTATGGCTTGGCATACATAGTGTACTCAACTTCAATGTAGAAAGTGGTTAAGTGTGTTAACACTCAAATGTTAAAACCATTCTAAGACCAATAGAAAATATGACTTAGGAAATTAAGAATTTCCATGGTTTGCAAATGATGAACCAATTAATTAATAAAATATCAATTAATTGAGAAGGTTAGTTAAGAAGAAGAATTCGTGAAATGACATAGGACTAAATTATGTGTTGTTTAATCCTATAGAGAAAATTAGTAGATGATTGGCTAGTTTGATTAAATAAGTGTGATGGTATCCTTTGATGAAAATGTGATGATGATACAAATTCAATAGGATGATGATGGATAGACCAAAGCCATGGTCAAATTGATCAATTGATTAATATGCCAAGGACACATGACACAAATTAAAGATATGCAACATTTGACTGATATCGTAAATGCTACAAGATTGAGATTGATTAATATGGTTGATCATAATAACATCAATGGACACTATCAATATTATTAAAATGGTTGATAATGCCATGATTTGACATTGAAAGACTCAATGATGTCAAATATCAGAAGACATGAATGATAGTTTGACCTAGTATTGAGAGCCATGATAGTACTAAGATTAGATTGATAAGATTTGATAGATTGATAGGTTTCCAGGGCATTGAAAGGCACAACAATGCCTAGGATTTGATAGATGATGATTTATTTGAGATTTTTACCCATTCTAAGTTGATTAGGATTGATTTTGAGTTGATCTGAAATGGTTTCTAATGATGTTAAAATGGTTCCAAAATGATGTGCAATTGATGTGAAAGAGGATATGAATGATGATAGACATTGTTGAGATACAATCAAGTTGGCCAAAAGATCAGAGTTAGTGGAATTAGAAAATGGGATGAATTAGTATGGAAAGTGATGTCGATTTAGAGGCCTGAGAGTATTTTCAAGGTTACCACTTAAGATAGTGACCAAATAAGGAAAGTGATAGCTCAATTTTTTCACAATGAAGATACAAATCCAATGCAACTGACAATTCAAAAATTAGAGTTGAAACGCAAAAGTTATGGCCTCTAGAGTGTAACATAGGGGCTCCAAGAGTAGTTCTAGTCATCCTACTACCCCAAGGGTGCCCAAAATGCACCCAATTGCACCCAATGTGCACTTGGTAAGCCCAAGTGCACTATGGTAGTACCAAGTGCACCCATGGTGCACTTGGGAACCCTAAGTGCACTCAAAAGGTGCAGATTGTGCCCTAGAAGGCTTCGAGGGCCAGAAATAGCCGGATTGGACTTGGAATGACTTGAAATTTTGTGTGCATACCCCAAATGGTGGAAAGAGGTTAGAACATGAGTGAAATTAGTCAAGCATGGTCACATTTGGTCAAAATTGGTCAAACAAGGGTCAGACTGAGGTTGGACTAGGTAGAAAGCCCTAGAAAGTTGACAGACAGTGTAGGATAGTGCCAGAATGTAGGAATGCAAGATGAAGTTGATTTGGTGCATCAAAACACATGATAATGGTGATGAATGAAGACATGAATGAAAGAAGATGAAAGAGATGAGATGTGGACTAGTTAGAATGAAGTGAAGAATTTCTACTTTCAAAGAGTGTGCTCTATGTCAAATGGAGCTTCATTTTGATGGAATCATAGATGTAAACCATTTTTTAGTGTCTACAACTTCTATTTCACACATTTATCCTCCTTACTCTTTTCTCATTTCATACTTGCTTGCTTACTTGCTCTTTTTGGATATTATACAATACATTACATATATATCAATCCAGTTTACATAATTACAAAGTCGGCCAATATATAAGTTAACACCAATATTACAAAGTCAGGTCAAATGAAGACACTCAGGTTCTAAAGATTGACTTGGTGAAGTTCTGATACATGACATCCACTATCACTACCCAACATCATCATGCATTTGGTAGAACTAGAAGCTTGGTCCATACTAGTCATCTCAGAGTATTCTCAAACTTGGCATGCACTGGTGACTCGGTAGATATTGTGTAACTTGGTAGAAACTAAGTTACTTGTTTACCATGACTGCACTCAATAAACACTAATCTTCACATAGCTCATTTAACACTAACTTTGCTTCACATGCAATTTTATTTTAGTAGAAACTACAAAGTTTGGTAACCATTGAACTGCTCGAGTAGAACTTTTGGACTTCACACCACTAGATTTCACTTAGTTTGAACTATTGAACTTCTCACTAACTAAATTCACTTAGTAACCACTAGAATGCTTGGTGGCTATGCTCGTTTAACACTGTAGACTATTCAATGAGCTTGATAACCATATAGAATGTAAATAAGTATTATCGCTAATAACAAACTTGACTGAATGTCAACAATAGATAAGGTATTGATCAATTAATTTAGTTACAAGTTGATATGTTCATGTGATTGCACAACATAAATCAATTAAAATCAAATTTCCATTCTGTAATGAAGAATTAAATTATTGGTCATTACTTACGTGTAATGGTTCTCCTCTGAGTTATATTTAGCTATTTTAATCAAGGAACCAATTGCAAATCCAAGAAGAATATTGACCATTTTATGCTATAGGAGATAGATCTAAAATGAAGAGTGTGAGTGAGTGAGTTTTTGAAGAAGAATCATAAAATAAATAATTTCCATCCCTAAGATGTACCTGCCTTGGCCCTATAGAGCCTGAAGAGTAGAGAGTCCTTTGTACTCTATTGAAATTGGTCTAGAGCTGAGATTAATACTGCTGAATATAGGATCTAGCTAGTCCTTAGTCTTATTTGTTTCTTATGTATCCTAGTATTGGTTTAAAGAAACCTAGTAGCTCCCAAAAAGACCTCCAAAATAACCAATAGATTATCTTGTAGGGAACTATTGGAAATATGAGGTAGGAAAGTTTGCCGAGGGGGTGGGGAGGTGTGAATTAAGAACCAATAAAACTTTAACTTATTTCACCAACTAATCCTCCATAAAATATTTTGATCTAATTGCATGCATGAAAGAATGAAAGTAGTAAAACATTCATAACACTTTGACATAAGATATGGTGACCCAGAAACCTTCCAAATAGAAAATCAAACTAGGGTGGGGATGATACCTACAAGCTTTAGTATAGTAGTATAAAGTTGGCCTGTTAAGGCTTACAATTGATCACTTTTGGACTGATAGGTCCACCTTGTGAAAGGATTTTCAAAACATACAATAAAGTATGCACTTGGTAAATAGATTTGTCAAAGAATGTTAAGTCTACCCTATTAAAGGATTTAACTGATACACCTATTAGGATGAACCAGTGGCTAATCTTTGATTTGCAACTCTAATTTGCTAGTTGAGATTCCTTTGAAATGTAAAGATCACCTTGTTGCGATAGATAAATCTTTTCTATCCCTTTTACTACTTGTAGCTTTCACACTTTTGCTCTCTATATTTGCTTCATTATTTCTTCTCATTATTTTGATGTGATATAATAAATTACATATATACCAATCCAAAATACAATTCATCAAAGCCAGCTACAACATAGATTTCCATCAAGATCACAAAGTTGACTCAACTATTGGCATTGAAGACAAACTTAGTGAGGTTTTGATACTTGAAAACCATTGTAAACACTCAACATCATTACACACTTGATAGATGTATAAGCTTGATTCATACTAATCACTTATATGTAGCTTGAACTTGGTCAACACTTGTGACTCAGTGAAGACTGAAACTTGACATATAAACTAAATCACTTGGTTGACTTTGCATGGCTTAGTCAACATTAACACTACAAGCTCTGTATAAATAGAATCACTTGGATGACACTTCTTGGATTGGTCAACACTAGATTCACATCATTGACACTACAAGTTTAGTAGACACTAGAGAACATGGTTAACATTATGCAACTCAGTTAATACTATGAAGCTTGGTTTGTACTATCACCGATCAACTTGCTAGATACTAATAGGCATGAACTGAATGTAGATTTTGAAACTTTAAAGAAACTATAGAACTTAGTAGTAACTGGATTACTTGGTTGAAACTGCATTTTTCTAGATAAATTTGGTTAACCAATTGACTAAGTGTGAGTCACTAATAAACAAACTTGACCATATTGTCAAAAATCTTTCCCTTTGTCATTAATGAAAAAAACACTTATCAATCCAAAACTAAATACTCAATTTTTTTAGGTGAAAACATTCTTTTTATCTCCATCATCTATCTTCAAATCGATAACATTCTCTATTTTTGAGATTTTTCAAAATTGCTTTCTCAAAAATGTTTTCTGATTATCTATACATGTATCTATATAATATTATGTTTCTCCCCATACATATATCACATATATACCTCATATTATGCTTTTCCCAATATTCTTCATACATAAATTCATCTTATATTATGCTTCTCTCCCATATATATATATATATATATACTTCTCCCCCTTTTTGACATAAATGCAAAAGGTGTATACTACATGGTAATGCCAAAATGTGACAAGAAGTTAGAATTTACCTTCAGAATAATGCCATTGTCTAGTGCCAATTTTCTTGTAATACCTTGCTTACATGTAATGTAATCTGTACTTTTGGTGATAACTCCATCATGTGATCAGCTATGGAGAATTTATTGTCATGGATGCATGTATTGACATGTACAATGTGTTTTTGCAATGCATCCATGTTGGGAAGAATCATGCCTTGGATTTCTACAAGGTTGGCCCTTATCCTAGCTTCTTCACTTAATAATTCTACTTGTGAATTTTTCAAATATCTAATCTTTGAGTACTGAGTAGAACTATAGCTTGGGTTAAGTGACAACTAGTGTGCACTTTCTTTCAAGTCTTCATCTATCTTAGATAATGTTTCCTTGATTCCTTGGGTGAAGATAGATTTATCACATAACTTAATAAATAATGAAGTTACATTATTTGCAAAGGTTTGCAATGAATTGAGAATAGTAGACAATTCTACTTGGTTTATTGCTATTTTATGTGCTACTTGCTCCAATACCTTGTTCTTAAATTTTATCTGTACTATTTGTAGCAATTTCTTTTGTCCATTTAGATATTCATTGAATTTATTTAACTTCTACTAATTGAACCAAAATAGGTTGTGTACTATCAACCTCAATATTTAGTGCATCTATAAATATGTTCTTTACATCTTGAAGCACTTGGTTTTCCCTACTCTTTTCTTCTCTAAGCTTCTATTACTTAGCTCTCTTTTGCAATAATTCACCCATGATGTTCATATAATCAAGATTCAAAGTAGAGATATCCCAATTTGAATTAACTATATCCTCATCTAGATCAATATCTTCTTCTTTACACTTTATCTTTATTTGAAACTTTAGTACTTGGTTGACACTTGTTCTCAACTGTCCTTGTAATTTCTATATGCACACTTTGAATTGTAACAATAGTAGAAATAGAGGGCCTAGAAACAAAATTAGATATTGCACTAATATTATAAATACCTTGTTGCATTGTCAAATTTGATAATGGTGGCACTTGTTGCTTGGTAGATGAAGTTTTGATCACTTCATTCAATATGGTACTCAACTAAATAGGTGCAAATATTAGTTGGGTGCTTGGTATTGTAGTGGTTACCACAACCAACTCGACAAAAGCTTTCTCAAAGCTTGATGGCATTGAAGCTTTTCTCTAAGAATGAGAAAATGAGGCCATCTTTCTACTGCAATCTTTTCTGGGTCAATTTCCTCAATACTCTGAATCTCAGGGAGATTCTCCTCTGTAGCTTCTTGTTCTTCCTCCTCATCATCTAAATTTACATCATCTTTTGTTTCCACATCTTCTTCATCATTATTTTCATCATCTTCCTTGTCATCTTCATCATCTTTATCCCTAACATGAACAAAGAAGTCACTTAGCTGATGAAGGCTATAAATGTTCTTCTATGTGGTAGTGGTAGATTTTACCACAAATTCTATGTCTTTTATTAGCACAAGACATGTTGAATTTAAGAGTGAGTTTTTCCTCATTTTTCTTCATAGATTCTTTCACCTCTTTGTCACTAAGACTCAGTATGAGTGATCTCAAAGCCTGTTCAAATATATCATTTATAGTCTTCTTAGCATGCTCCCATATAGGATTGATTGCTTTCATAAGCTCATTGGGAATTTACTATACAAGTTGATCAGGAGAGTACTTCCATTTACCTAATTTTGTCCTCAACTTTCTTTTTCTCATCTACATACCTAGTTTCACATATGATAAAATTGAATTTTTCCATTTCATCTCTTCTTTTTGTTTCATTTAATTTTTCTTTAAATGTAGGTGGAGGCTTTTTGAAAATAATTTCCTTGACATCCTCCTAACCTATCTTCAATTTCTTCCTAGTTTTTGGTGCTCTTATTGTGAATACATCAATAGAAGACTTATTAGGTCTAGTTATGATAACCTTACCTTTCTTCTTTATAGGCTCTTCTTCTTCATCTTGTACTTCATCTTCTTCCATATCATCTCTTTTTATTTTAGTCAATAGGAGAGTAGAGCTTGCTTGCTTTAGCTTTACTATCCTCTTCCTTCCTTTGTTAACTTCTTGAGAAAGTTTAATTTCAAGTTCTATCCTCACCTTGGCTTCTTCATAAGTATGAAAATATGTGGCCTTGGGATCCATAGGTTCATTCAATAATGCCTTAATGATATCTTTGGTATCATCAATGTTAACCTCATAGTTTAAAGGCTTAACCCACACCACTCTAGGTCTGACTACTTGAATGTGCATTTTGTCACAGTCTATCATGAAAAAAATACCATCCTTGTAGTCTTCTATAAGTTTATTTGGTATTCTATATCTGCTATTCATATTTTCCTTGAATAAATCAAAATATTTGTCCATGATACTAACAAAATTTTCACCCATCTCTGCTATATATTCATTAATCTGATATAAAATGGGTGCATCTTTTCTCCATATGAATAAACCTTTAGAAAGGAATACTTTTTGCACATAAAAGAATAAAAAAGTTAAGAGTGAACCAACCTTACATGGATTTTTTTGGAAATTTTTGATGCTCTCCATATTCTTGTCGAACTGATTCAACATGAACCTGGCAAGGTCAAGGGTGATGTTGTTCTTCACTACTTTGAGAGCTAGATCAACTACCTCAAATGACACACTATTGAGATGACTGGAGCTACAAATCTTATGAGTGATCACATCAATTCCAAATTTTAGTTCCATTTTAGTTACATCTCTAATCTTAATTCCTCTTCCATCCCACTTAGCAAGAGTCTTGTTTTATATTTCTACTGACTTATTGTTTTAGAAGTCTTGGCTTTGTTCAACATTGGGAGCCTTGTGATTCTATGAATCATTTTCTTTGTGATTTGAATAGGTTTCTCCAACCATAATTTCCCATTGTGTACATGACCAAGGATAAACCTTATCCATTTTATTTGAAAGTCTCAACACATATGCGGAATGTGTGTTAAACCCTTGGTCTCCAAATGTTGATGCTCAAGTTTGAGCACACCATTCACACATAAATTATTCAGAGAACCATCCATCTCTAGGGTTCCAAGTTCTTGCATCAAACAAAAAAATATGAACAAATATCATAAATGAGTAATACCATGGATGGAGTCAACGATTGAGCTCTAGTTGGGTCAAGTGTTTTTGCAATTATCGAACTCAACTTGAAGTTTGGTGCTTTCCAATCGAATCCTTGAACCAACATTTCATATCCTTTCCTAGTTTTGCTATTGGAACATGCCATGCTTAGTAGGGTCTATGAAAACATGAAAATATTCAACAACAAGCACACAATATTCCCACCCAACTACAACTAAGAACCACTACATGACCCAACAAATATTAAATGCATGATTTAATAAAATTTCCACAAATTTCTAGAATTCTACCTACACACCTTGATAAATAAAATGACAACAATTTATTTAATTTTCTATTTCCACCACCTAGGCACCTCAAAAATAGAAATTCCTTTTTTCTCCTTTTCCTTTTTTTATTTATTATTTCTCCTCTAATTTTTATCTCTCTATCTCTCTCTTGCTCTCTCTGTATATATATATATATATATATATATTCTTATGCAAGATGCTCCTGCATCAAACTCCCCAGGTAGATAGAAAAGTGTGCCCCACACTTTGATGCCAAAAGAGAGATTTGCAAACATCTTCATCTTCACCAAATCTTTCCACCTCAACAGGCACAAGAAAACCAATATGTACATCATCCACATCTGCATCCATATGTCAAACACCAAAATCTCAACCATCCAATCAACATGCTCACTTCCAGGAACAAACTGAACATAATACTTCATCAAAAAATCCTCATGCACATTAGAAACTAGTGAATCCCTACCAACAACATCAAACTCCACTTGAAACCATAAACTCATAATAGAAACAAAGAAATAACAACCAATATGAGGACACAAATTGGACTTCTTATTTGCACCATAAATGTAGATTTACAAAATTTTGAAGTACAATATACTAACCCACATGGGTGCCTTCATTACAATAATCTACAAGACAATCTTTGAACGATCACCCAGAGCTATCCTTGACAATGTTTGGACTTTTCTTAAATAGGCATTTTTATGCCACTTGGGAAGGTTCTAGATGCTCAAACTTAATACCTAGGGTTGACAGACCCCAACAATACACATAGAGTCAGCCAAATACATCTTTGACAAATTATTTTAGAAATTTTGGTAGCATAAATTTTGAAGGCCATAACTCATGAACCATTGCTCCAACTGGCTATTATAATCACTTTTTAAAAATGCTAGCTCTTGATCTATAGGCTTGAAATTGTGCTAGAGCTCTTCCATTAAGTTTTTGGACCTCATCTGGACACTCTAAGACCTCCAATGGTGAGCTCAAAGATTTTTTTTTGCAAATTGTTCCACCAAAAATCTACAATAATTTCTTTGATACTTAAGCTAGAGCAATGAGATTTTTATGGTAGGCTTATAACTCTAAAATGAACCTTCCTATAGATGCTTTAGTATTATAATAGTATTATAACTTTGGATGCTTTAGTTGGAAGATTGATAGGTTTTGAGTTGGATAACTATGATAACTATGTCCCAAGCTCCAAAAATATTAAGTCTACATTTGAAGCCAAGATTTCACTTGAGAAAAAGGGTAAGAAATGAAAAGCACTACTTGCAAGGAAATATTCCAAAGGTAGAGGAAAGTAAAAAGGTAAGATTCCTCTAATATATTTTTGTTGTGAAGAAGTTGGTCACATTGTTGCAAGGTGCCCAAATATAGAAGACAAGGATGAAAATAAAAGAAATAAGTTCAAAGACAAGAAATAATTCATAAACTACAAGGACTACAAAGACAAAGGTAAGAAATTTTGTTTTATAGCCAATGATTCTAATAACGGTGAAGATGAAATGGTATATATTGAAATAAAAGATGAATTTGAAGTTGAAGGAGATAAAATGACACTTATCTCTCATGTTAGCAAAAATCATACATGGATTATTGATTGTGCCTACTTACATCATATGATAGGAGACAAAACAAAGTTTGATCATATAGAACATTATGATGGTGGTAATGTGAGATTTGGAAACAATGAACCTTGTTGTGTAAAGGAAAAATGATGTATCTTGTTAACCAATGAACTTATATGTGACAATGCTTATTGGGTTGAAGGACTAAAGAATAATCTACTGAGTGTGGTGTAGTTGAATAACATTGGATTCAAGGTAGAATTCAAGAATGAGAAGGAAAAACTTTTAGGTGGAAAAGAAAATCTAGTTGGATCTGACAAAAATCCAAAAGGTAATCTATTCAATCTTGATCTCAATAAAAGTTCATGTTTTATTGCTCATGTAGAAGAAAGCGGATTATGGTACAGAAGATTATGTCATGTAAACTTTGATAATCTGGTCAAGATAAGAAAAAATAGAACGGTAAGAGGTATTCCTAGCTTGACTAAACTTGATATGGGCCCATGCAAAAATTGTCAAATTGGTAAAATGGAAAAACCAGTTTCAAAAGAAAAAATTATAATTTACAAGAAGTCTTAGAGCTTATACATACAGAGTTATGTAGACTTACTAGAATAGAGAGTTACAGTGGAGATAATTTTTTCATTCTTTTTGTTGATGATTATTCTAGAATGATGATTGTAATGTATCCAAAATAAAAATCTAAAGCTATTCAAAAATTTAAATGGTATCTAACAAGAGTAGAGAAACAAATTAGAAAGAAGATAAAAAGTTTAAGATCAGATAGAGGTGGTGAATTCATTTCCAATGAGTTCAATGAATTCTACATTAAAAGGGGAATTAAGAGATAGGTATCAATCCCTAGTGCACCTTAGCATGATGGTATAACTAAAAGAAGGAACAAATCTATCATGGATTGTGCAAGAACATTGATAATAGAAAAGAATGTTGGAATCAAATACTAAAAGGAAGAAATTAATACTAAAATGCATATCTTGAATAGAGTATAATTGAAGAAAGACTCAAATAAAACTACTTATGGAAAATGGTATGGATATAAACCTAATTTTAGTTACTTGAAAGTATTTGGTAGCAAATGTTATATCTTGAAAGAATCTAGGAAAGGTAAATTTGATGTTAAAAGTGATGAAGGCATATTCTTAGGACACTCCTATAGATGTAAAGAATACAAATGTTTGAATATATTTACATATAAAATCATAGAAAGTGCACATTTGAGAATTAATGAGTTTACAAAAAAGAGTGAAGAAGAAAGCAACAAAGAACCTAAGAATCATAGAAGATTTGTTTACTATGAACCTAATGCTTTTCCAAATCTATCTAGAAGTCAGGAGGCCTCACCTCCCAAGTTCCCATAGTCCCCAAAATCTACTCAGTTGAAATTAGTGCAACTTGAGTTATAGTTTGAAGGACCCAAGTTGTAGTCAGAAGCTATCGAGCTATTGTTAGATTAAACCAAGTCTGACGGACCCAAGTTATAGATAGTGGGACTTGAGTTTGATACAGAAGATCATGAAGAAATCAGTAAAAAGAGCTCCAAATCCAAAGTACCTATGTTAGTAACATATGTCAAAAGGCATCATGCACCTGATTAGATCATTGGAGACAAGTCAGATGGAATAATGACAAAAAACAAATTAAAAGTTACATGTTTGCTTGCTAAATTTTAACCTAGAAATGTTAAAGATTCTTTGGATAATAAAAGTTGTATTAAAGTAATGAATGAAGAAATAGAATAGATAGAGAAGAAAAAAAGTTGGACTCTTGTTCCAAGACCCAAGGATAAAAATGTAATTAGCACAAAGTGGGTATTTAAAAATAAGCTAAATGTAGATAGAAAAGTTTCTAGAAATAGAGCAAGGTTAGTATGTAAAGGTTATTCTCAAGAAGAAGGTATTGATTATGGTGAAACTTTTGTTCCTAGTGAAAGATTAGAAGGTGTTAGAACTTTACTAGCATATGCAACTCACAAGGATTTAAATTTTATCAAATGGGTGTAAAATCTATATTCTTGAATGCAATTCTTGATGAGAAAGTATACATAGAACAACCTGAAGGTTTTGTAGATCCTAGAAAAAGATATATGTTCTAAAAATTAAATAAGGCATTATATGGTCTCAACTAAGCTCCTAAAGGTTGGTATGAAAGATTTCATAACTACTTGATAAAGATTGGTTTTCAAAGAACAAATGATAACATCATTTTGTATATCAAAAAGGGACTAGGCAAGAAGATTTTTTTGGCATAAATATTCATGGATGAAACCTTATTTATAGGGAATGATGACTTGTGCAAGGCATTTTTAGAAGAAATGAGTAAGGAATTTGAGATGTCTATGTTTGGAAAGATAAATTTCTTTGTTGGATTCCAGATGCAACAAAAGAAAAATGATATCTACATTACTCAATCTAAATATATCAATGAGATACTAAAGAAATTTGAAATGGAAGATTCAAGGCCAATTGGAATTCCTATCTCTGCTGGACATAAGCTTTCAAAAAATGATGATTCCAAGGAGGTAGATTAGACCACATATAGATCAATGATTGGAAAATTGCAGTATGTAGTGCATACAAGGCTTGATATTACATTAATAGTCAGTATGGTGGCAAGATTCTCAGCAAATCCAAAAGAAAATCACATGATGTCAATCAAAAGAATCATGATATATCCAAAAAGTATTGAAGACTATGGTTTATGGTACAAAAAAGGAGGCAATTTTGATTTAAAAGTATTCACAGTTGCTGATTGGGCTTGATGATAAAAAGAGCACCAGTGGTGGAGCATTATTTCTTGCTAAAAGACTAGTGTCTTAGATAGTAAATAAATAGAATTGCATTTCTCAGTCTATAGTATAGACAGAATATGTGGCAACAATAGTGAATTGTTCTAATATTATTTGGTTCAAACAATTGTTGGCAAGAATGAAGATAGAGATCAAGGAGCAAATTATAAGGATAAGCATAATATCCTTTTTGAGATGCAAAGATACATTCGATTTGGAAGGATCAAGTATACAACCTAGAATTGAGATTTGTAATCAGAAAATAAGTTTCATCAATAATCAAGTCATCTCATTGTTACTCTCTAACTATTATAGTAGTGAACTAAATATCTTAATAGAGTTGGCTTAACAACTATTTGTAAATCCTTTAACAAGGTGGAATTTCTATTGAATTATCTAAAGACCTCTAACAAGGCCACTCCTAAAAATGTGATTAAATCCTCTAATAGGGTCACACCTAACTATGTGTTTTGTGACCTTAAATAGTAACTAGTTACAATTGGTGGTTTTTCCCAAATTGGGTTTCCACATTAAAATCTTATATTCATGTTATTTCTTTTATGTGTTTGAAACTAAGTTAAAATAACATCAATCACTGATAATATCTTAGATTTTCATGTTAAGAATTTGCTGAGATATTTCAATTTTTACCAATTTACAACATTTTTGTTCTACTTTTACTGAGTTTTAGCAGAGTTTAGTTTTGATTTATATTGATATCTAAGGGATCTAGAATTTATTTTCATGGTAACTGATTCACCCCTCCCCTCTCAGTTACTCTTCTTATATTTCCAACACTTCCTTGACGCAAAAACTACAAGGATCACCTATAAACTTCTTAGTCTTAGAGGAAGACTCACTCAACTTAGAAGGTTTACTCTTCTAATGGATTTTTGAGTATCTAATCTAGGAGATGGCTTGGAGGAACTCACACTGCTAATTGAATCTTCTTTGGACTTCAAGTTCTGCATTGGCTTCCCTATAAATGTTTGTGAAACTAATGTATGGTTCTTTAATCCTATTAGAAAGTCCAACTATGTAATATTCACATTCTCTATAGATAACCAATCACATAATACCTCAAATGTGGGCATGGTAAGTCTTGGTCCCAAAGCATCCACAGTGGAAATCTAAACGTTCCCTTGAAGCTTTGACTAAATTAGATAGATGCACTTTGTATCAATCTTTCTCTTCCCACATCCCTACAATAATGATATCTATTTTTTAAATCTTTTTAGAAAGTCCTCAGTGGAGGAAAAAGAATTAGGTACCAACGATGTAAGCTTTTCCTCTATCTAAAGTACCCTAAACTCATTAATAGTACCAAAAAAGTTCTTGAACTTGGCCCACATCTCTCAAGAAGTATCACACCCATTAAGATGAATTTTTAAGATATCTAAAACACTCAAATAAATCAAACCCATGGCCTCATCCATCTTATTCCTATGTTGCAAGGTTTGATATGTACTTAGAAATATTGATTGGACTTCATCTAAACAAGAAAAAGAACCCTTTGAATGGAGAATTTGTGTCATGGTAGTTGTCCATCTATGATTGTTATGTGGGTTTATAGGAACTAGACAAGAAGAGGTCAAAGACATTTTTCATAAGGTGTTTGTTTTGATATAGTTCTAGTTTACCTTTGAAAAATATTATGAAAATAATAGAGAATTTGAAGAGACCTATTTTAGACTTCTTTCATATCAAAAAATGGAGCTAAATTGAGCAATTTATGACCCCCAAAATACAAAAAGGATCATTTGACTTTAATAGAAAAAGGTATTATACTAGAAAAAGCTAGAAACAATCTACACTAATCTACCCATCTCAGAATCAACTTTCCAATGGTATCTTGTTTTCTATTGTAGGGCCTCAAAAAAGAAAAGAAAATATTTGAAACCCCCTCAGACCTTAAAAATTAGTCCCATGTCCTTGTATATGACTAGCCACTACGAAAAAAGGGCTTGGTGGGTTTTCCTGGAAAAGGTGATACGGTGGTGACTCCTCGATGGCAGATTAGGGATAGACCGGTGGTGAACTATTTGTGGTGGTGCATTGGTGGAGTAGCCTATTTTGGTGGTAGCCAACCAATGGGCCATTGGTTGTGCTTTTATTAAAAAGGGAAACACTTTTCAAAATTAAAAAAGTGTATTGTTTTTTCTTTTTTAATTGATAAAAACTACCCTGGGGTGAATGTAGAGGCCATATGGCCTTCGTAGGAAAAAGATGTTTTGCCTCATAATTGCCCAGTCTCCAAAAATGAAGTGCTTTATATGGAAATATAAGTTCTCATGCACTTTGAATCCAATTGTGATGTCCATTTGGACTCAAAGTTCTCTAAACTTCAAAGAGACCCCTATTTCCAAAAATGAGTATAGAAGAATGCTAGATCTAATCCAACAAACCCTTGTTCATGATTTCTTCAATAAACCCAAACAAGTTGCAGTAGATCCAACTCTAATTCTATGAAGGATATGATAAGAAAAAATCCACAAATCCCATAAAACATCTTCATGCAATAACTTGTCATAGAGAAGAATATGACAAGAGAAGGCAAGGATTTGGCTCTAAAATATGCAAGAGTATATTATTCGACAAAAAGAAAAAGAAAAATATACAATGGATCAATCCTTATAGAAGGAGATCAAAAAATATAAAAGGGAAACCCTAAGAGGTAAATGAGAGGTAAATGACATTTAATAAGAATGCATGTGCATAAAGTGAGATCTTAAGCAAGGAGCAATTATAATTTAATAAATGTATTTAAATTAATCCTTTACTCTAACAATTTGATTAGTACAATTTATTTTATTTCTAAAGATTATATTTAAGCCAAGTTATATATTTTTTACTTTTATTTAACATTCATTTAACCTAATTTTACATTTTTTATTTACATTTATAGTGAAGTTTTAAAAACTAATAATTTATAAACAATAAGAAAATATGTTTGTTGGCTAGAAAAAGTAGAGATTTTATTTATAAATTGTTTTGAACACTTTCAAACCGAATAAATTGTGTTGCAATATCCACAAAAGGAAAAACATCTGAAAATTTGGTTTTTAAAAATAAAAACTACAAGAAAAAAATGGATGGTGTAAAATATTTTTAAATAAATAATATATTTATGAAACTATGATTAAAAAAATGCATCCCCTTATTCAAAAACTAACTTAATGCCTAAATATGTGTTGTTATATATGCCCACTATCATATAAACACAATTGTAAAATAATTCGACCTTGTATTTAGCTACAAAAGATAGTTTTGTGACTAATGTATTCATATGAAATGAAAATATGTTGTGAGAAGGTATTTTGAACAAGCACCTAAAAAATAGGAAAAATGAGATGGTTCAAATCATTTTAATCATCTTGCATCCTATATTGGTCGTTGTTGATCTTTGATGCAATTTTGAGGTTGTAACACTTCACAAAGGGTATGGCATTGGCATAAGAAGGTCAAACATAGTAGAGATAAACAATATTGCACAAAGTCAGCTACCAAGAGCATTCGCAATTAACATGGTCAACCTCAACAGATAAAGCAAAGACAAATACAATATAATACACCTACCACAAATTATTTAATCAAAGAATTCACACTGCATCATCCTCCAAAATTAATTTCAAACATAACTTGTTGCACAAAAAAGTTCTCTAATGCACATAGCTCCATGCAGATCTCAACATGGCATAAAAGATCCATATCAACCACTTAAATCAGTAACTTGTTGTAAATAACTTGTTGTAAATAAAAACACTAAAAATAATTAAATTGAACAGAGACCAACACAACTGAAAATGTCAAACAAAAACATAAATTTAATTGTGGAGCCAAACAATGTCATATATCTAAATTGGAACATTGTGAAAATGTTAAGAACATGTCCAAAAAATTGCACACTAAGAAACATTCATGTGGAACATTCTTTAAACTAATTGTAACTATTCCTAATAGCCAACCATATTGTTAACAAACAACAAAACATAATTCTAAATCCTTGAATCTTTGTGATCCAAAGAGTAGGATAGTGAAACATTCACATACTTACATGTGACATCACCAAAACTACAAACCTCCAAATTCCTACATAGAGAAATCTCCCATAAAGATTCCAAATACTCTTCTTACATATACCAATTTCACATACTTTTCATCTTCTAGATATATAAATTTCTAACTATTGACTTATCATCACCACCAAACATCAAAAAAGTCATCTAAACATCTAATACTAGGTTTCAAATGTTATTTCTTGCACATTTTAGCTTTTCATACACATGAAACTTATCTCCATTAGGTACAAAATTGGATTTGTACGAATCTCCACCAAGTGGAGAACAATATACAAAACAAATTGACATCAAAGAAAACATTAAATACACATTTCTAACAATCTCCCCCTTTTCATTGATGGTAATACCAATAAAAAAATAACACCATGATGACACGCTATGAACTTCTCCCCCTCTTTGACATCAAGGACAATTGGCATTACATTGGAAAGTATTTTGTCAACATGTTGTTTATATCTTCCCCTTACAGGGATATATTTGTATTGTTCTTCTCTCCACATATTAACAATCTTCAAATTGGTACACAAAATAACTCCCCTCCTCCAAGTATAGTTCTAACAAAAAAATTTGTCCAAATAGGAACAATTCATCTTTGCAAGGAAAAATTACAACTAAGAAACCATAACTTTCATTTCTCTCCTTGAGAGCATCAACCAAATCAATCTAAGAGACAAAAGATATGAAATATGTTTTCCCTTGGAAATTGCAGCACTCTTATACATCTAGTTTGAAGGAAGGGCATTAACTCCTAATTTCTTCTCAGGGATACTTAAAAGTATCCTTTGATAGTTCATTTGCAAATATGTCTTCAATTTGATCATGTATGGGTGGTTGTATACTCTAATTTAACTTCCTTCTCTACAATTTTATCTCTAAAGAAATGATACTAGATATACATGTACTTAGTCCTTGAATGCATCACTAAATTACTTCAAATATTAATAGCAATATTATCATACGTAATTGGAATTACTTCATTATATGCAACCTTAATATCTTGTAGGGAAATTTTCACCCATAACACATTTGTGCAACAAGATTATACTACAATACACTATGTCTCTATAGTACATAATGGCATTGATTCTTGCTTCTTACTCATTAAGAGACCAATTTATCTATAGATAAAAATGCACCTCTACTTGTAATAAATTTTTCATTTTGCACATCTTACCCAATCTATATCACTAAAATCATTCAAAGTGAATTGGTTATCCCTTCTGAGAAAATACCTAAAGTTTGAAGCCTTTTTCAAATATTTGAATATTCTTTTTCTCACTTTCTAGTTTGATTACTATTGGTGTAAATAAGTATTTACTATTTATAATTTATTTAAGTTTACTTAGGTTAATGCATTTTCATATTATTTGTCATGTAGACACCTAGGAGTTTTCATATTCATATGAGTTGTCATGTAGACAACACAGTAGTTTGCATTCTAATTGAGCACATGTTGTCTACTATAACTCTTTATGAGATACACTTTTACATTCTTATCCTCTCATTATTGCACATACATTCATGCACAATAGAGGATAATCCACTCTTGGTGGACATGTGCTTAGTTGGTATGCTTATCTCTTTGTTGACTCCTAGTCATATCAGTTTCCTTTATATACAAGGTACTTCTATGATGTATTCAAGCAATTATTTGATTAATCCATTCTCATTTGATCATGTCTTGTCTCTCTTGTGCTATCTCTTGAGCTTCTAGATCTTGGTATTTCATTCTTGCCTTAAGCAAATTCTTACATGGTACGAGAAGTATACCAAATTCTTACATGATAAGAAAGCCATAGGAGTTTCATTACATAGCCATTGGAAAGAGTTTTTTTTTGAAGGTCAAGATTGGAGCTTGCTAGTGAAAAATAGATATTGGAATCACATTTAGAAGGTCAAAAAACCCCTAAATCAACTCTTGTTTCATTAAAATTGGAAATCTAAGGTGAAATATAGAGTCATTTTTTTTGGAGGTGCAATAAAGATGATTCAAGAAAAATAGTTATAGAGGCAATTTTCAAACAATAATATCTCCCTCATACAGACTCCTTTTTTAAAGTTTTTTTTTTTTTGTTTTGGGGTAGACTTTCATGATCTACAGATTATTGCAGGTTGTTTGCAATCCCTTTTCCTCATTTCTTCTAAAAATTGCAAATCCCAATTTATCCAACTTGAAAGGCTTTATTCAGGCTCATCTGGACACATTTAGGTGCTATTTTTTGGAAAGCACATGGTTTTTTGTCTACTTTCTAGATTTGGTATCAGTTTGGAGTAATTCTAAGTAGAAATAGTACTTTTAGCATTTGGTCATTTTGGACCTATTTTGGCATTTGTAATTAATTAGATCCTTGAGAGGTCTTGTTTCTTATCTTGTTGAGTCTTATATAGATTCATATTTGTTGTTGTAACCATCAAAATTAGAAGTCCACTTTGGCTTACTTTGACAATTGGAAATTGTATACGCACTAAATATAAAGTGCCAAAATCATCTATTTTTGGGGGTTCTTTGATTGGGGGGGGGGGGTGTGTGCCTTGGGTTTTTGCGCTTCTCTTTCTCCAGTGTTCTTTTATTTTGCATCATGGGTTATCCTAGGTTTCCACTTTTAACTCCACATAATTATGCTACATGGAAAATTAGAGCATGGAGTAAAATGATGAAAAAAGGCTTAATTGATTGTGTTGATGGAACCATGGTTGCACAATCTAATTTTGATAAACTAAATGAATGGAATCATAACAATAAGTTTCCTTTTGGTACATTGAGGAAGTATGTACATGAAGATCTTATCTTTGATATTGATAATTGTAAAATAGTAAAGGAAGGATGGGAAAAATTTGCTAGCTTGTATACAAAAGTAGACAAAGCTAGTGATTTTAAATTGATGAAAATCTCATGTCATTAGATCCAAAGGAGTTTGACACAATTCAAGACTATATCACCAAGGCAAATGGTCAAGGATTGTGGAATTACCGTAGAGGATGAAAAAATGATCTATAATTTGATGACAAAACTTCCTCCACCATATGCATCATTTGTTTCAAGCTTCAACACTCATGAGTTGACCTTAGGTTCTTCCTACACCATGCCTTCATTTGATTCCTTCATAGAGATGTTGATGGTAGAAAAATCAAATTTGATGAGCATGGGGATTCTCAAGTCTTCAAAGTCTAAAGCATTGGTTGCTAGTAAAGGGAATCAAGGAAAATGGTCTAACAAGAAGCAAAAATCATGGAAAAAAAATTCACAACAAGAGAAACAACACTCAACCTCTTCACCATGAGAAAACTCCAATAGTAAGGGTAAATCATCCAAGAAGGAGTTTCTTACTTGTGCATATTGAAAGAAGAATGGACGTAAAGAACATCATTGTTATAAGAAGGAGATATATGAACTCAAGAATCTTCTTAAGAAGAATCAAATTGATCTACCATCAATAATGACTACTTCATTCTCTTCTTCACATTTATATTTTGATAAAGGAAAGGATCAAATGGGAAAAGTTCAAGCCTTAGTAGCTACTTCAAGTCAAGATTTACAGAGATGGCTTCTAGATTCAAGGGCTTCTCATCATATGACATCTTCAAAATCTATGTTTTCATCATTTGATCCTTTTCATACTCTACCTATCTTGATGGTAAATCATACTTACATGAATGTTGTTGGGAAAGGAAATATTGATAGAGGGATACTTCAAAGATGTGTTGTGTGTACCTTACCTTAGTCATAATCTTCTTTCCATCTATTAGCTCACTCATGGAGATAGAAGAAGGCTACGGAATTCACACCTAATTCATTTTTTATCAAAGAGTTTGATACTAGACAAATCATTACTATAGGGGTGGTTGATCACACATCTTGGTTATACTACTTTTGAGACTTTGGTCATGATGATGATAGTGATTTATTAGCGGATTCTTTAGCAGATTTTGATCACAATTCTATTGTTGATTCAAACTTTGAGGAGAACTTTGGCTACTTCAACATAGGTGTTCTCACATATGATCAAGTTCTTGAGCCTTCCATTTCTTCTCCTCCTACTAATATTCCATCTACTATTGTTCCTAATGATAGTTGTATTCACATAGCCATGGATTCAAGTTATTTAGTGCAACATGATATTCATTGTCTTCCAGACTCAGTTCCATGGGATGAATACTTGACAAAGATTTCTAATTTTTTTGTGGAGTCCTAAATTGTAGACTTGGGAGACACTATTGATGACATTCATATTATATTTGGTGAAGATGATCCTTCTTTAGTTGTTGTGAGGGAACACTGTGACCCTTATCTTCATTCTCTACTTGATCATTCTTTTGAGGTTGGCATGATGGTAGATCCTTTGATACAACAGTTGGAGAAGTTCACTTTCTCTTCAAAGGAGACACTTGGGTCCTTGATACATGTTGTACATTCATCCTCATTTGAGCCTAATTTGTCTTTTTTAGCACAATGGCATTGTACACATGATCTGGAGGAGGCACCTTTCAATATTGACATGGGGACACTTGAGTAGGTTTCAGAGATTTCATAAATTTTGAGGTTTCTTCCCATATATGGGAGAGGCTTCATTGGTACACCTTTTGTTCTATTTCTTCCTAAGGGGAATAATGTTGTACTACACTCATGGAGGAGTTTCTACATTGATCTTGTATCATCTACCATTGGTGTACATTCTACATTGAGTGGAGGTTGCTTGGTCTATCTTCTTCTTCTTCTCTCTTATGGAGGGATTGTTTCATCACATGAGGTCTTAATCTCTCTCATTTTCTTTTTTTGTTCTTATCTCTCTTTTTGGAGGGGGGTTTTTCCCATGTGGTTTTCCCTCTTTCTCCACTTTATGAGAGATTGCATTGCATATCTTTTGCACTTGCATCTTGTAAATGGGTACCCAACGTGGCCTAGTAGCCAGGATGCATCTTGCATTATTATATAGCTTTTGTGAGCTTAAGTACATTCTCCTAAGTTTCACTTAAGGGGGTTTTGGTGTAAATAAGTATTTACTATTTACATTTTGCTTAAGTTTACTTAGGTTAATGTGTTTTCATATTAGTTGTCATGTAGACACCTTAAAGTTTGCATATTAATATGAGTTGTCATCTAGATAAAATAGTAGTTTGCACTCCAATTGAGCACATGTTGTCTACTACATCTCTTTATGAGATACACTTTTATATTCTTATCCTCTCATTGTTCACATGGATTCATGCACAATGGAGGATAATCCACTCTTGGTGGACATGTGCTTAGTTGGTATGGTTATATCCTTGTTGACTCCTAGTCATATTAGTTTCCTTTATATACAACTCACTTCTATGATGTATTATTTCAATTATCTAATTAATCCATTCTCAGTTGATCATATCTTGTCTCTCTTGTGCTATCTCTTGAGCTTCTAGATGTTGGCATTTCATTCTTGCCTTAGGAAAATTCTTACATGGTATTAGAGCTATACCAAATTCTTACAATTACTTTAAACTACCTAGACATCTTCCAATTAAGAAAATTTCATGCATAATATCTAGGCATGAAGAAATCAAATACAACAATCTACTAATCATAAATATATAGAGATTGTGATCAAATTTTGGAGATTGATCATCCTTACGTAAACAACTTCAAGTAGTCATAGGAGTCCCAACTAGTTTGTAATCCTCCATCTCTAGTTTTTTCAATATGTCCCTAATCCACTTGGTGTAAGAAAAAAATGGCATCTTAAATCTAAGTAATTTGAAGACTAAAAATAAAGTTGCAATTACTATCACCGAAAGAAGTCTCACAAAAGAGTTAGGAGAATATGGAAACAGTGATAAGTTTATCAATGCATCTTGTAATAATTATGATGGTAGTTGCTTTTTGAAAGATAAATTGACATCACATCTTTTAGGTTTTCATTGATGGAAACCATACATGTTCTCAAGATCACTTGTCTTATTTTGGTAGTACCAAAGGTTAGATTGATAAATTGGCTAAATATAGAAGAACATGGACTATATATATATATATATATATATATATATATATATATATATATATATATATATATATAGTTTAGTATGTGGATTGGTATTGTCAACAAAGTTTGAGTTTTGAGTTTGTATTCTAGGAAAAGATCCTATATTTGCACATATTGATGATATCATTCAGTTGAGTTATGAGATTTTGAGTAGTAGAAATCAATTTGTATTGAAGAATAATCTCGGTCAGCTACTAAATTAGTAAGAGATCCCACCATAACAATTAATTTATGTATTTATGAGTTTGATTCGATGAATTTGACATGATAGAAGATATTAATGACATTTTTTGAGGTTACCATGAGGATTTACAAATAGATTTGGTTGAGAATTTATATGCTACATTTTTGTGTTCTTGAGGTTGAATAGTTTAATTATTATTTTTGCAATTGGGTATATATAAGATCAATTTTTTGAGATAATTTGAGCTAGAGTACAGTGAAAATGATATATTGACATGTTATGTGTGTAAAGAACCTACATGCATATGTTAGGTTGATGATATTTTATGACACCTACATGGAATTGTAAAAGAATAGACTATTTTATTTATAAGTTCCCTATTTTGGGTTCTAGTTCAATCATTTTGTATGAGAGACAACCTTTATATGTTTTAATTTGAGTAGTGAGCTCTACTGGGTGTGTCTTAATGCAAGTGAATTCCCTATTTTGTAGTCAAATATTTAACAAGGTTATTAATTATGCAAAGTAATCATTTGTGGGTTCCATCTCTATCATTATTTTTTCTTAAGAAGATTTCCATGTAAAAATCACGATGTCATAATGTTGTGGATGATTCATTTATGCTTTTGTTGTTTATTTTTATTTATATTTGATTTATGGTTGTGCAATCAACTTAACAAGGTTTAAAAGTTTAGAATACTAATTTATACCCCCAAGTGTTCCTTAATCCTAATAACTGGTATCAAATCTTTGAGCTTTAGTTTAATTATATATCCTAAAGGAGATCCTAATGAGTGATTCAAAAATTTCTAGTGGTTCTTAGAGATAACTCTTGATTTCATTTTAAGATATTGACAAGTTACTCAAGGAGGTTTAATGTTTCATTGATAATATGAGGGGACAATTGAACAAATAAATAGACATGAGGAGGGATCTTGTTTATTAGTTAAATAATAAAGGAACCAATGAATACTCATAGGCCTTAAAGGGACAATTATATGAATTTGAGAAGCCAACATAAATAATAATAGTGAAGTCATGGTAGTAAAAATGATAAAAGAGTTTTAAGTAAAGAAAAAGAATGAAAAATGTCTTGAGAAGATTATAACTAACATATGTGATGAATGCCATAGGTTGAATTATGTCATTGGATAAATTAAACTTGATCATGAAGAATCTAGACAGAATGAGAAATAACTTAAAAGAGTTCATGAGACTCTTATGATTTATGAACTTTCTATTGCTATTAAGCTCATGGAAAAATTCAAAGCTAGTTAAATAGATCTTGATGAGAAACTTGAGAGCTAAAGACCAAAGGGAGATGAACAAAGGACTTGGTTTTGAGAAAGTGTTTTTTTTTAGATATGGTGAGAATAAAACCTTATTGAAAAATTAGATGGATAGAGCCAAGAGTTCACCAATGAAGAAACCTAATCCACAAAATTTCAATCATATGTATTTTTCATGCAACAAAGTCAGTCATAGAGAACACTATTGTAGAAGAAAACCCAATATCATTCCCTTTTATGGCTAAAATTTTACTTGCTACAACTATGGACACAAATCCAATGAGTGACGAACCAAATTGAAAAACTATATGAACATAAGGAACATTATATATTAGAAATGTAATACTTTTGGTCACATATGGAAATAATGTAGATTGAGAAACAATCCAAGGTATGGAAATTCAAATGTTATGTGTTTCAAATCTAAAAAATTAGGTCATATAGTTGAGTATTGCAGATTCAATAATGCAAATGTGAATATGAGAAGATCATTTGAAAGGAAAAATATGTGAAATAATGATAAATATAAGAAAAATATTGATGTTGAAGAAGTTAGGAAGAAAATGTGTAAGACATGGATTAGAAAGATTAGATTAATGCCAATGGATGGATCACACCAAGTGTTGGTGTGGAATCTTCATCAGTGAATTGATTAAGTCAATAACCTAAGGGGGATTTTTCATGAAAAATCCTTGCCCAACAACTAAATTAGGATGATCAATTTAAATTATTGGTGTTATTAAATGTAGATTTGAATTTACATCAGGATGAAATCATTATTGAAATATTTATGATCAATTTTGAAGGATTGTTGACATATTTTTGAATCCTAGTCTTTAAGTAGCCTATTGAGGTATGGTATCATGCATTAAAAGGGGGATTTAAGACTTCAATTATCACCTTTATATATAGGGAATGATATTTAGTATAGATCAAATGGGATATTTTCATATGATCTATTTGATATCTCTTAAGAAAGAAAGTTGACTACACATGATGAAGGTAAGAAAGATGGAGAGAGGACATTGGTCAGTCTATTTCCAATTATTGGAAAAGAAGAAATTTATGTTATTATTAATTAGGAAAAGAAGGAATTTATGAGAAGATAAATCTATTAAATAAGCTCATGATTAGTACAACTAAAGAAGATTAAGGAAATAAAGGATATATCTATATCTATATCCATATCCATATTTGTACTAGTATTAGCATTAGTATCTATATTGGTATATGTATCAGTATCAATATCAATATTGGTATTGGTATATGTATCCATATCCATATCCACATATGGTCACATACCTAGTCTTTGCAACATCCCTTCACTACCAAGGATATATTCTAGAATTTTTGACCATGGTAGGAGACATAGAGTCAAGGTGTAGTGCCTGCCCCTAGTTCGCATTTTGTTATCATTGCTGAACTCTTTTAGGGTTAGTTTTATGTTGATGGTTAGTAACATTATTATGAGATTATTAGATATTGTGCTATGGATTCAGTTGACATGTGATGAGATTACTTGGTACTATACATTTCATGTATGCATGATGATCATTACATTTCTTTCAGTTATTGATGATGATTAGTAAGATGATTATCATATGTGCTTTCTTATGGATATTTACCCCATACTTGCATGTGTATGGTGTGCGTGTTTGTTTTGCGTGTCTAATGTGGTTAAGGAAGGGAGTCGTAGTCACCTGCTAGTCGAGATCTACACGATGCACCGCTTCCTACCATTGCCTCTTTAGTTTAGTATATATTGTGCTTGTACATGCATGGCTTTTATGTAGGTTGCAGGTACCGGGTATCGACTTCCTTGAATTGTTAGGATGAGCATACCCTATCATATTATCTCAATGATAAGAGAGGGGAGATAAATTCTGAAGTCCAAATCCCAACCCTTTAAGCCATTTGTTCTAATTGAAAAATTTGGACAAGTATCTGAGTTGAGTACCCTTTGAATGCATCGGATGACATAATTCGTGATATTAGCCCTTGGTTTGATTTTGTATGTATTTTGGCTATGATAGATTTCATATTTTTACCTTGTGAGTCTTTGGAGTATTTTCTATTAATTAAGCCTAATTAAAAAGATTTAATTAATGGTTTAATTAAACGAAAAATTAATATGATATTTTAATATTTATTTTATTTAATTAATTGGGAAATTAATTAAATAAAATAATTAAATTTGAAGATAAAAAAGTTAAAAGTTAAAAGTTGGAATGTGACAATATTTATTTTAATAATAATATATTTGGAGCTCATTTTTAAATAAATGACTAAATAATATTATTATTAAAGCTAACAAATATTTTAGCAATTAAGTTTTGGAAAATGGAATTTAAAAGTGAAAAATATATTTAAAATTATTAAAAGATTCTAGATTTCATGTGCTTAAAATATAAATATATTAAGATTGAAAAGTGGAATTATTAAATTAAGTGCATGAGATTTAATAAATTAATTAATTAATTTGGAAAGAGTAAATTAAATATTATATTAATGATTGTGCATTATTTTAATATATAGGAGTTTGCAAATTCTCGAGAGTTGTCATGTAGACAACACAGGGGTTTGCACTCTAAGAATGCACAAGTTGTCTACACTTAGGAGTTAGCATTTTTATTTGAGCACATGGTGTCTACAACCTTAAGACTCATCTAGAAGGTTGGAGAAGGCTCAAGCTTGGTTGTCATGCTTATCTTCTAGTTGTTTCTAGAGACACTCTAGAGGCATCTTAGAGGCCTTTAAATTGAGGCTCTCCTAGTGTGTTTGGACAAGCTGAATAGAAGCTGAAGTAGAAGCTTAATGGAAGCCTTATGGAAGCTTAATGGAAGCTACAAGCTTCAAGCTAAATTGGAAGCTTCAAAACGTACATGCATTGGAGAAGTTCATATGCTCATATATTTTGTACATGCTTCTATGCTTCATCTAGCACTTATAGTCACTTGGAGGATTCGGTTGGCTTGGATCTTGGAAGGAATGCAAATGATGGAGAAGGAAAGGATTTTCTATGGACTTCTAAGGCATGACGGATTAGCATCAGTGTCCAGGTGCACTCATGATATTCGCATATTCTCTTTGCACTATTTGTCTCCCTGTCTTCATCATGTTTGTTATATGTGTCTGATTATATTCCATGAATGAATTTGAAATTTGGAATTGAAATCTAGATATGTTATTGGTTGAGTAGAAAACATTGGAAAAACCTAGATCCAATTAAGGAAGAAATTAGATCCAAACGGGTTTGGGTTCGGATTAGAATTAAATTGAGAAAAGTGATTTAAAATTTATAGTTAAACCCATTGGATGAATTAATGGATATGTTTAGAAAACAATTATTTAAAGGGAAGAATTCTTGTTTAAGCCTCTAAATTTGAGTATATATTTTCCTTTATAAATTTGCATATAAATAATTATATATATATTTTAAATGCAGTAATAATCAATAGCAAATTTTGTATATATATATATACATACATGTACGTGTGTGTATATATATATATATATATATATATATATATATATATATATATACATATATACATACATGTATATATATATTTGTGTAAAGTCAAAATGGAAAAATTTATTTATTAAATCTGAATCGCATGTCTTAGCGCACAATAGTAAACGTTATTATAAATGCTTTATAAAATGAAATTATATATGATGTTGGGGTGGGTGGGGTTTATCCTGACCGCACCCCCACCCTCTTTATTTCCTACACCGACGTACTGCAGGCCTGCGAGATCGCAGGGTACCTGCGTGATCGCAGTGTAGCTGCGATCTGCAGGCCACACGCATTGTGGCCGGCGGTTATCTGCTTTTGTTTTAAGGGATATACATTGTTTAAAATATATATATATATATATATATATATATATATTTATTAATCAATGTTAATATTTTCTATTAATTAGAGTTTGGTTTTAATGTTATAATGTTATAAAGATTTAACATTATAAATGTTATAATATATGTATTTGTTAATAATGAAATATGATAATAAACATTATTTAATCAAGAATTAGCAATAATGTTTGCTATTTTATAAATACGATATGTTACAAATGTTAATATATCATACTTGTATCATCGACTGTTATTAAACTGAGTAGAAAATGATGAAGGATCTGGTGTTGTAGAACTGTTAATGAGAATTTTAATATAACTTGTTTAATAAAAAGTTATCATTAACTTACTAATAATGGATTTGAATATAGTTAATTCTTTACAATTAGCCTTATTCAATTGGTCGATGAATATTCATGGAGCTATATTAAATAATTTATTGAGATAATAATATAGTTAACTTTTAATTTAGAAATGTTAATTTATACTATGAGATTTTGATGAAAGTGGATTAAGATTTAAATTGTCAAGGAGTCATTGTTATAGCATCGCTATGATCTGAGTTATTATTTATTAATATTTGTCTAGTCTAACAATCTATTGATAAATAATAATATAAATGGTTTAAATAGTTACCAATTAATTCGATTAAATTTAATCAATTTAAGATTATTTAATGATTAAAATTTTGTAAAGATATTAGTTTTTGGATTTGAAGTATCACTGATCATTGAGTTGTCAATATAATTATATTATGCGATAGAGTTTTAACTTGAAATAATTATCATGACGAATGTGGTCATTTTGGATAAGATTTTCAAAATAACTTGTTATTATTAGTATTATTGAAATATTAATATTTGGATTGAAGTTGACTTTTTACGTACAAACTAATGTTAGTCAACTGATAATCTTTGGGTTGATGATATGGTTATGCGATTATTAATTAGATCAATTAAATAGAGTTAATTGGATTTAATTAATAATTATGTTATGTAATGGAGATTTAGTTGATATAATTCATTTAGCGAAATTGTAGATTATCTATATCGAAGTTGATAAGTCTTATGACTTGAATTATGACTTTAGGTATTATATGGTTGTCAACAGTGATAACGATTAAATTAAAAGACTCAAACTTTAGTAATACTTAATTAAGTTTCTAATTAACAACTATTAGAAGGTTAATAGGTCATGGATGATGGACCTATGTTAATTGATTAAATTGATCGTTTTAATTAAGTTATAATCTTCTTATTCGAATACTAGTAATTGGCTCTCTTATAGTATAACGAATAATGATCTTTGAAAAGTTGAAGAGTTAATAAATTAGAATATGGATCATAGTCAATGATGATTAGTTTAATGAGTAAATGTTTATCCTTAAGTTATTCTTAGAATGTAATTCTTAATAATGGAAGGATAATGCTATCGAGGAACAAATGGGTTGACTTGTAGGTCAAATGATGAAACTTAGACAATTGAGTATACTTGAAAATGGAAACTGAAACCTCTACACTTGAAAATGGAAAATGAAACTCTACACATTATTCAATTATGAGATTATAGAAAAACCAAAACATGTGTTTGCATCGTGTATTCTATATGCTTCTTGTTTTGGGTTTTTGGGTTGACTAGTGTTGACCAGTCCTAGGTTGTTACTAGAGGCTCGGGGGTTATAAGATGTGATGGCATGTTGATCTTATTTGGTCTCGATCTTTATAAGCCCAACCATGGTTATGTGATCGGATGCTCTATGAAATTTTTGCATTTATTGATTGTTAATCTTCATCAGTCTTCATGTGTGAAGCTGAGATGTATATGTATCTGAGACACTTCAGCTAATCATTTTTGAGTCATCGATCAGTTATCCTTGGATTATTTTCTAGTCACCATGATGGGACTATGATGTGGATTCATTCTTGATGATGTCATGATGTGACATATTTGACTCAACCATTTTGGATTCTTCGATCAGTATGATTTTGAGATATTATTGGTTGCTTGTTGAGAACCAATGGATATTGTGATATATTTTGGTTATTGAGAACCAATTGATACTTATGATTATCAGTGATGCCTTCAGTTTCCAATAGAGAACTGTTGTGATCATGATTTTCTATGGATGCTTTTCGGATGCTCATGGAGATTTTGATGATTCTTCCTATGGATACTTGATGCTTATATTGTGGATATTTGATGATTCTTTTTATGGATTATCTTTTGGATTTCTTTACAGTTGCTTGTACAGGACTATGGTGATTTATGATTCCATGAGCATTAGGGTAGGTAATCTACTTATAGTGTTGGGAAGTGGCTTGCAATGGGGGCCGGGGCCCTAAGAGGGTGCCAGGGTAACTCATTGTAAGTTTGGTTAATAAGTGATAACATTTACACACTAAATGGGGATTAAATGAACCTAAAAAGATAAGAGTTTTGGTTCTCACCCATGCCTGGAGCGCTTGTATAGGCTAGGATGGGATTAGTGAGAATGCATGGTTGCGACCTTGCATTCCATAGTTTTCCTTGTCAGTATGAGAGGATACTAGTGGCCGCATGAGATCTGTATGGACCGGTGGAGTTTAGCTAACTGCCAGGGTAACTTGTACGAGATAAATGCGATGACACTTTCCCACTTGTAGAGTAGGTTTCCTACATGTGATTGTGTGCCTCTAGGAATTAGATGTCAGTTTTGTGTGAATGGAACCTTTGAGTTAATATACTTTTTAGGATTCCTGGACTTATAGAGATTTATACTTTGTGGTTTTTATATCCTATTTGGGACTTGAGATTATCTCCTTAGCATGGTGGGAGTGGACCACTTAGGTTCCACGCGGTCGGGTGGTAGTGTTTTATCACTCTTATCATTTGAGATCCATTGAGACACCGTGGCTGGAGTATTATTGGTTGGTAATTATCTTCATTATGTTCTTGGATCATTATGATAGATGATATACCTTATGATGGATGTATTTACTGGTATGTTTCTTACATTGATGATTAGCATATGTTAGATGATGTTATCTTAAGCTTTACTTTGCATGTTAGTAGGATATTTTTAGGAGTGACATTCCTACTATGTTTATAGCCGATGATCTCTTCGGTGCTTTGGAATGTTACGCACAGAGGGATGGCTAGGATCCACGATGGTCTAATGATGCTATTTACAGTTGGGAGGAACCATGCACTTAGTTAGTTATGTTTGTGATATATGGTTATTTTTTTTATGTTGGATGTTTATATCTTATGTGATGATGTATGAATTGTGGTTTTATTTATGTTATTTCATCATGGATTAATATTGGATGATGATGTACTTTATTTACATGGATGTTTATTCTTTCAAGCTTTTCATACCTTGTAACATGTACAGTGGATGATTGAGCAAACTGAAATGTAGTTGAAAAAAAAGACACTTGTATATTGTTTAAGAACATTGGATGTATCATCGCTATTTCATAAGGATGTGATGTTAGATGAATGGTTAATGTTAGATTTGATTCAATGTTAAGGGATTCATGAAGAATGTAATCTGTATGTATGTTATGTTTACTTTCAGTTAGATTTTACTATTGCTTCCGCAAATGTTATGAATGGTTTATCTTTCATGTTTTTAAAAAAAAATTGTTGGGTAAACTTAGTGATATTCTTTGGATCCCTTGGCGGGGCATTACACAAGGTACATACAAGATTAAATTTGAAATTCAAATTATAGTTTAATTTATAACTAAAATAAGAAGAATTTCTGACCATGCTAGGAGACATAGAGTCAAGGTACATACAAGATTCAATTTGAAATTCAAATTATAATTTAATTTATAACTGAAATGATAATAATCATGGTTTGAGTTTTTTTTTTGCATGATCCTTTGAAGCTAAAGATTGCATATTGAAGATGCTTCATCTTGATGATCTATCAGTAGCCCAGTGTGACCTAAGTATTTAGATTTTTAAAGTATTTTTTTACATGTTTTGAAATGGCATATGCCACATTTAGTAAAAAAAATTTTTTGATGTAATTTATGCCATATTCTATATGCATATACATACTTATTAAATAGTTTCATAAACAGAACAGGACTTTTGCTATAATTTGTTCCTTATGTGAACTATATGTACCAATTATGTTTATGGAATCAATATGTGGATTTTCTAATGCTAGTGTCATTGTTCCTATGATTAAATAATATTTGATGTGTTTGGAAAATATTTGTTTCAATATTTTGTTCCATATGTGTTTCAATACATGTTACCATAATATTTGATATGTTTCATTTTTCAATGATACACATTTATCACTATACACTAAAATTAAATTAAATTAACAAGTAATGAATGACCTATAATACATTTTGTAGTTTTCATACATAACATACATAATTTACAAGAAATACCCTACAACACAACAGTAAAGTGTGAGCCTCTTATGCGAGGTCTTGGGTTCAAGTTAACTCAAAACTAATAAAAAAAATAACAATATTAAAGTACAAGGCCTTATAATAATTAGTCTTGTCTTTGGTCTCTTACCAATTTAAAAAACATACATACTTTATAAAATCCACCACAATGTTGCCCAACAGAGCTGTGTTCATCATGGGGTCAAAATTAGTGCAAATGTATCTGGTTGGACAAGTTTACCCTAGGCATGGTCTTGTTTTTCCTCTCCATGTGTTAGAACTCTTAATGCCACACCCTACCAAAAATGTTGCTTAAGTGCCCTTAAGTGCCCTAAGTGCACAAAATTGTCAAATTTTACATACCATTTCCTACAATTTGTTGAACCTTTGTGCAATCTATTTAAATTTATAGGGTCATGTTATGCCCCTTTGCAATAACATGTCCTAATTTTTTAAGACATACTGTCAATTTTGCATGGAAATAATATTTTTGTTCATGAAAAAAGAGTAAAATCCATTCAATGAAAAGTTTCAAGGTAGCACAAAAGGAGTTGTGCTTTTCATGGGGTTTAATCATTACTGATTTTTTTTTTATTAGAAAGATTTACACTAAGCATGGTCCCACTTTTCCTCTCATCATGTCAAAACTCTTAGTGTTATTCTTGTTAGAATTCTCAAGGTCCAAAATGCCCTATTTATACTTTTTCACTACTTTTAATGAATCCATACACTATTCATCTATCCAAACTTAAATCAACCATATAAGCAAGTTACAGTAAATCAACATGCAAAGATAAAATATGTAAGATCAACACGTGACACAATGATTTATGTGGAAACCCAATTTGGGAAAAACCACCAGTAACATGCTACTTGATTCTCACTCTTCTAAAGTGATGCCCTGTTAAAGGCCTACCCTGTTAAAGGCTTACAACACACTGTTAAATGTGACCTTGTTAGAGGATTTCACCAAACTGTTAGGAATGGGCCTGGTTAAAGGACTTAAGAACATTCACTTGGAATGTCACCCTGTTAAAGGATTTATCTCATGGTTATCAAACCAAGCTAAGTCCATAGGATTTAAACTAACTGTTACAATTGCTAGAAAGTAACAATAATGGTCTTTTGATCTGATATAACTTACAACATACTTTGTAGATTTTAGATCTCACTTCCAGTTCAATCCTTATGCTTGACTTTAATCACTTCAGCTCTAATTGCTTTTCTTTTTCTCAAGCTTCGTCTCCTTGAGTCTTCTTACTCATTCTGTCAATGCACTCATCCTTGTGGTCATCTCTCTAAATAGAGTTCCTGTGCTTTCTTCTCCTTAGCACCTTCTTCAGCACTTCATGCTTTTATGCTTGACCACTTCTCTCTCTCATTCCCCTCTCTTTCACTCTCTTCCACACACTTCCTCACTATCTTTTCCATTAACTTATGTCTTCTTATATACAAGTTTGATTTTCCTTTTCCGCTCAATTCTCCCTCTCAAATTTTAGGGTTTCAAGATGGATTAGGTAGGATACAATGTATCTACCCCATATCTTGTTTTCTTCTCTAACTGTATTTAAAAATGTTCTACATGGGGTTTTGTGCCACAAACTCATCATTCTTATCCTCCTTATAATTTGCAAATTTCTAGATAACAACTTTGTTGGCTTAGATCTAATGATTCTTTGATTTTATAAATAATGCAGCAACTCGACATTATTTAGTTACTAGTGCTCGACACCTACTATTTTACTCAACATCATTGAGTTACTGGTGCTTGGCACATGCTGTGTTGCTCGACACACAAAACTGTATCACTTGGCACTTGATGCACTTGGCACTTGTTATTACTCAGCATCTATTGCACTCGGCACCTATTTCTTGCTCGACACTTGTCATTACTCGGCACTTGTTTCTTGTTCAACACTTGTCATCACTCGACACTTGTTATTACTCAGCACCTGTCATCACTTAGCACTTGTTTCTTGCTCGGCACTTGTCATCACTCGGCACTTGTTATTACTCGGCACCTGTCATCAGTCGGCACTTGTTATTACTCAGCACTTGTTATCACTCGGCACTTATTTTCTTGCTCGGCTTTAACTAGGAATTTACTCGGCTCTTACTTGGCTTGCTCGGCTCCTTCTCTCCAATAAACTTAGTTGAGCTTTGCAAAAAGACTTAGCTAAAACCTTCTATCTTTAATATGTTTCAATGTCCCCTTTCTTTGTATCTTATAGTATTTCATCCAATACACTTTTTCATCAATGGCTTGACTGATCCTTATACTTCATTACAACATCATAACTTCAACCTTTCTCTACGTGTCCTAGTTACATCTTATTGATTGCTTCCACCTTGACAATCAACTAATTGATAGTATTTGGATCATTAAAGCAATATTCATTCCTGCAAATTGCAAGCTTGACATCAATGACAAAACAATGATTGAGGACATTCTTTACTAGTTCAATATATCATTCCAACAACTTCTCTTAAGATCATTTCAATCATTTCCCACAATCTCCCTCTTTGGCATTGATGGCAAACCAAACTGATCAAGTAATCAATTTAGTTATCGCCAAGATTGTATAATATTCATTAGCTTGCTGCATTCTCACTACTGATCTCATATATCTCCCTCTTTCTTTGTATTGATCAAGTTTCTGCATGTTTCTCCCTCTTTGACATAAATGCCAAAGATGTAGCATCTTTATTATGCAAAATATAAGCTTTGGCTTCTTGTTGTCTTTCTCCCTTTGTCACCATGCTTGTCACTGATTTGGAGTTTCTGTTCCTGCTGTCATCCTTTGTATCAACTTGTTACTTATTTTAATGATTTATTCCTGTTGATGCAAGGCAGCTTCCTTTTTGCCTTAAACTACTTGAGTTAGGGTTATTACCCCCAACTTGCCTCTAAGATATTCATAGGCATCCTTGGGCAATGGTTTGGTGAAGATATCTGCAGTTTGTTCCTTTGTGTGAATGATTCCAACTTCACTTGTTTGTCTTCTACCAATTCTTTGACATAATGATACTTGATTGCAATGTGCTTGGTTTTTGCATGCATTAATGGATTTTTGGTGGTGTTTATAGCACTTGTATTATCACAATGCAATATCACAGGTTTTCTTACCTCTTCTTTCATTGCATTCAATAGATGTGTGAGCCATACAATGTTTGTGCAATTGACTGCAACTACCACATATTCTGATTCTGCAGTGGACTGGGATATACATGTGTTTTTCTTGCTAGTCCAGGTAATTAGCCTTTTGCCTAAAAATAATGCACCTCCACTTGTGCTTTTTCTGTCATCAATGTTTCCTCCCTAGTCTGCATCTGTATATGCATTGAGCTCAAATTTTCCATTCTTTCTGTAGTATAGACCAAAGTCATCAGTTCCTTTAAGATATCTCATTATTCTTTTAACTTCTATTAGATGATTTTCTTTAGGATTAGCAGAGAACCTAGCCATTATTCCAACTACTAAAGCTATGTCTGGTCTACTATGTACAACATATTGTAGTTTTCCAATCATGGATCTGTACATTGTTTGATTGACTTCAACTGACTCATCATTTTTGGATAGCTTATTCCCTGTGGCCATTGGTGTGCTGACTAGTTTGGATTCCTCCAATCCAAACATTTTAAGAATCTCTTTGATGTACTTTGATTGTGTAATAAATATCCCATGTTTGAGTTGGTGTACTTGCAATCCAACAAAAAATTTGATCTCTCCAAACATAAACATCTCAAATTCATGTTTCATTTTGTCAGCAAAGCCTTTACGAAGTACTTCCTTACCACCAAACAATATGTCATCCACAAAAATTTTAGATACAATAATGTCTTCACCTTCTTCTACTTTGATGTACATGTTACTGTTATCATCAGTTCTTTCAAATCCTATTTGCACTAGATACTTGTGAAGTCTCTCATACCATGCTCTTGGTTCTTGTTTTAGACCATAGAGTGCTTTATGTAACTTACACACCATATCCCTGTTGTTTTCATCAAAAAATCCTTCTGGTTGTTCAATGTAGACTTCTTCTTCTAGTATACCATTTAAGAAAGTAGATTTTACATCCATCTGATAGACTTTAAAAATTTTGTAGGCAGCATATGCAAGTAAAGTTCTTACTCCTTCCATTCTAGCAATAGGAGCGAATGTTTCTCCATAGTCTATTCCTTCTTCTTAAGCACAACCCTTGCATACTAGTCTAGCTTTGTTTCTGGTAATCTCACCATTCTCATCTAGCTTGTTCCTGAATACCCATTTGGTGCCAATCACATTCTTGTCAGTTGGTCTGGGAACCAAACTCTAGGTTTTATTTTTTCTTATTTGATCAATTTCTTCTTCCATAGCTTTATACTAGTCATCATCTTGTAATGCACCACACATTGTCTTGGGTTTAGATTTGCTGATCAGACATGATTCATGTCTTAGTCTATTCCTTGTCATTGGCCTTGCATCTTTGTCACCTATTATTTGTTCAGCAGGGCGATGTCTTTTCACATATTTGGATAATCTTGGTTCTGTCCTTGTTTCCCTATTTGATCTTTTGGATTCAGGATCACTATGCACTTCATTGTCAGGTTGTTCTTCATCATGAGTTCTGTCTTCAAACTCAGATTGTTCATTTCCTTCATTTTGCAACTCGGCTTCTGAATGCAACTAGGCATTCACTTGTTGAGACTCAACTGAGACTGATACTTGTTGTTAAGTTTCAATTTGATTGACATCATCCTCATCAACAGTCATTCCTTCATAAGAATATACAAAGGTTTTGTATTCTTCCATTTTCTTTGGTTCTTTAGCTTGAACTTCTATGTGCTCATCAAAATTTAAATTTTCTCTTTCCACAATTTTGTTAGTGTTAACATTCAAACACTTATATGCCTTACTTCTAGTGGAGTATCCAAGAAATATGCCTTCATCACTTTTTGATTCAAATTTTCCATTTCTAGCATCTTTAAGGACAAAAAATTTGCAACCAAACACTTTGAAATGCTTTACATTGGGTGAGTAACCATACCATAGTTCAAAAGGTGTTGCATTTGTACCTTTCTTGATTTGTACTTGGTTCAGTGTATGAATAGCTACACTTATAGCTTCTCTCCAATATTTTAGAGCAACAGTCTTTTCTATCATTAGTGTTCTGGCATAGTCAATCACAAATCTATTTCTTCTTTCAGCAATTTCATTCTGTGGGGGAGTTCTAGGAGCTGATGTTTGTCTTTTGATTCCTTTGTCATTACAAAATATCTCGAATTCATTTGATGTAAATTCACCACCTCTATCTAATCTTAGGCATTTCAAGCTTTTTCCTGTTTCCTTTTCAACTCTAGTCACATACCATTTGAACATTTGAAAAGCATCAGATTTTTTTTTTAAAAACATAACAGTCATCATCCTGGAATAGTCATCAACAAAAAACATGATATATTTATCTCCTCTATAGCTTTGTACTTCCATTGGACCACATAAGTCAGTGTGAACTAACTCAAGTATCTCTTTAGATGTATAGTTTTTGCTTTTGAAACTTGACTTTGTCATCTTTCCTAGTTGACATTGTTTGCACATGATATTATCAAGCTTCTTCAATTTTGGTAAACCTTTGAATTTTTTTATTTTACTGATGTTGACTAGATTGTCAAAGTTGACATGACATAATCTTCTATGCCATAACCATTCATCATCAAATTTTGCAATAAAACAAGAAACATTATCTATTTCAAGGTAAAACAGATTACTCTTTGTTTGATCTCCTTTTCCTATTAGTTTACCATTAGTGTCATAGATTTTTGCAGTTTTGTTTCCAAATTCCACTTTGCAACCTATATTGCCTAACTGTGAGACACTCAGTAAATTGTAGTTTAATCCTTCAACATAGTATGCATTGTCACATGAAATTTGTTCTGTGAGCTTAATGGAACCTTTACCTCTAATTTGACATGGAGCATCATTACCAAATCTAACATTATTTCCATCATATTGAGTAAAGTTAACAAACTTACTTTTGTCTCCTATCATGTGATATGAGCATCCACTATCTATGATCCATCTATTATTCTTGTTTATACATGTCACCAGTGCTGTGGCTTCTTCCTCATCAGATTGGTCCTTCATGGCTACATAAACAACTTCATCATCATTATCATCAGAATTTTCTTCAACAATATAACACTTCTTACCTTTTTCTTTGTAATCTCTTTTGTCATCATCTCTTTTGTACTTGTATTTGTTTCCTTCCTTGGGATCCTTTTTCTGTGGACATCTTGCAGCAATATGACCTACTTCATTGCAATTGAAATAAATGATAAGCATCTTTCCTTTGAATTTTCCTTTACCTCTATGAAATCTTCTAGCAAGTAAAGCTTCCAATTGATCTACATCTTCTTCATCAGTGCTACTGTCATTGGATACATATTTCATTTTTCTTCCTTTCTTTGATTTCTCCCGTTCAACATCTTTCAGTGATAGCTTGGCCTTAAAAGCAGATTCAACATTCTCAGGTCTGTAATTGTCAATGTTAGATAACTCAAATGTAGTGAGTCTACCTATTATTCCTTCAAAACTTAGATTGTTTCTTGGTATACATCTTAGCTCTTGTATTGCTGATACTCTAATAGCATAGATAGGAAGCAAAGTTCTTAAGAACTTAATATTAATAGTATCTTCATCCAGTTGACCATTCAAGCATCTTATTGCACTTACCACTTCCTTTATTCTTGCACCATACTGAGAAGCATTCTCATTTTTCTCCATTTTCATGTCATCAAACTTTCCTCTGAGACTTTCTCTTTTTTCTCTTTGTACATTCTGATCTCCTCCATAGATGTCTGATAGGGCTTTCCACATTTTGAATGTAGTGTCACATCCTTTAATATCATCAAATTCAGCATAATTGAGTGCAGAGGCAATCTCTAGCATTGTCTGGTTGTGTTCTTTCTTGTTTTTCATGTCTTCGACAGTAGGAGCACCTGTTGGATATACATGTTCAGTGACAATTAAATTTTGGGCATAATCTCCTATGGATCCAAGATGTAGCTTCATCAAACTTTGCCATGCAACAAAGTTGTCTTTGTTGAGCTTGGGAACTTCTCTCTTTGGCATTTTTGATCTTTTCTACTTGTAGTCCCTTTAAACTGAATCAGCAGTCAAGATCTGATACCAATTGTTAGAATTCTTTAGAATAACTGAGAAGAGGGGGGGGGGTGAATCAATTATTCAAGGTCCAAAATGCCCTATTTATACTTTTTCACTACTTTTAATGAATCCATACACTCTTCATCTATCCAAACTTAAATCAACCATATAAGCAAGTTACAGTAAATCAACATGCAATGATAAAATATGTAAGATCAACACATGACACAATGATTTATGTGGAAACCCAATTTGAGAAAAACCACTAGTAACATGCTACTTGATTCACACTCTTCTAAAGTGATGCCCTGTTAAAGGCCTGCCCTGCTAAAGGCTTACAAAACATTGTTAAATGTGACCTTATTAGAGGATTTCACCAAACTGTTGGGAATGGGCCTGGTTAAAGGACTTAAGAACATTCACTTGTAATGTCACCCTATTAAAGGATTTATTTCATGGTTATCAAACCAACCTAAGTCCATAGGATTTAAACTAACTATTACAATTGCTAGAAAGTAACAATAATAGTCTTTTGATCTGATATAACTTACAACATACTTTGCAGATTTCAGATCTCACTTCCAGTTCAATCCTTATGCTTGACTTTAATCACTTCAGCTCTGATTGCTTGTCTTCTTCTTAAGCTTCATCTCCTTGAGTCTTCTTACTCATTCTGTCAATGCACTCATCCTTGTGGTTGTCTCTCCAAACAGAGTTCCTGTGCTTTCTTCTCCTTAGCACCTTCTCCAGCACTTCATGCTTTTATGCTTGACCACTTCTCTCTCTCATTCCACTCTCTTTCACTCTCTTTCACACACTTCCTCACTATCTTTTCCATTAACTTATGTCTTCTTATATACAAGTCTAATTTTCCTTTTTCGCTCAATTCTCCCTCTCAAATTTTAGGGTTTCAAGATGGATTAGGTAGGATACAATGTATCTACCCCATATCTTGTTTTCTTCTCTAACTATATTTAAAAATGTTCTACATGGAGTTTTGTGCCACCAACTCATCATTCATATCCTCCTTATAATTCATAGATTTCTAGATAACAACTTTTTCAGCTTAGATCTGATGATTCTTTGATTTCCTAAATAATGCAGCAACTCAACATTATTTAGTTACTTTACTGGGCACCTGCTGTTTTCCTCGGCATCATTGAGTTACTGGTGCTCGGCACATGCTGTGTTGCTCATCACACAAAACTGTATCACTCGGCACTTGATGCACTTGGCACCTATTTCTTGCTCGACACTTGTCATCACTCGGCACTTGTTTCTTGCTCGACACTTGTCATCACTCAGCACTTGTTATTACTCGACACCTGTCATCACTCAGCACTTGTTTCTTGCTCGGCACTTTTCATCACTCGGCACTTGTTATTACTTGGCACTAGTCATCACTCGACACTTGTTATTACTCGGCACTTGTTATCACTCGGCACTTGTTTTCTTGCTTAGCTTTAACTAGGAATTTACTCGGCTCTTACTTTGCTTGCTTGGCTCCTTCTCTCCAATAAACTTAGTTGAGCTTTGCAAAAAGACTTAGCTAAAACCTTCTATCTTTAATATGTTTCAATGTGCCCATTCTTTTTATCTTATAGTATGTCATCCAATACACCTTTTCATCAATGGCTTGACTAATCCTTAAACGTCATTACAACATCATAACTTCAACCTTTCTCTAGGTGTCTTAGTTACATCTTATTGATTGCTTCCACCTTGACAATCAACTAATTGATAGTATTTGGATCATTAAAGCAATTGTCATTCCTGCAAATTGCAAGCTTGACATCAATGACAAAACAATGATTGAGGACATTCTTTACTAGTTCAATATATCATTCCAACAACTTCTCTTAAGATCATTTCAATCATTTCCAACAATTCTCTATTGATAATATCTCGTAAGTGTCGTAAGAACACAAAATTTTCAAACTTTGATACACCATTTATTTCAAATTTTGGAACCTAAAAATGATATATTATATTTGTAGCTTTATGTTAGGCCCCTCTACAATAACTTCTCTTAGCTTTTGGAGACTCAGAGTCATTTTGGCAAGGTAACAATTTTTTTGTTCATGCAAAAAGTGTCAAATGTATTCAGTTAATAGTTTCAAGATAGCACAAAAATTTTGTTTATAATGTAGGGTCAAACTATAATAATGAATACATGTGAATAGGAATATTTTCCCTATGAATAATCTCATTTTACTTCCTCACACATCGAAACTCTCAATGTTATACATCATTGGCATGTTGTCCCTTAAGTGTACCAAGTACACAAAAGTGTTGAACTTTGATAGACCATTTATTGTAGTCCATGGAAATTATGTATGATCTATTTATACATATAGGGTCATGTTAGTCCTCTCTATAATAGCCTATCTCAAGATTTTAAGACTTGAAGTCTTTTTTTGTAGGAAACAACTTATTACAAATGCTTTCAATGAAAAATTGCAAGGTAGAACAAAATGAGTTTTGTTTATTATGATGTTGAACCATCTAATGCATTTCATTTGGAAGGTTTATCCAATCTTTTGTCCGCATGTGTCATAACTCTCAACACCATGCCTGACTAGCAATGTCCATTAAGTGCCCTAACTGTACAAAATTGTCAAATATTAATCCAACATTTCTTGCAATCTGTGACACCTACACATGATCCATTTGGATGTATATGGTAATCTCAAGCCTCTCTATAATAACTTATCTTGTTTTTCTAAGCATCAAAGTCTTTTAGAAGGACAAAAATTATTTTATTTGTTAAAAAAGTGCCAAATGTGTTCAATGGAAAGTTGCAAAGTAGCATAAAAAGACTTGTGTTTCTCATGGGGTTGAATTATCCAAGAAAACACATCTCTTTATGTGTGTTTATCCTAGAAATGGCCTATTTTTTCCCTCTATATGCACCTACACTCTTAGTACCATACCCTACCTCTGATGTCCCTTAAGTTTCCTAAGTGTACAAAATTATTGAACTTTGAGAAAAATTAAGCTAGGTGTAATGTAATAATTGGCTATAGAAATAGAAAAAGGCTTAAGAAGAGCGTTTGAACATGGAGACATATTATCATAGCTCTACATTCCATTCGGTAGTTCCTTAATATGATTGGTCACACACACTCACTCACTCACACACACACACACACACACATTTATATATTTATATATTTATATTATGATAATAATTAATGACATGTTTCTTCTTAACATTTCAAGTTCTCCTTCCGCTTGGCTTTGAAGAAGCTTCTAGAAGAGACTTCCAACTTATTTTCTTCATTGATCTCGTCCTAGCCTTCATATATTGATTGAATTGAGAATCCTCCAAACACTCTGGTATTTCTTAATATAAAAAAGGGCATTTTTCTATAACCCAAGGTTTAAATTTAGCTGAAAATTTACCATCAATAGTCCTCATGTATTTTTAAAAATATTTATCGATTAGGAAATCATTTTTGTGCTTAATCAACACATATTATTTTGTTGAAGGTGATAAGTATTTTATTATTGAAATAGAGTATACATTTTACAATACAAAAATTAGCCTAAAAGACTTATTTAAAATTTATGCCCTTACATTGCTATCATGCCACCAACCCTCCAACCCTTACTAGACATCAACAATATTGCAAACAAACACCTAATCATAACATTGAAATGAGATAGTCCTACTATTGAAAATGGGCATGTAAACTTCAAGGAACTTGGACTCAAAATTACATGTTATATCCCCAATGAATTAACATCTCCTCCTCATATTTGTTCACCATAATTACTCTTTTTATGTCTACTTTTCCTTGTTTGCAGCCCAAAATCATCTCTACCAATACCATCATGGAAGACTCGTCTAAAATTTTTGTCACAACCTTAGTTAGAACATATTTACGCTTTTTAGAACAATCCATAATTATTTTTAGTATACTATTTTGTATTATATTTTCCACAAAATCAAATCCATAAGCTCACACTAAAATCTATACACTTTTCTATGATTTTTCTTTACATCTTCTTTTCTCTCAGACAAGAGTAAGGCTCGTGCTCAAAACAGTAAGAAAATATCAACATTCCTCCTTGGATGAAAGTCCTTACTAAAAACTTATCTTCCAAAAAACCTACATATGATTTGAAAAAACTCCTCTTCATATACCTTAAAAAAATCTTCATGATGCCTTGGTGATATATCCCCTCAAAATCTTGGAGCTTACTTGTTTTTGAACATCTATAGGTTGAAATTATCTTCCATTTTTATCGTCCTCAACTTGATCTAGTATACATTATTCTACAATAGTGACATGTGCTATGTGGGTCAACTTTAAGACTTCATTAGGTCTATAAAGTTATACCATCATTCCTTATATTTAAAAGGTATGAAAACATCCAAATTATTTTAAAAACATTCATCCACTTTATATCCTTCTTACATGCCCAATGTCACCTTTTCTTTGGCTAACTAATTCCATCATTACTTACCCATGCCAACAAAATTTAAGAGTATTTCAAAATAATAGAATATAGTACCCAATTAAGGTAGTATTTAGATCTCAATAATCCTCCACCAACTTAGCTCAATCATACAATCTCACTCCTACATTGGTCATCTTGTCAATTATAACATTACCTTCTCTCAAAGTAAGTATAGCTTTAAATTCTTCAAATTCCTCCAATAGCCTTCTAATCCTCCTAATGTATTTTTCCAAAAAGAAGGATTCCATATTTTAGTTTTCTATTATGTTGATCACTATTTGAGAGTATCCTTTGAAATGGATTCTTCTCCCAACACAATTATTTTCCAATCAAAGGGAAAATATAGCCACTAAACAATCTACTACATTGTTAGCCCCTTCTAGAGACAACATTGCTCCTAGCATCAAAGTATTGTCTTCAACATCTAGAATTGCACAACCTGCACCACATCTACCTAGGTTTCCTTTGGATGCCCCATCAAATTTCACTCTTGTCCATCTCACCCCAACTTTTCTTCACTATCATTCCAATCTCTATTCTCAAATGAAGGACTAACCCTTAAATTGTGGTGCAAGGGCATCCAGGTGAGCTAAGGAATACCTAGGCTTCCCTTATAATTTTTTGGGTTGTAGTGGTTCTAGCTACACCACTAGGTGAATAATAAAGTCAGTCTAGTCCTTAAGTGAGGTTTAGGTTAGATTGCTCTTAGTTGTTCAATTTTGCTCAATATGGCTATAGAGAGAATTTTTAGGTTTTGGAGGATAAAAAGGTAAAATTAGTGTTTGAAGGACCTTATTAGGTGTTTTATAACCATTTAAGTCTTTTGGAATGGTTTTACATAATTTAGAGAAATTTTGAGGGTTAGATACCTAAGATTGCAAAAATTGCTCAAAGTTGTTAATGTTGTCATTCACAACATGTTGACAACTTTTCTTGCATTTCAAGAAAATTTGTCAAGAAGGTATTTTAACTATCTAAAATAGTTAGCGGCATGGGTGGAAATCTTATATAAGGCTATTCTCAACCTATTCAAGGGGTTGAAGAAATCAATTTTTGCATTGTACAGCCTGGACAACATGATATGAACAACAATTTTTTGTGTTTTTGAGTACTCTTGGCATGCAGATGGATTAAATCTAGGATTTTTAATATTGGAAGTGTTGTCTTAGATTGATTAGCTACTATTGCAATGATGCCCTAGGCAAGTCCTATCAACTTGGTTAGGCATCACAGGTTGTTGTAGAGCAAACAAGTGTGGTTGAATGTATAGATACTTTGAACTAAGCATGGAATACATTGCAAGGAGTGATAAAACCCCAAGCCAAGTGGGAAATCTTGGTGGATGCACTAAGGTGTGAAAATAAATTTTTTCCATTAGACAACATACAAACCCTTAAATCCCTTGATTTTAGGCTAAAATTATGCTTGTATAGTACATACAATTTGGAAACCCTAGACCTCCAAAATCCTTAAGGTAGCTGAAAAGGGTATCCATAATTGTGGTTTGTTTGATCCTTTGTTAAGGATCTTTTTGAGATATTTTTGTTTTAGTGCATTTGGAGGGCTAGTTCTAGTAACCTTTTTGAAAACATCGGAATGCATCTTCACTTGTGGATTGGAACTTGATTAGGGTTTTAGTGTTGTTTTTGGTTTGGAAGCTTGAAGGAAGTCCACAGACATTCCAAGGTGACTATCCACCCATTTGGAAGTCAAATAAGCATTTGGAATTACTACTGTTGATGAGCATTAGCAAGAAAGTTGTTCTAACTTATTGATGTGTGAAAATTGAATGGTTAGGATTTATTGTATAGAGTCTTGAGGAGTATAGGGTGGGTAGAAATCCTATTTTGTCAAGTGTAATACCTAAGGAGACCTTGGGAGAGCTTGGGGAAGAAGCAAGATTGGTTCTCACATCAAAGTGGCATCAGAGCAAGTTAAAGACTTGGGAGAAAGTGGTGCATGTCTCCAGCTACTGGTGAGTTAGTAGGCTAGTCTAGCATGGTGACTAATGCAGAGTTAGCCAAAGAAGTTAATGAGAAAATAGAGAAGAATAGGCTCCTTGAAGTATCCTTGGAAGATGTGAAGAAAAAAATAGAGGAATTTGTTGATGCAACTAAAAGGGAAGAAGAAGAAGATATTGAGAAGGGTAAAGAGGTAGCAAAAGATGATGTGGTACTTGAACCTAACCCTATCTTGAATATAGAGCCCTTTTTGAAAGATATCAAATCCTTAGGAGGGAAAACTTTAGAAGATATGCCACTATTCAATGGAAAATTAGATATTGATGCATTGATGGATTGGATAGATGGAATGGAGAACCATTTTGAGTGTGAAGGAGTGTCAGAGGTATAGAAGGTCAAAGTGGCTAAGTCAAAGTTTAGAGGATCAACATTGACATGGTGAAAATATGTCCAAGATGAGAGGATCAAAATGGGAAAGAATCCTATAGCCAATTGGAATGCCATGGTTACTAAGTTTAGGGAGAACTTCCTACCAGAAGACTATGAGATTCAACTCCATAGAAGGTGACAAGGAATGAAGCAAAAAGACCTAGATGTGGCCTCCTACATAGAGGAGTTTTAGAGGCTATGTCTTAGATCAAAGAAACAATATGATGAGCCAATAAAGGTGGCTAGATACTTATGAGGTTTGAAGTGGAATATCCAAGAAGAGCTTGTTTTATGGGCACTTAACACTATTCAAAGATGCCATCAACTAGCTTTAAAGGTGGAGGAAAATAAAAAGAAGAAAGGGTATTCCAAATTAAAAGTTAGAGGTAAAGTTAGAAATCAAAGAGGACAAAGAGGAGGCTACCAAGGTAGAGGAAATAAGTAGAAGCATCAAGGTGAGAAAAAATCACTAAGAAGACCAATGAAGGAACTTATAGAGAAGGTTATGGTAGAGGCAGGAGTAACCAAGGAGGCTCAAATAGAGGTAGAGGATCAAGTAGGATTAGTTCCTATTTTTCCACCATGAAATGTTATAATTGTGGGAAATTATGTCATCCAACATATAGATGCCCTGATAAGCCTTCTTCTGGTAACCCTAACAAAAGGATAACATATGTTTAAGAGGACAACTACAACAAGGACTCAAAAATGGATCATATTGAATTATAAAAGGGAGAGTATTTAAATTTTAGGAGGGTATTGATTAAACAACCTACTCCTGATGAGCCTAAGCATGGAAGAAATTTATTTAGGACTAGATGTAAGATCCTAGGGAAAGTGTCCAAAGTAGTGAAAATGGGGCCCTAGAGAGCTGAAGAGCCACTATTGCAATGATGCCCTAGGCAAGTCCTAGCAACTTGGTAAGGCATCACAGGTTGTTGTAGAGAAAACAAGTGTGGTTGAATGTATAGATACTTTGAACTAAGCATGGCATACATTGCAAGGAGTGATAAAACCCCAAGCCAAGTGGGATTTCTTGGTGGATGCCCTAAGGTGTGAAAATAATTTTTTTCCATTAGACAACATACAAACTCTTAAATCCCTTGATTTTAGGCTAAAATTATGCTTGTATAGTACATACAATTTGGAAACCATAGACCTCCAAAATCCTTAAGCTAGCTAAAAAGGGTATCCGTAATTGTGGTTTGTTTGATCCTTTGTTAAGGAGCTTTTTGAGATATTTTTGTTTTAGTGCATTTGGAGGGCTAGTTCTAGTAGCCTTTTTACAAACATTGGAATGCATCCTCACTTGTGGATTGGAACTTGATTAGGGTTTTATTGTTGTTTTCGGTTTGGAAGTTTGAAGGAAGTCCAAAGACATTCCAAGGTGACTATCCACCCATTTGGAAGTCAAATAAGCATTTGGAGTTACTACTATTGATGAGGATTAGCAAGAAAATTGTTCTAACTTATTGATGTGTGAAAATTGAATGGTTAGCATCTATTGTATAGAGTCTTTTGGAGTATAGGGTAGGTAGAAATCCTATTTTGTTAAGTGTAATACCTAAGGAGACCCTGGGAGAGCTTGGGGAAGAAGCAAGATAGGTTGTCACATCAAAGTGGTATCAGAGCAAGTTAAAGACTTGGGAGAAAGTGGTGCATGTCTCTAGCTATTGGTGAGTTAGTAGGCTAGTCTAGCATGGTGACTAATGCAGAGTTAGCCAAAGAAGTTAATGAGAAAATAGAGAAGAATAGGCTCCTTGAAGTATCCTTGGAAGATGTGAAGAAAAAATTAGAGGAAGTTGTTGATGCAACTAAAAGGGAAGAAGAAGAAGATATTAAGAAGGGTAAAGAGGTAGTAGAAGATGATGTGGTACTTGAACCTAACCCTATCTTGAATATAGAGCCCTTTTTGAAAGATATCAAATCCTTAGGAGGGAAAAATTTAGAAGATGTGCCACTATTCAATGGAAAATTAGATATTGATGGATTGATGGATTGGATAGATGGAATGGAGAACCATTTTGAGTGTGAAGGAGTCTCAGAGGTATAGAAGGTCAAAGTGGCTAAGTCAAAGTTTAGAGGATCAACATTGACATGGTGAAAATATGTCCAAGATGAGAGGATCAACATGAGAAAGAATCCTATAGCCAATTGGAATGCCATGGTTACTAAGTTTAGGGAGAACTTCCTACCAGAAGACTATGAGATTAAAATCCATAGAAGGTGACAAGAAATGAAGAAAAAAGACCTAGATGTGGCCTCCTACATAGAGGAGTTTTAGAGACTATGTCTTAGATCAAAGAGACAAGATGATGAGCCAATAAAGGTGGCTAGATACTTACAAGGTTTGAAGTGGAATATCCAAGAAGAGCTTGTTTTATAGGCACCTACCACTATTCAAAGATGCCATCAACTCGCTTAAAAGGTGGAGGAAAATAAAAAGAAGAAAGGGAATTCCAAATTCAAAGTTAGAGGTAAGGTTAGAAATAAAAGAGGACAAAGAGGAGGTTACCAAGGTAGAGGAAATAAGTAGAAGCATCAAGGTGAGAAAAAATCACTAAGAAGACCAATGAAGGAACTTATAGAGAAGGTTATGGTAGAGGCAGGAGTAACCAAGGAGGCTCAAACAGAGGTAGAGGATCAAGTAGGATTAATTCCTATTTTTCCACCATGAAATGTTATAATTGTGGGAAATTATGTCATCCAACATATAGATGCCCTGATAAGCCTTCTTCTGGTAACCTTGACAAAAGGATAACATATGTTCAAGAGGACAACTACAACAAGGACTCAAAAATGGATCATATTGAATTATAAAAGGGAGAGTATTTAATGTTTAGGAGGGTATTGATTAAACAACCTGCTCATGGTGAGCCTAAGCATGGAAGAAATCTATTTAGGACTAGATGTAAGATCCTAGGGAAAGTGTCCAAAGTAGTAGTGAATTCTAGATCTATTAACAATATCATATCAAAGGAGGCAATCAAAAATCTCAAGTTTACTAAGATACCTCATATCAATCCTCATAAAGTGACTTATCTCAATAAGTGTAATATTAGTGAATGAGAAAACTTGGGTGGACTTCTCCATTGCAGGAGATAAAGATGAATTGTTGTGTGATGTCCTACACATGGATTTGAAATGCTCAAGAAGCAAGTAGCTACCCAACCTATTTCTCAATTACCTAGCTTTGAAATACTATTCACCCTAGAATGTGATTCAAGTGGCCTAGTAGTAGGGGGAGTATTGAGTCAAGAAGGTAGGCCATTAGCTTTATTTAGTGAAAAAATTAATGAGGCCAAAAAGAAATATTCTTCCTATGACCTTGAACTCTATGCCCTAGTTCAATTAGTTAGGAAGTGGAGGTAATATCTCTTTCCCAAATAAGTTTTTGTGTTTACTAATAATTAGACCTTAAGCTACATCAACAATCAAGACAATTTGAACAATAGGAACTTGAAGTGGATGGGGTACTTGCAGGCATTCACTTTCACAATCAAGCACAACAACGGACTAATGAATAAAGTGGAAAATGCATTAAGCAAGAGAGTGTTGACAATTCAAGAAGTACATTTTTATAGCAATAAAATAGAAAGTTTTAAGAGTCTTTACAAAGACAATGAGGACTTTGGATAAGCATACAAGGTATGTTCAGATTTTGAGAACCATTTTCATAGTAAATTTGCAAAGTTTACCTTGTAGAATGGGTTTCTCTTTAAAGGTGATCAGTTGTGTGTGCCAAGGGGATCCATAAGAGAGAACCTTATACAAGAGAAACACAATGGTAGTCTAAGAAGTAACTTTGGAGTCAAAAAGACATTAGAATTGGTCCAAAGGTTTTATTATTGGCCTAAACTAGTTAGATATGTGACTAAGTATGTGGAATAGTGCATGGTGTGTATGAAATTTAAAGGGGGGATGAGTACTATAGGTCTTTATTAGCCTTTATCAGTCCTTAATAAGCCATGGGAATGTATGAGCATGGCTTTCATAGTAGGATTTCCCAAAACAAAACAAGGCCATGATAGTATCTATGTGGTTGTTGATAGATTCAAAACAATGAGGCACTTCATCCCACGCAAAATAACAAATGATGCAAGCCACATTGCTCATTTGTTCTTGAAAGAAGTTGTAAGGATTCATGGCCTTCCACTAAGCATAGTTTTAGATAGGGATGTGAAGTTTATGAGAAGATTTTGGAAGACTTTGCGGGGCAGACTTGGCACAAATTTTTTATTTGGATCATCATACTGTCCTCAAATTGATGGTCAGTCTTAGTTGGTCAATACAGTTCTCGTTAATCTCTTAAGAGACCTAAATAAGGAATGTGATCATGTTACAAGCTAGGGTTACCATTGCACCAAAATATTTATGCATTAATTCCCAATACAACCACTAGACTTATAGAACACAGGAGGAAATTAATCCATGTCACGAATCTAGAAGGGGAATGTTGGTGGATAGTCCAACAATCTGTTACCTCAAGAGATTTGAACCTGTGAACAAGCTTTAATACCACTTGTTACAATATAGGGTTGTTGTTGCACCAAAAGATCAATTTGTTAATGCATGATACAACTACTAGACTTATAGAACATAGGAGGTAGCTAACCCATGTCATGATTCTCGAAGGGGAACATTGGTGATTAGTCCAATTGGGAAAACTTGGTATGTCATTATTCCCCAAGCAAAATATGCCTACAATGATAGTATGAATAGAACCATAGGTTGAAGTCCCTTTGAAATTGTATATGACATGCATCCTAGAGGTGTGTGTGAGTTGAGGGATCTTGGAGAAATGGAACATAGGAGTGGACATGCTGATGATTTTGCCCACACCATGAGAGAGATACAAGACCAAGTCAAAAGAACTATACAAGGAAATACCCAAAAGCTCAAAAAAAATATTGATGAAATGAGAAAGGATGTTTAGTTCTCTATTGAGGATTATTTCATGGTCCATTTAGACAAGGCTAGGTTGCAAAAGGGTGTCCCTACTAAATTGCAAATAAAGATAGTAGCATCTTGCAAGATCATGGGTAAATATGGGGCAAATGGATATAAAGTTTATTTTCCATCAGATTTGGGCATATGTTTAATATTTAATGTACAATATTTGGTATACTTTAAAGGAGCATTGTCTATTGTGTTGGAATTTTTTTTGAAAAGTTAAGTGTAAAAGAAAGATTGTTGCAAAGAGCGAGATTTCTATTAAAGAATATTTTCCATCATTATTTTTCCATTGATGTCAAACATGATATTTGATGTAATGAAAATTGCTTGTAAGATCCAAGTACTATCACTTAGTTGATTGATGAAGAGGATTTAATCAACAAGATGCAACAAGAGCACCTAAGGGAAAGGTTGAGTTATGGTTTTGTAATGAAGTGCAAGGATAAATTAAGACAATGGTAAAATCATGTATTGATTAAAAGATACTGAATTTGGCCACACTTAGAGATGTTGGAGGAATAAATTGCAACAAGGTTGAGTGCAAGGCTTTCGAGAAACCTAGTTCAAGCTGAGAAAATTTTTAGTTAGTGCCAAGTAAATGAAAAATCTAGTGTGTGTTGAGCGATAAAGAAGGAGTCAAGTGTGTTACGTGTCAAGCAAAGCAATAGGTGTCGAGCATTAGAAAAACTTAGTGGATGCTGAGTGAATCCACAGTAGGTGCCAAGCATTAATAAAATGTAGTTGATTCCAAGTAACATAGTATGTGTCAAGCACCAAAATTTCAATAGTACTGAGTTGCTGCATTATTGCAAAAGTCAAAGATTCACTGAATCTAAGTTGACAAGTTTGTTACCTTGAATTTTGTGAACCAAATGGAGGATAAGGATGATGAGTTGGAATCACAAAATTTTATGTAAATTTTTTTTGAGAAAATTCAAGAAGATTCTTCATGATGTTTCTAGAAGAAGGAAGATATGGGTTAGATTCAATGAATCCTACCTAATCCATTTGAACTAAAATTAAAGGAGGAAGAATCGAGTGGGAAAAGAAATTCTAGACTTCTATTTAAGGATTCACAGGCTAAGAAGCAAGAGCTGTTGGTGTGCCAAAATTGCAAAGTGGTTGAAATGTGTTAATGAGAAGACATCAAGACAAGAAGGAAGAACAGAGCACAAAGACTCTAATTTGATAAGTGGTCAGAAAGAAGACTACACTGGTACATCAAGAATGAAGACTTAACAAGACAATACTTTAAAGGAGAACAAGGTATTAGAGCTACAAAGACTGAAGGCTAGGCAATGTGAAGAGTTGAATTGTGATATGAAATCTGCAAGTTAAGTTGTGAGTTATATTAGGTCAAAAGCCCTTGTTGTTACTCTCTAACAATTGTATCAGTTAGGGTAAAAATTCTATCAACTTAGGTTGGTCTAACAGCTATTTGTAAATCCTTTAATAGGGTGGCATTCCAAGTGAATGTTCTAAAGTCCTCTAAATAGGCCCACTTCTAATAGGGTAGTGAAATCCTTTAACTAGGTCATATTTAACAGTGTGTTGTAGCCTTTAACAGGGTACGCCTTTTGCAAGGCATCACTTCATAAGTGTGAGAATTGAGTATCATGTTACTAGTGTTTTTCCCAAAAATGGGTTTCCACATAAATCACTATGTTATGTGTTGATCTTTCATGTGTTATTTTTGCATGTTGATTTACAGTAACTTGTTAAATAAAGTTTAAGCTTGGATGAGTGAACAGTTTTAAAGGCTCACTTTACTTGATGAAAAAGTTTTAATTTGGCATTTGGAACTTGAAAAATTGATTCATTCACCCTCTCAGTTATTCGAAATCATTTCTAACATATTGATGCTACTAGTAGTTAAGGAGTTGAGAATATCTGGACCATGCAATAGTTCCTTCCACTACCAAGTTAGAAGTTGACAAGGTGATAGATTCCAAAGTCAAGAAAACTATGAGAAATAGAGTATACATGGAGTACCTTCTCAAGTGGAAGACTAGACTAGACTCACAAGCCACATGGGTTTCTAAGGAAGACTTCAAGAAGCTAAGCATCAACAAAGACATATTGTCCATAGGAATGACATGATTTCTCTCTCTAGGGGACTATGGTGTAGTAGTACCTAGGTGGGATAATGAATACCTAGGGTTATCTTAGAGTTTTTGTCTTGTGGTGGTTCTAGCCACACCACTAGGCGAATAACAGAGTCATTCTAGTCCTTAAGTGAGGTTGTTTAGGCTAGATTGCTCTTAGTTGTTCAATATTGCTCAATATGGCTATATAAAGCATTTTTGGGTTTTGGAGGCTAAAAAGGTAAAACCAATGTTTTAAGGACCTTATTAGTTTTTTAAAAATTGTTTAAGTATTTTTAAATAATTTAACATCATTTAAAGCAAGTTTGAGGGTCAAATACTCAAAATTGCAAAAATTGCTCAAAGTTGTCAATGTTGTCATTAACAACATTTTGACAACTTTTCTTGCATTTCAAGAAACTTTGTCAAGAAGGTATTTTAACTATCTAAAATAGTTAAGAGCATGGGTGGAAAGCCTATATAATTCCATTCTCAACCTATTCAAAGGGTTGGAAAAGTGAGTTATTGCACTGTACGACCTAGACAACAAGATATGAACAATAATTTTGTGTTTTTAAGTACTCTTGGCATGTAGATAGATTAAATCTAGGATTATTAGTGTTGGAAGTGTTAGCTTAGATTTATTTAATATTTTCACATATCTAGTTTGTTAATTTGTGAATTTTTGCATGCTTGTATTAAATATTTTTCTTTTCACTAGTCTATTGTCCTGAGATAGATTGTGTGCACAAATGGAGTCATAGGGCCATTTCCCACTATATGTACAATATGGTATCTTAGGATTTGGAATATTAATCCATGTAAATAATGTATAGTGGAGATGAGGCCTTAGAAAATTGAAGATCCACTATTGCAGTGATGCCCTAAGCAAGTCCTAGCAACTTGGTTAGGCATCACAATTTATTGCAGAGAAGATAGGTGTGGTTGTATATGTAGATACTTCAAACTATGCATGGAAAGTGTTGTAGTAAGGAGTGATGTAACCCCAAGACAAGTGGGAAGTTTTGGTGGATGCCCTAAGGTGTGAAAATCAAGTTTTTCCATCAGATAGCATACAATACCTTGAAACCCTTGATTTTAGGCTAAAATTGTGCCTGTACAGTAAAAATAATATGGAAACCCTAAACCTCAAAAATCCTTAAGGTCTTCTAAAAGGGTATCCAAAATGGTTTTTTTTGACTCATTGTTAAGTATTTTTTCAAGATATTTTGGTTTTAGTGCATTTGGAGGGCTAATTCTAGTAGCCTTTTTACAAGCATTTGAATGCATTTTCACTTGTGGATTGGAACTCAATTAGGGTTTTGGTGTTGTTTATGGTTTGGAAGCTTGAAGGAAGTCTATAGATATTACATGTTGACCATCCACCCATTTGGAAGTCAAATGAACATTTGGGGTTACTGGAGAATTGGCAAAAAAGTTGTTATACCTTATTGGCGTGTGCCAATTGATTCGTTAGGATCTATTGTATAGAGTCCTAAGGAGTATAGGGTGGGTATAAACCCTATTTTATCAAGCATAAGACCTAAGGAGACCCTAGGAGAGCTTGAGGAAGAAGCAAGATTGGTTGACATCAAATTGTGATAAACGAGCCTTCTTAATCAACACATTTCCATAGCTTAATAAGAAAATTAGATTACATAATAAACACATTAAATACGAGCTTCATCAACACATTAGTCGGAAATCCTATTAGATTTTTTCTTCATGTCACATAAAAAAATAGAAATGTACTAAACCACTACAAATACATGAATTCTATCAAAAATTTCCATATACTCACATCCTCATGCACAAATGCATTATTTATGAACAATACAACTACATCATGTATAAATAAATTAAATCTATCAAAAAAATCCTAGATTCACACAATTATTACATTTTGTTATTATTTTGTTCTTTTTAATGTATAGCTCCAACCACTTGTACTCTTGAAGATGCCTACATTAAAGTAGTATAAAAGAAATTGGTATTAGAGAAACAATACTAACTAAATGTAGAAATAATAATATCTATGTGCCTATGGACTATGTGGGAAAGGTAAAAATTTGGTCACACATTTGATATGTGAGAAATTTCCATCCTTACCATCCTTGGGTTTTAGTAGGATATTTCAATTTAGATATAAGTCTTGAGGAGAAGGTTGATTTCTCTTGGTTGGGGCCTTCCTCTAATCTTCTTCATCAAACTATTGATATGTTGCATCTTTTTGATATCAAACTATCTAATGGTATATTTACTTGGAATAATAGAAGATTTGTGGCTCAAGATAGCTCTAAACATTTAGATAGATTATTGGTTTCCTGCTTCTGGGTTAGAGGTATAATTCTTCTTTAGTTAACTTTGAAGGTCTTCAGTTGTCTTCCTTGCTAGCTTTGTTCAAGGAGGCAACCATGTACTTTTCTATCCTCTTTTCTGAGGACTCTCCCATTGTAGTAAATGAAGAGACTATTATTTTGTCTTATATTCCCTCTCTTATTACCCAAGAAATGAATGATTTTCTCATGCAACCACTCTCTTTGGTTGAGTTGGAGGAGGTGGTCTTCAGTACACATAAAGGAAAAGCTCTTGGTCTTTATGGTTTTCCTGTTGAATTCTTCCAAAATTTTGGGATTTTATTAATCAAAATTTGTTGGAGGTGGTTAGAGAATCTTATTCTTGTAAGTAGATACAGTGGGCCTTGAATTCTACCTTCTTGGCTCTAATTTTGAAAAAAATGAGGCTAATAAAATGGATTTTTTTAGGTCTATTTCTTTGTGTAATGTGGTCTTCAAATTTATTACTAAGTTGATCATTGAGAAGCTCAAAAGGTCGCTCCTTTCTATTATCTCAAATGCAAGGAGGTTTTTTCATAGGAAGTTGAATTTTAGATGGGGTTGTTATTGGTATTGAAGCTATTCACCCTATGGCTAGTTTAAGGGAGAAATTTATGTTTATTAAGTTAGATATGGCCAAGGCCTATGATAGAGTTATATGGAGTTTCCTCAAGAATATTATTCTTCTATTTGGATTTATCCTAGAGTGGGTAAGTTGTACTATGAGTTATGTTACTACTACACCTTTCTCTATTCTTCTTAATTATCAACCTTCCCAATTATTTGGTGTCTCTAGGGGTATGCTCCATGGTGACTCTCTCTCCCTCTATCTCTTTATTATTAAGACTGCAGGCCTAGAAATATTCATCAAGTATTAGGTTTTTCAGAATTCTATTCATGGTTGGCATTGTGATAATGGACCACCCTCAATTTCTTATCTTTAATTTATTGGTGACATTGCTCTTGTGAGTATTGCTTGGATCTAGGAAGCTGAGGTGTTTCAACACACTCTTGACATCTATTTGGTGGCACCAGGATAGAAAATTAATGAAATTAATTCCTCTATTTATTTTTTAATATGATTTAAGCTATTCAAGAAGGATTTTTAACATCCTATAGTTTCAGATTGGGTTGCTACCCTCATTATATCTATTTATTCTTAGTGTTGTTTCTAGAAAGCCACGTCTCTTCTAGCAGAATATGCTTAATAAGATTCATAAGATATTAAAAAATTGGAATCATAGATGAAATTCTACTACCTTTTAGGTTACTCTTGTTCCCATTTATTTGGTGTCTCTAGGGGTATGCTCCATGATGACTCTCTCTCCCCTATCTCTTTATTATTATGACTAAGGGCCTAGGAATATTCATCAAGTATCATGGTGTAGGAGCGCCTAATCCTAGAGGTCACTATGAGATATATAAGGTTTTTGAGTGATTTAAATTCAATTATATGATGTATTGATTCATTTTGAATTGATTTGTAAAGGTGTTGACAAGAAATGTAAGCATGTGCACAATATTGCTCAAGTTGTTAAATAGGTCATTTTTAGGTCTGCATGGTCAAATTTGTGTAAAAGACCCATGGAAGGGTAAAATAATTATAAAAGGTCTTAAATATTTCATTTGGATATGTATAGAGAGGTATGAAAAAGTTTTGAAGTCATTTTGTCAAAAAAGTAAAACCTGCATAAAAAAACTGTAAAATGCAACATTGAGAAAGTTGCTAATATTACAAAAATGATGTGAAAAGGTAGATGGTTGGTCTTGGGGGTAGTTAGGAAGTTTTATAAATTTAAAATGGATATAAATACCATTTTATGGTCAAACAAAATAATATTTGAGAAGAGGAAATATTTTGATACATTTTTGGTGCATTCTATTGTTGTTGTTTTGATTGGTTTTTTAGTTTTAGTGTTGTTTCTAGGCCTTGTACAGCCCTGTAATGCATGAAAGCCATGCAATATAGTAATGGATATATATAATGATGAATATTAATTCTCATTATTTTCCTTTGGTTCAATTTTATAAAGAAATGAAAAAGTTATGAATATTTTGATGAAAATGGGTATTTGCAGATTTGAGATTCCCTAAATATAGTCATGTTGTAGTGTGTAGTATAGACATATTTTGGAGAATCAAGACATATAATAATATTTTATAAAAATATATATGAATTATATTTCATTTACTTTTGGTTTTAGTTAATTATATGAAGATTTGTGAAGGTTATGCATATTTTAGTGGAAACTAGCTTTTAAGGATCTCCATTGAAGTTGTAGGTAGTGATTTATGCTTCAAAAATTATTAATGACTAGGAAAAATAAATGGCTTACATATTATTAAACTATATTCATAATTTTTTCACATTTAATTTTTTTTGTATCATTTGGATTCATGTTGGTGAATATATTGTATGCCCTAGGCATGGTTTAGTGTTTTAATTCAGAATTATGATAGGGATATGGACCAGAATTTGTAGTTTGAAACAATAATTGTTTTATGAATTAAATTTGGTTCTCAAACCTCAAGATTTGGTGAGGATATAGTTAATTTAGTTATCTAAAAACTTTATTGCTTCTATAAATTTTGGTTTTGAGTTTTTTTGGGTCAAATAACTCAATTCTTGGAAATTGTAAAACTTGGGACAGTATTAAAGTTGTTTGTTAAAGGAAGAAAACAAGTATATCCCAATTTGAGTGTCTTGTTGTCTGTGAAAAAAATTGGAAATCATTTTAAATGACATGAATCAATAGTCCAGTACTAGAGGTTTGAGCATGACCATGGCAATAATTTGAAGGATCTCTTACCATAGGTCTATTTGCATGAATAGTATCATGAGCCCATGTGGGCACTCGCAGAACATCGAGGGGAAGAGGATAAGGTGCATCATCATCAATATCTTCCTCAAGATAAATAATCATGTAGAGAAGAAGAGGAAGTATTGGGAAGTGAGGGAGAAGCTGGTGATGGAGGTTCCATCTAAGGATAACACTCATCAAACTAAACATCTCACTAAAATAAGACCTCTCTAGAATTGGGATCAAACAACTTGTATTCTGCCACATCCTCATAGTATCTAACAAATATGAGTGGTTGACTCTTCCTCTATATGGATTTCCTCTAAGAAATTTGGAATAAATTCCCAAGCCTCACTACCAAAAATATGGTATGTAGAAATATTGGACTTGACATGAGTTCAAGCCTCCTCGGGAGTCGAATGTCACAATGCCTTCTAAGACATCTGATTCTAAATATAGTTGGTACAATTGATAGCCTCATCCCAAAAAGGACTTATATCTCAAGACTGTATCATACAATTAGCCATCTCCCATAATGTTTTGTTCTTTCTCTCAGCAACCCCATTCTGCTGAGGGGTATGAGGAACTGTGAACTGATGATATAAATCATGCTCAATGAAAAAATCTCTGAAAGACCAATTCACATATTCCCCACCTTTGTGAGTGCATATATGAATAAAAAAAAGACTATATCACTTCTCTAAAAATGTTTTAAAGATTCCAAATGAACCAAAGACATTAGACTTGTACTTCAAAAGGTACACCCATATACATCTAGAGGAGTCATTTATAAGCATAAGCACATATTGGGCACTTGAAAAAGATCGAGTGGGGAATGACATAAGATCATTGTGTATCAACTCCAATGGTGCCTTAGTATGTGTGGATCTACCTACTAGAAAATGATCTCTATGATGTTTTCCAAGTGCACAACCTCAACAAACACTACTAGTACAAGAGATCTAAGGTAGCCCAATCACTAGCTCTTGTGTGCTCATCTATTGTAGATATATCTAGTTGACATGGCCAAAATGTTCATGCAAAAGTTTTCTCACTATGTCTACATGAGAAACAAGAGAAAAATCTATAGAAATGGATCTCTCAATGCCATCAAACTGATATAAGAGAGATTGTAAATCAATATTCCTAGTAGTAACAACCAAATCAGGATTGTGGAGGTCTCAAATAACCACATCATATAGTCATAACTCAACTGTATTACTAGAGCTAGAATGAAAAATCTTGTAGACTAACAAGAGGTTCATAGAAATGGTTGGAACCTAATAGCCCCTATTTTCAATGTTCCAAAACATTGGAGTTTATTGTGAAAATATTTTGAAATGTGTTGTATTTTTAGGGTTTGTTCTTTATTTGTTATCATTTTGCTAGAAAATAACCCTAACCTAATGATTTTTCCCTAGCCCAGTGTTGAAAATCTTTCCCTAGAGGGATAATTTGATATCCTAAGATTTATGTCTTTACCCTTTCATGGAGAAATTTCTTAAATTGGCAATCAATTTTAAACTTTATCCTAGATTTTATTTCAAGTGGGAGATCATATGTCATTTCCAAATTTTTTTATCATGTGATACGATCTTATGATTAGGGTTTTAGGCATTTTTTTGTGAGCTTAAGATTTCCCTCTCTTGATGTTATGAAATGTATGCTAGTGGAGGATCATAAGGGTAAAGTGTTGAGTCTCCCATTCTCATGATGTATCATATAGTCATAGCATTGTGGGTGTTTATAATGAAGTTTTTGATCTTACGATCACCCTTTTGTATGTCATCTTAATTGTCTCATGGGAAGAGTTTGTAATTAAGTTATAAGATGATATGAAAAGCTAACAATTGTGTAATTGTAAAGGCAAAAAGGGAGACCTAAGACTATACGAGAACAATAGGATCGTAAGATTACAAAGATGTAAAGTGCAAAGGTTTGTGAAGAGTTTCGATCCTACAATAAATAGAGGATCATGAGATCATAAAGGTTCCTAAAGAGATTTTTGAAGTTATGATAAGGAGGTGTTTGTAAGATCATAAGAAAGGAAGTGGTAGGTGATATGATGCAAGGTGGGGCTAAGCGTATGAGTATAAAATTTTTTGAGACACATGGCAATTGATATCTTATGATGCTATGAAAAAAAATAGATTATATGATTGAGAAGGCAAATCATGAGCTTTTCAAATCTACCAGGCAATGCTAGATCACAAAATTGTAATGATAGAAGTTGAAACTTTCGAGGCTACGATGAAGAAAGGTAATGAGCAACATATGGTTGGGAGTTATAGGCAACAATTAAAGGTAACTCCTAAAGTTAGTTAATTGACTAAGATCGAGAGATTGTAGGGTAAGAAAAGTTGAAGTTTGATGTTATGCCAAGATGTGATCATGAGATTATAAAGGTTTTTGAGGCTACGATGAAGAAAGGTGATGACCAATGTATGGTTGGGAGTCAGAGGCAACAGTTAAAGGTAACTTTTGAAGTTAGTTAATTGACTACAATTGAGAGATCATAGGGTAAGAAAAGTTCAAGCCTGATGTTATGCCAAGATGTGATCATGAGATTGTAAGGGTTTATCGGATAACTTTTGAAGTTGCAAAAAGGTTTAGTTAACAATGATTATAAGATCATAAAGCAAGTAAAGGTGAGGTAAGATGCATAAGTTCAAAACCATTGAAAGTGAATTTTTTTCCAGTGTTCCAATCTTATGGTGTGTTGTGTCTTGTAAGATTATGAGAAACTTGAGGGGCCTCTTTGAAGATATGATAAATGACATATCGTAAGATTGTAAAGGCTTTTTTTTAGGCTTATAAGAATGTGATAATGGTTGAATTCAAAGTGATCATAAGATCATAAAAGCCATGTTCCCTGCCTAAGATGATGTGAAGGGTTTACATTTCAAGGATGATCATAAGATTGTAAACCCTAAATAAGACATGAAAGCACTTTTTCTTTTTGTCTAAGCTAGAACAATGATGCATGTTGCTAACCAATGAGATTTGAGTAAAGTACAATGATTCAAGAGTTGGATGAGTTATGTTGGCGCTCCATGGAAGTGATAGAGAACACTGAATTTAAGGTTTGAGCAAGTAGGAAATCAATGCATAGGGAACTTTGGTAAAGTATGCATAGCATAAAAACATTCTCTAAGCCAGTAATAGGTTACCATTTGCAAAGAGAAGAGATTTCTAGTAGTTGTAGACATTTCAGTGTGAAGGATTATTGTTTTTAGTACTAACCATAGAGTTTCCTAGTGTTCTCGATCTACAATCAAGATTTTTGACAATGAGGTTGAGCAAATTCAAGCTACAAAAATGGAAGTTTAAAAGACATCTATTGTAGAATAAAGAAAGAGGTAGAGGAAGCCAAACTAGTTTGCAGATAAATTGCCTAAGTTATTCACTGAATCTTCAAATACCATCTCTGCAAATGACCATGACTTATGTGACCCTTATGCTTTCTATAGGGATGCTATTTCCCCTAGTGTCCGTGGGTTACGAACTATTCAAGTACTTTTACCACAATTAAACAGACAAAATTCCTTTTTGCAACCCATGGAAGAAAAATCTAGCAAAGCTAATCTTTCTAGAAGTATTTGTGGATGTTGATTTGTTGAAGGCCCTTATTAAATCATAAAATCTAGCTACCAAATCATTCCACACATGAGATGGGACCATTCTATGTATATTAGATCGTGCTTCTTTCATTGAAGCTTTTGGATTGGAGGGTGCAATGAGCAAGCCCGTGGATTTAATTGGCCTTCAATAAAAAAAATTGAAAGGAATACCAAGGCTTACACAAGGAATTCTATGCTACAACACATCCCCGTGGACCTCAAGCAGGCATGTGATTATCCTAAGAAAGTGGATAAGGAGATGCCTTTGGAAAAATTCAAAAACTATTTGTAAAGATAGTGTATGGTCTCCACAAAGTGGTTAGTATAGATTGAACTAATATGGTATAAGGGGTAGAGTTAATTATTACCAAAGATGTATAGGATTCATACCATGGTAGATAGTATGACTATGTGGAGTATATTCTAGAGAAGATGAAGGATAACATTGGGCTAGAATAGAGTGGGGAAATGAGAAATTTCAAATTCCATCATTACTCACTACTGATGCATTTGATCTTGTACAAGAACATGGGGTATATTAGCTCAGATTTCATTTATCACACCTCTAATGGAGAACTGCTAGTTTAGCTATGGATATGGGTATGGGATAGTTCCTATCACTACTCTAACTTTGTTTCCTTTTTCAATAATTTTAGTACTATTATCATGAAATGTTAAACCCTAGTTCCTTTAGGGCACCTAAGATTTTGAAAAACCTATTAAGGTCGGACCTTCTACCTAAAAATAAAGGATTAGATCACAATTGGGGGGGTGGGGGGGGTAGGGGGGGGGGGGGCATATTCGTATTCCAAACATTTTCCCTCATGAGAGTATATGGTTTCCCTCAACCTCCTCATATATTGCCCAAATTTATCCCTCTTAGACTAGCCATCATTAAATTCACGTGGTAGTTGATGATGGTAATCAAAGAATACTTAGGGCCTAAAGTGCATAGAGGCACATTGTTGTCTAGGTGCTTTAGAATAGGGGACTTTTCAATTGGAAAAGAATCCATGAATCATATATATTCTTTCCTCCACTATTTTAATTTATCAACTACCCCATATAGGATGTATGATCTAGATAATTGGATGAGGAATACCCTCAAAGAAATTAGAAATTATGTGTTGCCAAACACAAAAGAGTTACCTCATGAGGACCTCATTCCTAACATAGTAGTTGAGGGGGAGGCTAGTGATAAACTTAAAATTTTTGATGATATTCTGAGGGTGGAGAGGGAATTGAAGAGAGAAAATCAAAATTTCAAGGGGTTTTACATGGATGTCCCTTACCCACAAAGGATAAGGTAGATAGTTGCTAATCATGTTGTGATCATGACACAAATGCTAGAGGGGCCAATCAGAGAAGAAGAAAGGGCAAACCCTAATAGCCTAGAACCATATGTGACCTAGAAATTGAGGAAGATGAACATGTAAAGGAATCATGGGTAAAAATCAATATTTTTCTGATTTAAGGAAAAGTTATATACATGATAAAATAAATGTAGTAGAGAACACTCTGACTGATTTAGAGCTGGCAGCAATAACATTAGATGATAGGATCATCTAGGATCAACATTTTTTTGAAGATGATGAATTGATCAAGTCTACTAAGTTCAAGAGCTTCCTCTACAAGATCAAACAAAGTGAGCTGGTACTAAAGATGAAGTAGGAGAATTTGATGAGGAAAAGTAAGAATTGATTAACAAACTTCATGCTTATAATCATGAGAGTGAGGTGATGATGTTGGAATTTACAAGTTGGAAGGTTTATTTCTGGGGGGTGGGGGGTGAATTAGAACTACCTAACTTTAACCTTTTCAAACTTTTAGCTGACATCGTTCACATGCATCTAACATATCTATTCAACATGAAGAATAAAGACATGCATGAAAATAGATAACAAAAGATTTTGGTAACCCAGAAACCCTCCAAAATGAGAAGGTAAAACTAGGGTGGGGATGACACCCAAAAATTATCACTACAACAATATGTAACTATTCAAGGTTACAAATTTTGACCATTTCCAATGGTCTGTCCTATGAAAGGCCTATCCTGTTAAATACTTTGCACCTTGTTAAAAGTGACCTAGTTAGAGGATTTACAAACACTCTCTTAGAATGTAACCCTGTTAAAGGATTTTGCACCTTGTTAAAAGGCTTACAACATGGATATTAGACCAACCTATCATCATACGATTTTCATTCCTAATAGAATGGCTAGATAGTCTTAGAAATTCTTGACCTAATGACTTGCAATCTTCAATTACTAATTCCAGATCCTTGTTCTACTCTTGTCTATTCTGATCCTTCTTTTATCTGATATGTCACTCCTTGAGATTCTAATACTTTGTTTTTATCAACTAAATTTTGCAATGTTGTTCATCTTTTTCTAAGTCTTTATACCCCTCTTCACTTCACTAGTATTCTCCCATAAACTCTCACACATATTCAAATAATGGGGTTTCATCCTCCTTTTATAGGTTTCAAAGACTTAGGTTTAGGTATGAATCTACGATCAATATTCATTCTTCTTTTCATGTTCAATTCTTTCACTTTTCCTATTGGTTGCATGCTTTCTCCATTTTTCTTATTGGTTGCATGCTGGTTACATACAAAATGCAAAAGATTTGATCTTATCTTCAAGATCCTTTGAGATTCACCCTGAGTCGGCTCAAAAATAGTTTACATCTGAGTTTGTGAAGACACAAACTCATATGTTGATTCTTTGTTACTTGACACTTACTAGTTATTGATGCTCGGCACATACAAGAATTTTGTCTCACTCATCTCCTATAGTAATTCCATTTTTCTTGACATCTATACTTTGCTCGACACCTATATTGACTTGGCATCACTTATCACCCGACACTTAATACTTGCTCAGCACCTATTAAATCTCTGGCTTGACACATAATATAGCTTGGCATCTATATTATACATAGCATCAACTTGAGAATTGGTTAAGTGTGTTGACACTTAAGTGTCAAAACCAATCTAAGACCAACAATCTCCTCCTTTGACATGAGTGGAAAAAACACTTAACTGAGCATTATGAATCTGGTCTCTATGAGTATATTACACATTTTGTTCAACATATGTACAAAACTTCAAAAACTTGTTCAAAATTTTGTAGAAGACTATATACCTTAAAAATTTGTAACTCCCCCTGAGCTAATGTGCCATTTTCTATATCCACAATTCCTTAAGCTGAATTTGTCTCATGTTGATGTGTCTGATACTCTTTGCCTTATATGTATCTAGTTTGTTTGTACTCTATATCTACTCCCCCTTTCACAAATCTTCTTGCTATTTTTGCATCCATTTGGCTTTATCCTTTTAAGATTCAAAATTTGAATATATAACATCTCCCCCTTTGGATATTCTTTATTATCTCCATTAAAAAATGTATTATCTCCCTTTAATATCTTCCCCTTACATGAATATCTCCCCCTTTTTGACACTTATGTCAAAGGGTCCTAAGAATGAATGGAATATTTAGCCAAAAAAAATTTATCTACCTCCATTATTATCTTCAGAGAAGCATCCCAATTGTCTAATGTCATTTCCAGTGCTTTGAGCTAGATGGTTGTCTCTTTTGCAAGATGTACTAGGCCTTGTATGGTAGAAATATTTGGATCTTTCTTCAAAACATTCTCTACATAGGCCATTTCTCTATGAAATACTTCTAGATGTGGGGTAATAGCAAACTGTATCTATATTAATTTGGCCTTAACATTAGCCTCTTGTACTATTAATACAGGTAACTCCTTCTAGGTGTGAAGTGTTGTTGCAAAATGCTTCTCACTTTGAGCTGGATCCTTAGGTAGTTGTGTGCTAGATATCTTAAGGTTCCTCTCAAAGCTTATTATTCTCTGGCTAGTCTCTTGTGTGAAATATGAAGAGTCACATAGTTTGGAGTACAATAGAATATGTTCTCAAGTACTATTTTCACCTTTTCTACCTTCTTAGCCAGTTCAACTTGTGATAGTGCTATCTCACTGGATATCTTCTCATTGACCTTCATTTGAATTTTTTTTTTAGACCATTCTAATAATTTAACATTAGTGTCAAGGTCTTGATTTTGTACATGGTCCACTATGTTGGACAATTACTCCATGATGGGATTTGTTTCATTAGGTACTCGCAAGCTAAATGCATCAAGGAATATGTCTTTGATTTCTATTAATGCTTGCTTTTGTCTATACTCATTTCTAAGTATCTCTTGCTTCTTCTTTCTCTCTAGTACCTCTTGCACTTCATTTATCTATTCTAGGTTCATTTTCTTATAGTCATAACTTGGTATGACTATTTCCTCATCAAGTGCAGGGCCTCCATAGTGAAGCACCCTTGCTACCTTGGTGGAGCTCAAGCCTGGTGCTAAGATTTATAATGGTACTACATCAGTGCTCGATTGCTTGGTAGGAGTTCATGTAGTAGGAAAATTAACCAATATCTATATTGCCTCTTGCTCTCTCTCCTTAGGGGTTTTCTTCTCTTCCTTATCTTCTCCTCTTCTACCTTGATCATTGAAAATGATTTGAGGAGGTGCACCTTGGCTTTGTGATGTAGGAACATTTTGTGCTATCTATTCTTTTGCTGACTCCTCAACAGTTGTTGTTACTATCACTATGGGATCAACCTTAGTAGTTGTGTCTTGTGCTACATACTCTTTTGGTTGATAATTTGTAGTTGTGGGAGCTTGTGAAGGTGGTTCTTGTTTGTTCACCTTCTCCTTGGTTATTTTTGCTACAACTTTTTGTAACTCCTCTACACTCACCAAAATAGGATTTGTGCACAATTGTGATTGCAATGTTGTTTGGTGAAGGATCCTTTTAAGATCTACAGTTAATGGATTGAGGTTTTGACCTAAGGTGTTAGGAACATCTTTCACAATTACTATTTCTATAGATGTAGGTACTATATGTGGAGAACTAGGTGGTGGCAATTGCGTGTCTTGGACACTCTGTTCTTGCCACTACTCCTTTGCTATTGCCTCATCACCTTTATGTTTCTTCTCCTCCACTGTTACCTCTTCTTCCTTTTTTTCATTTTCTTCACCTTCCTCATCATCATATATTCCCTCAAAGGGATTTTCTTGCCCTTCTTTGACAGTATTCAATCCATATATCAATTTCCACATTTGTGTGGATTTCTTTACAACATCTTCTATTTTATTTTGCAAAATACTAAAGGCTTTGTATTTGGGTGAAAATTTGCTCCCATGTTTCTTACTAGCCTTACTTAATTGACCTTTTATAAGGTCTGGCATCACATGAGCCAATGTTGATTCCATTATTTCCTTCTCCATATTTTGGCAGTAATGCCATTTATTTTCTACAATGGAGCTTAGCTCCTTAGGCATAGAATTGTCAAGTTCAAGTGAAGTAGTCTTGAACTTGGCCATCATAGTGTAGATAGACTCTTCCACTATGTTTTGTTCTTCTCTGATCAACTTATTAAAATCAATGGTCTTTAAACTAGTTAAATCTACATTATCTCTAATATTATCACAAAAATTTTCCAAATTAGATTTGGTGGAATGTTTTACCACTCTAAATTGATCATTGTCAAATTTTGTCTTCTCTTCATCTGACTTTGGGGGTGTAATATATTTTCTTCTTTTCTTTTGGCCTTCCTTGCTCTATGGATTTTTGCTTCTTTCCTATTCCTTTGCCACTTTTGTCATTGCCCTAATGTTTTCCCTTGTAGTTGGCTTGGCTGGGCTTCGCTTAGCTACTTTCTTCTTTCCTTTGGGTTGTGCAACAGGTTGTTTTTGTGCTTTTATCTTCTTAGGTTTAGCCTTGGGTGCTTCTTGCTTGGCACCTTCTTCTTCTTCTTCTACATCCTCACCCATACCTGGGGACAATGCTAATGGTTCTTGACCTTGTTCATCTTCATCACCTTTAGCTTCTTCATCTTCTTCTTCTTTAGTAGTGCCCTCACCAAATTTTTCCTTTAACTTCTTAACCAATTTGTCCTTTTTCTTTAATGTAGAAGCAATCTTCAATTCCATGTACACCTTTGATCTCACCAAATTAAAAGTCCCAAAATGTGGTGTACTTTTGTCCACTTCTTCTACTAATAGTGTAGTTATAGCTGCAGATGCCTCATCTATGTTTATTTTATATCCAAGAGGTCTTAACCATATAACCCTTGGTGTTGTTGCTTGTATGTAAGTATAATCAATATCTACAAGAAAGAATACATCATTTACATGTTGTTCTACCAATGAAACTGGTATCCTTAATATCTACTTCATGGTCTTCTTGAAATCTCTAAAGTAACTTGTCATAAGGGTTTCAAAATTAGCTCCCATTTGTTCTATATATTCATTTACTTAAGCTATTATTGACCTATTGGTTTTCCTGCTTACTTTTCCAAAGGATATAAATTCATTATGTACATAGAAAAATATGCATATCAAAATCACACTAAATTTCCACTGTGCTCCCTTAGTTCTTCTTATTGCTACTAAATTCTCATTGATTTGTTGCAATTGCAGTTCTGCAAGATCATAAGTATGATCCTTTTTCACTAGTTTGTGACCAACATCCATTGCAATGTAGGGTACATTGTTAAGTCTTTTGGATTGATAAAATTTGTGTGAAATAAGCCTAACAACAAAGTGAACAAGAGGGTCTTGGATAGTATCTATAGTCATTCCCCTCTTGTTCCATTTGGCACCTGTGTTCTTCTCAATTGCTTCCTTAAAGTCACTTGTAAGGCTCTTTGGCTAATGTAGGGTTGGATACCCTATTACTTTGTGTACAATCGTCTTTGTTATTTTTACTAGACCATCTTCTAGCCACAAACTTCCATCATGAATTCTGCTGAGCACAATTCTAATTCATTTAGTTTTTAAAATAGTGGGGAATTCTAGGGCACACGTCAAACCCTTCTTCTCAATGATTTGGTACTCTTCCTTCAAAATTTTGTTTTCACACAACTTTTCATAGGCTTCCCTCATCTCCATATCTCCTATGGCTCCAATTTTGTAGTTGTAGAATCTCCTAACATCCTAAACCATAACTACCTTAGGGGGTTATAATAGATAGGGCTCTGGTTGGGTAATTTTTGTATGCCACTTTAGGGATATACCTAAAATTAGGTTGTTTTACTTTGTTAGACACAAGTTGAACCTCAAATGGTTCTTTCTCCTATGGTATCCTAGAACTAGAGGCCATGTGTGTGATCTAGGGTTTGAACACAATGAATATGTTAAATTGCGTAGCTCAGCACTAGTATAAATGCCTTGAATTGATGAAATTGTAGTGAATCACTCTTCAAATTTTCCCAAATTCTGAATTCTCTACTTTGATATCATTTTGCACTCTTCTTCATCTTAGCTCTTTGTTCACAATGAAGAAAAAAAATTCAAAATGTGATAATATACCCTATTTTCATAGCATTTAATGCTTAGTGCATTTACAACTATCCACTGGGCTTCTTAAGAATTTTTTCATTCTTAGCTTCCATTATCTTTCCACCACTCGACATCCACAAAATTATCCCTCACTCAGCTTCAACTAAAATTTCTCTTCACTCGAATTTCACTACCAACTTGGTTGTAACTAATCATTCGACTTCTAATGACTTTGGCAATCAACTTAGCATGTATTAGAATTTTACTCGACATCTAAGGGAAACTCAACAACACTTATAAAATCTTGAAATTTTAACTTTGCATCTCTATTCATGTTGATCTCTTCTTTTCATTACTTACTTGTCTTAGAACTGATGTATGATAAATTTTTGTATATAATTCCCACAAACCTTTTTGTGCTTAGTTGGATGAAGTGTGACCATTTGACCTTTTAGGTGAAGTGATCCATTCATTTGATGTGCTACTTCTATCTTTCTTCTTCCATGTCTCATTCATTTCTCCTCTGATGTGTTTAACATCTATCTTCTCTTTTTTTTTGTTGAACTCTGAATTGGGTGCCTTTGACCTTGTTGGGAAATTCTTTCTTATATGACCAGTCTTCAAACAACTGAAACATGTGGTTTGACTCAACCATCTATTGTAGTTTCCACTAAAATGTGTTCTTATGCAATTTTTAGGAATTTGTCCATATTCTTGATATTAATGACAACTATACTTTCTTTTGTAGTCCAATTGTAGTGATGTCCATGATTATTTTCTCTTACTAGCTAATTAGGTTTCTGTTGTCACTAAGGTTTGCATCCTTGTCCAAAGGTCCTACCTAAGGACAACCTCATGAAATATGGAAACAACCTCCAAGCTGTGGGACTTGAACTATGAGGTTGAGTCTCCAGAGAAGGTCGGCTTCCTCTTACTATTAGGATGCACCTAACTACTCTTGGAGAGGAAAAGGGAGAAGGAGAGCATGAAAGAAAATCTACCTAATCTAATCTAAAGAGGTGATGCACCAAAATAGAGTGTTTAGACCAATCTCTACCCATATATGCACTACTGAACCAAAATGAAACTAAGGATATACACATTCACACTTGGTTTAATCTAATAATCACATGCAGATTAGAAGACCAAGATGAATGACACAAGGAAAGAGATTCACTTATATTATCATTCATAGGCCAAGGAGATATAGTCATGTAGATCATATATCTCTATGAAACACCAATAAGAGGCAAGGAGTTCTTGCACTTTCATACCAATGGATGAAAGAGATAAGGCAAAAAGTCATGTAGTTCAGAAGCACAGGGGAATTTACACTTAGAATCTATAGAGTAATAATAGAGAAAACAGAGAAAGGTCAACCCCCACAAAATTTTGCAAAATTTGGCTTTATAATTCATGGAATAACTAAGATGTCCTCTCCCTAGAATTATTCCACAACCACTGCATTGAAGTCCGATAGAGAATAATCAAGGAGAAAGTCTGATTTGGGTACAAATCTAGATGCAATGATATCTGATCCTCTATGTCAAATAATGCCTTCAGAAGATAGAAATGGTGTCGTTAAGCCACTCTGACTAGGTAGATGGATTGGATCGAAGGTGGAGTGTTCTTCCTTGTCTCTCATTCATTCTAGGTTGGTTGGGATTGATTACAGAGATCAAATTTGCAACATAATCTTGGTTTTCCACCATTTTGGCTCGTGAATCAGCAAGTCAATGAGTCAAATTGAAATTGCAAGCAGGATGAGCCACATGGGCCAATAATTTCTTTCCTTTTTGCCACCTCGCAAGGTCTTCCAAAGTTGACCAACTCTTCATTACTAACCGCGCCATCTTCTTTAAAAAATCCTGACCACAACATTATACTATCTGGTAGCCACTAATCGTTAATGTCTTAACTGCTATTTATACCTTAGCCGGACCCCATGATCCTAAATAGCACCAACTAGTGATTGCATAATACTTGGCCCCAACCTGCCACACATCACTGAGGTGCTATGTCACTATGTGTGTCCTCCAAGAAATTTCCCATAGCGAGATAGCACCCACTGTGGATCCAGACTGATCTGACGATCGTAAAGACTCAACGTATTACTGAGCTATCTCCTTTAAAAAAATTTGAAAACTTGGGCCCGCAAACCACTCAACACACCTAGCATCTTCATCTTGGCATGACCTGGCCCCATTGATCCACATGGCACAATGGCACTATGTCGCTATGGGTAATATCCTCGCAGCTTTCCATAGCGAGATAGCACCCACCATTTATTTTTTGAGATCTTGCGGTGAGCTAGATGGATCCAACCTATCAATATACCAACCAATAAGAAACTGGCCTCGTGCCAACTTGTCTGACAAATCCTCATTTGCGGCCCACCAAGTGAAGCAGGACCCACATTCTACACAATCATACCTTAGCCAATGAAAAAATTGACCAACTGCCAATGTGTGCCAAATTTCATCATTGATATCCGATGGGGCATACTTGGGACCCACCTTCCTTTTGATGTTGCCGTAGTATCACTTTTTGTCTGGGCGTTATTTCGCTAACGGTGAGGAACACATATTTTCTGATAGCACTATAGTGCCCTACAGGGATCTTGCAAAATTTGGTGCCAAAGAAACAATCAAGAAAAAGGGAGGACCCACCGGCCATGTGGCCAAAAGGTGCTATGTCACTATGGAAAAACAACATGTGACTTCCCATAGCGAGATTGCACTAATTGTAGATATCTTTTGATCTAACAATGGGGACTTGCGAGCCCATAGAAACATTAAAATGCGAAGGGAAGAAATATCATAAGGTTCAATCATTTAATTTTTATGATATTCCTGGGATGTTTAAAAAATAACATTAAATCGAGAAGTGACCGTTGGGCGGGCAAGTATTTAAAATTCAAATATTTGGTAGGGGGCACAATATGTAACATTTCTGGTGACTCACAAGGGATTCTAGCCTACTATGCATAAGACTAGTTTCCTAAAGCATCCATTGGGCTATAGAGTCAAAAAGATGTGGATATTGTGTATACTGTGAAACCCTAACCCTACCTCTGAGAGGAAAACCCTAAAAGCCCTATCTCTACAACTGGAACCAGAGACCAAAACCTCCTTCTGCAACCTTGAAAATTTCAAAACTTGCTGTCTCATGGAGACAATCCTATGCTCGTGCACTTCTTGGAAAAGTAGGGAACAAACTAGAAATGAAACTAAGCTAACTATGTACATGGAATCTCAAACCCTTAGAAACATGGCTTGAGATAGATCCCATTGACTGGGATAGGCAAAATCTCACCATCTGCTTGTTTAACTAAAAAGCATTGGCCTACTTGCAACTGACAATAAGATAGGGACCACTCCATAATGCATCAAACTTTTAGTGTCTTCCTAGTTTTGCCCTATCTGCATGCCATTTTAGATCCAAATCTCCCACTTGGAAGATTCTGACCCTAGCCTTCCTCTCAAAACTCTTTTTTACCTACTGTTGGTGTGTCTCTAGGGTTTGCATGGCTTTACTTCTCTTCTCTTCTAGCCCCATCAGCTCTGCCATTCTTACTATCATGGCATCATCTTCAATCAACTCCAGCTGTTGAGCTAGCTCTATGGATGGGAACTCCAATGAAATTGGAAGCCTTACATCTCTTCCATAGACTAATACAAATGCTGAATTCCCTATTGACCTTTTAGGCATTATTCTGTCAGCCCATAGTGCAGTCTTCAATTTTTTATGCCAACACCTCTGGTTATCTTCAATTGTTCTCTTTATGATTCTGATTAGGTTCTTGTTGGACGACTCAGCTAGGCCATTCCCTTGAGGATAGTAGTTTGATGATGTGCTCAAGTAAATGTTGTGGTCAATTGCCCATGCATAGATCTAAGCTCCTACAAATGACTTTGCATTATCTAAAATAATGGTTGAAGGGGAACCAAACCTAGTCACAATTCCATCAAGGAACTCCAAAATTGAAGATTCAGTGGCATCCTTGAATGCAACTGCCTCTGTCCATTTGGTGAAGTAATCTGTAGCAACTAAAATCCATTTGTGACCTAAATTAGAAGGAGGATTGATAGGGCCTATGAAATCCAATGCCCATTGGGCAAAAGGCTGGTCCACCTGAATGGGATGAAGGGGAAGAGTTCCAAGCTTCTCTTTACCAGAGAAGAAAGCACATTTCTCACGCTTCCTCACATACCTATGACAATCATGAAACAGGGATAGCCAATAATAACTAGCCCTCATGATCTTCGTTGTAGTTGTCCTTGTTGAGAAATGACCACCATTAGGACCATCATGAAGCTCTTTGATCATTCTTTTAGCTTGGTTTGTATCAAGGCATCTTAATAGGGCTCCATTAAAATCTTTTCTAAAGAGGACACCGTCAACTATGACATAAGGAATTGACTCTAATCTATACTATCTCCTTTTAGTTCTATCTAATCCTTGAGAGTATCCATTGCCTGATAATAAATTCATCATATCATCTATCTAACTCCTTGGGTTGCTATTTCTTACCTCATGTTGCTCTGTCAGTATCATAGCAGCTTCCTCATCAGGTTCTTGAGATGATAACATCTGTTTACACAACCCCCTCCCTCTTACTAGCTTGGTAATCTAAATGTCAATATCATATTCCATCACTTTAGTAATCCAACTAGCTCTTTTCTCACTAATATCTTTTCTCAAAAGGAAATCCTTCACACTAGCATGGGGTACTAACAAATGAATTTTATTATGAGACAGGAGGTGTCTGAATTTCTTCAAAGCTCTGATGACTGCAAGGGCTTGTTTCTCAACATAACTGTACTTATCTTCATACTCTTTAAGCCCTTCATATAAGAAAGCTATGGGCTACTCATCACCTTTATCATTTCTTTGATTCAGGATAGTAGAAATGTTTGACTCACCACCTAGGGTATAAAGGATGAAATCTTTCTCAAAATTTGGATTTATGAGAGTAGGGGCCAAGGCTATGGCTTCCTTCATCTCTTCAAAACTTTCCTTCCCTTCCTTGGTCCATGCAAAGACCATACCTTTCTTGAGCATAGTCGTAAGAGGTTTCACCATGGTAGCAAGATTTGGAATAAATCTTCTTACAAAATTTATCCTACCTAGGAAACTTTGTAGCCCTTTCTTGTTTTAGGAAGAAGAAGGGCAAGTATTTCTTTTGTTCTCTCTGGATGAATGGTTAAGCCATCCTGAGATACAATATGTCCCAATAATTTTCCTTGGTTAGTAGCAAAGACACACTTGCTTGGGTTAAGGGAAACTCCAAACTCTCTGCATCTTAAGAATACCTATCTTAGATTATCAAAATGATCTTCTACATCCTTTGAATACACAGTGATATCATCAAGGTAAACTAAGACAAACTTGTCAATCAATCCTTTGAAGGCCATCTCCATTGCCTTCTAAAATGTAACACCTACATTTGTTAGCCCAAATGGCATCTTACAATAAGCATAGGTACCCCATTTAGTGGTAAATGCAGTCTTGTATCTATCAAACTCTTTAACCAACACTTGATTGTAGCCAAAAAATCCATCAAGAAATGAAAATTTCTTTGAACCACTAACCTTGGACAAAATTTGCTCCATAGACGGGAGAGGATGGTGATCTTTAAGGGAAGCTTGGTTAAGGTCCCTAAAGTACACACACAATCTAATTTCTTTGTTCTTCTTCCTAACAGCGACAAGGTTTGCTACCCATGATGAGTGTTTGATGGGAAAAATTATATTGGCCTCAATCAATTTGGATAGCTTCTTTCTCATTAAGGGTTCAATTTTAGGATTTAGTAGCCTCAACTTTTGTCTTACTAGTTTTCCATTATCAACTAAATCTATAGTATGCTGAAATAACCTTGGGTCAAAACCCTTTAAATCATCATATGTCCAGGCAAATATATCATTAAATTCTTGACATAGATGAATAAAACTCTCTTGCTCAATTTCATAACATACCTTACCCATGTTCAAGGATTTTCCATCAGCAACCATGACAGGAATATGATCATCTTCATCAGCAGGTAGGTTCATGTCTCTACCTCTTGTTTGGTTATCAGGATTGAAAACACTCTCTAACGTAATGAGACCCTTAGGCAATTTTTTAGAACTGAGATTAAGGATCTGATCACCATACTAATCCTACAGTCTTAACTAGTTTTTACCTAAAAATTCTACTTCATTATGCAAGAAGCTGACAATTTGCTCATCAGATTCAAACACCTACCAATGGATATTGTTATCAGGGATAACATGCCTTACTACCACTTTGATTTGTTGCTCCTTCTTTTCTTCAAGATTCCTTCGTACATCATAAGATGCACCTATAGCTACAAGTCTATCAGCATGTTTTTTTTTCTTTTTTAGGGATGCTTTGAATATTAAATGCATTAAAACTCTCAAGAAAATCCCATACCCTATGTTTATAATACTTGAGCAAACCATTCTTGGCGATATTATGATTTCTCACTTGATTGACCACAAACTCACTATCTCCATAAACTCTTAAACCTTGAATTCCTCTTTTTTGAGCAAGTAGGAGACCTTGAATCAAGGATTTGTACTCGGCCACATTATTAGTGCAACTAAACTAGAGCCTAAAGGAGAAATAGTACCTTACTTGTGTAGGATAAATTAACATCACACCAGCCCCTGATCCATTTTTATTCCTTGATCCATCAAAGTACATACTCCATATCCCACTCATATCTTCTTTAGTCTCCACAAGATTGGGAACTAGATCATCTTTCTCCAATATACAATATGTACTGAGACCTTTCTCAATGGTTTTTGGCATAAGATCAAATTTATATATGTTAGCCAACTCATCCAAGAAAAAATTAGGTATCTCTGCTAGGGAAGTGGTGGGCTCATTCACTATGTCATTCTCATCCATCTCTAGGATAGGCAATTCATGTTGGTGAAATTAGGGATGTAAGATTCAGTATGATGGAGGGCTTGAGGCTCTACAATGATTGAAGCATTGGCTCCATATCTCATCTTAAAAGAAATATATGACCAATCAGAAGATATGAAACCACCTATTTGGGCAGTAATGTCTCTTGACAGACAGATGGAAAAATATGGCTTGACCTCAGCAACAGAGATATCTTGGGTTATAGTACAACTAGGGCATGCATGTAAGACCATCTCCACATTCCTAAGGATCCCTACAGTCTTGAAAGTACTACCATCCAACTATAATTCATCCCTAACAATGGGCTCATATTTCATTCCCAAAGCATCAGCAACACACCTAGGCATCACTGAACTGGTAGCCACTTAATCAATCATGCAATTATGGAATGGTTTTCCCCCTATAATTAGAGAAACATAAAATGGAGGAGTTCTAACCTTTTTACTTGTTTCTACCTCCTTTGATGGTTGTACTAGGCTTGTGGCACTTTTCATACTAGGTGGCTGATCCCTTGGTTCAATACTTTCCAATTCTTGCTGCAGCAACCTCTTTTGCATGGGTATAGTAGCAATAGCATCCCACATAGAGATATTCACATTTGTCTTCTTCATTTTCTCTACCACACTGAATGGCATAGTGGGCACTTTGGTAGAAGCTTTGGGAGATGCAATTGTATGAGGTTGAGATGGAGTAACATGAGGATCACTTGTATCTTTTTTGCCATGATTTTGCCTTTGCTGTTGAAAGGCACTTGATTGATTATTTGCTTCTTGCTCATGAGATATTGCATTTGAATTTGAGGCCTGCTTGGGAGGAGGAATATCATCTTCCATAGCTCTTCTTCTACTTCTAGTGTTATGAGCAATGGAATCCGAGTTTACATTACAATGCTCCTCCATCTGATCCTTCATAAAAGAGCAATCATCCTATCTTTGCATATCTGAGGCATCTTTAAATTGGTCCTCCTTGTATGATTATTTTGCTACAGGTTCTTGGGCTATCAAAGCCATAAAATATTTAGCCTTCTAACACATACAATAGGCATAGGATTAGTTACAAGAGGGACTAAAAATTTGATCTTGAGCCATATTTTTTTGAGGGACTATGGCCCTACTTTGATTTACATTTGAGGTCAAAGCATGGCTACTCTGCTTGTTCTGATCAAGGGAATTGTTCCAATGATCAGGATTTGGAGGCCTGCCACTATTGGGAGCTTAATATTGTAATTGATGAGGCTTACTACCTTGAGCTTTCAGTCTTTGTATACTCACCACCTTGTTGTTCACTTTCTGCATCATAGAGAAATTATCCTCCAGCCTCTTTCCTTGATCTTCTAACTTCTTCCCTTGATCTTGCAATATTTTATCAAGGTTCTTCTCTCTTTTGTCCATGTTCCACATCAAATATTGCATCATGTTCTTGATTTCATCTATCCCATTTGAGGATGTGGAAGCTTGAGGGACTAGGGCAAGGGATTGTGAGGAGGAGGCTGTGTGAAGAGGGGCCATTGCTGGTTGGTGGTTTGAGACATCAGGGAAGAAAGGCATAGGAGGCCTTGGAGCTAACTTATGTCCTTGTATTAAGATATTCTCTAATTTTATTGCTATATCATAAGCATTAGGCAAGGTATATCCTCCCATAGTTTGGATTGTAGTGGCAATATCACTGTTAAAAGCTCTAAGGTAATGCAAGAAGGCATTACCAAGGGTAGGCTTCACTGAAGTAGGTATTCTATCCCATGTCTTTTGAAATCTATGATTAAAATCAGTCATACATTCATGGGGGGCTCATTTTATAGTAGTCAACTCCTCTAAAAGTGACAAATAGTCACTTTTATCCTCAAAATGTTTGCACAATCCTGCTCCTAATCCATCCCAATCTATTATAGAACCATGAGCTAAACCTCTATACCATTGTAGTGCTTTTCCTTTCAAGGATGAGGCTAGGAGCCTAACTGCAACATCATCCTCTATAATACCATGAATATTGCAGACATTTGCAAACTCTTGAATGTGTTCTAAGGGAGAGATAGAAGTTTCACCAGTAAACTCTGGTATACTTTTAAGTGTAGCTATTGGTATGTCATGTCTTTGGGCTAATAAGATAGGGCTCCCACCATTAAAGGTGGAAAAAGTATGAGCTCTAGGCAACGCCATATAGACAAGTGATCTATTGATATGTATTGATGGTAGTCTAGGCTAAGATCTAATAGTAGGAGGAGTAGAGATAGATCTTGTAGGTGTATTTGTTACTATTGCACTCCTAACCAGTGATAACGATATTCTAGTCTTCCTTCTTCTAGGGTTTTAAAATGAAAGCTCTTGATACTGAAACTTACCTCTAGAAGATGCCCTTGTTTCAGCTCTAGGCATAAATCACTGCAACTTTGGTCTGGAACTAGATATGTATTTCAAGCTCAGAGTCACCAAGTACTTTGAAGAATGAGCCTTTTGAAGGCTTAAACACCAAAGCCAACACTATCTCCTCGATATTGATCTTGAAATCTTCCCTTTTGACACAATTAGGCTTGAATTTTTTTGAAAAGAGTCCCATCGAGCATGCCAAAAAAAATTTTCACTGAGGTTTTCACCCTTGTCCAAAGTTGCTACCTAAGGACGACATCGTGAAACATGGAAACAACCTACAAGTTGTGGGACTTCAACTATGAGGTTGAGTCTCCTGAGAAGGCTGGCTTCCTCTTACTATCAAGATGCACCTAACTACTCTTAGAAAGGAAAAGGGAGAAGGAGAGCATGAAAGCAAACCTACCTAATCTAATCTAAAGAGGTGTTACACCAAAATAGAGTGTTCAGACCAATCTCTGCCCATATATGCACTATTGAACCAGAATGAAACTAAGGATACACACATTTAGACTTGCTTTAATCTAATAATCACATGTAGATTAGAAGACCAAGATGAATGACACAAGGAAAGAGCAATTCACTTATATTATCATTCATAGGCCAAGGAGATATAGTCATGTAGAACATAGATCTCTATGAAACACCAGTAAGAGGCAAGGAGTTCTTGCACTTTCATACCAATGGCTAAAAGAGAAAAGGTAGAAAATCATGTAGTTTAGAGGCAAAGGGGAATTTACATTGAGAATCTATAGAGCGATAATAGAGAAAATAGAGAAAGGTCAACCCCCGACAAAATTTTACAAAATTTGCCTTTATAGTTTAGGCAAAACTGAGATGTCCTCTCCCTATAATTACTCCACAACCATTGCATTGAAGTCCCATAGAGAATAATCAAGGAGAAAGTCTAATTTGGGTATAGATCCAGACACAATGATATCTGATCCTCTATGTCAAATAATGCCTTGAGAAGACAGAAATGGTGCCATTAAGCCACTTTGACTAGGTAGATGGATTGGATCAGAGGTGGAGTGTTCTTCCTTGTCTTGCATTCATTCTGGGTTGGTTGGGATTGATTACAGAGATCAAATTTGCAAGATAATCATAGTTTTCCACCATTTTGGCTCATGAATCAGCAAATTAATGAGTCAAACTAAAATTGCAAGCAGGACGAGCCACGTGGGCCAATAATTTCTTTCCTTTCTACCACCTCGCAAGGTCTTCCTGAGTTGACCACCTCTTTCATTACTAACCGTGCCATTTTCTTTAAAAAATATTGACCACAACATTGTACTAACTGTCAGCCACTAACTGTTAATGCCTTAACTACTATTTATACCTTAGCCAAACCTCATGATCCTAACTAGCACCAACCGGTGGTTGCATAATACTTGGCCCCACCCTACCATGTGTCGCCAAGGTGCTTTGTTGCTTTTCATATCCTCCAAGCATTTTCCCATAGCGAGATAGTGCCCACCGTGGATCCAGACTAATCTGACGATCGTGAAGACTCACCATATTACTGCACTATCTCCTTTAAATTTTTTTGAAAACTTGGGCTGATGAACCACTCAGCACAACTGGCATCTTCATCTTGGCATGACCTAGCCCCACTGATCCATGTGGCACAATGGTGCTATGTCATTATTAGTAATATGCTCGCAGCTTTCCATTGCGAGATAGCACCCACCATTGACTTTTTGAGATCTGGCAGTGAGCAAGATGGATCTAACCTATTAGTATACCAACCAATAAAAAACTAGCCACATGCCAACCCATCTGACAAATCTTGTTTGTGGCCTGCCAAGTGAAGTAGGACCCACATTCTACACAGTCATACTTTAGTAAATGAAAAAATTGACCAATTGCCAATGCGTGCCAAATTTCATCACTAATATCTGACGAGGCATACTTGGGACCCACCTTCCTTCTGATGTTGGCATAGTATAACTTTCCATCTGGGCACTATGTCTCTAACGGCAAGGAACATAGATTTTTTGATAGCACTATAGCGCCCTTTCTGGGATCTACCAAAATCTGGCACTGGAGAAACAATCAAGGAAAAGGGAGGACCCACCGGCCACGCGACAAAAAGGGGCTATGTCGCTATGAAAAAACAACGTAGCTTCCCATAGAAAGATAGCACTAATTGTAGATATCTTTTGATCTGATGATGGGGACTTGTGCACCCGCAAAAACATTAAAATGCATAGGGAAGAAATATCATAAGGTTCAATCATTTAATTTTTTTGATATTCCTGGGATGTTTAAAAAATAACATTAAACCGGGAAGTGACCGTTGGACGAGCAAGTATTTAAAATTCAAATATTTGGTTGGGGGCACAATATGTAATAGTGTCCACATATGCTTTGATCTACACTCAAAAGCTCTATGTCCATACTTCTTGCAATTTTAGTAGTGACCTTAAAATCTTGGTGTTCTAATAGTCCTAGTCCTACAATTATGTGCTTGATGTCCTTACTTGTTGCACTTATGATAGTGACTCACATTCTAAGGTTTGTCATGATGATGGGCATTCTTGCTCCTACAAACATTAGAGGTATGTCCCTTTTTATCACAAAAATGATAGGTAGGTTTAGTGTTCTTACCTTTGTTACTTCTTTCTTCTACAGTCTTGGATGACTCTCCTTTTTCAATATTGGTGTATCCTAATCCTAAAGTATCATTACTGGCTCTTGGTGATTTTAGTAGCTACTCAGAGTACTTGATAGCCAAATTAGGTTTTTTGAAGCTCTCTGTAATCTCCTCCTCTCTTTTTAGGTCATTTTGTAGTTGTTCATTTTGCATCTTTAGTATGGAGATCTCAATATCCTTAACATTTAATTCATGATGTGCATTCATCATCTAGCTTAGGGTGTCTAGTTGCATATTTGAAATTCTCATAAGCTCAATTGACTTTTCTTCTAGTCTGTTGGCAAGGTTTCTCTTGTCATTCTCTAGTATAACCTTATCTTCAATGACTCTTTTCTTTTGTTTAGTCACCTCACAAAGAATCATGGCTTGTGATTATTGTTCAATTTTTAGTGCTTCTAATTTCTTCTACTTGAGATCTATTCTTCCCCATTAGGTTTGCTATTTCTGCATCAAATTCTTTGGAATATCCATTTGCAAACAATTTTGAGGTGTCAATCTCCTTGTATTGTGTATCATTCTCACGTATGACAATCTCTCTTCTTCTCTTTAAATATTTTCTTAGTTCTTCCCTGGCTTGTTCCAAAGTATGTAAAGCAAGTTGTATATCAATCACCTAATTTTCTATGACCTTCCCAAGTTTGTAGACTTCCATTTCTAGATCTTTTCTCCAAGAAATAAGGCTTGTCCTTGTGAGAACTTGCCTCTAATACCAATTATTAGAATACTTTAACCTTTTAAAACTTTTAGTTGAGATCATTCACACGAATCTAACATATCTATTCAAAATGAAATATAAAGACATGCATGTAGATAGATAAAAAAATATTTTGGTAACCCAGAAACCCTCCAAAAATGAGAAGGTAAAAGTCGAGTGGGGATGACACCCACAAATTATCACTGCAACAATATTTAACTACTCAAGGTTACAAAGTTTGACCACTTCTAAAGGTTTTCCTTCTAAAATTCTTGTCCTGTTAACGACTTCACACCCTATTAAAAGTGACCTAGTTAGAGGATTTATATACACTCTCTTAGAATGTCACCTTGTTAAAGGATTTTGCACCTTGTTGAAAAGCTTACAACATGGCTATTGGACCAACCTATCATCATAGGATTTTCATTCCTAATACAAAAGAAATAGAGTATTAGAAAGTCTTGACTTGATGACTTGCAATCTTCAATTGCAGATTCTAGATCCTTATTCTACTCTTGTTTGTTCTAATCCTTCTTTGATCTGATATGTCTCTCCTCAAAGTTTTGATATTCTATTCTGATCAACTGATTTCTGCAATGTTGTTTTTCTTTTTCTAATTCTTTATACCTCTCTTCACTTTTCTAGCATTCTCCCATAAACTCTCACACATATTCGAATAATGGGTTTTTGTCCTCCTTTTAAAAGTTTCAAAGACTTAGGGTTAGGTATGAATCTATGATCAATATTAATTCTTCTTTTCCCACTCAATTCTTTCGCTTTTCCTATTGGTTGTATGCTTTCTCCATTTTTCTTATTGGTTGCATGCTTTCTCCATTTTTCTTATTGGTTGCATGCTTATTACGTAGGGAATGCAAAAGATTTGATCTTATCTTCAAGATTCATCCTGAGCTAGCTCAAAAATGGTTTACATCAAAGTTTGTGAAGACAAAAACTCATATGTTGATTATGTGTTACTTGACACTTACTAGTTGTTGATGCTCAACACATATAGGAATTCTATCTCACTCGACTCCTATAGTAATTCTATTTCACTTGGCATCTATAATTTTCTTGACACTTATAGTGACTCAACATCAATTATCAAGTGACTTGACATCACTTATCTCTTAACACTTGATACTTGCTTGGCATCTGTATTATACTCGACATCAACTTGAAAATTGGTCAAGTGTGTTGACACTCAATTGCCAAAACTTATCTGAGACCAATAGATGACTCCAAAGTTGATGGATATGTAGAACACTTCCTAAGGAAACATGATAGTATGGACTCTACATAGTACCTTAGGTACACAAATTTCCAAGGCTATGAAGAATTTCTCATTCATGAATGAGGCCAAAGTGGAGGAAATAGAGAGAAAACTAGCTTAAAAATTCCATGACTATATAGATGTCAAAAATTTATATGAAGATGAACTCAGAAAGAGCCTTGTGTATAAAAATAAAATTAAAGAATTGGAGGTGAAATCTCAGGGCTTAAAGTTGAAGTTGCATCTCTGACAGAGCAACTAACTGGTGTAGAGAAGAATAAAGAATAGAGCCTTCAAGAACAACCAACCAGAATCACAGTAGAAAAAACTATTCAAATAGAGGAGTTGGAGGTAGAGGATAAAAAACCAAGAAGAATGAGCATAGATGCTCCATCTACATAGTAGGTTGGTGAGGTAAGGACAACTATCCTTAAAAGTAGGATAGACCATAGAGTGGAGACTCTAAAAAATATATCCCAATAGGCCCATGCTTTTTATATTTCTCTACAAGATGCTGATCAAGTTTTCATTAAAGCACTTTCATGGCTATCACCCACTTTTAATCTATGGGTGCCATATACTCAATTTTTGGAGAGGCTAATTATGTTGATGGCTAAAAAGCCAAATTTTCTTGATAAAATTATTATAATAAAGGAAGGCATAGAGATAATAAAAGAATTAATAGGCTTCTTTAATGGAAAGCTACAAATTATCCAAGGAAAGATGAAAGTTTTATCATAGGAGATTGAGCCTTGCATTCCTCCTATTTTGGATGCTAACAACAAGTTGAGAGATTGGCAAGAGTGGTCAAATTCTTTTAGTGTAATGCTAACTCTAGAAGCCATAGCATCAATTTTTGAAGATGGTAGTGATGTCCCATTCAATAACCCAATTGATTCCTTATTTAAGGTTGAAATAGACTTAAGTAAGTTTTTAGTTGAATCAAGGGCTATAATGGATGCAAAATGGAATAAGGCAACAAAGGAGTTAGATGAAGTTAAAGGTATTGAGTGGCCCAAAAAGATGGGAACCTATGTCTAGGAAGTGGTGGGAGAGATAAAAGATTTGCCAATGGGAATTAGTTGTAGAGTTACATGCTAAAGTAATAGAAGAAAAAAGGGATTAAAGTAAACCTCCTGTAGTAAATTGTCACCTGTCGATCTTGCAACTGCCTTCCTATTTACGTTTCAACATAGAGAATGTTTTAATTGTAAAATTTCAAACATATCTTGCCTTTCTTTCTTTTGTTAGGGTTTTGACATGTGTTCTTCTATCTAAAGATTTTTGCAATCCTCTATATAAGGATTTCTAGGGTGTGGAGTGAGGGTCCAAAGTCTATAGAATTTTTAGTATTTTATGTTATTCATAGGCAATCTAGTTTTTGTGTCAATTATATGATTGTATCTAGCTTTCCAAATATAAGAATATAGTGAATATTGAATGATTAAAATTGTCAAGTTTTGAGTTATACTTTGATTTAATATTAGTAATGTATTTTTCTCAAGGAAATTAATACAAAGAAGAAGTTTTGCATATCAGTCTCTCTGAGTTTTGTCTCCACTTTTATATATCTTTTGTTGATTGCTTTTAGTTCAAAGAATTAAGTTCTTTCAATAATTGATAGGGTTTCTAGATAAATGAGAGGGATAGAATAAGAATGAAATTTAAGGTTAATTTCTAAAAAATTTAATTTCAAGTCAATTAACTAGGTTGAGGTTTATTCTTATGACTCTATGTAATAGTTGGAAATATTCAAGACTATGCTAGGTTACTGAGAGGGGAGGGGTGAATTAGTAACCTCAAAAACTTTACTAAATTCAAATCTTAATTGTAATAATTCAATTTCTGTTTAGTTTATTAAATCAGATCTAGCTACATGCATGATAAGCTGAAAACAAAAAACATTCATAACACTTGAACACAACAATTTGGTGACCCATAAACCTTCCAAATAGAAAGTAAAATTGGGGTGAGGATGATACCCACAAAACTTCAATCCTACAAAATAAAGTTAGCCTATTAAGGCTTATAATAATCACTTCTAATGATCTACCCTATTTGGGGCAATTAGGATTGCTAGGTCCACATTGTTAGAGGTTTTACAAAAACACAATTAAGTATGCACTCGGTGAATAGATTTGACAAAAGACTATTAAGTCTACCTTGTTATTGGATTTGGACTAGTTTACCTATTAGGATGAGATAGTAGATCTTTGATTTACAACTAGATTTTTGATAGAGATTCTTTGAAGTACTAATCACCTTTATGTGATAGATATGACTTTGTTGCTCCTTTGCTAATATGGCCTTAAAATACGCTTTGTTGCTGATTCACATTCACATGCTTCTATTTCACACATTCATCATTCTCACTTGCTCTTTTTGGATATGATACAATACATTACATAAAAATCAATCCAATTAACATAATAACAAGCTTGGCCAATATATAAGTTAACACCAATATTACAAAGTTGGCCCAAATGAAGACACTTGGGTTCTGAAGATTGACTTGGTGAAGTTCTGATACATAACGTCCACTGTCACTACTCGACATCATCATGCATTTGGTAGAAGTAGAAGCTCAGTCCATACTAATCACTCTGAGTAGTCTCAAACTTGGTCTACACTGGTGACTTGGTAGACACTGCGTAACTTGGTAGAAACTGTGTTACTCATTTACCATGACTGCACTTGGTAAACACTAATCTTCACATAGCTTGGTTAACACTAACTTCACTTCACATGAACTGCTAGCTTGATAGAAACTACAAAGCTTGTTTAACCACTAAAATTATTGAGTTGAACTACTAGACTTCACACTGCCTGATTCTAGTCAGTTTGAACTATTTTAGTTCTCACTAACTAAATTTACATGGTAACCACTAGAATTCTTGGTGTCTATTGAATTGCATGGAAAACACTGTATACTATTCAATGAGCTTGGTAACCATATGAAATCTAAATAAGTGTTGTCATTAATAACAAACTTGACTTAATGTCAACAATCTCCCTCTTTGGCATTAGTGACAAAAACACTTATTAGCCAAAACTTATATACATCATAGTGTGGTACTAGCTCGGTGTGGTATACTATTTTTTTTTTTTGAGATTTTTCAAAAAAATTCTTTGTAACTATATATAGTATACTATATCTTCAAATTATATACTTTCTATTCCTTTGCATGATTCTATTAAGTGTCTCTCCCCCTTTTATTGTCTCACCTCATATATAGCATACTATCTCTCCCCCTTTTTGACAATAATGCCAAAGATTTATTCAAAATTTATTTACATGGAGACACCAATATAAGAAAGAAAATTAGAATTTACCTTAAGTATGAGTGCTAAAGTCTTATCTCAATCTTCTTGCAAAACTTTGTATGTATGTAGAGCAATTTGCACTTCTGCAGAGAGTTCTATCATGTGATCTACAATCGAGAAGTTATTGTCACAAATCAATGTTTTGGAATAAACAATATGTTTCTGCCTTGTATCCATGATGGTAAGGATCATATTCTAAATATCTGTCAGTGTAGACCAAATCCTTGCTTCTTCTCTCAACAACTCTGTTTGCATATCTGACAAGAATCTAGTTTTCATATGATGTGTAGAGGTTGAACTAGTGTCAAGTTTCAACTGTTGTGCACTAGCCTTTATGTCTTCATCAATCTTTGTTAGTTTTCTCTTTATTTCCTTTGTGAACTCAGTAACATTAAATAACTTTCCAAAATGTGATGTTAAATTTGTCTAAGAAATTTCAAGATTGATCAAAATTGAGGAAAGCTCCACTTAATGAATGGCAATTTGTTGAGCAATGTGCTCAAGCACTTTATTATCAAATTTATTTTCTGCTTTCTTAATCATTTTTTCTTGACCACCAGAGTCCTCACTAAATTTCTAGACTACCTCTTTGAATTGAAACAAAATGTGTTGAGAAGTATCAACTTCAACACCTATCACCTTAGTCAAAATATTCTTGGCATCTTCAATGATTTTATATTCTCTATCACTTTCCTCCCTCAATTTCTTGTGTTTTTCTTTCTTTTGAAGGAGTTGATCAGCTATTTTCATTTTATTTGTAGTGGTATTTTTGAAATCCCATTTTGGAATCTCAATTTCTTCATCTAGGTCAATATCCTCCTCCATCTCCTTTCCTCTACTCAAAAAACTTGTACTTGATTGAGCCTTAGGTTCAACTACCTTTAAACTTAATGCCTTAGAATCTAGAATGGAAACAATTGTAGAGATAGTAGGACTAATAGTGAAAATTGATATAATACCAATAGATGGAATATTGACTAATATGCTTACTAAATCCAAAACTAAAGTACTTACAGTAGTATCCAAAACTATAGCAGACAAAATTGTAGAATCCAAAATTGTAGAACTCAAAATTGTACTTACTGTTGAAGAACACAAAATTGTAGAACATACTATACTCATTGCTGATGATGCTGACTCAGGAGCTAAAGAAGAGGGAGGGTGCAACTCGGTAGATGAAGTGATTGACACTTCTATCATTGATGTGCTAAGTTGTGAGGGAGTGTAGACTGATAGGACATTTGATGTGTCTACTATGTTCATAATCAAACTTGTTGAACCTATCTCTAAACTTGATGTAGCTACTAATTTTCTTGGAGAGTGAGGAAATAAGGCAATTACTGTGGCTTCTATCTTCATAGGATCAGTCTCCTCATCATCATCTTTGTAATCCTTAGTAGCTTATTCCTCTTTTCCTTCTTCAACTTCTTTATTGTCAAAATGTGTTGGCTTAAAGTATGTTTCTTCTTCCTCATCATCACTATTATCATCCTTGACTTCTATTGGGAAGTCACTTTGTTTATGCAAGTGATAAAAATTCTTCCACATACTTGTGGCATTCTTGACTACATGCTCTATATCTTTTAGCAAAATTAAACAAGTATTAAATCTAAGAGTCATCTTGTCTTCATTTTTCTTCATAGACTCTTTTACCTTAGCATTTGTGATACTCAGTAACAACTACCTCAAGGTTTTTTCATAGATATCTTTTGCTATTTGCATAGCTGAGTCCCATATTAGCTTTAATTTCTCTAATAATTCATTAGAGATCTGGGAGGCTATCTAATTAGGGGAATACTTCCATTTTCCCATCTTCGTTAGCACCAATTCTTCAACCTTTTTCTTTCCAACCTCTATCCTAGTTTCATACTTTAATGATTTGAAGTTTTTTATGCTTGCACCTTCTTCCAATTATTTCAATTTTTCCTAGAAGGTGAGAGGAGGCTTCCTGAACACAACTTCACTACCTTTCTTCCTAGATCTCCTAGTGAAAATTGTATTGGATGGCTTGGTGATGATCACTTTGCCTTTCTTCTTTACTAATTCTTCTTACTTTTCTAACTCCTCTTCATCCTCTACTTCTTCCACATCTTCTCCTTTACCCTTAGTCAACAATAAACTAAATTTACAATAGTTGTTCTTGGAATTCCTTATGCTTTCCATGTTTTTGTTAAAATACTTTAACAACAAATTTGCAAGATCGTATGATAGATTATTCTTTACAACTTTGTATGCCAAGTCTACTACTTCACACGACACACTATTTAGACAACTAGAACTATAGATCTTGTGAGCTATCACATGTATGTTGAATTTCACTTTTGCATTAGTTACATTACTAATCTTCATACCTCTATCATCCCACTTGGCTAGGGTTTTCTTTTCTAACTCCACTTGACCTAGGGTTTTAGTTATTTTTTCCTTGGAGAGCATGGTAAGGTTGGTGATATGATGAATCATCTTCTTAGCAATCAAAACTTGTTGCTTAAGGAATAACAGACTATTGTGAACTTGACTTAGGATGTATTTGATCCATTTGATTTGGAAACTTTGGGGCAAGTGGGGAATGTGGGATAAACCCTTATCTTCCAAGTGCTTATGTTTGAGTTTAAGAAAACCATTTACACACAATTCACCTAGGGCGTCATCCATCTCTAGGGTTCTAATTTCTTGAATTGTACACTTAAAATGAGTTCAAATATTGTTAATGTGTAGTACCTTAGGAGGGATCTATGATTGTGCTCTATTTGGATCAAGGGTTTCAGAAATCATTGACACTAGTTTGAAATCTAGTGGTTTCCATTTGATTCCTCAGACCAACATTTTTGACCCTTTCCTTGCCTTGCTACTACTGCTTGATGCTGCCATGTCTATTTAGTAGGTTATGGAAAACTTTTGAAAAACTTTACTGCAAATTTCTCTTGAAACTGCTTGATCACTCTATAATTTGCTTGATCGCAATAACACTTTAGAATTTTAGGTCAAAATGATTTTGATTTCTTTCTTTTTGTTAAAATTTTTCCATTAATGCTCGATACAAAGCTAGTTATCATCTATTATCTATTCAAATTTCTTGATGAATGCTTCATAACTCAGTAACCGAACACGTGTGACTTGTTACTCTTGACCTTGGTTGGTAGAGTCTATGACACAACCTTACTCAGCAGAGAAAGTAACTTAGTAATAACTGATATTGATATTTCATGATGATCCTTTTGTATCCTAAATATTAATTTGGATCTTACTTCTTTTAAATTTGGAACTATTTTAGATGTGATCATGATAATGCAGTTCTAGTTCCTCCTTAAGAAATTAGTTGGAAATGATGGAGTCACCTACTTCTTGAGTGACATGACCATCATTGTTTGAATTGGCTTCCTTGGTGGATTTGGGAATCCATTGCTACCTCATCTACTTTTTAATGTTATCTACTCTTACTTTCTTTTCATCTTCAATTCTACCTATATTGATGCAATTCTTGGCTAGATGACCAAGTTTTGTACAAGTGAAACATCTTATGGTGGTATCTCTCCTCCTTGTGTGATGTTTAACACTGTTCATAGCAATGTGTCCATACTCTTCATAATAATGACATAAACACCAGGTGTTAGAGTCCCAACTAGATATTGCTTTTACAATTTTCTCTATTGGATTGAATGACTTGGTTCTATAGTTTGATGCCTTGTGCCCTTGTTTCTTGCATTTGTGACACTTGCCTTCAAATTTTGGTTTCTCTTTGCATTCATTAGCCTTGTGACCATGCTAATTGAAATTGTAGCATTTACCATTGAATTTTGCTTTACCATTACTCCAACATTTATTTGATGTATGACCTATCATACCACGGTGATTGCAAGTAGATCTTTGATTCCTTTGAGCACCTTGTTTGGAGGATTCACCTTCGTCTTTGTATCCAATTCCTACTTTTCCTTTTTGTCTATAGAGATTCTGCTCATTCAATTGATTCAATTGATTCATGTTTGGTTTGGATTTCATTATTCTTTCATTGATTTTCTTTTTAGACAAACTTATTGACTAAATTCCTTGTTCTCTTTTGAGCTTTCTTATTTCTTCTTGTAGGAAACTATTCTTCTCTAAGAGTTCTTTGATTACATCATTTGCTTCATCTGAACTGCTTGAAGTGAAAAAGTCGTCAACGTTTTCTTCAATGTACTAATGATCATTCATTTGATTTGCAAGTTCCTTCCTTCTTTTCAAGGATTGGAAAAGTTGTCCTTAGCTTTCTTGAGTTGTGTAATGGCCATCTCTAGATCTCACTTTTCATTGTCAATTACTTTATCAAGTCTGAATATCTCCATTGTCCTTGATCTTTGCTCAAGCTATCAAGCTTTATCCTAAAAGCCACAAAACTATGATACCAATTGTTGGAAATATTCAAGACTATGCTAGGTTACTGAGAGGGGAGGGGTGAATTAGTAACCTCAAAAACTTTACCAAATTTAGATATTAATTACAATAATCCAATTACCATTTAATTCATTAAATTAGATATAGCTGCATGCATTAGAAACTCAAAACATAAAACATTCATAATAGTTGAATACAATAATTTGGTGACCCAAAAACCTTCCAAATAGAAAGTAAAATTGGGTTGAGGATGATACCCACAAAACTTCACTACTACAGTATAAAGTTGGCCTATTAAGGCTTACAATGATCACTTCTAATGATTTTCACTATTAGGAGCAATTAGGACTGCTAGGTCCACCTTGTTAAAGGTTTTACAAACACACAATTAAGTATGCACTTGGTGAAGAGATTTGACAAAATACTGTTAATTCTACCTTATTAGAGGATTTGGATTTGTTCACCTGTTAGGATGAAATAGTAGATCTCTGATTTACAACTAGATTATTAATAGAGATTATTTGAAGTACTGATCACCTTTATGTGAGAGATATGACTCTGCTGCTCGTTTGCTGATATGACCTTACAATACACTTTATTGTTGATTTACATTCACATGATTTTTTAGGAACATAAAATGGGCTAATGTCTAACATACTATGAGCAAATCATAAACCCAACAAACATACGTTAACACCCTCTAGTCTACCATGAAAGCCAAATGAATCAAAACAAGAAAGCAAGTCTAAAACCCCCTCTTTCATTTATAGCTCCCATGTCCTCCTTTCTTCTCCAAGGGATGTAGCTCCAAATTGCCTATAATGCACACAATATTGGAAGAAAAAGCCTATGATAATGATGGTTCTATGAGAATACTTGAAGTTGTGATTTGAATGTGACAGCAAGAGTGAAAAAAAATGAGAAAACTAGGGACCAGAAATGAGAGAAAGAATGCTCATTTTATAATCAACACAGAGGATGAGAGCATTGGAATTTTCACCTTGGATATGGAACATGGAAAGACATTCCTTGGAGAATCCATGATGCATATGACACAAGATACAAAGTGTAGGATTTTATGATGCTTGGAAGTCAAACTTGGCTAAAGATGGAAGAGAATCTATGACACATCATATGACACCTCACACCCACTTAAAGTCAAGAATCTATGACAAAGGAAGCCAAATGTGGATGTGCATAAGAGAAAAAAATATTGGATTATGACATATCTTAGCCAAGTGTCAAAGGAGAATCCACAAGGTGTCACACCCATGTGTCATGATAATGTCAATATTTTGTGAAATATTTGAATTAAAATTTCATTATTCCACACAAATAGAAATTAGTGAAAATGGAATTAGTCATGGAAAATATGACTTAGGAAATTAAGAATATCCATGGTTTGTAGATGATGAGCCAATTAATTAATAAAATAACAATTAATTGAGAAGGTTAGTTAAGATGAATAATTAGTGAAATTACATAAGACTAAATTATGGGTTATTTAATCCTGTAGAGAAAATTAAATAAGAGTGATAGTATCCTTTGATGAAAATTTGATGATGATGTAGATCAAATAGGATGATGATGGATGGACCAAAGCCATCATCAAATTGATCATTTGATTAACATGCAAAGTACACATGACATGAACTAAAGATGCACAACATTTAACCGATATCATAAATGCTACAAGATCGAGATTGATTAATATGGTTGATCATAATAACATCGATGGATGCTATAAATATTATTAAAATGGTTGATAATTCTATGATTTGACATTGAAAGACTCAACGATGTCAAAGATTAGATGACATGAATGATAGTTTGACCTACCATTGAGAATCATGACAGTACTAAGGTTAGATTGATAAGATTCAATAGATTGATAGGTTTCCAAGGCACTGAAAGCCACAACAATGCCTAGGATTTTATAGATGATGATTTATTTGAGATGTTTGACCCATTACAAGTTGATTAGGACTGATTTTGGGTGATTCTGAGTTGATTTTGTTGGAAATATTCAAGATATGACAAGTTACTGAGAGGGGAGAGGTGAATCAGTAACTTTTAAAATTTCAAACAATAAAACTGCATACTGATATATTCACCATTCATCCAAGTAACCTACTGTAAGCATGAAACAAAATCATTTGCAACACTTGAACACACAGATTTGGTGACCCAGAAACCTTCCAAATAGAAAGTAAAACTGGGGTGGGGATGAAACTCACAAAGCTTCGTTACTGTAGTATGAAGTTGGCCGGTTAAGGCTTACAATGACCACTTCTGGTGATCTACCCTGTTAGGAGCACAAAGGATTGCTAGATCCACCTTGTTAGAGGATTTACAAACATACAATAAAGTATGCACTCTGTTAGGAGATTTACAAAAGACTGTTAAGTCTACCTTGTTAAAGGATTTACAAAAATTGATTCACCTGTTAGAATGAAATAGTGGATCTCATTACAACTGATTGCTGATAAGATCCGCTATGCTCTGATTCACCTTGATGTGATAGATAAAACTTTTCTGCTCCAAAACTTGACCTTGCTGAATACCTTCACAACTCAGCACACATACTTTCGCACATATGTATTTCTTTCACACTTTCACATTTTCATTCATTACCATTACATTTGAATGATACAATACATTGCATATATATATCATCCAAATAAACAATACATGTAAGGTCAGCCAAAACAAGTGCAAATCTCTATACAAAGTTGGCCCAAGGTAAAAACTCGGGTTCACTAAACTGACTTGGTGTCCTTCTGATACTCGGCATCCACTGCGTTACTCGGCATCATCATGCACTCGGTAGAAGTGAAGGCACGGTCCATACTAAACACTTCGAGTAGTTCTAAACTCGGTAACCACTGGAGACTCGGTAGAAGAGATGTCACTCGGTGAACACTTCTATCTGAACTGTAGCTCGATGATCAAAGGAAACACTCGATAGAACCTTGTGACTAGGTGATAGTTAGTTTCCTTGATAACCGTCTGAGCTCGGTAAAATTAATTTCCTTGATAACCTCAGGAGCTTGGTTATCATGAAGTTCTCGGTCAATACTAAGTACATCTTCCCTCAGTCAAAACTGATTCCTTTCTTTACCTCAAACACTCGGTAAACATTGGCTGCTTTGTTCACCTTGATCACTCGGTAAACACTGACTTCTTTGTTCACCTCGATCACTCGGTAAACACTGAGAACTAGGTAAAGCTTGGCTTACAAAGGAATGTCCGGTGAGAGCTTGGTAAGCATTTAGAATCCAATAAGTGTTGTAACTAATGACAAAAATGTATCATAATGCCAACAATCTCCCCCTTTGGCATTAGTGACAAAAACACTTATGAGACAAAATTTATCTGACATGCTGATGACTGATTCTGAATATACATAGCTTCATTATATACAACTCCCCCATAGAATGTACATATAGTATTTACATGAGCTGTATATCTCTTCCTTTGTACAATTTCTTCGAAAACACTTATTCACCCATAGTATACATATCCAACAATAATCTCCCCCTTTTTGACAATAATGCCAAAGAATAAAAGAATATATATACTTATATAGAAACACCAAAATGAGAGATGAACTCTGAATGTACCTGAAGAATAAGCTGGAGAGTCGTATCCCAATTCTCTTGCTAAATTTTGCAGGTGGAAAGAGCTACTTGAACTTCAGCCGAAAGTTCAATCACATGGTCTGCAATGGAGAAGTTATTATCATGGATTAATGTCTTTGAATGTGCAATGTGCTTCTGCATTGAATCCATGATGGGAAGGATCATGTTTTGGATATCTATCAATGTAGATCGGATCCTTGCCTCTTCTCTCAACAGCTTTGCCTGCTTCTCTGACAAAAATTTGATCTTGAGGTGATGAGATGAGCTTGAACTAGGGTCAAGCTTCAAGTTTTGTGTGCTCACCTTCAGATCCTCATCAATTTTATTTAGTTTCTCTCTTATTCCCTTAGTGTACTCGGTAACATCACAAAGCTTAGCAAAAAGAGATGTTACATTATTAAAAGAATTTTCCATATCTGCCAAAATTGAGGTTAATGCAACCTGATTTATTGCAATGTTCTGGGCAATGTGCCCCAACACCTTATTATCAAATTTCTTTGCTGTACGTTCAATCAACTTTTCTTGTCCGAAGGCATCTTCATTGAATTTATTAACTGCCTCTTCCAATTGAATCAAAATGTGTTGAGAAGTATCAACATCAACACCTATAGCCTCAGTAATTATGTTCCAGGCATCCTCAATTATCCTGTATTCCTTATCCCTTTCCGATCTTAACTGCATCTAAGTAGCCTTTTTCTCAATAAGTTGAATAGCATACCTCATTTCTTCAATGGTAGCATTATCAAAGTCAATCTTTGGAATTACTATCTCTGTGTCCAAGTCAATGTCTTTAGGAATTTCCTTTCCAGTGATCATAAGTCTTAATGGTTACTTTTGTTTGACTTCTGAGATGACTAGTTTGACCTTTGGAATAGACACAACAGTAGAGATAGAAGGACTAACAGTAAAAACTGGGATGCTTGAGGGTTGAGTGCCAATAGGAGTATGTACAGGGTCAAAAATTTGAGTGCTGGCCAAAAATGGTGATACACTCGGTAATATAGTATCTAAGCTCACTCTGCCTGAAGTAGATGGCGACAAAATTGTAGAAAAAATTGGAGTAGTCAAAATTGGAGAACTCATAGCAATACCAACTGATGATGATGGAGTCGAGGAGGCCAACTCGGTAGATGAAGAGGGGTGCAGCTCGGTAGAGGAAGTGGTAGTCACTTCCACTGATGATACCTGGAGCTGAGATATGGCAGGTGTAGATGGTAAATCTGGTGTAGATGAACCTGCTGAAGTTGACTCCAACCTTGATGATGTCATAGGTTTAGCTGGGGAGTGAGGAAGGGATGCAATAACTGCTACTGCAATTTTTACCGGATCATCCTCCTTATCTTCCTCTTCAGCTTCTTCCTCTTTGTCTTCTTCCTCTTTCTCTTCCATCATTGCATGCAACTCTCTTGGTGTAACTGTGATGGATGGAGCGCTATCTGATTCATCACTGCTGCTGCTGCTGTCATCATCCTTTATTTCTATTGGGTCTACACTCGGCTTATGTAGATGATAGATGTTTTTCCACATGTTTGTAGCATCATTTACGACATGCTCTATATCTTTGATCAAAATCAAACAAGTGTGGAATCTGATCATCATTTTACCTTCATAGGTTTTCAATTCAGATTTTACCTCTGCTCCAGTGAGACTAGGCCGAAGATTCTTCAGGGATTACTCATATATATATTTTACCGTCTTGGTAGCTAACTCCCATCTTGACTGTACTCTCTCCAATAGTTCTTTAGAGATATGAGGAGCAATCTGGTCCGGGGAGTATTTCCATTTTCCCATTTTGTTAAGTACTAGTTCCTCAATCTACATTGTCTCTGCATCAGTCCTTGTCTCAAATTTCAATGCCTTGAAATTTGTGATGCCAGCTCCTTCCAATGATTTGAGCCTTTGCTCGAATGTAGGTGCAGGCTTGACCAATACAGGTTCCTGAATACCTTTTCTTGTCCTCCGAGTAAATACTGCAGTAGGCTACTTCTTGGGCTTGGTAATGATTACCTTTCCTTTCTTCTTTGTCGGTTGCTCTACTTCTGATTCTTCTTCTCCTTCTTCTTCTTCTTCACTTTCTTTATCTTCACCTTTTCCCTCGGTGAGCATAAGAGGACCCATTACAGTTTTCAGTTTGGCCACTTTCCTCTTACCTTTGCTAATGGCCTGTGGAATTTTGATTTCCAGTTCAATTCTGGCCTTTGCTTCATCATAAGTACCAAAAATCTATTGCTTTGGGTCTACTGGCTCATTTACCAGTGCTTCAATGATATCCCTTGTTTCAATATTTACCTCATATGGAAGAGGTTTCACCCATGCAACTCAGGGTCTAACTGCTTGTATGTACACCTTGTCACAGTCAACCATAAAACATACATCATCTTTATATTCTTCAACAAGCCTAGGAGGAATTCTGAATCTTTTATTCATCCTCTCCTTAAAGTCTTCAAAATAGTTATCCATGATACTATCAAAATTTTCTCCCATCTCTGCTATAAACTCTTTAATCTGATACAAAATTGGGACATCTTTTCTCCATTCTACGGTTCCCTTTGATGGAAAGAATTTTTGTACATAAAATAGTAAACATATTAATAGAGATCCAAATTTACAGGCGTTATTCTTCGATGTCCTTATATTGTTCATGTTCTTGTTTAACTGCTTCAACATTACTTCTGATAGATCAAACTCAAGATTCTTCTTTACAATTTTCAGGGCCAAATCCACAGCTTCACATGGTACACTATTTAACCTGTTGGAACTATATAACTTATATGCAATAATATGTATGCCAAATCTTAGTTCCGGATCTGTTACAGTGTTAACCTTCAAACCTCTACCGTCCCACTCGGCTAGGGTTTTCCTCTGTAACTCATCCCGTCCTAGGGTTTTGGTGGTTTTGGCTTTGCTGAGCATCGGGAGACCCATGATTTTGTGAATCATCTTCTTGGTTATCAAAACGGGTTGTTCCAACCACAACTAACCATTATGCACTCGACTCAAGATATACCTAATCCATTTGGTTTGGAAGTTTCTAGGCATATGCGCGATGTGAGTCAAACCTTTAGTTTCCAAATGCTTGTGCTCGATTTTGAGAGAACCATTTACACATAACTCCGCTAGGGCACTATCCATGTCCAATGTCCCTATTTCTTGAATAGCACACTTAAAATGAGTGCGAATGTCATTCAAGAGGAGTACCTTGGGTGGAATATGTGATTGAGCTCCATTGGGATCGAGCGATTCAGCGATGGCAGGAACGAGCTTGAATGTAGGTGCCTTCCATTCCATTCCCTTCACAAGCATTTCAGAACCCTTCTTCGCCTTGCTGCTGCTGGTGCTTGCAGATGCCATTGCTGCTCGGTGAGTGAAAAGGTTTCGTAAGAATACTTCGCTGGAAAATCTCTTCAAATTGCTTGAACTTGCTTGAAAGCCCTTTTTTTTTTTGTGTAAATCTCGAATTTGCGGTGAAAAATGAGGTCAAAATCTTCCCTTTTGATGAAAAATTCACCATTAATGTTTAGTACAGAGGTAGCTGCGATTGACAGACTGTCATCCACTAGCTCGGCTTAAACTTCACAACTCAGTGACCAAAAGAAAATAGGTTAAACCAACCTTAACTCGATAAGAGAAGAACCAACCATGCTCGGTAAGTGCAACTTGGTGAAAGAAGCCTTATTGCACCCGACTGAGCTCAGTAAGGTCATGTACCGACCATGATCTTGATGTATCTGAAATACTAATTTGATCATATTTTCATTCTAGGACTGCTTAGGATATTGCTTTCTAGATACAGTCCTGGTCTTATCCTGATGAGTCTTAATTGGAAATGGTAGAGTCACGCACTTCTTGAGTGACCATTCCATCACTTGAATTATCTGGCTCGATAGACTTAGGAATCCGTTGCTGCTTCATTTGCTTCCGAATATTGTCTACTTTGATTTTCTTCTCATCCTCGACTTTCTTTATGTTCATGCAGTTTTTAGATATATGACCAAGTTCTGTACATGTATAACATCTTATAGTGGTATCCCTTTTTCTTAGGTGATGCCTTGCACAGTTTATGCCAGTATGACCATATTCTCCACAATAATGACATCTGCACCAAGTGTTTTAGTCCCAACCAAATATTGCTTTGACAAGTTGTTCAGCTGGATTAAATGATTTGGATTTGCATTGTGATGCCTTATGACCTTGCTTTTGGCATTTGTGACATTTACCTTCAAATTTTGGTTTCTCTTTGCATTAATTGGCTTTGTGTCCATGCTGATTGCAATTGTAGCACTTTCCATTAAATTTGCCTTTTCCATTGCTCCAACATCTGTTAGATGTATGACCTAACTTACCACAGTGGTTGCAAGTAGGTCTTTGATTCTTTTGAGTACCCTGTTTGGAGGATTCACCTTCTTCCTTGTATCCAAGGCCTGCTTTACCATTTTGTTTATGAAAGTTTTCTTCATTTTGCAGATTCAATTGATCCATGTCCTTTTGAGATTTTACCATTCTCTCATTGACTTGTTTTTCATAGATTAGATCACTTTGTAAGCTTTCATTGATTTGCCTTTTAGTAATTAAGTCATTTCTCAAATTCTCATTCTCAGATCTTAGATTCATAATTTCTTCATTTGCATTAGATAATTGAGTTACAAGATTTTCAAGCTGAGAGGATTGATTATTCCTAACCTCTAAGTCTTCAGCTGCCTTGTTCCTTTGCTCCAAGATTTCATATAGCATGATGGACTGGATTTCTTGTTCCCTTTTGAGCTTTCTTACTTCTTCCTGCAGAGATCCATTCTTTTCTAAAAGTTCTTTGATTGCTTCGTCAGCTTCATCTGAACTACTTGATGGTGAGAGATCTTCAATCTTTTCTTCAACATACTGATGGTCATTCATTTGCCTTGCAAGTTCTTTTCTTCTTTTCAAGGATTGTGAAAGATGCTCTTTTGCTTCATTGAGTTGAGCCATGGCCATTTTTAGATCTAGCTTTTCATTCTCAATAGATTTGTCAAGCCTGAATATCTCCATTGTCCTTGATCTTTGCTCAAGCTGTGAAACTTTTATCTTGAGAACCTTATTGCTCTGATACCAATTGTTGAAAATATTCAAGATATGACAAGTTACTGAGAGGGGAGGGGTGAATCAGTAACTTTTAAAATTTCAAACAATAAAATTGCATACTGATATATTCACCATTCATCCAAGTAACCTACTGTAAGCATGAAACAAAATCATTTGCAACACTTGAACACATAGATTTGGTGACCCAGAAACCTTCCAAATAGAAAGTAAAATTGGGGTGGGGATGAAACCCACAAAGCTTCGTTACTACAGTATGAAGTTGGCCGGTTAAGGCTTACAATGACCACTTCTAGTGATCTGCCCTGTTAGGAGCACAAAGGATTGCTAGATCCACCTTGTTAGAGGATTTACAAACATACAATAAAGTATGCACTCTGTTAGGAGATTTACAAAAGACTATTTAGTCTACCTTGTTAAAGGATTTACAAAAACTGATTCACCTGTTAGAATGAAATAGTGGATCTCATTACAACTGATTGCTGATAAGATCCGCTATGCTCTGATTCACCTTGATGTGATAGATAAAACTTTTCTGCTCCAAAACTTGACCTTGCTGAATACCTTCACAACTCAGCACACATACTTTCGCACATATGTATTTCTTTCACACTTTCACATTTTCATTCATTACCATTACATTTGAATGATACAATACATTGCATTTATATATCATCCAAATAAACAATACATGCAAGGTCGGCCAAAACAACAAGTGAAAATCTCTATACAAAGTTGGCCCAAGGTAAAAACTCGGGTTCACTGAACTGACTCGGTGTCCTTCTGATACTCGGTGTCCACTGCATTACTTGGCATCGTCATGCACTCGGTAGAAGTGAAGGCATGGTCCATACTAAACACTTCGAGTAGTTCTGAACTCGGTAACCACTGGAGACTCGGTAGAAGAGATGTCACTCGGTGAACACTTCTATCTGAACTGTAGCTCGATGATCAAAGGAAACACTCGATAGAACCTTGTGACTAGGTGATAGTTAGTTTCCTTGATAACCGTCTGAGCTTGGTAAAATTAATTTCCTTGATAACCTCAGGAGCTCGGTTATCACAAAGTTCTCGGTCAATACTAAGTACATCTACACTCGGTCAAAACTGATTCCTTTCTTTACCTCGAACACTCGGTAAACACTGGCTGCTTTGTTCACCTCGATCATTCGGTAAACACTAACTTCTTTGTTCACCTCGATCACTCGGTAAACACTGAGAACTAGGTAAAGCTTGGCTTACAAAGGAATGTCCGGTGAGAGCTTGGTAAGCATTCAAAATCCAATAAGTGTTGTAACTAATGACAAAAATGTATCATAATGCCAATAGATTTGGGGTGATTTTGAGTTGATTTGAAATGGTTTCAAAATGATATGAAATGGTTTTGGGTTGATTTGAAGTGGTTTCTAATGATGATGAAATGGTTCCAAAATGATGTGCAATTGATGTGAAAGAGGATCTACATTTTTCCCCTCTTTGATACGATGTGATTTAGAGCATTGTGTCAAAGAAAAATGATGAGAAGGCCATAACAAAATGCCCTAGTAGGAATGATATATATGGGTGCCCCCTCGAGAAATTGACTAAGATATGCATATGATAGGTCAATTTGTCAATAATGAGATGCAAGGTAGCAGATGAAGAAGACACAGAAGATTGGGGAGATGAAATGAGAAATTGTTAGTATGATGAGAAAACTTTTGCTTTTGTAAAGTGCACTACATGTCAAATGGAGATTTATTTTGATATGGAAAATGGAATGCGGCACATCATGGCATAAAGGGCTAGAGTGCTAATACAAACCTTTTGCATAAACAAGCACAATGCAAATAAAAAATGACCTTGTCCTTCCTAAGACATATATACATGCCCCAGACTCTCAAAGGTACATTGTAATAGGCAAAAAATAAAAGAAGACCATGAACCATCCCAACTACTCTCATAGATCGGTTTATATTGTCGAGTAGCATAGGAACATAATCAACGAAAATAAAGCAAAAATAAATCACTCACTAAACAATGTGAGCCAACAACTATTCTTGTCCATTATTACTTCCTTTTTAGTGTCTTAGCTCCTTAGATCATAGCTAATAGGTTGACCATATGATAGGTTTGATTGTTGATTCACTTGATAGGTTCATTGTGACATGTTGGATTGATTATTGGTTCACATTGCTCAGATAGGTTTGATTGTCATTGAAGTGTAGTGCTTTGAGTTTCAGTTTATGAAAGTGCAAATTTTTATGCAAAAGGGATGATAATGTATAAGGTTTATTATAGATCTTTGATGGGTTTTGTGATATTTAGGGTTCTGGGGATATTTGATGTTTTTGGTGTGACTAGTTTCTTTAGGACATTTCACAATTTTCAAAGTTTATTTCAGGACATTTTCTGATTAATAGTGATTTTTTCAGGACATTTTATGATTTTTAGTGCTTTTTAGGCATTTTATGATTTTTAGTGCTTTTTTTAGGACATTTTATGGTTTTTAGAATTTTTTTTAGGATCATATTCAAATGTTTCAGAGTTTTTTAGGATCCTATTTGAATTTTCAGGATTTTTTCAGGATCATAAAAGCATATACAAGTGTTAGCTCAAATCTATTATGTGATAGGTCCAATGGATAAAAAGTACTTAAGGATATGCCCCTAGTTTGAGTTCAAACTCATGCACTATGTAGGTAATATGCCCCTGAACAAGATGCAAACTATGTACAAAGGCCAATGACAAAGTATGTATAGATTGGTAATTTTCTAGGTAAGATAACAATGGATATTAACCAGTTCATGAGCCATGATAAGGGACTAGGGATGTCTTGCAATATGAAAGATATGATTAGTGAATGACAAAGGGGGGGAAACTAGATTGAATCTCGATAGATGGAGGACCAACAACTGATTACACATGGTGCCTATTTGCTAGGTTTTCACCATGGTACTTGCCCAAAGTGCCTATTTGCCAGGTTTTCACTTGTGGACAAAATTGTTCTCTTGACTCAAATTTTCATGCCAAGATGCCTATTTGCTAGGTTTTCATCAAGGCATCCATTTTTTCATGACCTTTTAAAACTTTTTTTCTTTTCTTTTTTCATGACATTTTCCTATTTTTTTGATATTTTTTTAGGACTTTTTGTGATTTTTTTGATATTTTTTCAGGACTTTTAGATAGAATCATGAATGTTGTTGAAAAATGCTAAGAAGAAATATGTTGTTGATGCTACTAGTTAATAATCTCCTAACCCATAATTGATAATAACTACACAAGAGTTTTTCCAAGTCTATAGCTAAGTTCAAACCACTAGAAAGGCCTCAAGATATACCATTGTGTAGCATATGTAAGACAATGTCTACCTCTTGTGAATCAAGGCATCTAAAGATAAATGGGTCAAAGGATTCTTTGTACAAGATTTCATTGATGATGAAATATGCAAAGGGTTGTTGGATAAGGATTTTATTTTGGGTGTTGGACAAGCTAGGTGGCTAGGTTTGGGATAGGCATCTAGATATAAGGAAGGATTCGAAAAGTTGAGACCAACGACTTTCCACATGAATGCTGATCAATAGTGCTCAAAAATACTTTGTGGCATGTTGAACATTGGAACACTAATATTCATGGCATTCTCTTGTTTATCTTGTATCCTTTGGAGTTTCTTAGCTTCTTATTTTTCATGGTCTAATGATACCTTTCAGTTTTCACCAAGAGACCTACTTTTGTCAAAAAAATTCTCTTTTTTCTTTGCAACTTTACATCTAGAAGATGGAATTGACTCCCCAAAATATGCCAATGTTTTCTCTTGAGGAGAAATTAATTCTTTATGATCACCAATTTTAATGCCTTCATAGATTTCAAAGTCTGTTGTGAGAGTGTCATCATTATCTAATTGATCAAAAATTGGTGGTCCACATTGGTCCCAATCCAATAGTTTAGTATAGCTTGAGGGGATTTCATCATCAGTATTGAATGAATTCTGGGTGAAGGCAAATATATGGGTATCTGATTTAGTGGTATAATTGGGGTCATGCTTAGAAGCTAAAGGACTATTGATTTTAGGTTGGATATCCTCAGATGCCTTTTCATCCTTTCTTAGTGATAGGTTCAATTATTCCTTGTTTTTGACATCCAAGACCACTATAGCCATCATAGCCTTGTTTTTACAAGATAGTAAACCTAAGTCCATACTTATTAGGAGATATCAAAGTAGGTTTTTGTTCTAATTTTCCTTTCTCAATACATACAAATGTATTCTCATTAATAGAAGGGGTATTTTGTGTACTAATCTCTAAATATTGTTCTTGAAATAGTTGTGATTTACCATAAGATTGGGGAGAAATTGGTGACTCCCTAATGTGGGATACTTGAGACATAAAGTATTCTCCACACTCATTGTCTCAATCTTCAACTTTTCTTTGGCCTTACTAAGGAGTATATCCGTGTCCACATATTTAGAGGAATTTGTGAGTTGTGCTTCATTGTTTGTTGGGACTTGGTATATAGTAGCATCTCTCAAATTTGCACAAATTTGGAAAGGGTCTAGATTGCCAAGGATGGTAACCTCCACATTGTTATAGGAAAATTTTAAACATTGGCGATATGTGGAGGGCACCACTTTCATAGCATGAAGCCAAGGGTTTCCTCCTATCATGTTACAATTCATTTCTACATCTGTGACATGGAATAATGTATCTTCAGTAGCTGGACCAACTCTAATAGGTAATAGGATGATGCCCTTGGAGAAGCATTCCCCATCATTGTAGGCCTTTATTGTGATTCTGTGAGAGGGATCGACATCTTCTTTAGAATAATCCAAACCTTTGACTAGTTTAAGTGTACAGATATTTAGCCTTGCTCCTCCATCTATCAAGACACATTTGACTTTAACATTGTGGACAAAGACCTCAAGGTGAAGGAGATCATTGTGGTTTGGTATATCTTTAGGAATATCTCGAGAGGAAAAGGTGATATGTTGTGATACATAGAGGTTGCCAACCATGGCTTAGAACTGGACAACATTGATGTATCTATGACTATTGACTCTTTAAGGTCTTGATCCAAGATCTTTTGAAGTTGGGGAGATGCACAGAGTAGGTCCAAGATGGATATTTGCATAGGGGTCTTGCCAAGCTGTTCAACAAGGCTATAATCAAATGAAGTAGGAGCAATAGGTTTACTAGGGGGTGTAGGTCTAATACTAGTAGTAGGTCTAGATGGAGCTCTAGGTAGGTTGATCTTGGTATGGCATGTAGTGACAGTGCATTAAGGGTCTTCAGCCTTTAAGGTGAATGTGGATATGTAGGAATTAGACTCATTAAAGAAATTGATGGTGTAATCATATCCAGTGTGTGTGTAATTCACATTATCTTGTGAGTTTGAGTTTGAACTTGAGGGTTAATCTTTGTCATGATTACCCAAAGGATCTTTGAAGATAGTGTAATCAGAGTTGGATGCTAGCAGTGATGGATCAACTATGATTATACCATCATCAATGAGGTCTTGTATTGTGTTCTTTAGTTGGAAAGATGATGAGGTCTTATGTCCTTTGGGGTGGAGGTAATCACATAATTTTTTGTCATCCCACCAATCTTCTTTAATTAATGGTTCATATTTGATTGGAGGTAACTATAGGAAGTTATTATTGAGTAACTATTGTAGTGCAATCTCAAGAGGTATCCTCAATGGTGTGAATTTTCTATCCTTGGTTCTAGGGTGCCTTTGGGGTTTGTCCTGTGCGGAGGTCTCGATCTTTTGTTGTTGGGCTGGTTTTTGATTGGGAGTTTGTGAATTTGTAGGGTTTGTACCTTTCAAATTCAGTTGAGGTTGTTCTATGCTAATTGTGTGGGCATCCACAATGCCATCATTGGTCACATTCTTTTTTTTGGAGAAAAACTTTTCCTTGTCATTAGCCAAGTTGGTTTTTGTGTTTTCTTTGTTTATCTTGAGGACTCCCTTATAGATAAGAGCATCTTCAATACTAGCCCTTTTTTCCATCAGTTTAGAAATGGTGCTTGGCCTCTTGATTTTGAGTTCATACATCAAGTTTGGGACTAAATTTTCAATGCACATTTTAACTTGTTGTTCTTTGGGAATTTCTAGTGAGCATTTACTGACTACGCTTCTCCAACATAGTAAGAATGTGATAAATTGTTCTCCCATATTTTATTTAGTTAAGAACAAATTGGAAAGCATAACCACATTCATAATGTTAAAGACAAAATGGGAGATGAACTTGTCTGCTAGCTCTAACAAGATTTGATAGTATCAAGAAGCTAGGTAAGTTGGCTCATCATTGAGTTTAGTACAAGAGGCACAAAATTCTCTGATGTGATCAACAAGGTTGCATTTTCCATGGTATTTTTCAAACCTTGGAGACTCAAAGTATTTTGGGAATTGAGGCATATACAGACTTTTTTCAAATGGATTAGGATGTAAGTTCCTTTATGTATATAGAGCCTATTTCTTTTGGAATCCCAATGCCTTGACTTGTTTGGAAAGTTTTTAGAATTGTTCCAATATCTCTTCATTAGGGTTTTGCATGATAGATTTCCCTTCAAGTATTTTATGCCTATGAGTAGACCATTTGTTGTAGTGGGAGCTATGTCTACTTGGTTTTGACTTTTTTGTGTCTGAGGAGTCTAGTGATGTGTCACTAGGTGGTGGAGGTATGTTAGTACCTCAAAGACAAAAGGGTCCCTGTTGAAACACATGTTGGGGTATTTGTTATGGTATTTGATGTGGCACTTGTTGTGGTATCAACTATAATTGATGTACCATGTTTTATTATTGTGCCATTTTTTGTGGTTGTTGTTGGGGTACCTCCATTGGTTGTATGTTAGAACATGTATGTGATTGTTCTAGAGGTATATATTGAGGTTTTTGTGGCACATATTGTTGTTGTAACAAATTTTGTTGGTATGCAATTTTTTGCTCAAGGTGTCTTTGGTATTCCAACTATTTTTTGAGTTTCTCTTGTTGTTTAACAAACATGGCTTGTTTTTGTTGGAATTGTTGTTGACACATTACATGTAAGTCAAGCGGATTTACATTAGATTGTGTTTTAGGGATGTTGATCCTTGCAACACTTGAGGCTATTGTTGTTGTGGTTTATTGTTCTATTGGTATGTTGAATGTGTGTTGGAAAAATTGGATCCTTGGACTATTTCAAGTTGATGTTCTCAAGGTAGTTAGTTACATCCTTGTGAATTGACCACCATGTTGGTATTGTTGTTTTGGCACCTTTGTGTGTTAGATGTTTCTCCTTGGGATATCATGTTGATTTGACAAGGTGCATTCCTTTTGGGAATAGGTGTAATGTTAATAAGAACTTTCCTTTGTGAATCAATAAGGATTGTTGCAGTTGATGTTTCACATAGTGTACTTGTGGGAGGCTCCATAACATTTGATGTCATGACACTTGGTAGAATTAGGAGAAAAGGTGCACTTTGTGGATTTTCCTCCAAAGGAGGTATGTTTGGCACCCCTAGAGCACAAGTCCCTTTAGGCACATCTTGTTTTTGCACCATGTGATTGAGATCAAGTCTTAATGTCCTTTTGGGATACTTGGGAAGAGTCTTGTTTCCCTTCATTGGTTGTGGTTCATCAACCAAGGGATTAATGTTGAAGTGTTCAAATGTACTTTTGAGGATCTCGATGGTTGATTATTGATGGGACCTTATAGGTGCTGTTATCATGTTTGACAACTCCAAAGGTTGTTTTCCCTTATCTAAGTACAAATTGATAATGGGTTGTATGTTTTCAATTGTTGTGTTGATTTGATGTTTGGACTTAGGTCCCTCCACATTTGGGTTGAATTTGAAAATTTCTTGGGCTACCAAAACTTTAAAGTTCTTGCAAAAGTTTTGTCTTGACATGCCCTAGCCATTTATTCATCAATGATGCCATAGTCAATGTCAGAGTCATCACTTAGGTGTACAATACCTTGTTGTGTGTTTGATGTATTATAGTTGAAGGTACTTGCATTGGGTTTGTTGAATTCAAACATGTGTGTTTGTTCATCCTTAGGTTTGGTTGGTGCACTTCCACCTCTGGGTGGTATCAACACAAATATAGGTTCAAAGTTAGGATTCCATTGAACCATCCCATGTGTAGGGGGAGTTTTTGAAGGAAAAATCATGGTAGGTGCATTTTTTCATGTGTGTTGGATTGTCTCTTGATTTTGGTGATCTTGTAGATACATGTTTAAGGGATCCACAAGTAATGGTTGTGATGCCTTGATTTTGTATTCGTCAAAGGTATTTTGGGTTTTCTTAATCTTCTTTTGTTTTGGATGAGGTTTTTGTTGTGTTGGCACCTCAGAAAACAAGGGTTTGTAAAGTTCTTCAGGTCTCTGAGCTAATTGTGTCCTTGTGAGTGCTGGTATGATACTTAAGGATGCAGATGAAGTGGAGGAAAACCTAAATGCACTCCCTACCTCCCAAGTGTGCACCTAAACTACCAACTATGCTTAGATAATACCAAGTGCACCCTTGGTGCACTTGGGGCCTTGAAGGTAAGAAGTTGGTAAGTAAGAGGTATGCAATCGGTAAATAGAGGTGTTAGGATGCCTAAAATGCAAAATGTGAATGATTTGAGTATTTTGAGTGTTTTCCAAGGTTTAAGGATGTAATGCAACGTGTGGAAGTATAGATTAGGGTTCTGGAACATGAAATCCATAATTATCAAGTGCACTCTAAAACTACCAAATGCACTTTGAAACTACCAACTACTCACCTGAAGTGTGTAGTTAGTAAAATAGGGGTGCAGTTGGTAAAATAGGTCAGAACTTGATAATTAGGATGTGGGTATGCAAGATATGACTTTTTTTGGACCTTTAGGTGTTTAGGGATGTTATGCAACCTAGGAAAGTGCCAAATGAAGTACAATTTTAATATGCAAGGTGAAAATGTTCTAGAGAAACTATGCAAATGCAAATGCAAAGTGACATCTTGGAGGTTGACTAAAGGAGATGAAAATGACCCTATAGTATGAAAAATGAAGGTTAGGGTTGGATTTTGGACTTGGTAACGATGCTAGGGGTTGATGTATGCAAGGTGGATTATGTAAGGAATGTTTTTCTAGGGTTGATAATGACATTTGGGATATGAAAAATGAGGATATGTGACCAAGAAGACAATGTGGTTGATAGACAACTTGATAAGGTTTGATAGTGGGAATGGTGCTAATGTTTTGAAAAATGCCAGATGAGGGGGATATACCACTAGGATAAGTCAAAATGACATTTAGGGATATTAGGATTATGATGATGCTAATGATAAAGGCATATGCAAGGCTTTGGACTTAGGTTAAATCTTTAGAAAGTATTTTGTCTAGGAGTTTAACCTTGTGATAATGGACTTTGGATCTTGACCAAAAAGAGTGATAAAAGACAAAAAGATCAAATTGATAAAAGATGAAAAGGTCAAATCTATCAAGAAATAGATAGATTTTGACCAAATAAAATGATAAGAAAAGATAAAAAGACTAGTCAAGATCCATCATCCATCAACACTAGGAGATACTCTAAGACTCATGCTTTGTTCAGATTTTTGACTAAGTTCAAAGGTTTCGAGGGTTCAAAATGACATTTAGGGGGCTCAAAATGATGATGATAATATGGGAAAATATGCAATATGGAAAGGTCCTATGATGAAAAATGAGATTTTGTGTGCAAGATGCAATTTTGGGTCAAATACAGAATGAGGAGGTACAACGGCTCCTAAATGGAGTTTTGGGGTCGCAAAATGCAGTTTCAAGGCCTAAAATGATCATACAGGTGCCCAACTATAGCCTAACAGCACCAAGTGCACTCCAATAGTACCAATTGCACCTATGGTGTATTTCGGGCTAGTTTGGGAATAGTTGGTAGTTTCATGGCGCAATTGGGAAGCTGGGTTGAATGTTTTTTGAATGTGAGCAAGGTGGTTGTCAAGTTGCTATGCCAGGAAGCTAGGATGCAAGGGCTGATGTTAGGATAGGTTAGGAGATGTACAATGGAGGTTATGACCTAAGGAATGATTTTCTAAGTGAAGATAATGAAGGTTAGGAGATGTAGAGTGCAAATAAGGGCATGCTGAGACAAGGGGGCCTATCCAGGTACCTAAGGACACTATTAAAGCCATAGAATTTTGTCTAGAAGCCAAATCTAGGTTATCAAACTACCAAGTGTGCCTAGATAGTACCAGCTATGATAAGTAAGAGATCATTTCCATAGCTAGTCAAATTGTGATATTGCTATTAGGATTTAATTGTGTGATTTTTGAGTCAAACTCATTGACCCATGTTTCATGAGTAGTGATTCAACATGAATCCATCTCTCATGAGAATAAATGGAACACTTAGCCCTCATTGGATCTAGGTGATGCTCATAGAGGTGAAGCACTGGGATTTCTCAAGAGGTCACCCATCCCATTACTACTCCAGCCTGAGCATGCTTAACTATGAAGTTTCCTCCATAGTTAAAGCCAAAGCTTGCAACCTCATTTGCAATAAAAGACCTTCACCAAGTGTTGTGCCTTACGAACCATTCATTAGAAAGCCCCTTAAGAAAATGGGGTTGCAAGCTTTGGTTTTAACCATGGAGGAAACTTTGTAGTTAAGCTTGCTTAGGCTAGAGTGGTACTGGGATAGGTGACCTCTCGGGAAGTTCTAGTGCTTCAACCCTATGAGCATCAACTATATCCAATGAGTGCTAAGTGTTCCATTTATTCTCATGAGAGATGGATTCATGTTGAATTACTATTCATGAAACATGGGTCAATGAGTTTGACTCAAAAATCACATAGTTAAATCCTAATAGCAATATCACAATAGTACTAGATATGCCTATGGTGTAGTTGGGGCTAGTTTGAGTGTAGTTGGTAGTTTCAAAGTGTAGTTGGGAAGCTAGGTTTAAACTAAGGCAATCTTGAGTGCTCAGACTTCTAGATTGATGCCATAGTGAGGTAAACAATAGAGGACAATGTTAAGACTAGAATGGAGGCTTAGAATTATTTTTATGACACTTAAAATGATGGTTAAAGTGTTCTAGATGAAGGCTTGGTATGCAAGGATGCAATATGGACAATGCAAAATGCAAATTTTGGGGTTGAAATGCAAAGACTAAAGATGAAAACTAAACCCTAATGAATGCAATGTGAGGGATGAGGGATGCATAATGAGGACTAGAAGATGCAAGATGAAACCTATATGATGCAAATATGAGGCTTAAACTAGGGTGAGTGTAAGTGAGTTCTAAGCAAGGATGAAATCTATGTTATGCCAAGCACATTTAGGATAAAAATGGCCATGTTTTTGAAGTCCTGAATGTATTGGACAAACTTCAAAAAGTCTTGAGAATAGTTGCAATGTCTTGATAGTGTTTGATGTTATCCAAGGTGTAAATTTGAATGTTGGCTTTATCTTGATTAATTTTTTACACACATGTAAGACACATTAAGACAAGAATAGATATTGTTAAAAGTGAACAAGCACACCACAACCTAGGATTTAGGACTGTATCCACTGAATTCCTACTTGAATTAAAGTTCAATTGTGCCTATCCAGAGTTGAAAACCTAGGATATTGGCACCACAAGCTTGCCCTTATAGTGCACTCACTTCTTGAGGCTACTAAGATTTTCTTCCCAAGTGGCATGACTTCCTAAGGGACTGTTGCCTCTACTAAGGACTGCAAGAATGGAGGATGTCTTCATGGGCATGGGTGACACCTTTAGCTAGTGGATAGAAAGGATTTTGGCCACTAAAACACGGTTTTTAGTAAGCGCATTCCATTTGGCAAGTGAATGATAAACTTCCGTAGAAGGTCTCCTAGCCCCGAGAACTTGGGTTTGATGCACCACAAGGGTACTAGAGGAGAGCTATCATACAACAATATCGTTGACATAGCTTTCACCATAATTGAGTTTTATATAGTAGTTAGAACATTGACCTAACTTTGGCCTATTACCACTCTGAAGTCATCTCCTAGCATACCTAATATTGGACATTCGTGTCCAAGGCAAGCTTCACTATAGAAGTTACACAGATTTATCTTACACCCAAAATCCATGAATGGTGAGGAGAGAGGATATGTCCATGAAGCTCCTAGGGATTTAAACACTATATAAATGCCAAGAAAAAAAGAAAAAATTCATTTTAAGCACCAAATGAAGTGTTATCTAATCTAGGAAATCCACACACATGGTTTTGACAGACACACAAGGTCTTCAACAATGTCCTACAAACAAGCATTAGTAGTTTTCAATGATTAGTCTTCATCCAAAAATCACCACATGCTACAAAAAAACCATCAATAACACAAAAAATTCTAATCTAGGTCTTAGAAGCAAACATAAACCATAAGTACAAATTCTGATTGAAATAGGTGCTTTCTGTGAACCAAGTGCGCTTTGACAGAGCAGACTGCACTATAGAAGGCCATAATCTCTTAGAATGCCCCCAAGTGTTCTCTGATAGTGGTAACTATGCCCATGGTATAGTTGAGGCTATTTTGGGTGTAGTTGGTAGTTTCTAGGCATAGTTGGGAGCCCGGGTGCAAATTGTGCGGAATTGTGCCCTAAATGATACCTAGAAACAAAAATTTTGAACTCTACCCTCCCATGTGTGCCTAGATAGTGCAAACTATGCCCATGGTGTAGTCAGGGTTTAGAAGGGCATAGTTGGTAGTTTCTGGGCATAGTTGGTTATTTAGGAACAATAAATAGGGGTTATGGTGTCTCCTAGGCCCCTACAGCTACCTCCTAGGGGTCCCAAGTACATCCTGATAGAGTAGAGTGCACCCTAGCATAGAAAGATAACAAAATGCATGAAAAAAGAGCATAAAAGCATGTTACTAGGCCTCCTAATTATACTAGGTGTGATGAAGGAGAGAAAATGAGGATTATACCCCTTCAATGAGCTCCTTCGTTGCACCTATGAGCACAAACACAAGAAACCTGAGTTAGCTAAGCATGTTCATGTCGGGTTCAACAATTGTAGGACCAAAAAATGGGCTAATGTCTAACATACTATGAGAAAATTACAAACCCAGTAAACATATGTTAACACCCTCTAGTCTACCATGAAAGCCAAATGAACCAAAACAAGAAAGAAAGTCTAAAATTCCCTCTTTCATTGGTAGCTCCCATGTCCTTCTTTCTTCTCCAAGTGATGTAGCTCTGAATTGCCTATAATGCACACAATATTGGAAGAAAAAGCCTATGATAATGATGGTGCTATGAGAATTCTTGAAGTTGTGATTTGAATGTGAGAGCAAGAGTGGAAAAAAATGATAAAAATAGGGACTAGAAATGAGAGAAAAAATTCTCATTTAATAATCAACACAGAGGATGAGAGCATTGGAATTTTCACCTTGGATATGCAACATGGCAAGGGATTCCTTAGAGAATCCATGATGCATATGACACAAGATGCCAAGTGTAGGATTGTATGACGCTTGGAAGTCAAACTTGGCTAAAGATGGAAGAGAATCTATGACATGTCATATGACACCTCAAACCCACTTAAAGTCAAGAATCTATGACAAAGGAAGCCAAATGTGGATGTGCATAAGAGAATAAGAATATTGGATTATGACATATCTTAGCCAAGTGTCAAAGGAGAATCCATGAGGTGTCATGATGATGTCAATATTTGAATTAAAAGTTCATTATTCCACACAAATAGGAATTAGTGAAAAAGGAATCAATGGTGGAAAATTGTTGAAATACTCAAAATGGGAAGAATACTTCTAAGAGGGGGGTTGAATTAGAAGTAGAACACTTTAGCCTTTTCAACTCCTTTAAAATAGATAATTGAAACTAAATTGCATGCATGTAAACACATTAAATAAACATAAAGCAAACACATGAATTAACACACATAACACCAGATTTGGTAACCCAGAAACCCTCCAAGAATAAGAAGGTAAAACTGGGGTGGGGATGATAGCCACAAAGATTACTGCAACAATAATTGTTTGACCACTTCTGATGGTCTTCGCTATGAAAGGCCTGACCTATCAAAGGCTTTACATGTGTCAATAGTGACCTAGTTAAAAGATTTATAAATACTTTACATGAAGTGTCACGATATTGAAGGATTTAGTTACCTCTTCAAAGGATTTACAAAAAAGTTGTTAACCTAATCTATCAACATAGGGTTTTCACTATCTAATACAATAGTAAGAGAGTATTATAAATCTTTTGACCTAATTGCTTACAATCTTCAATTGTTGATTTTAGGCACTTGATCTACTCACTCTAATGTGATCATTTCTTGATCTGATATATGTTTGTATCCCTTGTTCTGTTATGGTCAATTGAATGTGTAATTAATACTCAATTCACTAAGTCTGTGATGCCCCTATTGTTTACTCTTGTTCTACAATTTTCTATTTTCTTAGCAACTTCCTTGACTTCCCTTCAGTAGCATACAATCATGGGGTCTAAGCACTCTTATAAAGACTTCGTAGACTTAGGGTTAGGTATGGATCTATGATCCATATTGAATCTTGACTTCCCACTCATTCCTTGCATTTTTCTCATTGGTTGCATGCCTTCTACATTTTTTGATTGGTTGCATGCTGATTGCATAGTAAATATAAAAGATTCATTCTTATCCTTATCATCCTTTGAAATCCTTCTATGTCGGCTCTCAAAATGGTTAACATTTGAGTTTGTGAGGGTATAAACTCATATGTTGATTTTGTGTTACTTGACACATACTAGACTACTGGTGCTTGGTACATATACTCTCCTACTTTGTTTGGCATCTATTGCATTTTGTCTTGCTCGACACATGTATGACTCTAGGTTACTCGACATACATAACATTATGACTTGCTCAACATCAACTATGACTCAACACCTCTATATCACTTGGCAACCATATAATGCTCGACACCTAAATTCACTCGATACCTGTTGAAAATATGACTTGACACATATTGTGGCTTGGCATACATAGTGTACTCGGTTTCAATGTAGAAAGTGGTTAATTGTGTTGACACTGAAATGTTAAAACCATTCTAAGACCAATAATTCCCCCCTTTGAGATGAGTGTCAAAAACACTTAACTAAACATTACTAATCTATCCTTATGAGTACACTATCCAATCTATTCTCCATATGTACAAAATTTTAAAATTTGTTCAAAAATACCTTATAACTCGCTTGAGTTGATTGTGCTATTTCATTCTTGTACCCCAAAATTTTGTGCTAGATGTGCCTGATGCTCTTTGTCTTTACCTTGTACCTGTGTGTTGAGCAATTTTGTTGACTTTGTCTATACTTGCTATTTTTATTCATATTTCCCTCAAAACATAATTTCTCCCCATGAAAGAATCTAATCAAAACTTAGTATTCTCCCCCTTAGATATATTTTTCTTACTATTATTTCTCCCCTAATCTTCCTTATTATTTCTCCCCCTTTTTAACACTTGCGTCAAAGGGCTCTAAGGAGTAATACCATATTTTACCAAAAATGTGTTGTTCACCTCCATTATTATTTTCAAAGCTGCATCCCAATTCTCCAAAGAAATGTCTAGTGACTTGTGTTGGATGGCAGTCTCTGTAGCAAGATGTACAAGTCCATCTAATGTAGAAAGATTAGGATCATTCTTTATGACAGTTTCAACATAGACTTGCTCTTTGTGGAGGACCTCCAAATGTGGGGTTATCGAGGATTGAATCTACATTAATTTGGCCTTTATATTGGCTTCATCACTTGCTAATGCAGCTAACTCTCTTTGAGTGTGAAGCAATTGGGAAAAATGCTTCTCACTTTGTGCTAGATACCTTGGTAGTTGCATGCTAGAAATCTTCAAATTTCTCTCCAAGCTCAATATCCTTTGATTTGTCTCTTGTGTGAAGTTGGAGAAATCACACAAATTTTTGTACAATGTGAAAATGTTCTCAAGTATAGCTTTGACCTTGTCAATTTTCTTGGCCAATTTTACCTATTCAAGTGCTATAGAACTTGATATTTTCTCATTCACCTTCCCCTGAAATTTGCTTTCAGACCATTCCATAAGTTTAACATTTGTATCCTGGTCTTCACTAGTCACCTAGTCAATTATATTAGATAGATGTTCTATTATGGGCTTTGCTTCATTTGGTGACTCCAAGATGAAGGCATCCATAAAGATGTCCTTAATCTCATGCAGTGCTTGCTTGTGTTTATACTCTTTTCTGAGTATTTCCTACCTCTTCCTTTTGTTTAAAGCATCTTGCATTTTCGTGATCTAATATGTGGTGATGGTATTTGAGTCATAGGCAAGTATGACTATGTCTTCATCTAGCTTAGGGTCTCCATAGTGAAGTATCCTGGCAACTTTGGTTCAGCTTGAGCCTGGTGTTGAGATTTGTAAAGATATGTCTTCAGTGCTTGGCTTCTGAAGGGTCTTTGTAGGAGTGCATGTCTTTGGTAGTTCTACCAATGTTTGAATAGCACCCTACTCCTTTTCCTTTGATATATCCTCCTTCTCATTAGACTTCCCTTCTTCTGTGCTTGGCTTCTATAAAGTATCACCTGTTGTTGTGGGTGGTGGAAGCATCAAAATTTTAGTGCTAGTAGTTGTATAGGTGAAAGGTGATTCTTGTGGTTTCACCTTGTCTCATTTTGGTTCTACTACTACCTTTTGTAGCTCATCTACACTCACCAATATAGGTTTTGTGCATAATTGTTCTTGTAGAGTGGATAGGTGAAGAATCTTGGACAGATCCTCTATAGTCAAAGGATTGATGTTCTGAGCTGAATTGTCAGGAACATCCTTAATAATTAATGCATCTGCAAGTGTGATTATTACATGAGGAGGGCTAGGACGTGGTATTTGTATCTCTTCCACACTCTATTCCTCTTCTTATTGCTATTCCTCTGTTGCCATATCTTCTTCCTTTTGTGTTTCTTCCTCCTCTTTCTTCTTTTCTTCATCTACTTTTGTTGTTTCTTCCTTCTCTTCCTCTCCTTTCTTTTCTTCTATTTTTTTCCCTTGGTACTAGCCTCTGCCTTATTTGCTTCCTCTTCCTTCTCATCAGTTATCTTGTAAATTGTTTTCCATAATTGTGTGGATTTATTTACTAAATCCTCAATCTTGTTTTGTAGGATGCTGAAGGCTCTATATTTAGGTGCAAATTTGCCAACATGTTTCTTATTAGCATTTGTTATTTGACCTCTTGTTAGGTCAGGCAACACTTGTGCTAAGGTAGATTCTCTAATCTCCTTTTCCATTTTCAGAAAATAATGCCATTTATTTTCAATTATCTCATATAGCTCTCTAGGCATGGTATTGTCTAGCTCTAGAGGTGTACTCTTAAATTCAACCATCATGGTATATACTGATTCCTCTATTCTATTTTGTTCTTCTCTAATTAACTTGTTGAAATCAAGACTTTTTAGATCATTCAAATCTATATTCCTAACATTTTCAAAAAAATTTTCTAAGGAAGATTTGGGAGGATGACTTACCACTCTAAATTGGCTGAGATCCTCTGACTCTGTTCTTTCCTCATCATCTATGTCTAGTTGTGCCACACATTTTCTTCTCTTCTTTGGAACTTTTTTAGGTTGTTTAGTGGCCTTCTTCTTCTCTTTTTTCTACCTCTTTGGCCTTTGTGTGGATGCCCTTGTGGTAGCTCTTGTTTCTAGTGCTGGATTGGCTTGTGTAGGCCTAGTGACCTTCTTGGGCTTGGGTTGAGCTGGAGGCTAAGTTTTAGCCTTTCTTTTCTTTTTCTTGGCCAGCGTAGGTGCTTCCTTGGCTTCTTCTTCCTTGGCACCTTCCTCCTTCTCTTCTCCTAAGCCCTAGGTCAACTCCATTGGGCCTTGCCCTTTCTCTTCTTCTTCTCCACTTTCTCCTCCTCCTCCTTCTTCTTCACCACCTTCTTCTCCTTCAATATTTTCTCCAAATTTCATCTTTATCTTCTTTACTAATTTATCTTTCCTCTTAATAATAGAGGATGTCTTCAATTTAGTTTCAACTTTGGCTTTGACAACATCATATGTGCCAAAGTTAGGAGCTTCCTTATCTATCTCTTCTACAAGAAATGCTATGATTGCTGCTGAGGCTTGATCTATATCAAGCTCATATCTCAATGGCCTTAGCCATCTTACTCTTGGTATTTCTTCTTAGATGTAGGTATAATCAATGTCAACCAAAAAGCATATGTCATTGATGTGCTTTCCCTCTAGGGAAACTAGTAGTCTTACCCTTTGCTTCATGGATTTCTTAAAATCCTCAAAATCACTTGTCATTTGGGCCTCTAAATTCTCAACCATCTAATCAATGAACTCATTGATTTGTGTAATTACAATTTTGTTAGGGTTCCAATTGAACTTTCCAATAGAAGGAAATTCTTCCATAACATAAAATAATATACACATAAGAACTGAACCAAATTTTCATTGTGCACCTTTTGATCTCCTTATTGCTCCTAGTTTTTCATTTATTTTCTACAACATTAGTTCTAACAGATCATATGTGTGATCTTTCTTTACTAGTTTGTTGGCTACATCAATAGCTATACATGGCACACTGTTCAATCTGTTGGATTGATAGAATTTATGAAAATCACTCTCAGTACAAAATCTAGAAGAGGATCAGTTATAGTATCAATAGTCATACCCCTCTTATTCCATTTGGCTCTTGTATTCCTTTCAATGATCTCTTTGGAATCACTGTGTAGGGTCTTAGGCCAATCTAGGGTTGGGAAACCTATAACCCTATGCACTATCCTTTTTGTAATCTTTAGTAGTCCTATTTCCAACAACAAACATCCATTGTGAGTTTTGTTGAGGACAATCCATATCCATTCAATTTTGAAACCTATAGGGTGAACTAGGGCATTTGTTAAACCCTTTTTATTGACTATTTGGAATTCATTCTTTAGAAATTTATTTTAACATAGTTTTTCATAGGCTTGGAATATCTCAAGACCACCTACCACACCTATCTTGAAGTTATAACACTTTCTCACATCTTGTACCATGACAACATTTGGTGCTTCCTTGGCTTCTTCTTCCTTGGCACCTTCCTCCTTCTCTTCTCCTAAGCCCTAGGTCAACTCCATTGGGCCTTGCCCTTGCTCTTCTTCTTCTTCACTTTCTCCTCCTCCTCCTCCTTCTTCTTCACCACCTGCTTCTCCTTCAATATTTGCTCCAAATTTCTTCTTTATCTTCTTTACTAATTTACCTTTCCTCTTAATAATAGAGGATGTCCTCAATTTAGTTTCAACTTTGGATTTGACAACATCATATGTGCCAAAGTTAGGAGCTTCCTTATCTATCTCTTCTGTAAGAAATGTTATGATTGTTGCTGAGGATTCATCTATATCAGCTCATATCTCCATGGCCTTAGCCATCTTACTCTTGGTATTTCTGCCTAGATGTAGGTATAATCAATGTCAAACAAAAAGCATATGTCATTGATGTGTTGTCCCACTAGGGAAACTAGTAGTCTCACCCTTTGCTTCATGGGTTTCTTAAAATCCTCAAAATCACTTGTCATTTGGGCTTCTAAATTCTCAACCATCTGATCAACAAACTCATTGATTTGTGTAATTACAATTTTGTTAGCGTTCCAATTGAACTTTCCAATAGAAGGAAACTCTTCAATAACATAAAATAATATACACATAAGAACTAAACCAAATTTGCATTGAGCACCTTTTGATCTCCTTATTGCTCCTAGTTTTTCATTTATTTGATGCAACATTAGTTCTAACAGATCATATGTGTGATCTTTCTTTACTAGTTTGTCGACTACATCAACAGCTATACATGGCACACTGTTCAATCTGTTGGATTGATAGAATTTATGAAAAATCACTCTCAGTACAAAATCTAGAAGAGGATCAGTTATAGTATCAATAGTCATACCCCTCTTATTCCATTTGGCTCTTGTATTCCTTTCAATGATCTCTTTGGAATCACTGTGCAGGGTCTTAGGCCAATCTAGGGTTGGGAAACCTATAACCCTATGCACTATCCTTTTTGTAATATTTACTAGTCCTATTTCCAACCAAAAACATCCATTGTGAGTTTTGTTGAGGACAATCCATATCCATTCAATTTTGAAACCTATAGGGTAAACTAGGGCATATGTGAAACCCTTTTTCTTGACTATTTGGAATTCATCCTTTAGAAATTTATTTTAACATAGTTTTTCATAGGCTTGGAATATCTCAAGACCACCTACCACACCTATCTTGAAGTTATAACACTTTCTCACATCTTGTACCATGACAACATTTGGTGTAATGATGGACAATGTGTTGGCTAGATCATTTTTGTAGGCAACTTTAGGGATTGGCCTAAACTTGGGTTGTTTTACCTCATTACTAACTAACTGGACCTCATGATCTTCCTTTCCTTTGGGATTTCTTCAACTAGAAGCCATTATACTGAACTAGGGTTTTAACGTATTAAAAACTTTAACAATGCATAGCTGAGAACTTGATAAATACTTTAGATCATTGAAATGTATGCTAAACCATTGTTGAGATCGATGCAAATGGCTTCAAGGTTGCTGTATGATTGCTCTTGCATTCCTTTTTGTCTTTTCTTTATGTTTAAATGGCATGAAAATGATCAAAATTTGACCTTATACCTATAAAAACCTAGCATTAAATGCATTGTGAATACAACTATAAACTTAGCACTTGAAGATTTCACCATGGCTCAGCTCCCATTGTATTTTGTTTACTTGGCTTCTGCTTGTTTTCTATTTCACTTGGCTTCAACTATCAACTCAGTCACTATTAGAAACTCAGCATCCATTGGAACTTTACTTGGCATTTCAGGGTACTTTGGTAGTATTTGCAAAAACTTCAAATTCTAACTTGGCATCTTTGCTCATGTAGATTTCTTCCTTGTAGTACTTCTTTGTCCTGGTACTGATGTATGATATAACTTTGTATATTAGTTCCATACACCTATTCTTATTTAGTTGGATGAGATGTGATCACTTGACCTCTTGGGTGAAGTGATCTTTCTATTTGATGTGCTGCACTCATCTTTCTTCTTCCAAGTTTTGTTCATTTGCCCTCTTATTTGTTCAACATCAACCTTCTCTTTTCCTTTGTTGACTTATGTCTTAGGTGCTTTTGACTTTCTTGGGCAATTCCTGCTGATATGACTAGTTTTCAAGCAACTAAAACATGTAGTTTAACTTAACCATCTACTATAATTCCCTCTAAAATGTGTTCTTATGCAATTTTTAGGAATGTGTCCATACTCTTGATAATAGTGATACCTATACCTGGCATTGTAATCCCAGTTGTAGTGATGACCATGGTTGTTTCCTTTTGTAGGCTAATTAGGTGTCCACATAGGCTTTGATCTACATTCAAATGCTCTATGTCCATACTTTTTGCAGTTGTAGTAGTGACCTTCAAATCTTGGTGTCCTCATGGTCTTGGTTCTACATTTATGTGCTTGATGTCCTTGCTTTTTGCACTTATGAAAAAAGCTTGCATTTTTAGGCTTATCATGCTGATGATTATTCTTTCTCCTACATACATTAGAGGTATGTCCCTTGTTACCATAGAAATGACAAGTAGGTTTAGTGTTCTTACCTTTGTTACTCCTTTCTTCTGCTATCTTGGATGATTCTCCTTGCTCAATGCTATTGTAACTAAGTCCTGAAGTATCATTACTAGCCATTAGTGATTTTAGTAGTTGCTCAAAGTACTTGATAGCCTCATTGGGTTTTTTAAAAATTTCTACTATCATGACCTTGTCTTCAATGGCTCTTTTTTTTTGTTCAGTTGCTTCACAAAGCATTATGGCTTGTGATTCTTGTTCAAGCTTGAGTATTCTGATTTCTTTAGCTTGTGCTCTATTTTTCTCCATCAATTCAACTATTGCTACATAAAATTCCTTGGAATCTACATTGGAAAACACTTGCGTGGTATCAATCTCCTTGTAGTGTATGTCATTTTTAGCTATGGCTTTATCCTTCCTTCTTTTTAAGGACTTTCTCAGTTCTTCTTTGGCTTCTTCCAATTTGTGTAGAGTGAGGTGCACATCGATCACCTGATTGTCTATGATCTTTCCAAGTTTGAAGACTTCCATCTTTAGACCTTTTCTCTAAGCTGTTAGGCTTTTCCTATTGAGAGCTAGGTTCTAATACCAATTGTTGAAATATTCAAAATGGGAAGAGTACTTCTAAGAGGGAGGGTGAATACGAAGTACCACACTTTAGCATTTTCAACTCCTTTAAAACCAATAACTAAAAGTAAACTACATGCATATAAACATATTAAATAAACATAAAGCAAACACATGCATTAACACACATAACACCAAATTTGGTAACCTAGAAACCCTCTAGGAATAAGAAGGTAAAAATAGGGTGGGGATGATACCCACAAAAATTACTACAACAATAATTTTTTGACCACTTCTGATGGTTTTCCCTATGAAATGCCTACCCTATCAAAGGCTTTACACTGTGTTAATAGTGACCTGGTTAAAGGATTTACAAACAAATTACATGAAGTGTCACCCTATTAAAGGATTTAGTTACCTCTTCAAAGGATTTACAAAATAGCTATTAAGATAACCTATCAACATAGGGTTTTCACTATTTAATACAATTGTAAGAGAGTATTAGAAATTATTTTACCTAATTGCTTACAATCTTCAATTGCTAATTTTAGGCACTTGATCTGCTCACTCTAATGTGATCCTTGCTTGATCTGATATCTATTTGTATACCTTGTTTTATTCTAATCAACTAAATGTGTAATTTTTGCTCAATTCACTAAGCTTGTGATGCCCTTGTTGTTTACTCTTTTTCTACAATTTTCTATTTGCTTAGCAACTTCCTTGACATCCCTTTTGTAGCATACAATCATGGGGTCTAAGCCTTCTTATAAAGACTTCATAGACTTAGGGTTAGGTATGGATCTATGATCCATATTGAATCTTGAGTTCCTACTTATTCCTTGCATTTTTCTCATTAGTTGCATGCCTTCTCCATTTTTTGATTGGTTGATGCTAATTGCGTAGGAAATATAAAAGGTTTGTTCTTATCCTAATCATCCTTCAAAATCCTTGTAAGGACCACACTAGTACCCTAAAATGGATCTTGATGAAATAAATATGATTAGGAGTTAATTAAGTTAGAATTAACATTTTTGTTACCAATTAGAGACTAAAGAGGATTTTGGTTATTATAAGTGTAATACTCATTCAATAATATCAAGGATGAATAGATAAGACCAGATGAAAGATGAGACTCAATATGTTATAGCTAAGAACTTCGTCACGAGATTCTAGGTGTGACCCACCAAACAATTAGGAAAGATAAATTAACATTCACTTTAGTAAGAACAAAAATGAATGTAGGTTATAATGCCAACAAGACATATGGTCACATTCAGAAATTGGTATGACATTATTATGGAACATTCCAATAGTCTAAGTAATTAACGCTAGAAAATTCACACACAAACCCCTCATAATGTGATAAAGGGTTATTGCTAGGAATGTCGCTACATTTAACTTGATTGAATGGATACTTGTTAAAAAGTCTGCATATTAGTGATTTGTGTTTAAGACATATTTATACTGAGATCCATTTTATACATTTTTAGTAGATATGACTTCAGTGTTTCATGATTATAAGTATGGTGATAGAGTTTAGAATGGTAATTTAGTTATGATAAGAAAGGTAAATGTTGATACACATATTTGATATTTCAATGTTTTGAATATTTTATGAAAATGATTAGATGAAAATTAATTGTATATGTTATGCAAATTTTGTGATATTGAATTATTCTATACTTACTTGTATATATTTCTATAATATTTCATTGGACTATTGATGCTCAAATTTAATGTGCAGGAAGTCGAACCATGGATACTTTGGGGGGAAACAAGTTCCAAACCTATGTGAACACAATTTAACCAAGGTGAATCTTTTGAAGGTTCAAAAGCCTCATTGTGAAAGTATTTTTCTTTGTAAATGTAAGGTTTCTTGCTTGTAAAGATGTTTAATCATAAAGATGCAATAGGGGTTTGTCATGGTAAGGTGAATGTGTTTTTATGTGTCACTTAACACTTGTGGATTTTGTGTGTGATTGACATGTCATTTTGGGTTGGAACATGATGGCAATTTACCCTAAAACTAATTACCCTGTTAATAAGTAATTAAGCCCACTTGACAAGGGAAGGATGGGTTTCAATCATAAGAAATTCGAATCTAGACTTGACTAGGGTTTTGAGGGGTCATTAGGTGGTCCCAAAGTGTCCTTTATGTGAAAATAAGCTTTCCATGTGATAGCATAATATGTTAGGGACCTAATTTTGACCATGATAGTGACTAGACAGCCTAGAGGGCCCCTTTATCCATGCATTCTTCCACCAATTCGAAAATGGACTTGTCACATGTGTTCTCTTCCATGTTCCCACTAAGTCAAATATAGAAAAATCAGAGGAGACAAGTTTGTAAGGGGGGATGGATTAGTGTTTTTGCTAAAAATGGTTAGTGAGAAAGCCTTATTATAGGATCTTGGACAAACTAGTGGGGGTGTCCATTTACTCTCTAAGTTTAGAGACAGTTAGATTTTCGAAGGGAAAGGGAGCTCTACTACAACTATCATTACCCTAGCTTGGATGAAGGTTAGCATTTCAAACTATGCTTCATTCTTATTCTTGAGTATTGTAAAGCAATCTACAAGTGTGAAGTGTTATCTATGGAGTATGCATTGTAATGTGAATATTGTGTTATGAGCTTTGTCATTGTGTTGTGGAGAGGTGAATGTGTCTTGTGATCTTGAAGATTTTCCCTTGGCTTTGCTTTTCTTGTTCTTGTTTTTTCTTTTCTTGTTGTTCTCCTTTGTTTTCTTTTTTGAATGTAAGTATTGAATGTGTTTATGGGTGTGAAGGCTTCACTCACCCTTGGGAGGGAAGAGAAGCCTTGGGTTAAGGGCATAAGTTGGGCTTGACATTCAGTTGAGAAAATTACCTCATGAAGAGGGTTTGTTAATATCATGGAGTGTGGGCTCCATTAAGGCCATGAATCTTGTTGTTTTGGGAGGTACAAGGAGGTGTCGGTTGGGAGGTACAATGAGGTTTTGGTGAATGAGGAGGAGATGATATGTTTTGAAGGCCTTGTGAGGCAAATGTAATGGCAATAAGTTATTATGTTATTGTGGCCTTGAGAGGCAAAATGCATTGGCAATATGTTGTTTATGTTGTTATAATATCTCCTCTTTGAAGAGCCAACCTTCACCCAACATTTTATGCTTCAAATGGTGATTCATTGTGCAAGCCATGGGAGGGTGTTGATTGTGTTTGTGTTGTGTTTTCATGCAAAGTTTTGTGAAGTATGTGTGTAACTTGTTTTGTTCTTGTTTCCCTTGCTCGGTGGGTGGCTTCTTGGAAGCCTAGGTTGGGAGGTGAGCCCCCATGGTTCTATATTATTTTGACCTTTTTTTGCAGGTTTTTTTGATGCACTTGGATACTTAAGAGTCATGAATATTTCATTGTGTAAGAGAAGGAAATACTGTAGTAGTTGGTTGATAATGGAGAAGAAAACTCCATCTTTTTATGTGTATCCATTTATGATTGTAAGAGTGTTGATATTGCTCCTATTCATTTGTCACTCACTAGTAGGATTGTGTATCATCTTGTGTAGAGATTTGTACATTATGTAATGTTGATAAGAAGATGCCTACCACCCTTTGGGGTATTGTAAGAACTATTGGTAGAAGCTTGTATTGTGTGTAGGAAGGTAGATATCTTGGTTCCTTAAGTTATTGTGCTTCTTCACTCCTATGTAAATTGCAAGATTGAATCCAATTATCATGGAAGAATTGTATTAATAGGAGAATTAGTTTTCATGGAATGTTTTTATCTTTTCAACTCTCTTAAATAATGATCATATATCCATCATTGAATTGAATCCTTGCAAGTAAGTACAATGTTAGATCTTGATCAAATGGGTTACCAAGTTTTATTACTTATAAATTAGATTAATCAGTTTGTCAATATAAGACTTTTGTCATGCTTTTTGTATGTACTTTTGTATTGGGTTTATTGTCTAAATGGATCAATAAGTCCATTGATTTAGACCATCATAACATATCAAGTAACCCCTAATGTAACAGTGCAATAATTATGGGTACCCTAGACTATAGAAGAAGAAAATCAAATAGAAGGAATTATTGTATCTTGATAGTCTTAGTAAAATCCTAGATTAGAAAACATTAGCAAGTCATCAGTTTTACTCTTGAAATGTTCTAGGTATGTAGGGAATAAATTTAACATATGTAAAGGCTAAAATTCATAAGAAGAGAAACTTATTGTAGATGCATATTTGTTCTCTAGATTTTGTATGAGGAATAGGAAAAATAACACCTCTTTATTACAGTCCATTAAAATATTGTCAAGGAATATTCTCTAGAATCATCCACTTGAATAAAAAGATATATTATATAGTATTCACCTCTCACAAAAAAATAATAATAGTGGTATACTATGTTATCTTCTGAAGCTTCACTCAAAAAAAAAAGAAATCACATGCTCCTTGTCATATTCTTTCTCAAATAAATTTGTGTGCATAAATCATGTTAGGGCTATACCCCCTTAACACGAGGTGTTAATGGTTAAAAAATAATAATAAACAATGGTTACAAGTGCCTCATAAGACTGTACCACTTATACACCTCTTACAAGCCAAATTCAATTAACCTCTAAAAAAATATACCCTACCATACAAGAAAAGGAGCCTAGCTTGGAAAAATGCCCCTACCCACTCATCACTGTTGGACGCTGCAAGCAAACCACCTATCACCTTAACCAAGGCCCATGGCTATACAACCATAAAAATGCACTCCATTTACATTGTTTTTTTGAACTTTTCAAAAAAAAAATCTAATTCCTCTCCTTCGTAAGGAAGTGCATTTTCGTGGTTGTATAGACATTGCCTTAACCAAGGCTCCTCCACTGGCTACAGATCTCTTTGCTTGCATAGATGTTGGCTCCTGTGCATGAGCCATGTATCGACTTGGGAAGAAGTGTTTTGTTTTTAAGAAAAAGGGAGTTCTATGTTTATAATAAAACATGCTTTCTTCCCCTTCTTTATGGTGCCTTCTCCTAGGCATGCTAAGGTAGAGTGCCCAAGGAAGATATGCCCCCTCTCCTAGCTCCTTTAGATGTGCCAACTCCTTTATACCAACCAGTGATTTATGATAGAAAGTATGAGTGTGGGGTGTTAAAAGATAAGGGTGGAAGGTGTTTAGGGTAGGAAGGTAGTGGGATAGGATAGTAAGAACTCTTTTAATTTGTTCTATTGTTTGGATGGTTAGGATAACATTGGAGTTTAATCTCTTAAGAGGATTAATGTGTGATAAGGATATGTAGATAAAGTGAACATTGTTTATGTATATCTAGAGAGGAAATCTTAGGGGTTAGTCTAATATGTAAATAATATTGGTAAATAAATTGTTTAGGGATAATGAGAAATGGGAAGCATGTGAATAGAAATAGTTAGTAGGAAAGGAATTATGTAATTTAAAACTATAATTAGTAGCTAGAACTATCATAGTAAGAGTTAAGTAGTGTTCTATTATATTTAAGTTGTAAGTAAGTTGGATAGTTAATTGACATTGTATGAAAATTGACGAATCACAACGGACAAATGTATAACCACATACAATTCATAACTAATAGTGAAATGAATCCACCTAGGTTAGAGGGCAGGTTACCCACCATCCTCATATTATAATTATTTGACTAAAATAATAAACATAATTCCATATAGGAACAATGTGAACCATAACATTCATACACTAAATAAAATTCAGATAGAAATTATCTCGTTTGAGTGGCATTCTATATTTGATAGAGCATACAAATATTGGAATGGAATGAACAACAATATGGCATCATTAAATAAGGTAGGAAAGTAATGTTTTTAGGTGTTAGTGTTAGTAAAATATTTGAGTCATGAGTTAGGAAGAGATTAGGCTTGTATTTAAATTTAGTAATAACTAAAATGGTAGTTAGCAAGTATAATGGTATGGTTAAATTTAGAAGATAAGTGCAAGATTTAATTAATGATAAAATATTTTGGGTAAGATTAATGATCAAGTTAGAGATTAGTAAGCATGTCAAAGGATCTAGCTAGTAATAATATATGACCAAAAAAATAAAAATAAAATAATAATAAATAATATAATAATAAATATTATAATAATAATAGTAAAAATAAGATAATAAGTTAGTCAAGGTATGAGTACGTACAGTCAACTTGATGATGGATATAAATAAGTATAATAAGAAACCTAATATCTTCAATTAACATTAGGTATCATAGAGGAAGTCGATTATACATGAGATCGTGCATTGAATAACAAAAGAGGCTAATGGAAATTCCTGGTTAGTATGCAATAATTATTAGAAGCGTGTAAGCTAGTGTAGGAAGAGTTAAAATGTAAATAAATAATAACAATAATAAATGAGAAGATAAAATAGGAAGTAGTATAAAAAGTATTTTTTGATAAGTATTCTAAAGAATCACCTACACCTTGTCAACATTATGTGCACTAGGGCCATAAGTTGTTGTGACATCTAGTTCTGACAATGCAATAATGTTGTGAAAGCACGAAGTAATGTTTAGCCTGAGTTGTTTGATCACAACATGGACTAGAATTGGATATTCTGTCAACCAACTTGAGGTTCATCATTTATTAGATGCTTGAAAAATGCAAGACCAAATGGGCATAACCACAAATCAAATATATTGAGTGGTTGCATTAAGGAAACACCTAGCTATTGAAAATTCTAAACATGCATAGTTCTTTAAGCATACCTTTAAAAAAAAAAAAAAATTGGTTGAGTTTTTGCCTCGCAAATTTAGGGCATGAAAAATCTTCTATGTTGGCTCCAAAAATGGTTTACATCTAAGTTTGTGAGGGCACAAACTCATATCCTATTTTTGTGTTACTCGAAACATATTGGACTATTGGTGCTTGACCCATATACTATCCTGCTTTGCTTGGCATCTATTGCATTTTTCTTTGGCTTACTCAACATATGTAGTGTTCTAACTTGCTCAACATCAATTGTGACTCAACACCTATATATCACTTGGCACCTGTATAATGCTTAGCACCTAAAGTCTCTTGGTACCTATTGGAAATCTAACTCAGTGTAACGCCTCGCCAAGGGATCCAAAAGAATTAACCTAAAATTTCACTAAGTTAGCTAAACATTTTTTTATTTTTTTTAAAGTAAGAAAGTATAACATACACATAGTAGCAGAAGCAATAACATGTAATCATCGACAAACATACATTGCAAGTTAAATTTCTTAAAGATCCCAAGATGTTGAGTCACGTTTAAATTTAATTAAATTCTAAGTCTAACAACTATCACATACATATGAAAGAATAATCAGAAGTCCCATGTCGATATTATACATTTGTTCTGAATGCCTCTTGGCAAATTAATTCGGAATGCTCAGTCATCCACTGTACAAGTCACAGGGTATGAAAGGCTTAAAAGAATATACATATGTAAAAATAGAATTGCATCAACATCCATGAATCCATGATACAAAGTACAGTAAAGATATATACAATACTATTCACCATACTTGATACATCCATACATCCATAATGATAAAACATCTAGCATAAAATCTACCCATCCATCATAATAATCCAAGAACATAGTGAAGGTAAATGTCAATCACAAACACTCCAGCCACGGTGACCATGGAACGGATCTCAATGGTAAGAGTAAAAAGCACTACCACCTGACCGCGTGGAACCTAAATGGTCCACTCCCACCGCGCCGAGGAGATAGTCTCAAGTCCCAAACAAGGTATCAAAACACAAAACACAAGTACTCTCTAAGTCTGGAAATCCTAAAAGTATACTAACTCAAGGGTTCCAACATAGATAGACATCTAGACCCAGAAGCACCACCAAGACACGTAGGAAACCTAATATGCAAGCGGGAAAGTGTCATCGCAAAAGTCACGTAGAAGTTACCCGAGCAATCCCTTAAGAATCCTGGGTCCCTACTGATCCCTGTGGCCACTAGTATCCTCTCGTACTGACGAGGCATACTATGGAATGCAAGGTTGTAACCAAGCATTCTCTCTACCCCATCCTAGTTTGTACTAGCACTCAAGGCATGGGAGAGAACATAAAATTATCTTATTGGGTTCATTTTCCCTTATTTAGTGTAAATGTTTTCACTTATTAAAAAAACTTACAATGGGTTACTCTAGGCAGCCTCTTAGGGCCCCGATCCCCATTGCAAGACACTTCCCGACACTACACATAGATAACCTACCCTAGGCTCATGAAATCATAAATCAAAGAATCATAATAAAACCACCTCAGTCCTATACAAGCAACTGAAAAGACATCATAAAAGATAAGCCACAAAACTTACATCAGGTCTTCATGAGAAACAAATAAGCACCAAATAATAATCATATGACCACGACAGTTCTCTATCAGCAACTGAAGGCATCAATGATAAATCACAAAATCCAATGGTTCTCCAATGAGCAACTAGAAAGTATCCCAATAGTAAATTTCAATACTGATCGAAGACTCCAAAATGGTCAAGTCAAAACATGACATCATCAAGAACATAACCACCACTTCAGTCCTCTCAAGCGACCGAAAAGCAATCCAAGTATAACTGATCGAGACTCAAAAATGGTTATCAAATATAACTGATCGAGACTCGAAAATGGTTAAGTTAGGTATCTTAAATACATACCTCTCAGCTTCACACAAGGAAACTGGAAAGCAATAACAAACAGTAAATACAATCATGTCATAGAGCACTTCATCACATTACCATGGTCGGGTTAAGAAAGATCGAGACCAAATCATCATGACATCACATTCACCACCCCTAGCCTCTGGTAACAACCTAAACTGGTCAACACTAAACCAACCCCATAACACTCAAAGTGCAAAGAAAACATCAAAGTCTCAGAGATTGGATTTGAAAGTATATTATTGAGCTAAGGTAAGGTTTATGTTTCAGTTTAATGTCAAATTTCAAGTAACTAAGTTTTCATAACTACCCCTTACGATTAACCCATTTCTATAATAACTTCCATTAAATCAATAATCCAAATCTATAATTTAGTCAAATAATATTCATTATTAATTAACTTAATTAAACTGATTTTAATTAAATTAATCAATAATTGCTTGTTCTACTTACTTATTTTAATCTATTTATTAATTGTTAATTTATTAAAATTTAACCAAAATTATTAATAAATTTATATTAACAAACTATGTTAAATGTATTAATATTTAATTATTAAATATTAATAAAGATAAAAATATTTAATAAGTAAATATCTATTAATTAATATATATATATATTAAAATTTTATTAATTAAAATTTTTAAAATAATAATAAAATTTTGTTTGTTTTATTTTTATTTATTTTTAATAAATAATTAAAATTATAATAAAACAAAAATCGAATTAATTAACACCCTTCCATATACGTTTAAAGCCCGTCGGCGCTGCCACAGGCCTGCGGTCGCAGGGCCGTGGCAGCAGGTACGTTGTACCTGCCGTCGCAGTACCTGCGACGTAGAAACTGTCGATCGTCGGCAGTGGGGGTGGGTACGGGTGATTCCCTCCCCCCCACTTAAAACAATAATTATATATATATATTTTTAATGTATATTTCTTTAAAAAAAAAAACAACGATTTGTTTTTAAATCGTTTGCTATAAAAAAAAAAATTTTTAAAAGAAATTTAATTTCGTTTTAAATATAAATAAATAAATAAATAAATAAATATATATATATATATATATATATATATATATATACTAACTCAATTCCTCTTTAATATATTAATATAAATATATTAAAGAATTGCCTCTTTTTTTTTTATATATTGGTATAGAAATATAATCAACCATACGAACTTCTAATCTAGAATTTCGGTATTAGATTCAACCCTTTCCCATTTAAATCTCATGTATACAGAAGTTTATTGACAAGCATCTGATAAATTCCAATATCATAATGTTTAAACATTTATCACAGAGAATTCAGATTTACAAACCCCAGACACGAAGAAGACAGGAAAGGATAATTGCATAATAAATCGATAATAAAAAACACAAGAACCTACCTGATCCTGATGCTATTATGCAATCTCCAGGAACTGTAAAAGAATTCGCTCCTCTCAGTAACCTTCTTCTGGAAAACTTTCTTGGTATCAGCCTTCTGAAATTCGCTTCCAAAAGTAGTCTCCCAAAAATTCCCATCCAAAAAACGTGTCCCAATTTGTGTCCCCCAAGAATGAACCCCCAATGTTGTGATAAGCATATTTTCTCCTCAAACTGGGGCACTTAATTGTGCGTTCACCCGAGAAGACTCCTTGCACAACTGAGTTAACTCCAAATTAACCTTTATTATCTTTTCTTTTATTTTGCATTCAACTTTCATGCACATTAAGTTGAATTATTAAATAACTTTATTTAATATACCACTTGACTTCTATTTTAAATTAATTTATTACTTTAATCTCATGTGCACTTTATGAAATTAAAATAACATTATTAATTTCTATTATTTAATCTTTTAATTTCTTTACTTTCAACACATGCTTGCATCATGCAATCTTACAACTTTTAATAATTAATATATTTTCACTTTTTAATTTATTTTAGAAACTTAATTGATAAAATATTTAATTAACTTAAATAACAATAATATTTAGCATTTATTTAAAAATGAACTCTAAATATATTATATTTAAATTAAATAAATATTATAATGTTCTAAATTATACTTAAACTTTTATCTCCAAATTTAATTCTTTTTATTTAATTAATTTCTCAATTAATTAAATATAATTAAATATTAAAATATCATAATAATTTTTTATTAAATTAAATCATTAATTAATCCTTTTAATTAAACTTAATTAATAGAAAATACATCAAGGACTCATAAAGCAACATATGAAAACGCATCATAGAAGAACACATACTAAATTAAACAAAAAGGGTTATAATCACGAAATAACATCATTTGATGCATTCGGAGGGTACTTAACTCAGATACTTGTCCTAATTATCAATTAGGACAATTGGCTAAAGAATTTAGGATTTGGACTTAATAGTTTATCTCCTCTCTCTTACCATTGAGATAATGCGATAGGGTACGCTCATCCTGGCAATTCAGGGAAGTTGATACCCGGTACCTGCAACCTGCATAAAATTCACGCATGTACAGACACAATATTCTAAGCTAAACAGACAATGGCAGGAAGTGGTGCATCGTGTAGATCCTGACTAGCAGGTGACTACGACTCCCTTCCTTAACCACATCAGAAACACCATACATAAAGAAAACAAACACGCACACCATACACATGCAGTATGGGGTAAGTATCCATAAGAAAGCACGTGTGATAATAAACCATATAACTAATCCTCATTGATAATTGAAAACATTGAATAATCATCATACATGCATGAAATATAGAGTACCAAGTCATCTCATCATATAATAAATTGAGTGTAAAACAACATCTAATAATCTGAAAGTAATGCTACTAAACATCAAGTATAAAACTAGCCTAAAAGAGTTTGGCAATGAAGACTGAAATGCGACTTAGGGGTAGGCACTACACTCAGCACATACTATGGCTTGGCATACATATTGTACTTGACTTCAATGTAGAAAGTGGTTAAGTGTCTTAACACTCAAATGTCAAAACCATTCTAAGACTAATAGAAAATATGACTTAGGAAATTAAGAATTTCCATGGTTTGCAAATGATGAACCAATTAATTAATAAAGTATCAATTAATTGAGAAGGTTAGTTAAGAAGAATAATTAGTGAAATGACATAGGACTAAATTATGGGTTGTTTAATCCTATAGAGAAAATTAGTAGATGATTGGCTAGTTTGATTAAATAAGTGTGACAGTATCCTTTGATGAAAATGTGATGATGATACAAATTCAATAGGATGATGATGGATAGACTAGAGCCATGGTCAAATTGATCAATTGATTAATATACCAAGGACATATGACACAAATTAAAGATATGCAACATTTAACCGATATCGTAAATGCTACAAGATTGAGATTGATTAATATGGTTGTTCATAATAACATCGATGGACACTATCAATATTATTAAATTGGTTGATAATGCCATGATTTGACATTGAAAGACTTAATGATGTCAAATATCAGAAGACATGAATGATAGTTTGACCTGGTACTGAGAGCCATGACAGTACTAAGGTCATATTGATAAAATTTGATAGATTGATAGGTTTCCAAGGCATTGAAAGGCACAACAATGCCTAGGATTTGATAAATGATGATTTATTTGAGATTTTTACCCATTCTAAGTTGATTAGGACTGATTTTGGGTGATGCTAAGTTGATTTGGGGTGATTTTGAGTTGATCTAAAATGGTTTCTAATGATGTTAAAATGGTTCCAAAATGATGTGAAATTGATGTGAAAGAGGATATTAATGATGATAGACATTGTTGAGATACAACCAGGTTGGCCAAAAGATCAGAGTTAGTGGAATTAGAAAATGGGATGAATTAGTATGGAAAGTGATGTCGATGTAGGGGCCCGAGAGTATTTTCAAGGGTTACTACTCAAGATAGTGACCAAATAAGGAAAGTGATAGCTCAATTTTTTCACAATGAAGATACAAATCCAATGCAACTAACAATTCAAAAATTAGAGTTGAAACGCAAAAGTTATGGCCTCCAGAGTGTAACATAGGGGCTCCAAGAGTAGTTCTAGGCATCCTACTATCCAAGTGTGCCCAAAACGCACCCAATTGCATCCAATGTGCACTTGGTAAGCCCAAGTGCACTATGGGAGTACCAAGTGCACCCACGGTGTACTTGGGAACCCTAAGTGCACTCAGAAGGTGCAGATTGTGCCCTAGAAGGCTTTGAGGGCTAGAAATAGCTCGACTAGACGTGGAATGACTTGAAATTTTGTGTGCATGCCCCAAATGGTGGAAAGAGGTTAGAACATGAGTGAAATTAGTCAAGCATGGTAACATTTGGTCAAAATTTGTCAAAAAAGGGTCAAACTGAGGTTGGACTAGGCGAAAAGCCCTAGAAGGTTGACATACAGTGTAGGATAGTGCCAGAATGTAGGAATGCAAGATGAAGTTGATTTGGTGCATTAGAATACATGATAATGGTGATGAATGAAGACATGAATGAAAGAAGATGAAAGAGATGAGATGTGGGCCAGTTAGAATGAAGTGAAGAATTTCTACTTTCAAAGAGTGCGTTCTATGTCAAATGGAGCTTCATTTTGATGGAATCGTAGATGTAAACCATTTTTTAGTGTCTACAACTTCTATTTCACACATTTATCCTTCGTACTCTTCTCTCATTTCATACTTGCTTGTTTACTTGCTCTTTTTGGATATTATACAATACATTACATACATATCAATTCAGTTTACATAATTACAAAGTCGGCCAATATATAAGTTAACACCAATATTACAAAGTCAGCTCAAATGAAGACACTCAGGTTCTAAAGATTGACTTGGTGAAGTTCTGATACATGACATCCACTATCACTACTCAACATCATCATGCATTTGGTAGAAGTAGAAGCTTTGTCCATATAGTCATCTCAGAGTATTCTCAAACTTGGCCTGCATTGGTGACTCGGTAGATATTGTGTAACTTGGTAGAAACTAAGTTACTTGTTTACCATGACTGCACTCAATAAACACTAATCTTCACATAGCTCATTTAACACTAACTTTGCTTCACATGAAATGCTATTTCAGTAGAAATTACAAATCTTGGTAACCATTGAACTGCTCGAGTTGAACTTCTAGACTTCACAACACCTGATTCTACTTAGTTTGAACTATTGCACTTCTCACTAACTAAATTCACTTAGTAACCACTAGAATGCTTTGTGGCTATGCTCGTTTAATACTATAGACTATTCAATGAGCTTGATAACCATATAGAATGTAAATAAGTATTGTTGCTAATAAAAAACTTGACTGAATGTCAATAATGGATAAGGTATTGATCAATTAATTTAGTTACAAGTTGATATGTTCATGTGATTGCACAACATAAATCAATTAAAATCAAATTTCCATTCTGTAATGAAGAATTAAATTATTGGTCATTACTTATTTGTAATGGTTCTCCTCTGAGTTATATTTAGCTATTGTAATCAAGGAACCAATTGCAAATCCAAGAAGAATATTGACCATTTTACGCTATAGGGGATAGATCTAAAAAGAAGAGTGTGAGTGAGTGAGTTTTTGAAGAAGAATCATAAAATAAATCATTTCCATCCCTAAGATGTACCTACCTTGGCCCTATGGAGCCTAAAGTGTAGAGAGTCCTTTGTACTCTATTGAAATTGGTCTAGAGCTGAGATTAATACTGCTAAATATAGGATCTAGCTAGTCCTTAGTCTTATTTTTTTCTTATGTATCCTAGTATTTCTTTAAAGAAACCTAGTAGTTCCCAAAAAGACCTCCAAAATAAACAATAGATTATCTTGTAGGGAACTATTGGAAATATGAGGTAGGAAAGTTTTCCGAGGGGGTGGGGGGGTGTGAATCAAGAACCAATAAAACTTTAACTTATTTCACCAACTAATCCTCCATAAAATATTTTGATCTTATTGCATGCATGAAAGAATGAAAGTAGTAAAAAATTCATAACACTTTGACACAAGATATGGTGACCTAGAAACCTTCCAAATAGAAAATCAAACAAGAGTGGGGATGATACCCACAAGCTTTAGTATTGTAGTATAAAGTTGGCTGGTTAAGGCTTACAATTGATCACTTTTGGACTGTTAGGTCCACCTTGTGAAAGGATTTTCAAAACATACAATAAAGTATGCACTTGGTAAATAGATTTGTCAAATAATGTTAAGTCTACCCTATTAAAGGATTTAACTGATACACCTATTAGGATGAACCAGTGGCTAATCTTTGATTTGCAACTCTGATTTGCTAGTTGAGATTCCTTTGAAATGTAAAGATCACCTTGTTGAAATAGATAAATCTTTTCTATCCCTTTTACTACTTGTAGCTTTTGCACTTTTGCTCTACATATTCACTTCATACTTTCTTCTCATTATTTTGATGTGATATAATACATTACATATATACCAATCCAAAATACAATTCATCAAAGTCAGCTACAACATAGATTTCCATCAATATCACAAAGTTGACTCAACTATTGGCACTCAAGGTTTGAAGACAAACTCAGTGAGGTTTTGATACTTGACAGCCATTGTAAACACTCAACATCATTACACACTTGATAGATGTATAAGCTTGATTCATACTAATCACTTATATGTAGCTTGAACTTGGTCAACACTTGTGACTCAATGAAGACTATGAAACTTGACATATAAAGTAAATCACTTGGTTGACTTTGCATGGCTCAGACAACATTAACACTACAAGCTTGGTATAAATAGAATCACTTGGATGACACTTCTTGGATTGGTCAACACTAGATTCACATCATTGACACTACAAGTTTAGTAGACACTAGAGAACATGGTTAACATTATGTAACTCAATTAATACTATGAAGCTTGGTTTGTACTATCACCGATCAACTTGGTAGATACTAATAGGCATGAACTGAATGTAGATTTTGAAACTTGAAAGCAACTATAGAACTTAGTAGTAACTGGATTACTAGGTTAACACTGCATTTTTCTAGATAAATTTGGTTAACCAATTGACTAAGTGTGAGTCACTAATAAACAAACTTGACCATATTGTCAACAATCTTTACCTTTGGCATTAATGAAAAAAACACTTATCAATCCAAAACTAAATACTCAATTTTTTTAGGTGAAAACATTCTTTTTATCTCCATCATCTGTCTTCAAATCGATAACATTCTCTATTTTTGAGATATATATATACTTCTCCCCCTTTTTGACATAAATGCAAAAGGTTTATACTACATGGTAATGCCAAAATCTGACAAGAAGTTAGAATTTACCTTCAGAATAATGCCATTTTCTAGTGCCAATTTTCTTGTAATACCTTGCTTACATGTAATGTAATCAGTACTTTTGGTGATAACTCCATCATGTGATCAGCTATGGAGAAGTTATTGTCATGGATGCATGTAATTACATGTACAATGTGTTTTTGCAATGCATCCATGTTGGGAAGAATCATGCCTTTGATTTCTACAAGTGTGGCCCTTATCCTAGCTTCTTCACTTAATAATTCTGCATGTGAATTTTCCAGATATCTAATCTGTGAGTACTGAGTAGAACTATAGCTTGGGTTAAGTGACAACTAGTGTGCACTTTCCTTCAAGTCTTCATCTATCTTAGATAATGTTTCCTTGATTCCTTGGGTGAAGATAGATTTATCAGATAACTTAATAAATAATGAAGTTACATTATTTGCAAAGGTTTGCAATGAATTGAGAATAGTAGACAATTCTACTTGGTTTATCGCTATTTTATGTTCTACTTGCTCCAATACCTTGTTCTTAAATTTTATCTCTGCTATTTGTAGCAATTTTTCTTGTCCATTTAGATATTCATTGAATTATTTTAACTTCTACTAATTGAACCAAAATAGGTTGTGTACTATCAACCTCAATATTTAGTGCATCTATAAATATTTTCTTTACATCTTCAAGCACTTGGTTTTCCCTACTCTTTTCTTCTCTAAGCTTCTATTACTTAGCTCTCTTTTGAAATAATTCACCCATGATGTTCATATAATCAGGATTCAAAGTAGAGATATCCCAATTTGAGATAACTATATCCTCATCTAGATCAATATCTTCTTCTTTACACTTTATCTTTATTTGAAACTTTAGTACTTGGTTGACACTTGTTCTCAATTGTCCTTGTAATTTCTATATGCACACTTGGAATTGTAACAATAGTAGAAATAGAGGGCCTAGCAAAAAAAATAGATATTGCATTGATATTAGAAATACCTTGTTGCATTGTCAAATTTGATAATGGTGGCACTTGTTGCTTGGTAGATGAAGTGTTGATCACTTCAGTCAATATGGTACTCAACTAAATAGGTGCAAATATTAGTTGGGTGGTTGGTGTTGTAGTGGTTACCACAAGCAACTCGACAAAAGCTTTCTCAAAGCTTGATGGCATTGAAGCTTTTCTCTAAGAATGAGAAAATGAGGCCATCTTGCTACTGCAATCTTTTCTGGGTCAATTTCCTCAATACTTTGAATCTCAGGGAGATTCTCCTTTGTAGCTTCTTGTTCTTCCTCCTCATCATCCAAATTTACATCATCTTTTTTTTCCACATCTTCTTCATCATTATTTTCATCATCTTCCTTGTCATATTCATCATCTTTATCACTATCATGAACAAAGAAGTCACTTAGCTGATGAAGGCTATAACTATTCTTCCATGTGGTAGTGGTAAATTTTACCACAAATTCTATGTCTTTTATTAGCACAAGACATGTTGAATTTAAGAGTGATTTTTTCCTCATTTTTCTTCATAGATTCTTTCACCTCTTTGTCACTAAGACTCAGTATGAGTGATCTTAGAGTCTATTCAAATATATCATTTATAGTCTTCTTAGCATGCTCCCATCTAGGCTTGATTGCTTTCATAAGCTCATTGGGAATTTTCTATACAAGTTGATCAGGAGAGTACTTCCATTTACCTAATTTTGTCCTAAACTTGCTTTTTCTCATCTACATACCTAGTTTCACATATGATAAAATTGAATTTTTCCATTCCATCTCTTCTTTTTGTTTCGTTTAATTTTTCTTGAAATTTAGGTGGAGGCTTTTTGAAAATAATTTCCTCGACATCCTCCTAACCAATCTTCAATTTCTTCCTAGTTTTTGGTGCTCTTATTGTGAATACATCAATAGAAGACTTATTAGGTCTAGTTATGATAACCTTACCTTTCTTCCTTATAGGCTCTTCTTCCTCAAACTTTTCTTCTTCTTCTTCATCTTGTACTTCATCTTCTTCCATATCACCTTTTTTTATTTTAGTCAATAGGAGAGTAGAGCTTGCTTGCTTTAGCTTTACTATCCTCTTCTTTCCTTTGTTAACTTCTTGAGAAAGTTTAATTTCAAGTTCTATCCTCACCTTGGCTTCTTCATAAGTATGAAAATATGTGGCCTTGGGATCCATAGGTTCATTCAATAGTGCCTTAATGATATCTTTGGTATCATCAATGTTAACCTCATAGTTTAAAGGCTTAACCCACACCACTCTAGGTCTGACTGCTAGAATGTACCTTTTGTCACAGTCTATCATGAAAAAAATACCATCCTTGTAGTCTTCTATAATTTTATTTGGTATTCTATATCTGCTATTCATATTTTCCTTGAATAAATTAAAATATTTGTCCATGATACTAACAAAATTTTCACCCATCTCTGCTATATATTCATTAATCTAATATAAAACTGGTACATCTTTTCTCCATATGACTAAACCATTAGAAAGGAATACATTTTACACATAAAATAATAAACAAGTTAAGAGTGAACCAACCTTACATGGATTTTTTTTGAAAGTTTTGATGCTCTCCATATTCTTGTCGAACTGATTCAACATGAACTTGGCAAGGTCAAGGGTCATGTTGTTCTTCACTACTTTGAGAGCTAGATCAACTGCCTCACATGACACACTATTGAGATGAATGGAGCTACAAATCTTATGAGTGATCACATAAATTCCAAATTTTAGTTCCATTTTAGTTACATCTCTAATCTTAATTCCTCTTCCATCCCACTCAACAAGAGTCTTGTTTTGTAGTTCTACTGACTTATTGTTTTGGTAGTCTTGGCTTTGTTCAACATTGGGAGCCTTGTGATTCTATGAATCATTTTCTTTGTGATTTGAATAGGTTGCTCCAACCATAATTTCCCATTGTGTACATGACCAACGATAAACCTTATCCATTTTATTTGAAAGTCTCAAAACATATGCGGGATGTGTGTTAAACCCTTGGTCTCCAAATGTTGATGCTCAAGTTTCAACACACCATTCACACATAAATTATTTAGAGAACCATCCATCTCTAGGGTTCCAAGTTCTTCCATAAAACAAAAAAATATGAATGAATATCATAAATGAGTAATACCATGGATGGAGTCTACGATTGAGCTCTAGTTGGGTCAAGTGCTTTTGCAATTATCGAACTCAACTTGCTGTCCTTCCAATCAATTCCTTGAACCAACTTTTTATATCCTTTCTTAGTTTTGCAACTGGAAGATGCCATGCTTAGTAGGGTCTATGAAAACATGAAAATATTCAAAAACAAACACACAATATTCCCATCCAACTACAATAAAGAACCACTACATGACCCAACAAATATTAAATGCATGATGCTCCTGCATCAAACTCCCCAAGTAGATAGAAAAGTGTTCACCACACTTTGATGCCAAAAGAGAGATTTGCAACCATCTTCATCTTTACCAAAGGTTTCCACCTCAACAGGCACAAGAAAACCAATCTATACATCATCCACATCTGCATCCATATGTCAAACACCAAAATCTCAACCATCCAATCAACATGCTCACTCCCAAGAACAAACTGAACATAATACTTCATCAACAAATCCTCATCCACTTTAGCAACTAGTGAATCCCTACCAACAACATCAAACTCCACTTGAAACCATAAACTCATAATAGAAACAAAGAAATAACAACCAATATGAGGAAAAAAATTGGACTTCTTATTTGCACCATAAATGTAGATTTACAAAATTCTCAAGTACAATATACTAACCCACATGGGTGCCTTCATTACAATAATCTACAAGACAAGCTTTGAACGATCACCTAGAGCTATCCTTGACAATGTTCAGGCCTTTCTTAAATAGGCATTTTTATGCCTCTTGGGAAGGTTCTAGATGCTCAAACTTAATACCTAGGGTTGACAGACCCTAACAATACACATAGAGTCAGTCAAATACATCTTTGACAAATTATTTTAGAAATTTTTGTAGCATAACGTTTGAAGGCCATAACTCATGAACCATTGCTCCAATTGGCTATTATAACCACTTTTTAAAAATGCGAGCTCTTGATCTATAGGCTTGAAATTGTGCTAGAGCTCTTCCATTAATTTTTTGGACCTCATCTGGACACTCTAAGACACTCTAGGTCCCAAAGCATCCACAGTGGAAATCTAAAAGTTCCCTTGAAGCTTTGACTGAATTAGATAGATGCACTTTGTATCAATCTTGCTCTTCCCACATCCCTATAATAATGATATCTATTTTTTAAATCTTTTTAGAAAGTCCTCAGTGGAGGAAAAATAATCAACTACTAGCGATGTAAGCTTTGCCTCTATCTAAAGTACCCTAAACTCATTAATAGTACCAAACAAGTTCTTGAACTTGGCCCACATCTCTCAAGAATTATCACACCTATTAAGATGAATTTTTAAGATATCTAAAACACTCAAATAAATCAAACCCATGGCCTCATCCATCTTATTCCTATGTTGCCAGGTTTGATAGGTACTTAGAAATATTGATTGGACTTCATCTAAACAAGAAAAAAAACCCTTTGAATGGAGAATTTGTGTCATGGTAGTTGTCCATCTATGATTATTATGTGGGTTTACAGGAACTAGACAAGAAGAGGTCAAAGACATTTTTCATAAGGTGTTTGTTTTGATATAGTTCTAGTTTATTGATGTAAATGACAAAAATAAGAATAAAAAAACACCCCCTAGAATGTAAAAAAATGAACCCCTACTAGAAGGAATGTATATACAATAGAAAAATTAGCTTCAATTGAGTCTCATGTATACCTTTGAAAAATATTATGAAAATAATAGAGAATTTGAAGAGACCTATTTTAGACTTCTTTCATATCGAAAAATGGAGCTAAATTGAGCAATTTATGCCCCCCAAAATACAAAAAGGATCATTTGACTTTAATAGAAAAAGGTATTATACTAGAAAAAGCTAGAAACAATCTACACTAATATACCCATATCAGAATCAACTTTCCAATGGTATCTTGCTTTCTATTGTAGGGCCTCAAAAAAGAAAAGAAAATATTTGAAACCCCCTTCAGACCTTAAAAATTAGTCCCATGTCCTTGTATATGACTAGCCACTAAGAAAAAAGGGCTTGGTGGGTTTTCTTGGTAAAGGTGATATGGTGGTGACTCCTCGATGGTAGATTGGGGACAGACTGGTGGTGAACTATTTGTGGTGGTGCATTGGTGGAGTAGCCTATTTTGGTGGTGGCCAACCAATGGGCCATTGGTTGTGCTTTTATTAAAAAGGGAAACACTTTTCAATATTAAAAAAGTGTATTGTTTTTTCTTTTTTAATTGATAAAAACTACCCTGGGGTGAATGTAGAGGCCATATGGCCCTCGTAGGAAAAAGATGTTTTGCCTCATAATTGCCGAATCTCCAAAAATGAAGTGCTTTATATGGAAATATAAGTTTTCATGCACTTTGAATCCAACTGTGATGTCCATTTGGACTCAAAGTTCTCTAAATTTTAAAGAGACCCCTATTTCCAAAAATGAGTATAGAAAAATGCTAGATCTAATCCAACAAACCCTTGTTCATGACTTCTTCAATAAACCCAAAGAAGTTGCAGTAGATCCAACTCTAATTCTATGAAGGATATGATAAGAACAAATCCACAAATCCCATAAAACATCTTCATGCAATAACTTGTCATAGAGAAGAAAATGACAAGAGAAGGCAAGGATTTGGCTCTAAAATATGCAAGAGTATATTATTTGACAAAAAGAAAAAGAAAAAGATACAATGGATCAATCCTTATAGAAGGAGATCAAAAAATATAAAAGGGAAACCCTAAGAGATAAATGAGAGGTAAATGACATTTAACAAGAATGCATGTGCATAAAGTGAGATTTTAAGCAAGGAGCAATGATAATTTAATAAATGTATTTAAATTAATCCTTTACTCTAACAATTTGATTAGTACGATTTATTTTATTTCTAAAGATTATATTTAAGCCAAGTTATATATTTTTTACTTTTATTTAACATTCATTTAACCTAATTTTACATTTTTTATTTACATTTATAGTAAAGTTTTAAAAACTAATAATTTCTAAACAATAAGAAAATATGTTTGTTGGCTAGAAAAAGCATAGATTTTATTTGTAAATTGTTTTGAACAATTTAAAACCAAATAAATTGTGTTGCAATATCCACAAAAAGGAAAAACATCTGAAATTTTGGTTTTTAAAAATAAAAATTACAAGAAAAAAATGGATGGTGTAAAATATTTTTAAATAAATAAAATATTAATGAAACTATGATTAAAACAATGCATCCCCTTATTCAAAAACCAACTTAATGCCTAAATATGTGTTGTTATATATGCCCACTATCATATAAACAAAAATGTAAAATAATTGGTCCTTGTATTTAGCAACAAAAGATAGTTTTGTGACTAATGTATTCATATGAAATGTAAATATGTTGAGAGAAGGTATTTTGAACAAGCACCTAAAAAATAGGAAAAATGAGATGGTTCAAATCATTTCAATCATCTTGCATCCTATATTGGTTGTTGTTGATCTTTGATGCAATTTTGAGTTTGTAACACTTCACAAAGGGTATGGCATTGGCATAAGAAGGTCGACCATAGTAGAGATAAACAATATTGCACAAAGTCAGCTACCAAGAGCATTCACACTTAACATGGTCAACCTCAATAGATAAAGCAAAGACAAATACAATATAATACACCTACCACAAATTACTTAATCAAAGAATTCACACTGCATCATCCTCCAAAATTAATTTCAAACATAACTTGTTGCACAAAAAAGTTCTCTAATGCACATAGCTCCATGCAGATATCAACATGGCCTAAAAGATCCATATCAGCCACTTAAATCTTTCTCAAAATCACATCCAAATCAATAACTTGTTGTAAATAAAAACACCAAAAATAGTTAAATTGACCAGAGACCAACACAACTAAAAATGTCAAACAAAAACATAAATTTAATTGTGGAGCCAAACAATGTCATATATCTAAATTGGAACATTGTGAAAATGTTAAGAACATGTCCAAAAAATTGCACACTAAGAAACATTCATGTGGAACATTCTCCAAACTAATTGTGACTATTCCTAATAGCCAACCATATTGTTAACAAACACAAAACATAATTCTAAATCCTTGAATCTTTGTGATCCAAAGAGTAGGATAGTGAAACATTCACATACTTACATGTGACATCACCAAAACTACAAACCTCCAAATTCCTACATAGAGAAATCTCCCATAAAGATTCCAAATACTCTTCTTACATATACCAATTTCACATACATTTCATCTTCTAGATATATAAATTTCTAACTATTGACTTATCATCACCACCAAAGATCAAAAAAGTCATCTAAACATCTACTACTAGGTTTCAAATTTTATTTCTTGCACATTTTAGCTTTTCATACACATGAAACTTCTCTCCATTAGGTACAAAATTGGATTTGTATGAATCTCCACCAAGTGGAGAACAATATACAAAACAAATTGACATCAAAGAAAACATTCAATACACATTTCTAACAATCTCCCCCTTTTCATTGATGATAATACCAATAAAAAAATAACACCATGATGACACGCTATGAACTTCTCCCCCCCTTTGACATCAAGGACAATTGGCATTACATTGGAAAGTATTTTGTTAACATCTTTTTTATATCTTCCCCTTACAGGGAAATATTTGTATTGTTCTTCTCTCCACATATTAACAATCTTCAAATTGGTACACAAAATAACTCCCCTCCTCCAAGTATGTTTCTAACAAAAAAAATTTTCCAAATAGGAACAATTCATATTTGCAAGGAAAAACTACAACTAAGAAACCATAAGTTTCATTTCTCTCCTTGAGAGCATCAACCACATCAATCTAACAGACAAAAGATATGAAATATGTTTTCCCTTGGAAATTGCACCACTCTTATACATCTAGTTTGAAGGAGGGGCATTAACTCCTAATTTCTTCTCAGGGATACTTAAAAGTATCCTTTGATAGTTCATTTGCAAATATGTCTTCAATTTGATCATGTATGGGTGGGTGTATACTCTATTTTAACTTCCTTCTCTACAATTTTATCTCTCAAGAAATGATACTAGATATACATGTACTTAGTCCTTGAATGCATCACTAAATTATTTCAAATATTAATAGCAATATTATCGTATGTAACTGGAATTACTTCATTATATGCAACCTTAATATCTCATAGGGAAATTTTCACCCATAACACATTTGTGCAACAAGATTATACTACAATACATTATGTCTCTATAGTGCATAATGGCATTGATTCTTGCTTCTTACTCATTAAGAGACCAATTTATCTATAGATAAAAATGCACCTCTACTTGTAATAATTTTTTCATTTTGCACATCCTACCCAATCTATATCACTAAAATCATTCAAAATGAATTGATTATCCCTTTTGAGAAAATACTTAAAGTTTGAAGCCTTTTTCAAATATTTGAATATTCTTTTTCTCACTTTCTAGTTTGATTACTATTGGTGTAAATAAGTATTTACTATTTATACTTTATTAATGCATTTTCATATTAGTTGTCATGTAGACACCTAGGAGTTTTCATATTCATATGAGTTGTCACGTAGACAACACAGTAGTTTGCATTCTAATTGAGCACATGTTATCTACTATAACTCTTTATGAGATACACTTTTAAATTCTTATCCTCTCATTATTGCACATACATTCATGCACAATGGAGGATAATCCACTCTTGGTGGGCATGTGCTTAGTTGGTATGCTTATCTCTTTGTTGACTCCTAGTCATATTAGTTTCCTTTACATACAAGGTACTTCTATGATGTATTCAGGCAATTATTTGATTAATCCATTCTCATTTGATCATGTCTTGTCTCTCTTGTGCTATCTCTTGAGCTTCTAGATCTTGGCATTTCATTCTTGACTTAAGCAAATTCTTACATGGTACCAGAAGTATGCCAAATTCTTACATGATAAGAAAGACATAGGAGTTTCATTACACAGCCATTAGAAAGAGTTTTTTTTTTGAAGGTCAAGATTGGAGCTTGCTAGTGCAAAATAGATATTGGAATCACATTTAGAAGGTCAAAAAACCCCTAAATCAACTCTTGTTTCATTAAAATTGGAAATCTGAGGTGAAATATAGAGTCATTTTTTTTGGAGGTGCGATGAAGATGATTTAGGAAAAATAATTATAGAGGCAATTTTCAAACAATAATATCTCCCTCATATATACTCCTTTTTTAAAGATTTTTTTTTTTTTTTTTTTGTTTTGGGGTAGACTTTCATGATCTACAGATTATTGCAGGTTGTTTGCAATCCCTTTTCCTAATTTTTTCTGAAAATCACAAATCCCAATTTGTCCAACTTCAAAGGCTTAGTTCAGGGTCATCTGGACACATTTAGGTACTATTTTTTGGAAAGTGCATGGTTTTTCGTCTACTTTCTAGATTTGGTATCAGTTTGGAGTAATTCTAAGTAGACATAGTACTTTTAGCATTTGGTCATTTTGAACCTATTTTGGCATTTGTAATTAAGTAGATCCTTGAGAGGTCTTGTTTCTTATCTTGTTGAGTCTTATATAGATTCATATTTTTTGTTTTAACCATCAAAATTAGAAGTCCACTTTGGCTCACTTTGACAAGTGGAAATTGTATACACATGAAATATAAAGTGCCAAAATCATCTATTTTTGGGGGTTCTTTGATTGAGTGATTTGGGGGGGGGGGGGGGGGTGGGGGGTGCCTTGGGTGTTTGCGCTTCTCTTTCTCCTGTGTTCTTTTATTTTGCATCATGGGTTATCCTAGGTTTCCACTTTTAACTCCACATAATTATGCTACATGGAAAATTAGAGCATGGAGTAAAATGATGAAAAAAGGTTTAATTGATTGTGTTGATGGAACCATGGTTGCACAATCTAATTTTGATAAACTAAATGAATTGAATCATAACAATAAGTTTCCTTTTGGTACGTTGAGGAAGTATGTACATGAAGATCTTATCTTCCATATTGATAATTGTAAAATAGTAAAGGAAGGATGGGAAAAATTTGCTAGCTTGTATACAAAAGTAGACAAAGCTAGTGATTTTAAATCGATGAAAATCTCATGTCATTAGATCCAAAGGAGTTTGACACAATTCAAGACTATATCACCAAGGCAAATGGTCAAGGATTGTGGAATTACCATAGAGTATGAAAAATTGATCTATAATTTGATGACAAAACGTCCTCCACCATATGCATAATTTGTTTCAAGCTTCAACACTCATGAGTTGACCTTAGGTTCTTCCTACACCATGCCTTCATTTCATTCCTTCATAGAGATGTTGATGGTAGAAAAATCAAATTTGATGAGCATACGGATTCTCAAGTCTTCAAAGTCCAAAGAATTCTTTGCTAGTAAAGGGAATCACTGAAAAGGGTCTAACAAGAAGCAAAAATCATGGAAACAAAATTCACAACAAGAGAAACAACACTCAACCTCCTCACCATGAGAAAACTCCAATAGTAAGGGTAAATCATCCAAGAAGGAGTTTCTTAGTTGTGCATATTGAAAGAAGAATGGACATAAAGAACATCATTGTTATAAGAAGGAGATAGATGAACTCAAGAATATTCTTAAGAAGAATCAAATTGGTCTACCATCAATAATGACTACTTCATTCTCTTCTTCACATTTAGATTTTGATAAAGGAAAGGATCAAATGGGAAAAGGTCAAGCCTTAGTAGCTACTTCAAGTCAAGATTTAGGGAGATGGATTCTAGATTCAAGGGCTTCTCATCATATGACATCTTCACAATCTATTTTTTCATCATTTTATCCTTTTCATACTCCACCTATCTTTATGGGAAATCATACTTACATGAATGTTGTTGGGAAAGGAAATATTGATAGAGGAATACTTCAAAGATGTGTTGTGTGTACCTTACCTTAGTCATAATCGTCTTTCCATCTATTAGCTCACTCATGGAGATAGAAGAAGGCTATGGAATTCACACCTAATTCATTTTTTTATCAAAGACTTGGATACTAGACAAATCATTACTATAGGGGTGGCTGATCACACATCTTGGTTATACTACTTTTGAGACTTTGGTCATGATGATGATAGTGATTTATTAGCCGATTCTTTAGCAGATTTTTATCACAATTCTATTGTTGATTCAAACTTTGAGGAGAACTTTGGCTACTTGAACATAGGTGTTCTCACATATGATCAAGTTCTTGAGCCTTCCATTTCTTTTCCTCCTAGTAATATTCCATCTACTATTGTTCCTAATGATAGTTGTATTCACATAGCCATGGATTCAAGTTATTTAGTGCAACATGATATTCATTGTCTTCTAGACTCAGTTCCATGGGATGAATACTTGACAAACATATCTAATTTGTTTGTGGAGTCCTAAATTGTAGATTTGGGAGACACTATTGATGACATTCATCTTCTATTCGGTGAAGATGATCCTTCTTTAGTTGTTGTGAGGGAACACTGTGACCCTTATCTTCATTCTCTACTTGATCATTCTTTTGAGGAAGATATGATGGTAGATCCTTTGATACAATAGTTGGAGAAGGTCACTTTCTATTCAAAGGAGACACTTGAGTCCTTGATACATGTTCTACATTCATCCTTAGTTGAGCCTAATTTGTCTTTTTTAGCGCAGTGGTATTGTACACATGATTTGGACGAGGCACCTTTCAATATTGACATGGGGACACTTGAGTAGGTTTCAGAGATTTCATGAATTTTGAGGTTTCTTCCCATGGATGGGAGAGGCTTCATTGGTACACCTTTGGTTCTATTTCTTCCTAAGGGGAAGAATGTTTTACTACACTCATGGAGGAGTTTCTACATTGATCTTGTATCATCTACCATTGGTGTACATTCTACATTGAGTGGAGGTTACTTGGTCTATCTTCTTCTTCTTCTCTCTTATGGAGGGATTGTTTCATCACATGAGGTCTTAATCTCTCTCATTTTATTTTGTTGTACTTATCTCTCTTTTTGGAGGGGGGTTTTTCCCATGTGGTTTTCTATCTTTCTCCACTTTATGAGAGATTGCATTGCATATCTTTTGTACTTGCATCTTGTAAATGGGTACCCAACATGGCTTAGTAGCTAGGACACATCTTGCATTATTATATAGCTTTTGTGAGCTTAAATACATTCTCCTAAGTTTCACTTAAGGAGGTGTTGGTGTAAATAAGTATTTACTATTTACACTTTTCTTAAGTTTACTTAGGTTAATGTGTTTTCATATTAGTTTTCATGTAGACACCTAAAAGTTCGCATATTCATATGAGTTGTCATCTAGAGAAAATAGTAGTTTGCACTCCAATTGAGCACATGTTGTCTACTACATCTCTTTATGAGATACACTTTTATATTCTTATCCTCTCATTATTCACATAGATTCATGCACAATGGAGGATAATCCACTCTTGGTGGATATGTGCTTAGTTGGTATGGTTATATCCTTGTTGACTCCTATTCATATTAGTTTCCTTTATATACAACTCACTTCTATGATGTATTATTTCAATTATCTAATTAATCCATTTTCATTTTATCATATCTTGTCTCTCTTGTGCTATCTCTTGAGCTTCTAGATGTTGGCATTTCATTCTTTCCTTAAGAAAATTCTTACATGGTATTACAGCTATACACAATTCTTACAATTACTTTAAACTACCTAGATATCTTCCAATTAAGAAAATTTCATTCATAATATCTAGGCATGAAGAAATTGAATACAAAAATCTACTAATAATAAATATATAGAGATTGTGATCAAATTTTGGAGATTGATCATCCTTACGTAAATAACTTCAAGTAGTCATGGGTGTCCCAACTAGTTTGTAATCCTCCATCTCTAGTTTTTTCAATATGTCCCTAATCCACTTGGTGTAAGAAAAAAAATGGCATCTTAAATCTAAGTAATTTTAAGACTAAAAATAAAGTTGAAATTACTATCACCGAAAGAAGTCTCACAAAAGAGTTAGGAGAATATGGAAACAATGATAAGTTTATCAATGCATCTTGTAATAATTATGATGGTAGTTTATTTCTGAAAGATACATTGACATCACATCTTTTAGGTTTTCATTGATGGAAACCATACATGTTCTCAAGATCACTTGTCTTATTTTGGTAGTACCAAAGGTTAGATTGATAAATTAGCTAAATATAGAAGAACATGGACTATATATATATATATATATATATATATATATATATATATATATATATATATATATATATATATATATATATATATATATATATATATATATATATATATATATATATAAAATTTAATATGTGGATTGGTATTGTCAACAAAGTTTGAGTTTTGAGTTTTGATTCTAGGAAAAGATCCTATATTTGCACATATCGATGATATCATTCAGTTGAGTTATGAGATTCTGAGTAGTAGAAATCAATTTGTAGTGAAGAATAATCTCGGTCAGGTACTAGATTAGTAAGAGATCCCACCATAACAATTAATTTATGTATTTATGAGTTTGATTCGATAAATTTGACATGATAGAAGATATTAGTGACATTGTTTGAGGTTACCATGAGGATTTACAAATAGATTTGGTTGAGAATTTATATGCTACATTTTTGTGTTCTTGAGGTTGAATAGTTTAATTATTATTTTTGCAATTGGGGATATATAAGATCAATTTTTTGAGTTAATTTGAGCTAGAGTATAGTGAAAATGATATATTGGCATGTTATGTGTGTAAAGAACCTACATGCATATGTTAGGTTGATGATATTTTATACAACCTACATGGAATTGTAAAAGAATAGACTATTTTATTTCTAAGTTCCCTATTTTGGGTTCTAGTTCAATCATTTTGTATGAGAGACAACCTTTATATGTTTTAATTTGAGTAGTGAGCTCTAGGAGGTGTGTCTTAATGCAAGTGAATTCCCTATTTTGTAGTCAAATATTTAACAAGGTTATTAATTATGAAAAGTAATCATTTTTGGGTTCCATCTCTATCATTATTTTTTCTTAAGAAGGTTTCCATGTAAAAATCACGATGTCATACTGTTGTGGATGATTCATTTATGATTTTGTTGTTTATTTTCATTTATATTTGATTTATGGTTGTGCAATCAACTTAACAAGGTTTAAAAGTTTAGAATACTAATTTACACCCCCAAGTGTTTCTTAATCCTAATAATTGGTATCAAATCTTTGAGCTTTAGTTTAATTCTATATCCTAAAGGAGATCCTAATGAGTGATTCAAAAATTTCTAGTGGTTCTTAGAGATAACTCTTGATTTCATTTTAAGATATTGACAAGTTACTCAAGGAGGTTTAATGTTTCATTGATAATATGAGGGGACAATTGAACAAATAAATAGACATGAGGAGGGATCTTGTTTATTAGTTAAATAATAAAGGAACCAATGATTACTCATAGGCATTAAAGGGACAATTATATGAATTTGAGAAGCCAACATAAAGAATAATAGTGAAGTCATGGTAGTAAAAATGATAAAAGTGTTTTAAGTAAAGAAAAAGAATGAAAAATGTCTTGAGAAGAACATAATGAACATATGTGATGAATGCCATAGGTTGAATTATGTAATTGGATAAATGAAACTTGATCATGAAGAATCTAGAAAGAATGAGAAATAACTTAAAAGAGTTCATGAGATTCTTAGGATTTATGAACTTTCTATTGCTATTGAGCTCATGGAAAAATTCAAAGCTAGTTAAATAGATCTTGATGAGAAACTTGAGAGCTAAAGACCAAAGGGAGATGCACAAAGGACTTGGTTTTGAGAAAGTGTTTTTTTTTTAGATATGATGAGGATAAAACCTTATTGAAAAATTAGATGGATAGAGCCAAGAGTTCACCAATGAAGAAACCTAATACAAAAAATTTCAATCATATGTATTTTTCATGCAACAAAGTCAGTCATAGAGAAAACTATTTTAGAAGAAAACCCAATATCATTCCCTTTTATGGCTAAAATTTTACTTGCTACAACTATGAACACAAATCCAATGAGTGACGAACCAAATTGAAAAACTATATTAACATAAGGAATATTAAATATTATAAATGTAATACTTTTGGTCACATATGGAAATAATGTAGATTGAGAAACAATCCAAGGTATGGAAATTCAAATGTTATGTGTTTCAAATCTAAAAAATTAGGTCATATAGTTGAGTATTGCAGATTCAATAATGCAAATGTGAATATGAGAAGATTATTTGAAAGGAAAAATATGTGAAATAATGATAAATATAAGAAAAATATTGATGTTGAAGAAGTTAGGAAGAAAATGTGTAAGACATGGATTAGAAAGATTAGATTAATGCCAATGGATGGATCACACCAAGTGTTGGTGTGGAATCTTCATCAGTGAATTGATTAAGTCAATAACCTAAGGGGGATTTTTCATGAAAAATCCTTGCCCAACAACTAAATTAGAATGATAAATTTAAATGATTGGTGTTATTAAATGTAGATTTGAATTTACATCATGATGAAATCATTATTGAAATATTTATGATCAATTTTGAAGGATTGTTGACATATTTTTGAATCCTAGTCTTTAAGTAGCCTATTGAGGTACAGTATCATGCATTAAAAGGGGGATTTAAGACTTCAATTATCACCTTTATATATAGGGAATGAGATTTAGTATAGATAAAATGGAGAGAAAGATGAAGGTAAGAAAGATGGAGAGAGGACATTGGTCAGTCTATTTCCTATTATTGGAAAAGAAGAAATTTGTGTTATTGTTAATTAGGAAAAGAAGGAATTTATGAGAAGATAAATCTATTAAATAAGCTCATGATTAGTACAACTAAAGAAGATTAAGGAAATAAAGGATATATCTATATCTATATCCATATCCATATTTGTATTAGTATTAGCATTAGTATCTATATTGGTATATGTATCAGTATCAATATCAATATTGGTTTTAGTATATGTATACATATCCATATCCACATATGGTCACATACCTAGTCTTTGCAACATCCCTTCACTACCAAGGATATATTCTAGAATTTTTGACCATGCTAGGAGACATAGAGTCAAGGTACATACAAGATTCAATTTGAAATTCAAATTATAGTTTAATTTATAACTAAAATAAGAAGAATTTCTAACCATGCTAGGAGACATAGAGTCAAGGTACATACAAGATTTAATTTGAAATTCAAATTATAGTTTAATTTATAACTTAAATGATAATAATCATGGTTTGAGTTTTTTTTGTGCATGATCCTTTGCAGCTAAAGATTCCATATTGAAGATGCTTCATCTTGATGATCTATCAGTAGCCTAGTGTGACCAAAGTATTTAGATTTTTAAAATATTTTTTTACATGTTTTGAAATGGCATATGCCACATTTAGTAAAAAAATGTTTTTGATGTAATTTATGCCATATTCTATATGTATATACATACTTATTAAATATTTTCATAAACAGAACATGACTTTTGCTATAATTTGTTCCTTATGTGAACTATATGTACCAATTATGTTTATGGAATCATTATGTGGCTTTTCTAATGCTAGTGTCATTGTTCCTATGATTAAATAATATTTGATGTGTTTGGAAAATATTTGTTTCAATATTTTGTTCCATATGTGTTTCAATACATGTTACCATAATATTTGATATGTTTCATTTTTCAATGATACACATTTATCACTATACACTAAAATTAAATTAAATTAACAAGTAATGAATGACCTATAATACATTTTGTAGTTGTCATACATAACATACATAATTTACAAGAAATACCCTACAACACAACACTAAAGTGTGAGCCTCTTATGCCAGGTCTTGGGTTCAAGTTAACTCAATATTAATTAAAAAAATAACAATATTAAAGTACAATGGCTTATAATAATTATTCTTGTCTTTGGTCTCTTACCAATTAAAAAAACATACATACTTTATAAAATCCACCACAATGTTGCCCAACAGAGCTGTGTTCATCATGGGGTCAAAAATTAGTGCAAATGTATCTGGTTGGACAAGTTTACCCTAGGCATGGTCTTGTTTTTCCTCTCCATGTGTCAGAACTCTTAATGCCACACCCTACCAAAAATGTTGCTTAAGTGCCCTTAAGTGCCCTAAGTGCACAAAATTGTCAAATTTTACATACCATTTCCTACAATTTGATGAACCTTTGGGTCATGTTATGCCCCTTTGCAATAACATGTCCCAATTTTTTAAGACATACTGTCAATTTTGCATGGAAATAATATTTTTGTTCATGAAAAAAGAGTAAAATCCATTCAATGAAAAGTTCCAAGGTAGCACAAAAGGAGTTGTGTTTTTCATGGGGTTTAATCATTAGTGAATTTTTTTTTTATTAGAAAGATTTACACTAAGCATGGTCCCACTTTTCCTCTCAGCATGTCAAAACTCTTAGTGTTATTCTCTATTGATAATATCTCGTAAGTGTCGTAAGAACACAAAATTTTCAAACTTTGATACACCATTTATTTCAAATTTTGGAACCTAAAAATGATATATTATATTTATATCTTTATGTTAGGCCCCTCTACAATAACTTCTCTTAGCTTTTGGAGACTCGGAGTCATTTTGGCAAGGTAACAATTTTTTTGTTCATGCAAAAAGTGTCAAATGTATTCAGTTAATAGTTTCAAGATAGCACAAAATTTTTTTTTATATTGTAGGGTCAAACTATCATAATGAATACATGTGAATAGGAATATTTTCCCTATGAATAATCTCATTTTACTTCCCCACACATCAAAACTCTCAATGTTATACATCATTGGCATGTTGTCCCTTAAGTGTACCAAGTACACAAAAGTGTTGAACTTTGATAGACCATTTATTGTAGTCCATGGAAATTGTGTATGATTTATTTATACATATAGGGTCATGTTAGTCCTCTCTATAATAGCCTATCTCAAGATTTTAAGACTTGAAGTCCTTTTTGTAGGAAACAACTTATTACAAATGCTTTCAATGAAAAATTGCAAGGTAGAACAAAATGAGTTTTGTCTATTGTGAGGTTGAACCATCTAATGCATTTCATTTGGAAGGTTTATCCAATCTTTTGTTTGCATGTGTCATAACTCTCTACACCATGCCCGACTAGCAATGTCCATTAAGTGCCCTAACTGTACAAAATTGTCAAATATTAATCCAACATTTCTTGCAATCTGTGACACCTACACATGATCCATTTGGATGTATATGGTAATATCAAGCCTCTCTATAATAACTTATCTTGTTTTTCTAAGCATCAAATTCTTTTAGAAGGGCAAAAATTATTTTATTTGTCAAAAAAGTGCCAAATGTGTTCAATGGAAAGTTGCAAAGTAGCATAAAAAGACTTGTATTTCTCATGGGGTTGAATTATCCAAGAAAACACATCTCTTTATGTGTGTTTATCCTACAAATGGCCTATTTTTTCCATCTATATGCACCTACACTCTTAGTACCATACCCTAACTCTAATGTCCCTTAAGTTTCCTAAGTGTACAAAATTATTTAACTTTGAGAAAAATTAAGCTAGGTGTAATGTAATCATTGGCTATAGAAAGAGAAAAAGGCTTAAGAAGAGGGTGTGAACATGCAGACATATTATCATAGCTCTGCATTCCATTCAGTAGTGCCTTAATATGATTGGTCACACACACACACACACACACACACACACACACACACACACATTTATATATTTATATTGTGATAATAATTAATGACATGTTGTTTCTTAACATTTCAAGTTCTCCTTCTGCTTCGCTTTGAAGAAGCTTCTAGAAGAGACTTCCAACTTATTTTCTTCATTGACCTCCTCCTAGCCTTCATATATTGATTGAATTGAGAATCCTCCAAACACTCTAGTATTTCTTAATATAACAAAGGGAATTTTTCTATAACCCAAGGTTTAAATTTAGCTGAAAATTTACCATCTATAGTCCTCGTGTATTTTTAAAAATATTTATCAATTAGGAAATCATTTTTGTGCTTAATCAACACATATTATTTTTTTGAAGGTGATAAGTATTTTATTATTGAAATAGAGTATACATTTTACAATACAAAAATTAGCCTAAAAGACTTATTTAAAATTTATGCCCTTACATTGCTATCATGCCACCAACCCTCCAACCCTTACTAGACATCAACAATATTGCAAACAAACACCTAACCATAACATTGAAATGAGATAGTCCTACTACTGAAAATGGGCATGTAAACTTCAAGGAACTTGGACTCAAAATTACATGTTATATCCCCAATTTATTAACATCTCCTTCTCATATTTGTTCACCATAAATACTCCTTTTATGTCTACTTTGCCTTGTTTGCAGCCCAAAATCATCTCTACCAATACCACCATGGAAGACTCATCTAAATTTTTTGTCCCAACCTTAGTTAGAACATATTTACGCTTCCTCTTCCTCTCTTCTTCCATTCATTGGTTGTTATCCTCTCACCATACTATGAAATGCAATAGATACTTCTAAGATTTGTGCACTTCTCCTACTCATTGAAGAATAAGAACCAAGTATTCAAGACTATTAATGACTATAGAAATTAAATATAACACCTTTAACATATCTCCATAAACCCTCATTCACATGAAAAACTTTTACAACCTTAGAAATTTCCAACCACCTCATCATACCATTACACTAGACTAGCTACATATATATTAATGCAAAGATATTTGCACAATCCAAAATTATTTTTAGTATACTATTTTGTATTATATTTTCCGCAAAATCAAATCCATAAGCTCACACTAAAATCTATACACTTTTCTATAATTTTCTTTACATCTTCTTTTCTCTCAGACAAGAGTAAGGCTCGTGCTCAAAACAATAAGAAAATATCAACATTCCTCCTTGGATGAAAGTCCTTACTAAAAACTTATCTTCCAAAAAACCTACATATGATTTGAAAAAACTCCTCTTCATCTACCTTAAAAAAATCTTCATGATGCCTTGGTGATATATCCCCTCAAACTCTTGGAACTTATTTGTTTTTTAACATCTATATGTTGAAATTATCTTCCATTTTTATCATCCTGAACTTGATCCAGTATACATTATTCTACAATAGTGACTTGTGCTATGTGGGTCAACTTTAAAACTTCATTAGGTCTATAAAGTTATACCATCATTCCTTATATTTAAAAGTTATGAAAACATCCAAATTATTTTAAAAATATTCACCCACTTTATATCCTTCTTACATGCCCAATGTCACCTTTTCTTTGGCTAACTAATTCCAGCATTACTTACCCATGCCAACAAAATTTAAGAGTATTTCTAAATAATAGAATATAGCACCCAATTAAGAGTAGTATTTAGATCTCGATAATCGTCCACCAACTTAGCTCAATCATACAATCTCACTCCTACATTGGTCATCTTGTCAATTATAACATTCCCTTCTCTCAAAGTAAGTATAACTTTAAATTCTTCAAACTCCTCCAGTAGCCTTCTAATCCTCCTAATGTATTTGTCCAAAAAGAAGGATTCCATATTTTATTTTTCTATTATGTTGATCACTATTTAAGAGTATCCTTTGAAATGGATTCTTCTCCCAACACACCTATTTTCCAATCAAAGGGAAAATATAGCCACTAAACAATCTACTACATTGTTAACCCCTTCTAGAAACAACATTTCTCCTAGCATCAAGGTATTGTCTTCAACATCTAGAATTGCACAACCTACACCACATCTACCTAGGTTTCCTTTGGATGCCCCATAAAATTTCACTCTTGTCCATCTCACCCCAACTTTTCTTCACTATCATTCCAATCTCTATTCTCAAATGAAGGATTAACCCTTAAATTGTGGTGCAAGGGCATCCAGGTGAGCTAAGGAATACCTAGGCTTCCCTTATAATTTTTTGTCTTGTAGTGGTTCTAGCTACACCACTAGGTGAATAATAAAGTCAGTCTAGTCCTTAAGTGAGGTCTAGGATAGATTGCTCTTAGTTGTTCAATTTTGCTCAATATGGCTATAGAGAGAATTTTTAGGTTTTGGAGGATAAAAAGGTAAAATTAGTGTTTGAAGGACCTTATTAGGTGTTTTATAACCATTTAAGTCTTTTGGAATGCTTTGACATCATTTATAGAAATTTTGAGGGTTAGATACCTAAGATTGCAAAAATTGTTCAAAGTTGTCAATGCTGTCATTCACAACATGTTGACAACTTTTCTTGCATTTCAAGAAAATTTGTCAAGAAGGTATTTTAACTATCTAAAATAGTTAGGGGCATGGGTGGAAATCTTATATAAGGCTATCCTCAACCTGTTCAAGGGGTTGAAGAAGTCAATTATTGCATTGTATAGCTTGGACAACAAGATATGAACAACAATTTTTTGTGTTTTTGAGTACTCTTAGCATGTAGATGGATTGAATCTAGGATTTTAATATTGGAAGTGTTTGCTTAGATTGATTTGAGATTTTGTACATAGATAGTTTATTATTTTGTGAGGTTTTGTGTGCTTGTATTAAGTATTTAGGTTTTCACCAGTCTGTTGTCCTGAGATGGACTGTTTTCACAAATAGAGTCATAGGGCCATTTCTGACCATAGGTACAGTAAATTTTCTTAGGATTTAGAATATGAATCCATGTACATTCTGTACAGTGAAAATGGGGCCCTAGAAATCTGAAGAGCTACTATTGCAATGATGCCCTAGGCAAGTCCTAGCAACTTGGTTAGGCATCACAGGTTGTTGTAGAGAAAACAAGTGTGGCTGAATGTATAGATACTTTGAACTAAGCATGGAATACATTGCAAGGAGTGATAAAACCCCAAGCCAAGTGGGAAGTCTTGGTGGATACCCTAAGGTGTGAAAATAAAAAATTTCCATTAGACAACATACAAACCCTTAAATCCCTTGATTTTAGGCTAAAATTATGGTTTTATAATACATACAATTTGGAAACCCTAGACCTCCAAAATCCTTAAGGTAGCTGGAAAGGGTATCCATAATTGTGGTTTGTTTGATCCTTTGTTAAGGAGCTTTTTGAGATATTTTTGTTTTAGTGCATTTGGAGGGCTAGTTCTAGTAGCCTTTTTACAAACATTGGAATGCATCTTCACTTGTTGATTGGAATTTGATTAGGGTTTTAGCGTTGTTTTTGGTTTGGAAGCTTGAAGGAAGTCCACAGACATTCCAAGGTGACTATCCACACATTTGGAAGTCAAATAAGCATTTGGAGTTACTACTGTTGATGAGGATTAACAAGAAAGTTCTTCTAACTTATTGATGTGTGCAAATTGAATGGTTAGGATCTATTGTATAGAGTCTTGAGGAGTATATGGTGGGTAGAAATCCTATTTTGTCAAGTGTAATACCTAAGGAGACCCTAGGAGAGCTTGGGGAAGAAGCAAGATTGGTTGTCACATCAAAGTGATATCAGAGCAAGTTAAAGACTTGGGAGAAAGTGGTGCATGTCTCTAGCTACTGGTGAGTTAGTAGGCTAGTCTAGCATGGTGACTAATGCAGAGTTAGCCAAAGAAATTAATGAGAAAATAGAGAAGAATAGGCTCCTTGAAGTATCCTTAGAATATGTGAAGAAAAAAATAGAGGAAGTTGTTGATGCAACTAAAAGGGAAGAAGAAGAAGATATTGAGAAGGGTAAAGAGGTAGCAAAAGATTATGTGGTAGTTGAACCCAACCCTATCTTGAATATAGAGCCCTTTTTGAAAGATATCAAATCCTTAGGAGGGAAAACTTTAGAAGATGTGACACTATTCAATGGAAAATTAGATATTGATGCATTGATGGATTAGATAGATGGAATAGAGAACCATTTTGAGTGTGAAGGAGTGTCAAAGGTATAGAAGGTCAAAGTGGCTAAGTCAAGGTTTAGAGGATCAACATTGACATGGTGAAAATATGTCCAAGATGAGAGGATCAACATGGGAAAGAATCCTATAGCCAATTGGAATGCCATGGTTACTAAGTTTGGAGAGAACTTCCTACCAGAAGACTATGAGATTCAACTCCATAGAAGGTGACAAGGAATGAAGCAAAAAGACCTAGATGTGGCCTCCTACATAGAGGAGTTTTAGAGGCTATGTCTTAGATCAAAGAAACAAGATGATGAGCCAATAAAGGTGGCTATATACTTACGAGGTTTGAAGTGGAATATCCAAGAAGAGCTTGGTTTATGGGCACCTACCACTATTCAAAGATGTCATCAACTAGCTTTAAAGGTGGAGGAAAATAAAAAGAAGAAAGGGTATTCCAAATTCAAAGTTAGAGGTAAGGTTAGAAATCAAAGAGGACAAAGAGGAGCTTACCAAGGTAGAGGAAATAAGTAGAAGCATCAAGGTGAGAAAAAATCACTAAGAAGACCAATGAAGGAACTTATAGGGAAGGTTATGGTAGAGGCAGGAGTAACCAAGGAGGCTCAAACAGAGGTAGAGGATCAAATAGGATTAGTTCCTATTTTTCCACCATGAAATGTTATAATTGTGGGCAATTATGTCATCCAACATATAGATGCCCTGATAAGCCTTCTTCTGGTAACCCTGACAAAAGGATAACATATGTTCAAGAGGACAACTACAACAAGGACTCTAAAATTGATCATATTGAATTATAGAAGGGAGAGAATTTAATGTTTAGGAGGGTACTGATTAAACAACCTGCTCCTGATGAGCCTAAGCATGGAAGAAATCTATTTAGGACTAGATGTAAGATCCTAGGGAAAGTGTCCAAAGTAGTAGTGAATTCTAGATCTATTAACAATATCATATCAAAGGAGGCAATCAAAAATCTCAAGTTTACTAAGATACCTCATATCAATCCTCATAAAGTGACTTATCTCAATAAGTGTAATACTAGTGAATGAGCAAACTTGGCTGGACTTCTCCATTGTAGGATATAAAGATGAATTGTTGTGTGACATCCTACCCATGGATGTTTTCCATATTCTATTGGATAGACCTTGGAAATTTGATAGGGAAGCAATATATGATGGAAAGGAAAACTACATCTCATTTAAGAAGGAAGGAAGAACATTCAAAATCCAATCTTTATTAAAGGGATAAGAGCTACAGATCAAGGTACCTAGTGTAATATTTTTTAGTGGTAAGGAATTTGTTAAGGACCTCAAGAATGAGGAAATTTAGAGTTATGTAGTAGTGTTGAAGTCTAAAGGATAAGAAAATGTAGTCAAAGAACATTACTTAATGAAGTGCAGGAGTTGCTTGAAAAATACAAAGGCACAATGAGTGATGGGGCTCTTGCTACACTACCTCCTAGAAGGGTTATAAGTCACCAAATTAACTTTGTTCCAGGTGCATCCCTACCTAACAAAGTAGCATACAAGCTCACTCTAGATCAAAACTTTGAAGTAGCAAGGTAGGTATAAGAATTAATGGACCAAGGTCTTATACAAAAGAGCATAAGCCCATGTGCAATCCTTGTTGTGTTGGTATCTAGGAAAGGGGTAATAGAAGTTGTGTATAGACTCAAGATCCATAAATATGATCATAATTAGGTATGGTTTCCCATACCTAGGATTGAGGATCTCATGGATTACCTTAGAGGAGCTAAGTAGTACATTAAGTGGATTTGAAGTGTGGATACCACCAAATTAGGATAAAAGAGGGAGATGAATGGAAGACAACATTTAATATTTCAAATGGACTATATGAGTGGCTACTGATTCCATTTGGCCTCTCTAATGCTCCTAGCACATTCATGAGGCTCATGAATGAAGTGCTTAAAGACTTCATAGGGAGATTTGTGGTTGTGTACCTAGATTATATACTCATATTCAACAAGACTAAGGAGGATCACATCAAGCATATTGAAGTAGTATTGCAAAGGTTGCATGAAGAGAAGCTTTCCATCAATATTGAGAAGTGTGACTTCTTCAAGAAAGAACTGGTGTACCTAGGCTTTGTGGTGTCCCAATGAACATTGAAGATGGATCAAGAGAAGGTTGTTGCAATTCTCAACTAGCAACCACCTACTACTTCAATTGAGGTAAAAAAATTTCATGGTCTTGATCAATTCTATAGGAATTTTATTAGAAACTTTAGTGGCATATGTGCACCTTTGTTAGAGACCATAAAGGATGGGGCCATGTCCAAGTTTAGGTAGAATTTGGAAGCTGAAAAATCATTTGAAATGCTCAAGAAGCAAGTAGCTACCAAACCTATTTCTCAATTACCTAGCTTTGAAATACTATTCACCCTAGAATGTGATGCAAGTGGCCTAGTAGTAGGGGGAGTATTGAGTCAAGAAGGTAGGCCATTAGCTTTATTTAGTGAAAAAATTAATGAGGCCAAAAAGAAATATTCTTCCTATGACCTTGAACTCTATGCCCTAGTTCAATTAGTTAGGAAGTGTAGGCACTATCTCTTTCCCAAATAATTTTTTGTGTTTACTAATAATTAGGCCTTAAGCTAAATCAACAATCAAGAAAATTTGAACAATAGGAACTTGAAGTGGATGGGGTACTTGCAGGCATTCACTTTCACAATCAAGCACAACAAAGGACTAATGAATAAAGTGGAAAATGCATTAAGCAAGAGAGTGTTGACAATTCAAGAAGTACATTTTTATAGCATTAGAATAGAAAGTTTTAAGAGTCTTTACAAGGAGAATGAGGACTTTGGATAAGCATACAAGGTATGTTAAGATTTTGAAAACCATTTTCATAGTAAATTTGCAAAGTTTACCTTGTAGAATGGGTTTCTCTTTAAAGGTGATTAGTTGTGTGTGCCAAGGGGATCCATAAGAGAGCACCTTATAGAAGAGAAACACAATGGTAGTCTAAGAAGTAACTTTGGAGTCAACATGACATTAGAATTGGTCCAAAGGTTTTATTATTGGCCTAAACTAGTTAGATATGTGACTAAGTATGTGGAATAGTGCATGGTGTGTATGAAATTTAAAGGAGGGATGAGTACTGTAGGTATTTATTAGCCTTTATCAGTCCCTAATAATCCATGGGAATGTATGAGCATGGATTTCATAGTAGGATTTCCCAAAACAAAACAAGGCCATGATAGTATCTATGTGGTTGTTGATAGATTCAAAACAATGAGGAACTTCATCCCATGCAAAATTACCAATGATGCAAGCCACATTGCTCATTTGTTCTTGAAAGCAGTTGTAAGGATTCATGGCATTCCACTAAGAATAGTTTTAGATAGGGATGTGAAGTTTATGAGAAGATTTTGGAAGGACTCAGGTTTTGTTGTCAGAATTATTATATGATACTTTCTCTATGATTGTACAGTAGCTACATACTTGGGCCAATTTCTCCATCATACTAGTACTCTGTATTTTATCATAATACTATATCTAAAGTATCATTTTGTATTGATACAAAGTATCATATTGGGCACAAGTGTTTCCTTGACATATTGGGAAATATTGTACAATACTAGGTCAACTAGTAGTATATTTTTGTCTCTATTTTTTGGTTAATTTGGATTTTAAATTTCAAATTGTACTTTTTAACTTTCATATTTTGATTTATTGGCTTTCTAGTAGGTCCTAACAATAGTTTTGAAAGGTTTTTTTAAGATTGTATTGCTTATTTTGATGCCTTAAACCTTGTTGTTTTGTAGGGACCTATCTTGCTTACTTGCCTTGCTAAGGAAAATTACAAAAACAAAAAGGGCTACTAACATTGTCACAAGGCTAACCAAGCAAAAAGAAGAAGATTTTTATGTGTCTTCATTTTAATCTAGGTTTTTTCATATACTATTGTATTTCCTTTCATAGGCACATAAAAACCAATAGTAAGGTTTTATTGTTGATAGAAGAGTATGTTCTTCACCTTCTTAATGAATCAAAAAAATTATTGATTTAAGAAAGTGGGTGGTATATTCCACTCTTTAGTGGTCTTAATTAATTTGTTTGTCATGTTTCAAGGAAGCATTGGGGAATAGGAGAGTATGCTCTTCATCTCTTGGTGAATCTAAAATGTTGACCTCCTTAGTGTAGATCCATTTTGTTCAATCTCACTAGTGAGATTCTACCTTTAGAGGCTCCGCTATTGGTGGAAAGATACCAATAGGAATGACCCAATGTGGGAAGAAGAAAAATCCAAAAAATCATACCCATTATACTCAAAACCTCTTGACAAAGGTGAAAGCCTTGGAGGGCATATCACTTAACTTCACTTAGTGAGATTACTTGTGGGATTGGGACCATGATGAAATCACTAGGTGGGTATGCTTAAGGTACTCTTGTGATCACAAGGCCTCCATGTCATATTGGGTGGAAGAGAGTTGTTATGAATAGAACCCTTACTAGACACCTTAGATTTAGATGCCACCCTATTTTGCCGCTCAATATTTTGGTGGGAGGATCGATCCTAGTGGCTACCAGATCACCCCAAGATTTTACACTCACCATATGTGTTCTTTTGGATGTGGGTAACCCAACTATGACAAAGCCAATATATATTATGGGAAATAATTTTGTGTGAGGTGAGTGAGCATCAAGTGTGGGCCAAGGTATTGAGTAATTAGCCATGTCCTTTATGTAGATATTGCTTCAATGTGTCTTTGAATGTGCTAGGCTCGTAGAAACATTTGAACATACAAAAACAATAGTTTCATAGGATTTTTCTTTCAAAACTTTCCAAGTGTTTGTATTAGAAAGGTTGCTTTGACCCTTGTTCAATTGCTTCAAGATGTGTGTTTGATCACAAATTGTTACAGTGTTGTCAAAAACTGAAACAAACTCTACTATCACAGTCATATTGCACAAATTGATCAAATAACTCAATCAAATATAGGTCTTTTACACACAAAAGTCACAAGAATTGGCTATGTTGGTTAGATATCATATTGCTTATCTAAGATATATCCTATGTGTTGAATTTATGGATCTATTGCAAATGTAATAGCACTGCCATAATGTTTTGGTATGTGTTTTCCAAATGGTAGCCATCTCTCTAATATAGGATGAAGTATGGATAGACATGTTCCTTCACAAGACATGTCTATTGATTAGTATTTAATTAATATAATGACAAATAAATATCTCATATATTTAATATATTAATATAGATTCTCTCTCTCTCTCTCTCTCTCTCTCTCTCTATATATATATATATATATATATATATTTGCACTATAGTTTATCCAACTAAAGCTACCAAACTTTAACACTCCCTCTTAGCTAGGGAGGATAAACAAGATTCATACACAATATGAATAACATATTACCTCAATGTAAAAAATAGTTTCTGGAATGTCAACTCATTTGACTTCCTGGTTTATTGAATGCCAACTCATTTGAAATTTTAAAATCAAGTCATTTGAATTTCTAGTTTCTTGAATGCCAAATCATTTGATATTTGAATGTCAACTCATTTGACATTTGAATGAAGTTATTGTAAGATCACCACCTTACAATAACTTCATGAAATACAAGTGATAATCATTTGGAAGTTGTCACTTCCACATGATGTACATAAGGGATAGGCCTATAAATTTATGAACAATATTCATAAAGCACAATCCTCTTAATTATTTATAAGTTATTGATCATTAGAGAATCCTTCTCAACATGAACTACTCCCTCTGAGTCATTACTTCCGAGATCGCTGAAGTTTGACAGAACCATATCCTCTATCTACTCCCTCTCTTTCAAGGTTGCCTCTTAATGAAATGTCAAGTTCCCTTTGAATCTCAATCTCCCTCTGAACATCAATTTTAGAGCTTCTTATCCAATCCTACCTTTAACAAAGTGTCAATCTCTCTTTGAATCTCCATTTTCCTACAATAACATGCTTGGAGGAAAAGATCAAAACAAATATCTCTTATAGTACATATTGAAATAAGAGAGAGAAAAATATAATACTCAATAATATATATCAATGTCTAATTTAAATATATACATCAATCTATTCTCATTAATGCTAATTTTCCAATCTCTTATATATGTGTTTTTCATTTTATATCTCTTATGTTCTTGACTATAACATTAATAAGCCTCTATAAAATAACACAAATTCATGTAAAATGAAATAAATTCATAAACTTACCATACATGAAATTTACCTCTATTCCCTCCAAAAATTAAATCACATATATTGATTATAAATGCCCCCTCAATATACTCATTTGTAAGTTATCTTATACAACTAGTTGTTGATGTCACCATAATAATATGCTATTGTTTGTATCTTTTGAATGAAGAAACTCTTATTCCAATTAGTGGCACAAAATGTCTTCCACCAGTCAAGATACACCTCATTTGGAATTGCAATGATGCACCTCATATCTAAGCCTTCACACTGCATGATCTCAATGGCCAAGCATGTCAAGCAGCATGACAATGATAATGGCAACTTGGTAGATCCAACCTTGGGTCAGCATTGTCAATCTAAAGACATTGTTCGATCATCTCCAAATTGGATTATTATTCTTCTAAGATATCCAAGCAAGAAGTCCAATTCCATTCCTCTAAGCACATGTGAAACAAGTCAGAGCCCACACACTCCTGCTTAGCCTACACATGTGAACCCCGCATTATTAGATCCATCATGGGAAACAAGAAGCTCCAAGAACAAGTTCAATTCAACTTGATGACTCCCAATCTTGAAGTCAAACTGATCTACTCACACCACAATCTACACATCTCAACATTTGAGTAGACCCAATTCACCCATCCACTATGATAGTTTGATTTGTCCACGCAACCTTGTATTTCTCATTCACAATTATTACAGTTTTGATTGAGTCCCATGACTATTCTCAGTGATCCAACATAGGTTTGGTGAAATATTTTTATTGTCTTCAACAAAATGTAGTACAAACTATTTCCAAGTTCATAGATCCCTGTTGGTGAAATATTTAAGATTCATAGAGTTTCCCATTAGCATGGGATAGATGCTACATTCTTTGTTACATTTGTAGTTGGCTTTGATACCATATTGAATTTATGGATCTACTGCAAATGTAATAGCACTACCATAATGTTTTGGTATGTATTTTTCCAATGGTAGTCATCTCTCTAATATAGGATGAAGTATGGATAGACATGCCCCTTCATGGGACATATCTATTCATTAGTATTTAATTAATATAATGACAAATAAATATCTCATATATTTAATATTTTAAATTTATATTATATCTCACACACACACACACACACACACTATATATATATATATATATATATATTTGCACTACAGTTTATCCAACTAAAGCTACCAAACATTAACACTATGATACTTCTAGATTCTATAAAGTGTCATTCTTCCATACACATTTTTTCGTACTGCTATATTGGAAACTATTGTACTATCATCCATAAACTATTGTACCACTTGCAAAATATCATACAAAATTTCTAGTTGTCATACTATCATTATGCTTCCTAAATTCTGTTACTTGGTCTATGAAATTTCTTAGTTTGACCTTGACTACATTCTTGGCTGATTTGGGGAATTCTATACTTGATTACCTTATCTCTCTAGTCTAAAATCTACATGTTTGGCTCTAATTTATGCTGAAAATGATCACCTTGGCTCCTTGGTTACATACTTGATTTGAAGGACTGTGCACTTGACATTCTACTCACTCTGTCTACTTGGGTTGGTTTCTTGCCTAGCTCTTGAGTCGAGTTTCCAGTGTCGTAATTTGCTTGGAAACTTTTCTTGATAAGTCATTCTCTCATTTTTACCTCTCTTTGACAAGTGAACGTCTTATTTTCTAGGTTTGGACTCCAAGTGCTTCATGTTATCTTATTAGGCTAAAAACTATCTATTACATGTCAGTTACTACTATATTTCAATTTGGTCAAAGAAGTCATCCTTCTTTTAGCTTTGAACAACTACCCTCTCCAACTAGGCATTCACATAAGTAAAATTTTGAGGCTGAACCTATTTTTGACAAAGTAAAGGAAGAATAATCATTTCTTGGTACCTACTTTGATACCTCACTTGATACCCATTAGGCTGAAAATGGTGTGTCTTTTACAATGAATCAAGAAGAAAGAAAATGACAGACAATTTCTTTTCATTTAGACAAGAAAAAATATAAAAAGGGAAGAAGGCCTACCAAGACAAACAAGCAAGACTAGAAAAAGAAAGGCTTGAACAAGAAAGACAAGTGGCCACTAGGATGAATGCTCATATTTTTGAGGAAAAAATGCTCACAATGCTAATGCTCATGGCTTTTTAAATCATCACACTAATGCCTTTGGAGACCACACTAATACATTTGGGGTGAAATTGCAACGACAATTTGTGATGGAAGACAAATGTTATGTGTTTTTGGCTTTTTTTTCAATCATAACCTGACAACATTGCAATTGCAATGCTAATGGGATATAAGAAAAAAAAAAAAACATTTCTCATTTGGGTAATTTGTATGTTCAGAATCCATAGGCATCTCTGCGGTGAAAGGGCCAAGGTAACATTTGGCAGAAACTCACAAGTTCAAGGTAGGAGAAAGAAAACCAAAAAAGCCTTGCTCATAATATTGCCATTGTAGTTTTTATTTTTGTTTCGTTGTTCAAGAGGAGACATAGATAGACAAAGCACGGGCATCTGTAATTGTATTACACATTGAGATAGAGGGCAAGGGATCTTCATTTGTAGCGGCAAGGGAGGAATTCCTTAGAGTGGAGGCTGCTAATCATAGGTATCCTTAAATCCTCCTCCTTTTCTTCCAGAAAGAAAACAATAGATAGCAGTAAAAATGAAACTTTCCTTTTTTTCCATGCTCTCTCTCTCCTTGTTTCATTTTGTGGAATGTACCTATAGGTAATGTGTATCTTAGGGTATCAAGGTTTTCATTTTATGTGAGGGAAACCATAGAGAAACACCCATAGGTTCTAAATAACTCCACCTTAGAGACCAATTTAGGGTTAAATTGATAGAGAATATCACCTATTATCCTCTCCGTTCATAGCAATGCAGTATATCAACAATTCTAGAATTTCCTCCCGTTATGCATTGTTCTTAATTCTTATTAAGTACGTTGTAGTTTGTATGCCAAAATGCTGTGTTTATGAATCTTAACAGACCCAAACTAACAGACATTGAACTCTTGAAGCATATTCTCCCTAAAACTAAATTGAACGCTTGTTGGGAATGAAGTTATGGATGTATTGCTATGGCGCCTACATCGGTGATAGCCTATACTCTTGTTTTTGGTATACATATATTATATATTGTTGTCTAAATTTCGTAGAGTAGGAGACAGGGTCTGTGTATAACGAAACCCCAAGAGCTAAGGACTCTATAGAAACTAAATCTTGCACTACTATTAATTGTGGGTTGGGAAGATGGCACCTACTGAATACACCTGGATTGTAGTTGCATGTAGAGTGACTATATATATATTTTGTGTTGTGTTAAGCTTTGTTCAAGAGAGACTACTAGTTGTATATAAACCATGCATGATGAACAGGGATTGTGATGGAATAAATTTCTACGAAAACTTGTTGGGTTCTATTGTTATAGTTGATTGTGTTTTTAAGATGGAATCAGGAAAAATATCATCAAACTTGAACAGCAAGGAGAATTAGTGAAAATTACACAAATGTTAAAGGATTTTACATGTTGGCTATAGGATGCTCAATACTAAGATTTATACAAATGATAATGAGTTGTACCATGTATTGCAGATCTTTTCTTTACTATGTTTGTACTACTATACTTCTGTATGATGCTTAATTATATGTCTTTGTATATTTACTCCATGTTGTTGGTATGAAACTGTGAAGTATTTCTTTTCATTTTTGGTTCCTTGTGCTGCTGACAATACGTGTGACAAGTGTCATTATGAGGTTAAGTGAATTAGTACCACGTGGCACCTATGTGGGAAGGGACCAAGTTTGTTCTACCAAAAGTATATCTTGGTAGCCAATGGGGTTGAACCCATGGCCATCGAGCCCCAAACCCCAACAGATGTGGTGTAGTTTGTATTTAAATTTTATCTCACAAAAATTGGCTTTTAAAAGGCTATGGACAGGGTTGGAACCCCCAACTGGCAACCCAAGCAAAATCTTAAGTGCCAGTGCACCAAATGTGGGATTGAATATGAATATAGGTAAGTTTGTATTCAAACTTTTCCTATTGAAACTGCCACCTTATAAAATAAGTTTTTTTTTGTTATTTGGTTAAGGTATATCCCCCAAATTTGATGTAAGCCAAGTTTATTAATTGGCAAAGGGGTAAATTTGAATAGGTAGTTTGTTTAAGAGGCCTATAATTAAATATTATTGTTTTGGCCTATGCTAGGCCAAATTCATGTATAAAAGAGGGGGGAGTTTTTCTTATGAGACCCATTCTAGAAAAGAGATTTTTGGAGGAGCCATTCTAAAGAGGCCATTCTAGAGGAGAGAATTTTGGACATGTCAGAGAGCATTCTAGAGGAGAATTTCTGAGAGGAGATTTTTCTGAGAAGCCATTCTGGGGGCACTTAGAATGCACTTACATGTGATGTAATGATGTTCCATGTCTATAGTCGAACCTTTTTAGGCAAAGTCTTCCTTGTTCTTTAGTAAGTAGTCTTGCACCTTGAGAGCTTGTATGCAAGATGGTTCAAGTTGAGATTTGTTAATGACTTTGTGGATGGACTATAGTATTTTGTAAATCAACTTTTAAGAGCATCAATTATACATCAGTCACTTAGTTGAGCTAGACCCAGAGATGTAGTCTGCTTAGTATGGATGAACTCTGAAATTAAATTGGTTCTCATCTCTCTCTCTTGTTCTCTATTTCTTGTGTTTATATGTGCTATTAGTTTCACTTAACTATCATTTAAGTTCTTTATTCCACATTGAGCTAAATTGAAGTGGTTGAGTATGGTGGCATAGAACTCAGTGTTTTAACACATTGCACTACCAAATTGGGATACTCAGTTTCTCTGTATTCACCTTTCATCTAGTTCATGTCATTCATAATGTTTAATGTATTTTTAGTTAAACATTAGACATTAAGTATTTGTACACCTTGATGCAATTTTCACTCAGTATATAATTGCCTAGATCTTTATAATTAGATCAAATTTGAAACTGAGTATCCCAATTTGCTAGTGCAATGCATTAAAACACCGAGTTCTATGCCACCATACTTAACCACTTCAATTTAGTTCAATGTGGAATAAAGAACTTAAATGATAGTTAAGTGAAACTAATAGCACATATAAACACAAGAAACAAAGAATGAGAGAGAGATGAGAACCAATTTGATTTTAGAGTTCATCCGGACTAAGCAGACTACATCTCTATGTCTAGCTCAACTGAGTGACTGATGTATAATTGATGCTCTTAAAAGTTGATTTACAACATACTATAGTCCATCCACAAAGTCATCAACAAATCCTGACTCGAACCATCTTGCATACAAGCTCTCAAGGCACAAGACTGGTTACTAAAGAGCAAGGAAGACTTTGCCTAAAAAGGTTTGACTACAGACATAGAACATCATTACATCGCATGTTTGTGCATTTTGAGTGCCCTTGGAATGGCTTCTTAGAGAAATCTCCTCTTAGAAATTCTCCTCTAGAATGCTCTCTAACATGTCTGGAATTCTCTCCTCTGGAATGGCCTCTTTAGAATGGCTCCTCCAAAAATCTCTTCTTTGGAATGGGTCTCATAAGAAAATATCCCCCCTATTTTATACATGAATTTAGCCTAAAATAGGTTAAAATAATAATATTTAATTATACTGCTCTTAAGAAAACTACCTATTCGAATTTACCCCTTTGCTAATTAATAAACTTGGCTTACATCAAATTTGGGGGGATATATCTTAACCAAATAACAAATTTATTTATTTATTTATAAGGTGGCGGTTTTGATAGGCAAAGTTTGAATACAAACTTGCCTATATTCATATTCAATCCCACATTTGGTGCACTAGTGGTTAAGATTTTTCTTGGGCCGCCAGTCGGGGGTTCCAACCCTGCTAGCAGCCTTTTAAAAGCTGATTTTGGCAAGATAAATTGTAAATACAAACTGCACCACATCCATTTTGAAGTGGACCAGTAGCCCAATGACCACTAATTGGGGTTTGGGGCCTGGTGATTGCAGATTTGACCCTGCCGACTACCAAGATATACTTTTGGTAGAACAAACTTGGTCCCTTGCCACGTAGGTACCACGTGACACTAATTCTCTTAACCTCATAATGACACATGTGTCACAAAATGATAGGTTAGAGCTAATTGTTCATGCCACCTTATTATGCTGACTATGTACTTGCCATGTCACCATGCTAACATTACCATATAGACATGCCAATCATTGGTCAACCCTTTTCCTAGGCATCTTTGACCGATCATAACTCCTACATACAAACTTTTTTTTTGATGAAACGAATGGCATTGGAATCATAGTGATGAGACCTTCATCTTGATGCCATTTTCAACTCATTTAGAGATGGTCAAAATTTCATGCCTATTTTTGGTCAACCCTTGATATGCCTGTTTGACCATGACTTTGATTGGGCATAACTTTCACATCTGGGCTCCAATTTTGACAAAATGAATGATTCTAGAAACCTCTTGATGAGATCTTCAAATTGGTGTCAAGCTTGGCCATTTTTGGAGAGTTCCAAATTTCACCTTTTTAATGGCCTTTAGTCCAAGGTTTGACCTAACTTTGACTGGCTATAACTCGAGCGCACAGACTCCTTTTTTGCCCATTCGAGTTCTATTGGATTCAAAATTCTGAGAACTTTGACATGGTGCTAATTATGGGAGATCTAGAGATACTTCAATTTTTGATGAAAATATCCTCTAGATCATCTACATAATGAAATGATATGTAACCCGACCTTGCTTGGTAAGGCCTTATGACCCAACCTTGCTCGATGATCATTTGCATCTTGAATGCTGATATGGATCTTTTTGCTTGCTAGCTGAAGCTGATGTTAGATGACTTGTTCTAAATCATAGTTCCAGTGATCTGCATAGGTAACTAAGTTGAAATGACTATGTCACCCAATTCATTGACTTGGGTGTCATTCACTTCATGATTTTGTCTTGCATTCTCTAGAGATTTCGGTATCCATTTCTACCTCATTTGTTTTATGATTTTGTCAACTTTTTCTTTCTTTTCATCTTCAGTTCTTCTCATGTTCATATAGTTCTTGGCAAGATGTCCAAGTTCTATACAAATAAAACATCTCTTTGTAGTATCTCTTTTCCTCATGTGATGTTTCACACAGTTTTCTCCAATGTGCCCAAATTCAGTAGTGACATCTACACCATGTGTTGTAATCTCGTCCAAATATTGCTTTCACAATTTGTTCTACTAGATTCCACTTCTTGATTTTGCACTCTAAAGATTTGTGTCCTTGTTTCTTGAAATTGTGACACTTTCCTCCAAAATTAGGTTTCTCTGTGCATTCACTTGCTCTATGACCATGCTTGTTACAACTATAACACTTTCCATTGAATTTTTCTTTACCATTGCTCTAGCATTTGTTTGATGTATGACCTATCTTACCACAATGATTACAAGTAGACCTTTTTTTCTTTTGAGCTCCTTACTGAGATAATTCACCTTCTTTTGTATATATCCTAATCAAGCTTTGTCTTTGTGTCTATATTGACTTTTCTCACTCAATTGATTCATGCTTTCTTGAGATTTCATCAGTCTTTCATTAGTTTTTTTTTCAATACTAAGATAATTCTATGGTCTTTCATTCTTTGTCTTTAGATTGATAAGCTCTTCATTTGCATCATTGAGTTGATCAATAAAGTATACTTGTTGAAGAGATAGTTGTTGAAATTCATTGTCTTTTTCTTATATCACTTCTTTGGCTTTGTCTTTTTCTTCCATGACTTCACATAACCTGACTAATTGGATTTCTTGCTCTCTTTTCAGCATTCTAAGTTCTTCTTGAAGATTGCAATTTTTATCCAATAAGTCTTTGATTGTTGCATCAAATTCATCTGAATTTCTCTCTAAACATAAGTCTTCAATTGTACTTTCACTATAGATATTGTCATCCATTTGTACTACAAGATCTTTCCTTCTTTTCAATAATTGAGAGAGTTTCTCCTTTTCTTTCTTGAGTTGTGCAATGGCTAATTCTAGATCCAACTTTTCATTCTCGATAGCCTTATCTAGCCTTATACCTCCATTGCCTCTGATCTTATCTCAAGATATTTGAACTTCTTCTATGAGAACCAAATGCTTCCATACCAATTGTTGAAAATATAAGTTAGTCTAGGTTATTGTGAGGGGAGGGATGAATTAGGAACCAATGAAACTTTATCTTAGTTCACCAATTAATCCTTCATATATTATTTTGATCTAATTGCATGCATGAAAGAATGAAAGCAATAAAACACTCATAACACTTTGAGAAAACATATGGTGACCCAGAAACCTTCCAATTAGAAAGTTAAATTGGGGTGGGGATGATACCCACAAGCTTTAGTACTGAATTATAAAATTAACTGATTAAGTCTTATAATTGACCATTTTTGGTGATCTACCTTGTTAGAAGCAATAAGGACTATAAGCTCAACCTTGTTAAAGGATTTACAAACATACAATGAAGTATGAACTCAGTTAAGAGATTTAGAAAAAGACCGGTCTACCTTGTTAAAATTTTTGGCTGATGCACCTATTAGGATGAATTAGTGGCTAATCTTTGATCTACAACTCTAATTTGTTAAATGAGATTCCTTCTATTACAATGATCACTTGGTTATGATAGATAAATCACTATTCTCTCTTAGACTACTTGTAATGTTCCTTAATTCACACTTATCCACTTCTCATTGATACTCACATACATACTTGGATATGGTGCAATGTATTACATATATACCAATGTAATTCATGAACTTATGTAATTGGCTACAATACCAAATTCAACATAATTCACAAAGTTATCCCAACTATTGTAACTCGGGGTCTGAAGACAAACTCGGTGATGTTATGATACATGACAAACACTGTCAATGCTCAACAAACTTTGGCACTTAGTTGAAGTTGAAACTTGATTCATACTAATCACTCTTCAAGTAGCTTGAACTTTATCAACACTATGTGACTCAATGAACACTAAGAAAATCGGTAACAACTGAATCACTTGGTTGACACTGTATGACTTAGTCAACACTAGATTCACTTCATTAACCTTGCAAGCTCAGTAGAGATTGTAGAGCTTGGTTAACACTACAAAGCATATTTAAGACTTTAGTCTCCATCACTTCCATTGAATAGATCGGTAGATACTGCTATGCTCGAGCTATACTATAAACTATCTCTGATGCTTGATAGATGTTGTGTAGCTCGACATGAGCTACAAACTATCTATTTAGCATGGTAGCAACTAAGACACTTGGTTAACACTATTGGATGAATGATAAGCTTAATAGCAACTATAGATCTCGGTAGCAATGTAACCATTTGACTAAGTGTTGAGTCATTGCTAGAAAAATTGACCTTAATGTTAACTATAAACATATGTAGAGGTTCAAGTGCATGAATATCCTTGTAGAAGTCTTATCCTCAATGCACAAAAGATGTCCTAATTGAAGAAGATAAAATACAAATAATCTATATAATATGGAAAATAGTTGAGACTTTGGAAAAGATGATGAACTAGGCATCAATATTCTTATCAATTAATATTATAGGCAAAAGATAAAACAAACAAAGGTTAATACTTGATAAAGGGTGCTCCCCTTAATACCATAAACACATTATAGAAAAAAAGAAATAACAAGAATTTGTAAGAACAAATATGGGCTTCTTATTATGCTGTAAAGAAGAATTACAAAATTTTGAAATATACTATGCAAACCCACATGGGCACCTTCCTTACAATAATTTGCAAGCTAAAGATATGAACTATCACCTAGAGTTGTCTAAGCATCACAATGGGCCTTCCTTATATAGGCAGTTTTTCATTGCTCAAGAAAGTTTTAGATACAAACCCTAAACATTGAGGCCAACAAAATCTCAATTAAAAATTATTTTCTAATTTGTTACATAGGGTCAGCCATAAGTATGTTTTTTTAGGTACCCCAACTTCCTAAGGTCATAAATTTTGTAGACGAGTTCTGATTTTCAATTATAAGTACTGTTTGAAATCGTTAGCTCAACTCCTAAACTACATAAATGAACTACAGTGCTTGACATGCACAAATGCAAGCCATCCCAAGCAGGACCTCATTCTACAGCCTCTAAGGCCTTCAAATCTGAGTTCAAATGTTTTGTACCCAAAAATCTCAATAACTTCTAAGATATAGATGGTATGATGATGCAACTCCACCATCAGACTGATATGACTAAGATGAACCTCCATCTATGAAATTAGAACATTCTAAGATCATATGGCCCACTTACTAAAAATAGTAAGTTTCCATTTATGGAAACTATGTACTAAAATAACCCTTATTGAAAATGACAAAATAGAAGTATTTTTGAGTGATGCAAAATTGCCTTTAGACTTAGGATGCTCTTGCATCAGACACTCAAGGTAATTTGAGAAGTGACGTTGTCATGTCTTAGGTGTTCAAAGAAAACCAAGGTAGTTAGTTCTTCCCTTATTAGTCATGATGAATCCTCAATAGGTCATCCTTTCCACTTGATCATATATTATTCATATTCCTTGTTCCTTATACTTCATCCAATTTGGCTATCTAGTATGCCCTCAATCTCATTTGTAGTTGACGTAGCCATTGGAATACTCTACTATGCTTCTGCAGCTTCATCTCCATCACCTCCTTCATGCTACTCTATCAAATCTAAAATGTTGAACAGTGGTAAAATATTTAGTTCAACATACAACTTTACTTCATAAGCATTTCCATAATCATGTCCTTTTAGTATGTTGGATGGTCCAAACTTATTCATTTTCAGCTTATTATATGTACCCACTAGAAATCTCTCTTTTGTCAAATGAACCATGACTTCATCTCCAACCTAAGATTTGTTACACCTCATTTTCTCATCTACTTTAGCCTTGTACCATGTATTCATCTTTGTGATGTGTTTCCTCACCTCTTATGGAGGTTCTTCAAATGTTTAGCAAAATCTCTAGCTTTAACATTACTTATCTCTCCTTTATCCAACTACCTCAATAAAGAAGCATTTTTGGGATTGCTTCCATATACAATCTACAATGGTGATTTACCAGTACTCTTTTTGACATAATTATTATATGAATATTCTACCTATGGGAAAATCATATCCCAAGCATTTGACTTATCTCCAATCAAACAACTCAACAAGTTCCCCAAAGTCTGATTCACTACCTCTACCTATCCATTAATTTGAGGATGATGTGATGAACATAACTTTGAATTTGACTTCAATTTATTTTTCAATGTATGCCATAAATATCCAACAAACTTTGTATCTCAATCTGAGACTATGCTCTTCGCCAGACCATGTAGTCTCACCACTTCTATGAAAAATAACTTTGCCACATGAACAACATCACTAATATTCTTACAGGGAATAAAATGTTTCATATTTGGAAACCTATCATCCACTATAAATATTGAATCATGCCCCTACTGAGTCCTTGGTAAACCAAGAATGAAGTCCATTTTGACATTATCCCATGGCTTCTCTAGAATAGGTAATGACTGATACAAACCTGTATTACTCTTCACTCCATTTTCCATTTGACATACTTAGAAAATATGTACAGACTTCTTGACATCTCGTTGTAACTGTGGCCATTAATAATTTCCAACAACCAAAGAAATGGTCTAATCTCTACCAAAGTGTCCAACCAATCCTCCACTATCTTTATCCTTGATGAGATTCTCTCTCGTAGAACTTCTTGGAATGCAAAACCATTATTTTATTTGAACATCATACTATCCTAGAATATGAAATCCAACCATTTCATCTTTTCAAGTGTAACAAGTTTTGTACAAGCTTTCCAAGCTTCACCAAAATTAAGATCCTCTAGATGCAAATTCTTGAGTTCCTTGAACCCAACCAACTCAATATGCATCTCTATCGATAAAATTTGTTTTATGGTAAGAGCATGTGTAACTATGTTAGGCTTTCTACTTTTGTGTTCCAAAACAAATGTATAACTCTGTGAAAATGAACCAATTTCAAATGACTTTGGTTCAACTTTCCTTGAATATTCAAATATTCTAAAAGTTGATCAATAAAAAAAACAAATTTCTTAGGAAGAAGATAGTGTCTCCACTTCTTCAATGCTTGAAGAGTTCTAATTCCCTATATGTAGGGATGTCTAGTCATTAAGCAAAGTTAGTTACAGGTCATAAAGATTTTCGGATGTAAAAATCTAACAAGGTGAAGGAAGAGGGTTTGCTTCATCAAGTGACCCAAGAGGAGAAGTCTACAATGGTGAGCTACGAAAGAAGGCTAGAGAAGTATGAATGCTTGAAGGGTGAACAAGGTGCCAAAACTACAAATATAAGAAGCCAAGAAGAGTTGAGGATTGAATAGAGATTTGTAATATGCAAGTAAGGTTGTAAGTTGTATCAAATCAAACTCTATTGTTATTCTCTACCAATTATATCATATTAGGGTAAATTCTTTAGAGAAAGGTTGACTTAATAGTCATTAGAAAATAATTTAATAGGGTGGCATTCCAAGTGAATGACATAAAATCCTCTAACAAGGCTCACTTTTGACAGGGCGATTGAAATTCCTTAACCAAGTCACATTTAACAGTGTGTGTTGTAACCTTTAACAAGGTTGGCCTTTAATAGAGGCATCACTTTAGAAGAGTGAAAAAGGAGTAGCATGTTACTGGTAGTTTTTTACAAATTGGGTTTCAATGTTAAATCATTGTGTCAATTCTATTGATGGATGTGTTGTCTTTTATGCTTTACATTTTTGCATATTAGTTTAATAGTGACATATCAGTTTTGGCTAACACATATGAATGCATGCATGGTTAAGAATGTTATATGGGTTCATTAAATTGAGAAAAAGTTTTATTTAGACATCTGGACCTTAATTAACTGATTCACCCCCCTACTCTTAGTTAATCTAAAAATAATTCCAACAATTGGTATCAGAGCACAGTTGCTTAAGAGGATTAGTTTTAAGGTACTAAAAGCATAAAGATCAAGATGTCAAAAAGAGAGGTACCCAAGCTGAATAGAGATAACTTTTCTACATGGAAAAGTTTGATGAAGCTACACCTTGGAGGACTTGGAGATTATGCAAAAACATACATTACAACATAACATGTTGATCCAGTAGGCGCCCTAACTATTGAAGACCTAAAGAAAAGAAAGAATATAATAAGGCGATATTGGAGATTGCCTCTACCATAAGCTATGCTAAGTTTGACGATATCAAAGAATTTAAAAGTGCAAAGTAAAAGAATGTTCAAAGAGCCAAGTCAGAAAACCTAAGAGGTAAGTTTGATGACATGAGAATGGAACAAGGTGAAAACATTTCTCAATATGTTACTCGAATAAAAGAAGTTGTTAGTGCAATAAAAGGTGCTACTGGTAAAATAGATGATTGTTGGGTGGATATTTTGCAACTGACAATTTTGGGGAAAAATCTAGTCACAAAATAGGATGACCAGCCACAACATGTGAGACAAAGTCTCTCCTACCTTAAAGGGAAGGCTACCACTTCTACCCATTCCTTGGATCAACTCAAGGTAAGCAAGAAGTTGAGAGATTTTGTAAAAAGGGTGTTACCAATATCCTTTATTCTTAACTTTCAAGAAAGAATCCACTTACTCATGGAGCGACTAATGGGCAGCGTGAATCTCTAACTAAACTTCTATCAAGAGTTGGAAATAGTGATATCGATAAACCTTCACTAAGTCAAAGGCTAGCCGAAAATATACCGGTTTGGCTCTAAGTCCGGTCATACTTCTATATGGTAAAAGCTTTACAATTAGGGAACAAAGACTCCTAAAAGTAAGAACAATTTAACTATTTTGTGAATTAAGATGAAAATACAAGCTACAGAAAAAGCTTCTAGCTATGGATTTCCACAACTGCTCCCAGTCATTCTTTTCTTGGGAAAAATTAGGATTCGTAGGATAAGTTTTAAAAATTTAAAAAAATCGAGAAAACTCTTTTTCCCAAAAATCTGCCAAATATGGTGATTTAAAAAAATGTAATAAATAGGTGTTCTATTTCATTGTAGAGGCAAAGTAGAGTTGTAAAAAAAGTTTTAATGAAGAATTATGGTATTTTGAAACATTTGTCTTGTGTAAATCTCTGATTTATTCATTGACAAGATTATATTACATCAGGAAACTTCAATTGAATTTAGACAATGATTTTGAAATATTTCTAATTTTTTTTGCAGATTTCTTTTTTATCTATAGGATATTAAGATCAACTCAAAGAAACTCTAATGTTATATGGTTGACAGATCATACTATGATCCAAATGTTAATGGAAAAGATTCATATTTAAAATCATACTATAAAAAATGTTAAAGTTTCGATAATTTGAAAGATGTCTATTGTACTATATTGTTTTACGCTTTTCTGTCTACATTCCTTTTTTGGCTTTTTAATTAGTTTCTAGTATAAAATAGGTTTCTTAATCAATTTAAGTCACAAAATCTAAGGGTTGTTACAGAGGGTTTCGTTCTTGCTTATTTAATAAAAAATAGTCAATTCTTATATCTTGGAACACTTTTGCATCACATCAAAATTTGACAACTTCTTTCTAAGTTCCAACTTACTCTTTTCATCCATTTAACCTCCAAACATTCATTAAGCTTAATAGTAGAAGCAAACATGTCCTTCCATTTTATTAAACTCATCCACAATTCTTAATCTCCCATTTTTTCTTGCAAGAACATTCTCCGAAAAAATATCAAGGAAAAATAGCTCTTAAAGTACATATTGAAATAATAAGAGAGCGACTAATATGATACTCAAGAATAATAGATAATTCTTCATAAAAATCATTCCAATATAATATAAGTAAAAATCTAATTTAAATATATGTAAATAGAACACCTATCCATCTATCTATCTATCTATCTATCTATCTATCTATCTATCTATCTATCTATCTATATATATATATATATACATATATACATATATACATATATACATATATACATATACATATATACATATATACATATATACATATATACATATATACATATGTATATATGTATATATGTATATATGTATATATGTATATATGTATATGTATATATGTATATATGTATATATATATATATGTATATATATATATATATATATATATATATATATATATATATATATATATATATATATATATCTTATGAATAAAAACAACATAAATTTATCTTATGAGCCTAACATAAGATGTAAACTTGGAATATAATCACCATACTTCATTAAAATACATATACCTATGATCGGTGGGGTCTTCAATGTAGAAATGATGTAAATGGTCTTTAACCCTCTACAACTTGTTTTACACAGTCAATGCACTATCGCCATGGATTATTGGTATGTGCACCTCCTGACGTGACATTGTCTCTTTGACATACTGGTTTCGATGGGACTCTCGGATTCGTACCACTCCCTGTGGGATATTTTATTTTAAAGGTAAGGTAGAAGTTTATTTAGTATCTATAACACAAATTGAATTGAACCAATCATATTTGAAACAAAAAAAAAAAAAAAATTAATAAATTTAATTAATAAATAAATATGGAAATTTTACAAATACTGATTTAATAAAAAAGAAGAAGATCCAAACAATATATTATTGCATGTCATAAAATTAAATGAACCTAACCCACAAACCTAAAGAATAAGAGAATCTAATTTATTATTTCTAAAATATAAATTTAGAAAGTAATTAAATGAACAAAACCATTACATATAATTCATAGCTATGAACTAATGAAGAGCTAAGCTAGAACTATTAAAAATTTATATTACTTCTTCTCCCATTAAAATAAAAGAGCAGCACAAATAAAGTAGGCGAGCTTCTCCTCTGCCATCATTTTTTAGCTAAATTTGTGCTTCGGAGGAGATTACAATATGTTTCTCTCATTTTGTACAATAATTTACAAATAGTGAAACAGCTCATGAGAAAAATTATATACATGACACCGCTAGGGATAAAATAGGCCCATACGAGGCTAGAGTAGTTATTAAATTTACTTTATTTATCCTAATTCGGTAGTTATAAGGGCTTTCCATTTTTTTAGATCCTGTAAAGATAGAAGATTTGCAGATCCTTTAAAGGTAGAAGTTTATTTAGTATCTGATACCTCAAAAAAATAATATTTCAAACAGTTGAAACATAATAAGGTTTGTAATTCAAATAGCATTTGAAGACGATTTGACATGTATGAAGAGTAATATCTGTCTAATTCAGGAAGGTTCATAAAATCTGAGTCGGCCTATAGGCTTTATTACGCTTCAAACAATTCTTAGTTCTCCATTGATGGCGAAGGCATAAATAAATCCTGTCAGATCCTTCGATATGTTCTGTTGCACAATTTTTAGGTCACCATCGAGAACAAATTTTAGCTGACATTGCAATGAATTTTGACATTCCAAGGATACGATTCGTTTTCAATGGTGACCTAAAATTGTTTTCAGGCAGAATAATTGGGTGGGTTGCCGTTGATGTCGCCGTGTGACAGACCGACGGATCTCAGACGCGCGCAGGTTCAGGTATTCCAAAATATGACCGTTCAACTGCCTCTTGTCATTTCGCATTGTTATATTGTTGCTCTATTTTTTTTTTTTTTGTCTCCGTGCATGGTTGCTCTGTCTGTGCATTGTTGTTGTATTTGCATTGCTGCTCTTTATTTTCTCTCTATGTGCGTTCCTGCTTCTTTGCATTGTTGTCCAACTGCGAAGAATGGCTAAGGAGAGCTTCTCAACACCCAAGTCAAAGGAGGACGCGGATACATTGGCAACGTTGGAACCTCTGTCTTTGGAGGAGTTGCAGAGGAGATTAGAAAAAATAACAAACATGTTATCCATAGATAATAATAAATATGTTTATGATTTTGGCAGTTTGGGAGGAGAGCGAGACCTCCGACGTTATGACCCGCTGGATAAATCTACGTATATGTTTCCTAGGCCACAATTCTTGCAGTATTGGCCAGGCAGAATGGACAATGATGAAGGCCTCGAGAATACATACGAAGGAATGGAAAGAAGTCATAGGCCTTCTTGTTTCAAAAATAAGATTCTGATTTTAGTGGCGGTGCTCTTTGTGTTTATTTTCTGTATATCTGCATGGCATTCCAACAAGTATTATGCTGGTTTTAATTTGCAAGCTTTCAATGAATATGCAGATGGATTCAGTCTGCCAATGAGTGAAATAGTAGAAGAGGACTTGGACCTGTCAATCAATAAATATGACAATGAATTGGGCTTTTTCATTAACAAGGATTTAGTTGAACATAGCCTGCCAATCAATGAAAATATAGAGAAGTTCAGGATGGTGATTGACGAAGATGAAACCCATGGTCTAGCAGTGCTTAAGCAGTTTGGCACACTAGAATCATGCCAGTATAAAACTCTAGCGTTGGAGAGCCCCAAGCAGATAGAAACTATGATGTTAGAGGGAAAAAAGGCCAAGGATTGGGTATTGGATGTTCTTGTTGCAGAAAACTCCAAACCTTTTGAGATGTTGGATGTCTTTGTTTCAGAAGATTCCAAACACTTGAGGGTATTGAATGTTTTTGTTACAGAAGATTGCAAACATTTGGGAGTAGTGCCATCTAGTATTCCAATTAAATCTGTAAGAAGTCCCCTACTTTATGGAGTTACGGGTGCATTCTTTTGTGCAGCTGTAATAGTGCTTAATTGGTACAAGAAAAGGACAACATATGCCTTTCCTAGGACTTCCCTAGAAGTTAAAGAAATTTAGACAAAGAACACTCGTGATCAACAAGGTCCTTTAAAGTAGATGTTGAAATTGCAGGCGAATTGTGTGCCTAGTGTGCAGCTTCTAAATGAGTATTCTCTAGTACAGACAGTCAGCTCTTCTGACAAAAAGAAAGATATCATGTGGAACGATTCAAATATTGGAAGAAGCTCATTTTACATTCCCAATCAGGAAGTTTGGAGGAAGGGCGATTCAACTTCTACCACAAAGAAAGAAAACATGGCAGCTGGAGAAATATATATGGAAAACTCATTTTATGGAAGTCTCAAAATGATGATAAATAAGGTGATTTTACATTTAATATTGTTTCCCTTTCTAATGCAGTAGAATATAATGAGTTGCTTTATCTTCATATTATTATCTTTATTGCTCTTGGTAATGAAACATTCCAATGATTTTGAAGTATTTTCTCATAAGAGTTCTTCCTCCATTGATTTTGCATATGGTATAATGTAACTTATTTTACTAATGCTCAAGGTGTCATATACATCTTCATTGTTTTTGTTATCCATGTCAAGTATCATATTTTTGTCATCTCAAACATTACTTTTAATTATTAAGAATCCTGTTGCTGATGTTCTATTTTCTTTCCATGCTCAGTGGGCAATGATTCACATCTTTATATCCCTAGATGTGAGTGCCATGCAAATATGCACCCTTTCAATGAGCTTTCTTTGATCTATAGGTTATGGATCAACTAGATCTACTCAGTTCTTTGAGAGGGTTAGTTTTGTTGTCTAGAATGCTAGTTACATTTGATTAGCATCCAGTGCTGTTAGTTCCATTTAGAGAGCAAGTTCAGTTTATAAAGAACGAGTTCAATTGCGATACAAGAGGATTAGTCCTAGTAGAAAGGAGAGTAGGAATTGATTATTTTGGGGATAAAGAGGAGTGATGAGAGTTCTTAAGGAAATGTATCCATAAAGAGTGTGACATTCAACATGAGCTAAGTCTGTTTCTGTGGTTCAATATTTTATTATGATAAGAGTTCTACATCATTTCGGTTTGCTATGTAAGGATTTTGTTAATAGTAGTCCTCTTTCCAAAAGGGATAGCATTTTTTTGTCTATCTGATTATGTTTTGTCTAAATTAGTATCTCATGTCAATCTTTTCGCATGGTGGGGATGCATGTATTCCCCCTTTTAAGAGAAAAATGCTACTGGTCTTGTGGGGAGCATTCCACAATGAATAATATCTTCTTTAATTACTCAGTGTCCTTGTCCTTCCTATAGTAGTTTTCTGTGTACCCAATCTTAGCTATTTTAATGTGATTTTCTTCAAGGAACATTTCTAAGAAAAGTGTGTGTTTATATAATGCAGGAAAAACATAAAGAGCAGCAAAAGCTAATACCTGCGAGAAGATCAGATTGGGTATGCAACCCACCAAAATCTAATTGTATTCTATATAAGGAAGTATGCCATTATCACATCAACCTTCCTGGACAATGGGCATGAATGTGTTCCCTTTCTAGTGGAAGTGCTCCAGTACTTTCAGGGAAGCATTCCATGATGAAAAGGATCTTCTTCAACCACCCATTATCTTTGCCCTTCCTACAATGTTTTCTTGTATACTCAGTGTTGCTATTTTTACTTTCTAGTTGGTTTCCCGCAAAAGGACCATTTCTAACAATAGTTTGTGCTTGCATTTCAGTATGTAGATAAAAAGAAGCTCAAAGAAATGCCTATGAGAAGATTGGATCAGATACGAAACCCAAAAGCATCAGATTGTGCTCTCTATAAAGTATGTCACGCTATGCCAATCTTCCTGCACTATAAGCATATTCCCTTATAAGTGGAAAGTGCTACTAATCTTGGGGGAGGGGAGTATTCCATGTGAACGAGATCATCTCTAACCACCCAGGATCCCTGCCCTTCCTACTCTATTTTGTTGTTAGTAGGCTTTTTATGTTTCTTTTGTAGTTTATTTCTTCAAAGGACATTTAGTAAGAATAGTTTGTACTTGTATAATGCAGGATGCAGATAAAAAGCAACAAAAAGAAATACCTTTGAGAAGATCAGAGCAGATCAGGAATTTGACCAAATCTGATTGTGCTCGTAAATAGCATGCATGAACTGTTTGATAAAATGCTTCAAAGGGTGTCATTTAAATGAAGTAGCTATAACTCATGGAGGCTATGTGCATAATCAACTTGTTGAATAGGCTTAAACCTTCAAGCAAATGAAGTTGGTAGATGATGTAAATAATCTCCATGGTTTATGCCAGCATCGTACATACTACACATTAAGTCTCTCAAATTGGATTCATTGTGGTTGTATGATATTTGATGAAATGGATCTTTTGAAAGGATCTTAGAAACTTTCATGCAAAGGCAGCTCCCCACTTAACTAACATTTCCTTATATGTTTGCCTATAAATGGAAATTCTATAAAAAATTCTGACCACCAATGAAGTATAAGGAATGGTGTAAATTTATGAAAAATTTGGAAACTTAGATAGCGTGTGAACTGTATGAATGCTTGCAAGAGATGCCATCTAATCGTACATCAAGAATTTAGAAAGTTTTGAAGTTCCTATCGAATTGGTCTTAAAGTTGTATATAGAGGTACTCCTGTGTATTAATAGTTCTATGAATTGGATTATGGAGTTGATATAATGGACACAACTCATGAACCTCTGAGCGATACTTTCGAAAGGGGTAGATTATCATTATCTGTGGTACAATTCTTATTTTATATTGAACAAAGAAATTAAATAGTTATTAATTATTCCTAATATAATTTTTCATTTCTTATGTTTAACCATCTTGCACAATAATTTCAACTGAAAAATAAAATAGCTAGCTAACTCTCCCAAACCAAGTAAAATGCAACTACAAGATATTCTCATTTGCACAATTTGGCACATGATCTTCAAGATGTGGTGAGGGTAATAGTCAAGTATTGATATGGGGGAAGGGTGTGCTGGTAGAATCCATCTTTAATACAAAAACTTTGGGCTTTGAAGAGTTATGGGAGATCATTTCAAAATCTAGAGGGACATTTGTGACAATTACCCACATGTGCTCAAATGAGAACATCGGCCCTATTGATTTCTATAGTAGCTGCCCAAGCATAGCTTTGAGTAAAAACTCACCTTGTAATCAAAATCTTTGTCTACCACCATTCTCATCGTATTCAGATTTTTTAATGGAACTAGAATTTCATTGCCATTATCACCTCACAGACTTATGCTTAACTCAATTATTAACCTATCTGTTAAGTTACAACCTGATGAATTTCTTGGCAGGGCTGTGAACTAAAAATCAAAGAAATTGAATTCTTTTTTTAGGACATCGTCTTCCTTTTCAAGCAAGTTGCTGGTTGTGGTATGGTTCTCTGGTACAACTCCGCACTAATTTATTTACATTGCTACAGTATGTCTGTACCAAAACATGTGAAATACAAAAATTATAAGAGACTAAATACTAAAAATATAATACTTCTTGCCAATAAATATGTTTAACATGATGTACATAGAATAAACAAAAGCAGCCACAAAACACTAATGATATATTGATAATTCCATGGTTTTATCATTAAGTTAAAGGTTTCTTTTTTGTTTGTTTTGGCTACTTTAAATCATTTTTATTGTATTTTTGGTTTTGACCATTTAGGGATCTAGATTCACATCAAGCCTTTGCCTAGGTATGACCAAGACATGGGGTGCTCCAACTGAGTACACCTCACACAAATCTGGTATGTCTCAAGGATTGGGTATTGAAAATCAAGGCTTTGCTAGAGAAGATGTTATGGCAATCCCCTGTATTGATGCCAGATTCATTATGTCGGGGACATTTGCTCATGGAGCTATGTTTCTCATTAAATATTATAATCCAGAACAAAATAAGGATAATGCATTGGCAAGAATGTTGGAGCATAAGGAAGCCATAATATCTCATTTGAGCTGGGTTAGTTTATTCCTTGGTAGCCGAAGATTTGATATCCATCTAAAATACTTCCCACCCCTGAGAAGCTGCAAGAGAGAGGATGAGGAAAATAAAATTCATCATGGAGATTAGAGAGAATCTCTTGGTGCACTTGTGATAATCCATTTGCAACAAGATGTGCCTTGTAGCTATCAATAAAACTATCTATAGAATAATTGGTATGATACACCCAACTACACCAAACCAACTTTATTCCTTTTAAAACAAGACAAAGATCCCAAGTGTGGTTCTTCATCAAAGAAGAGTACTCCTCATCCATAACCATATCCCAATTTGAGTGTCTTGTTGCCTGTGAAAAAATTTGGAAATCATTTGAAATGACATGACTCAACAGTCTAGTACTAGAGGTTTGAGCATGACCATGGTAATAATTTGAAGGATCTCTTACCATAGGTCTATTTGCATGAATAGTATCATGAGCCCATGTGGGCACTCGTAGAACATCGGGGGGAAGAGGATAAGGTGCATCATCATCAATATCTTCCTCAGGATAAATAATCATGTAGAGAAGAAGAGGAAGTATTAGGAAGTGAGGGAGAAGCTGGTGATGGAGGTTCCATCTAAGGATAACACTCATCAAACTAAACATCTCACTAAAATAAGACCTCTCTAGAATTGGGATCAAACAACTTGTATTCTGCCACATCCTCATAGTAGCTAACAAATATGAGTGGTCGACTCTTCCTCTATATGGATTTCCTCTAAGAAATTTGGAATAAATGCCCAAGCCTCACTACCAAAAATATGGTATGTAGAAATATTAGACTTGACATGAGTTCAAGCCTCCTCGAGAGTCAAATGTCACAATGCCTTCTAAGACATCTAATTCTAAATATAGTTGGTAAATTGATAGCCTCATCAAACTATATCATACAATTAGCCATCTCCCATAATGTTTTGTTCTTTCTCTCAACAACCCCATTCTGCTGAGGGGTATGAGGAACTGTGAACTGATGATATAAATCATGCTCAATGAAAAAATATCTAAAAGACTAATTCACATATTTTCCACCTTTGTGAGTGCATATATGACTAACAAAATGACTAGATCACTTCTCTACAAATGTTTTAAATATTTCAAATGAACCAAAGACATTAGACTTGTACTTCAAAAGGTACACCCATATACATCTAGAGAAGTCATTTATAAGCATAAGCACATATTAGGCACTTGAAAAAGATCGAGTGGGGAATGACATAAGATCATTGTATATAAACTCCAATGGTGCCTTAGTATGTGTGGATCTACCTACTAGAAAAGGATCTCTATGATGTTTTCCAAGTGCACAACCTCAACAAACACTACTAGTACAAAATATCTAAGGTAGCCCAATCACTAGCTCTTGTGTGCTCATCTATTGTAGATATATGTAGTTGGCATGGCCAAAATGTTCATGCAAAAGTTTTCTCACTATGTCTACATGAGAAACAAGAGAAAAATCTATAGAATTGGATATCTTATGATGCTATGAAAAATAATAGATTATATGATTGAGAAGGAAAATCATGAGCTTTTCAAAGCTACCAGGCAATGCTAGATCACAAAATTGTAATGATAGAAGTTGAAACTTTTGAGGCTACGATGAAGAAAGGTAATGAGCAACATATGGTTGGGAGTTAGAAGTAACAATTAAAGGTAACTCCTAAAGTTAGTTAATTGACTAAGATCGAGAGATTGTAGGGTAATAAAAGTTGAAGTTTGATGTTATGCCAAGATGTGATCGTGAGATTATAAAGGTTTTTGAGGCTATGATGAAGAAAGGTGATGACCAATGTATGGTTGGGAGTCAGAGGCAACGGTTAAAGGTAACTTTTGAAGTTAGTTAATTGACTACAATTGAGAGATTGTAGGGTAAGAAAAGTTGAAGCCTGATGTTATGCCAAGATGTGATCATGAGATTTTAAGGGTTTATCAGATAACTTTTGAAGTTGCAAAAAGGTTCAGTTAACAATGATCGTAAGATTGGAAAGCAAGTAAAGGTGAGGTAAGATGCATAAGTTCAAAACCATTGAAAGTGAATTTTTTTCTAGTGTTCCAATCTTGTGGTGTGTTGTGTCTTGTAAGATTATGAGAAACTTGAGGGGCCTCTTTGAAGATATGACAAATGACGTATCGTAAGACTGTAAAGGCTATTTTTTAGGCTTTATAAGAATGTGATAAGGGTTGAATTCAAAGTGATCATAAGATCATAAAAGCCATGTTCCCCACCTAAGATGATGTGAAGGGTTTACATTTAAAGGATGATCATAAGATTGTAAACCCTAAATAAGACATGAAAGCACTTTTTCTTTTTGTCTAAGCTAGAACAGTGATGCATGTTGTTAATCAATGAGATTCGAGTAAAGTGCAATGATTACAGAGTTGGATGAGTTATGTTGGCGCTCCATGGAAGTGATAGAGAACACTAAATTTAAGGTTTGAGCAAGTAGGAAATCAATGCATAGGGAACATTGGTAAAGTATGGATAGCATAAAAACATTCGCTAAGCTAGTAATAGGTTACCATTTGCAAAGAAAAGAGATTTCCAGTAGTTGTAGACATTTCAGTGTGAAGGATTATTGTTTTTAGTACTAACTATAGAGTTTCCTAGTGTTCTCAGTCTACAATCAAGATTTTTGACAATGAGGTTGAGCAGATTCAAGCTACAAAAGTGGAAGTTTCAAAGACTTCTATTGCAGAAGAAGGAAAGAGGTAGAGGAAGCCAAACTAGTTCACAGATAAATTGATTAAGTTATTCACTGAATCTTCAAATAACATCTCTGCAAATGACCATGACTTATGTGACCCTTATGCTTTCTATAGGGATGCTATTTTCCCTAGTGTCCATGGGTTATGAACTATTTAGGTACTTTTACCACAATTAAATAGACAAAATTCCTTTTTGCAACCCATGGAAGAAAAATCTAGCAAAGCTAATCTTTCTAGAAGTATTTGTGGATGTTGATTTGTTGAAGGCCCTTATTAAATCATACAATCTAGCTACCAAATCATTCCACACACAAGATGGGACTATTCTATGTATATTAGATTGCGCTTCTTTCATTGAAGCTTTTGGATTGGAGGGTGCAATGAGCAAGCCCGTGGATTTAATTGGCCTTCAATAAAAAAAAATTGAAAGGAATACCAAGGCTTACACAAGGAATTCTATGCTACAACACATCCCCATGGACCTCAAGCAAGCATGTGATTGTCCTAAGAAAGTGGATAAGGAGATGCCTTTGGAAAAATTCAAAAACTATTTGTAAAGATAGTGTACATGGTCTCCACAAAGTGTTTAGTATAGATGGAACTAATATGGTATATGGGGCAGAGTTAATTATTGCCAAAGATGTACAGGATTCATACCATGGTAGAGAGTATGACTATGTGGAGTATATTCTAGAGAAGATGAAGGATAACATTGGGCTAAAATAGAGTGGGGAAATGAGAAATTTCAAATTCCATCATTACTCACTACGGATGCATTTGATCTTGTACAAGAACATGGGGTATATTAGCTCAGATTTCATTGATCACACCTCTGATGGAGAGCTTCCAGTTTAGCTATGGATATGGGTATGGGATAGTTCCTATCAGTACTCTAACTTTGTTTCCTTTTTCAATAATTTTAGTACTATTATCATGAAATGTTAAACCCTAGTTACTTTAGGGCACCTAAGATTTTGAAAAACCTATTAAGGCCGGACCTTCTACCTAAAAATAAAGGATTAGATTACAATTGGGGGGGCATATTCTTATTCCCAACATTTTCCCTCATGAGAGTATATGGTTTCTCTCAACCTCCTCATATATTGCCCAAATTTATCCCTCTTAGACTAGCCATCATTAAATTCATGTGGTAGTTGATGATGGTAATCAAAGAATACTTAGGGCCTAAAGTGCATAGAGGCACATTTTTGTCTAGGTGCTTTAGAATAGGGGACTTTTCAATTGGAAAAGAATCCATGAATCATATATATTCTTTCCCCCACTATTTTAATTTATCAACTACCCCATATAGGATGTATGATCTAGATAATTGGGTGAGGAATACCCTCAAAGAAATTAGAAATTATGTGTTGCCAAACACAAAAGAGTTACCTCATGAGGACCTCATTCATAACATAGTAGTTGAGGGGGAGGCTAGTGATAAACTTAAATTTTTTGATGATATTCTGAGGGTGGAGAGGGAATTGAAGAGAGAAAATCAAAATTTCAAGGGGTTTTACATGGATGTCCCTTACCCACAAAGGATAAGGTAGATGGTTGTTAATCATGTTGAGATCATGGCACAAATGCTAGAGGGGCCAATCAGAGAAGAAGAAAGGGTAAACCCTAATAGCCCAAAACCATATGTGACCTGGAAATTGAAGAAGATGAACATGTAAAGGCATCATGGGTTACCAATGCTAACAAAAGGAAAAAGGTAGTTCACATATTAGAAAACGTGAAACAAAGAACTCTGCAAATCCTGCCTAGTAAGAATCAATATTTTTCTGATTTAAGGAAAAGTTATATACATGGTAAAATAAATACAGTAGAGAACACTCTGACTGATTTAAAGCTGGCAGCAATAACATTGGATGATAGGATCATCTAATTTAAGAATTGATAACAAACTTCATGCTTATAATCATGAGAGTGAGGTGATGATGTTGGAATTTACAAGTTGGAAGGTTTATTTCTGAGAAGGGGGGGGGGGGGGGGGGGGTGAATCAGAATTACCTAACTTTAACCTTTTCAAACTTTTAGCTGACATCATTCACATGCATCTAACATATCTATTCAACATGAAGAATAAAGACATGCATGAAAATAGATAACAAAAGATTTTGGTAACCCAGAAACCCTCCAAAAATGAGAAGGTAAAACTAGGGTAGGGATGACACCCACAAATTATCACTACAACAATATGTAACTATTAAAGGTTACAAAATTTGACCACTTCCAATGGTCTGTCCTATTAAATACTTTGCACCTTGTTAAAAGTGACCTAGTTAGAGGATTTACAAACACTCTCTTAGAATGTCACCTTGTTAAAGGATTTTGCACCTTGTTAAAAGGCTTACAACATGGCTATTAAACCAACCTATCATCATAGGATTTTCATTCCTAATAGAATGGGTAGAGAGTCTTAGAAATTCTCTGCCTGATGATTTGCAATCTTCAATTACTAATTCTAGATCCTTGTTCTACTCTTGTCTATTTTGATCCTTCTTTGATCTAATATGTCTCTCCTTGAGGTTCTAATACTCTGTTTTGATCAATTGAATTTTGCAATGTTGTTCATCTTTTTCTAAGTCTTTATATCCCTCTTCAATTCACTAGCATTCTCCCATAAACTCTCACACATATTCAAATAATGGGGTTTCATCCTCCTTTTAAAGGTTTCAAAGACTTAGGGTTAGGTATGAATCTACGATCAATATTCATTCTTCTTTTCATGTTCAATTCTTTCACTTTTCCTATTGGTTGCATGCTTTCTCCATTTTTCTTATTGGCTGCATGTTGATTACATATGAAATGCAAAAGATTTGATCTTATCTTCAAGATCCTTTGAGATTCACCCTGAGTCGGCTCAAAAATAGTTTACATATAAGTTTGTGAAGACACAAACTCATATGTTGATTCTTTGTTACTTGACACTTACTAGTTATTGATGCTCAACACATACAAGAATTTTTTCTCACTCAACTTCTATAGTAATTCTATTTTTCTTGACATCTATACTTTTCTCGACACCTATAGTGACTTGGCATCACTTATCACTCGACACTTGATACTTGCTCAGCACCTATTGAATCTTTGGCTTGACACATAATATAGCTTGGCATCTATATTATACTCGGCATCAACTTGAGAATTGGTTAAGTGTGTTGACACTCAATTGTCAAAACCAATCTGAGACCAACAATCTCCTCCTTTGACATGAGTGGCAAAAACACTTAACTGAGCATTATGAATCTGGTCTCTATGAGTATATTACACATTTTGTTCAACATATGTATAGAACTTCAAAAGAAAATTGTATAATACTATATACCTTAAAAATTTGCAACTCCCCCTGAGCTAATGTGCCATTTTCTATATCCACAATTCCTTAAGCTGAATTTGTCTCATGTTGATGTGTCTGATACTCTTTGCCTTATATGTATCTGCTTTGTTTATACTCTATATCTACTCCCCCTTTCACAAATCTTCTTGCTATTTTTGCATCCATTTGGCTTTATCCTTTTAAGATTCAAAATTTGAATATATAATATCTCCCCCTTTGGATATTCTTTATTATCTCCATTAAAAAATGTATTATCTCCCTTTAATATCTTCCCCTTACATGAATATCTCCCCCTTTTTGACACTTATGTCAAAGGGTCCTAAGAATGAATGGAATATTTAGCCAAAAATGTTTTATTTACCTCCATTATTATCTTTATAGAAGCATCCCAATTGTCTAATGCCATTTCTAGTGCTTTGAGCTAGATGGTTGTCTCTACTACAAGATGTACTAGGCCTTTTAAGGTAGAAATATTTGGATCTTTCTTCAAAACATTCTCTACATAGGCCATTTCTTTATGCAATACTTCTAGATGTGGGGTAATAGAAAACTGTATCTATATCAATTTGGCCTTAACATTAGCCTCTTCTACTATTAATACAGGTAACTCCTTCTAGGTGTGAAGTGTTGTTGCAAAATGCTTCTCACTTTGAGTTGGATCCTTAGGTAGCTGTGTGCTAGATATCTTAAGGTTCCTCTCAAAGCTTATTATTCTTTGGCTAGTCTCTTGTGTGAAATATGAAGAGTCACATAGTTTGGAGTACAATGAGAATATGTTCTCAAGTACTATTTTCACCTTTTCTACCTTCTTAGCCAGTTCAACTTGTGATAGTGCTATCTCACTAGATATCTTCTCATTGACCTTCATTTGAATTTTTTTTTTAAGACCATTCTAATAATTTAACATTAATATCAAGGTCTTCATTTTGTACTTGGTCCACTATGTTGGAAAATTACTCCATGATGGACTTTGTTTCATCAGGTACTGGCAAGCTAAATGCATCAAGGAATATGTCTTTGATTTCTAGTAATGCTTGCTTTTGTCTATAGTCATTTCTAAGTATCTCTTGCTTCTTCTTTCTCTCTAGTGCCTCTTGAACTTCATTTATCTATTCTAGGTTCATTTTCTTATAGTCATAACTTGGTATGACTATTTCTTCATCAAGTGCAGGGCCTCCATAGTGAAGTACCCTTGCTACCTTGGTGGAGCTCGAGCTTGGTGCTGAGATTTATAATGGTACTGCATCAGTGCTCGATTTCTTGGTAGGAGTTCATGTAGTAGGAAAATTAACCAATATCTATATTGCCTCTTGCTCTCTCTCCTTAGGGGTTTTCTTCTCTTCCTTATCTTCTCCTCTTCTACCTTGATCAATGACAATGATTTGAGGAGGTGCACCTTGGCTTTGTGATGTAGGAACATTTTGTGCTATCTATTCTTTTGCTGACTCCTCAATAGTTGTTGTTACTATCACTTTGGGATCAACCTTAGTAGTTGTGTCTTGTGCTACTTATTCTTTTGGTTGATCATCTATAGCTGTGGGAGGTTGTGAAGGTGGTTCTTGTGTGTTCACCTTCTCCTTGGTTATTTTTGCTACAACTTTTTGTAACTCCTCTACACTCACCAAAATAGGATTAGTGCACAATTGTGATTGCAATGTTTTTTGGTGAAGGATCCTTTAAAGATCTATAGTTAATGGATTGACATTTTGACCTAAGGTGTCAGGAACATCTTTCACAATTACTATTTCTATAGATGTAGGTACTATATGTGGAGAACTGGGTGGTGACAATTGGGTGTCTTGGACACTCTGTTCTTGCCACTACTCCTCTGCTATTGCCTCATCACCTTTATGTGTCTTCTCCTTCACTGTTACCTTTTCTTCCTCTTTTTCATTTTCTTCTCCTTCCTCATCATCATTTATTCTCTCAAAGGGATTTTCTTGCCCTTCTTTGATAGTAGTCAATCCATATATCAATTTCCACATTTGTGTGGATTTCCTTACAACATCTTCTATTTTATTTTGCAAAATACTAAAGGCTTTGTATTTGGGTGAAAATTTGCTCCCATGTTTCTTACTAGCCTTACTTAATTGACCTTTTATAAGGTCTAGAATCACATGAGCCAATGTTGATTCCCTTATTTCCTTCTCCATATTTAGGAAGTAATACCATTTATTGTCTACAATGGAGCTTAACTCCTTAGGCATAGAATTGTCAAGTTCAAGTGAAGTAGTCTTGAACTTGGCCATCATAGTGTAGATAGATTCTTCCACTATGTTTTGTTCTTCTCTGCTCAACTTATTAAAATCAATGGTCTTTAAACTAGTTAAATCTGTATTATCTCTAATATTATCACAAACATTTTCCAAATTAGATTTGCTGGAATGTTTTACCACTCTAAATTGATCATTGTCAAATTTTGTCTTCTCTTCATATTACTTTGGGGGTGTAATATATTTTCTTCTTTTCTTTTGGCCTTCCTTGCTCTATGGCTTTTTGCTTCTTTCCTATTCCTTTGCCACTTTTTTCATTGCCCTAATGTTTTCCCTTGTAGTTGGCTTGGCTGGGCTTGGTTTAGCTACTTTCTTCTTTCCTTTGGGTTGTGTAATAGGTTGTTTTTGTGCTTTTCTCTTCTTAGGTTTAGCCTTGGGTGCTTCTTGCTTGGCACCTTCTTCTTCTTCTTCTGCATCCTCACCCATACCTTGGGTCAATGCTAATGGTTCTTGACCTTGTTCATCTTCATCACCTTTAGCTTCTTCATCTTCTTCTTCTTTAGTAGTGCCCTCACCAAATTTTTCCTTTAACTTCTTAACCAATTTGTCCTTTTTCTTTAATGTAGAAGCAGTCTTCAATTCCATGTACACCTTTGATCTCGCCAAATTAAAAGCCCCAAAATTTGGTGTACTTTTGTCCACTTCTTCTACTAATAGTGTAGTTATACCTACAAATGCCTCATCTATGTTTATTTCATATCCAAGAGGTCTTAACCATATAACCCTTGGTGTTGTTGCTTGTATGTAAGTATAATCAATATCTACAAGAAAGAATACATCATTTACATGTTGTTCTACTAATGAAACTGCTATCCTTAATATCTACTTCATGGTCTTCTTGAAATCTCCAAAGTAACTTGTCATAAGGGTTTCAAAATTAGCTCCCATTTGTTCTATATATTCATTTAGTTAAGCTATTATTGACCTATTGGTTTTCCTGCTTACTTTTCCAAAGGATGGAAATTCATTCTGTACATAGAAAAATATGCATATCAAAATTACACCAAATTTTCACTATGCTCCCTTGGTTCTTCTTATTGCTACTAAATTCTCATTGATTTGTTGCAATTGCAGTTCTGCAAGATCATAAGTATGATCCTTTTTCACTAGTTTGTAACCAACATCCATTGCAATGTAGGGTACACCGTTAAGTATGTTGGATTGATAAAATTTGTGTGAAATAAGCCTAACAACAAAGTCAACAAGAAGGTCTTGGATAGTATCTATAGTCATTCCTCTCTTGTTCCATTTGGCACCTGTGTTCTTCTCAATTGCTTCCTTAGAGTCACTTCTAAGGGTCTTTGGCTAATGTAGGGTTGGATACCCTATTACTTTGTGTAAAATCCTCTTTGTTATTTTTACTAGACCATCTTCTAGCCACAAACTTCCATCATGAATTCTGCTAAGCACAATTCTAATTCATTCAGTTTTTAAAATAGTGGGGAATTCTAGCGCACGAGTCAGACCTTTCTTCTCAATGATTTGGTACTCTTCCTTCAAAATTTTGTTTTCACACAACTTTTCATAGGCTTCCCTCATCTCCATATCTCCTATGGCTCCAATTTTGTAGTTGTAGCATCTCCTAACATCCTAAACCATAACTACCTTAGGGGGTTATAATAGATAGGGCTCTGGTTGGGTCATTTTTGTATGCCACTTTAGGGATTGGCCTAAAATCAGGTTTTTTTACTTTGTTAGACACAAGTTCAACCTCAAATGGTTCTTTCTCCTATGGTATCCTAGAACTGGAGGCCATGTGTTTAATCTAGGGTTTGAACACAAAGAAAATGTGAAACTACGTAGCTCAACACTAGTATAAATGCCTTGAATTGATGAAATTGTAGTGAATCACTATTCAAATTTTTCCAAATTCTGAATTCTCTACTTTGAAATCATTTTGTACTCTTCTTCATCTTAGCTCTTTGTTCATAATGAAGAAAAATAATTCAAAATGTGATAATATACCCTATTTTCATAGCATTTAATGCTTAGTGCATTTACAACTATCCATTGGGCTTCTTAAGAATTTTGGCATTCTTAGCTTCCATTATCTTTCCACCACTCGACATCCACAAAAGTATCCCTAACTCAGCTTCAACTGAAATTTCTCTTCACTCGACTTTAACTACCAACTCGGTTGTAACTAATCATTCAGCTTCTAAAGACTTTGGAAATCAACTTAGCATGTATTAGAATTTTACTCAACATCTAAGGGAAACTCAACAACACTTATGAAATCTTGAAATTTTAACTTTGCATCTCTATTCATGTTGATCTCTTCTTTTCGTTACTTACTTGTCTTGGAACTGATGTATGATAAATCTTTGTATATAAGTCCCACAAACCTTTTTGTGCTTAGTTGGATGAAGTGTGACCACTTGACCTTTTAGGTGAAGTGATCCCTTCATTTGATTTGCTACTTCCATCTTTCTTCTTCCATGTCTCATTCATTTCCCCTCTGATGTGTTTAACATCTATCTTCTCTTTTCCTTTGTTGAACTCTGAAGTGGGTGCCTTTGACCTTGTTGGGAAATTCCTGCTGATATGTCCAATCTTCAAACAATTGAAACATGTGGTTTGACTCAACCATCTATTGTAGTTTCCACTAAAATGTGTTCTTATGCAATTTTTAGGAATTTGTCCATTTTCCTGATAGTAATGACAACTATACTTGCTTTTGTAGTCCAATTGTAGTGATGTCCACAATTATTTTCTCTTACTAGCTAATTAGGTTTCTATTGTCACTGAGGTTTGCACCCTTGTCCAAAGTTGCTACCTAAGGAAAACCTCGTGAAACATGGAAACAACCTCCAAGCTATGGGACTTGAACTATGAGGTTGAGTCTCCAGAGAAGGTCAGCTTCCTCTTACTATTAGGATGCACCTAACTACTTTTGGAGAGGAAAAGGGAGAAGGAGAGCATGAAAGCAAATCTACCTAATCTAATCTAAAGAGTTGATGCACCAAAATAGAGTGTTCAAACCAATCTCTGCCCATATATGCACTATTGAACCAAAATGAAACTAAGGATATACACATTCAGACTTGGTTTAATCTAATAATCACATGAAGATTAGAAGACCAAGATGAATGACACAAGGAAAGAGAGTTTCACTTATATTATCATTCATAGGCTAAGGAGATACAGTCATGTAGATCATATATCTCTATGAAACACTAGTAAGAGGCAAGGAGTTATTGCACTTTCATACCAATGGCTGAAAGAGATAAGGCAAAAAATCATGTAGTTCAGAAGCACATGGGAATTTACACTAAGAATCTGCAGAGCAATAACAGAGAAAACGGATAAAGGTCAACCCCCCAGAAAATTTTACAAAATTTGGCTTTATAGTTCAGGCATAACTAAGATGTCCTCTCCCTACAATTACTCCACAACCACTAAATTGAAGTCCCATAGAGAATAATCAAGGAGAAAGTCTGATTTGGGTACAGATCTAGATGCAATGATATCTGATCCTCTGTGTCAAATAATGCCTTGAGAAGATAGAAACGGTGCCATTAAGCCACTCTGACTAGGTAGATGGATTGGATTGAAGGTGGAGTGTTCTTCCTTGTCTCCCATTCATTCTAGGTTGGTTGGGATTGATTATAGAGATCAAAGTCGCAACATAATCTTGGTTTTCCACCATTTTGGCTCGTGAATCAACAAGTGAATGAGTCAAACTAAAATTGCAAGTAGGGTGAGCCACATGGACCAATAATTTCTTTCCTTTCTACCACCTCACAAGGTCTTCCCAATTTGACCACCTCTTTCATTACTAACCATGCCATCTTCTTTAATAAATCCTGACCGCAACGTTATACTATCCGCTAGCCACTAACCGTTAATGCCTTAACTACTATTTATACCTTAGTTGGACCCCGTGATCCTAACTAGCACCAATCGATGATTGCATAATACTTGGCCCCACCCTGCCACGCATTACTGAGGTGTTATGTCACTATGTGTATCCTCCAAGTAATTTCCCATAGCGAGATAGTGCCCACTGTGGATCTAGACTGATCTAACGATCGTGAAGACTCACTGTATTACTGCGCTATCTCCTTTAAAAAAATTGAAAACTTGGGCCCACAAACCACTCAACACACCTAGCATCTTCATCTTGGCGTCACCTAGCCCCATTGATCCACATGGCGCAATGGCGCTATGTCGCTATGGGTAATATCCTCACAGCTTTCCATAGCGAGATAACACCCACCATTGATTTTTTGAGATCTGGCGGCGAGCTAGATGGATCCGACCTATCAATATACCAACCAATAAGAAATAGGCCACATGCCAACCTGTCTAACAAATCCTCATTTATGGCCCACCAAGTGAAGCAGGACCCACATTCTACACAATCATACCTTAGCCAATGAAAAAATTGACCAATTGCCAATGTGTGCCAAATTTCATCATTGATATTCGACGAGGCATACTTGGGACCCACCTTCCTTTTGATGTTGCCGTAGTATCACTTTTTCGTTTGGGCGTTATGTCGCTAACAACAAGGAACACAGATTTTCTAATAGCGTTATAGTTCCCTATGGGGATTTGCCAAAATTCGGCATCGGAGAAACAATCAAGGAAAAGGGAGGACCCACCAGCCACGTGGCCAAAAGGTGCAATGTCGCTATGGCAAAACAACATGTGACTTCCCATAGCGAGATAGCACTAATTGTAGATATCTTTTGATCTGACGATGGGGACGTGCGGGCTCGTAGAAACATTAAGATGCGCAGGGAAGAAATATCATAAGGTTCAATCATTTAATTTTTTTGATATTCTTGGGATGTTTAAAAAATAACATTAAACCGACAAGTGACCGTTGGGCAAGAAAGTATTTAAAATTCAAATATTTGGTGGGGGCACAATATGTAACATTTCTGGTGACTCACAAGGGATTCTAGCCTACTATGCATAAGACTAGTGGCCTAAAGCATCCATTGGGCTATAGAGTCAAAAAGATGTGGATACTATGTATACTGTGAAACCCTAACCCTACCTCTAAGAGGAAAACCTTGAAACCCCTGTCTCTACAACTGGAACCAGAGACCAAAACCTCCTTCTGCAACCTTGAAAATTTCAAAACTTGTGGTCTCATGGAGACAATCCTATGCTCGTGCACTTCTTGGAAAAGTAGGGAAAAATTTAGAAACGAAACTAAGCTAACTATGTACATGGAATCTCAAACCCTTAAAAACATGGCCTGAGATAGATCCCATTGACTGGGATAGGCAGAATCTCACCATCAAGCTTGTTTAACTGGAAAGCATTGGCCTACTTGCAACTGATAATAAGATAGAGACCACTCCATAATGCATCAAACTTTTAGTGTCTTCCTAGTTTTGCTATATCTGCATCCCATTTCAGATCCAAATCTCCCTCTCAAAAGATTCTAACCCTAGCCTTCCTATTAAAACTCTTTTTAACCTGTTGCTGGTGTGTCTCTAGGGTCTGCATGGCTTTACTTCTCTTCTCTTCTAGCTCCATCAGCTCTGCCATTGTTACTATCATGGCATCATCTTCAATCAACTCCAACTGCTTAGCTAGCTCTACGGATGGGAACTCCAATAAAATTGGAAGCCTTACTTCTCTGCCATAGACTAACACAAATGGTGAATTCCCTATTGACCTTTTAGGCATTATTCTGTTAGCCCACAGTGCAGTCTTCAATTTTTTATGCCAACACCTTTGGTTATCTTCAATTGTTCTCTTTATGATTTTGATTAGGTTCTTGTTAGATGACTCAGCTAGGCCATTACCTTGAGGATAGTAGTTTGATGATGTGCTCAAGTAAATGTTGTGGTCAACTACCCATGCATAGATTTGAGTTCCTACAAATGACTTTGTATTATCTGAAATAATGGTTGAAGGGGCACCAAACCTAGTCACAATTCCATCAAGGAACTCAAAAACTGAAGATTCAGTGGCATCCTTCAATGCAACTACCTCTGTCCATCTAGTGAAGTAATCTTTAGCAGCTAAAATCCATTTGTGACCTAAATTAGAAGGAGGATTGATAGGGCCTATGAAATCCAATCCCCATTGTGCAAAAGGCTGGTCCACCTGAATGGGATGAAGGGGAAGAGTTACAAGCTTCTGTTTACTAGAGAAGAAAGCACATTTCTCACACTTCCTCACATACCTATGAGAATCATGAAATAGGGACAGCCAATAATAACAAGCCCTCATGATCTTCGTTGCAGTTGTCCTTGCTAAGAAATGACCACCATCAGGACCATCATGAAGCTCTTTGATCATTCTTTTAGCTTGGTCTGTATCAAGGCATCTTAATAGGGCTCCATTAAAATATTTTCTAAAGAGGACACCGTCAACTATAACATAAGGAATTGACTATAATCTATACTTATACCTTTTAGTTCTATCTAATCCTTGAGGGTATCCATTGCCTAATAAGAAATTCATCATATCATCTATCTAACTCCTTGGGTTGCTATTTCTTACCTCATGTTTCTCTGTCAGTATCATAGCAGCTTCCTCATCAGGTTCTTGAGATGATAACATCTATTTACACAACCCCCTCCCTCTTACCAGCTTGGTAAACTAAATGTCAATATCATATTCCATCACTTTAGTAATCCAGCTAGCTCTTTTCTCACTAATATCTTTGCTCAAAAGGAAATCCTTGACACTAGAATGGGGTACGAACAAATGAATTTTATTATGAGACAGGAGGTGTCTCAATTTCTTCAAAGCTCTAATGACTGCAAGGGCTTGTTTCTCAACATAACTGTACTTATCTTCATACTCTTTAAGCCCTTCATTGAAGAAAGCTATGGGCTACTCATCACCTTTATCATTTCTTTGAGTCAGGATAGTAGATATGTTTGACTCACCACCTAGGGTATAAAGGATGAAATCTTTCTCAAAATTTGGATTCATGAGAGTAGGGGCCAAGGCTATGGCTGCCTTCATCTCTTCAAAACTTTCCTTCCCTTCCTTGGTCCATTCAAAGACCATACCTTTCTTGAGCATAGTCGTAAGAGGTTTCACCATGGTAGAAAGATTTGGAATAAATCTTCTCACAAAATTTGTCCTACCTAGGAAACTTTGCAGCCCTTTCTTGTTTTTAGGAAGAGGAAGGGTAAGTATTGCTTTTGTTCTCTGGATCAATGGACAAGTCATCTTGAGATACAATATGTCCTAATAATTTTCCTTGGTTAGTAGCAAAGACACACTTTCTTGGGTTAAGGAAAACTCCAAACTCTCTGCATCTTAAGAATGCCTGTCTTAGATGATCAAAATGATCTTCTACATCCTTTGAATACACAGTGATATCATCAAGGTAAACTAAGACAAACTTGTCAATCAATCCTTTGAAGGCCATCTACATTGCCTTCTGAAATGTAGCACCTACATTTGTTAGCCCAAATGGCATCTTACAATAAGCATAGGTACCCCATTTAGTGGTAAATGTAGTATTGTATCTATCAGACTCTTAACCAACACTTGATTGTAGCTAGAAAATCCATCAAGAAATGTAAATTTCTTTGAACCACTAACCTTGGACAAAATCTACTCCATAGAAGGGAGAAGATGGCGATCTTTAAGGGAAGCTTGATTAAGGTCCCTAAAGTCCATACACAATCTAATTTCTTCATTATTCTTCCTAATAGGGACAAGGTTTGCTACCCATGATGAGTGTTTGATGGAAAAAATTATATTGGCCTCAATCAATTTGGATAGCTCCTTTCTCATTAAGGGTTCAATTTCAAGATTCACTAGCCTCTACTTTTGTCTTACTGGTTTTCCATTATCAACTAAATCTATAGTATGCTGAAATAAACTTGGGTCAAAACCCTTTAAATCATCATATGTCTAGGAAAATATATCATTAAATTATTGACATAGATGAATAAAACTCTCCTGCTCAATTTTATAACATACCTTACCCCATGTTGAAGGATTTTCCATGAGCAACCATGACTGGAATATGATCATCTTCATTAGTAGCTAGGTTCATGTCTCTGCCTCTTGTTTGGTCATCAGGATTGAAAACACTCTCTAAGGTAATGAGACCCTTAGGCAATTTGTTAGAACTAAGATTAAGGATTTGGTCACCATACTAATCATATAGTCTTAACTGGTTTTTACCTAAAAATTCTACTTCATTATGCAAGAAGCTGAAAATTTTCTCATCAGATTCTAACACCTACCAATGAATGTTGTTATCAGGGATAACAGGCCTTACTACCACTCTGATTTGTTGCTCCTTTTCTTCAAGATTTCTTGGTACATCATAAGATGCACCTATTGCTGCAAGTCTATCAGCATGTCTGTTTTCCTTTTTAGGGATGCTTTGAATATTAAATTCATTAAAACTCTCAAGAAAATCCCATACCCTATGTTTATAAGACTTGAGCAAACCATTCTTGGTGATATTATGATTTCTCACTTGATTGACCACAAACTCACTATCTCCATAAACTCTTAAAGCTTGAATTCCACTTTTTTGAGCAAGTAGGAGACCTTGAATCAAGGATTCGTACTCGGCCACATTATTAGTGCAACTAAACTGGATCCTAAAGCATAAATAGTACCTTACTTGTGCAAGAGAAATTAACATCACACCAGCCCTTGATCCATTTTTATTCCTTGATCCATCAAAGTACATACTCCATATCCCACTCATATCTTCTTTAGTCTCCACAAGATTGGGAACTAGAGAATCTTTCTCCAATATAAAATATGTACTGAGAATTGTCTCAAGGGTTTTTGGCATAAGATCAAATTGATATGCGTTAGCCCACTCATCCAAGAAAAAATTAGGCATCTCTGCTAGGGAAGTGGTGGGCTCATTCACTATGTCATTCTCATCCATCTCTAGGATAGGGCAATTCATGTTGATGAAATTAGGGATGTAAGATTCAGTATGATGGAGGGATTGAGGCTCTACTCTAATTGAAGCATTGGATCCATATCTCATCTTAAAAGAAATATATGACCAATCAGAAGATATGAAACCACCTATTTGGGCAGTAAAGTCTCTTGACAGACAGATGGCAAAATATGGCTTGACCTTAGCAACAGAGATATCTTGGGTTATAGTACAACTAGGGCATGCATGTAAGGCCATCTCCACATTCCTAAGGATCCCTACAGTCTTGATAGTACTACCATCCAACTATAATACATCCCTAACAATGGGCTCATATTTCATTCCCAAAGCATCTGCAACACACCTAGGCATCACTGAACTGCTAGCCCCTGAATCAATCATCCAATTATGGACTAGTTTGCCCCCTATAATTAGAGAAACATAAAATGGAGGATTTCTAACCTTTTTACTTGTTTCTACCTCCTTTGATGGTTGTACTAGGCTTGTGGCACTTTTCATACTAGGTGGTTGATCCCTTGGTTCAATACTTTCCAATTCTTGTTGCAGCAACCTCTTTTGCATGGGTATAGTAGCAATAGCATCCCACATAGAGATATTCACATTTGTCTTCTTCATTTTCTCTACCACACTGAATGACATAGTGGGCACTTTTGTAGAAGCTTTGGGAGCTGCAATTTTATGAGGTTGAGATGGAGTAACTTGAGGATCACTTGTATCTTTTTTGCCATGATTTTGCCTTTGCTGCTGAAAGGCACTTCATTGATTATTTGCTTCTTGCTCATGAGATATTGCATTTGAAGTTGAGGCCTACTTGGGAGGAGGGATAGCATCTTCCATAGCTCTTCTTTGGCTTCTAGTATTATGAGAAATGGAATCCTGGTTTACATTACAATGCTCCTCCATCTGATCATTCATAAAAGAGCAATCACCCTATCTTTGCATATCTGAGGCATCTTTAAATTGGTCCTCCTTGTATGATTGTTTTGCTACAGGTTCTTGGGCTATCAAAGCCATAAAAGATTCAACCTTTTGACACATACGATAGGCATAGGAGTAGTTACAAGAGGGACAAAATTTTTGATCTTGAGCCATATTGTTTTGAGGGACTATGGCCCTACTTTGATTTACATTTGAGATCAAAGCATGGCTACTCTGCTTGTTCTGATCAAGGGAATTGTTCCAATGATCAGGATTTGGAGGCTTACCACTATTGGGAGCTTGATATTGTAATTGATGAGGCTTACTACCTTGATCTTTTTGTCTTTCTAAAGTCACCACCTTGTTGTTCACTTTCTGCATCATAGAGAAATTATCCTCCAGGCTCTTTCCTTGATCTTCTAACTTCTTCCCTTGATCTTGCAATATTTTATCAAGGTTCTTCTCTCTTTTGTCTATGTCCCACATTAGAGATTGCATCATCTTTTTGATTTCATCTATCCCATTTAAGGATGTGGAAGCTTGAGGGACTAGGGCAAGGGATTGTGAGGAGGAAGTTGTGGGAAGAGGGGCAATTGTTGGTTGGTGGTTTGAGACATCAGGGAAGAAACTTACCTAATTGTATTAGGATATTCTCTGATTGTATTGCTATATCATAAGCATTAGGCAAGGTATCTCCTCCCATAGTTTGGATTGTAGTGGCAATATCACTGTTAAAAGCTCTAAGGTAATGCAAGAAGGCATTACCAGGGGTAGGCTTCACTGAAGTAGGTATTCTATCCCATGTCTTTTGAAATCTATAATTAAAATCAGTCATACATTCATAGGGGGCTCTTTTTATAGTAGTCAACTACTCTAAAAGTGACAAATAGTCACTTTTATCCTCAAAATGTTTGCACAATCTTGCTCCTAATCCATCCCAATCTGTTATAGAACCATGAGCTAAACCTCTATATAATTGTAGTGTTTTTCCTTTCAATTATGAGGCTAGGAGCCTAACTACAACATCATCCTCTGTAATACCATGGATATTGCAAACATTTACAACCTCTTGAATGTGTTCTAAGGGAGAGATAGAAGTTTCACCAGTAAACTCTTGTATACTTTTAAGTGTAGCTATTGGTATGTCATGTCTTTGGGCTAATAAGATCAGGCTCCCACCATTAAAGGTGGCAAAAGTATGAGCTCTAGGCAATGCCATATAGACAAGTGATCTATTGATATGTATTGATGGAAGTCTAGGCTGAGATCTAACAGTAGGAGGAGTAGAGATAGATCTTGTAGGTGTATTTGTTACTATTGCACTCCTAACTGGTGATAAAGATATTCTAGTCTTCCTTCTTCTAGGGTTTGAAAATGAAAGCTCTTGATACTGAAACTTACCTCTAGAAGATGCCCTTGTTTCAGCTCTGGGTATAAATCACTACAACTTTGGTCTGGAACTAGATATGTATTTCAAGCTTAGAGTCACCAAGTACTTTGAAGAATGAGCCTTTTGAAGGCTTAAACACCAAAGCCAACACTATCTCCTCGATATTGATCTTGAAATCTTCCCTTTTGACACAAGTAGGCTTGAATTTTTTTGAAAAGAGTCCCATCGGGCATGCCAAAAAATTTTGTCACGGAGGTTTGCACCCTTGTCCAAAGTTGCTACCTAAGGATGACCTCGTGAAACATGGAAACAACCTCCAAGTTGTGGGACTTCAACTATGAGGTTGAGTCTCCTCAGAAGGCCAGCTTCCTCTTACTATCAAGATACACCTAACTACTCTTAGAAAGGAAAAGGGAGAAGGAGAGCATGAAAGAAAATCTACCTAATCTAATCTAAAGAGGTGTTACACCAAAATAGAGTGTCCAGACCAATCTCTGCCCATATATGCACTATTGAACCAGAATGAAACTAAGGATACACACATTCAGACTTGCTTTAATCTAATAATCACATGTAGATTAGAAGACCAAGATGAATCACACAAGGAAAGAGCGATTCACTTATATTATCATTCATAGGCTAAGGAGATACAGTCATGTAGATCATAGACCTCTATGAAACACTAGTAAGAGGCAAGGAGTTCTTTCTCTTTCATACCAATGGCTGAAAGAGAAAAGGTAGAAAATCATGTAGTCGAGAGGCATAGGGGAATTTACATTGAGAATCTACAGAGAAATAACAGAGAAAATAGAGAAAGGTCGACCCCCCACAAAATTTTACAAAATTTACCTTTATAGTTTAGGCATAACTGAGATGTCCTCTCCCTACAATTACTCCACAATCATTGCATTGAAGTCCCATAGAGAATAATCAAGGAGAAAGTTTGATTTGGATACAGATCTAGACACAATGATATCTGATCCTCTGTGTCAAATAATGCTTTGAGAAGACAAAAATGGTGCCATTAAGCCACTCTAACTAGGTAGATGGATTGGATCAGAGGTGGAGTGTTCTTCCTTTTCTTTCATTCATTCTGGGTTGGTTGGGATTGATTACAGAGATCAAATTTGGAAGATAATCCTAGTTTTCCACCATTTTGGCTCATGAATCAGCAAGTTAATAAGTCAAACTAAAATTGCAAGCAGGATGAGCCATGTGGGCCAATAATTTCTTTCCTTTCTACCGCCTCGGAAGGTCTTCCCAAGTTGACCACCTCTTTCATTACTAACCATGCCATTTTCTTTAAAAAATCTTGACCACAATATTGTACTAACTGTCAACCACTAACTGTTAATGCCTTAACTACTGTTTATACCTTAGCCGAACCTTGTGATCCTTACTAGCACCAACCGACGGTTGCATAATACTTGGCCCCACCCTGCCACATGTCGCCAAGGTGCTTTGTCACTATGCATATCCTCCGAGCATTTTCCCATAGTAAGATAGCACCCACCGTGGATCCAAACTAATCTGACGATCGTGAAGACTTGCCATATTACTGCACTATCTCCTTTAAAAAAATTTCAAAACTTGGGCCCATGAACCACTCAGCACAACTGGCATCTTCATCTTGGCATGACCTAGCCCCACTGATCCATGTGGCATAATGGTGCTATGTCGCTATGAGTAATATGCTCGCAGCTTTCCATAGTGAGATAGCACCTACCATTAATTTTTTGAGATCTGGCAGCGAGCAAGATGGATTCAACCTATCACTATACCAACCAATAAGAAACTAGCCACATGCCAACTTGTCTGACAAATCCTTTTTTGTGGCCCGCCAAGTGAAGCAGGACCCACATTCTACACAGTCATACCTTAGCCAATGAAAAAATTGACCAACTGCCAATGTGTGCCAAATTCATCACTGATATCTGAGGGGGCATACTTGGGACCCACCTTCCTTCTGATGTTGCCGCAGTATAACTTTCCATCTGTTCACTATGTCTCTAACGGCAAGTAACACATATTTTTTGATAGCACTATAGCGCCCTCCGGGGATCTACCAAAATTTGGCATCAGAGAAACAATCAAGGAAAAGGGAGGACCCATCGGCCACATGGCCAAAAGGGGCTATGTCACTATGACAAAACAACGTGCAACTTCCCATAGCAATATAGTACTAACCATAGATATCTTTAGATTTGACGATGGGGACTTGTGGGCCCGCAAAAACATTAAAATGCGTAGGGAAGAAATATCATAAGGTTCAATCATTTAATTTTTTTGATATTCTTGGGATGTTTAAGAAATAACATTAAACCGGGAAGTGACTGTTGGGTGGGAAAGTATTTAAAATTCAAATATTTGGTTGGGGGCACAATATGTAACAGTGTCCACATATGCTTTGATCTACACTCAAAAGCTCTATGTCCATACTTCTTGCAATTTTAGTACTGACCTTCAAATCTTGGTGTTCTAATAGTCCTAGTCCTACAATTATGTGCTTGATGTCCTTACTTGTTGCACTTATGATAGTGACTCACATTCTAAGGTTTCTCATGATGATGGGCATTCTTGCTCCTACAAACATTAGAGGTATGTCCCTTTTTACCACAAAAATGACAGGTAGGTTTAGTGTTCTTACCTTTGTTACTTCTTTCTTCTACAATCTTGGATGACTCTCCTTTTTCAATGTTGGTGTATTCTAATTCTAAAGTATCATTACTGGCTCTTGGTGATTTTAGTAGCTGCTCAAAGTACTTGATAGCCAAATTAGGTTGTTTGAAGCTCTCTGCAATCTCCTTCTCTCTTTTTAGGTCATTTTGTAGTTGTTCATTTTGCATCTTTAGTATGGAGATCTCAATATCCTTAACATTTAATTCATGATGTGTATTCATCATCTAGCTTAGGGTGTCTAGCTACATATTTGAAATTCTCACAAGCTCAATTGACTTTTCTTCTAGTCTATTGGCAAGGTTTCTCTTGTCATTCTCTAGTATAACCTTATCTTCAATGGCTCTTTTCTTTTGTTTAGTCACCTCACAAAGCATCATGGCTTGTGATTCTTGTTCAATTTTGAGTGTTTATGATTTCTTCTACTTGAGATCTATTCTTCCCCATTAGGTCTACTATTGCTACATCAAATTCTTTGGAATATCCATTTGCAAACAATTTTGAGGTGTCAATATCCTTGTATTGTGTATCATTCTCACCTATGACAATCTCTCTTCTTCTCTTTAAAGATTTTCTTAGTTCTTCCCTAGCTTGTTCCAAATTATGTAAAGCAAGTTGTATATCAATCACCTAATTTTCTATGACCTTCCCAAGTTTGTAGACTTCCATTTCTAGATCTTTTCTCAAAGCTATAAGGCTCCTCCTTCTGAGAACTTGCCTCTAATACCAATTATTAGAATACTTTAACCTTTTAAAACTTTTAGTTGAGATCATTCACATGAATCTAGCATATCTATTCAACATGAAATATAAAGACATGCATGTAGATAGATAACAAAATATTTTGGTAACCCAAAAACCCTCCAAAAATGAGAAAGTACAAGTGGGGTGGGGATGACACCCACAAATTATCACTGCAACAATATTTAACTACTCAAGGTTACAAATTTTGACCACTTCTAATGGTTTGCCTTGTGAAAGGCTTGTCCTATTAAAGACTTCACACCCTATTAAAAGTGACCTGGTTAGAGGATTTATAAACACTCTCTTAGAATGTCACCTTGTTAAAGGATTTTGCACCTTGTTGAAATCTACAACATGGCTATTAGACCAACCTATCATCATAGGATTTTCATTCCTAATACAAAAGCTATAGAGTATTAGAAAGTCTTGACTTGATGACTTGCAATCTTCAATTGTTGATTCTAGATCCTTATTCTACTCTTGTTTGTTCTAATCCTTCTTTGATCTGATATGTCTCTCCTCAATGTTTTGATACTCTGTTCTGATCAACTGATTTCTGCAATTTTGTTTTGCTTTTCTAAGTCTTTATACCCCTCTTCACTTTGCTAGCATTCTCCCATAAACTCTCACACATATTCAAATAATGGGGTTTTGTCCTCCTTTTAAAAGTTTCAAAGACTTAGGGTTAGGTATGAATCTATGATCAATATTAATTCTTCTTTTCCCACTTAATTCTTTCACCTTTCCTATTGGTTGTATGCTTTATCCATTTTTCTTATTGGTTGCATGCTTATTACGTAAGGAATGCAAAAGATTCGATCTTATCTTCAAGATCCTTCAAGATTCATCCTAAGTTAGCTCAAAAATGGTTTACATCTAAGTTTGTGAAGACAAAAACTCATATGTTGATTATGTGTTACTTGACACTTACTAGTTGTTGATGCTCAACACATATAGGAATTCTATCTCACTCGACTCCTATAGTAATTCTGTTTCACTTGGCATCTATAATTTTCTTGACACCTATAGTGACTCAACATCAATTATCAAGTCACTTGACATCACTTATCCCTTAACACTTGATACTTGCTTGGCATCTGTATTATACTCAGCATCAACTTGAAAATTGGTCAAGTGTGTTGACACTCAATTGTCAAAACTAATCTGAGACCAATAGATGACTCCAAAGTTGATGGATATGTAGAACACTTCCTAAGGAAACATGATAGTATGGACTCTGCATAGTACCTTAGGTACAAAAATATCCAAGGGTATGAAGAATTTCTCATTCATGAATGAGGCCAAAGTGGAGGAAATAGAGACAAAACTAGCTAAAAAATTCCATGACTATATAGATGTCAAAAATTTATATGAAGATGAACTCAGAAAGAGCCTTGTGTATAAAAATAAAATTAAAGAATTGGAGGTGAAAGCTCAGGGCTAAAAGTTGAAGTTGCATCTCTGACAGAGCAACTAACTAGTGTAGAGAAGAATAAAGAATAGAGCCTTCAGGAACAACCAACTAGAATCAAAATAGAAACAACTATTCAAATAGAGGAGTTGGAGGTAGAGGATAAAAAACCAAGAAGAATGAGCATAGATGCTCCATCTACATAGTAGGTTGGTGAGGTAAGGACAACTATCCTTAAAAGTATGTTAGACCATAGAGTGGAGACTCTAAAAAATATATCCTAATAGGCCCATGCTTTTTATATTTCTCTACAAGATGCTGATCAATTTTGCATTAAAGAACTTTCATGGCTATCACCCACTTTTAATCTATGGGTGCCATATACTCAATTTTTGGAGAGGCTAATTATGTTGGTGGCTAAAAAGCCAAATTTTCTTGATAAAATCATTATAATAAAGGAAGGCATAGAGATAATAAAAGAATTAATAGGCTTCTTTAATGGAAAGCTACAAATTATCCAAGGAAAGATGAAAGTTTTATCACACGAGATTGAGCCTTGCATTCCTCCTATTTTGGATGCTAACAAAAAATTGAGAGATTGGCAAGAGTGGTCAAATTCTTTTAGTGTAATGCTAACTCTAGAAGCCATAGCATCAATTTTTGAAGATGGTAGTGATATCCCCATTCAATAACCCAATTGATTCCTTATTTAAGGTTGAAATAGACTTAAGTAAGTTTTTAGTTGAATCAAGGGCTATAATGGATGCAAAATGGAATAAAGCAACAAAGGAGTTAGATGAAGTTAAAGGTATTGAGTGGCCCAAAAAGAGGGAAATCTATGTCTAGGAAGTGGTGGGAGAGATAAAAGATTTGCCAATGGGAATTAGTTGTAGAGTTACATGCTAAAGCAATAGAAGAAAAAAGGGATTAAAGTAAACCTCCTATAGTAAATTGTCACCTCTCGATCTTGCAACTGCCTTCTTATTCTGGTTTCAACATAGAGAATGTTTTAATTGTAAAATTTCAAACATATCTTGCCTTTCTTTCTTTTGTTAGGGTTTTGACATGTGTCCTTCTATCTAAAGCTTTTTTCAATCCTCTATATAAGGATTTCTAGGGTGTGGAGTGAGGGTCCTAAGTCTATAGAATTTTTAGTATTTTATGTTATTCATAGGTAGTCTAGTTTTTGTGTCAATTATATGATTGTATCTAGCTTCAAATGCAAATATAAGAATATAGTGAATATTGAATGATTAAAATTGTGAGGTTTTGAGTTATACTTTGATTTAATATTAGTAATGTATTTTTCTCAAGGAAATTAATACAAAGAAGAAGTTTTGCATATCAGTATCTCTGAGTTTTGTCTCCACTTTTATATATCTTTTGTTGATTGCTTTTAGTTCAAAGAATTAAGTTCTTTTAATAATTGATAGGGTTTCTGGATAAATGAGAGGGATAGAATAAGAATGAAATTTAAGGTTAATTTCTAACAAATTTAATTTCAAGTCAATTAACTAGGTTGAGGTTTATTCTTATGACTCTATGTAATAGTTTGAAATATTCAAGACTATTCTAGGTTACTGAGAGGGGAGGGGTGAATTAGTAACCTCAAAAAATTTACTGAATTCAAATCTTAATTGTAATAATTCAATTACCATTTAGTTCATTAAATCAGATCTAGCTACATGCATGATAAGCTGAAAACATAAAACATTCATAACCTATTAGGATGAAATAGTAGATCTTTGATTTGCAACTAGATTTTTGATAGAGATTCTTTGAAGTACTAATCATTTTTATGTGATAGATATGACTTTGTTGCTCCTTTTCTAATATGGCCTTAAAATACACTTTGTTGCTGATTCACATTCGCATGCTTCTATTTCACACATTCATCATTCTTACTTGCTCTTTTTGGATATGATACAATACATTACATAAAACCAATCCAATTAATATAATAAGAAGGTTGGCCAATATAAAATTTAACACCAATATTACAAAGTCGGCCCAAATGAAGACACTTGGGTTCTAAAGATTGACCTGGTGAAGTTCTGATACATAACATCCACTGTCACTACTCAACATCATCATGCATTTTGTAGAAGTAGAAGCTCGATCCATACTAATCACTCTGAGTAGTCTCAAAGTTGGTCTACACTGGTGACTTGGTAGACACTGTGTAACTTGGTAGAAACTGGGTTACTCATTTACCATGACTGCACTTGGTAAACACTAACTTCACTTCACATGAACTGCTAGCTTGATAGAAACTACAAAGCTTGTTTAACCACTAAAATTATCAAGTTGAATTACTAGACTTTACACTGCCTGATTCTAGTCAGTTTTAACTATTGTAGTTCTCACTAACTAAATTTGCTTGGTAACCACTAGAATGCTTGGTGTCTATTGAATTGCATGGAAAACACTATATACTATTCAATGAGCTTGGTAACCATATGAAATCTAAATAAGTGTTGTCACTAATAACAAACTTGACTTAATGTCAACAATCTCCCTCTTTGGCATTAGTGACAAAAACACTTATTAGCCAAAACTTATATACATCATAGTGTGGTACTAGCTTGATGTGGTATACTATTTTTTTTGTTGAGATTTTTCAAAAAATTTCTTTGTAACTATATACAGTATACTATATCTTCAAATTCTATACTTTCTTTTCCTTTGAATGATTCTATTAAGTGTCTCTCCCCCTTTTATTGTCTCACCCCATATATAGCATACTATCTCTCCCCCTTTTTGACAATAATGCCAAAGATTTATTCAAAATTTATTTACATGGAGACACCAATATAAGAAATAAAATTAGAATTTACCTTAAGTATGAGTGCTAAAGTCTTATCCCAATTTTCTTGCAAAACTTTGTATGTATGTAGAGCAATTTGCACTTCTGCAGAGAGTTCTATCATGTGATCTACAATTGAGAAGTTATTGTCATGAATCAATGTTTTGGAATAAACAATATGTTTCTGCCTTGTATCCATTATGAGAAGGATCATATTCTAAATATCTTTCAGTGTAGACCAAATCCTTGCTTCTTCTCTCAACAACTCTTCTTGCATATCTGACAAGAATCTAGTTTTCATATGATGTGTAGAGCTTGAACTAGTGTCAAGTTGCAACTGTTGTGCACTAGCCTTTAGGTCTTCATCAATCTTTGTTAGTTTTCTCTTTATTTCCTTTGTGAACTTAGTAACATTACATAAATTTCCAAAATGTGATGTTAAATTTGTGTAAGAAATTTTAAGATTGATCAAAATTAAGGAAAGCTCCACTTAATGAATGGCAATTTGTTGAGCAATGTGCTCAAGCACTTTATTATCAAATTTATTTTCTGCTTTCTTAATCATTTTTTCTTGACCACTAGAGTCCTCATTAAATTTCTAGACTACCTCTTCAAATTGAAACAAAATGTGTTGAGAAGTATCAACTTCAACACATATCACCTCAGTCAAAATATTATTGGCATCTTCAATGATTTTATGTTCTCTATCACTTTCCTCCCTCAATTTCTTGTGTTTTTCTTTCTTTTGAAGGAGTTGATCAGCTATTTTCATTTTATTTGTAGTGGTACTATTTAAATCCCATTTTGGAATCTCAATTTCTTGATCTAGGTCAATATCCTCCTCCATCTCCTTTGCTCTACTCAAAAAACTTGTACTTGATTGAGCCTTAGGTTCAACTACCTTTAAACTTAATGCCTTAGAATCTGGAATGCAAACAATTGTAGAGATAGTAGGACTAATAGTGAAAATTGATATAATACCAATAGATGGAATATTGATTGGTATGCTTAGTAAATCCAAAACTAAAGTACTTACAGTAGTATCCAAAACTGTATTAGACAAAACTGTAGAATCCAAAATTGTAGAACTCAAAATTGCACTTATTGTTGAAGAACACAAAATTGTATAACATACTATACTCATTGCTGATGATGCTGACTCAGGAGCTAAAGAAAAGGGAGGGTACAACTTGGTAGATGAAGTGATAGACACTTCTATCATTGATGTGCTAAGTTGTGAGGGACTGTAGACTGATTGGACATTTGATGTGTCTACTATGTTCATAATCAAACTTGTTGAAGCTGTCTCTAAACTTGATGTAGCTACTAATTTTATTGGAGAGTGAGGAAATAAGGCAATGATTGTGGCTTCTATCTTCATAAGATTAGTCTCCTCATCATCATCTTTGTAATCCTTAGTAGCTTCTTCCTCTTTGTCTTCTTCAACTTCTTTGTTGTCAAAATGTGTTTGCTCAAAGTATGTTTCTTCTTCCTCATCATCACTATTATCATCCTTGACTTCTACTGGGAAGTCACTTTGTTTATGCAAGTGATTAACACTCTTCCACATACTTGTGGCATTCTTGACTACATGCTCTATATCTTTTAGATAAATTAAACAAGTATTAAATCTAAGAGTCATCTTGTCTTCATTTTTCTTCTTAGACTCTTTTACCTTAGCATTTTTGATACTCAGTAACAATTACCTCAAGGTTTTTTCATAGATATCTTTTGCTATTTGCATAGCTGAGTCCCATCTTGGCTTTAATTTCTCTAATAATTCATTAGAGATCTGGGAGGCTATCTGATTAGGGGAATACTTCCATTTTCCCATCTTGGTTAGCACCAATTCTTCAACCTTTTTCTTCCCAGCCTCTATCCTAGTTTCTTACTTTAATGATTTGAATTTTTTTATGCTTGCACCTTCTTCCAATTATTTCAATTTTTCCTAGAAGGTGAGAGGAGGCTTGCTGAAAACAACTTCACTACCTTTCTTCCTAGATCTCCTAGTGAAAATTGTATTGGATGGCTTGGTGATGATCACTTTGCCTTTCTTCTTTACTGATTCTTCTTCCTTTTCTGACTCCTCTTCATCCTCTGCTTCTTCCACATCTTCTCCTTTACCCTTAGTCAACAATAAACTAAATTTACAAGGGTTTTTCTTGGAAGTCCTTATGCTTTCCATGTTTTTGTTAAAATACTTTAACAACAAATTTGCAAGATCATATGACAGATTATTCTTCACAACTTTGTATGCCAAGTCTACTGCTTCACACGACACACTATTTAGACAACTAGAACTCTAGATCTTGTGAGCTATCACATGTATGTTGAATTTCACTTTTGCATTAGTTACATTACTAATCTTCATACCTCTATCATCCCACTTGGCTAGGGTTTTCTTTTCTAACTCCACTTGACCTAGGGTTTTAGTTATTTTTGCCTTGGAGAGCATGGGAAGGTTGGTGATATGATGAATCATCTTCTTAGTAATCAAAATTTTTTGCTCAAGGCATAACAGACTGTTGTGAACTTGACTTAGGATGTATTTGATCCATTTGATTTGGAAACTTTGGGGCAAGTGGGGAATGTGGGATAAACCCTTATCTTCCAAGTGCTTATGTTCGAGTTTAAGAACACCATTTACACACAATTCACCTAGGGCATCATCCATCTCTAGGGTTCTAATTTCTTGAATTTCACACTTAAAATCAGTTCAGATATTGTTAATGAGTAGTACCTTAGGAGGGATCCATGATTGTGCTCTGTTTGGATCAAGGGTTTGAACAATCACTGACACTAGTTTGAAATCTAGTGGTTTCCATTTGATTCCTCAGACCAACATTTTTGACCCTTTCCTTGCCTTGCTACTACTACTTGATGCTACCATGGCTATTTAGTAGGTTATGGAAAACTTTTGAAAAACTTTACTACAAAAATCTCTTGAAATTTCTTGGTCAGTCTATAATTTTCTTGATCGCAATAACACTTTAGAATTTTAGGTGAAAATGATTTTGATTTCTTTCTTTTTGTTAAAATTTTTCCATTAATGCTCGATACAAAGGTAGTTATCATCTACTATCTATTCAAATTGCTCGATGAATGCTTCATAACTCGATAACCGAACATGTGTGACTTGTTACTCTTGACCTTGCTTGGTAGAGTCTATGACGCAACCTTACTCAGTAGAGAAAGTAACTCAGTGATAACTGATAATTATATTTCATGATGATCCTTTTGTATCCTAAATATTAATTTGGATCTTACTTCTTTTAAATTTGGAACTATTTTAGATGTGATCATGATAATGCAGTTCTAGTTCTTCCTTAAGAAATTAGTTTGAAATGGTGGAGTCACCTACTTCTTGAGTGACATGACCATCATTGTTTTAATTGGCTTCCTTGGTGGATTTAGGAATCCATTGCTACCTCATCTACTTTTACTTTCTTTTCATCTTCAATTCTACCTATGTTGATGCAATTCTTGGCTAAATGACCAAGTTTTGTACAAGTGAAACATCTTATGGTGGTATCTCTCTTCCCTGTGTGATGTTTAACACTATTCATACCAATGTGTCCATACCCTTCATAATAATGACATATACACCAGTTGTTAGAGTCCCAACTAAATATTGCTTTTACAATTTTCTCTATTGAATTGAATGATTTTGTTATGTAGTTTGATGCCTTGTGCCCTTGTTTCTTGCATTTGTGACACTTGCCTTCAAATTTTGGTTTCTCTTTGCATTCATTAGCCTTGTGACCATGCTAATTGTAATTGTATCATTTACCATTGAATTTTGCTTTACCATTACTCCAAAATTTATTTCATGTATGACCTATCATACCATGGTGATTGCAAGTAGATCTGTGATTCCTTTGAGCACCTTGTTTGGAGGATTGACCTTCTTCTTTGTATCTAATTCTTACTTTTCCTTTTTACCTATAGAGATTATGCTCATTTAGTTGATTCAATTGATTCATGTTTGGTTTAGATTTCATCAGTCTTTCATTGATTTTGTTTTTAGTGTTTAGGTCATTTTTCAAATTTTCACTGATTTTCTTTTCAGATCTCATCTCACTTCATATTCTTTCATTGATCTATCTTTCTGAATTTAGATCATGTTGTAATCTTTCATTGATCTATTTTAGGCTAATGATTTCCTCATTTGCATTAGATATTTGATCTATAAGATTTGGATTTTGAAGAGATTGGTTCTGGATCTCATTGTTTCTTCCATCCATTTCTTCTTTCATCTTGTTCATTTATTCCAAGATTTCAGACAAACTTATTGACTGAATTCCTTGTTCTCTTTTGAGCTTTCTTATTTCTTCTTGTAGGGAACTATTCTTCCCTAAGAGTTCTTTGATTGCATCATTTACTTCATCTGAATTGCTTGAAGGGAAAAATTCTTCAATCTTTTCTTCAATGTACTAATGATCATTCATTTGATTTGCAAGTTCCTTCTTTCTTTTCAAGGATTGGAAAATTTTTCCTTAGCTTTATTGAGTTGTGTAATAGCCATCTATAGATCTATCTTTTCATTGTCAATTACTTTATCAAGTCTGAATATCTCCATTGTCCTTGATCTTTGCTCAAGCTATCAAGCTTTATCCTAAGAGCCACAAAACTCTGATACCAATTGTTGGAAATATTCAAGACTATGCTAGCTTACTGAGAGGGGAGGGGTGAATTAGTAAACTCAAAAACTTTACCAAATTTAGATCTTAATTGCAATAATCCAATTACCATTTAATTCATTAAATTAGATCTAGTTGCATGCATTAGAAACTCAAAACATAAAACATTCATAATAGTTGAATACAATAATTTGCTGACCCAGAAACCTTCCAAATAGAAAGTAAAACTGAGGTGAGGATTATACCCACAAAACTTCACTACTATAGCATAAAGTTGGCCTATTAAGGCTTACAATGATCACTTTTAATGATTTTCCCTATTAGGAGCAATTAGGATTGCTAGGTCCACCTTGTTAAAGGTTTTACAAACACACAATTAAGTATGCACTTGGTGAAGAGATTTGACAAAATACTGTTAATTCTACCTTATTTGAGGATTTGGATTGTTTCACTTGTTAGATGAAACAATAGATCTCTAATTTACAACTAGATTGTTAATAGAGATTATTTGAAGTACTAATCACCTTTATGTGAGAGATATGACTCTGCTGCTCCTTGGTTGATATGACCTTACAATACACTTTATTGTTGATTCACATTCACATGATTTTGTAGGACCATAAAATGGGCTAATGTCTAACATACTATGAGAAAATCATAAACTCAACAAACATACATCAACACCCTCTAGTCTACCATGAAATCCAAATGAATCAAAACAAGAAAGCAACTCTAAAACCCCCTCTTTCATTTGTAGCTCCCATGTCCTCCTTTCTTCTCCAAGTGATGTAGCTCCAAATTTCCTATAATGCACCCAATATTGGAAGCAAAAGCCTATGATAATGATGGTGCTATGAGAATACTTGAAGTTGTGATTTGAATGTGAGAGCAAGAGTGAAAAAAAAATGAGAAAACTAGGGACTAGAAATGAGAGAAAGAATGCTCATTTTATAATCAACACAGAGGATGAGAGCATTGGAATTTTCACCTTGGATATGGAACATGGCAAGAGATTCCTTGGAGAATCCATGATGCATATGACACAAGATGAAAAGTGTAGGATTGTATGATGCTTGGAAGTCAAACTTGGCTAAAGATGGAAGAGAATCTATGACACATCATATGACACCTCAAACCCACTTAAAGTCAAGAATCTATGAAAAAGGAAGCCAAATGTGGATGTGAATAAGAGAATACAAATATTGGATTATGACATATCTTAGCCAAGTGTCAAAGGAGAATCCACAAGGTGTCACACCCATGTGTCATGATAATGTCAATATTTTGTGAAATATTTGAATTAAAAATTCATTATTCCACACAAATAGGAATTAGTGAAAATGGAATTAGTGGTGGAAAATATGACTTAGGAAATTAAGAATATCCATGGTTTTTAGATGATGAGACAATTAATTAATAAAATAACAATTAATTTAGAAGTTTAGTTAAGATGAATAATTAGTGAAATGACATAAGACTAAATTATGGGTTATTTAATCCTATAGAGAAAATTAGTAGATGATTGGCCAGTTTGATTAAATAAGAGTGATAGTATCCTTTGATGAAAATTTAATTATGATGTAGATTGAATAGGATGATGATGGATGGACCAAAGCCATCATCAAATTGATCAATTGATTAACATGCAAAGGACACATGACATGAATTAAAGATGCACAACATTTAACCGATATCATAAATGCTACAAGATCGAGATTGATTAATATGGTTGATCATAATAACATCGATGGATGCTATCAATATTATTAAAATGGTTGATAATTCCATGATTTGACATTGAAAGACTCAACAATGTCAAAGATCAAATGACATGAATGATAGTTTGACCTAGCATTGAGAATCATGACAGTACTAAGGTCAGATTGATAAGATTCAATAGATTGATAGGATTCCAAGGCACTGAAAGCCACAAAAATGCCTAGGATTTTATAGATGATGATTTATTTGAGATGTTTGACCCATTATAAGTTGATTAGGACTGTTCTTGGGTGATTCTGAGTTGATTTGGGGTGATTTTGAGTTGATTTGAAATGGTTTCAAAATGATATGAAATGGTTTTGGGTTGATTTGAAGTGGTTTCTAATGATGATGAAATGGTTCCAAAATGATGTGCAATTGATGTGAAAGAGGATGTGAATGATGATAGAAACTGTTGAGATACAATTAGGTTGGCCAAAAGATCAGTGTTAGTGGAATGAGAAAATGGGATGAATTAGTATGGAAAGTGATGTCAATTCAGGGGCTTGAGGGTATTTTCAAGGGTTACCACTAAAGTTAGTGACCAAATAAGGAAAATGATAGTTCATAATGAAGATACAAATCCAACACAACTGACGATTCAAAAATTGAAGTTGAAACACAAAAGTTATGGCCTCTAGATGCAACATAGGGGCTTCGGGAGTAGTTCTAGGCATCCTACTACTGCAAGTGTGTCCAAAATTCACCCAAGTGCACCCAATGCACACTTGGTAAGACCAAGTCCACTATGTCATACCAAATGCACCCATGGTGCGCTTGGGAAGCCCAAGTGCACTCAGAAAGTATAGCCTAGAAGGCTCTAGGGACCAAAAATAGCCCGACTGCACTCAGAATGACCTGAAATTTTGTGTGGATTCCCCAAGTGGTGGAAAGATGTTAGAAATGAGTGAAATTATTAAAAAATGGTCACAGGGTCAAATTGAGGTTGGACTAGGTAGAAAGCCCTAAAAGGTTGATAGACAATGTAGGATGGTGCTAGAATGTAGGAATGCAAGATGAAGATGATTTGGTGCATCAGAACACATGATAATGGTGATGAATGAAGACATGAATGAAAGGAGACCAAAGAGATGAGATGAGGACCAATTAGAATGAGGTGAAGAATTTTTTCTTTAAAAGAGTGCACTATATGTCAAATGCAGCTTCGTTTTGATGAAATCATAGATCTGAACCATTTTTGAGCATCTACATTTTTACCCTCTTTGATATGATGTGGTTTAGAGAATTGTGTCAAAGAAAAATGATGAGAAGGCCATAACAAAATGCCCCAGTAGGAATGATATATATGGGTGCTCCCTCGAGAAATTGACTGAGATATGCATATGATAGGTCAATTTGTCAATAATGAGATGCAAGGTAGCAGATGAAGAAGACACAGAAGATGGGGGAGATGAAATGAGAAATTGTTAGTATAATGAGAAAAAATTTGCTTTTGTAAAGTGCACTACATGTCAAATGGAGCTTTATTTTGATATGGCAAATGGAATGCGACACATCATGGCATAAAGGGCTAGAGTGCTAATACAAACCTTTTGCATAAACAAGCACAATGCAAATAAAAAATGACCTTGTCCTTCCTAAGACATATATACATGCCCCAGACTCTCAAAGGTACATTGTAATAGACAAAAAATAAAAGAAGACCATGAACCATCCCAACTACTCTCATAGATTAGTTTATATCATCGAGTAGCATAGGAACATGATCAAAGAAAATAAAGCAAAAATAAATCACTCACTAAAAAATGTGAGCCAACAACTATTCTTGTCTATTATTACTTTCTTTTTAGTGTTTTAGCTCCTTAGATCACAGCTGATAGGTTGACCATATGCTAGGTTTGATTATTGATTCACTTGATAGGTTCATGGTGACATGTTGCATTGATTATTGGTTCACATTGCTCAGATAGGTGTGATTTTCATTGAAGTGTAGTGCTTTGAGTTTCAATCTATGAAAGTGCAATTTTTTATGCAAAAGGGATGATAATTTATAAGGTTTATTATAGATCTTTGATGGGTTTTGTGATATTTAGGGTTTTGGGGATATTTGATGTTTTTGGTGTGACTAGTTTCTTTAGGACATTTCATGCTTTTTAGGGTTTATTTCAAGACATTTTCTTATTTATAGTGATTTTTTCAAGACATTTTATGATTTTTAGTGCTTTTTTAGGGCATTTTATGATTTTTAGTGCTTTTTTTAGGACATTTTATTGTTTTTAGAATTTTTTTTAGGATCATATTCAAATGTTTAGGATTTTTTTAGGATCCTATTTGAATTTTTAGGATTTTTTCAGGATCATAAAAGCATGTACAAATCTTAGCTCAAATCTATTATGTGATAGGTCCAATGGATAAAAAGTACTTAAGGATATGCCCCTAGTTCGAGTTCAAACTCATGCACTATGTAGGTAATATGCCCCTGAACAAGATGCAAACTATGTACAAAGGCCAATGACAAAGTATGTATAGACTGGTAATGTGCTAGGTAAGATAACAATTGTTATTAACCAATTCATGAGCCATGACAAGGGACTAGGGATGTCTAGCAATATGAAAGATATGATTAGTGAATGACAAAGGGGGGAAAAACTAGATTGAATCTCGATAGATGGAGGAGCAACAACTAATTACACATGGTGCCTGTTTGTTAGGTTTTCACCATGGTACTTGCCCAAAGTGCCTATTTGCCAGGTTTTCACTTGTGGACAAAATTGTTCTCTTGACTCAAATTTTCATGCCAAGATGCCTATTTGCGAGGTTTTCATCAAGGCATCCATTTTTTCATGACCTTTTAAAAAAAAATTTATTTTCTTTTTTCATGACATTTTTCTATTTTTTTGATATTTTTTCAGGACTTTTTGTGATTTTTTTGACACTTTTTTAGGACTTTTAGATAGAATCATGAATTTTGTTGACAAATTTCTAAGAAGAAATATGTTGTTGATGCTACTAGCTGATAATATCTTGACCCATAACTAATTATAACTACACAAGAGTTGTTCCAAGTCTATAGCTAAGATCAAACCACTAGAAATGCCTTAAGATATACCATTGTGTAGCATATGTAAGACAATGTCTACCTCTTGTGAATTAAGGCATCTAAAGATAAATGGTTCAAAGGATTCTTTGTATAGGATTTCATTGATGATGAAATATGCAAAGGGTTGTTGGATAAGGATTTGATTTTGGGTGTTAGACAAGCTAGGTGGTTGGGTTTGGGGATAGGCATCTAGATATAAGGAAGGATTGGGAAGATCGAGACCAATGACTTCCCAAATGAATGTTGATCGACAATGCTCAAAAATACTTTGTGGCATGTTGAACATTGGAACACTAATATTCATGGCATTCTCTTGTTTATCTTGTATCCTTTGGAGTTTCTTAGCTTCTTTTTTTTCATGGTCTAATGACACCTTTCAATTTTCACCAAGAGGCCTACTTTTTTCAAAAAAATTCTATTTTTTCTTTGCAAATTTACATCTAGAAGATGGAATTGACTCCCCAAAATATGCCAATGTGTTCTCTTGAGAAGAAATTAATTCTTTATGATCACCAATTTTAATGCCTTCATAGATTTCAAAGTCTATTGTGAGAGTGTCATCATTGTCGAATTGATCAAAAACTGGTGGTCCACATTGGTCCCAATCCAATAGTTTAGTATAGCTTGAGGGGATGTCATCATTAGTATTGAATGAATTCTGGGTGAAGGCAAATATATGGGTATCTGATTTAGTGTTATAATTGGGGTCATGTTTAGAAGCTAGAGGACTATTGATTTTAGGTTGGATATCCTCAGATGTCTTTTCATCATTTAAAACATCCGTAGTCTTACACATAGGTACCATAGTACTAGGAGGACCTATTTGTAATGATTTAAATCCAAATCCAAAATTAGGAAGTCATCCTTTCATAGTGATAGGTTCAATTATTCCTTGTTTCTGACATCCAAGACCACTATAGCCATCATAGCCTTGTTTTTGCAAGATAGTAAACCTAAGTCCATACTTATTAGGAGATATCAAAGTAGGTTTTTGTTCTAATTTTCCTTTCTCAATACATACAAATGTATTCTCATTAATAGAAGTGGTATTTTGTGTACTAATCTCTAAATATTGTTCTTGAAATGGTTGTGATTTACCATGAGATTGGGGAGAAATTGGTGACTCCCTAATGTGGGATACTTGAGACATAAAGTATTCTCCACACTCATTGTCTCAATCTTCAACTTTTCTTTGGCCTTACTGAGGAGTATACCCATGTCCACATATTTAGAGGAATTTGTGGGTTGTGCTTCATTGTTTGTTGGGACTTGGTATGTTGTAGCATCTCTCAAATTTGCACAAATTTGAAAAGGGTCTAGATTGCGAAGGATGGTAACTTCCACATTGTTATAGGAAAATTTTAAACATTGACGATATGTGGAGAGCACAACTTTCATAGCATGAAGCCAAGGGTTTCCTCCTATCATGTTACAATTCATTTCTACATCTGCGACTTGTCTACTAGCTCTAACCAAGATTTGATAGTATCAAGAAGCTTAGAGTATCATTCAAGTGTGGGCCCACCTCGAGAATGGGGGAACAATCTCATGAGGTAAGTGAGCTCATTGCTGAGTTCAATACAAGAGGCACAAAATTCTCTGATGTGATCAATAAGGTTGCATTTTCCTTGGTATTTTTCAAACCTTGGAGACTCAAAGTATTTTGGGAATGGAGGCATATACAGACTTTTGTCAAATGGATTAGGATGTAAGTTCCTTTATGTATATATAGCCTATTTCTTTTAGAATCCCAATGCCTTGACTTGTTTGGAAAGTTTTTAAACTTGTTGCAATAGCTCTTCATTAGGGTTTTGCATGATAGATTTCCCTTCAAATATTTTATGCCTATGAGTAGAACATTTGTTGTGGTGGGAGCTATGTCTACTTGGTTCTAACTTTTTTGTATCTGACGAGTTTGGTGATGTGTCACTAGGTGGTGGAGGTATGTTAGTACCTAAAAGACAAAAGGGTACCTGTTGTGACACATGTTGGGGTATGTGTTATGGTATTTGATGTGGCACTTGTTATGGTATCGACTACAATTGATGTACCATGTGTTATTATTGTGCCATTTTTTGTGGTTTTTGTTGGGGTACCTCCATTGGTTGTATGTTAGAACATGTATGTGATTTTTCTAGAGGTATCTATTGAGGTTTTTGTGGAACATATTGTTGTTGTAACAAATGTTGTTGGTATGTAATTTGTTGCTCAAGGTGTCTTTGGTATTCCAACTATTTTTTGAGTTTCTCTTGTTGTTTAACAAACATGGCTTGTTGTTGTTGGAATTGTTGTTGACACATTACATGTAAGTCAAGCGGATTTACATTAGATTGTGTTTTAGGGATGTTGATCCTTGCAACACTTGAGGCTATTGCTGTTGTGGTTGATTGTTCTAATGATATTTTGAATGTGTGTTGTAAACATTAGATCCTTGGACTATTGCAGGTTGATGTTCTCGAGGTAGTTGGTTACATCCTTGTGAATTGACCACCATGTTGGTATTGTTGTTTTGGCACCTTTGTGTGTTAGAGGTTTCTCCTTGGGAAATCATGTTGATTTGACAAGGTGCATTCCTTTTGGGAATAGGTGTAATGTTAATAAGAACTTTCCTTTGTGCATCAATAGGGATTGTTATAGTTGATGTTTCACATAGTGTACTTGTGGGAGGCTCCACAACATTTGATGTCAGGACACCTGGTAGAATTAGGAGAAAAGGTGCACTTTGTGGATTTTCCTCCAAAGGAGGTATGTTTGGCACCCCTAGAGAACAAGTCCCTTTAGGCACATCTTTTTGTTGCACCATGTGATTGAGATCAAGTCTTAATGTCCTTTTGGGATACTTGGGAAGAGTCTTGTTTCCCTTCATTGGTTGTGGTTCATCAAACAAGGGATTAATGTTGAAGTGTTCAAATGTACTTTGGAGGATCTCGATGGTTGATTCTTGATGGGACCTTATAGGTGTCATTATCATGTTTGAAAACTCTAAAGGTTGTTTTCCCTTATCTAAGTCCAAATTGATAATGGGTTTTATGTTTTCAATTGTTGTGTTGGTTTGATGTTTGGACTTAGGTCCCTCCACATTTGGGTTGAATTTGACAATTTCTTTGGCTACCATAAGTTTAAAGTTCTTGTAAAAGTTTTGTCTTGACATGCCCTAGCCATTTATTCATCAATGATGCCATAGTCAGTGTCAGAGTCATCACTTAGGTGTACAATACCTTGTTGTGTGTTTGATGTATTATAGTTGAAGGTACTTGCATTGGGTTTGCTGAATTCAAACATGTGTGTTTGTTCATCCTTAGGTTTGGTTGGTACACTTCCACCTTTGGGTGGTATTGACACAAATATAGGTTCAAAGTTAGGATTCCATTGAACCATCCCATGTGTAGGGGGAGTGTTTGAAGGAATACTCATGGTAGGTGCATTTTTTCATGTGTATTGGATTGTCTCTTGATTTTGGTGATCTTGTAGATACATGTTTAAGGGATCCACAAGGAATGGTTGTAATGCCTTGATTTTGTCTTCGTCAAAGGTATTTTGGGTTTTCTTGCTCTTCTTTTGTTTTGGATGAGGTTTTTGTTGTGTTGGTGCCTCAAAAAACAAGGGTTTGTAAAGTTCTTCGGGTCTCTAAGCTAATTGTGTCCTTGTGAGTGCTAGCATGATACTTAAGGATGCAGATGAAGTGGAGGAAAACCTAAATGTACTCCCTACCTCCCAAGTGTACACCTAAACTACCAACTATGCTTAGATAATACCAAGTGCACCCTTGTTGCACTTGGGGCCCTGAAGGTAAGAAGTTGGTAAGTAAGAGGTATGCAATCGATAAATAGAGGTGTTAGGATGCCTAAAATGCAAAATGTGAATGATTTGAGTATTTTGGGTGTTTTGCAAGGTTTAAGGATGTAATGCAAGGTGTGGAAGTATAGATTAGGGTTCTGGAACATGAAACCCATAATTATCAAGTGCTTTCTTAAACTACCAAGTGCACTTTGAAACTACCAACTACACACCTGAAGTGTGTAGTTAGTAAAACAGGGATGTAGTTGGTAAAATAGGTCAGAACTTGATAAATAGGATGTGGGTATGCAAGATATGACTTTTTTTGGACTTTTAGGTGTTTAGGGATGTTATGCAACCTAGGAAAGTGCCAAATGAAGTACAATTTTAATATGCAAGGTGAAAATGTTCTAGAGAAACTATGCAAATGCAAATGCAAAGTGACATCTTGGAGGTTGACTAAAGGAGATGAAAATGACCCTATAGTATGAAAAATGAAGGTTAGGGTTGGATTTTGCACTTGGTAATGATGCTAGGGGTTGATGTATGCAAGGTGGATGATGTAAGGAATGTTTTTCTAGGGTTGATAATGACATTTGGGATATGAAAAATGAGGATAAGTGACCAAGAAGAAAATGTGGTTGATAGACAACTTGATAACGTTTGATAGTGGGAGTGGTGCTAATGTTTTGAAAAATGCCAGATGAGGGGGATATACCACTAGGGTAAGTCAAAATTACATTTAGGGATATTAGGATTATGATGATGCTAATGATAAAGGAATATGCAAGGCTTTGGACTTAGGTTAAATCTTTAGAAAGTATTTTGTCTAGGAGTTTAACCTTGTGATAATGGACTTTGGATCTTGACCAAAAAGAGTGATAAAAGACAAAATGATCAAATTGATAAAAGATGAAAAGGTCAAATCTGTCAAGACATAGATAGAGTTTGACCAAATAAAATGATAAGAAAAGATAAAAAGACTAGTCAAGATCCATCATCCATCCACACTAGGAGATACTCTAAGACTCATGCTTTGTTCAGATTTTTGACTAAGTTCAAAGGTTTCGAGGGTTCAAAATGACATTTAGGGAGCTCAAAATGATGATGATGCTGGGAAAATATGCAATATGGAAAGGTTCTAAGATGAAAAATGAGATTTTGGGTGCAAGATGCAGTTTTGGATCAAATGCAGAATGAGGAGGTAGAACGGCTCCTAAATGGAGTTTTGGGGTCCCAAAATGCAGTTTCAAGGCCTAAAATGGTCATATAGGTGCCCAACTATAGCCTGACAGCACCAAGTGTACTCCAATTGTACCAATTGTACCTATGGTGTATTTGGGGCTAGTTTGGGAATAGTTGGTAGTTTCATGGCGCAGTTGGGAAGCTGGGTTGAACATTTTTTGAATGTGAGCAAGGTGGTTGTCAAGTTGCTATGCCAGGAAGCTAGGATGCAAGGGCTGATGTTAGGATAGGTTTGGAGATGTAGACTAGAGGTTATGACCTAAGGAATTATTTTCTAAGTGAAGACAATGAAGGTTAGGAGATGTAGAGTGCAAATAAGGGCATGCTGAGACAAGGGGGCCTATCCAGGTACCTAAGGACACTATTAAAGCCATAGAATTTTGTCTAGAAGCCAAATCTAGGTTATCAAACTACCAAGTGTGCCCAGATAGTACCGGCTATGATAAGTAAGAGATAATTTCCATAGCTAGTCAAATTGTGATATTGCTATTAGGATTTAATTTTGTGATTTTTGAGTCAAACTCATTGACCCATGTTTCATGAGTAGTGATTCAACATGAATCCATCTCTCATGAGAATAAATGGAACACTTAGCCCTCATTGGATCTAGGTGATGCTCATAAAGGTGAAGCATTGGGACTTCTTAGGAGGTCACCCATCCTAGTACTACTCCAGCCTGAGCACGCTTAACTATGAAGCTTCCTCCATAGTTAAAGCCAAAGCTTGCAACCTCATTTGCAATAAAAGACCTTCACCAAGTGTTGTGCCTTATGAACCATTCATTAGAAAGCCCCTTAAGAAAATGGGTTGCAATCTTTGGCTTTAACCATGGAGGAAACTTTGTAGTTAAACTTGCTTAGGCTAGAGTAGTACTGGGATGGGTGACCTCTCGGGAAGTCCTAGTGCTTCAACCCTATGAGAATCAACTAGATCCAATGAGTGCTAAGTGTTCCATTTATTCTCATGAGAGATGGATTCATGTTGAATTACTATTCATGGAACATGGGTCAATGAGTTTGACTCAAAAATCACATAGTTAAATCCTGATAGCAATATCACAATAGTACTAGTTATGCCTATGGTGTAGTTGGGGCTAGTTTGAGTGTACTTGATAGTTTCAAAGTGTAGTTGGGAAGCTGGGTTGAATTTAAGGCAATCTTGGGTGCTCAGACTTCTAGATTGATGCCATAGTGAGGTAAACAATAGAGGACAATGTTAAGACTAGAATGGAGGCTTAGAATTATTTTTATGACACTTAGAATGATGGTTAAAGTGTTCTAGATGAAGGTTGGGTATGCAAGGATGCAACATGGACAATGCAAAATGCAAATTTTGGGGTTGAAATGCAAAGACTAAAGATGCAAACTAAACCCTAATGAATGCAATGTGAAGGATGATGGATGCATAATGAGGACTAGAAGATGCAAGATGAAACCTATATCATGCAAATATGAGGCTTAAACTAGGGTGAGTGAAAGTGAGTTCTATGCAAGGATGAAATCTATGTTATGCCAAGCACATTTAGGATCACAAATGGCCATGTTTTCAAAGTTCTGAATGTATTGGACAAAGTTCAAAAAGTCTTGACAATAGTTGCAATGTCTTGATAGTGTTTGATGTTATCCATGGTGTAAATTTGAATGTTGGCTTTATCTTGATTAATGTTTTACACACATGTAAGACACATTAAGACAAGAATAGCTATTGTTAAAAGTGAACAAGCACACCACAACCTAGGCTTTAGGATTGTATCCACTGAATTCCTACTTAATTGAAAGTTGAATTAACATTTAGGATCACAAATGGCCATGTTTTCAAAGTCCTGAATGTATTGGACAAAGTTCAAAAAGTCTTGACAATAGTTGCAATGTCTTGATAGTGTTTGATGTTATCCATGGTGTAAATTTGAATGTTGGATTTATCTTGATTAATGTTTTACACACATGTAAACACATTAAGACAAGAATAGCTATTGTTAAAAGTGAACAAGCACACCACAACTGATGCAGGAGCATCTAGAGGTATAAGGGCAATCCTGTGTCACCCAAAAAAATGTACCTAGACTTAGTTTCTGTTTTATGTCTTTACATTTTTGGATACCCATTTGGCTCAAATAAAGGTTCCAACTCTCATAGTTCAACTATTAGTGCATTTAAAAATCCCAAAAAAATAGGAGCATGCAATTTGACCATCATTTTGGTGACCTAGAAGGTGTGACTTGGCCAGATGAATGTAATCGAGATTTAAAGCATTCCAGAAAAAGAATCAGGTCAAAAGGCCCCACGGTTTGAAAGTTATTGCAATTTTTCAGGTTTTGGAGACCCCCTAAGAATGCTTCAAAGTCAGGTTTGGGGCATTAAATGACCTTGACAAGGGTCTAAAAATAGGGGACAAGCGAAGCTTGTCCATAGGGCTATAGAGCACTTCGAGAGCTTTCCGAAAATGTAAACGGTTCGTCAATCAGAGTTACGGTTCAAAAGTTATGCCTCCCGGAAGTTCGGCTACCGTTTCTTGATTCTTCTAGAATTGCACCGACTTCTAACGCAGCTTCCGGAACCTTCTATTTTGTCGGTGGATGCCTACTAGCACTTTCTAGAATGTACTCCTAGTCCTTAACCCTCCGAGGTCTATTTAAGGAGATTTTTGGCATTGTAAAAGGCAGTTCGGATTGGAGCTTGAGAGGAGGTGCTAAAAGGAGAAATATTCTCCAGATTTATGCTATTGTAAGCCCGCAGGGCATGTTTTGAGTTTATTTTCTCTGCACTGTTTATACCAGCTTATTTTCTCAGTTAATATAATTTCCCCTTTCTATTGTGTCTATTCTGGTTGTTGGGTTGTGTGCCCATCAACAACCTAGGCTTTAGGACTGTATCCACTGAATTCCTACTTGAATTAAAGTTCAATCGTGCCTATCCAAAGTTGACAATCTAGGATATTGGCACCACAAGCTCCCCCTTATAGTGCACTCAGTTCTTGAGGCTACTAAGATTTGCTTTCCAAGTGGCATGACTTCCTAAGGGACTGTTGCCTCTACTAAGGACTGCAAGAATGTAGGATGTCTTCACGGGCATGGGTGACCCCTTCAGCTAGTGGATAGAAAGGATTTTGGCCACTAAAACATGGTTTTTAGTAAGGGCATTCCATTTGGAAAGTGAATGATAAACTTCCATGGAAGGTCTCCTAGCCCCAAGAACTAGGGTTTGATGCACCACAAGGGTACTGGAGGAGAGCTATCATGCAAAAATATCACTGACATAGCTTTCACCATAATTGAGTTTTATATAGCAGTTAGAACATTGACCTAGCTTTGGCCTATTACCACTCTGAAGTCATCCCCTGACATACCTAATATTGGATATCCATGTCCAAGGCAAGCTTCACTATAGAAGTTACACAGATTTCTCTTACACCCAAGATCCATGAATGGTGTGGAGAGAGGATATGTCCATGCAGCTCCTAGGGATTTAAACACTATAGAAATGCCAAGAAAAAAAAAAATTCATTTTAAGCACCAAATGAAGTGTTATCTAATCTAGGAAATCCACACACATGGTTTTGACAGACACACAAGGTCTTCAACAACGTCCTACAAACAAGCATTAGTAGTTTTCAATGATTAGTCTTCATCCAAAAATCAGCACATGCTACAAACAAACCATCAATAACACAAAAAAACTCTAATCGAGGTCCTAGTAGCAAACATAAACCATAAGTGAAAATTCTGATTGAAATAGGTGCTTTCTGTGAACCAGGTGTGCTTTGATAGAGCAAACTACACTGTAGAAGGCCATAATGGCTTAGAATGCCCCCAAGTGTTCTCTAATAGTGCTAACTATGCCCATGGTGTAGTTGGGGCTATTTTGGGTGTAGTTGGTAGTTTCTAGGCACAGTTGGGAGCCCATGTGCAAATTGTGGGGAATTGTACCCTAAATGATACCTAGAAACAAAAATTTTGAACTCTACCCTCCCAAGTGTGCCTAGATAGTGAAAAGTATGCCCATGGTGTAGTCAGAGTTTAGAAGGGCATAGTTGGTAGTTTTTGGGCATAGTTGGTTATTTAGGAACAACAAATAGGGGTTATGGTGTCTCCTAGGCCCCTACAACTACCTCCTAGGGGTCCCAAGTGCATCCTAACAGAGTAGAGTGCACCCTAGGGTAGAAAGATAAAAAAATGCATGAAACAAGAGCATACAAGCATGTTACTAGGCCCCCTAATTATACTAGGTGTGATGAAGGAGAGAAAATGAGGATTATACCCCTTCAATGAGCTCCTTCCTTGCACCTATGAGCAAAAACACAAGAAACCCGAGTTAGCTAAGCATGTTCATGTTGGGTTCAAAAATTGTAGGACCAAAAAATGGGCTAATGTGTAACATACTATGAGAAAATCACAAACCCAATAAACATATGTTAACACCCTCTAGTCTACCATGAAAGCCAAATGAACTAAAACAAGAAAGAAAGTCTAAAATTCCCTCTTTCATTTGTAGCTCCCATGTCCTTCTTTCTTCTCCAAGTGATGTAGCTCTGAATTGCCTATAATGCACACAATATTGGAAGAAAAATCCTATGATAATAATGGTGATATGAGAATACTTGAAGTTGTGATTTGAATGTGAGAGCAAGAGTGAAAAAAAAATGAGAAAAATAGGGACTAGAAATGAGAGAAAAAATGCTCATTTAATAATCAACACAGAGGATGAGAGCATTGGAATTTTCACCTTGGATATGCAACATGGCAAGGGATTCCTTAGATAATCCATGATTTATATGACACAAGATGCCAAGTGTAGGATTCTATGATGCTTGGAAGTCAAACTTGGCTAAAGATGGAAGAGAATCTATGACACCTCATATGACACCTCAAACCCACTTAAAGTCAAGAATCTATCACAAAGGAAGCCAAATGTGGATGTGCATAAGAGAATAAGAATATTGGATTATGACATATCTTAGCCAAGTGTCAAAGGAGAATCTATGAGGTGTCATGCCTATGTGTCATGATGATGTCAATATTTGAATTAAAAGTTCATTATTCCACACAAATAGGAATTAGTGAAAAAGGAATCAATGGTGGAAAATTGTTGAAATACTCAAAATTGGAAGAATACTTCTAAGAGGGGGGGTGAATTAGAAGTAGCACACTTTAGCCTTTTCAACTCCTTTAAAAAAAATAATTGAAAGTGAATTGCATGCATGTAAAAACATTAAATAAACATAAAGCAAACACATGCATTAACACACATAACACCAGATTTGGTAACCCAGAAACCCTCTAAGAATAAGAAGGTAAAACTGGGGTGGGGATGAGACCCACAAAAATTACTGCAACAATAATTGTTTGAGCACTTCTTATGGTCTGCCCTATGAAAGGCCTGCCCTGTCAAAGGCTTTACATGTGTCAATAGTGACCTAGTTAAAAGATTTATAAATACTTTACATGAAGTGTCATGATGTTAAACGATTTAGTTACCTCTTCAGAGGATTTACAAAATAGTTGTTAAGCTAATCTATCAACATAGGGTTTTCACTATCTAATACAATGGTAAGAGAGTATTATAAATCTTTTGACCTAATTGCTTACAATCTTCAATTGCTGATTTTAGGCACTTGATCTACTCACTCTAATGTGATCCTTTCTTGATTTGATATATGTTTGTATCCCTTGTTTTGTTATGATCAATTGAATGTGTAATTATTGCTCAATTCACTAAGTTTTTGATGCCCCTATTGTTTACTCTTGTTCTACAATTTTCTATTTGCTTAGCAACTTCCTTGACTTCCCTTTAGTAGCATACAATCATGGGGTCTAAGCACTCTTATAAAGACTTTGTAGACTTAGGGTTAGGTATGGATCTATGATCCATATTGAATGTTGACTTCCTACTCATTCCTTGCATTTTTCTCATTGGTTGCATGCCTTCTACATTTTTTGATTGGTTGCATGATGATTGCATAGTAAATATAAAAGATTCATTCTTATCCTTATCATCCTTTGAAATCCTTCTATGTGGGCTCCAAAAATGGTTAACATTTGAGTTTGTGAGGGTATAAACTCATATGTTGATTCTGTGTTACTTGACACATACTAGACTACTGGTGCTTGGTACATATACTCTCCTACTTTGTTTGGCATCTATTGCATTTTGTCTTGCTCGACACATATATGACTCTAGCTTACTTGACATACATAACATTATGACTTGCACAACATCAACTATGACTCAACACCTCTATATCACTTGGAAACCATATAGTGCTTGACACCTAAAGTCACTCGATACCTGTTGAAAATATGACTCGACACATATTGTGGCTTGGCATACATAGTGTACTCGGTTTCAATGTAGAAAGTGGTTAATTGTGTTGATGAAGAAATGTTAAAACCATTCTAAGACCAAGAATCCCCCCCTTTGAGATGAGTGTCAAAAACACTTAACTAAACATTACTAATCTATCCTTATGAGTACACTATCCAATCTATTCTCCATATGTAAAAAATTTTAAAATTTGTTCAAAAATACCTTATAACTCCCTTGAGTTGATTGTGCTAGATGTGCCTGATGCTCTTTGTCTTTACCTTGTACCTATGTGTTGAGAAATTTTGTTGAGTTTGTCTGTAATTTCTATTTTTATTCATATTTCCCTCAAAACATTATTTCTCCCCATGAAAGAATCTAATCAAAACTTAGTATTCTCCCCCTTAGATATATTTTTCTTACTATTATTTCTCCCCTAATCTTCCTTATTATTTCTCCCCCTTTTTAACACTTGTGTCAAAGGGCTCTAAGGAGTAAGACCATATTTTACCAAAAATGTATTGTTCACCTCCATTATTATTTTCAAAGCTACATCCCAATTCTCCAAAGAAATGTCTAGTGACTTGTGTTGGATGGCAGTCTTTGTAGCAAGATGTACAAGTCCATCTAATGTAGAAAGATTAGGATCTTTCTTTAAGACAGTTTCAACATAGACTTTCTCTTTGTGGAGGACCTCCAAATGTGGGGTTATGGAGGATTGAATCTACATTAATTTTGCCTTTATATTGGCTTGATCACTTGCTAATGCAGCTAACTCTCTTTGAGTGTGAAGCAATTGGGAAAAATACTTCTCACTTTGCGTTGGATACCTTGGTAGTTGCATGCTAGAAATCTTCAAATTTCTCTCCAAGCCCAATATACTTTGATTTGTCCCTTGTGTGAAGTTGGGGAAATCACCCAAATTTTTGTACAATGTGAAAATTTTCTCAAGTATAGCTTTGAACTTGTCAATTTTCTTTTGGCCAATTTTACCTATTCAAGTGCTATAGCACTTGATATTTTCTCATTCACCTTCCCCTAAAATTTTCTTTCAGACCATTCCATAAGTTTAACATTTGTATCCTGGTCTTCACTAGTCACCTAGTCAATTATATTAGATATATGTTCTATTATTGGCTTTGCTTCATTTGGTGACTTCAAGATGAAGGCATCCATAAAGATTTCCTTAATCTCATGCAGTGCTTGCTTGTGTTTATACTCTTTTCTGAGTATTTCCTGCCTCTTCCTTCTATTTAAAGCATCTTGCATTTTTGTGATCTTATCCATGGTGATGGTCTTTGATTCATAGGAAAGTATGACTATGTATTCATCTAGCTTAGGGTCTCCATAGTGAAGTACCCTGGCCACTTTGGTTGAGCTTGAGCCTGGTGTTGAGATTTGTAAAGATATGTCTTCAGTGCTTGGCTTCTGAAGGGTCTTTGTAGGAGTGCATGTCTTTGGTAGTTCTACCAATGTTTGAATAGTGGCCTACTCCTTTTCCTTTGATATATCCTCCTTCTCATTAGACTTCCCTTCTTCTGTGCTTGGCTTCTATAAAGTATCACCTGTTGCTGTGGGTGGTGGAAGCATCAAAATTTTAGTGCTAGTAGTTGTATAGGTGAAAGGTGATTCTTGTGGTTTCACCTTGTCTCATTTTGGTTATACTACTACATTTTTTAGCTCATCTACACTCACCAATATAGGTTTTGTGCATAATTGTTCTTGTAGAGTGGATAGGTGAAGAATCTTGGAGAGATCCTCTATAGTCAGAGGATTGATGTTCTGAGCTGAATGGTCAGGAACATCCTTAATAATTAATGCATCTGCAGGTGTGATGATTACATGAGGAGGGCTAGGAGGTGGTATTTTTATGTCTTCCACACTTTGTTCCTCTTCTTATTGCTATTCCGATGTTGTCATATCTTCTTCCTTTTGTGTTTCTTCCTCCTCTTTCTTCTTTTCTTCATCTACTTTTGTTGTTTCTTCCTTCTCTTCCTCTCCTTTCTTTTCTTCTATTTTTTTCCCTTGGTACTAGCCTCTACCTTATTTTCTTCCTCTTCCTTCTCATCAATTATTTTGTAAATTGTTTTCCATAATTGTGTGGATTTATTTACTAAATCCTCAATCTTGTTTTGTAGGATGCTGAAGGTTCTATATTTAGGTGCAAATTTGCCAACATGTTTCTTATTAGCCTTTGTTATTTGACCTCTTATTAGGTCAGGAATCACTTGTGCTAAGGTAGATTCTTTGATCTCCTTTTCCATTTTCAAACAATAATGCCATTTATTTTCAATTATCTCATATAGCTCTCTAGGCATGGTATTGTCTAGCTCTAGAGGTGTACTCTTAAATTCAACCATCATGGCGTATACTAATTCCTCTATTCTATTTTGTTCTTCTCTACTTAACTTGTTGAAATCAAGACTTTTTAGATCATTCAAATCTATATTCCTAACATTTTCACAAATTTTGTCTAAGGAAGATTTGGGAGGATGACTTACCACTTTGAATTGGCTGAGATCCTCTGACTCTGTTCTTTCCTCATCATCTATGTCTGGTTGTGCCACATATTTTCTTCTCTTCTTTGGAACTTTGTCAGGTTGTTTAGTGGCCTTCTTCTCTTTTTTTTTCCTCTTTGGCCTTTTGTGTGGATGCCCTTGTGGTAGCTCTTGTTGCTAGTGCTGGATTGGCTTGTGCAGGCCTAGTGACCTTCTTTGGCTTGGGTTGAGCTGGAGGCTATGTTTTAGCCTTTCTTTTCTTTTGCTTGGCTAGTGTAGGTGATTCCTTGGCTTCTTCTTCCTTGGCACCTTCCTCCTTCTCTTCTCCTAAGCCCTGGGTCAACTCCATTGGGCCTTGCCCTTGCTCTTCTTCTTCTTCACTTTCTCCTCCTCCTCCTTCTTCTTCTTCACCACCTGCTTCTCCTTCAATATTTTCTCCAAATTTCATCTTTATCTTCTTTACTAATTTATCTTTCCTCTTAATAATAGAGGATGTCTTCAATTTAGTTTCAACTTTGGATTTGACAACATCATATGTGCCAAAGTTAGGAGCTTCCTTATCTATCTCTTCTACAAGAAATGCTATGATTGCTACTGAGGCTTGATCTATATCAAGCTCATATCTCAATGGCCTTAGCCATCTTACTCTTGGTATTTCTGCCTAGATGTAGGTATAATCAATGTCAACCAAAAAGCATATGTCATTGATGTGCTTTCCCTCTAGGGAAACTAGTAGTCTTACCCTTTGCTTCATGGATTTCTTAAAATCCTCAAAATCACTTGTCATTTGGGCCTCTAAATTCTCAACCATCTAATCAATGAACTCATTGATTTGTGTAATTACAATTTTTTTAGGGTTCCAATTGAACTTTCCAATAGAAGGAAACTCTTCCATAACATAAAATAATATACACATAAGAACTGAACCAAATTTTCATTGAGCACCTTTTGATCTCCTTATTGCTCCTAGTTTTTCATTTATTTGCTTCAACATTAGTTCTAATAGATCATATGTGTGATCTTTCTTTACTAGTTTGTTGGCTACATCAACAGCTATACATGGCACACTGTTCAATCTGTTGGATTGATAGAATTTATGAAAATCACTCTCACTAAAAAATCTAGAAGAGGATCAGTTATAGTATCAATAGTCATACCCCTCTTATTCCATTTGGCTCTTGTATTCCTTTCAATGATCTCTTTGGAATCATTGTGTAGGGTCTTAGGCCAATCTAGGGTTGGGAAACCTATAACCCTATGCACTATCCTTTTTGTAATCTTTACTAGTCCTATTTCCAACCACAAACATCCATTGTGAGTTTTGTTGAGGACAATCCATATCCATTCAATTTTGAAACCTATAGGGTGAACTAGGGCATTGGTCAAACCCTTTTTATTGACTATTTGGAATTCATTCTTTAGAAATTTATTTTAACATAGTTTGTCATAGGCTTGGAATATCTCAAGACCACCTACCACACCTATCTTGAAGTTATAACACTTTCTCACATCTTGTACCATGACAACATTTGGTGCAATGATGGACAATGTGCCAGCTGGATCATTTTTGTAGGCAACTTTAGGGATTGGCCTAAACTTGGGTTGTTTTACCTTATTACTAACTAATTGGACCTCATGATCTTCCTTTCCTTTGGGATTTCTTCAACTAGAAGCCATTATACTAAACTAGGGTTTTAGCATATTAAGAACTTTAACACTGCATAGCTTAGCACTTGATAAATACCTTAGATCATTGAAATGTATGCTAAATCATTGTTGAGATTGATGCAAATGGCTTCAAGGTTGTTGTATGATTGCTCTTGCATTCCTTTTTGTCTTTTCTTTATGTTTAAATGGCATGAAAATGATCAAAAATTGACCTTGTACCTATAAAAACCTAGCATTAAATGCTTAGTGCATACAACTATAAACTTTGCACTTGAAGATTTCACCATGGCTTAGCTCCCATTGTATTTTGTTTACTTGGCTTCCTCTAGTTTTCTATTTCACTTGGCTTCAACTATCAACTCAGTCACTATTAGAAACTCAGCATCCATTGGAGCTTTACTTGGCATTTGAGGGTAGTTTGGTAGTATTTGCAAAAACTTCAAATTCTAACTTGGCATCTTTGCTCATGTAGATTTCTTCCTTGTAGTACTTCTTTGTCCTGATACTGATGTATGATATAACTTTGTATATTAGTTCCATACACCTATTCTTATTTAGTTGGATGAGATGTGATTGCTTGACCTCTTGGGTGAAGTGATCTTTCTATTTGATGTGTTGCACTCCTCTTTCTTCTTCCAAGTTTTGTTCATTTGCCCTCTTATTTGTTCAACATCAACCTTCTCTTTTCCTTTGTTGACTTATGTCTTAGGTGCTTTTGACTTTGTTGGAAAATTCTTGCTGATATGACTAGTTTTCAAGCAACTAAAACATGTAGTTTAACTTAACCATCTACTATAATTCCCTCTAAAATGTGTTCTTATGCAATTTTCAGGAATGTGTCCATACTCCTAATAATAGTGATAGCTATAGTTGGCATTGTAATCCCAGTTGTAGTGATGACCATGGTTGTTTTCTTTTGTAGGCTGATTAGGTGTCCACATAGGCTTTGATCTACATTCAAATGCTCTATGTCCATATTTTTTGTAGTTGTATTAGTGACCTTCAAATCGTGGTGTCCTCATGGTCTTGGTTCTACATTCATCTGCTTGATGTCCTTGCTTTTTGCACTTATGACAAAAGATTGCATTTTTTAGGCTTATCATGCTGATGATTATTCTTGCTCCTACATAAATTAGAGGTATGTCCCTTGTTACCATAGAAATGACAAGTAGGTTTAGTGTTCTTACCTTTGTTACTCCTTTCTTCTGCAATCTTGGATGATTCTCCTTGCTCAGTGCTATTGTAACCAAGTCCTGAAGTATCATTACTAGCCATTGGTGATTTTAGTAGTTACTCAAAGTACTTGATAGCCTCATTGGGTTTTTTGAAAATTTCTACTATCATGACCTTCTCTTCAATGGCTCTTTTTTTTTTGTTCAGTTGCTTCACAAAGCATTATGGCTTGTGATTCTTGTTCAAGCTTGAGTATTCTTATTTCTTTAGCTTGTGTTCTATTTTTCTCCATCAATTCAACCATTGCTACATCAAATTCCTTGGAATCTACATTGGAAAACACTTGTGCGGTATCAATCTCCTTGTAGTGTATGTCATTTTTAGCTATGGCTTTATCCTTCCTTCTTTTTAAGGACTTTCTCAATTCTTCTTTGGCTTCTTCCAATTTATGTAGAGTGAGGTGCACATCAATCACCTGATTGTCTATGATATTTCCAAGTTCGAAGAATTCCATCTTTAGACCATTTCTCTAAGCTGTTAGGCTTCTCCTATTGAGAACTAGGTTCTAATACCAATTGTTGAGATATTCAAAATGGGAAGAGTACTTCTAAGAGGGAGGGTGAATACGAAGTACCACACTTTAGCATTTTCAACTCCTTTAAAACCAATAGCTAAAAGTAAACTACATGCATACAAACATATTAAATAAACATAAAGCAAACACATGCATTAACACATATAACACTAGATTTGGTAACCCAGAAACCCTCCAGAAATAAGAAGGTAAAACTGGGGTGGGGATGATACCCACAAAAATTACTATAACAATAATTGTTTGACCACTTCTAATGGTTTGCCCTATGAAATGCCTACCCTATCAAAGGCTTTACACTATGTTAATAGTGACCTAGTTAAAGGATTTACAAACAAATTACATGAAGTGTCACCCTATTAAAGGATTTAGTTACCTCTTCAAAGGATTTACAAAATAGCTGTTAAGATAACCTATCAACATATGGTTTTCACTATTTAACACAATGGTAAGAGAGTATTAGAAATCATTTGACCTAATTGCTTACGATCTTCAATTGTTGATTTTAGGTACTTGATCTACTCACTCTAATGTGATCCTTGCTTGATCTAATATCTATTTGTATCCCTTGTTCTATTCTAATCAACTAAATGTGTAATTGCTGCTCAATTCAATAAGTCTATGATGCCCTTGTTGTTTACTCTTATAAATACTTTGTAGACTTAGGGTTAGGTATGGATCTATGATCCATATTGAATCTTGAGTTCCTACTCATTCCTTGCATTTTTCTCGTTAGTTGCATGCCTTCTCCATTTTTTGATTGGTTGCATGCTAATTGCATAAGAAATATAAAAGATTTGTTCTTATCCTTATCATCCTTCAAAATCCTTGTAAGGCCCACACTAGTACCCTAAAATGGATCTTGATGAAATAAATATAATTAGGTGTTAATTAAGTTAGAATTAACATTTTTGTTACCAATTAGAGACTAAAGAGGATTTTGGTTATTATAAGTGTAATACTCGTTCAATAATATCAAGGATGAATAGATAAGACCACATGAAAGATGAGACTCAATATGTTATAGCTAAGAACTTGGTCACGAGATTCTAGGTGTGACCCACCAAACAATTAGGAAAGATAAATTAACATTCACTTTAGTAAGAACAAAAATGAATGTAGGTTATAATGCCAACAAGACATATGGTCACATTCAGAAATTGGTATGACATAATTATGGAACATTCCAATAGTCTAAGTAATTAACCCTAGAAAATTCACACACAAACCCCTCATAATGTGATAAAGGGTTATTGCTAGGAATGTCGCTACATTTAACTTGATTGAATGGATACTTGTTAAAAAGTCTACATATTAGTGATTTGTGTTTAAGACATATTTATACTGAGATCCATTTTATACATTTTTAGTAGATATGACTTCAGTGTCCATGATTATAAGTATGGTGATAGAGTTTAGAATGGTAATTTAGTTATGATAAGAAAGGTAAATGCCGATACACATATTTAATATTTCAATGTTTTGAATATTTTATGAAAATTATTAGACTATTGATGCTCGAATTTAATATTTCATTGGACTATTGATGCTCGAATTTAATGTGCATGAAGTGGAACCATGGATACTTTGGGGGGAAACAAGTTCCAAACCTATGTGAACACAATTTAACCAAGGTGAATCTTTCGAAGGTTCAAAAGCCTGTTTGTGAAAGTATTTTTCTTCGTAAATGTAAGGTTTCTTGCTTGTAAAGATGTCTAATCATAACGATGCAATAGGGGTTTGTCATGGTAAGGTGAATGTGTTTTTATGTGTCACTTAACACTTGTGGATTTTGTGTGTGATTGACATGTCATTTTGGGTTGGAACATGATGGAAATTTACCCTAAAACTAATTACCCTGTTAATAAGTAATTAAACCCACTTGACAAGGGAAGGATGGGTTTCAATCATAAGAAATTCAAATCCGAACTTGACTAGGGTTTCATTAGGTGGTCCCAAAGTGTCCTTTATGTGAAAATAAGCTTTTCATGTGATAGCATAATATGTTAGGGACCTAATTTTGACCATGATAGTGACTAGACAGCCTAGAGGGCCCCTTTATCCATGCATTCTTCCACCAATTCGAAAATGGACTTGTCACATGTGTTCTCTTCCATGTTCCCACTAAGTCAAATATAGAAAAATTAGAGGAGACAAGTTTGTAAGGGGAGATGGATTAGTGTTTTTGCTAAAAATGGTTAGTGAGAAAGCCTTATTATGGGATCTTGGGCAAACTAGTGGGGGTGTCCATCCACTCTCTAAGTTTAGAGACAGTTAGATTTTCGAAGGGAAAGGGAGCTCTACTACAACTATCATTACCCTAGCTTGGATGAAGGTTAGTGTTTCAAATTATGCTTCATTCTTCTTCTTGAGTATTGTAAAGAAATCTACAAGTGGAAGTCTTATCTATGGAGTATGCATTGTAGTGTGAATATTGTGTTATGAGCTTTTTCATTGTGTTGTGGAGAGGTGAATGTGTCTTGTGATCTTGAAGATTTTCCCTTGGTTTTGCTTTTCTTGTTCTTGGTTTTTCTTTTCTTGTTCTTCTTTGTTTTCTTGTTTGAATGTAAGTATTGAATGTGTTTATGGGTGTGAAGGCTTCACTCACCCTTGGGAGGGAAGAGAAGCCTTGGGTGAAGGGCATAAGTTGGGCTTGACATTCAGTTGAGAAAATTACCTCATGAAGAGGGTTTGTTAATATCATGGAGTATGGGCTCCATTAAGGCCATGAATCTTGTTGTTTTGGGAGGTACAAGGAGGTGTTAGTTGGGAGGTACAACGAGGTTTTGGTGAATGAGGAGGATATGATATGTTTTGAAGGCCTTGTGAGGCAAATGCAATGGCAATATGTTATTATGTTATTGTGACCTTGAGAGGCAAAATGCATTGGCAATATGTTGTTTATGTTGTTATAATATCTCCTCTTTGAAGAGCCAACCTTCACCCAACATTTTATGCTTTCAATGGTGAATCATTGTGCAAGCCATGGGAGGGTGTTGGTTGTGTTTATGTTGTGTTTTCATGCAAAGTTTTGTGAATTATGTGTGCAACTTGTTTGGTTCTTGTTTCCCTTGCTCGGTGGGTGGCTTCTTGGAAGCCTAGGCTGGGAGGTGAGCCCCCATGGTTCTATATTACTTTGATTTTTTTTGCAGGTTTTTTTGATGCACTTGGATACTTAAGAGTCATGAAGATTTCATTGCATGAGAGAAGGAAATACTATAGTAGTTGGTTGATAATGGAGCAGCAAACTCCATCTTTTTATGTGTATCCATTTGTGATTGTAAGAGTGTTGATATTGCTCCTATTCATTTGTCACTCACTAGTAGGATTGTGTATCATCTTGTGTAGAGATTTGTACATTATGTAATGTTTATAAGAAGATGCCTACCACCCTTTTGGATATTGTAAGAACTACTGGTAGAAGCTTGTATTGTGTGTAGGAAGGTACCTATCTTGGTTCCTTAAGTTATTGTGCTTCTTCACTCCTATGTAAATTGCAATATTGAATCCAATTATCATGGAAGAATTGTATTAATAGGAGAATTAGTTTTCATGGAATGTTGTTATCTTTTCAACTCTCTTGAATAATGATCATATATCCATGATTGAATTGAATCCTTGCAAGTGAGTACAATGTTAGACCTTGATCAAATGGGTTACCAAGTTTTATTACTTATAAATTAGATTAATCAGTTTTTCCATATAAGACTTTTGTCATGCTTTTTGTACGTACTTTTTTATTGGGTTCATTGTCTAAATGGATCAATAAGTCCATTGATTTAGACCATCATAACATATCAAGTAACCCCTAGTGTAACAGTGCAATAATTATGGGTACCCTAGACTATAGAAGAAGAAAATCAAATAGAAGGAATTATTGTATCTTGATAGTCTTAGTAAAATCCTAGATTAGAAAACATTAGCAAGTCATCAGTTTTACTCCTTAAATGTTCTAGGTATGCAGGGAAGAAATTTAACATATGTAAAGGCTAAAATTCATAAGAAGAGAAACTTGTTGTAGATGCATATTTGTTCTCTGGATATTGTATGAGGAATCGGAAAAATAAAACCTCTCTATTACAATCCATTAAAATATTGTCAAGGAATATTCTCTAGAATCATCCACTTGAATAAAAATATATATTATATACTATTCACCTCTCACAAAAAAATTAATAATAGTGGTATACTATGTTATCTTCTCAAGCTTCACTCAAAAAAAAAAGAAATCACGTGCTCCTTGTCATATTCTTTCTCAAATAAATTTGTGTGCATAAATCAAGTCAGGGCTATACCCCCTTAATAGTAGGTGTTAATGGTTAAAAAATAATAATAATAAACAATGGTTACAAGTGCCTCATAAGACTGTACCCCTTATACACCTCTAACAAGACAAATTCAATTAACCTCTAAAAAAATATACCCTAGCATACAAGAAAAGGAGCCTAGCTTGGAAAACTACCCCAACCCACTCATCACTGTTGGACGCTGCAAGAAAACCACCTGTCACCTTAAACAAGGCCCATGGCTATACAGCCACGAAAATGCACTCCATTTACATTATTTTTTTTTACTTTTCAAAAAAAATTCTAAGTCCTCTCCTTCGTAAGGAAGTGCATTTTCATGGCTGTATAGACGTTTCCTTAACCAAGGCTCCTTCACTGGCTACAGATCTCTTGGCTATATAAAACATGCTTTCTTCCCCTTCTTTATGGTGCCTTCTCCTAGGCATGCTAAGGCAGGGTGCCCAAGGAATATATGCCCCCTCTCCTAGCTCCTTTACACATGCCAACTCCTTTATACCAACCAATTATTTATGATAGAAAGTATGAGTGTGGGGTGTTAAAAGATAAGGGTGGAAAGTGTTTAGGGTAGGAAGGTAGTGGGATAGGATAGTAAGAACTCTTTTAATTTGTTCTATTGTTTGGATGGTTAGGATAACATTGGAGTTTAATTTCTTAAGAGGGTTAATGTGTGATAAGGATATGTAGATAAAGTGAACATTGTTTATGTATATCTAGAGAGGAAATCTTAGGGGTTAGTCTAGTATGTAAATAATATTGGTAAATAAATTGTTTAGGGATAATGAGAAATGGGAAGCATGTGAATAGAAATAGTTAGTAGGAAAGGAATTATGTAATTTAAAACTATAATTAGTAGCTAGCACTATCATAGTAAGAGTTAAGTAGTGTGCTATTCTATTTAAGTAGTAAGTAAATTGGATAGTTAATTGACATTGTATGAAAATTGACGAATCACAACAGACAAATGTATAACCACATACAATTCATAACTAATAGTGAAATGAATCCACCTAGGTTAGAGGGAAGGTTACCTACCATCCTCATATTATAATTATTTGACTAAAATAATAAACATAATTCTATATAGGAATAATGTGAACCATTAAATTCATATACTAAATAATATTCAGATAGAAATTATCTCATTTGAGTGGCATTCTATATTTGATAGAGGATACATATATTGGAATGGAATGAACAACAATATGGCATCATTAAATAAGGTAGGAAAGTAATTTTTTTAGGTGTTAGTGTTAGTAAAATATTTGGGTCATGAGTTAGGAAGAAATTAGGCTTGTATTTAAATTTAGTAATAACTAAAATGGTAGTTAGCAAGTATAATGGTATGGTTAAATTTGGAAGATAAGTGCAAGATTTAATTAATGATAAAATATTTTGGGTAAGATTAACGATCAAGTTAGAGATTAGTAAGCATGTCAAAGGATCTAGCTAGTAATAATATATGACCAAAAAAATAAAAAATAAAATAATAATAAATATTATAATAATAATAGTAAAAATAAGATAACAAGTTAGTCAAGTCATGGGTACGTACATTCAACTTGACGATGGATATAAATAATTATAATAAGAAACCTAATATATTCTATTAACATTAGGTATCATAGAGGAAGTCGATTATACATGAGACAGTGCATTGAATAACAAAAGAGGCTAATGGAAATTCTTGGTTAGTCTGCAATAATTATTAGAAGCGTGTAAGCTAGTGTAGGAAGAGTTAAATTGTAAATAAATAATAACAATAATAAATGAGAAGATAAAATAGGAAGTAGTATAACAATTATTTGTTGATAAGTATTCTAAAGAATCACCTACACCTTGTCAACATTATGTGTGCTAGGGTCATAAGTTGTTGTGACATCTAGTTTTTACAATGCAAGGATGTTGTGAAAGCACGAAGTAATGTTTAGCCTGAGTTGTTTGATCACAACATGGACTAGAATTGGATATTCTATGAACCAACTTGAGGTTCATCATTTATTAGATGCTTGAAAACTGCAATACCAAATGTGCATAACCACAAATCAAATATATTGAGTGGTTGCATTAAGGAAACACCTAGCTATTGAAAATTCTAAACATGCATAGTTCTTTAAGCATACCTTTCAAAAAAAAAAAAAAATTGGTTGAGTTTTTGCCTCACAAATTTAGGGCATGAAAATCCTTCTATGTTGGCTCCAAAAATGGTTTACATCTGAGTTTGTGAGGGCACAAATTGATATGCTAATTCTGTATTACTCGAAACATATTGGACTATTGGTGCTTGACACATATACTATCCTGCTTTGCTCAGCATCTATTGCATTTTTATCTGGCTTACTCGACATATGTAGTGTTCTAACTTGCTCAACATCAATTGTGACTCAACACCTATATATCACTTGGCACCTATATAATGCTTAGCACCTAAAGTCATTTGGTACCTATTGGAAATCTAACTCAACACATACTATGGCTTGGCATACATAGTGTACTCGGCTTCAATGTAGAAAGTGGTTAAGTGTGTTAACACTCAAATGTCAAAACCATTCTAAGACCAATAGAAAATATGAATTAGGAAATTAAGAATTTCCATGGTTTGCAAATGATGAACCAATTAATTAATAAAATATCAATTAATTGAGAAGGTTAGTTAAGAAGAATAATTAGTGAAATGACATAGGACTAAATTATGGGTTATTTAATTCTATAGAGAAATTAGTAGATGATTGGCTAGTTTGATTAAATAAGTGTGATAGTATCCTTTGATGAAAATGTGACGATGATACAAATTCAATAGGATGATGATGGATAGACCAAAGCCATGGTCAAATTGATCAATTGATTAATATGCCAAGGACACATGATACAAATTAAAGATATGCAACATTTAACTAATATCATAAATGCTACAAGATTGAGATTGATTAATATGGTTGATCATAATAACATTGATGGACACTATCAATATTATTAAAATGGTTGATAATGCCATGATTTGACATTGAAAGACTCAATGATGTCAAATATCAGAAGACATGAATGATAGTTTGACCTAGTATTGAGAGCCATGACAATACTAAGGTCAGATTGATAAGATTTGATAGATTGATAGGTTTCCAATGCATTGAAAGGCACAACAATGCCTAGGATTTGATATATGATGATTTATTTGAGATTTTTACCCATTCTAAGTTGATTAGGACTGATTTTGGGTGATGCTAAGTTGATTTGGGGTGATTTTGAGTTGATCTGAAATGGTTTCTAATTATGTTGAAATGGTTCCAAAATGATGTGCAATTGATGTGAAAGAGGATATGAATGATGATAGATATTGTTGAGATACAATCAGGTTGGCCAAAAGATCAGAGTTAGTGGAATTAAAAAATGGGATGAATTAGTATGAAAAGTGATGTCGATTTAGGGGCCTGAGAGTATTTTCAAGGGTTACCAGTTAAGATAGTGACCAAATAAGGAAAGTGATAGCTCAATTTATTCACAATGAAGATAAAAATCCAATCCAATTGACAATTCAAAAATAAGAGTTGAAATGCAAAAGTTATGGCCTCTGAAGTGTAACATAGCGGCTCCAGGAGTAGTTCTAGGCATCCTACTACCCCAAGTGTGCCCAAAATACACCCAATTGCACCCAATGTGCACTTGGTAAGCCCAATTTCACTATGGGAGTACCAAGTGCACCCATGGTGCACTTGGGAACCCTAAGTGCACTCAGAAGGTGCATATTGTGCCCTAGAATGCTTCAAGGGCCAAAAATAGCCCGACTGGACTTAGAATGACTTGAAATTTTGTGTGCATGCCCCAAATGGTGGAAAGAGGTTAGAACATGAGTGAAATTAGTCAAGCATGGTCACATTTGGTAAAAATTTGTCAAACAAAGGTCAAACTGAGGCTGGACTAGGTGGAAAGCCCTAGAAGGTTGACAGGTAGTGTAGGATAGTGCCAGAATGTAGGAATGCAAGATGAAGTTGATTTGGTGCATCATAACACATGATAATGGTGATGAATGAAGACATGAATGAAAGAAGATGAAAGAGATGAGATGTGGACTAGTTAGAATGAAGTGAAGAATTTCTACTTTCAAAGAGTGCGCTCTATGTCAAATGGAGCTTCATTTTGATGGAATCGTAGATGTAAACCATTTTTTAGTGTCTACAACTTCTATTCACACATTTATCCTTATTACTCTTTTCTCATTTCATACTTGCTCAATTACTTGCTCTTTTTGGATATTATACAATACATTACATATATATCAATCCAATTTACATAATTACAAAATCGGCCAATATATAAGTTAACACCAATATTACAAAGTCAGCTCAAATGAAGACACTCAGGTTCTAAAGATTGACTTGGTGAAGTTATAATACATGACATCCACTATCACTACTCAACATCATCATGCATTTGGTAGAAGTAGAAGCTTGGTCCATATTAGTCATCTCAGAGTATTCTCAAACTTGGCCTACACTGGTGGCTCGGTAGATATTGTGTAACTTGGTAGAAACTAAGTTACTTGTTTACCATGATTGTACTCAATAAACACTAATCTTCACATAGCTCGTTTAACACTAACTTTTCTTCACATGAAATGCTAGTTCATTAGAAACTACAAAGCTTGGTAACCATTGAATTGCTCGAGTTGAACTTTTGGACTTCATACCACCTGATTCTACTTAGTTTGAACTATTGCACTTCTCACTAACTAAATTGACTTAGTAACCACTAGAATGCTTGGTGGATATTCTCATTTAACACTGTAGACTATTCAATGAGCTTGATAACCATATAGAATGTAAATAAGTATTGTCGCTAATAACAAACTTGGTTGAATGTCAACAATGGATAAGGTATTGATCAATTAATTTAGTTACAAGTTGATATGTTCATGTGATTGCACAACATAAATCAATTAAAATCAAATTTCCATTATGTAATGAAGAATTAAATTATTGGTCATTACTTATTTGTAATGGTTCTCCTCTGAGTTATATTTAGCTATTGTAATCAAGGAACCAATTGCAAATCCAAGAAGAATATTGACCATTTTATGCTATAGGAGATAGATCTAAAAAGAAGAGTGTGAGTGAGTGAGTTTTCGAAGAAGAATCATAAAATAAATTATTTCCATCCCTAAGATGTACCTGCCTTGGCCCTATAGAGCCTAAAGTGTAGAGAGTCCTTTGTACTCTATTGAAATTGGTCTAGAGCTGAGAATAATACTACTGAATATAGGATCTAGCTAGTCCTTAGTCTTATTTTTTTCTTATGTATCCTAGTATTGGTTTAAAGAAACCTAGTAGTTACCAAAAAGACCTCCAAAATAACCAATAGATTATCTTGTAGGGAACTATTGGAAATATGAGGTAGGAAAGTTTACCGAGGGGGTGGGGGGGTGTGAATCAAGAACCAATAAAACTTTAACTTATTTCACCAACTAATCCTCCATAGAATATTTTGATCTAATTGCATGCATGAAAGAATGAAAGTAGTAAAACATTCATAACATTTTGACACAAGATATGGTGACCTAGAAACCTTCCAAATAGAAAATCAAACTAGGGTGGGGATGATACCCACAAGCTTTAGTATTGTAGTATAAAGTTGGCCGGTTAAGGCTTACAATTGATCACTTTTGGACTATTAGGTCCACCTTGTGAAAGGATTTTCAAAATATACAATAAAGTATGCACTTGGTAAATAGATTTGTCAAAGAATGTTAAGTCTACCCTATTAAAGGATTTAATTGATACACCTATTAGGATGAACCAGTGGCTAATCTTTGATTTGCAACTTTGATTTTCTAGTTGAGATTCCTTTGAAATGTAAAGATCACCTTGTTGTGATAGATAAATCTTTTCTATCCCTTTTACTACTTGTAGCTTTCACACTTTTGCTCTCTATATTTGCTTCATACTTTCTTCTCATTATTTTGATGTGATATAATACATTACATATATACCAATCCAAAATACAATTCATCAAAGTCAGCTACAACATAGATTTCCATCAAGATCACAAAGTTGACTCAACTATTGGAACTCAAGGTTTGAAGACAAAATCAATGAGGTTTTGATACTTGAAAGCCATTTTAAACACTCAACATCATTACACACTTGATAGATGTATAAGCTTGATTCATACTAATCACTTATATGTAGCTTGAACTTGGTCAACACTTGCGACTCAGTGAAGACTGAAACTTGACATATAAACTAAATCACTTGGTTGACTTTGCATGGCTCAGTCAACATTAACACTACAAGCTTGGTATAAATAGAATCACTTGGATGACACTTCTTGGATTGGTCAACACTAGATTCACATCATTGACACTACAAGTTTAGTAGACACTAGAGAACATGGTTAACATTATGTAACTCAATTAATACCATGAAGCTTGGTTTGTACTATCACCAATCAACTTGGTAGATATTAATAGGCATGAACTAAATGTAGATTTTGAAACTTGAAAGAAACTATAGAACTTAGTAGGAACTAGATTACTTGGTTAACACTGCATTTTTCTAGATAAATTTGGTTAACCAATTGACTAAGTGCGAGTCACTAATAAACAAACTTGACCATATTGTCAACAATCTTTCCCTTTGGAATTAATGAAAAAAACACTTATCAATCCAAAATTAAATACTCAATTTTTTTAGGTGAAAACATTCTTTTTATCTCCATCACCTGTCTTCAAATCGATAATATTCTCTATTTTTGAGATTTTTCAAAATTGCTTTTGTCAAAAATGTTTTCTGATTATCTATACATGTATCTATATAATATTATATTTCTCCCCATACATATATCACATATATGCCTCATATTATGCTTTTCCCATTATTCTTCATATATAAATTCATCTTATATTATGCTTCTCTCCCATATATATATATATATATATATATATATATATATATATATACTTCTCCCCCTTTTTGACATAAATGCAAAAGGTGTATACTACATGGTAATGCCAAAATGTGACAAGAAGTTAGAATTTACCTTCAGAATAATGCCATTGTCTAGTGCCAATTTTATTGTAATACCTTGCTTACATGAAATGTAATCTGTACTTTTGGTGATAACTCCATCATGTGATCAGCTATGGAGAAGTTATTGTCATGGATGCATGTATTGACATGTAAAATGTGTTTTTGCAATGCATCCATGTTGGGAAGAATCATGCCTTGGATTTCTACAAGTGTGGCCCTTATCCTAGCTTCTTCGCTTAATAATTCTACTTGTGAATTTTTTAGATATCTAATCTTTGAGTACTGAGTAGAACTATAGCTTGGGTTAAGTGACAACTAGTGTGTACTTTCCTTCAAGTCTTCATCTATCTTAGATAATGTTTCCTTGATTCGTTGGGTGAAGATAGATTTATCACATGACTTAATAAATAATGAAGTTACATTATTTGTAAAGGTTTGCAATGAATTGAGAATAGTAGACAATTCTACTTGTTTTATTGCTATTTTATGTGCTACTTGCTCCAATACCTTGTTCTTAAATTTTACCTCTGCTATTTGTAGCAATTTTTCTTGTCCATTCAGATATTCATTGAATTTATTTAACTTCTACTAAATTAACCAAAATAGGTTGTGTACTATCAACCTCAATATTTAGTGCATCTATAAATATGTTCTTTACATCTTCAAGCACTTGGTTTTCCCTACTCTTTTCTTATCTAAGCTTCTATTACTTAGCTCTCTTTTGCAATAATTCACCCATGACATTCATATAATCAGGATTCAAAGTAGAGATATCCCAATTTGAGATAACTATATCCTCATCTAGATCAATATCTTCTTCTTTACACTTTATCTTTGTTTGAAACTTTAGTACTTGGTTGACACTTGTTCTCAACTATCCTTGTAATTTCTATATGCACACTTGGAATTGTAACAATAGTAGAAATAGAGGGCCTAGCAAAAAAATTAGATATTGCATTGATATTAGAAATACCTTGTTGCATTGTCAAATTTGATAATGGTGGCACTTGTTGCTTGGTAGATGAAGTGTTGATCACTTCAGTCAATATGGTACTCAACTAAATAGGTGCAAATATTAGTTGGGTGCTTGGTGTTGTAGTGGTTACCACAACCAACTCAACAAAAGCTTTCTCAAAGCTTGATGGCATTGAAGCTTTTCTCTAAGAATGAGAAAATGAGGCCATATTGCTACTGCAATCTTTTCTGGGTCAATTTCCTCAATACTTTGAATCTCAGGGAGATTCTCCTCTGTAGCTTCTTGTTCTTCCTCCTCATCATCCAAATTTACATCATCTTTTGTTTCCACATCTTCTTCATCATTATTTTCATCATCTTCCTTGTCATCTTCATCATATTTATCACTAACATGAACAAAGAAGTCACTTAGCTAATGAAGGCTATAAATGTTCTTCCATGTGGTAGTGGTAGATTTTACCACAAATTCTATGTCTTTTATTAGCACAAGACATGTTGAATTTAAGAGTGAGTTTTTCCTCATTTTTCTTCATAGATTCTTTCACCTCTTTGTCACTAAGACTCAGTATGAGTTATCTCAGAGTCTATTCAAATATATCATTTATAGTCTTCTTAGCATTCTCCCATCTAGGCTTGATTGCTTTCATAAGCTCATTGGGAATTTTCTATACAAGTTGATCAGGAGAGTAGTTCCATTTAACTAATTTTGTCCTCAACTTGCTTTTTCTCATCTACATACCTAGTTTCACATATGATAAAATTGAATTTTTCCATTCCATCTCGTCTTTTTGTTTCATTTAATTTTTCTTGAAATGTAGGTGAAGGCTTTTTGAAAATAATTTCCTTGACATCCTCCTAACCTATCTTCAATTTCTTCCTAGTTTTTGGTGCTCTTCTTGTGAATACATCAATAGAAGACTTATTAGGTCTAGTTATGATAACCTTACCTTTATTCCTTATAGGCTCTTCTTCCTCAAACTTTTCTTCATCTTCTTCATCTTGTACTTCATCTTCTTCCATATCATCTCTTTTTATTTTAGTCAATAGGAGAGTAGAGCTTGCTTGCTTTAGATTTACTATCCTCTTCTTTCCTTTGTTAACTTCTTGAGAAAGTTTAATTTCAAGTTCTATCCTCACCTTGTGTTCTTCATAAGTATGAAAATATGTGGCCTTGGGATCCATAGGTTCATTCAATAGTGCCTTAATGATATCTTTGGTATCACCAATGTTAACCTCATAGTTTAAAGGCTTAACCCACACCACTCTAGGTCTGACTACTTGAATGTAAATTTTGTCATAGTTTATCATGAAAAAAATACCATCCTTGTAGTCTTCTATAAGTTTATTTGGTATTCTATATCTGCTATTCATATTTTCCTTGAATAAATCAAAATATTTGTCCATGATACTAACAAAATTTTTACCCATCTCTGCTATATATTCATTAATCTAATATAAAACTGGTACACCTTTTCTCTATATGACTAAACCTTTAGAAAGGAATACTTTTTGCACATAAAAGAATAAAAAAGTTAAGAGTGAACCAACCTTACATGGATTTTTTTTGAAATTTTTGATGCTCTCCATATTCTTGTCGAACTGATTCAACATGAACTTGGCAAGGTCAAGGGTCATGTTGTTCTTCACTACTTTGAGAGCTAGATCAACTGCGTCACATGACACACTATTGAGATGACTAGAGCTAAAAATCTTATGAGTGATCACATAAATTCCAAATTTTAGTTCCATTTTAGTTACATCTCTAATCTAAATTCCTCTTCCATCCCACTCAGCAAGAGTCTTGTTTTGTAGTTATACTAACTTATTGTTTTGGTAGTCTTGGCTTTGTTCAACATTGGGAGCCTTGTGATTCTATGAATCATTTTCTTTGTGATCTGAATAGGTTGCTCCAACCATAATTTCCCATTGTGTACATGACCAAGGATAAACCTTATCCATTTTATTTGAAAGTCTCAACACATATGTGGAATGTGTGTTAAACCCTTGGTCTCCAAATGTTGATGCTTAGGTTTCAACACACCATTCACACATAAATTATTCAGAGAACCATCCATCTCTAGGGTTCCAAGTTCTTGCATCAAACAAAAAAATATAAACGAATATCATAAATGAGTAATACCATGGATGGAGTCTATAATTGAGCTCTAGTTGGGTCAAGTGCTTTTGCAATTATCAAACTCAACTTGAAGTCTGGTGCCTTCCAATCGATTCCTTGAACCAACATTTCATATCCTTTCCTAGTTTTTCTACTGGAAGATGCCATGCTTAGTAGGGTCTATGAAAACATGAAAATATTCAAAAACAAACACACAATATTCCCACCCAACTACAACTAAGAACCACTACATGACCCAACAAATATTAAATGCATGATTTAATAAAATTTCCACAAACTTCTAGAATTCTAGCTACACACCTCGATAAATGAAATGACAACAATTTATTTAATTTTCTATTTCCACCACATAGGCACCTCGAAAATAGAAATTCATTTTTTCTCCTTTTCCTTTTTTTATTTATTATTTCTCCTCTAATTTATCTCTCTCTCTCTCTCTCTCTCTCTCTCTCTCTGTATCTATCTATCTATCTATCTATCTATCTATCTATCTATATATATATATATATTCTCATGCAAGATGCTCCTACATCAAACTCCCCAAGTAGATAGAAAAGTGTGCCCCACACTTTGATGCCAAAAGAGATATTTGCAACCATCTTCATCTTCACCAAAGGTTTCCACCTCAACTGGCACAAAAAAACCAATCTGTACATCATCCACATCTGCATCCATATGTCAAACACCAAAATCTCAACCATCCAATCAACATGCTCACTCCCAGGAACAAACTGAACATAATACTTCATCAAAAAATCCTCATCCACATTAGAAACTAGTGAATCCTTACCAACAACATCAAACTCCACTTGAAACCATAAACTCATAATAGAAACAAAGAAATAACAACCAATATGAGGAAAAAAATTGGACTTCTTATTTGCACCATAAATGTAGATTTACAAAATTCCCAGGTACAATATACTAACTCACATGGGTGCCTTCATTACAATAATCTACAAGACAAGCTTTGAACTATCACCCAGAGCTATCCTTGACAATGTTTGAGCCTTTCTTAAATAGGCATTTTTATGCCACTTGGGAAGGTTCTAGATGCTCAAACTTAATATCTAGTGTTGACAGACCCTAACAATACACATAGAGTTGGCCAAATACATCTTTGACAAATTATTTTAGAAATTTTGCTAGCATAACTTTTGAAGGCCATAACTCATGAATCATTGCTCCAATTGGCTATTATAACCACTTTTTAAAAATGCTAGCTCTTGATCTATAGGCTTGACATTGTGCTAGAGCTCTTCCATTAAGTTTTTGGACCTCATCTGGACACTCTAAGACATCCAACGGTGAGCTCAAAGATTTTTTTTTGCAAATTGTTCCACCAAAAATCTACAATAATTTCTTTGATACTTGAGCTAGAGCAATGGGATTTTTATGGTAGGATTATAACTCTAAAATGAACCTTGCTATAGAAAAGAGCTCGTATGAAAAACTTACCAAAAATAGTAAGTTCCCATAAATAGTAACCACCCTATCTACTAGTCCTTATTAATATATAAAAGACTGAAAAATAATATTTTTTTTTGGTGATGCAAGATTGCCCTTGCACCCAAGATGCTCCTGCATTAGACTGAAAAGATAAATATTAATTATTGTAAGTTGTATTCAGGCCAAATTGATAGTGTAAGATATAGATATAAGGTCAAGTTGAGGATTAAATGTGTAGAATAGAATGGAAGATTTGATGATGCTTAGAGGAAGCGAATTAGAAGGATAAGAAGAATATCCTTATTGAGATGAAAAGATACATCCAATTAGGAAGGATCAAGTATACAAGCAAAAATTGAGATTTATAATCAGCAATTCAGTTGCATTAGAAATGAGGTCATCTCATTGTTATTCTCTAACCATTGTAGTAGTGATCTAAATCTCTTAACAGAGTTGGCTTAATAGCTATTTGTAAATCCTCTAATAAGGTTGCATTTCTATTGAATTGTCTAAAGACATCTAACAAGGCCACTCCTAATCAAGTGATTAAATCCTCTAATAGGGTCACACCTAAAATTGTGTTTTGTAACATTTAATAGGGTTGGCTCCTAGTAGGGCTCACTTGAAAAGATTGAAAATCAATAACTAGTTGCAATTGGTTGTTTTTCCCAAATTGGGTTTCCATGTTAAAATCTTATGTTCATGTAATCTATTCAATCTTGATCTCAATAAAATTTCATGTTTTATTGCTCAAGTAGAAGAAAGCAGATTATGGTACAGAAGATTATGTCATGTAAACTTTGATAATCTAGTCAAGATAAGAAAAAATAGAATGGTAAGAGCTATTCCTAGCTTGACTAAACTTGATATGGGCCCATGCAAAAATTGTCAAATTGGTAAGATGGAAAAACTAGTTTCAAAAGCAAAAATTATCATTTAGAAGAAGTCTTAGAGCTTATACATACAGACTTGTGTAGACCTACTAGAATAGAGAGTTATAGTGGAGATAATTTTTTCATTCTTTTTGTTGATCATTATTCTAGAATGATGATTGTAATGTATCTAAAATAAAAATCTAAAGCTATTAAAAAATTTAAATGGTATCTAACAAGAGTAGAGAAACAAATTAGAAAGAAGATAAAATGTTTAAGATCAGATAGAGGTGGTGAATTCATTTCCAATGAGTTCAATGAACTCTACATTAAAAGAGGAATTAAGAGATAGGTATCAATCCCTACTGCACCTTAGCATGATGGTATAACTAAAAGAAGGAACAAATATATCATGGATTGTGCAAGAACATTGATAATAGAAAAGAATGTTGGAATCAAATACTAAAAGGAAGCAATTAGTACTATAGTGCATATCCTGAATAGAGTATAATTGAAGAAAGACTCAAACAAAACTACTTATGGAAAATGGTATGGATATAAACCTAATTTTAGTTACTTGAATGTATTTGGTAGCAAATGTTATATCTTGAAAGAATCTAGGAAAGGTAAATTTGATGTCAAAAGCGATGAAGGCATATTCTTAGGACACTCCTATAGATGTAAATTATACAAATGTTTGAATCTATTTACATATAAAATCATAGAAAGTGCACATTTGAGAATTAATGAGTTCACAAAAAAGAGTGAAGAAGAAAGAAACAAGGAACCTAAGAATCATAGAAGATTTGTTTACTGTGAACTTAATGCTTTGCCAAATCTATCTAGAAGTCAGGAGGCCTCACCTCCAAAGTCCCCATAGTCCCCAAAATCTACTTAGTTGAAATTAGTGCAACTTGAGTTATAGTTTGAAGGACCCAAGTTGTAGTTAGAAGCTATTGAGCTATTTTTAGATTAAACCAAGTCTAATGGACCCGAGTTACAGATAGTGGGACTTGAGTTTGATACAAAAGATCATGAAGAAATCAGTAAAAAGAGCTCCAAATCCAAAGTACCTATGTTAGTAACATATGTCAAAAGGCATCATGCACCTGATTAGATCATTGGAGACAAGTCAGATGGAATAATGACAAAAAACAAATTAAAAGTTACATGTTTTCTTGCTAAATTTTAACCTAGAAATGTTAAAGATTCTTTGGATAATAAAAGTTGTATTAAAGTAATGAATGAAGAAATAGAATAGATAGAGAAGAAAAAAAGTTGGACTCTTGTTCCAAGACCCAAGGATAAAAATGTAATTAGCACAAAGTGGGTATTCAAAAATAAGCTAAATGTAGATAGAAAAGTTTCTAGAAATAGAGCAAGGTTAGTATGTAAAGGTCATTTTCAAGAAGAAGGTATTGATTATGGTGAAACTTTTGTTCCTAGTGAAAGATTAGAAGGTGTTAGAACTTTACTAGCATATGCAACTCACAAGGATTTAAATTTTATCAAATGGGTGTAAAATCTATATTCTTGAATGCAATTCTTGATGAGAAAGTATACATAGAACAACCTGAAGGTTTTGTAGATCCTAAAAAAAGATATATGTTCTAAAAATTAAATAAGGCATTATATGGTCTCAACTAAGCTCCTAAAGGTTGGTATGAAAGATTTCATAACTACTTGATAAAGATTGGTTTTCAAAGAACAAATGATAACATCATTTTGTATATCAAAAAGGGACTAGGCAAGAAGATTTTTTTGGCATAAATATTCATGGATGACACCTTATTTATAGGGAATGATGACTTGTGCAAGCATTTTCGGAAGAAATGAGTAAAGAATTTGAGATTTCTATGTTTGGAAAGATAAATTTCTTTGTTGGATTCCAGATGTAACAAAAGAAAAATGATATCTACATTACTCAATCTAAATATATCAATGAGATACTAAAGAAATTTGGAATGGAAGATTCAAGACCAATTGGAATTCCTATCTCTATTGGACATAAACTTTCCAAAAATGATGATTCCAAGGAGGTAGATCAGACCACATATAGATCAGTGATTAGAAAATTGCAGTATGTAGTGCATACAAGGCTTGATATTACATTAATAGTCAGTATGGTGGCAAGATTCTCAACAAATCCAAAAGAAAATCACATGATGTCAATCAAAAGAATCGTGATATATCCAAAAAGTATTGAAGACTATGGTTTATGGTACAAAAAAGGAGGCAATTTTGATTTAAACGTATTCACAGATGCTGATTGGGCTTGATGATAGAAAGAGCACCAGTGGTGGAGCATTATTTCTTGCTAAAAGACCAGTGTCTTAGAGAGTAAATAAATAGAATTGCATTTCTTAGTCTATAGTAGAGACAACATATGTGGCAGTAGTAGTGAATTATTCTAATATTGTTTGGTTCAAACAATTGTTGGCAAGAATGAAGATAGAGATCAAGGATCTAGTGGTTATATATTGTGATAACATCAGTGCAGTTAATATATCAAAGAATCTAGTGATGTATACCAAAATAAAATACATTGCTATAAAATATCATTTTTTAACAGAATTGGTACAAGATAAAGAGGTAAGATTGGAATATGTGAATACAAAAGTAAAAATTGTAGACCTATTCACTAAGCCATTACCTAAGGATGCATTTTTGTATCTAAGAGGTAAGCTAAGGGTCATTCTTCTATCTAAAACTCTCTAAATGAAGTTTAGTGATGCATTAACCGAAGCATGTTGAAGATCAATCAATTGATGTAGTATTGACAAAGGAACCTTGCAAATGAATTAGTACATAAGGTACATTGATATTTACTGAACATTGTCTTTGGCATGAGATATCAAAGAGGGAGAAGTTTTTGGTCATATCTCACATAAATTTTATCACTTCAAGAGATGACAAGGAGGGAGATATCAAAGATAGAGGTTTGTTAACAAAGGGAGAAATTGAAGGAAGAGAGAGTTCACACTGATAGAGAGAGTTCTCATAGATGAGAATTAGAATGAAACTAAGGATACATTACTTACTTTATTCTAGCTCTAAAATTTCATTGCATTATGACATGTTGTGTTTCCATCAATGCCAAAGAAGGAGATTGTTTAGAATAATTAATTAATTACATATTATCTTTGATGTTACAAAAAATGTCATATCATTGCAGTTAGTGTATGTCAAGCTCACTTGGGCATTGAAGATAGTTTCCTGTGTCTGCTGAGCATTCTAGAGTTTGCCTAGTTTAGAAGATAGTGTCTACCAAGTTCACTTAGGTGACAAAGGAAAGTTTGTAGAAGTTGAGTGTTAACTAAGCTGACTCAATTAATGAAAGAAATTTTGGATTGAACTAGTATTAACTAAGCTCACTTGATTTCCAAAGGAACTTTTAGAATATGCAGTATTAACTAAGTTCACTTGGTTAACATAGGAAGATCAATTTGAGTTAATATCTATAAAGTAGGGTTAGCTAAAAAAGGATTTTCTTGCTTTGGCATATTGAGTTAAATAGTTTTTTTTTTTGTTCTAGCTGACTAAGTAGGTGAATATTAATTATTCTAAGTTGTATTCAAGCTAATTTGATAGTGTGTAAGATATAAATATAAGGTCAAGTTGAGGATTGAATGCGTGGATTAGAATTGAAGATTTGATGATGCTTAGAGGAAGCAAATTAGAAGGATAAGCATAATATCCTTTTTCAGGTGCAAAGATACATTCAATTTGGAAGGATCAAGTATACAACCCAGAATTGAGATTTGTAATCAGCAAATAAGTTTCATCAATAATCAAGTCATCTCATTGTTACTCTCTAACTATTGTAGTAGTGAACTAAATATCTTAATAGAGTTGGCTTAACAACTATTTGTAAATCTTTTAACAAGGTGGAATTTCTATTGAATTGTCTAAAGACCTCTAACAAGGCCACTCCTAACAATGTGATTAAATCCTCTAATAGGGTCACACCTAACTATGTGTTTTGTGACCTTAAATAGTAACTAGTTACAATTGGTGGTTTTTCCCAAATTGGGTTTCCACATTAAAATCTTATATTCATGTTATTTCTTTTATGTGTTTGAAAATAAGTTAAAATAACATCAATCACTGATAATATCTCTGATTTTCATGTTAAGCATTTGCTGAGATATTTTAGTTTTTACTAAGTTACAACATTTTTGTTCTACTTTTACTGAGTTTTAGTAGAGTTTAGTTTTGATTTATATTGACATCTAAGGGATCTAGAATTTATTTTCATGGTAACTAATTCACCCCTCCCCTCTCAGTTACTCGTCTTACATTTCCAACACTTCCTTGACACAAAAACTACAAGGATCACCTATAAACTTCTTAGTCTTAGAGGAAGACTCACTCAACTTAGAAGGTTTACTCTTCTAATGGATTTTTGAGTATCTAATCTAGGAGATGGATTGGAGGAACTCACACTACTAATTGAATCTTCTTTGGACTTCAAGTTCTGAATTGGCTTCCCTATAAGTGTTTGTGAAACTAATGTATGGTTCTTTAATCCTATTAGAAATTCCAACTATGTAATATTCACATTCTCTATAGATAACCAATCACATAATACCTCAAATGTGGGCATGGTAAGTCTAGGTCCCAAAGCATCCACAGTGGAAATCTAAAAGTTCCCTTGAAGCTTTGACTGAATTAGATAGATGCACTTTGTATCAATCTTGCTCTTCCCACATCACTATAATAATGATATCTATTTTTGAAATCTTTTTAGAAAGTCTTCAGTGGAGGAAAAAGAATCAGGTACCAGCGATGTAAGCTTTGCCTCTATCTTAAGTACCCTAAACTCATTAATAGTACCAAAACAGTTCTTGAACTTGGCCCACATCTCTTAAGAAGTATCACACCCATTAAGATGAATTTTTAAGATATCTAAAACACAAAAATAAATCAAACCCATGGCCTCATCCATCTTATTCCTATGTTGCAAAGTTTGATAGGTACTTAGAAATATTGATTGGACTTCATCTAAAAAAGAAAAAAAAAACCTTTGAATAGAGAATTTGTGTCATGGTAGTTGTCCATTTGTGATTTTTATGTGGGTTTACAGGAACTAGACAAGAAGAGGTGAAAGACATTTTTCATAAGGTGTTTGTTTTGATATAGTTCTAGTTTATTGATGTAAATGACAAAAATAAGAATAAAAAATCACCCCCTAGAATGCAAAAAAATGAACCCCTACTAGAAGGAATGTATATACAATAGAAAAAATAGCTTTAATTGAGTCTCATGTATACCTTTGAAAAATATTATGAAAATAATAGAGAATTTGAAGAGACCTGTTTTAGACTTCTTTCATATCGAAAAATGGAACTAAATTGAGCAATTTATGCCCCCCAAAATAAAAAAAGGATCATTTGACTTTAATAGAAAAAGGTATTATACTAGAAAAAGCTAGAAACAATCTACACTAATCTACCCATCTCAGAATCAACTTTCCAATGGTATCTTGCTTTCTATTGTAGGGCCTCAAAAAAGAAAAGAAAATATTTGAAACCCCCTCAAACCTTAAAAATTAGTCCCATGTCCTTGTATATGACTAGCCACTAAGAAAAAAGGGCTTGGTGGGTTTTCCTGGCAAAGGTGATATGGTGGTGACTCCTCGATGGCAGATTGGGGACAGACCGGTGGTGAACTATTTATGGTGGTTCATTGGTGGAGTAGCCTATTTTGGTGGTGGCCAACCAATGGGCCATTGGTTGTGTGTTTATTATGGGCCATTGGTTGTGCTTTTATTAAAAAGGGAAACACTTTTCAAAATTAAAAAAGTGTATTATTTTTTCTTTTTTAATTGATAAAAATTACCCTGGGGTGAATGTAGAGGCCATATGGCCCTAGTAGGAAAAAGATTTTTTGCCTCATGATTGCCCAGTCTCCAAAAATGAAGTGCTTTATATGGAAATGTAAGTTTTCATGCACTTTGAATCCAACTATATGTCCATTTGGACTCAAAGTTCTCTAAATTTCAAAGAGACCCCTATTTCCAAAAATAAGTACAGAAAAATGCTAGATCTAATCCAACAAACCCTTGTTCATGATTTCTTAAATAAACCCAAACAGGTTGAAGTAGATCCAACTCTAATTCTATGAAGGATATGATAAGAACAAATCCACAAATCCCATAAAAAATCTTCATGCAATAACTTGTCATAGAGAAGAAAATGACAAGAGAAGGCAAGGATTTGGCTCTAAAATATGCAAGAGTATATTATTCGACAAAAAGAAAAAGAAAAGATACAATGGATCAATCCTTATAGAAGGAGATCAAAAAATATAAAAGGGAAACCCTAAGAGGTAAATGACATTTAATAAGAATGCATGTGCATAAAGTGAGATCTTAATCAAGGAGCAATGACAATTTAATAAATGTATTTAAATTAATCCTTTACTCTAACAATTTGATTAGTACAATTTATTTTATTTCTAAATATTATATTTAAGCCGAGTTATATATTTTTTACTTTTATTTAACATTCATTTAACCTAATTTTACATTTTTTATTTACATTTATAGTGAAGTTTTAAAAACTAATAATTTATAAACAATAAGAAAATATGTTTGTTGGCTAGAAAAAGTAGAGATTTTATTTATAAATTGTTTTGAACACTTTAAAACCGAATAAATTGTGTTGCAATATCCACAAAAAGGAAAAACATCTGAAAATTTGGTTTTTAAAAATAAAAACTACAAGAAAAAAATGGATGGTGTAAAATATTTTTAAATAAATAAGATATTTATGAAACTATGATTAAAACAATGCATCCCCTTATTCAAAAACCAACTTAATGCCTAAATATGTGTTGTTATATATTCCCACTATCATATAAACACAATTGTAAAATAATTGGTCCTTGTATTTAGCTACAAAAGATAGTTTTGTGACTAATGTTTTCATATGAAATGAAAATATGTTGAGAGAAGGTATTTTGAAGAAGCACCTAAAAAATAGGAAAAATGAGATGGTTCAAATCATTTTAATCATCTTGCATCCTATATTGGTTGTTGTTGATCTTTGATGCAATTTTGAGGTTGTAACACTTCACAAAGGGTATGGCATTAGCATAAGAAGGTCGACCATAGTAGAGATAAACAATATTGCAAAAAGTCAGCTACCAAGAGCATTCACACTTAACATGGTCAACCTCAACAGATAAAGCAAAGAAAAATACAATATATTACACCTACCACAAATTATTTAATCAAATAATTCACACTGCATCATCCTCCAAAATAAATTTCAAACATAACTTGTTGCCCAAAAAAGTTCTCTAATGCACATAGCTCCATGCAGATCTCAACATGGCATAAAAGATCCATATCAACCACTTAAATCTTTCTCGAAATCACATCCAAATCAATAACTTGTTGTAAATAAAAACAACAAAAATAATTAAATTGACCAGAGACCAACACAACTAAAAATGTAAAACAAAAACATAAATTTAATTGTGGAGCCAAACAATGTCATATATCTAAATTGGAAAATTGTGAAAATGTTAAGAACATGTCCAAAAAATTGCACACTAAGAAACATTCATGTGGAACATTCTCCAAACTAATTGTAACTATTCCTAATAGCCAACCATATTGTTAACAAACAACAAAACACAATTCTAAATCCTTGAATCTTTGTGATCCAAAGAGTAGGATAGTGAAACATTCACATACTTACATGTGACATCACCAAAACTACAAACCTCCAAATTCATACATAGAGAAATCTCCCATAAAGATTCCAAATACTCTTCTTACATATACCAATTTCACATACCTTTCATCTTCTAGATATATAAATTTCTAACTATTGACTTATCATCACCACCAAACATCAAAAAAGTCATCTAAACATCTAATACTAGGTTTAAAATGTTATTTCTTGCACATTTTAGCTTTTTATACACATGAAACTTCTCTCCATTAGGTACAAAATTGGATTTGTACAAATCTCCACCAAGTGGAGAACAATATAAAAAACAAATTGACATCAAAGAAAACATTAAATACACATTTCTAACAATCTATCCCTTTTCATTGATGGTAATACCAATAAAAAAATAACACCATGATGACACGCTATGAACTTCTCCCCCCCTTTGACATCAAGGAAAATTGGAATTACATTGGAAAGTATTTTGTCAACATCTTTTTTATACCTTCCCCTTACAGGGATATATTTGTATTGTTCTTCTCTCCACATATTAACAATCTTCAAATTGGTACACAAAATAACTCCCCTCCTCCAAGTATAGTTCTAACAAAAAAATTTTTCCAAATAGGAACAATTCATCTTTGCAAGGAAAAATTACAACTAAGAAACCATAACTTTCATTTCTCTCCTTAAGAGCATCAACCACATCAATCTAAGAGACAAAAGATATGAAATATGTTTTCCCTTGGAAATTGCACCACTCTTATACATCTAGTTTGAAGGAGGGGCATTAACTCCTAATTTCTTCTTAGGGATACTTAAAAGTATCCTTTGATAGTTCATTTGCAAATATGTCTTCAATTTGATCATGTATGGGTGGGTGTATACTGTAATTTAACTTCCTTCTCTACAATTTTATCTCTCAAGAAATGATACTAGATATACATCTACTTAGTCCTTGAATGCATCACTAAATTATTTCAAATATTAATAGCAATATTATCATACGTAATTGGAATTACTTCATTATATGCAACCTTAATATCTTGTAGGGAAATTTTCACCCATAACACATTTGTGCAACGAGATTATACTACAATACACTATGTCTCTATAGTGCATAATGGCATTGATTCTTGCTTCTTACTCATTAAGAGACCAATTTATCTATAGATAAAAATGCACCTCTACTTGTAATAATTTTTTCATTTTGCACATCCTACCCAATCTATATCACTAAAATCATTCAAAGTGAATTGATTATCCCTTTTGAGAAAATACCTAAACTTTGAAGCCTTTTTCAAATATTTGAATATTGTTTTTCTCACTTTCTAGTTTGATTACTATTGGTTTAAATAAGTATTTACTATTTATACTTTATTTAAGTTTACTTAGGTTAATGCATTTTCATATTAGTTGTCATGTAGACACCTAGGAGTTTTCATATTCATATGAGTTATCATGTAGACAACACAGTAGTTTGCATTCTAATTGATCACATGTTGTCTACTATAACTCTTTATGAGATACACTTTTACATTATTATCCTCTCATTATTGCACATACACTCATGTACAATGGAGGATAATCCACTCTTGGTGGACATGTACTATAGGGGTGGTTGATCACACATCTTGGCTATACTACTTTTGAGACTTTGGTCATGATGATGATAGTGATTTATTAGCGGATTCTTTAGAAAATTTTGATCACAATTCTATTGTTGATTCAAACTTTGAGGAGAACTTTTGCTACTTGAAAATAGGTGTTCTCACATATGATCAAGTTCTTGAGCCTTCCATTTGTTCTCCTCCTACTAATATTCCATTTCCTATTGTTCCTAATGATATTTGTATTGACATAGCCATGGATTCAAGTTATTTAGTGCAACATGATATTCATTGTCTTCCAGACTCAGTTCCATGGGATGAATACTTGACAAACATTTCTAATTTTTTTGTGGAGTCCTAAATTGTAGATTTTGGAGACACTATTGATGACATTCATCTTCTATTCGGTGAAGATGATCCTTCTTTAGTTTTTGTGAGGGAACACTATGACCCTTATCTTCATTCTCTACTTGATCATTCTTTTGAGGCTAACATGATGGTAGATCCTTTGATACAACAGTTGGAGAAGGTCACTTTCTCTTCAAAGGAGACACTTGATTCCTTGATACATGTTCTACATTCATCCTTAGTTGAGCCTAATTTTTCTTTTTTAGCATAGTGGCATTGTACACATGATTTGGAGGAGGCACCTTTCAATATTGACATGGGGACACTTGAGTAGGTTTCAGAGATTTCATAAATTTTGAGGTTTCTTCCCATAGATGGGAGAGGCTTCACTGGTACACCTTTGGTTCTATTTCTTCCTAAGGGGAAGAATGTTGCACTACACTCATGGACGAGTTTCTACATTGATCTTGTATCATCTACCATTGGTGTACATTCTACATTGAGTGGAGGTTACTTGGTCTATCTTCTTCTTCTTCTCTCTTATGGAGGGATTGTTTCATCACACGAGGTCTTAATCTCTCTCATTTTCTTTTGTTGTACTTATCTCTCTTTTTGGAGGGGGATTTTTCCCATGTGGTTTTCCCTCTTTCTCCACTTTATGAGAGATTGCATTGCATATGTTTTGCACTTGCATCTTGTAAATGGGTACCCAACATGGCCTAGTAGCCAGGACACATCTTGTATTATTATATAGCTTTTGTGAGCTTAAGTACATTCTCCTAAGTTTCACTTAAGGGGGTGTTGGTGTAAATAAGTATTTACTATTTACACTTTGCTTAAGTGTACTTAGGTTAATGTGTTTTCATATTAGTTGTCATGTAGACACCTAAAAGTTTGCATATTCATATGAGTTGTCATCTAGAGAAAATAGTAATTTGCACTCCAATTGAGCACATGTTTTCTACTACATCTCTTTATGAGATACACTTTTATATTCTTATCCTCTCATTGTTCACATAGATTCATGGTGAATGGAGGATAATCCAATCTTGGTGGACATGTGCTTAGTTGGTATGGTTATATCCTTGTTGACTCCTAGTCATATTAGTTTCCTTTATATAAAACTCACTTCTATGATGTATTATTTCAATTATCTAATTAATCCATTCTCATTTGATCATATCTTGTCTCTCTTGTGCTATCTCTTGAGCTTGTAGATGTTGGCATTTCATTCTTGCCTTAGGAAAATTCTTACATGGTATTAGAGCTATACCAAATTCTTACAATTACTTTAAACTACCTAGATATCTTCCAATTAATAAAATTTCATGCATAATATCTAGGCATGAAGAAATCAAATACAACAATCTACTAATAATAAATATATAGAGATTGTGATCAAATTTTGGAGATTGATCATCCTTACGTAAACAACTTCAAGTAGTCATGGGAGTCCCAACTAGTTTGTAATCCTCCATCTCTAGTTTTTTCAATATGTCCCTAATCCACTTGGTGTAAAAAAAAAAATGGCATCTTAAATCTAAGTAATTTGAAGACTAAAAAATAAATTTGCAATTACTATCACTGAAAGAAGTCTCACAAAAGAGTTAGGAGAATATGGAAATAGTGATAAGTTTATCAATGCATCTTGTAATAATTATGATGGTAGTTGCTTTTTGATAGATTCATTGACATCACATCTTTTAGGTTTTCATTGATGAAAACCATACATGCTCTCAAGATCACTTGTCTTATTTTGGTAGTACCAAAGGTTAGATTGATAAATTGGCTAAATATAGAAGAACATGGACTATATATATATATATATATATATATATATATATATATATATATATATATATATATATATATATATATATATATATATATATAGTATGTGGATTGGTATTTTCAACAAAGTTTGAGTTTTGAGTTTTGATTCTAGGAAAAGATCCTATATTTGCACATATTGATGATATCATTCAGTTGAGTTATGAGATTCTAAGTAGTAGAAATCAATTTGTAGTGAAGAATAATCTCGATCAGCTACTAGATTAGTAAGAGATCCCACCATAACAATTAATTTATGTATTTATGAGTTTGATTCAATGAATTTGACATGATAGAAGATATTAATGACATTGTTTGAGGTTACCATGAGGATTTACAAATAGATTTGGTTGAGAATTTATATGCTACATTTTTGTGTTCTTGAGGTTGAATAGTTTAATTATTATTTTTGCAATTGGGTATATATAAGATCAATTTTTTGAGTTAATTTGAGCTAGAGTACAGTGAAAATGATATATTGGCATGTTATGTGTGTAAAGAACCTACATGCATATGTTAGGTTGATGATATTTTATCACACCTACATGGAATTGTAAAAGGATAGACTATTTTATTTCTAAGTTCTCTATTTTGGGTTCTAGTTCAATCATTTTGTATGAGAGACAACCTTTATATGTTTTAATTTGAGTAGTGAGCTCTAGGAGGTGTGTCTTAGTGCAAGTGAATTCCCTATTTTGTAGTCAAATATTTAACAAGGTTATTAATTATGCAAAGTAATCATTTGTGGGTTCCATATCTATCATTATTTTTTCTTAAGAAGGTTTCCATGTAAAAATCACAATGTCATAATGTTGTGGATGATTCATTTATGCTTTTGTTGTTTATTTTCATTTATATTTGATTTATGGTTGTGCAATCAACTTAACAAGGTTTAAAAGTTTAGAATACTAAGTTACACCCCCAAGTGTTCCTTAATCCTAATAATTGGTATCAAATCTTTGAGCTTTAGTTTAATTCTATATCCTAAAGGAGATCCTAATGAGTGATTCAAAAATTTCTAGTGGTTCTTAGAGATAACTCTTGATTTTATTTTAAGATATTGACAAGTTACTCAAGGAGGTTTAATGTTTCATTGATAATATGAGGGGACAATTGAACAAATAAATAGACATGAGGAGGGATCTTGTTTATTAGTTAAATAATAAAGGAACCAATGATTACTCATAGGCCTTAAAGGGACAATTATATGAATTTGAGAAGCCAACATAAAGAATAATAGTGAAGTCATGGTAGTAAAAATGATAAAAGAGTTTTAAGTAAAGAAAAAGAATGAAAAATGTCTTGAGAAGAACATAATGAACATATGTGATGAATGCCATAGGTTGAATTATGTAATTGGATAAATGAAACTTGATCATGAAGAATCTAGACAGAATGAGAAATAACTTAAAAGAGTTCATGAGATTCTTAGGATTAATGAAATTTCTATTGCTTTTGAGCTCATGGAAAAATTAAAAGCTAGTTAAATAGATCTTGATGAGAAACTTGAGAGCTAAAGACCAAAGGGAGATGCACAAAGGACTTGGTTTTGAGAAAGTTTTTTTTTTAGATATGGTGAGAATAAAACCTTATTGAAAAATTAGATGGATAGAGCCAAGAGTTCACCAATGAAGAAACCTAATACACAAAATTTCAATCATATGTATTTTTCATGCAACAAAGTTAGTCATAGAGAAAACTATTGTAGAAGAAAACCCAATATCATTCCCTTTTATGGCTAAAATTTTACTTGCTACAACTATGGACACAAATCCAATGAGTGACGAACCAAATTGAAAAACTATATGAACATAAGGAACATTATATATTAGAAATGTAATACTTTTGGTCACATATGGAAATAATGTAGATTGAGAAACAATCCAAGGTATGGAAATTAAAATGTTATGTATTTCAAATCTAAAAATTTAGGTCATATAGTTGAGTATTGCAGATTCAATAATGCAAATGTGAATATGAGAAGATCATTTGAAAGGAAAAATATGTGAAATAATGATAAATATAAGAAAAATATTGATATTGAAGAAGTTAGGAAGAAAATGTGTAAGACATGGATTAGAAAATTAGATTAATGCCAATGGATGGATCACACCAAGTGTTGGTGTGGAATCTTCATCAGTGAATTGATTAAGTCAATAACCTAAGGGGGATTTTTCATGAAAAATCCTTGCCCAACACCTAAATTAGAATGATCAATTTAAATGATTGGTGTTATTAAATGTAGATTTGAATTTACATCATGATGAAATCATTATTGAAATATTTATGATCAATTTTGAAGGATTGTTGACATATTTTTGAATCCTAGTCTTTAAGTAGCCTATTGAGGACGATATCATGCATTAAAAGGGGGATTTAAGACTTCAATTATCACCTTCATATATAGGGAATGAGATTTAGTATAGATCAAATGGGATATTTCCATATGATCTATTTGATATCTCTTAAGAAAGAAAGTTGATTACACATGATGAAGGTAAGAAAGATGGGGAGAGGACATTGGTTAGTCTATTTCCTATTATTGGAAAAGAAGAAATTTATGTTATTGTTAATTAGGAAAAGAAGGAATTTATGAGAAGATAAATCTATTAAATAAGCTCATGATTAGTACAACTAAAGAAGATTAAGGAAATAAAGGATATATCTATATCTATATCCATATCCATATTTGTATTAGTATTAGCATTAGTATCTATATTGGTATATGTATCAGTATCAATATCAATATTGGTATTGGTATATGTATCATACCCATATCCACATATGGTCACATACCTAGTCTTTGCAATATCCCTTCACTACCAAGGATATATTCTAGAATTTTTGACCATGCTAGGAGACATAGAGTCAAGGTACATACAAGATTCAATTTGAAATTCAAATTATAGTTTAATTTATAACTAAAATAAGAAGAATTTCTGACCATGGTAGGAGACATAGAGTCAATGTACATACAAGATTCAATTTGAAATTCAAATTATAGTTTAATTTATAACTGAAATGATAATAATCATGGTTTGAGTTTTTCTTGTGCATGATCCTTTGAAGCTAAATATTGCATATTGAAGATGCTTCATCTTGATGATTTATTAGTAGCCCAGTGTGACCTAAGTATTTAGATTTTTAAAGTTTTTTTTTACATGTTTTGAAATGGCATATGCCACATTTAGTAAAAAATTGTTTTTGATGTAATTTATGCCATACTCTATATGTATATACATACTTATTAAATAGTTTCATAAACAGAACATGACTTTTTCTATAATTTGTTCCTTATGTGAACTATATGTACCAATTATGTTTATGGAATCATTATGTGGCTTTTCTAATGGTAGTGTCATTGTTCCTATGATTAAATAATATTTTATGTGTTTGGAAAATATTTGTTTCAATATTTTATTCCATATGTGTTTCAATACATGTTACCATAATGTTTGATATGTTTCATTTTTTAATGATACACATTTATCACTATACACTAAAATTAAATTAAATTAACAAGTAATGAATGACCTATAATACATTTTGTAGTTGTCATACATAACATACATAATTTACAAGAAATACCCTACAACACAACACTAAAGTGTGAGCCTCTTATGCGAGGTCTTGGGTTCAAGTTAACTCAATATTAATAAAAAAATAACAATATTAAAGTACAATGCCTTATAATAATTATTCTTGTCTTTGGTCTCTTACCAATTAAAAAAATATACATACTTTATAAAATCCACCACAATGTTTCCCAATATAGTTGTGTTCATCATGGGGTCAAAAATTAGTGCAAATGTATCTGGTTGGACAAGTTTACCCTAGGCATGGTCTTGCTTTTCCTCTCCATGTGTTAGAACTCTTAATGCCACACCCTACCAAAAATGTTGCTTAAGTGCCCTTAAGTGCCCTAAGTGCACAAAATTGTCAAATTTTACATACCATTTCCTACAATTTGTTGAACCTTTTTGTAATCTATTTAAATTTATAGGGTCATGTTATGCCCCTTTGCAATAACATGTCCCAATTTTTTAAGACATACTATCAATTTTGCATGGAAATAATATTTTTGTTCATGAAAAAAGAGTAAAATCCATTCAATGAAAAGTTTCAAGGTAGCACAAAAGGAGTTGTGCTTTTCATGGGGTTTAATCATTAGTGAATTTTTTTTTATTAGAAAGATTTACACTAAGTATGGTCCCACTTTTCCTCTCATCATGTCAGAACTCTTAGTGTTATTCTCTATTGATAATATCTCTCGTAAGTGTCGTAAGAACACAAAATTTTTGAACTTTTATACACCATTTATTTCAAATTTTGGAACCTAAAAATGATATATTATATTTATAGCTTTATGTTAGGCCCCTCTACAATAACTTCTCTTAGCTTTTGGAAACTCAGAGTCATTTTGGCAAGGTAACAATTTTTTTGTTCATGCAAAAAGTGTCAAATGTATTCAGTTAATAGTTTCAAGATAGCACAATTTTTTTTTTTATATTGTAGGGTCAAACTATCATAATGAATACATGTGAATAGGAATATTTTCCCTATGAATAATCTTTTTACTTCCCCACACATCGAAACTCTCAATGTTATACATCATTGGCATGTTGTCCCTTAAGTGTACCAAGTACACAAAAGTGTTGAACTTTGATAGACCATTTATTGTAGTCCATGGAAATTGTGTATGATCTATTTATACATATAGGGTCATGTTAGTCCTCTCTATAATAGCCTATCTCAAGATTTTAAGACTTGAAGTCTTTTTTGTAGGAAACAACTTATTACAAATGCTTTCAATGAAAAATTGCAAGGTAGAACAAAATGAGTTTTATTTATTGTGAGGTTGAACCATCTAATGCATTTCATTTGGAAGGTTTATCCAATCTTTTGTCTGCATGTGTCATAACTCTCAACACCATGCCCGACTAGCAATGTCCATTAAGTGCCCTAACTGTACAAAATTGTCAAATATTAATCCAACATTTCTTGCAATCTATGACACCTACACATGATCCATTTGGATGTATATGGTAATCTCAAACCTCTCTATAATAACTTATCTTGTTTTTCTAAGAATCAAAGTCTTTTAGAAGGGAAAAAATTATTTTATTAATCAAAAAAGTGCCAAATGTGTTCAATGGAAAGTTGCAAAGTAGCATAAAAATACTTGTGTTTCTCATGGGGTTGAATTATCCAAGAAAACACATCTCTTTATGTGTGTTTATCCTAGGAATTTGGCCTATTTTTTCCCTCTATATGCACCTACACTCTTAGTACCATACCCTACCTTTGATGTCCCTTAAGTTTCCTAAGTGTACAAAATTATTGAACTTTGAGAAAAATTAAGCTGGGTGTAATGTAATCATTGGCTATAGAAAGAGAAAAAGGCTTAAGAAGAGGGTGTGAGCGTGTAGACATATTATCATAGCTCTGCATTCCATTTGGTAGTGCCTCAATATGATTGGTCACACACACACACATTTATATATTTATATTGTGATAATAATTAATGACATGTTGTTTCTTAACATTTCAAGTTCTCCTTCCGCTTGGCTTTGAAGAAGCTTCTAGAAGAGACTTCCAACTTATTTTCTTCATTAATATCCTCCTAGCCTTCATATATTGATTGAATTGAGAATCCTCCAAACAATATGGTATTTCTTAATATAACAAAGGGCATTTTTCTATAACCCAAGATTCAAATTTAGCTGAAAATTTACCATCTATAGTCCTCGTGTATTTTTAAAAATATTTATCAATTAGGAAATCATTTTTGTGCTTAATCAACACATATTATTTTGTTGAAGGTGATAAGTATTTTATTATTGAAATAGAGTATACATTTTACAATACAAAAATTAGCCTAAAAGACTTATTTAAAATTTATGCTCTTACATTGCTATCATGCCACCAACCCTCCAACCCTTACTAGACATCAACAATATTGCAAACAAACACCTAACCATAACATTGAAATGAGATAGTCCTACTACTGAAAATGGGCATGTAAACTTCAAGGAACTTGGACTCAAAATTACATGTTATATCCCCAATGAATTAACATCTCCTCCTCATATTTGTTCACCATAATTACTCCTTTTATGTCTACTTTTCCTTGTTTGCAGCCCAAAATCATCTCTACCAATACCACCATGGAAGACTTGTCTAAAATTTTTGTCCCAACCTTAGTTAGAACATGTTTATGCTTCCTCTTCCTCTCTTCTTCCATTCATTGGTTGTTCTCCTCTCACCATACTATGAAATGCAATAGATACTTCTAAGATTTGTGCACTTCTCCTACTCATTGAATAATAAGAACCAAGTATTCAAGACTATGAATGACTATAGAAATTAAATATAACACCTTTAAAATATCTCCATAAACCCTCATTCACATGAAAAACTTTTACAACCTTAGAAATTTCCAACCACCTCATCATACCATCACACTAGACTGGCTACATATATATTAATGCAAAGATATTTGCACAATCCATAATTATTTTTAGTATACTATTTTGTATTATATTTTCCACAAAATCAAATCCATAAGCTCACACTAAAATCTATACACATTTCTATAATTTTCTTTACATCTTCTTTTCTCGCAGACAAGAGTAAGGCTCGTGCTCAAAACAATAAGAAAATATCAACATTCCTCCTTGGATGAAAGTCCTTACTAAAAATTTATCTTCCAAAAAACATACATACAATTTGAAAAAAATCCTCTTCATCTACCTTAAAAACATCTTCATGATGCCTTGGTGATATATCCCCTCAAAATCTTGGAGTTTACTTGTTTTTGAACATCTATAGGTTAAAATTATCTTCCATTTTTATCATCCTCAACTTGATCCAGTATACATTATTCTACAATAGCGATTTGTGCTATGTGGGTCAACTTTAAAACTTCGTTAGGTCTATAAAGTTATACCATCATTCATTATATTTAAAAGGTATGAAAACATCCAAATTATTTTAAAACCATTCATCCACTTTATATCCTTCTTACATGCCCAATGTCACCTTTTCTAGATACTGTTTTGGCTAACTAATTCCATCATTACTTACCCATGCCAACAAAATTTAAGAGTATTTCTAAATAATAGAATATAGCAGCCAATTAAGAGTAGTATTTATATCTCAATAATCCTCCACCAACTTAGCTCAATCATAAAATCTCACTCCTACATTGGTCATCTTGTCAATTATAACATTCCCTTCTCTCAAAGTAAGTATAACTTTAAATTCTTCAAATTCCTCCAATAGCCTTCTAATCCTCCTAATGTATTTGTCCAAAAAGAAAGATTCCATATTTTATTTTTCTATTATGTTGATCACTATTTAAGAGTATCCTTTGAAATGGATTCTTCTCCCAACACACTTATTTTCCAATTAAAGGGAAAATATAGCCACTAAACAATCTACTACATTGTTAGCCCCTTCTAGAAACAACATTGCTCCTAGCATCAAGGTATTGTCTTCAACATCTAGAATTGCACAACCTGCACCACATTTACCTAGGTTTCCTTTGGATGCCCCATCAAATTTCACTCTTGTCCATCTCACCCCAACTTTTCTTCACTATCATTCCAATCTCTATTTTCAAATGAAGGATTAACCCTTAAATTGTGGTGAAAGGGCATCTAGGTTGGCTAAGGAATACCTAGGGTTCCCTTATAATTTTTTGGCTTGTAGTGGTTCTAGTTACACCACTAGGTGAATAATAAAGTCAGTCTAGTCCTTAAGTGAGGTTTAGGCTAGATTGCTCTTAGTTGTTCAATTTTGCTCAATATGGCTATAGAGAGGATTTTTAGATTTTGGAGGATAAAAAGGTAAAATTAGTGTTTGAAGGACCTTATTAGGTGTTTTATAATCATTGAAGTCTTTTGGAATGGTTTGACATCATTTAGAGAAATTTTGAGGGTTAGATACCTAAGATTGCAAAAATTGCTCAAAGTTGTCAATGCTGTCATTGACAACATGTTGACAACTTTTCTTGCATTTCAAGAAACTTTGTCAAGAAGGTATTTTAACTATATAAAATAGTTAGGGTCATGGGTGGAAATATTATATAAGGCTATTCTCAACCTATTCAAGGGGTTGAAGAAGTCAATTATTGCATTGTACAGCCTGGACAACAAGATATGAACAACAATTTTTTGTGTTTTTGAGTACTCTTAGCATGCAGATAGATTAAATCTAGGATTTTTAATATTGGAAGTGTTAGCTTAGATTGATTTGAGATTTTTTACATAGATATTTTGTTATTTTGTGAGGTTTTGTGTGCTTGTATTAAGTATTTAGGTTTTCACAAGTATGTTGTCCTGAGATGGACTATTTGCACAAATAGAGTGATAGGGCCATTTCTCACCATAGGTACAATAAATTTTCTTAGGATTTAGAACATGAATCCATGCACATTCTGTACAATGAAAATGGGGCCCTAGAAAGCTAAAGAGCTACTATTGCAATGATGCCCTAGGCAAGTCCTAGCAACTTGGTTAGACATCACAGGTTGTTGTAGAGCAAATAAGTGTCGTTGAATGTATAGATACTTTGACCTAAGCATGGAATACATTACAAGGAGTGATAAAAATCCAAGCCAAGTGGGAAGTCTTGGTGGGTGCCCTAAGGTGTGAAAATAATTTTTTTCCATTAGACAACATACAAACCCTTAAATCCCTTGATTTTAGGCTAAAATTATGCTTGTATAGTACATACAATTTGGAAACCATAGACCTCCAAAATCCTTCAGGTAGCTGAAAAGGGTATTCATAATTGTGGTTTGTTTGATCCTTTATTAAGGAGCTTTTCGAGATATTTTTGTTTTAGTGCATTTGGAGGGCTAGTTCTTGTAGCCTTTTTACAAACATTGGAATGCATCTTCAGTTGTGGATTGGAAATTGATTAGGGTTTTAGTGTTGTTTTTGGTTTGGAAGCTTGAAGGAATTCGACAGACATTCCAAGGTGACTATCCACCCATTTGGAAGTCAAATGAGCATTTTGGGTTACTATTGTTGATGAGGATTATCAAGCAAGTTATTCTAACTTATTGATGTTTGCAAATTGAATGGTTAGGATCTATTGTATAGAGTTGTGAGGAGTATAGGGTTGGTAGAAATCCTATTTTGTCAAGTGTAATACCTAAGGAGACCCTGGGAGAGCTTGGGGAAGAAGAAAGATTGGTTGTCACATCAAAGTGGTACCAAAAGACTTGGGAGAAATTTGTGCATGTCTCTAGCTACTGGTGAGTTAGTAGGCTAGTCTAGCATGGAAACTAATGCAGAGTTAGCCAAAGAAGTTAATGAGAAAATAGAGAAGACTAGGCTCCTTGAAGTATCCTTGGAATATCTGAAGAAAAAATTAGAGGAAGTTGTTGATGTAACTAAAAGGGAAGAAGAAGAAGATATTGAGAAGGGTAAAGAGGTAGTAGAAGATGATGTGGTATTTGAACCTAACCCTATCTTGAATATAGAGCCCATTTTGAAAGATATCAAATCCTTAGGAGGGAAAACTTTAGAAGATGTGCCACTATTCAATGGAAAATTAGATATTGATGCACTGATGGAATGGATAGATGGAATTAAGAACCATTTTGAGTGTGAAGGAGTGTCAAAGGTATAGAAGGTCAAAGTGGCTAAGTCAAGGTTTAGAGGATCAACATTGACATGGTGAAAATATGTCCAAGATGAGAGTATCAACATGGGAAAGAATCCTATAGCCGATTGGAATGCCATGGTTACTAAGTTTAGGGAGAACTTCCTACCAGAAGACTATGATATTCAACTCCATAGAAGGTGACAAGGAATTAAGCAAAAAGACCTAGATGTGGCCTCCTACATAGAGGAGCTCTAGAAACTATGTCTTAGATCAAAGAAACAAGATGATGAGCCAATAAAGGTGGCTAGATACTTATGAGGTTTGAAGTGGAATATCCAAGAAGAGCTTGGTTTATGGGCACCTGCCACTATTCAAAGATGCCATCAACTAGCTTTAAAGGTGGAGGAAAATAAAAAGAAGAAAGGGTATTCCAAATTCAAAGTTAGAGGTAAGGGTAGAAATCAAAGAGGACAAAGAGGAAGTTACCAAGGTAGAGGAAATAAGTAGAAGCATCAAGCTGAGAAAAAATCACTAAGAAGACCAATGAAGGAACTTATAGAGAAGGTTATGGTAGAGGCAGGAGTAACCAAGGAGGCTCAAATAGAGGTAGAGGATCAAGTAGGATTAGTTCCTATTTTTCCACCATAAAATGTTATAATTGTAGGTAATTAGGTCATCCAACATATAGATTCCCTGATAAGCCTTCTTCTGGTAACCTTGACAAAAGGATAACATATGTTCAAGAGGAAAACTACAACAAGGACTCTAAAATGGATCATATTGAATTATAAAAGGGAGAGAATTTAATGTTTAGGAGGGTATTTATTAAACAACCTACTCTTGATGAGCCTAAGCATGGAAGAAATCTATTTAGGATTAGATGTAAGAGCCTAGGGAAAGTGTCCAAAGTAGTAGTGAATTCTAGATCTATTAACAATATCATATCAAAGGAGGCAATCAAAAATCTCAAGTTTACTAAGATACCTCATATCAATCCACAAAAAGTGACTTATCTCAATAAGTGTAAGAGCATACTAGTGAATGAGAAAACATGGGTGGACTTCTCCATTGTAGGAAATAAAGATGAATTGTTGTGTGATGTCCTATCCATGGATTTTTTCCATATTTTATTGGGTAGACCTTGGAAATTTGACAGGGAAGCAATATATGATGGAAAGGAAAACTCCATCTCATTTAAGAAGGGAGGAAGAACATTCAAAATCCAATCTTTATTAAAGGGATAAGAGCTACAGACCAAGGTACCTAGTGTATTATTTTTTAATGGTAAGGAATTTGTTAAGGACCTCAAGAATGAGGAAAGTTAGAGTTATGTAGTAGTGTTGAAGTCTAAAGGAGAAGAAAATGTAGTCAAAGAACCATTACCTAATGAAGTGTAGGAGTTTATTGAGAAATACAAAGACACAATGAGTGATGGGGCTCCTGCTACACTACCTCCTCGAAGGGTTATAAGTCACCAAATTAACTTTGTTCCAAGTGCATCCCTACCTAAAAAAGTAGCATACAAGCTCACTCTAGATTAAAACTTGGAAGTAGCAAGGCAGGTATAAGAATTAATGGACCAAGGTCTAAGACAAAAGATCATTAGCCCATGTGCAGTCCTTGTTGTGTTAGTATCTAGGAAAGGGGTAATAGAAGTTGTGTATAGACTCAAGATCCATAAATAGGATCGTAATCAGGTATAGGTTTCCCATACCTATAGTTTGGTATAGGTTTCCAATACCTAGATTATATACTCATATTCAACAAGACTAAGGAGGATCACATCAAGCATATCAAAGTAGTATTGCAAAGGTTGCATGAAGAGAAGCTTTCCATCAGTCTTGAGAAGTTTGACTTCTTCAAGAAAGAACTAGTGTACCTAGGCTTTGTGGTGTCCCAACAAACATTGAAGATGGATCAAGAGAAGGTTGTTGCAATTCTCAACTAGCTACCACCTACTACTTCAATTGAGGTAAACAAATTTCATGGTCTTGATCAATTATATAGGAAGTTTATTAGAAACTTTAGTGGCATATGTGCACCTTTGTTAGAGACCAGAAAGGATGGGGTCATGTCCAAGTTTAGGTAGAATTTGGAAGCTGAAAAATCATTTGAAATGCTCAAGAAGCAAGTACCTACCCAACCTATTTTTCAATTACCTAGCTTTGAAATAATATTCACCCTAGAATGTGATGCAAGAGGCCTAGTAGTAGGGGTAGTATTGAGTCAAGAAGGTAGGCCATTAGCTTTATTTAGTGAAAAAGTTAATGAGGCCAAAAAGAAATATTCTTCCTATGACCTTGAACTCTATGCCCTAGTTCAATTAGTTAGGAAGTGGAGGCACTATCTATTTCCCAAATAATTTGTTGTGTTTACTAATAATTAGGCCTTAAGCTACATCAACAATCAAGAAAATTTGAACAATAGGAACTTGAAGTGGATGGGGTACTTGCAGGCATTCACTTTCACAATCAAGCACAATAAAGGAATAATGAATAAAGTGGAAAATGCATTAAGCAAGAGAGTGTTGACAATTCAAGAAGTGCATTTGTATAGCATTAGAATAGAAATTTTTAAGAGTCTTTACAAGGAGAATGAGGACTTTGGATAAGCATACAAGGTATGTTCAGATTTTGAGAACCATTTTCATAGTAAATTTGCAAAGTTTACCTTGTAGAATGGGTTTCTCTTTAAAGGTTATCAGTTGTGTGTTCCAAGGGGATCCATAAGAGAGAAGCTTATACAAGGGAAACATAATGGTAGTCTAAGTGGTAACTTTGGAGTCAACAAGACATTAGAATTGGTCCAAAGGTTTTATTATTGGCCTAAACTAGTTAGATATGTCACTAATTATATGGAACAATGCATGGTGCGTATGAAATTTAAAAGAGGGATGAGTACTACAGGTCTTTATTAGCCTTTATCAGTCCCTAATAAGCCATGGGAATGTATGAGCATGGATTTAATAGTAGGATTTCCCAAAACAAAACAAGGCTATGATAGTATCTATGTGGTTGTTGATAGATTCAAAACAATGAGGCACTTCATCCCATGCAAAATAACCAATAATGCAAGCCACATTGCTCATTTGTTGTTGAAATAAGTGGTAACAATTCATGGCCTTTCACTAAGCATAGTTTTAGAGAGGGATGTGAAGTTTATGAGAAGATTTTGGAAGACTTTGTGGGGCAGACTTGGCACAAATTTTTCATTTAGATCATCATATCATCCTCAAATTGATGGTCAGACTGAGTTGGTCAATAGAGTTCTCGTTAATCTCTTAAGAGACCTAACTAAGGAATATGGGCATGTTACAAGCTAGGGTTACCATTGCACCAAAATATCGATGCATTAATGCCCAATACAACCACTAGACTTATAGAACAAAGGAGGTAGTTAATCCATGTCAAAAATCTAGAAGGGGAATGTTGGTGGATAGTCTAACAATCTGTTACCTCAAGAGATTTGAACCTATGAACAAGATTTGATACCACTTGTTACAATATAGGGTTGTTGTTGCACCAAAAGATCAATTTTTTAATGCATGATACAACCACTAGACTTATAGAACATAGGAGGTAGCTAACCCATGTCATGATTCTCGAAGGGGAACATTGGTGATTAGTCCAATTGGGAAAACTTGGTATGTCATTATTCCCCAAGAAAAATATGCCTATAATGATAGTATGAATAGAACCATAGGTAGAATTCCCTTTGAAATTTTATATGAAATGCATCCTAGAGGTGTGTGTAAGTTGAGGGATCTTGGAGAAATGGAACATAGGAGTGGACATGCTAATGATTTTACCCACAACATGAGAGAGATACAAGACCAAGTCAAAAGAACTATACAAGGAAATACCCAAAAGCTCAAAGAAAAGATGGATGAAATGAAAAAGGATGTCTAGTTCTCTATTGAGGATTATGTCATGGTCCATTTAAACAAGGCTAGGTTGCAAAAGGGTGTCCCTACTAAATTGCAAATAAAGAGAGGAGCATCTTGCAAGATCATGGGAAAATATGGGGCAAATGCATATAAAGTTAATTTTCCATCACATTTGGGCATATGTTTAATATTTAATGTACAAGATTTGGTACACTTTAAAGGAGCATTGTCAATTGTGTTGTAAATTTTTTTGAAAAATTAATTGTAAAAGAAAGATTTTTGCAAAGAGCGAGATTGCTATTAAAGAATGTTTTCAATCATTATTTTTCCATTGATGTTAAACATGATATTTTATGGAATGAAAATTGATTATAAGATCCAAGTACTATCACTTAGTTTATTGATGAAGAGGATTTAATCAACAAGATGTAACAAGAGCACCTAAGGGAAATGTTGAGTTATGGTTTTGTAATGAAGTGCAAGGATAAATTAAGACAATGGTAAAATGATGTATTGATTTGAAGATACAGAGGTTGGCCACACTTAGAGATGTTGGAGGAATAAGTTGCAACAAGGTTGAGTGCAAGGCTTAACTAAGTTCATTAGTGAGTGCCAAGAAAGCTAGTTCAAGCTGAGAAAAATTTTAGTTAGTGCCAAGTAAATGAAAAATCTAGTGTGTGTTGAGTGATAAAGGAGTCAAGTGTGTTAGGTGTTGAGCAAAGCAATCAGTGTCGAGCATTAGAAAAACTTAGTGGATGCCAAGTGAATCCATAGTAGGTGCCAAGCATTAATAAAATTTAGTTGATGCCAAGTAACACAGTATGTGTCGAACACCAAAATTTCAATAGTGCCGAGTTGTTGCATTATTACAAAATTCAAAGATTTGCCAAAACTGAGTCGACAAGTTTGTTACCTTGAATTTTGTGAACCAAATGGAAGATAAGGATGATGAGTTTGAAGCACAAAATTTTATGTAAATTATTTTTGAGTAAATTCAAGAAGATTCTTCATGATGTTTCTAGAAGAAGCAAGATACGGGTTAGATTCAATGAATCCTACCTAATCCATTTGAACTAAAATTAAAGGAGGGAAGAATCAAGTGGGAAAAGAAATTCTAGACTTCTATTTAAGGAGTCATAGGCTAAGAAGCAAGAGCTGTTGGTGTGCCAAAATTGCGAAGTGGTTGAAATATGTTAAGGAGAAGGCATCAAGACAAGAAGGAAGAACAGAGCACAAAGACTCTAATTCAATAAGTGGTTAGAAAGAAGACTACACTAGTACATCGAGAATGAGGACTTAACAAGACAATGCTTGAAAGGAGAACAAGCTATTAGAGCTACAGAGATTGAAGGCCAAGCAATGTGAAGAGTTGAATTGTGATATGAAATATGCAAGTTAAGTTGTGAGTTATATTAGGTCAAAAGCCCTTGTTGTTACTCTCTAACAATTGTATCAGTTAGGGTAAAAATCCTATGGACTTAGGTTGGTCTAACAGCCATTTGTAAATCCTTTAATAGGGTGGCATTCCAAGTGAATGTTCTAAAGTCCTCTAAATAGGCCCACTTCTAATAGGGTGGTGAAATCCATTAACCAGGTCATATTTAACAGTGTGTTGTAGCCTTTAATAGGGTAGACCTTTCGTAGGGCATCATCTCTTTAGAAGAGTGAGAATTGAGTAGCATGTTACTAGTGTTTTTCCAAAAATTGGGTTTCCACATAAATCACTATATTATGTGTTGATCTTTCATGTGTTATGTTTGCATGTTAATTTACAGTAACTTGTTAAGTAATAAAGTTTAAGCTTGGATGAGTGAATAGTTTTAAAGGCTCACTTTACTTGATGAAAAAGTTTTAATTTGGCATTTGGACCTTGAAAAATTGATTCACCCCCCCCTCTCAGTTATTCTAAATCATTTCTAACATATTGGTGCTACTAGTAGTCAAGGAGTTGAGAATGATCTGGACCATGCAATAGTTCCTTCCACTACCAAGTTAGAAGTTGACAAGGTGATAGACTCTAGAGTCAAGAAAACTACTAGAAATAGAGTATACATGGAGTACCTTCTCAAGTCAAAGACTAGACCAGACTCACAAGCCACATGGGTTTCTAAGGAAGACTTCAAGAAGCTAAGCATCAACAAAGACATATTGTCCATAGGAGTGACATGATTTCTCTCTCTAGGGGAGTATGGTGTAGTAGTACCTAGGTGGGATAATTAATACCTAGGGTTACCTTAGAGTTTTTGGCTTGTAGTGGTGCTAGCCACACCACTAGGTGAATAATAGATTCAGTCTAGTCCTTAAGTGAGGTTGTTCAGGCTAGATTGCTCTTAGTTGTTCAATATTGCTCAATATGGCTATATAGAGCATTTTTGGGTTTTGGAGGCTAAAAAGGTAAAACCAATGTTTGAAGGACCTTACTAGTTTTTTAAAAATTGTTTAAGGATTTTTAGATATTTTAACATCATTTAAAGAAAGTTTGAGGGTCAAATACTCAAAATTGCAAAAAATGCTCAAAGTAGTCAATGTTGTCATTAACAACATTTTGACAACTTTTCTTGCATTTCAAGCAAATTTTTTTAAGAAGGTATTTTAACTATCTAAAATAGTTAAGAGCATGGGTGGAAAGCCTATATAAGTCCATTCTCAATGTATTCAAAGTGTTGGAAAAGTGAGTTATTGTGGTGAGTTTGAAGTAGTATGGTAAAAGTGGATCTCTAACTGATAAGGTATTGTGGAAGTTGCAACCATTAATGCTCCATTGATAGGAGTATTTGGGAATATAAGTTTGAGGAAAGTCATGTGTCCTTAAGGGAAAATATGGTAGTGATAAAGGCATGAAGAGGAAAAGGCAAAGGAAGGTAAAGATGAAGACTTTTGTTATTATTTTTTTGCAGGTTATAGCACACCTTTCCAAGAGACTTGGAAAATTCTCAAGGCTAGTAGTATGGTGTAGAAGCACCTAATACTAGAGGTCACTATGAGATATATAAGGTTTTTGATTCATTTAAAGTCAACTATATGATGTATTTATTCATTTTGAATCCATTTGTAAAGGTGTTGACAAGAAATGTAAGCATGTGCACACTATTACTCAAGTTGTCAAATAGGTTATATTTAGGTCTACATGGTCAAATTTGTGTAAAAGACCCATAGAAGGGTAAAATAATTATAAAAGGTCTTAAATATTTCATTTGGATATGTATAGAGAGCTATGAAAAAGTTTTGAAGTCATTTTGCCAAAAATGTAAAAGTTGCATAGAAAAAGTTGTAAAATGCAACATTGAGAAAGTTACTAACATACAAAAATGATGTAAAAAGGTAGATGGTTGGTCTTGGGAGTAGTTAGGAAGGTTTATAAATTTAAAATGAATATAAATACCATTTTATGGTTGAACCAAATCAGATTTGAGAAGAAGAAATATTTTGATATATTTTTGGTGTATTCTATTATTGTTTTTTTGATTGGTTTTTTAGTTTTAGTGTTGTTTCTAGGCCTTGTATGGCCCTGTATAGACTAGAAACCATGTAATATAGTAATTAATATATATAATGATGAATCCTCCTTCTCATTCTTTTGGTTTGGTTTAATTTTATAAAAAATTATTAAGTTATGAGCATTTTGGTGAAAGTGGGTATTTGTAGATTTGAGATTCCTTGAATATAGTCATGTTGTAGTGTGTAGTATGGACACATTTTGGAGACTTAGGATCTCTAATAATATTCATTATAAATATATTTGAATTATCTTTCATTTCCTATTTTTTTGAGTTGGTTTTATGCAGATTTGTGAAGGTTATACATATTTTAGTGGAAACTAGTTTTTAAAGATCTTTGTTGGAGTTGTAGATAGTGATTTGTGCTTGAAAAATATTTATGATTGGAAAAAATAAATGGCTTACATATTGTTAAACTATATTCATAAGGTTTTCACATGGAATTGGTTTGGTATCATTTCCTAGGTAGGGTTTGGTGTTTTAATTCTGAATTATGATAGGGATATGGACCATAATTTGTAGTCAAAAATAATAATTGTTTGAGGAATCAAATGGGGTCCTTAGACCTCAAGATTTGGTGAGGTGATATTTACTTTAGTAATCTACAAAATTTATTGTTTCTAGAAATTTTGATTTTGAGTTTTAGTGGATCAAATAACTCAATTCTTGGAAATTGTAAAACTTGGGATAGTATTGAAATTGTTTGTTAAAGGAAGCAAACAAGTAGTATTTGCCTCTTTTTAATTATTTCAATGATTAAATGAAGATTAGATCATCAATATCTTAGACAATTATGTGGTTTGTAAGATTCTCTACATCATATCAGGTTTCTTAGAATTCTATTCATGGTTGGCATTGGGATAATGGACCACCCTCACTTTCTCATCTTCAATTTATTAATGGCACTACTCTTGTAGGTATTGCTCAAGTCCAAGAAGATGAGGTGTTTCAAAATATTCTTGAAATTTATTTGGTGGTGCTAGGCCAAAAAATCAATGAACTAGATTTCCTCTATTTATTTTTTAATACTCTTAAAGTAATTCAAAGGAGGATTGCTAATATCCTATAGGTTTGAATTGGGTTGCTATCCTTGACATATCTTGGTATATTCCTAGCATTGTTTATAGGAAGCCATATCTCTTTTGGAAAAATGTACTTAATAAGATTTGGAAGAAGGTAAATAATTGGACTAATAGATTAAATTATACTATTATTCAAGTTACTCTTCTTCAATTTTTTATTCCAACTCTTTCTATTTATAGAAGCATGGCTTAGGCCACTCATTTTTACTTTATCAAGAAGTTTGATGCTCTTTCTCGACAGTTTCTTTAGAGTGGTAATTTATCTAATTCCAAATGTAGTTTAATTAGTTAGAAGGTTATTTGTTGGACTAAGAAGGAGGGTGGTCTTGGGTTGTACTATGCTATCCTAAGTAGCCAAGCTTTGGTTGTTAACCTTTATTGGCATTGGTGCTTTAGAAATAATCAACATTGGGTCTGTATAATAACTCATAAGTATTTCAAGGGTGTTGATTCACATTCTATTTCCTTGCTTCCTTTAGAAGGTCATAGCACTATGGTATGGAAGACTCTTAAGAATGGTACTCAATTAGTTAAGATAGATCATTTTTGGATATGTAAAGGAGGCTTTGAGGCTTTATTTTGGTCTAATGCTTGGGATGAAAACCCTCCTATCTTGTCTATTTACCCTCATCTTTAGATTCTTTATGATTATTTTCCTGTTGTTGGATGGGATAAGTTGGTTCATTATAAGGCCCCTTATCACTTGGGCCTTTTTTTTTTTCTATGGATGGAAGGACTCCTTAGATTGGCTACTTGGGGGCTTAGAAGAGGACCGCTAGACACTCTCTAGAATTTTGTCTTCTAGGGAGTGTTTCTCATTGTTGGAACCAAATATTTTGGATTGGAGTGGTGCTATGTCTAGTAAATACTCCATTTCTATTGGGTACCAAGAGCTTACTAGAAATTTTTTTGGAGATGACATGGTGCCTTAGTGGAAACCTATTTGGAATAATTTTTCTTAGTCCAAACATAATTTCTTCATGTGGCTAGTGACTCACAGTCAGTGTCTTATGTGGGATAATATTTGTAAACATGGATTTTAGGGGCCCTCATTCTATGTGTAGTGTGATAATGGAAAGGAGAGTGTCTCCCACATTTTCTTCCATTGTTCCTATTCTACCCAGCTTTGTAAAGGAGGCTTAGAGGCTTTATTTTGGTCTAATTCTTGGGATGATAACCCTCTTATCTTGTCTATGAACCCTCATATTTAGATTCTTTTTAATTCTTTTTTTATTGTTGAATTGGGTAAGGTGGTTCATTATAAGGTCCCTTATCACTTGGGCCTTGTTTTTGGCTATATATGGAAGGACTCTTCAGATTGGCCACCTCAGGGCTTAGAAGACAACCACTAGGAACTCTCTAGAATTTTGGCTTCTAGGGAGTGTTTCTCATTACTAGGGCTAGATGTTTTGGATTGGGTTGGTGCTCGATCTAGTAAATACTCTATTTCTAATGGGTACCAAGAGATTACTAGACAATTATATGGAGATGATATAATGCCTTAGTGGAAATCTATTTGGAATAAATTTTCCTGGTCCAAATGTAATTTCTTTATGTGGTTGGTGACTCAAAACCGGTGTCTTATGTGGGATAATCTTTGTAAAAATGGATTTTAAGGCCCCTCACTCTATGTGTTGTGTGATAATGGAAATGAGTCTGTCTCCCACCTTTTCTTCCATTATTTCTATTCTACTCAGCTATGGCACCTTTGGTAGAATTCTTGGGTTTGTCCTTGTAGGCATGCTTCCTCCTTGTCTTCTTTATCCAATCACTTGGGTAGTTTCCCCACTAAAGCCTTTCCTCTTTAGGTTGCATGGGTTGCCAGTCCTTCATTCATTCTTTTGCATATTTGGTTGGAGAGGAACCCGATACTATTTTAAAATGTTTGGACCAAAGTATGTGTCCTAGTGACCTTACCATCTACAATCACCTCAATTTTCATCTTCAAGGAGGGTTACTAGGGGTTGTTGGTCAATGATTGCATGTGTTGACATTATGGTCAAGTTTGTTTATTAGTGACTCACACATAGTCAAATGGTTAGCAACTATTGAGCTTATCTTGCAATTTATAGTGTTAACCAAGTAATTCAAGTTCTATAGAGTTCCAAAATTAGTATTGAGTTCGTACCCAGTAGTATCTATCGAGTTGATGAGTATCAGTGCAAACTAAGCTTCATAGTTTTTATCGAGTTGCATAGTGAAAACTATGGTCTCTAGTGTTTTTTTAGTTTGTAGCATTAGTGATGCAATTCAAGTGTTGACCAAGGTAGAAAGCATCAACCAAGTGATTCAATTTTTATCGAGCTCATAGTATTATTGTTCATTGAGTCTTATAGTGTCAACTAAGTGATTCAATTTATATGTCAATTTTTATAGTATTCATTAAGTCACCAATGATGACCAAGTTTAGACTACTTGGAAGTGATTAGTATGAACTAAGCTTCTATGTATACCAAGAGCATGACAATTTTGAGTGTTGACAATGGTTACTAAGTATTAGAATCTCACCAAGTTTGTCTTCAGAACTTGATTACTAACAGTTGAGCCAACTTTGTGTATTTCGGTGAAAATTTTATTGTAACTGACTTTGATGTATTATATTTTGGATTGGTATATATGTAATGTACTATATCACATCAAAATGTTAATTCATAGAAGAACACATGATGTGAATATAATAAGAGTAGATGTATGAATTAAGAAGGCTACAAGTAGTATAAGGAGCGAAAAATATTTATCTATCACAACAAAGTGATCATTACACTCCAAAGGAATCTCAAATAGAAAATTAGAGTTGCAGATCAAAGATCAGCCACTGGTTCATCATAGCTAAATCCTTTTGTAAGGTAGGCTTAACATTCCTTTGCAAATCTCTTTATCGAGTGTATACTTCATTGTATGTTTTGTAAAATCTTTAGCAAGCTGGACCTAGCAGTACTTATTGCTCTTAATAGGGCAGATCATCATAAGAGATTAATTATAAGTCTTCACTGGCCAATTTTATACTATAGTACTAAAGCTTGTGGGTATCATCCCCACCCCAATTTTACTTTCTATTTGGAAGGTTTCTGGGTTACCATATCTTGTATCAAAGTGTTACTTATGTTTTAATGCTTTCATTTTTTCATGCATGCAATTAGTTTAGAATATATATGAAGGATTAATTGGTGAAATAAGAATAAGTTTTATTGGTTCCTGATTCACCCCTCCCCTCTTAATAACCTAGCCTATCCTATATTTCTAACAATTGGTATCAGAGCACTATGGTTCTCAAAGAATTTTTTTTATAGCTTTAGAAAAGATCAGAAGTAATAGAGGTATTCAGGATAGATAAGGCTATTGACAATGAAAAGATGGATTTAGAATTGGATATTCCAACTTAAGAAAGCAAAGAAGCAACTATCTCAATCTTTGAAAAGAAGAAAATATCTTGCAATACAAATAAATGAAAAACTCTACAGTGAATAAAGAATTGACGATATCTATCTAGAAATAAATTCAGATGAATCAAATGAGGAAATTAGAGACCTGCTAGAAAATAATTGTAACCTTCAAGAAGAAGATAGAAAACTAAAAAGAGAAAAAGAAATTTAGTCAGTAAATTGTGTGAAGTCATGGAACAAAAAGACAAAGCCAAAGAAGAGATAGAAGGAAATAACAATGGAATTCAACATCTATCCCTTCAATAGGTAGACTTCATTGACAAGTTTACTAATGCAAATGAAGAAATCATGAATATAAGATTAGAGAAGGAAAGATTGCAAAATAATCTAAACATTTAAAAGAAAACAAATGAGAAGTTGATAAAATATCAAATAGACATGAATTGGTTGAATGAGCAAAGCCAATACAGACAGATAGGAAAAGTAAGGATAGGATACACAAAAGAAGGTGAATAATCCAAGCAAGAAGTTCAAAAGAATCAAAGGCCTACTTACAATCACTATGGTAAGTTAAGTCATACATCAAACAAATTTTTAAGTAATAATAAAGAAATATTCAATGGAAAGTGTTACAATTGAAATAAGCATGGTCATAGAGCTAATGAATGCAAAGAAAAACCTAAATTTAAAGGTAAATATCACAAATGAAAGAAGCATGGGCACAAATCCTTTGAATACAAAACCAAGATATTGAAACTAGCATAATAGATTATGAGAACTATATTTGGTTGGGACTATAAAACATGGTGTAGATGCCATGACTATGGAGAATTTGGGCACATTGGAGAAAATTGTGTGAAACATCACATGAGAACAAGAGACACCACTACAAGATGTTTTATTTGTATAGAACTTGGACATCTTACCAAGAACTATATGAACATTGGAAGGATTGAATATGAAAAGAAAGCCAAGGTTGACAACATCAAAAAGCAAATGAGGTAGTATTAGATTCCAAAATATTCTAAGAATACAAGTCTGAGTCATGAAGCACATGTCACTCAAGAATTGGTCTACTCAAACATTTCTACTTGATTTCCCATAAGGATAAGTAGGACTAAAACTTTGAAGCAGACATCTTACATTAGTTCCAACTACCTAAAAGGAAAGATCCATATTATAATTCAACATGCAAAGGGATCATTGAGTGTCTAAGGAAAATCTAGACCTTACCAAGCTAGGCCAATTTGCAAGACCCTACCAAGCAAGGTCAGGATACACTAAAAATATTCTAAGGATACTAAGTTATGAATGACTCTACTAAGCACTAAGGTCAAACCAAGTGGAAGGCAATCTATCACAAAATAATCAATCATACCAAGCATTTATGGTGATTGGAAATTGAAAATTCGTTAAAAGGAAGAGAATCAAAATCATTTATCATTGTGAATTTTTGAAGAGCTATTTACAAAGGGCAATTTCTATGCTTCCAAGTGATCTATGCATCTATTTTTGAAGATCTTCATGTTTTCATAACCCCTACTGAGCATGGCCCCCTCTAGCAGTAAGACAAATAGAGGATCTGAGATTGGTTCAAGGAGTCAATTGGAAGGTGCCAAACTTCAAGTTGAGTCCAACAATTGTAGCACTTGATCCAACTAGAGCTTAGTTGTAGATTCCACCAAATGTATTACTTGTTAATGATATTCATTCATATTTTTTTGTTTGATAGAAGATAGCATAACCCTATAGATGGATGGAACTCTAGAAAATTTATGTGTGAATGGTGTGTTTAAACTCGAGCATCAACATTTGGAGACCAAGGGTTTAACACACATTCCACATTTGCACCAAGACTTTCCAATAAAATGGATAAGGTTTATCCTTAGCTGTGTACACAATGGAAAGCTATGGCTAGATCGACCTATTCAAATAACAAAGAAAATGATTCATTGAATCATAGGGCTCCCAATGTTGAACAAGGAAAAGACTAACAAAACCCCAAGTTAGGTAGAACTAGAAAGCAAAACTCTTGCCAAGTGGGATGGAAGAGGCATGAAGATTAGCAGTGTGATTGACATGAAACTAAAATTTGGAATTCATGTGATAACTTATAAGATCTATAGCTCTAATCATCTCAACAATGTGTCATGTGAGGCAGTTGATCTAGCTCTCAAGGTGGTGAAGAAGAACATGTCCTTTGACATTGCCGAGCTAATGCCAAATCAATTCAACAAGAACATTGAGAGCATCAAAACTTCAAAGAATAACCCATGTAAGTTTGGTTCACTCTTGACTTGTTTATTCTGCAATTTGCAAAAGATTTTTCCTTCAAAATGTTCAGTCATATGGAGAAAAGATGTACCAATACTATTTCAGATTAATGAATATAGAAGAGATGGGTAAAAATTTTGTTAGTATCATGGACAAATACTTTGGTTCATTCAAGGAAAAGATTAATAACATATTTTAAATCCCTAAGAAACTTGTAGAAGATTACAAGGATGATTTTTATTTCATGGTAGACTATGACAAAGTGTACATTGAAGTGGTCAAAACTAGAGTGGTGTGGATTAAGCGTCTAAGATATAAGGTTAACATTGATGACACTATGGATATCATTGAGGCACTATTGAATGAATGTGTGGATCCCAAGGCCACATATTTTGGTACTTTTGATGAGGATAACAAAATTGATTCAAGCAAGATCTACTCTCCTACTAATAGAAGGAAAATGAGATGATGTGGAAGAAGATGATGCATAAGATGAGGTAGAAGAAACTAAATTTAAAGAAGAAGATCCAATAAGGAAGAAGGTTAAGGTTATCATAACCAAACCTACCAAATCATCTACTATAGTATTCACAAGAAGAGCATCTAGATCAAGAAAGAAATTGAAATTAGGTGAAAAAGATGTAGAGGAAGTTATTTTCAAAAGACCTCCACCTACATTTCAAGAAAAAATAAAAGAGATTGATGTAGGATCTAGTATGGAAAGTTTAAATCTCTCAAACATAAAACCAAGAGTTTAGATGAGAAGAAGAAAGTTGAAGATATAATAATGTCAAAACTAGGTAAATAGAAATACTCATTTGATCAACTTGCACACCAAATTCCTAATGAGCTTATAGAAAGAGTCAAGACTAGATGGGAAAATGCTAGGAAAATTGCAAAAGATGTATTTGAATAGACTTTGAGGTAGCTAATGCTGATTTTAGTGATAAAGAGGTGAACAAATCCATTAAGAAAAATGAAGAAAAACTCACTCTAAAATTCAACACTTGCATGATATTGGCTAACGACATTGAACATGTGATGAAGACAACTAAAACTACATGGAAGAATATCTGCAAACTTCATCAACAGAGTGATTTTTTAATTTATGTTAGTGATGTAGATGATGAAGATGACAAGGAAGTAAATGAAAATAATGATGAAGAAGATATAGAAATAGATGATGTACATTTGGATGATGAGGAGCAAAATAAGAAGCTAAGGAGAGGAGAATCTCCCTGAGATTCAAAGTATTGAGGAAAATGACCCAAAGAAGATTGCAGCAATGATTATGGCCCCATTTCCTCACTCTCCAAGAAAAGCTTTAATGTCATAAAGCTAGGAGAAAGCTTCTGTCAAGTTGGTTATCAAAAATACTGCAACGCCATGCATCCAACCAATCTCTACACCTATTTAGCTAAGTACTATATTGAATGAAGTGATCAACACTTCATTTATTGAGCCATCATCAAATTTGGCTAGACAACAGCTAAGTATTTCTACTGTCAGTGCTATATCTACTTTTATGCTAGCCCCTCTATTTCTACTATTGTTACAATTCCTAGTATGCAAATAGAAAGAACAAAGATAGTTGAGAGCAAGCCTCAATTGAGTACTAAATTTTCAAACAAGGAAAAAGGTAAAGATGAAGATATTGATCTTGATGAGGATATAGTTATCCTCAATTGGGATATCTCTACTCTAAATCTTGATCAAATGGACATCGTAGGTGAACTATTTCAGAAGAATGCTAAGTGGTAGAAGCTTAGAGAAGAAAAAAGAAGAGAAAATTAAGTACTTGAAGATGTGAAGGACATACTTGTAGATGTACTAAGTATTGAGGTTGATAATACACAACCTATTTTGGTTCAGCTAGAATTTTTTTTTTTAGGAATTCAATGAAGATCTAAATGGGCAAGAAAGGTTGTTACAAATAGGAGAGAGAAAATTTGAGAACAAAGTATTGTAGAAAGTTGCACAAAAAATTGCAATATATCAAGTAGACTTGTCTACTATTCTCAAATCATTAGAAACCTTTGCAAATAATGCTACTTCATTATTCAAAAAGTTATGTGATACATTTATATTCACTTAGGAAATGAAACATAAACTATCTAAGATAGATGAAGACTTGAAGGTGAGTGCACACTAGCTATCACTTGACCTGAGCTATACTTCTACTCACTTCTCAAAGATCATATTTCTAACTAATATGCAAGAAAAATTACTAAGGGCAGAACCCAAGATTAGGGCCACACTTGTAGACATCCAAGCCATGATTCTCTCAAACATGGATGCATTGTAGAAACACATTGCACATGCCAAAACTCTCATCCATGATAACAATTTTTCCATAGCTAATCACATGATGGACTTATCAATAGAAGTACAGATTGCATTACATGCAAGTAAGGTGTTACAAGAAAATTGGGACAAGACAATGACATTGATTTTGAAGGTACATTATGAGTTCTTGTCACATTTTGGCATTACCATGTAGCATAAACCTTTGGCATTTATGTCAAAAAGGGGGAGAATATGAGACAAGATAAAAAGGGAGAGAAGATGTGATATAAAGATATGAGATATATAGTAAGTAAAGTATAATTTGTGCATACATACATACATACATACATATATATGGGTGAGCAACATAATATTCATTTACAATTATTTAGAAAACATCTCTTACAAAAGCATTTTTGAAAAATCTCAAAAAAAAAGTATGTTACCAAGTTGAAGACATGGGATGGAGACTAAAGATTATCATGAACTTGAAGTTTTGAGAGTTCAATTTTTTTATTGATAAGTGTTTTGTCACTAATGCCAAATGGGGAGATTGTTAACATTATGGTCAAGTTTATTTATTAGTGACTCACACTTAGTTAGATGATTAGCAACTACTGAGCTTATCTTGCAATTTATAGTGTTAATCGAGTAACTCAGGTTCTTCTAAGTTCTATAGTTTCTATCGAGTTCAAGAATCAATATTTAGTTTGCATTGAGTAGTATATACTAAGTTGATGAGTATTATTACAAACCAAGCTTCATAGTGTTTGCCAAAGTTGCACACTACAAACTGTGGTCTTCAGTGTTTATTGAGTTCATAGCATCCATGATGTGAATCAAGCGTTGACCAAGCTAAGAAGTGTCAACCAAGTGATTTATTTTATACTGAGCTTGTAGTATTAGTGTTGATCAAGTTTTGCAACATCAACCAAGTGATTAAATTTATATGTCAAGTTTCACAATATTCACTAAGTCACTAGTTCTAACCAAGTTCAAACTACTTGGAGTTGATTAGTATGAACTGAACTTCTACATCTGCCAAAAGCATGACAATATCGAGCGTTAACAATGGTTGCAAAGTATTAGAACCTAACCGAGTTTGTCTTCAAAACCTGAGTACCAGTAGTTGAGTCAACTTGGTGTATTTTGGTGAAAATTTTATTGTAGTCAACTTTGATGTATTATAATTTTGATTGGTATATGGTTAAAAGCACAAACCTGTGTCACCTTTTTGTAAAGGAAAACACTAACAAAAGTATAACTATTCACCTTCAAAGACATAAAATTAGTATTATTATTTTGAATTTGAAAATGAATTAAATTAATGAAATGTTTAGAAATGGATGAAGTTTAGGATTATAATTTTTAATAATTATTTGGAATAAGAATTGATATATTTTCCTAATTTTAATAGCTAATTTTTTAGTTACTGAAAAATACTGAAAATTAGGGGTATAGTTCACACCACAAAACTTCATGGAAATAAACTTATTTCTCTTTTATCTCAGACTATGTTATAGATAACATATATAGCTAGAACAATAAAAAATAAAAATCAGCTTTAGACCTATATTTTCTCTTTTATAATGATTCAAATTTTAACTCACCTAAAATTGATAGTTTTCATCTCCCACAACAATTTTCAAAACAAATATACTCTAACTAGGAGAAAAATTATACATTCTAAAAGAGGACTTTCTCCTCTAGAATGCCATATAATTTTTAAACTTTTTTGATATGATTTAATATTTTTTCTTTCTCAAAATTGACACCTTTTTTAGTATTAAAATACATGCTTTTAGAATATTTTGATTACAATATACTCTATCTAATTAAGACACTATAAACTCTATATGAGAATATTCTTGACTTTGAGCTCTATAAAATGGTGACTATATGTTATTAAAAAATATCATAAAAATTAGTAAGAGTTATTGAAACACTGCTTTTCTAAAATAATTGTATTTCTTTAGTAATTAGATACAAACTAGTATAAAACTTGCATTTCATAGACATTTCCAATCAAAAAAGTGTGAGACAATATATAACATAGCTAGAATAAATGTATCTATACCATATGCTTGCACAAAATTTATTTTTAGATATAAATACTCAAATTTAGTCATTTTCATAAATTAGCTTGTGACACAACTTTGTACTTTTACCCATATATGTAATGTATTGTATCACATCCAAATGTGAAGTCATAGAAGAACACATGATGCAAATATAATAAGAGAAGAAGTATGAACTAAGAAGGCTACAAGTAGTATAAGGAGAAACAAAGATTTATGTATCAAAACAAGGTGGTCATTGCACTCCAAAGGAATCTCAACTAGCAAATTAGAGTTGTAGATCAGAGATCAGCCACTAGTTCATCCTAATAGGTGAAATAGTTAAATCCTTTCACAAGATAGACTTATTAGTCTTTTGCAAATTTATTTACTGAGATCATAATTCATTGTATGTTTTGTAAAACCTTTAGGAAGGTGGATCTAGCAGTCCTTATTTCTCCTAACAAGGAAGATCATCAGAAGTGATCAATTATAAGCCTTAACCAACCAACTTTATATTTTAATACTAAATCTTGTGGGTATCATCTCCACCCTAGTTTTACTTTCTATGTGGAAGTTCTTTGGGTCACCATATCTTTTGTCAAAGTGTTATTAATATTTTAATGCTTTCAATTTTTCATGCATGCAATTAGATTATAATATATATGAAGAATTAATTGGGGAAATAAGAATAAGTTTTATTGGTTGCTGATTCACCCCTCCCCTCTCAAAATCCTAGCCTATCCTATATTTCCAACAGCATTGTCTACCTAGATGACATAGGTGAAAAATGAAGTGACGGGTGAATCCTGAGAGGAATTGGATGACTCCTCCAACTGGAGTCTTAAAATTGAACATTGATGGTCCTTCTTGGGGAAATCTAGGTCCTAGTGGCATTGGGGGAGAGGATCATTTTAGTTCTATTAATGTTCAATTTTTTTCTTGGTGTATAAGGGTTGCCATACTAACAATCTTTGGGAGGTGTTGGCCATCTTACATGCTATAGAAAAATGTTGTTTGAGGGGATATAATATGATTATCTATAAGTTTTAATCCCAAGTGGTTCTGAAATTTATTACTTTAAAAGTGATTGCAGATGTTAATTGACCTCTAGCTCTAGTTGTTAATCAAAAGCTTCTCTCTTGTAGAGCTTTGGAATCTATTTGTTTTACTTACATCCCTTGAGAGTGGAATGAAATTGTGAATTTCTTGGATAAATGAGCTTCTAATCATGTACAATATTGGAATGTTATGGATAGGGAGAAATTACCCTCCAAATTACCTCATGAATTTGATGACCTTATTGATCAGGATAGAGCTCTTTACTAAACTCTCCTTTTCGTATCTCTTATTTTCTTACTAAACATTTTACCCCTCTTTTAGTAACTAAACATATAACTTATATGAAAGTAAGATAATTTACATGGCATGGTAGTGTACTCTAATATGTCCATCATATTGTAATATGTACATTTGAAACCATGGGAAGCCTAAGTTTACTGATAAAAAATGTTAAGTACAAAAACATAATGAACCACAAAAAAATATGATGAAACTAAGCATGTTCAACATTCTCATAATTTTCTATGAGATATTTAAATGTCCCTAGATCATGTCCATCATGTATTTGTAACCAACTACATTTACAATCAATAAGATGAATCAATTTATTGAGAAAAAAGTGCAATTAATGTACTAAATACAACCATGATAAACATAATAAACATTTCAGTCATTTGATATGACCTAGTCAAGCATGCCTCAAGATTCATCTCTCCATAATGCAATGTTATCTAATATTTCTTTATGTTGATGAAATTTTTGAATAGTACAAAGTTCTTTGGTCATTGGTCTCCTTTGATGCTTCAATAACATAACATTTACTTCTATAAAAGGGTACAAATACATGAGAATGGTTTTATACTTCTCACAATCTTCAATGTAGGTGTGTCATTCTTTTGAGTCATGTATGTTTGCAACCATGTTCCTATTAAAACAACTGAAAAAGTAGGATACATGAACACATCATCTTGTGTAGTTGATTGTGTAATTTTTCTTTCTCTTGTACATAATGTGTCAAGAAGTAATTTGATCTCTCTTCATTCTCCTATGATGCAAAAAATGAAAATGTATGTCCTAGCTATAGAAGATTTGAAAGATGGTTTTACTAAACATAACTTTCCATGTCATCATTTCTCAAGGAGATTGTTTGAGATTGATGCAGGAGCATCTTGAGTACTCTAGAAATCTTGCATCGCTAAAAATATTTCCTTTTTTGTGTTCCTATTTTCTCTTTGGAGGATGACCCTTGTTATTTTTGGTTTCTCTTGTTATTCAACTTCCTAATCAACATCTCATCACCCTTATAGGGTTTCCTTCCATAACTCTTAAATATTGTCCTTCCTTTACTTCTTTGGTTAATGTTTTGGATAGGTGATGAGTTCGGGTTGTGCTTATTTCTTCTTTGTTAGCTAGTAGATTTTCAGTTGTCTTTGAATTGTTAATTCTCTATTGATCTGAACCTATAATCTACATGTTGCAGATCACGTGGTTGTATGAGACACCCGCCTCTTTTTCCTTCTCATTTATCAAAAATATTGTAGATATTTGAATGAAATATATATAATAAGTTTTGAAAGAAATTATTTAGAATAAATGGAACACTTAACACTCAACACTCATTGGATCTAGGTGATGCTCACAGGGGTGAAGCATGGGGACTTCCTACTTATCAAGGTATTAGTTAATGATGTTATGAAAAAGAATTGTTTTTTCTAGAAAAAAATATTTGATGTTAAAGTGGTCATATAGTTCATTTTCTAAAACCTTTCATGATAAAATAAGTGTTCAATCATATATTTAAATTTTTGAATAGATGATTCCTAACATTTATTATTATTATTAATTGATAAATATTATAAATTAATTAATAGTTATTAAAGGGTCTTTTATTTTGCATCTATTAATATTATAAAATATTTAAGAAAATAATATCTTATAAATCATTTTATTTAAATCTTATCTCAAATGCAAAATTAGGGGGATTTGCATTTAGTGTGGTTGTGGATGATTTTTGGGTGAAATATGTATACCTTCTGCATCTCTCATCCAACTAAAAATATGGGGTATCTGTTATTCTAATTTTGGAGAGCATTAACCTTGGAGTTGAGATCCTTTATGTAGATTTTCAAAATTTAGTCCCATATTTGGTGGAGGTGACAAATGTTATTCTAGGTTCTGGGTAAGAAGTAAATTTGGAGCTGAAGCCTATACATTTCCTTGTCCTTGACATTTTTGGAGTTAGTTCTTACATTCTATCTCCTTGGAGAGATAGTATGGTTTGTACAACTCATTTTCTATTGTATGATGTAGTTTTGAGCATTTGCTTCTTTTGAATATTATGTAGCAATGATCCTCTTTGCCTCTATTTACATTATCCTTATCTTTTAAATATTTTAACTTCTAAGTCAATGTGATCTCTTGGGTCCTTTACTTAAAGTTTGATGGTTAAGAGCCATTTAAGAAATATTTTTTGGGTTAATTAGTGTGATTTGTGTGCAATCAAGTTTGAAAGTTGTAAACCTAGTTTCCTTCTTTTAAACATTCACACCTCTTGCATTATATGCACCCAAAACTAGTAGAACCACTCTTGAAAGGGTTGTTGTGTACTGTTTGAGTTGTAATTTTTCCCTTCAAAGGTACATTTCTCTCATAATATTGGTGAATCACCTTAGTTTTAAAGTCCAGTTCATGTTATTCATTTACTTCTGTACCTTTTCCTACCAAGTTTGTTGATCTCATATTGGTTTTGACAAGTGAGTGTCAACACACTTAAGCCATTTACTTAGTTCATGTCGAACTAGTAATACATGATGAGCACAACATATAAATATTAGACCATGCCAATTTGCAATGAGTGTCAAGTTACACATGTGTTGAGTCACTCAAGTTTTGAGAAAATAGACCATTCTAAGTGATTTGAGAGACAAGTAAACAATAAATGTCGAGTAATGTAGGTGCTAAGTCATAGTATAAATAACAGTGCATGCTCAGCATCAAAGACTTCATATGCTAAGTAACATAGTTTTGACATATTTTTTTTTAATGGCACAAAAAACTATGTAAACCATTTTTGAGCTGACTTAAGATTATATTTTGATATTATGGAGATAAGGACAAATCTAAATTTGGATTCCCTATGCAATTACATGCAACCAATCAGAAAAAGGGAAGGTTTAAGTGGTAAAATGGATTAATCTCAGCCATAGATTCATACCTAACCCTAAGCCACCTAAGTCTTCTTAAGGAGGATGAAGCCCAAAACTCTTAATGATAGAGGAGAGTGAATGTGGAAGGAATTGAAGGAGTGAACAAGATAGTTTGCATGTAGAGCAATCAAGGTGACTAGAAGTTATGATGAAAGAGTGAATTGTAGAATCAATTAGAGAAGAAAAAAGGATAGAGCAATGGATACAACATTGAGACATCTAATCATGATGGATCAAGAAGATATTGTTTAGAGGTGATATGTTATCAGGCAAGCAAGTGCCAACCACATAATCTATACTGAGACATTTTAATAGGTGATTTTAGTTAAATAACTTAACAAAGTAGTCCCAACAGACTATATGAAATCCTTTAAAAGGGTGCTTACTTAGTTTTAAGTTGAAGTCCTCTAACAAGACACATTTCTAATAGGGTTTTGAAATCCTCTAACAATGTGAGACCTAACAGTCTTTATAAGCCTTTAACAAGCTAGACCTCTCACAGGGTAGATCATGTTTCATGGTCAAAACATTGTAACCTTCATTGGATACACTTTATTACTATAGTAATGAAGATTTGTGGGTGTCATCCATACCCCAGTTTTATGTTCTCACTTGGAGGGCTTTTGGGTAATCATATCTAGTGTTATGTGTTTGAATGCTTACATGGTTATACTTTTTAGATGCATATGCTTTACATGTTATTTCAACTTACTTGTTAATAAATGTAATGAATAAATGGTGAAATTTTTATGGGTCCAAGGTTAAGGAAAGATATTGAAATAGAAGTCTACAAGTTGGGAAAGGCTATTGAAAACTAGGAGATTGAAATACATCTCATACTACATCAACTGAATGAGGCAAAAGAGGAACTAAATAAATATTTGAAGAGAAGGAAAGAGATTGCTATTGCAGAGAATGACACACTATACAAAGAGATAGACACCACTAAGCTATTTGCAGATGGTGACACCAATGAATTTGATGTAGCAGTTGTAGATCTAATGGAAAAGAATAGAATCCAAGCTGAAGAAATCATAAATCTCAAGTTAGAGCAAGAATCACAAACTATACTATTAAGTGAGGTGACTAAAAAAAGATGAAAGCTATAAAAGAAAAAGCCATGATTGAAGAAGAAAAAAGAAATCTTGCCAATAGATTGGAAGAGAACTCAATAGAGCTAACCAAGATTTCTAACATGCAATTGGATACCCTAAGTCAAATGATGAATGCCAAATATGAACTAAATGCCAAGGACATTGAGATAACTACATTGAAGTTGCAAAATTAACAATTACAATGTGGCCTAAACAAAATGAAGCCATCAAATACTTTGAACAACTATTGAGATCCCCTAGATCCAATAATGATACACTAGGACTAGGCTATACAAGCACTGAAGAAGGAGAATCATCCAAAGTTTTAGAAGAAAGGAACATCAAAGGTAAGAACTCCAAACCTACTTGTCATAGGGTAAAAGCACAAAGTTGTGTCACCTTTTAGGCTAACTTACTAGAATGACTAAATTTGAGTATTTCTTTCAAGAAATCATTTTTTTTCAAACATATGATCTAGATAAATTCATTCTAGCAAAGTTATATATGGTCTCATAGTTTTCCAATTTCAAATGTCTATTAAATGCATGTTTTAAACTAGTTTGCATCTAATTACTAAAGAAATAAAATTATTTCAGAAAGCTAGTGTTTCAATAACTCTTACTATTTTTTATGATATTTTTTTAGTAACACATAAACACCATTTTATAGAGTTGAAAGTCAAGAATATTCTCATAAAGAATTTATACTATTTTAATTAGATATAATATATTGTAATTACAAAATTCTACAAGCACGTATTTTAATACTAAAAAATATGTCAATTTTGAGAAAGAAAAAAATATTAAATCATATCAAAAAATTTAAAAATTATATGATGTTCTAGAGGAGAGAGTGCTCTTTCAGAATGTATAATTTTTCTTCTGGTTAGAATAGATTTGTTTTGAAAAATGTGGTGGGAGATGAAACCTATCTATTTCATGCAACTTGAAATCCAAGTCATTATAAAAGAGAAAATGTAGGTCTAAAGAAATGTTTTAAAAAAAATTTCTACCTATATATGTTATCTATAACATAGTCTGAGTTCAAATAATTTTTTTTAATTTCATATAGTTTTGTGGTGGAACTAAACTCCTAATATTCAGTGTTTTACAACAACTAAAAAATAATCTATAAAAAATAGAAAAATATATCAATTCTTATTCCAAATAATTTTTGAAAATTATTATCCTAAACTTCATTCATTTCTACACATTTTAGTAGTTCATTTCATTATCAAATTTTAAATAATAATACTAGTTTTATGTCATTCAAAGTGAATAGTTATACTTTTGTTAGCCTTTTCCTTTACAAAAGGGTGACACAAGTTTATTCTTTTATCCCATAATTATGGTAAGAAAGGACATACTGCTAACATGTGCATAAGCAAGTATATAAATCAAAATGCCAAGCCTAAGAACATGAATCATTTTCATAAGTGCAACAAGCAAGGTCATTAGACACATTAATGTAGAACTCGGACCATGCATACACAAAGATTTGAAGGATATTGCTACAATTGTCAAAAGTATGGACATAGAGCTTTTGAATGTAGATCCAAATCCATGTGGTCAGAAAATAAGCCAACAAAGGTAAGACTTAATGGGAACTCTTACAATTGGGATTGTAACACAAGATATAGCTATCATTATTATCAAGACTATGGACATGTTCCTAAGAATTTTATTAAGACACACTTCAGGTGCAATTACAAAAAAAGATGATTAAGTCAAACTACATGTTTTACCTATTTGAAGACTGGTCACATCAATAAATACTATCCAACCAAGTGAAAGGCACCAAGTTGTGAATTTGATAAGAGTAAAGGAAAGGTAGATGTTGAACACATCAGAAATGAGATGAACAAGACATGCAAGAAGAAAGTTGTTTGCAACACATCAAATGGAAAAGGGATCACACCTCATCAAACTAGGAAAACATTAGGTATGTGGGATTGATATTTAAAAGTTATATCAAGCATCAGTTCCAAAAGAAGATAGTACTGAAAATAATACATTGGCATAAATAAACATGTGATATGTTGTTATAAATTCAAGAGAAATCTTTAAAAATTTTCATGTTGTTGTCATGTATGAAAAGTTTCTTGTATGTGCTGCATGGAATGTTAGTTGATGTCGAGCTATCAGACTAGAAAGTTGATGTCGATCTTGTATCAGGTGTCAAGTGATGGAAATATCAATGGATTCTGAATGAACTTGAAATTGGTTATTGCTGAGCTTACAACTATGTAAGCACTTAGCATTAAATGCAAGATTTTCAAAGGGTATATGATCGATTTGAGCTCATTTATCATCATTTCAAAATCAAGAAAGAGCAAGAAGAGCTAGAAGTGACCTAAAATTTGTCAAAAGCAATTACAAAATATTTGTGTAGAGATTCATCACCAGTTCATCAAATTTTCAAGGTATTTATCAAGAGTCGAGCTATGTAGTTTAAATTTTCATAAATCCTAGCTTGTCACAATGGCATCAAGTTCAAAAAATGTTGAAGGGAAAGAAGTCTTAAATGTATAGCTAGTTAGTAATGAAGTTAACCAGCCTGTATTTAAAGCCATTCCTAACATTGCCTATAAATAAGACCCTTCTGGCACATTGTCAATGATTTTGCCAAATGTGATAATAGTGCAAGATGTGAGGAAATGCTACAATTACAAGATAGGAAGTATTGGTGACATTGAGATGAGAGGTGTGTATAATAGATTGTGTGATAATGGTGTTTTGAAAGAGGAATACAAAATTTTTGAGAAAAAAGGTTTAACACAAGCCCTATATTTTCCAAATGTATTTAAAACTAAGTGGATATGAATGCTGGTATATGATTGAAAAGATCATTTGAGTAGAAAGATTGTTATTGTTGAAGAAGTGTTTTCAATCATTTTTTTGTCACTGATGTCAAAATTGCTATATCTTGGTAAGACAATTGCTTATATGTTTCAAGCACTATCACTTAGTTGATTGATGAAGAGGATTTGATCAACAAGATGTAACAAAAGTACCTAAAGGAAAGGTTGAGTTATGATTATGTGTTAGTACAAGAATTAATTAATACAATGATACCATAATGTATTAATTATCTACTTGAGGTTACAAAATGATTGGCTACACTTAGAAAGTTTAGAAGAAATTTTTTGGACAAAGTTCATTTGCTTCATTTGCTAAGCTTGACCAAGTTGATAGAAGGTGCCGAGAAAAGTTAGTGCAAGCTGAGTAAAAAGTTAGTTGGATATGAGTGAAAGAAATTTCTAGTGGATGCTAAGCAAACTAATAGGTGCTGAGAAAGTTAGTAAATGTTGAGTGATTTTTAGTAGATGTTGAGCACCAGTAAAATCTAGTTAATGTTGAGTATTTTCATAGTAGATGTCGAGTAAAAAAGTATGCACCAAGCATCACTAAATTGATAATTCCAAGTTGCTGCATTATGAAAAAGATTGAAGATTCATCAAATAAAAGCTCACTAGTTTGTTTTCTTGGAACTTGTAAATTAGGAGGAAAATAAGATTGATGAGCTGGAGGCACAAAATCTTATGTAAAATGTTCTAGAGGCAAATTCAAATAGATTCTAGAAGAAGTTTTTTGAGAAGACAAGATATGGGGTATAAACATTATATCCTACCTAATCCATCTAAAGCCCTAATTCTTGAGATGGATAATGAGTGGGAAAAAGAGTTATAATTCCCTATATGTAGGGTTGTCTAGTCATGAAGAAAAGTTAGTTATAGGTGTAAAAAAAAATTTGGATGTGAAAATCTGACAAGGTGAAGGAAGAGGGTTTGCTTTATCAAGTGACCCAAGAGGAGAAGTCTGCAATGGTGAGCTAAGCAAGAAGGCTAGAGAAGGATGAATGCTTGAAGTGTGAAAAAGTTGTCATAATTACAAAGATAAGAAGCCAAGTAGAGTTGAGGAATGAATAGAGATCTATAATCTGCAAGTAAGGTTGTAAGTTGTATCAAATCAAATTCTACTATTATTCTCTAACAATTGTATCAGATTATGATAAATTCTTTGGAGAAAGGTTTACTTAATAGTCATTAGAAAATCCTTTAATAGGTTGGCATTCCAAGTGAATGACCTAAAATCCTCTAACAAGGCTCACTTTGTATAGGGTGGTTGAAATCCCTTAACCAGGTCACATTTAATAGTGTGTGTTGTAACCTTTAACAGGGTTGGCCTTCGATAAAGACATCACTTCAAAGGAGTGAAGAAGGAGTAGCATGTTACTAGTAGTTTTTTCCCAAATTGGGTTTCCACATTAAATCATTGTGTCAAGTGTATTGAAGGATGTGTTGTGTTTTATATTTTACATTTTTGCACATTAGTTTAACAGTGACATATTAGTTTTGGCTAACACATAATGAATGCATGCATCAATAAGAATGTTATGAAGAATGTTCAAAGAGCCAACTTAGAAAGCCTAAGAGGTAAGTTTGATGACACGAGAATGGAAGAAGGTGAAAACATTTCTCAATATGTTGTTAGAGTAAAAGAAGTTGTTAGTGCAATAAAAGGTGCTATTGGTAAAATAGATGATGATACTATGCTAAGTAAAGTCTTGAGAACAATGTTGCATATGTATGCCATTAGAGTGTCTACAATTCAAGAGTTGAGATGTATACTAGGAAATGATCTAACCCTTGAAGGTCTAGTGGGTAGACTCATTGCATTTGAGTTATCTAATTTTGATAACTACCAACTAGAGAGTATTGAATCAACATTCAATGCAGAATTGTTACTGAAGAATTTTGAGGAGGTAAAGCCAAAGAAGAAGAAAAGAAAGAAAAAGTATGCATCCCGTGACAATAGTGTAGATGAGGAAGACATTGAACAATTGGAAGCATTACTAACTAGAAGATTTCACAAAGGAAAAGGTAAATTTAAAGGTAAGCTACCTATCATTTGTTTTAATTGCAATGAAGTTGGTCATATTGCAGCAATATGTACATAGAAGAAGAACTTTAGAGAAGGTAACAAGCAAAAAAAAATAGAAGAGAAGATGATGGAAGAGACTACTAAGACAAAGGCAAGAAGTCATGCTACATTGTTGATGAAAATAACTCTAATGAAAATGATGATGAAGTGGTATATGTTGCAGTGAAGAATGAATCTGATGAGGATGAAGCTATTGCACTTATGACTTGTGTGAACAAGAATGAAAAATGGATAATTGGTAGTGGATGCTCACTTCACATGACTAGAGACAAAATTAAGCTCATTGCCTTAACTTGTTATGATGGAAATAGTGTAAGATTCGGTAATAACGAACTATGTTCAATAAAAGGAAAAGAGTTTATTAATCTTATAGACAAGATCCCATGTGATAGTGCTTACAATGTTTAAGGACTAAATTATAACTTGTTAGGTGTGTCACAATTGAATAATTTGGGATGCAAAGTTGAGTTTGAAAACAAAATAGCCAAGATACATGATACAAATGGAAATATAATTGGAAAAGGTGATCAAACAAGGAGTAATCTATTCCATTTGAATATAGAAGATGCTGTAGACACCTAAAAACCTTTAGAAAATAAAGTATTTTTATTTTCTGAAAAAGTCCTGATGACATCATCATTTATTAATTAATTAATTATTTAATTAATTAATTAATTTTTATGCCATTAAATCCCTTTATCTTAATTAAAAATATTTAATTAAGGAATCCCTCCCAAAAATGTTTAAATCTTATTTAAACATTATTTTCTTATTTATTAATTATTTAATTAATAAATTGACCAAAAATCCTAAAATAAATAAAAAAATTATTTTTTGCCCAAAACTTGGCCAATTTCCTTATGACCAATAACCTCTTCCAAAATCTTCTAATCCTTCTTTAATTTCGATTAAAGGCTAATCTCATCATTTCCTACCCCTAACCCCAACTCAAAATATTTAATTAAAATTAAATATTAATCCTCATGTTTATTAAAAAAGTTTTAATAAATATCTCCTCAACCCAAACCCTTGAAATAAATAAAACTTTATTTATTTCTTAAAAATCTAATTTATCCTCATCCTAAGAAGTTCTAGACTCTTCTAGAAAGTCTTCATCCTCATCCTAGGAAATTCTAGACTATTCTAGAAAGTCTTTATCCTCATCCAAAATCTAGACTCTTCTAGAAGATGTCTTTAAACCTAATCCTAATCCCCTCCTAACCTTGTCACATTCCCTAAACATGGGTTAAAACTTACTAACCCAAGCCAAAGTTAACAAATATCTCTTCCTTCACCCACCCTCATTAAATGCCATCCACTTGCCTATCCCTAAGCTAATCCTAAACCATCCTAAACAAGCTTAAAATATTTCTAATCAAGTCCAAGTCGAAATTGCTCTCATCACCCTCAAAATATCTCAACCATAAAACTTTATGAAGTCCACTAGGCCATAAATGACTCTCACAAGCCCTTTTATTGCTCTTACAAGTCATTATGAGGGTCTTTATGAAGATTTTATCCCTTGAGCCTCCTTTGTTGACTCATCCTTCCCCTTTCCTCCATCCTCTCACCATGTGACATGTGTCACTCCTTGATTGGCTATAAGGAAGCACAATCCATGTGCTCTCCTCTCATGCAATCTGAGCCCTCCATAAGCTTTTTCTCATCCTTGCATCTTAGCCCTCAAACCCTCAAGCCTTTTGCCTATAAATTGGATCCTTCCCCTTTGCAAAATAACACAATCCATGAAGTAAAGTCATAATGCCATTTTGAGAAGCCATTTTATATCAAAACCATACACTCACACCCAAATTCCAACTCCATTTGAAGCCCTTTTTGAAGCATAAGCTTGAGCATACATCCTATCTATTTAGAAAAAGCTACTCAACAAGAGAGCTTCTCATTGAGAGAGCCCATTAATGGCTCATATTCTCAATTGAGAGTTCATCTTAGTCTATCTTGAAGTTTATGAATTTTGTTTAGTTTGTAGAAGCTTTATTTAAATTTGGTTTCTATTAGCATACTAACATTGCTCATATACATTTTGGCACGCCCGGTGGAATGAACTTTGTATGCCATAATCACAAGTGTCTTCAATTATAGCTTACAAAATCTAAATCATCAATTGGAATAAACGCGTGTCTTTTAAAGCCTAAGATCATGTATGTGGTCTTGTTTTACACTTTTTAGGAGGCTTGCTTGGGGATTTCATCACCCCTTGGATGACCTCAACTCCAGCATTCTGGCGGAGTATAAGAATCGGGAGGTGAATCGAAAGACACCTCTCTTGGGATCAAGATTTTGTCACTCGAGCTAAGCCTCAAGGAACTTTATACCCTTGAGAAGTGAAAGAGGAGAAGTGGGTTACCGCTCCTCTCGGCTGTGTGACATCTTTTTGGTTTCATCTACGGATTTGGGCCTCACGTACCTTGCGTATATCGAGGACTCCCTAGCTAAACCAAATTTCATCCTTGTAGAAAGCTTCCTAGGATGTTGGTGTGTTTGACGTGCTTGCTCCAAAAAATTTTCTGCTTGTTTGTTCATAGCTTTTGAATGAATGTTTTCCAACTTTGGTCAAAATCCCAGAAAAGAAAAAATCTCCCAGCTCAAGGCATACTTAGCATAGTCACTGCCTTATCAGAAAATTATCCAAGCTCCCTCGCTGCAATCGAATCTATCTAGTTCCTTGCTTTAGAACAATCCCAAATCCAAAGTCCATCCAAATCATCCCCCCAGCTAGCTAGCAACCCAATCCAAAATCACCCAAGCCTTTAAAGAGTTGTTGTCACTTTGCTAGATTTTGCTATTCAATCTATCCTACCAATCAACCAATCTCACCAAGGTTATCCCTCTGACAGAGCATTGTCTAGGGTAATCCAACTTTGTCACTTGTATCCCTCATCACCTTGAGCTAAAGGTTGGGATCCACAAGTGATCAATCTCGTGTCATGCCATAGGATCACTAGTCTATCCTTAAGTTGACACAATCACCACGAATCTTGCACATAGGAAAGTAAAACTCTCACCTTTTGACAACATGCCCTTGAAGTCTTCCATCCACAGGAAAGCCAAAAATCTCCAGCCAATCCTCCTTAGGTCTGTCATGCAGCTTTGACTCTCCCTAGGAAATCTTTCATCAGCCAATCCAAAATCTATGCTTAACCCAAATCCAACCATGAGCTTCCATGTTCATCCATACGCAAGACCCCATCCCCATCAAACTCATCATCAAAGCATGAAGTACCAATCCTATCATGATATTTTTGGTCGCATTGTCCTTGCTCCCGCCACCTCCTATTCCAATGATGATGAAAATCTTGTTGACTATGACGGGTATATTGAAAGCCTTAGAAACATTCCCCCAAGCATCCCCCAAAATCCAAGAGTTATTCCAAACTATCTAGTCATGCCATCCGATATTCCAGCTTCCCCTCCATCACCCCATCAACCAAGCTTCCAATCTTCCACCCCCATCACACTAGCTATTCCTGTCAATCCACCTCCACCTTCGACACACGAGTCTCTAAGGAATCTCCTAGAGGAAATACAAGAAAAGTCACCTCCAACAGTCGATAAGCCATGTCATCTAATCAAACCATGTGAAGTAGTCAGTAATGAAGCTTCCCCATCTATAATATCACCTCCATCTCCCATAGCTATCATCCCCATACCATCCATCAAATTTCTTAAAATCCTTCCACTTCCCGCAAGCATCAAAATCCCACCACCTATCAAATCCCTCCAAATCCTATCCACATTGCCTCCAAGCATTTCCCAAATCTCTCGTAATGACCCTTATGCATCCATCTTCTACTCACCCATCTCCACTACTGAATCTCCCATCGATCCATCCGCTGCCTTTGAAGAATCCATCCCTTCACCTCCTATCACACCATCCACTCCAAACCAATCCTATCAAGATCCTTCCCAAAAGCATGTTGACATCCCCCAAAGCATAAATGAAGATATCATTGTACCATGTCTTCCATCCATAGTGCAGTCACCATCTCCTCCATCTCCAAAACCTCAAGCCATATCTCCTCCACTACAAGATATCTTGTCATCCCACCAGCTACATCAAGATCCTATCCTTCCATCTCCCTCGCTCCATGCTTCCATCTTACCACCTATCCAAGCTATTCCACCATCTATAATCTACCCTCTTGGTTCACTTACATTCATCCACGGTGGCCCTCTCTCAGCAGAAGAATTAAGAACAATATCTCCCCATTGCAATACACCTAATAAATCACTTATACCATTTTCTACAAGCAAAAAGTTTCCTCAGCTTGTTCAAATGCTCAATCGATGGCATTATCAAGGTCAAGGTTTAGGACCACAAGAGCAAGGAATCAGAGAGCCTATTATTGCACAAAAAAGTCTAGGATTTCATGGTCTTGGATATGTATCCAAAGGCTCACCATCTAAAGGTGTTGGTACACCACACCCCCAAACCAAGCCTATCTCCAAGCCCACCATGCCAGCCTCCCATCACTCCTTCAAGAAATCTTATGTCATCCCCCCTCCACCATCTTTGCAACCCAAAACAACCTATCATATCCCCCCTTCATCCGCTAAATCCATTTTGGGTCCCTATGTCCCAAAATCTACCATCCTCCATCCTCCTATCAGCCATCATAAAAATCCTATTCCATCCATTTCTATGCAAGATCAACAAAGGCACATATCCGGGCACATCATCCATCATCATCCCCCTACATGCTCTTTCATATCCTCTCCATCTCACAAAGCTTCTCCTGACCATCTTCCCAAAGCTTACCACAACAATGTAAATGCCAACTTCAAAATGCATAAAGCTAAAAATCCACATCCTAGGCAATCATATGTCTATTCTAAAAGACATACTCCAAAAAGGAAAAATCCAATCAAAGAATGCAAAACAATGCAAAAGCCTGTGAAAAGAAAATCCAAAACCATGTGGATCCCCAAGAAAAAAGTTGAAACCCAATGCATAATGGCATCCACCATTGCTAATCCCCCATCTAGTGACTCATGTCCCCCATCTCCTAACTCCATCTTGGGTGCCTATATCCCCAAGCACGCTTCCACAAATCCTCCATCACGCCCGCATCTACCATCTATCCCCCATATGCTCTTTTCACACCCGTTCCAACATGTGCCAATGTTTCTCTTGCAAGCATCCCCATCTCATGCTCCTTTCCAGCATTTTCATCCCTCCATATCCTACCATCAATCCCATCTAATCCGATCTATTGCATAAATCACACATCCAGTGTACTGACAGCTAGCAACAAAATTGAACATTCCAACAGCTAGTGAAAAATCCCAAAAAAGCCAAAATAGCTGAAGAAAGCCAAAATCATTCTAGCTAAGTCCAAAGTCAAAAAGTAAAAAAAAAAAGTAAAGAAAAATAAAGCGTCCACTGGTGAAAACTTGGCAATTCAAGCGCCTTGGACAAGTACCATGATGAAAACTTGGCAAACAAGCGTCATGTGTAATCCTGCCATCCCCAGCTTAGCCTATCACCCTCATGCTTTTGGCAATCTCTTCACATCCAACTCCATCTTCCAATATATCCACCTATCCTCCACCCTCCATCTTCCATCTCACACCATCCACTTATCTCCTACAGCTTCAGCTAACCATCCTAGCTATCATCCATCTCCCTAGCCCCTTCAGCTTTTTCCATCCTAGCTTCAATCCTATCACATCCATCATAAGACCTCCTTCCACATGTTATCTTCTGATTGGGGGCACTATATTCCTTGGAGATCTTGTCTTGTCCATCCTCCCTTGTCATTGGTATCTAGCTCTAGGCTATCCTCATGCAAACCCAATGTCATCTCTTTATATCCATCATAATCCTAGCTATCTACCATCCTATCTAGCCATCTCATCCTGCTCCTCTAGCTATCCTTGGTCACAAAATCTCTCATCATCATTGGATACATCTTGTCAAATCCATAGCTTTCATTATCACCTCATCCTTAGCTTCTACCTCTTGCACCAAATTGAGCCATCCCGCTATCCTCTCATCATGAGCTTTTTATCCATCTGTATCATACCTATCATTGGTCTGTTAGTTTGTACCATATTCCAGCCTATAAATAATCTTGTATCCTAGCTTGTATACTATCACGTGCACACACAAAACCCCATTTTCACTTAATCTTTTCGCAAACCATCTACCTATCCACTTATCACCTATTATCGACATCCCATCCTTCACAAACATTTCCATCTCACAAAAACCAAAACAAGAAAAAACTTGTACATTTGTAACATATCTTGGTCCATCAGCTTGTACATCCTCTTTAGCTTAGTACCATTGTATCTATCCAGCATTCGTGTCAGTTCTTCCTTGATCAGCATCTTGCACCCATCACACATCTTGGTTAGCTATTCCAACGCATCCTTTAGCTAGATTTCCTATCACCAAAGTGTTATCTTTCTTAGTTCAGCTTGCCAGATGCATCACTCATCCAAATCCACCAGCTTAGGTGCTCTCTGATAGGTCCTTGCAGGATATAGCTTTCCTCATGTCTGATCTTGGTCCGTTAGTACCTCGTCCTACCCATCTTGTTGGCAAACGGTTCTCTTTTGGATTTTCACTTTCTTTTGATTTGGGATCTTCCCATTTGGGTCTTGAAGTATCTTTTCCAAGAAATCTCCTTGTTCCCTCCTCAAGGTTGCCACGATCTTCCATATCATGGTATGCTGCGAATGGGGCAATTAGAGCGTAAGGTCTTGATCAGGTATTTCGTTTGTTTTTCTTTTCTGCTTGTGGGTTCTCCAATGTCGTTTCCATGCTGCTTCCTCTAGGATTCATGTGTGATGTTGGGGAAATCCTTGCGTGTTTGTTTTGAGTTAGTTTGTCAATCCTCTGGATAGTTGGTGAATAGGCCTTGATGTTCTTGGTAACCTTGGCAATTAACCAATAGTCCTATAGCAAATCTAGTGCTCAACTACATGGTGGTACTTCTCTTTGAAGTATCCCCCTGCTCAAAAAGCTTCAATGGTTTTCCTTCATCTCCACTATCCCCCATCCATATCCAGCATCCGTCTCTCCTACCCCAGCTTATGCATCAGTATCCCTTTGAATCACTCATCACTCTTAGCTTTAGGGATCCACAATCCTAGTCTTAGGGATCCACCAATCCAAATCAATCCACCAAGCCTCATCTTTCGAGATCCACAATCCTAGTCCTAGGGATCTCCGAAACCCATCTTCCACCAATCTAACTCTTTGAAATCCTGTTGCATCAGCTTTATAATCCCCTCATCCATCTCCCTATCCTGGATTCCTTTTTATAGCGCTCTGCTCCTTCATCCTCCACCTTCCCTAAAGTCTTAAGCTTGCTTCCTCTTGTGCATCTGATTCTCCTTTATCATTCTTCCATAGTGAGAGTTTGAGCTAATTTAGCCCCTTCTCTTTGCCAATCTGAGTTTCCTTGCTCATCCGAGATTCTTGTACATTTCAAGAAGCCATCGAGCCTCACTTTCTCTCCCCGCTGCCTTCTTGAGGGGGCATCTCACAGTCCATTCTCTCCTCTTCTGTTCTGGCCTTGGGCATCTTATTTTCTTATCTTTGATGTCATGCCACTTGCGGCATCACATCAAAGAGGGGCAAAATGTAAACACCTAAAAACCTTTAGAAAATAAAGTATTTTTATTTTCTGAAAAAGTCCTGATGACATCATCATTAATTAATTAATTAATTAATTTTTATGCCATTAAATCCCTTTATCTCAATTAAAAATATTTAATTAAGGAATCCCTCCCAAAAATGTTTAAATCTTATTTAAACATTATTTTCTTATTTATTAATTATTTAATTAATAAATTGACCAAAAATCCTAAAATAAATAAAAAATTTATTTTTTGCCCAAAACTTGGCCAATTTCCTTATGACCAATAACCTCTTCCAAAATCTTCTAATCCTTCTTTAATTTCGATTAAAGGCTAATCTCATCATTTCCTACCCCTAACCCCAACTCAAAATATTTAATTAAAATTAAATATTAATCCTCATGTTTATTAAAAAAGTTTTAATAAATATCTCCTCAACTCAAACCCTTGAAATAAATAAAACTTTATTTATTTCTTAAAAATCTAATTTATCCTCATCCTAAGAAGTTCTAGACTCTTCTAGAAATTCTTCATCCTCATCCTAGAAAATTCTAGACTATTCTAGAAAGTCTTTATCCTCATCCAAAATCTAGACTCTTCTAGAAGATGTCTTTAAACCTAATCCTAATCCCCTCCTAACCTTGTCACATTCCCTAAACATGGGTTAAAACTTACTAACCCAAGCCAAAGTTAACAAATATCTCTTCCTTCACCCACCCTCATTAAATGCCATCCACTTGCCTATCCCTAAGCTAATCCTAAACCATCCTAATCCATCCTCTAATCATTTGCACAAGCCTAAACAAGCTTAAAACATTTCTAATCAAGTCCAAGTCGAAATTGCTCTCATCACCCTCAAAATATTTCAACCATAAAACTTTATGCAGTCGACTAGGCCATAAATGACTCTTACAAGCCCTTTTATTGCTCTTACAAGTCATTATGAGGGTCTTTATGAAGATTTTATCCCTTGAGCCTCCTTTGTTGACTTATCCTTCCCCTTTCCTCCATCCTCTCACCATGTGACATGTGTCACTCCTTGATTGGCTATAAGGAAGCACAATCCATGTGCTCTCCTCTCATGCAATCTGAGCCCTCCATAAGCTTTTTCCCATTCTTGCATCTTAGCCCTCAAACCCTCAAGCCTTTTGCCTATAAATTGAATCCTTCCCCTTTGAAAAATAACACAATCCATGAAGTAAATTCATAATGCCATTTTGAGAAGCCATTTTACATCAAAACCATACACTCACACCCAAATTCCAACTCCATTTGAAGCCCTTTTTGAAGCATAAGCTTGAGCATACATCCTATCTATTTAGACAAAGCTACTCAACAAGAGAGCTTCTCATTGAGAGAGCTCATTAATGGCTCATATTCTCAATTGAGAGTTCATCTTAGTCTATCTTGAAGTTTATGAATTTTGTTTAGTTTGTAGAAGCTTTATTTAAATTTGGTTTCTATTAGCATACTAACATTGCTCATATACAGATGCTACTTGTCTTATTGAAAAATTTGATGATGTATGGCTTTGGCACAAGAGATTATGTCATGTTAACTTTGATAATCTAATTAGTATAAGTAACATGAAAAGAGTTAGAGGTTTTCCTAAATTGAAGAAACTAGAAAATGTAATATGCAAACAATGTTAGCTAGGCAAGATGACAAAGTCAAGCTTTAAAAGTAATGCTTACATCTCTAAGGAAACACTTGAAATTGTTCATACTTATTTGTGTAGACCTATTGAGGTACAAAGCTAATAAGGAGATAGGTATATTATGCTACTTCTTGATGATTACTCTAGAATGATGACAATCATGTTCCTAAAGAAAAAATCAAATGCTTTTCAAATGTTTAAATGGTATTTGGCAAGAGTTCAGAAAGAAACATGGAAGAGCTTGAAATGTTTGAGATCAAATAGAGGAGGTGAATTCACTTCACATGAATTTGAGATGTTCTACAATGATAGAGGAATCAAGAGACAGACATCAACACCTAGGACCCCTCCACAAAAAGGAATTTCTAAAAGAAAAAATAGGTCAATAATGGACTATGCCAAAACACTAATGATGGAGAGAAATGTTGCCCTAAAATATAGGAGAGAAGATGTAAGTACAATAGTATATACTTTGAATCATGTGCAAGTAAATAAAGGTACTCACTCAACACCTTTTGAACTATGGTATGGTTATCCACCTAATGTGAAATATTTTAAGGTATTTGGAAGAAAATGCTATATTCTCAAAGATGTTAGGAGTGGAAACTTTGATGCAAAGAGCGAAGAAGGTATGAATCTTGGTTACTCCACAAGAAGTAAAGCTTATAAGTGTTTAATTACTAACACTAACAAAATCGTGGAAAGTTCAAATGTGAATTTTGATGAGCTTACAAAAGCATGTATGATTGAAACTACAAAGGAACCAAAAGACTACAAGATATTTGCATAATATTATTAAGGAATGCCTATTGAAGAAGATATTACAAATCATGCAACAAGTCAACAACAAGTTTCAACAATTGGCAAGTCACATCCTATGAATGCCAAGTTTCATTCAGATGTTGAGTTGCAAAATGAGGAAAATGGATAATCTGACTCTGAGATTGGCACATATGAAAGAGATGTTGAAATACTTGACAAAAATGCACATAGTGATATTCAAGCTGAGAGATAGAATGCAGCCACAAGAACTAAACCTAGACTATCCAAATATGTCAAAAGACACCATCCTATAGATCAAATCATTGGAGAAAAATATGCAATTCCAATGAGAAGAAATAAGTTGAGAAGTGAAGCATGTTTGCTAAGTGTGAAGAAACCTAAGAAATTGAGAGATGCATTGGAAGATGATGATTGGTACAAGGCTATGGAAGAAGAAATTCAAAAAATAGAAAAGGACAAGACTTGGAGCCTAGTTCCTAGACCAGAGGACAAGAATGTGATTCGCACAAGATGGGTATTTAGGAACAAGCTAGATGAGAATGGTGAATTAACAAGAAACAAAGCAAGATTATTTTTCAAAGGGTATGCTCAAGAAGGAGTTGACTATGGTGAAACATTTGCCCCTGTTGTAAGAATGGAAGGAATAAGAATTTTGCTTGCTTATGTCGCATATAAAGGTTTTAAAATTTATCAGATGGATGTTAAATTTTCATTTTTGAATGGAATATTAGAAGAAGAGGTCTACATAGAATAACTAGAAGGTTTTGTGGATAAAAACAATAAGAACATGGTATGCAAACTACACAAATCCCTGTATAGATTGAAACAAGCACCAAGAGCATGGTATGAGAGACTTCATAATTATCTTGTTAAGAATGAATTTGAAAGGATAGATGATAACAACAATTTGCACACAAAAATAGACAAAGAAAAAGATATACTATTGTCTAAAAAAAATTTTTGATGACATAATATTTGGAGGACAAGATGCTCTATGTAAAGATTTTGCAAATCAGATGAAGCAAGAGTTTTAAATGTCAATGTTTGGTGAAATAAAATTCTTTGTGAGAGTACAAGTATATTGAATGAAGTATGGTGTATATATCACTTAGTCAAAATATATCAAGGAGATATTGAATACATTTGGACTTAAGGACTCAAAATCAGTAAGTACACCTATGGTAACAACACTCAAACTATTAAAGAATGATGAATTAGGTGAGGTCAATCAAACATTATACAGATCCATGATTGGAAAATTGCAATATGTAGTACACAATAGGCCTAATCTTGCATTAGCTGTGGGGATATTTACTAGATTCTCTATAAATTCTAGAGAGAATCACTTGATGGCCATAAAATGGATAATGAGATACTTGAAAGGAAAATAAGAGTATGGCTTATAATATAAGAAGAATGAAAAGTTTGAACTCAAAGCCTACATTGACGTTAATTGGGCTAAAAATATTGATGACAGAAAGAGCACTAGTGGAGGAGCATTTTTCTTATGTAGAAGACTTGTTACATAGACAAGCAAGAAGTAGAGTTGTACCTCCCAATCTTCTACTAAAGCAAAGTATGTTGCTGCTAACATTAACTGCACAAACATTGTATGGATCAAATAGCTGTAGACACCTAAATTTGATTACATCACTTCGATAATCCTATTTAGTTATCTCTAAAGGCATCATTAATTAAATTCCTATTTAATTAATCCTTTGCCATCCCCTAGCTGATTAATTTAGTTAATCATCTATAGTCCTAATTGATAAATCAAATAACCTATTATTTATCAATTAAATCCTATTCTTCTATCTAATTCCAAAATCTCCATTTATTATATAAACCTATTTGATAAATGAAACCCTCAAATATAATAACCCCTAACTTATCTCTAAACTCTCTTTTTAGTCTAATCCACCCCATCCACCCATACTAACTAAGCTTAGACACTAACTCACCCACCCTCATGAATGCCATCCACTTGCAAATCTCTAACATCCCTAATCTAATCCTAAACCCAAGCCTAATCCACCCCCTAATGTTGTTACATTCCCTAAGCAAGCTTAAGACTTTCTTAAGCCAAGGAAAGTCAACAATCTCAACTCCCTCCAAAATATCCCAACCACTAAGCATTGAATGCTCTTACAAAAGCCATAAAGACTCTTACAAGCTCTTACAAGCCATAATGAAGGGTCTTTATGATGATATTATCCTTTGAACCTCCTTTTTTGACTCATCCTTCCCCTTTCCTCCATCCACTCACCTTGTGACATGTGTCACTCCCTGATTGGTGCTAAACAAGCACAATCCATGTGCTCCCTTTTGAGTGTATCCTAGCCCTCCTTAAGTTTTTATCTTTCCTTCTATCTTATCCCTCCATCCCTCAAGCCATTAGCATATAAATTGAATCCCCTCCCAAGCCATTTCATCAACAATCCATCAAGTAAAGTTATAATGCCCTTTTGAGAGCCAAAAGCCATCAACCATACCCTTATGATGCCAAATTGAGAGCTCACAAAGCTACCAATTTAACATCCATTTTTCATCTCCATTGAAGCTAGTTTTTGAGAACCTTGAGCATACATCCCAATCTTTAGACCCATCTACCAAGCAAGGAGCTAAATCCCATTGGGAGAGTCCATTCATTTTGCTCACATTTCCAATTTGTGGTTTCCTCTTTAGTCTCTCATTTATGTTATGGTTTATATGCTAGTTAATGCTTTTGTTTTTTAATAAATTAGTGTTACTTGCTAACATATTTCTCATATACATTTTGGCACGCCCAGTGGGACCCCACTATGGGTCATTTAATCATCCATTTTCATCTATATGTTGTTTTTTCTAACCATCTAATGTTTGTTGTTGTTTGAGTGTGTTGTAGGGTGTTTTGCTTGTTTTTGCAGGTTAAAGAATGCACTTAGGAAGAAGAAATACCATCTAAAAATCTGAAAATAGCAAAAAATTAAAAAAATTCTAGAAAAAATTCACGTTTTTCAGCTTTTTTCACGTAATGTCGTCTCCGCAATTTTGTGTCTGCACCTGCAAACTGTCGTCTCTGAATCTAAAACTGTCATCTGCAAAGTGAATTCTGTCATCTACATAGATCAGCATCTCCGCATTCCAGCATCTCCGCCTGGCTTTTATTGTCGTCTCCACCTCTAACCATCATTTTCACCTAGCCATTTTCTTATTCAAAATCCACTCTGTCGTCTTCACTGCTGCCAGCAAAAAAACTATCGTCTCCACCACCACCAACTTAAACTGTCGTCTCTGCAACTTGTTCTATCATCTTCGCTACCGCCAACCCAAATCGTCGTCTACGAAAATCCACGTCTACACAAATTGGTGTCTCCGCTTGTCACATATTTTTTGCACTGCAAATCTGACCTGTCATCTTCGCTCTGTCGTCTTTGTATACTAGTGTCTTCGAATTTCAGTGTCTCCGTAGTTTGGCATCTCCGCTTGATAAACTATCGTCTCTGCCTGTTTATGTTGTATTTCTATTTTAAAATCTTTATTTCCATAGGATTTAGACCATTTTAAGCATTTTTACGCATAGGAAAAACAACAAAAAAAGTTTTAAAAAAATTTCCCATAGTTAAACTTTCCTTTTGGAAGATTTTGGGTGGCTAATTAATTTTCTTTTTTTTTTATTACAGGTTGGAGAAACTTTTTAGGCACTGACTATCATGTTTTTAAGATTTTTTGTGGAATGAACTTGCATGTTTAAACACATTTTTCCTTTGAATATATGTTGCTCAAACACAATCTTGAATGCAATGGTTTAAAATCAATCTTTCTTGGAATGCATGCTTAAAACAACAAATTCAATCTTGAATTCGAAGGATCAATTAACCATTGCAATATCAAACACTTCATTTGGAGCTTCTAAAATTGAACAAAACAAATCTCTTTTCCACATGCAATCTAGGTAAAGTTTTATTTTTGGACATTTAAGAAACTTTGTTAAGTTAAAATACAAATTTACAAAAATCAATTTGAGTAGTTCCTTGGACTCACCTCTTTTCTAATCACCCATCAAATATTAACCATTGGTTGCAATCTCAGTGCCATTTATGGGGATGGGTCTACTTGAAAAAGGTGTTAAATGTTCCACAATCTAACTCACTCACTTGGTCTTTGAACGTTTGCTTTAACTTTATCAAAATTCTTAAATGATCAAAACTCTAGATTAAATCGATCACACTTCAAGTTTGGGCACTAAAACTGAACAACTACTGACGTGGAGAGCCTTCAGGCGTGCGCTTAAAATCAAATCTCACACACTTTTGTTTTGGGTTTAAAACAAACTCACACTCAATCTTGAATGCCTTAAAGAAAATTAATCGATACTTGACGTGGAGGGCCTCCGGACGCGCGATTTTTCTTTTTTTGACCCTAACTCTTCTTATTGTTTGCATTCTTTAATCGATTTACTTTTTTTGGCATTTCAAGTTGGAATTGATTATTGTTTCTTAAACATGAGTGCTTGCAAAGTCTAGATTAGCACACATAAGAGTTAGTTGGTAAAAGAACAAGCGTGTTTTTTAGCCCAAGGTCATCCAAGTCTTCTCTCCCCTTGTCATCTTTCGAGGCCATCTTGGGTGCATAAGATTAGGATCCAAAACCTTGTTTCTTTTTAGGAGGCCTACTTGAGGATTTCATCACCCCTTGGATGACCTCAACTCCAGCGTTCTAGCGGAGTATAAGAATCGGGAGGTGAATCAAAAGACACCTCTCTTGGGATCAAGATTTTGTCACTCGGGCTAAGCCTCAAGGAACTTTATACCCTTGAGAAGTGAAAGAGGAGAAGTGGGTTACCGCTCCTCTCGGCTGTGTGACATCTTTTTGGTCTCATCTACGGATTTGGGCCTCATGTACCCTACGTATATCGAGGACTCCCTAGCTAAACCAGTTGTCAGCCTTGCAGAAAACCATCTAGGGTGTTAATATGTTTGGAGTGACTGATCAAAACATTTGTAGAACATACACACTCCTCAATGCAAGTATCACATTTTGAGAACCACAAACTTCTATCTGGGTGTTCCTATCTATTGCTTATTTTTATTTTACTTATTGAATGCATGTTTGCCAAACTTGGTCAATCCCAAATTAGGGCACACTTAGCGTAGTCACTGCCTATTTCAAAAGTTGAACAAGTTGAAGCAAAATAACTGAGGTCTCTCAAAGCCAAGAAGATTCAAGAATTCATGTCAGAGCAACCCAAACCCAAACAGAAGATTCACAAAGTCAAAATCAAGCCATCTCTAGCATACCAAGAACTTTCAGCCAAGAGAAAAGAAATAACACCAAGCCCGCGAATTGCTAAACTCCACAAAGTAGAGGACAAAGTTGCTGACAAAGCACTTCAAGAGGCCTGGTTAGAGCGCACCATCAAATTTACCCAAAATCTAGGAGTTAACAATCTTTATGCCTTACCAACTAGGCATGATTTCTATGATTAGACCCCCTTGTTTCTCCACATCTTCTTGGATAAGTTTCAATTTAGAGTCATCTTTGTAGAAAAGCCAGCCATCTTAGGTTATCCCCTTAGGCATTATTAGCTCATCCATCTCATTTAGAATCAAACCATCTAGCCAGCAATCCAAAAATTACACATCTAAGCTTTCAAATTTGTTGTCACCTTGCTAAAAGTTTGCCATTTCTAAAAACTTTCAAAACCACCAATCTCACCAAGGTTATCCCTTTTGAAAAAGCTTTGTCTAGGGTAAACTAGCTTTGCCACTTGTTATCCCTCATCACCTTGAGCTAAAGGTTGGAATCCACAAGTGGTCAATCTCATGTTCTTCCTGAAGGATCATCAGTCTATCCTTAAGTTGACACAATCACCACCAAGCTTGCACATAGGAAAGCAGACCTTTTGTGCTTTGGCAACATATCTTTGAAGTTAGAATCCCAAACCCAATCCTCCTTAGGTTTTTTCATATAGCTTTGCCTCAACCTAGAAAATCATTTGCATAGAAAAGCCTTCCCCCTTTTGCATCCACCAGCATTTTTTGCATCTCATCCCTAGGAGCATTTTTCATGCCACCCATCACTCGCTTAGCCAAGAAGAAAGAAACAATGGAGCCCTATCATTTGGATTGAATAGCCTCACCCCCCTTGAGCACTCAATCATCCTTTAACCCAGAGAAAGCTATTCCATCACCTACTAACATTGAAGCTTTCATGAACTAACCAGGAAATGCAGTATTGGTAAATGCCATTATAGACAATAACAAAGAGACAATTATGGCTAATTTTCGAAAGGACAATGTAGGAACCTTTGACTTTGGAAGACCCCCTCCATTATCAGATCCATCTCACCCATTGTTTGGGTAGCTGCAATCACCCATAGGCTCTTATGATCCAAATTATCCTCAATATATGCCAAAAGAAGAGCCTCCAGCCAATCCATATGATCCAACCGACCCAAACATACCATCGTCCACCCAAGTTGAAATCTCCATGCCACAAGCCAACCCAGCCACCAGAACTCCATTCTTGGTTCATACCTCTCCGCTCCAAACCCCCTTTACTCAAAACACCTCACCGTTCATGCCCTTCACTATTGCTGCTACTGCTCCCCAACCCAGCCTTCCAAATCCACCCATCTTCCAAATCATTGCTAGCATCTTTGGCCAGCCTCAGCAATATACAACAAGGATGCCGCCCATGGGGCCAAGTAATCAACCTTTCATCACCCCCAGCTTGTTCACCACAGCCCAAAGCATAATCCCATCATTTCCATTAGGTCTTGGAAGCTCAACACCATCAGCCACAAATCCACAAGCTACTACCTTCACTCCACAAAGCTATCAAATCCCACAAGCTCCTGCCAATTTTCTACCAAGCTCCCAAGTGACCCCAGCCCCTACCACCACTCTACCAAGCTTCCAAATCTAGCCACAAAGCTATCAAACCCCATCAGTTCCATTCCCAAGCTTTCAATTCCCACCACCTCCACCACCAACTAATACATTACCTCCTATTACCAACTACTTTTCAATGCCACTTCCAGGAGGTAATCCACCAATCCTGCCAACCACCAATTATTTGCAAATACCATCCCAAATGGGGGCACAACCCACATATATTGGTCAAACCCCACAAGCCCCCCGATCCTTTCCCCAAGCCTTACAACCATCTTATACCTCACCTCCACAAAGCAATCCATTTATCCCACAACCATCTTATGTTCCTCAATCCCAACCTCAAATCCCATATCAATAGCAAGCCTCACAACACATGCAGCACTATGCACCACCTCCCCCTCAGCAACTTGTCATCCACCATGTAGCTGCCCAAACAATGTACAATCCCTATCAGCAAATCCCTCATAGCCATCCATATTCAGTGGCCCCATTCAGCCCATACCTACCTCAAGGTACTCCTACATTGGGGGCACCCCAACCATCACCTATCAATTCAGAATGGGTGCAAATGAAGACAGATCTGAAAGCCATCCAAGAAGGGAATGATCCCAAGACATTCAAGTTTGAAAATGTGTGTCCTTACCCATTTGACAGAGCCATTACCATGACACCATTTCCCAAACATTTTGAGGTACCCAAATTTGACAAATTTAGAGGAAAAGGAGACCCTATCACACATATCAAAGAATTTTACATGCACTGCCAGGATGTGGCATACAATGATGTCTTCCTCTTGCACCTTTTTCCCAAAAGCTTGGCTGGACCAGCTCTTGAATGGTTTTACAAAATCCCCTATGGCACAATTAAAAAATTTTCTGAATTATCTGAGGCATTCGTAGCCCAATATGCCCATCTTGTTGAAACAGAGCTATCAATAGTTGACCTTGTCCACACTAAGCAAAAAGGTGGAGAAAGCCTTGCTGAATACCTGCAAAGATGGAAAACCCTTACCACCCGCATATCCTGCACCTTGCCAGAATGCCATGTGGTGAAAATTTTTATTAATAATGCCCATCCTAGCTTGGCTCACCACATGACCATGAACTGTTTGCAAACCTACAAAGATATCAAAGAGAAAGGAATGATCCTTAAGCAAGGACTCATTAAAGATGGTGTGGTCAAAATTTACAAAGAGGCCAACCAAAATCAATCACATTCCAATGACAAGTCTAGGTATTGGAACAAAAATAAGCATGTTGCAACAGATGGGGTTACTGACACTAGACATGTGAATATCGTTGGTCCTTCCCAAAATTAGTCTAACCCACCATATCAAACAAACAATCAACAAGCTATCAACTACCAACAACAGAACCACCAAAGCTATCAAGGCCATAATTCAAGACCCAACTTTCAAGGGTCTAGCAATCAAGCTAATGCCATCAATGTAGCTGCAGGACAAAAGCTCAGATTCCAACCTGCACCTAGAAATTATACACCCCTTGGTGAGCCTTTGGATGTCATCTTTGAGAAATTGGTCAAGGATAACCTCATCAAATTTCCTCCTACCCAGAAAATTGACCCAAGCCTATCAAAAGCTGCATGGTACAAAGACAATGAGTACTGCAAATTTCATAGGGTAAAAGGACACACTACCCTTAGATGCATGAAACTGAAAGACTATGTGCAGGGCCTCGTTGATCAGAAGGAAATCACTCTTGGTGCCCAAACCTCTCCCAATGTAGGCTTACAGATCTATCAAAATTCTTTTCCTCCTCACAACAATCAAAATCTTGGAAAAGCACCTATCCAAACCAACAACAACACCAACAACCGCCATCCAAACCAACAGCATGGGAAGAACAATGACCACACTTCATCTTATATAGACTATGGTAGCCTTATAGGTTGTATATCTGAGAAAGAGCCTTCAATCAATGTTATCAATATCCGAGGACCAGACAATGAGTGTGTAGTTACCACTCGAAGAGCTCGATTTAACATCGCAGGCCCACCAATTTCATCAGCACCATCAACTCCATCAAAAAGTTGGTAAAATATCTTGGAACACTTTGGGAACATGCCAGCCCAAATCTCCATTTTAGACCTTCTCTGCACTAGTCCTGTGTACAAAGACATCCTTGACAGTGCTCTCATAGAATCCCATGTCCCTTCTGATATCAATGCTACTAATTTTTGTAATCTTGTTGGACACCTCTCATCTTCATGTGCCCATCATTCAAACCCACCGACATACCCGTGGTCGAGCCAGATCACACCCTTCCGCTTCGCATAGCCATCATGGTATCCAATTTTGTTGTGAAAAGAGTAATGATAGATAATGAATCAGTCTTGAATATTTGCACCCTAAAATTCATAAAACAAGCTGGGTATACTGAGGCAAATATCATCGGTGAGGTTATCACCATCAAAGCTTATGACAACTTGGAAAGAACCACAGAAGGAACTATTTTGCTGCCAATCAAGGTTGGTCCAGTCATCCAAGAGACACTCTGCCATGTTATTGATCTAAACCTACCATTTAACATCCTCTTCTATTGCCCATGGATTCATGCCATGAAAGCTATTCCATCCACTTACCATTAGTGCATCAAATTTCTGCATCAAGGCATTGAGGTAACCATCCATGCCGATCCAGAACCCTTTGCTTATTGTAATGCGGTTGAAGCTTCATTTACAAACCATTGCCCTAGAATTGATATCAGCACATCCATCACCAGCTCATCTCGCACTTATAATGACCCAGAAACCATCCTCGCGTCTACCCTATCTACCGTAAAGATCAATAACAAAGGTTGTGGAGAGTATAGTCTGTCAGATGCATTTGCTATTGGGGCACTCCCACTTGATCCACATGCCCATGGAAGACCGACATATCACAAAGCTAAGGAGATTCCACCTCCTCGATACAAACAGCTTGGCCCAACAACCTTTGTATCCTCAAAAATCCCTCTTCATGAGGAGCTCACTCCAGATATCAACAAATAGTTACATAAGGATGCACCTCAAAGAAATCAAGCATGCCTTGATCACTTCAGCCAAAAGTATCCCCAAGAAAATAAGCTCATCACTAACAAATGGAACTATCAAGGTGGTGGTCTAGGACCAGAAGAAAGAGGCATGTAGTGCCCCATCAATGTACACAAGTGGGAATCGAAGTCAGGTCTTGGCTTTGGCATACCCACAACTGAGGGCACCAATGAGAACGGTCACGCTTTTTCGAACATTCACTGCGACCTTGTCAAAATTGAAGACATTCCTGAGGAAGTTGAAAAGAGAGCCTACGACGATATCCCAGACCAAATCTTCCTAGGAGACTCTGTTCTCCAAGAACTATCCATCCACCTCATTGACCTACCACTCACCCATCCACAAATCATAGATTGGGACCAACCAAGCGTCATACACATTGATGAGTTCACATTAGAGGAGGCACTTCTAAGATTCATGGGAGCTGAAACACCTCACAAGAAAACAAAGCCAGATTTTGCCTATATCTACAAGCTAGATCCCAAGAGGTATTTTGGAGAAAATCCCCAACCTATTTCTGATACACCAAAAACTAGAACTAAGGTGAATATGAGACTAGTTAAGGCAGTAAAGAGAACTCCTCGGCAAGAACATCCAGAGCCACAAGTAGAACATGAGGATTTAGCATTGCCTCCTCAAGATAATCGACCAGAGATATCTTCTATTCTAATTGAGGATACTAGGGAAGTCAACATCGGTTCTTCTAAGATCCCTAAGCTTGTTCACATTGCTGCATCCCTATCATAAGACCAAGCTGATCTCCTCTTTGAGGCTTTAAGAGAGAACATTGGCCGATTTGCATGGTCATATCAGGACATGCCAGGATTGGATCCAAAGCTTGTAGTTCACCATCTTGCAGTCGATCCAAAGATCAAGCCCGTTAGACAAAATCTTAGAAAAATGCACCCCAAGGTGGCATTATTGGTCAAAGCTAAATTAGAAAGAATATTAGCTGCTAAGGTTATCCGCCCTATCGACTACTCAGAATGGATCTCCAACATGGTCCCTATCACTAAACCTTCCGGTGACATCAGAATCTGCACTGATTTCAAAGATCTTAACAAAGCTTGTCCAAAAGATGATTTTCCCTTGCCCAACATAGATATGATTGTAGATCTTACAGCTGGACATGAAATTTTGTCCCTCATGGATGGATTTTTTGGGTATAATCAGATCAAGATTGGAGAAGAGGATCAACATAAGATAACATTCACTACCCCTTGGGGAACCTTTTGCTACAACATGATGCCTTTTGGCCTAAAGAATGCTGGGGCTGCCTATCAAAGAGCTATGAAAACCATTTTTCATGATCTCATCCATAGCATTTTGGAGGATTATGTGGATGATATCTTGGTCAAGTCTCATACCTTCATGGATCATCTTGCTGACCTAGAGAAAGTCTTTGATAGGTTAGCCAAATATCATCTCATGCTGAATCCCAAGAAATGTATCTTTGGGGCCACATCTGGAAAGCTTCTAGGCTTTATAGTTTCTAAACAAGGTATAGATATTGACCCCAAGAAGGTCAAGGCTATCTTAGACATGCCTCCTCCTCAGACACTGTGACAGCTTCACTCTCTTTAAGGAAAGCTCCAATCTTTTCGGTGCTTCATCTCCCAACTTGCAGATAAGTGTACACCATTTTCACATTTACTGAAGAAGGATGAGAACTTCAAGTGGGATCCTTTATGTCAATGCAGCTTCAACCATCTCAAGCAGTATCTCATCAATCCCCCTATCTTGGTTCCACCAGTTCCTGGTTATCCCCTGATTTTGTACATATTAGCAACACCTACTACTCTAGGGGCACTTCTAGCACAGCTTGATGACTACAGCAGAGAAAGAGCCATCTACTACATCAGTAGAACTCTAGTTGGTTATGAACTTAATTACACTCCTATGGAAAAAGCTTGTTTGGCAGTTGTTTTCTCAACTCAAAAGCTTCGCCACTACATGCTAAGTCATACCATCCAACTAGTCTCCAAGATTGACCCTCTCAATTATATGCTCTCCAGAACAGCACTTATAGGCCGTTTGGCCAAATGGGTTATGCTCCTTAGTGAATTTGAGATCCAGTATGTGGATAGAAAGGCAATCAAAGGGCAAGCTATAGCAGATCACCTAGCTGATGCACCTCTAATAGATGCTTATCCATTGATCACAAAATTTCCATTTGAGCATATCTGTCTAATTGAAGAACAACCCCCATAGAAACTTTATTTTGATGGCTCATACACATCTCATGGATCAGGGGTAGGAATATTATTGGTCACACCTCAAGGAGATTACATTCCAAAAGCCTTCAAGCTACAATTCCCTAGCACCAACAATATAGCTGAATATGAGGCCCTCATAGCAGGATTAAAGATAGCTACAGAATGGAACATTGCTGAGTTACAAATCTTTGGTGATTCTCAGCTCATCATCAAGCAAGCCCTAAATGAATATCAAACAAAAGATGAAAAGCTATTACCCTACAAAGAGCTAGTTGATCAGCTAACCCAACATTTTACAAAGCTTCAGTTTACACAATTGCCTCGAATATAGAATAAAGCAGCTGATGCTATGGCTACTATAGGCTCACTCTTGGAAATTCCCCAAGAAGCTACACAGTATGAGTTTTTAGTGGAGCAGCTCCTCACACCCACCTATGCGAATGAGGATTCAAACTGTGTTTGTATCTTGGTTGGTCCCCAATCCCCTTGGTACCATGAGATTCATGCTTACCTTAATGATGGTATCATATCCCCTCACCTCACACGTACCCAATGCCAAAACCTCATCCGAAAATCATCTCGCTATGTTATCATAGCCAATACCCTATATCGTTGGGGTTATCACGATACTCTCTCTCGATGTTTAGACCAAAACAAGGTCACGATGGTGTTAAAGGAAGTACACTCTGGACTTTGCGGTGCCCACATGAGTGGTATTGTCCTGGCGTGACAAATCCTTAGAGTAGGCTACTATTGGCCTACCATTGAAGAAGACTCCTGTGACTTTGTTAGAAAGTGTCTCCCATGACAGTAGCATGTAAATATTGTGCACGCTTTAGCACAAGATCTACAGCCTATTGCACCACCTTGGCCTTTCGCTTGTTGGGGCCTTGATCTAGTTGGAATTATCACACCCCTCTCATCTGACGAACATAAATGGATAATAACAGCTATAGACTATTTCACTAAATGGGTGGAATCAGTCCCCCTCGTCTCAGCTACAGGAGTTCAGGTCTCCAAGTTCATCTTATACCACATTGTTTGCCGCTTCGGCATCCCATCCACCATCTTCACTAACCACGGAGGTAACTTTGAAAATCTCAACATGGAAGAATTATGCACTTCCCTCCACATCCATCACCGCTTTTCTAGCCCATATTTCCCACAAGGTAATGGCTAGGTAGAGGTAACTAACAAAACCCTCCTCAAAATCCTAAAGAAAGTTGTCAATGATTCCGACCGTGATTGGCACCTACAAATAAATTCAGCCCTATGGGCCTATCGAACTTCCTTTCGTACATCCACAAGCACAACTCCATACTCCCTAGTCTATGGTGCCGAAGCGGTACTACCTATAGAGGTTGAACTTCCCTCCTTGCGCATATCTTTGTAAGGGCAAATATCAGATGAAGAATACAGGGTAGCTCAGCTCACCCAGCTAGATCTCTTAGACGAGAAGTGACAACAAGCCTATGATCATCTCATAGTCTATCAGACTCGTCTCAAAAGGAATTTCAACAAGAAGGTGCTTCCATGACACTTTCAACTAGGTGACATGGTCCTCAAAGAAAACATGAAAGTCTAAGCAGATCAAGAAAAGAAAGGCAAGTTTGAACCTACATGGCTTGGTCCTTATGTTGTCACTGCTTCCTTTGGCTCTGGAGCCTATCAGCTATCTACATCGGAAGGAGAACTCTTGAATGATCCTACTAACATCATTCATCTCAAGAAGTTCTATGCTTGAAGATCCTTGGTATACCCAGCTTTTGAAAAATAAAAATAAAAATAAAAATAGTAAAGAGAAATAAGCATCCAATGGTGAAAACTTGGCAATTCAAGTGCCTTGGATAGGTACCTTGGTGAAAACTTGGTAATTCAGGCGCCTTGTGTACTAAGAATAATCCATTATCTATCACTATCCTATCCCTCATCCATCCACCCACCATCCCATAAAACACCTACTTATTCCCTTGGTGTTCCAACCAAAAACCCAAAGTCTAATGGAGCTTGTAAATACCTCCCGTACAGCTTGTAAAATCTTGTACCAAAGCTTGTATTATACCTTGTAAATCTTGTACCATACCTTGTATATCCGAATCTTGTCCAAAGTTTGTACCATATTCTAGCCTGTAAATAATCTTATATCCTAGCTTGTATCCTATCACATGCACACAAAGAATCCCATTTTCCTTAAGCTTTTCGCAAACCATCTACCTAGCCACCTATCAACTATTATAGACATCCCATCCTTCACAAATATTTCCATCTCACAAAAAACCAAAATATGAGCAAACTTGTACATTTGTAACATATCTTGGTCCGTCAGCCTGTACATCCTCTTTAGCTTAGTACCATTGTATCTATCCAACGTTTGTGTCATTTTGTCCTTGATCAGCATCTTGCACACATCACACAACTCTTGGTTAGCTATTCCAATGCATCCTTTAACTAGATCTCCTACCACCGAAGTGTTATCCTTCTTAGTTCAGCTTGCTAGACGTATCACTCATCCAGATCCATCATCTTAGGTGCTCTCCAATAGGTCCTTGCAGGATATAGCTTTCCTCATGTCTGATCTTGGTCTGTTAGTACCTCATCCTTCCCATCTCATTGGCAAATGGCTCTCTTTTGGATTTTCACTTTCTTTTGATTTGGGATCTTCCCTTTTGGGTCTTGAAGTATCTTTTCCAAGAAATCTCCTTGTTCCCTCCTCAAGGTTGCCACAATCTTCCATATCATGGTATGCTGCGAATGGGGAAATTAGAGCGTAAGGTCTTGATCAGGTCTTTCATTTGCTTTTCTTTTCTACTTGTGGGTTCTCCAGTGTCATTTCCACGCTGCTTCCTCTAGGATTCATGTGTGATGCTGGGGCAATCTTTGCGTGTTTGTTTTGAGCCAGTCCATTATTTCTCTAGACAGTGGGTGAATAGGCTTTGATGTTCTTGGTAACCTTGGCAATTAACCAACCATCCTATAGCAAATCTAGTGCTCAACTACATGGTGGTACTTCTCTTTGAAGTATCCCCCCACTCAAAAAAGCTTCAATGGTTTTCCTTCATCTCCATTATCCCCATCCATATCCAGAATCCGTCTCTCATATCCTAGCTTGTGCATCAGTACCTCTTTGAATCGCTCCTCATGCTTAGCTTTAGGGATCCACAATCCTAGTCCTTGGGATCCACCAATCAAATCAATCCACCAAGCCTCATCTTTCGAGATCCACAATCCTAGTCCTAGGGATCTCCAAAACCCATCTTCCGCCACTCTGACTCTTTGAAATCCTATTGCATTAGCTTTTTAATCCCCTTATCCATCTCTCCATCTTGAATTCCTTTTATAGCGCTCTGCTCCTTCATCCTCTACAATCCCTAAAGTCTTAAGCTTGTTTCCTCCTGTGCCCTTGATTTCCCTTTATCATCCTCCCGTAGTGAGAGTTTGAGCTAATTCAACCCCTTCTCTTTGCCAACCTATGTCTTAGCTCATCTCAATTTTTTGTACTTTTCAAGAAGTCGTCGAGCCTCATTTCTCTCCCCACTGCCTTCTTGAGGGGGCATCATCTAAGTCTAGTCTCTCCTCTTCTTATCCGAGACTGGGGCAACCTCATTGCTAAAAACATCTTCCTCGTGTCGTCTTCATTTGAACATCTTTGAAATAGTGTTGTCTCAACACTATGTCAAAGAGGGGCAAAATGTAGACACCTAAATTTGATTACATCACTTTGGTAATCCTATTTAGTTATCTCTAAAGGCATCATTAATTAAATTCCTATTTAATTAATCCTTTGCCATCCCCTAGCTGATTAATTTAGTTAATCATCTATAGTCCTAATTAATAAATCAAATAACCTATTATTTATCAATTAAATCCTATTCTTCTATCTAATTCCAAAATCTCCATTTATTAAATAAACCTATTTGATAAATGAAACCCTCAAATCTAATAACCCCTAACTTATCCCTAAACTCTCTTTTTAGCCTAATCCACCCCATCCACCCATACTAACTAAGGTTAGAAACTAACTCACCCACCCTCATGAATGCCATCCACTTGTAAATCTCTAACATCCCTAATCTAATCCTAAACCCAAGCCTAATCCACCCCCTAATGTTGTCACATTCCCTAAGCAAGCTTAAGACTTTCTTAAGCCAAGGAAAGTCAACAATCTCAACTCCCTCCAAAATATCCCAACCACTAAGCTTTGAATGCTCTTACAAAAGCCATAAAGACTCTTACAAGCTCTTACAAGCCATAATGAAAGGTCTTTATGAAGATATTATCCTTTGAGCCTCCTTTGTTGACTCATCCTTCCCCTTTCTTCCATCCACTCACCTTGTGACATGTGTCACTCTCTGATTGGTGCTAAACAAGCACAATCCATGTGCTCCCTTTTGAGTGCATCCTAGCCCTCCTTAAGTTTTTATCTTTCCTTCTATCTTATCCCTCCATCCCTCAATCCCTTAGCCTATAAATTGAATCCCCTCCCAAGCCATTTCATCAACAATCCATCAAGTAAAGTTATAATGCCCTTTTGAGAGCCAAAAGCCATCAACCATACCCTTATGATGCCAAATTGAGAGCTCACAAAGCTACCAATTTAACATCCATTTTTCATCTCTATTGAAGCTAGTTTTTGGGAACCTTGAGCATACATCCCAATCTTTAGACCCATCTACCAAGCAAGGAGCTAAATCCCATTGGGAGAGTCCATTCATTTGGCTCACATTTCCAATTTGGGGTTTCCTCTTTAGTCTCTCATTTATGTTATGGTTTATATGCTAGTTAATGCTTTTGTTTTTTAATAAATTAGTGTTACTTGCTAACATATTTCTCATATACAATAGCTACTTAAGGGAATAAAGGAAGAAATCATGAACTAGTGACATTTTATTTTGATAATACAAGTGCTATAAATATATCAAAGAATCTTGTTATGCATACAAAGATAAATCACATTGCAATAAAGTATCATTATGTAAGGTAGTTGATTCAAGACAAAGAGGTGAAGATGGAATATATCAACAAAAAGGAGAAAATCTCTGATATCTTCACCAAAGCATTACCTAAAGATGCTTATGAGTATCTAAGAGAAAAATTAGGGGTAATACCCCTATCAAAGGCTATGTAAAAGATACAGGTAGTACCTTACATCAAACAAGCTGATATTCATTTCATACACATTGATGCAATGGATCTTACTTTAGGAATTGCCTAAGGTAATTATAGAGCTAGAATATCAAATCAGTCAGAAGCAAGGTGACGGAGGGAGAAAATTGAAGAGTTTACAAAATCCTATGTCTACATATATAAAGATGCCAAGTATTGAGTACATCTCTTTGGCATTGTTATCAAAGAAGGAGAAAGTACAAGAAATTGATCAAGTGCATACTAATCAAGAGGAAGAAGATAAAAATAGAAAATAAAGTTAGAAGGAGAAAGTACAGTGCAAAAGAGTAACAATAAAGTGAAGGTACATCATTAGAAGATTAGAAGACTAGAAGCAAGAAAGAGGGAGAAAGTAGAAACAAAAGAGGGAGATATTCTGATATTCTAGGAGACATTTTGTAACCTAAGAGGGAGATGCTAATAGAGGGAGAATTTTTATTCACAAGCTTTCTTTTTGGTATTTCTTTACTATTTTAACCTAGTTAGTTTGATAGAATAAGATGTTCATCAGTTGTTTGACTGGTTGAACAGTTTGGTTTGCCATCAGTGCCAAGAGGGAGATTGTTGGTATATGATTGAAAAGATCATTTGAGTAGAAAGATTTTTATTTTGTTGAAGAAGTGTTTTCAGTCATTGTTTTTCATTGATGTCAAACTTGCTATATGTTGGTAAGACAATTGCTTATATGTTTCAAGCACTATCACTTAGTTGATTGATGGAGAGGACTTGATCAACAAGATGTAACAAAAGTACCTAGAGGAAAGGTTGAGTTATGATTATGTATTGAAGTGAAAGAATTAGTTAAGATAGTAACAACATAATGTACTGATGATCTCCTTGAGGTTACAAAATGATTGGCTACACTTAGAGAGTTTAGAAGAAAAAGTTTGGACGAATTTTAGTTGCTTCATTTGCTAAGCTTGAGAAAGTTGATAGAAGGTACCGAGCAAAGGTAGTGCAAGTGAAGCAAAAAGCCAGTTGGAGTCGAGTGAAAGAAATTTCTAGTGGATGCTAAGAAAAGTAATAGGTGCCAAGCAAGTTAGTAGGTGCCATATGATTTTCAATAGATGTTGAGCACCAATAAATCTAGTTAATACTGAGTGTTTTTAATTTAGATGCTAAGTAACACAATATATGTCAAGCATCAGTAAATTGATAATGCCAAGCTACTGCATTATGAAAAAGATTGAAGATTTGTCAAATAAGAGCTGACAAGTTTGTTTTCTTGGAACTTGTAAATTAGGAGAAAGATAAGATTGATGAGTTGGAGGCATAGAATCTTATGTAAACTATTCTAAAGGTGAATTCAAATAGATTCTAGGAGAAGTTTCTAGAGAAGACAAGATATGGGGTAGATACATTGTATCCTACCTATTCCATCAAAAGCCCTAATTCTTGAGATGGATAATGAGTGGGAAAAAGAGTTCTAATTCCCTATATGTAGGGATGTTTGGTCATGAAGAAAAGTTAGTTTTAGGTTAGAAATTTTTTTGGATGCAAAAATTTGACAAGGTGAAGGAAGAAGGTTTGCTTCATTAAGTGACCCAAGAGGAAAAGTTTACAATGGAGAACTAAGCAAGAAGGCTAGAGAAAAATGAATGCTTGAAGGGTGAACAACCTATCAGAACTGCAAAGATAAGAAGCCAAGAAGAGTTGATTAATGAATAGTGATCTCTAATTTGCAAGTAAGGTTGTAAGTTGTATCAGATCAAACTCTACTGTTACTCTCTAACAATTGTATTAGATTATGGTAAATCCTTTGGAGAAAGCTTGACTTAACAATCATTGGAAAATCCTTTAACAGGGTGGCATTCCAAGTGAATGACCTAAAGTCCTCTAACAAGGCTCACTTTTAATAGGGTGATTGAAATCCCTTAACCAGGTCACATTTAACTATGCATTGTAACCTTTAACAATATTGGCCAGAAGAGTGAAAAAATAGTAGCATGTTACTGGTGGATTTTTCCAAGTTGGGTTTCCATGTTAAATCACTGTGTCAAGTGTACTAATGGATGTGTTGTGTTTTATGCTTTAAATTTCTACATATTAGTTTAACATTGACATATCAGTTTTAGCCAACACACAATGAATGCATACATGGTTAAGAATGTTATATGGATTCACTAAATTGAGAAAAAGTTTTATTTAGACATCTAGACCTTGATTAACTGATTCACCCCCCTTCCCCCCCCCCCCCCAGTTAATGTAAAAAGAATTCCATCAACAAATTGTACTAAGATGAATTCATGATGGTTCCTTATAGCTAGAAGGAGGACCAATCAAAATGACTGAGAGAATAATTCATAGGGTTACTAGCTATCCAACCTTAGATCAACTAAGGACACTCAGAAGTGATTCCAAGGAAGTGATTGAGAAGAATACTAGAGAAGTCTGCAATAAAAGAGGTATGACTATAGATACCATCACTGATCCATTGCTAAATTTTTTAGTAATGGTAATCTCACATAAATTCTATCAATCGAGTAGATTGAATAGTGTACCCTACATAGCTATCGATGTTGGTTATAAAATTGTTAAGAAAGATCATACATATGATCTAGCAGAACTTTAGTTACAACAACTTATGGAGAACCATGGAGCAATAGGGAAAACAAAGAGTGCACAATGAAAGTTTGGTTCTATACTAGTTTGCATATTCTTTTATGTACAGAACACATTTCCCTCATTTGGAATAGTAGGATGGAAGACCAACAGGTTAGTTTTTGTACAAATAGGTGAATACACTAAGCAACTAGGAGAAAACTTTGAATCCATAATGACTAGTTACTTTGAAGATTTTAAGTAGTCAATGAAGCGGAGACTCAGGATTCCAGTTTTCTTAATTGAGAAACACTATAATGATGTATGTTTTCTTGTTGATGATGACTGCACATTTGTACAAGCTACTACACCAAGTGTTAGATGGTTAAGACCCTTAGGTTATGAGGTACATGTAGATAAAGCCTCAATAGCCATAACAACCGTACTTGCAAAGGAAGTAGACAAGACTACTAAATTTTTTGGAAATTATGAGATGTCAAAATCAAAGATTTCCATGGAATTGAAGACTACCTCCACAATTAAGAAAAAGGACAAGTTGGTAAAGAAGTTACAAGAAAAGTTTGGAGATGCTGCTAAGGTGGAAGAGGAAGAAGATGAAGAAGATGAAGAGGAGGAACAAGCACAAGCTCATGAACCTCTAGCATTGACTCTAAGCATGGGAAAAGAGAAAGAAGATGAGGAGATTGTAGGTGCCTAGGGAGAAGAAATCAAGGAAGACCTACTACTATCAAGTTAAAGAAGAGGAAGATAAAGGCATAGCCAGTGGAAATTGAATTTTTTTTGTAAAACCTAGCCAACCAAATCTTGCTATACCTACAAAAAGGACCTCTACATGGGAAACTACCCAAAAGGCCAAGGAAAACACAAAGAAAATAGAGCAAGGTGGATAGTAGTAGAAAAGATAGAGAAGGAAGTATGTGGCTCGACTAGATTCTGATGAAGAGAAGAGAGAATTAGATGATAACAGTCAATTTAGGCATTAAGTCATAATCCTCTCTCTAATCTTGAGAACTTATGTGAAAATGTCAAGAGCAATGTTGATTTATCTAGTTTTAGACATATTGATTTTGATAAATTAGGAAAAGAAGAGAAAAACCAAGTGGAAGAGGCATTATATGTCATGATATCAAAGTTTAAGAACACACCACCAGAATTTGCCAACTCAATACCTAAAAACCTATATGATATTGTTGAGCAAAAATGGCATCATTGTTTGAATGTGGAAAGACAAATCATGGAAACAACATTAGCACAAGTAATGCTAGAGTTGAAAAAGGGAAAAATATCTAAGGCTGTCAAGAAATATGCTCTTAGGTTTACACCTTAATATAGAGCCTTTATCATTCTCCAAAATAATATTGAAGATGTTAAGAAATCAACAAAAATATGGAAACTCATTTATGGGTTGGCCACTATGAAGAAAGAAGAAGTTGACCCTTTAGAGTGATGATAAAGATGATGATAAGGAAGGTGATGACAAAGACAATATAGTTGGTGGAGAGATAGAAAAGAAAGATTATGACAAGGCAACAACTAAGGAGCAACAAGAAGAATAAAGTGTGCATGACACACAAGTTCTGAGTATCAATCCTCCCCATGACACAACCAAAACAATTGAAACTATAATTTTTAAGGATGTCTCTAACCCATCAGTTCAAAACATCAATCTTCTTGCTGCAGAAGATTTAAAGAAGATCCTAGATTAATCTACCTTGCAAGCCAAATTATATGGTAATCCTATTTTGATCAGTGTAGAAGAACTGTAAAAAGTAGTAACTAGTGTAACAAGGGAAACGGTGAATCCACAAGAACCATCTTCAATCAGCCCTTCAGTTACCAATGTACAACCTTTAATCGAAATGATAGTAGATACATCTACTAAGGTTGGTAAAATTGAAAAGAAAGTAGAAGAGAAAGACACAACTATAGGAAAATAGAATGAAACAAGATAGATAGATTCATTTATGCCTATAGTACAAGAACAAGATGCCAGTCAAGTCATACTGATAGAGTAGGGCAAGCCCAAAGAGATAGGACCAAAGGTGAAGGAACAAGTGGCCATCCAAGAACTGGTAGCTTTACTAGCATCTGGTACTCCTTCTATATATACTCTTTAGAGGTTGAGCACAGATGCTACCCCATTACAGATCTCAGTGCCAAGCCTAAGCTCATCAAAGGTGGAAAAGGTGATACATTATGCATACATAAGACTTGATGAAGACATTGTTATTCCAAAGCATGAATATGATACTATGACATTGGAGAAAACAAGCATTTTGCAGTAACCCTTAGAAAGGAAAAAGCATCAAGAAATGCTTAGGAGAGAACACAAGAAAAAGGAAGCACTTCAAGATATAAAGGATATCATTTTTGATGCATTTAGCCTGTCAACTCCTTACGAGACCAAGCCACTAATAGAACAATTGACAGATATAGTGGAGAAGGTTAGTAATGAAGATCTTGATACAAATGCAAAACTATTGGAATGGTTTGGAAATAAGTTTCAAAAAAAGTAAATGAGAAAATATCTAGTGAGATAGCACACAACAAGTTGCACTAGCAACCAAGGTTGTGGATATGAAGAAGGTAATTGAGAATATATTCTCATTGCACACAAAACTATGTAATTCTATACTCTTCACCCAAGAGACCAAAAGTCACATTCTAAGTCTACAAAGAAAAATATATGCATTAGGTGCAAGCCTACCTACAAATCTAGCTTAGAGTGAGAAGCATTTCAAAACATTGCTTTAGACACAAAGTCAGTTACCTATCTTAACAATAGATGAGGCTAATATTAGAGCCAAATTGACAACTAGTTAGGCTACCCTCACCCCACATATGGAGATAATGCACAAGGAGCTAGGCTATGCTGAAAATATATTGAAGAAAGACCCCAATCTTTCTACTTTAGATCGTCTAGTACACATTGTTGTTGAGATTGCAATCCAAATTAAATCATTGGATTTTGCATGTGATAATTGGAATGTAGCTCTAAGGATAATTATGGATGTCCATAAATCTTTTCTAGAGAAACACATGATAGGTGTATAACCCATATGACATAAGTGTCAAAAAGGGGGAGACATAATATGGGGGAGTAAGAACAAAAAAAAGATATACATTTTTGGAGAGAAAGTGGTAAACAGATACATATATTAGCTAAAGGAGAGCATATCAGATGAAAGAGTATTAGATACAACATACTGAAGTCAAAGGGAGAACAAATTTTGGAACCAAATATGACACATTAACTCGGGGGGAGTTATAAAATTTTGAGGTATACAAGTTAGTACACAATTTTGAAAATTTGAAGTCTTGTATATAAGTTGAGTCATAGATATGTTATGCTCAAGAGATTAAGAATAATATTGTATATTCAGGTGTTTTTGACACTCATATCAAAGGGGGAATTGTTGATCTCATATTAGTTTTGACAAGTGAGTGTCAAAACACTTAAGCCATTTATTCAGTTCATGCTAAACTAGTAATACATGTCAAGCACAACATATAAATATTAGACCATGCCAAATTGTAATGAGTGCCAAGTCACACATTTTTCGAGTCACTCAAGTGTCGAGCAAATAGACCATGCTAAGCGATTTAGGAATCGAGTAAATAGTGGATGCTGAGTAATGTAGGTACTAAGTCACAATATAAATAATAGTGCATGTTGAGCATCAAAGGCTTCATATGATGAGTAACATAGTTTTGACATATTTGTTTGTAATGGCACAAAAAACTATTTAAACCATTTTTGAGCCAACTTAAGATTATATTTTAATATTATGGAGATAAGGATTAATCTATATTTGGATTTTCTATGCAATTACATGCAACCAAATAGAAAAAGGGATGGTTTAAGTGGAAAAATGGATGAATCTCAACTGTAGATTCATAGCTAACCCTAAGCTACCTAAGTCTTCTTAAGGAGGATGAAGCCTAAAACTCTTAATGATAGAGGAGAGTGAATGTGGAAGGAATTGAAGGACCAAGGTGACTTAGAAGTTATGATGAAAGAGTGAATTGCAAAATTAGTTAGCGAAGAATAGAGGATAGATCAAAGGATACAACATTGAGACATATGATCATGAAGGATCAAGAAGATATTGTTAAGAGGTGATCTGTTATCAGGCAAGCAAGTGCCATGCGCAAGATCTATGCTAAGACATTTTAACAAGTGATTTCAATTAAATCTCTTAACAAAATAGTCCTAACAGGCTGTATGAAATCCTTTAACAAGGTGCTTACTTAGTTTTAAGTTGAAGTCCTCTAACAAGGCACACTTTTAATAGGGTGTTGAAATCCTCTAACAAGGTGAACCCTAACAGTCTTTGTAAGCCTTTAACAGGGTAGACCTTTCATAGGGTAGATCATGTTTCATGGTCAAAACATAGTAACCTTCATTGGATACACTTTATTACTATAGTGGTGAAGAGTTGTGGGTGTCATCTCCACCCTAGTTTTACCTTCCCACTTGGAGGGTTTCTGGGTAATCATATCTGGTGTTATATGTGTGAATTCGTACATGGTTATATGTTTTTTTGCATATGCTTTACATGTTATTTCAACTTACTTGTTAATTCATGTAATGAATGAATGGTGAAAGTTTTATGGGTCCAAGGTTAAACTACTAATTCACCCACCCCACCCCCCCCGCAAGAAGTTTACTCTTTCCCCTTGCAATTCCAATAAAGTTTAGTTAATTTTCAAAAGGTGATTCAAGAGAAGTTGACCCGTTATACTAGAGGTTGATCCTTATCATGACATACCCACATGCCAAGGATTAGTCCATGTTTCACTAGAGTACTAAAGGTTCATTTCAGTATAAGGTTGCGATCTAGTTGACAAAAGTAACCATATGAATATGTATTTGACCTCGATTCATTTCTTATAGTGCCCGCACTAAATTGAGTACCCAAAATATAAATTTATTCTTAATCAATAAATCAAAAGACCTAACATTGTTTATTTATTTAAACAATTTAAAAATATTGAATAAACATTTTCATTAATTTAAATAAAATTAATTGATTACAATTACATTTTTAAAGAAATCATTTATTTACCTTTTTTTCTTTTAAGTTGTTTTGTTAAAATAATTCAAAGGCATTTTATATTAAAAAATACTAAATTAAAAGAATCTTGCTATAAAAAATATTACAAAAAATTATATCATTAAAATATAAAAATTTCTTATTAGTCCTTACTAGGGATTAATGTTTTCACTAGTCCCAAATTATTAATTATTTACTTTTTGAAAGTAAAAGAATCTTACTTTCTAAATCATGAAGTCTTTTATTTTTAAAATATACTTATGTATATGAATTTATAATTTCTTATTGGTTAGAACCAATTTTGTTGGGGTTTAATTATTAATTTTAACTCAAAAACAAAAAGTTACTTTAATTCTTGAAACTTCTATTCAAAGAATTCAATCTATTTATTTTTTCCAAACCCTGCTAAGGATTAACTCTAATTATTATACTTGTGTGTTGGTGTATGAATGTGATGTGAGAATGAAAAAGAAAATGACATATATATCCTCTATTCTAGACTAAGATAACCCACTGAGTTGAGGAATCTGAACCAATTGATGAATCTCCAAACTCACAAAAGAAACATGCTTGGGCATTAGGATCTTGCTAGAATAAAACTACAGTAGTCCAAGTTTCTTACAAAGAAGGTATGAACTTAAGAAACTTCCAAACTTTCATCTACCAAGATTTCTTTGATAAATCCTAGCTTTTTTTTCTTGAAAGATTAAGAATAAAATATTTAACATAAGCAACTCATGCAAGAAGATAACAAATGAAATTATTTTTTGAAGCCTAGGTATTTGGGAACAAAGGTTAATATTGTAGTCAACTGTGAAACTTAGATGAACTATAGTTGTCCATCTTATGCTCATGCTAATTCATTGTTGTGGGAAGCCTATACTTTCCCATTCACCATTCCATAATATATTTATTGTTGTTTGTATTATACAAGTTTGTGGAGAATACATTTTCTCATTAACATCAATTATAGACAACACTTAGATCTAACAACCCTCAAAACCATATCATTTCTTTTACATGTTTTGGGCTTTTCTTTTTGTTTTAGAAATTTATTCGAGGAATATATGCTTAAATTTAGAACTATAATTTAGATCAAGGCAAGCATATGAAACTAATTACATATAAATTGACCTTTTCCTCTAAGAGAAAAAAATGTTACTCCTTTAAATTCAATGGGTGAGCAATTTAGAGGATACTTCTTTTCCTTTAAATAATTTTCTCTTGTAGTTAGTTTCTCTTATGTTATCGCTCTTTTGGTTTTTATTTACATTATTTTCCTTATTGGATTATCTAGGAAAATGTTATATGTTCCTTTTAAGGATATAGGTGCAAAAGAGATATTCTTTAGACACTAGATAATGGAATTTAGGAATAAATCTATGACTAATATTATAGTTGAACATAATAACCAATTAAATCTAGGTATGGCTACACAATCATAATATGCTTTACTAGATTTGAGATAGATGTTGACTATACTACTACATACTATTTTTAGAATTGAAAATGTCTAAACATATGGCTATATTACATAATTTAAATATAGATGTATGGGTATGGGAACAATATCCTCTATCATCAAACTCCAGATTTATGAAGATTATTATTAATATAAGGGATGATATTTTGATATAGAACATCAATGCATATGCCAAAAGACTAATGCACTACATTTTTAAAAAATCACTAAGAGATTTGGGTACGTGTATGGAGGACAACAACCTTATCCCATGACCTAAGTTTCTAGAAGACGTATACCATTTGCTAGACCCAAGTTTCCTCTTATCAATGAGATACAATAAAACATCCAGCATGAAATTTAGTGCCAAATTACATCCACTTATAATGGAGGCACAACTGATAGAGTTTTAAATTGGGGCATCATGATGGTAATTTTTATGCTTTACCACAAGGCTACTGTCTATAGCACATTTCTAGTGTTCACAAATCAAGAAATCTAATGATCCCCAATCATTATCTCACATCATGTGATGACCCTTTTCTTGAAGGCTGTCAGTAATCAAAATTTAATCTTTAATTATACATAAGGAACTTAATTAGATTAAATCAACAAGATCACATTATAATATATCCAATAATTAATATGGTAAAGTCATTGATTTCATATTTCTCCTATTATACCTATCCTAAGGAGAGTGTGGGTTTACTTATCATAGGGCACTTGACACCAGTAAACCATCCAGTTTTACTCCACCTCTCCCTATATAACACAATCTATCAACTCCCATGAGTATAGTGAAAAAGCAAAGAATTTTGTTTTATCAATTATATTCCTTCATTTAGAATTTATAAATATTAATCTATTAAATACTCCTCTCATTAAATCACAATGTGTGTATATATATATATATATCTATATAATACACACAAGATGTTCTATATAATATATATGGTGTTTTTTTATTACTTGTTATAGATGGCTATCTCATTCTTATATATTAACATGATTTCAGATTAACACATAGTTGCATGCCCCTTTAATTATATGGTAGAGTTCTACACAAATTTTATATTCACCCAATGTTCAAACTTGAGGATCACAATGTGTGAGGGACCTATCCTTACCTTATCTACTTGGTAGCTCAATTGGTGTATATTTGGCTAGCTTGTATTGTTTGATCAACTAGTAATGTTCCTAATGCCCGACTCATCCTAAAGCATTCGATATGTAGGTTTGTCTAATCAACATGTGATGAATTGCTCCTTTTGTGTGCTATAATTGGTCCTCTGCTTGATCAATGATGTGGGAACTTATCACTATTTCATTAACTTTTCCAACGTCCAATGTTTCCTTTGATTTTAGTTATGAACATGAATAATGGTTGCATTCTTTGATGCCTGTGTCATTATCCAATCAACCTTTTCTCTTTCCCCATAGTGATGGTATCAACTTCGATGTTGATGTGATTAGGGGTAGCACCTATAATTAGGTTGGTATGACCCATGTGAAGAGGCACGTCCTTTCAGATGCGCTATTATTTATGCCAACACCATTAAGCCATAGGGTAAGATTTTTATTAATTATTTAATTATAGGGTAGGATCTATTTGTAGATTGTTATATTTATAGAACAAAGTATTTGTTTATTTTTTTACCTTTTTTATTAATTGTATAGTTATATAACATATTAACTATTATGATTAGTTATGTGCCTTAAATCAATATTAGATTAATTAGTTCAATAAGATAGATTGATATGACATGGATTACTATTGGTTAAAAAATAAATGTATTTATTATTATAATTATTTGTGTCTATGACAATATACTTATTTTCTATTATCGATTATTCAAGCTCATGACACAGTGTAAGATTATAACATGGAAAACTCCAAACTACAACCATATTGATAGAAAAGTACTAGAACACCTTACTCTGCCAAATGGAAATACCAAGTTTGAAGCCTAAAATAACAATTTAGATTTCACACCTTATTTTAGAATAAATGCATATTCGGGGAAATGATGTAGGGGCATCCAAGGGTCAAGGTTGTCGATTTAGATGTGGATTTTGGTCAAGATTTACTTCTAGGTCATAACTTTTGACTTAGATGTAGGTTTTGGTTGAAATTTTACAAGTAGTTGCATTAGAAGGAGTTATTTGGATTGCTGATGAGCTCAACTCAATAGGTGGTTGTTTAAACATTTTTTTGGGAGCCTGAAATATTGTCTTGACCTCTGAATTTTGCTTTTTGTATTTTTCCATTTTTTTTTGGAAAGTTGTGTTTGCAATAAATTTGAAATCATATTTTTGATTTCGTTGATTAGTTGGAAATTCATCTTGCCTTAGTTGGGGGCTTTTCTTAGGAAAAATCAAGATTTATAGCATGAGTTTTAAAAATTACCAAAAATGGAAAAAAAAATATTTTTCCCAAAAATCTGCCAAATATAGTAATTTTCAAAATTGTAATAAGTAGGCATTCTATTTCATTGTAGAGGTAGAGTAGAGTTGCAAAAAAAGTTGTAATAAAGAATTATGGTATTCTGAAACATCTGTCTTGTGTCAATCTTTGATTTATTCATTGACGAGATTAGATTACATTAGAAAACTTCAATTGAATTTAGACAATGATTTTGAAATATTTTTGATTTTTTTTGCAAATTTCTTTTTCATCAATAGAATATTAAGATCACTTCAATGAAACTCTAATGTTATATTTTTGATGGATCATACTATGATCCAAATGTTAATGGAAAAGATTCATATTTAAAATCATACTATGAAAAATGTTAAAGTTTCAATAATTTGAAATATGTCTATTATACTATATTGTTTTACACTTTTTTGTCTACATTCCTTTTTTGGCTTTGTAATTAGTTTCTAGTATAAAATAGTTTCTTAATCAATTTAAGTCACAAAAACTAAGGGTTGTTATAGTAGTTGAGAGTTTCCTCCCTACTTATTTAATAAACAATAGTGAATTCTATCTTTTGTCCCTAACAATTGCTCACCAATTTTGTTATGATTTCAAAAGAAAAGTCTATGAAGCATCTCAACAGTTAAATTCAACAAATTATTTTAGCTACTTAAAATCTTGGGTAAGGTATATAGTCTTCAAATTCTTCAAAAAATTCTTGTTAACAATAAAATTTAAATGATGTTTAATATTAATTAAGAAGTTATTTATTTAATATCACTTACCTCTCACAAATATAATTTAATTGTTAAAGATGAATAAACTATATATATAGTTCAAATGCCTCGAGGATACATATGAAGGAATGGAAAGAAGTCATAGATCTTCTTGTTTCAAAAATAAGATTTTGATTTTAGTGGCGGTGCTCTTTGTTCTTATTTTCTGTATATCTGCATGGCATTCCAGCAAGTATTATGTTGGTCTTAATTTGCAAGCTTTCAATGAATATGCAAATGGATTTGGTCTGCCAATGAGTGAAATAGTAGAAGAGGACTTGGACCTGTCAATCAATAAATATGCCAATGAATTGGCCCTTTTTGATTAACAAGGATTTAGTTGAACATAGCCTGCCAATCAATGAAAATATAGAGAAGTTCAACATGGTGATTGACGAAGATGAAACCTATGGTCTAGCAGTGCTTAAGAAGTTTGGCACACTAGAATCATGCCAGTCTAAAACTCTAGCGTTGGAGAGCCCCAAAGAGATAGAAACTATGATGTTAGAGGGAAAAAAGGCCAAGGATTGGGTATCAGATGTTCTTGTTGCAGAAAACTCCAAACATTTGGACATGTTGGATGTCCTTGTTTCAGAAGATTCCAAACACTTGAGGGTATTGGATGTTCTTGTTACAAAAGATTGCAAACATTTGGGAGCAGTGTTATATAGTATTCCAGTGAAATCTATAAGAAGTCCCCTGCTTTGTGGAGTTACAGGTGCATACATTTGTGTAGCTGCAATAGTGCTTAATTGGTACAAGAAAAGGACAACATATGCCTATCCTAGGACTTCCCTAGAAGTTAAATAAATTCAGACAAAGAACACTCGTGCTCAACAAGGTCCTTTAAAGTAGATGTTGTCATTGCAGGAAAAGGATTCTTGTGTACCTACTCTACAGCTTCTAAATGAGTATTCTCTAGTACAGACGGCCAGCTCTTCCAGCAAAAAGAAAGATATCATGTGGAACGATTCAAATATTGGAAGAAGTTCATTTTACATTGCCAACCAGGAAGTTCAGAGGAAGGGCGATTCAACTTCAACCACAAACCAAGAAAACATGGCGGCTGGAGAAATTTATTTGGAAAATTTGTTTTATGGAAGTCTCACAATGATGATAAATAAGGTGACTTTACATTAATACTGTTTCCCTTTCTAATGCAGTAGAATCTAATGAGCTGCTTTATCTTCATATTATTATCTTTATTGCTCTTGGCAATGAAACATGTCAATGATTTTGAAGTATTTTTTCATAAGCGTTCTTCCTCCATTGATTATGGATATGGTATAATGTAACTTATTTTACTAATGCTCAAGGTGTCTATACATCTCCATTATTTTTGTTATCCTTGTCAAGTATCATATTGTTGTCATCTCAAACAATACTTTTAATTATTAACAATCCTATTGGTGATGTTCTATTTTCTTTCCATGCTCAATGGGCAATCATTCACATCTTTATATCCCTAGATGTGAGTGCCATGCAAATATGCACCCTTTCAAAGAGCTTGCTTTGATCTATAGGTTATGGATCTACTAGATCTGCTCAGTTCTTTTCAAAGGGTTAGTTTTGTTGTCTAGAATGATAGTTACATTTAACTAGCATCTAGTGTTGTTAGTTCCATTTAGAGAGAAAGTTCAATTTATAGAGAACGAGTTCAATTGTGATACAAGAGGATTAGTCCTAGTAGAAAGGAGAGCAGGAACTGATTATTTTTGGGATAAAGAGGAGTCATGAGAGTTCTTAAAGAAATATATCCATAAAGATTCTGACATTCTACATGAGCTAAGTTTGTTTCTGTGGTTCAATTTTTTATTATGATAAGAGTTCTACATCATTTCGATTTGCTATGTAAGGATTTTGTTAACAGTAGTCCTCTTTCTAGAAGGGATAGCATTTTGTTGTCTATCTGATTATGTTTTGTCTAAATTAGTATGTCATGCCAATCTTTTTGCAAGGTGGGCATGCATGTATTCCCCCTTTTAAGAGAAAAATACTATTGGTCTTGCGGGGAGCATTCCACAATGAATATTATCTTCTTTAACTACTCAGTGTCCTTGTCCTTCCTACAGTAGTTTTCTGTGTACTCAGTCTTAGCTATTTTCATGTAATTTTCCTCAAGGAACATTTCTAATAAAAGGTTGTGTTTGTGTAATGCAGGATAAACATAAAGAGCAACGAAAGGTAATATCTGTGAGAAGATCAGATTGGGTTTTCAACCCACCAAAATCTAATCGTATTCTATATAAGGAAGTATGCCATTGTCACATCAACCTTCCTACACAATGGGCATGAATGTGTTCCTTTTTAGTGGAAGTGCTCCTGTACTTTCAGGGAAGCATTCCATGATGAAAAGGATCTTCTCTAAACACCCAAGATCTTTTCCCTTCCTATATTGTTTTCTTGTATAATCAGTCTTGTTATTTTTACTTTCTAGTTGGTTTCCCTCAAAAGGAACATTTCTAACAATGGTTTGTGCTTGCATCTCAGTATGTAGATAAAAAGAGGCTTAAAGAATGCCTATGAGAAGATTGGATCGGATACAGAACCCAAAAGCATTAGATCGTGCTCTCTATAAAGTATGTCATGTTATGTCAATCTTTCTGCACAATAAGCATATTCCCTTATAAGTGGAAAGTGCTATTAATCTTGTAGGGGAGCATTCCAAGTGAACAAGATAATCTCTAACCATCCAACATCCTTTCCCTTTCCTATTCTATTTGGTTGTTACTAGGCTCTCTATGTTTCTTCTGTATTTTATTTCTTCAAAGGACATTTAGTAAGAATAGTTTGTATTTGTATAATGCAGGAGGATGCAGATAAAAAGAAACAAAAAGAAATACCTTTGAGAAGATCAGAGCGGATCAGGAATTTGACCAAATTTGATTGTGCTCGTAGACAACATGCATGAACTGTTTGATATAATGCCTCAAAGGGTGTCATTTCAATGAAGTAGCTATAACACATGTAAGCTATGTGCAGAATCAATTTGTTGAATAGGCTTAAACCTTCAAGCAAATGAAGCTGGTAGATGATACAAATAATCTCCATGGTTTATGCGAGCATCGTACATAGTAAACATGAAGTCCCTCAAATTGGATTCATTGTGGTTGTATGATATTTGATGAAATAGATCTTTTGAAAGGATCTAAGAAACTTTCATGCAAAGGCAGTCCACTATTTCACTAACATTTCCTTATATGTCTGCCTATAAATGGAAACTCTAAAAAATTCCTACCAGTGACGAAGTATAAGGAATGGTGTAAATTTATGAAAATTTTGGAAACTTAGAAAGCGTGTGAACTGTATGAATGCTTGCAAGAGATATCATCTAATTGTACATCAAGAATTTAGAAAGTTTTGAAGTCCCTATCGAATTGGCCTTAAAGTTGTATATAGAGGTACTCCTGTGTATTAACAATTTTATGAATTGGATCACAGAGTTGATAGAATGGACACAACTCATGAACCTCTCAGAGATACTTTTGAAAGGGGTAGATTATCATTATCCATGGTACAATTCTTCTTTTATATTGAACAAAGAAATTAAATAGTTATTAATTGTTCCTAATATAATTTTTCATTTTTTTGTTTAACCATCTTGCACGATAATTTCAACCGAAAAATAAAACAGCTAGATAACTCTCCCAAACCAAGTAAAATGCAACTACAAGATATTCTCATTTGCACAATCTAGCACATGATCTTCAAGATGTGTTGAGGGTAGTAGTTAAGCATTCATATGGGGAAAGGGTGTGCTCGTAGAATCCATCTTTAAGACAAAATCTTTGGGCTTTGAAGAGTTATGAGAAAACATTTCAAAATCTAGAGGGACATTTGTGACAATCACCCACTTTTGCTCAAATGAGAACAGGGACCCTATTGATTTTTATATTAGCTACCCAAGCATAGCTCTGAATAAAAACTCACCTCATAATCAAAATCTTTGTCTACCACCATTCTCATCATGTTCAGATTTTTTAATGAAACTAGAATTTCATTGCCATTATCACCTCACAGACTTATGCTTAACTTAATTATTAACCTATCTGTTAAGTTACAACTCGATGAATTTCTTGGTAGGGCTGTGAACTAAAAATCAAAGAAATTGAATTCTTTTTTTAGGACATCATCTTCCTTTTCAAGCAAGTTCCCTCCACACTAAATTGTTTACATTGGTATAGTATGTCTACCAAAACATGTGAAATACAAAAATTATAAGAGACTAAATACTAAAAATATAATACTTCTTGCCAATAAATATGTTTGACATAATGTGCATAGAATAAACAAAAGCAACCACAAAACACTACTGATAAATTGATAACTCCATGGTTTCTACTTTAAATTATTTTTATTGAATTTTATTTATTTTTGTTTTTGACCATTTAGGGATCTGGATTCACATCAAGCCTTTGCCTAGGTATGAACAAGACATGGGGTGCTCCACCTAAGTACACCTCAGACAAATCTGGTATGTCTCAAGGATTGGGTATTGAAAATCAGGGCTTTGCTAGAGAAGATGTTATGGCAATACCCTAGCCGAAGATTTGGTGAACAAATTGGTTGAGTTGTGACCAATTTTTATTGCAAAAAATAGTTATCATAATTTTCAATGGGCATGTCCAATTTATGCAACTTAAGATTAAAAAATCTTTTTCCTCAATCATGAGAACTAAGTAGTGTCACATTGAAACATATCACAAGTTCTGATTAGTATGTTACAATTCATATTACATAATTCCTTCAAATAATGCTACAAGGTACTACTTTGACTATGAAATTTGAACAAAACTTTTGGAGTTGGGCTTTTCTTTTACGATCCTCTACACTAAGTGTTGGGGTTATTCCTCTTGAAAGTGTGAAGGGAACAATCTTATTTTTGTCAAGGGTTAAATTTTTGATAGATTTGAAATAAGAAAATTGGTCTAGCTATGGGATGTAAGAAAGAGAACATACATTTTGAAACGAATTAATGGTAGGAAATAAGTACTTCGCACAATATAGTTTTTCTTTTACATTTTCATTTTCTACTTATATTCCACACATGTTTTTCTAATATATTGTATCCCCAATCATTGATGTGTTACATCCACATTCGTTGCTTGCAATGCTTTTGTTTTATGAGGACCAATTTAGAAAAGAAAACCATACACAATAAAAAGAATTATAGTACTCTGTGGCTAAGTCTCTTAATTAGAAACAACTTAGAAATTAAGCATAAGATCACTTAGCCAATATATACTATCAAGGTCTCCTCACATGGGAGATAACATAAGAATACATGTATAGAACCAAAATCAAAATAACAAAGTTTACTCCTTGACAAGGACATGTGCCATATCTCACTATGGATGCGCTTGAAGAACAAAGATTTTTCCATTTAATTAAACTTTTGTTATTCCTTGAGCTTCTTATCTACAACTAAAACCTGATGAACAGATTCATAGATGTATACCAGTATATTGGTAATATTCTTTTATCGTTCTCTATTATTTTTAATTTACTATTGTACTTTCATATGCTGCCCTAGTCCAATATATTAAATTAAGAGTCTTGTAAGAATTTGGATAGGTTATAAAATTAAAACATGCCAGATCAAAGCTTTTGAATGACTATTCGAGGGATACAATGTTGACATTAAGTCAAGTTTGTTATTAGTGACAACACTTATTCAGATTATGTTTGCCTACCGAGCTCATTAAACAGTTTATAGTGTGTTCCATGTAATTTAGTGGTTACCAAGCTTCACAGTCCCTACCAAGCATTTCAGTGGTTACCAAGTAAATTCAAGCAATGTGTAGTACTACAGTTCTTACTAAGTAGTTCAGTGGTTACCAAGCTTCATAGTTTCTACCGAGTTATCAGTTCTTGTGAAGCAAAGTTAGTGTTAACCAAGTGATGAGATGATTAGTGTTTACCGAGTTCAAGCATGGTAAATGTGGAATTCAATTTCTACCAAGTTATACAGTATCTACCAAGTTGCCAATGTAGACTGAGTTTGAGACTACTCTGAGATGATTAGTATGGATTGAGCTTCTATTTCTACCAAATGCATGATGATGCTGAGTAATGATAGTGGATGTTGTGTATCAAAACTTCACCAAGTTAGTCTTCAGAACTCGAGTTTCTTCATTTGAGCCGACTTTGTAATATTGTTGTTAACTTGTATATTGGCTGACTTTGTAATTTTGTAAATTGGATTGATATATATATATATATATATATATATATATATATATATATATATATATAATGTATTGTATCATATCCATATAGACAAAGAGACAGATGTATGTATGCATGAATGAAAAGTGAGAATGGAGAATATAAGAAGCATGTGAATGTGAATCAGCAGCTAGTGTATTGTAAGGTCATTTCAACAAAGGAGTAGTAGAGTCATATCTATAACATAAAGGTGATCAATACTTAAAAGAGTCTCTATCAGAAAATCAGTTGTAAGTCAGAGATCTACTGATTTATTCTAATAGGTGAACTAGTCCAAAATCCTCTAACAAGGTAGACTTAATAGTCTTTTGTCAAATTGCTTTACCGAGTGCATACTTCATTATATGTTTACAAATCCTCTAACAAGGTGGACCTAGTAGTCCTAATTGCTCCTATAGGGAAGATCATTAGAAGTGATCATTTTAAGCCTTAACAAATTAACTATATGCTACAGTATTGAAGTTTTGTGGGTATCATCCCCACCCTAGTTTTACTTTCTATTTAGAAGGTTTTTGGGTCATGAAATCATTGTGTTCATGTGCCATGAATATTTATGTTTTTAGTTTTTCATGCATGCAATTAGATTTGATTTCATGAATAAAATGATTACTAAATTATTGCAATTAAGATTTGAATAGGATCAAGTTTTATGGTTACTAATTCACCCCTCCCCTCTCAGTAACCTAGCATAGTCTTGAATATTTCCAACAATTGGTCTCAAAGCATTGTGGTTCTCAGGATAAAGCTGATAGCTTGAGGAAAGATCAAGGACAATGGAGATTTTTAGACTTGATAAAATAATTGACAATGAAAAGCTAGATCTAGAAATGGTCGTTGCACAACTCAAGAAAGCTAAGGAGCAACTCTTGCAATTCCTGAAAAGAAGGAAGGAACTTCCAAATCAAATGAATGATCACTAGTACATTGAAGATCTCTTTCCCTCAAGAAGTTTAGATGAAGAAAATGATGAAATCAAAGAACTCTTAGAGAAGAATGGTTCCTTGCAAGAAGAAATAAGAAAACTCAAAAGAGAACAAGAAATTTAGTCAGTAAGACTATGTGAAATCTTGGAGCAAAGGAACAAGATGAAAGAAGAATTGGATGGAAGAAACAATGAGATTCAGAACCAATCCCTTTAGCATGAAGATCTTATAGATCAAATCTCCAATATAAATGAAAAAATCATGAGTCAAAGATAGATTAATGAAAGATTAAGGAATGATCTAAATTCAGAAACACAAATCAATGAAAGAATAAGAAGTGAGCTGAGATCTGAAAAGAAAATCAGTGAAAGATTAAAAAATGATCTAAACACTGAAAAGAAAGTCAATGAGAGAATGATGAAATCCTAAGTAGACATGAATCAATTGAATCAACTAAATGAGAAGAATCTCTATAGACAAAAAGGTAAAATAGGAATTGGATACAAAAAAGAAGGTGAATCCTCCAAACAAGGTGCTCAAAGGAATCAGAGACCTACCCGCAATCACTATGGTAAGATAGGTAACACATCAAAAAAATGTTTGAGTAATGGAAAAGAAAAATTCAATGGTAAATGTTGCAATTGCAATTAGCATGGTCACAAGGTTAATGAATGTAAAGAGAAACCAAAATTTGAAGGCAAATGTCACAAATGCAAGAAACAAGGTCACAAGGCATCAAATTGTAGAACTAAGCCATTCAATCTAGCAGAGCAAATTGTGAAAGTAATATTTGGTTGGGACTATAGCACTTGGTGCAGATGTTATTACTATAGAGAGTATGGACACATTGGCATGAACTATGTTAAACATCACACCAAGAAGAGAGATATCGCCATAAGATGTTTTACTTGTATAGAACTTGGTCGTCTAGCCAAGAATTGCATAAATATAGGCATAATTGAAGATGAAAAGAAAGCAAAAGTAGATAACATTAGAAAGAAAATGAGGCAACAGTGGATTCATAAATCCATCAAGGAAGCTAGTCCAAGCAATGATGGTCATGTCACTCAAGAAGTGGGTGACTCCACCATTTTCAACTAAGTTCTTAAGTAAGAACTGGATCTGTGTTATCATGATCACATCTAAACAGTTCCAAAATTAAAAGGAAGCAAGTATCTAAATCAGTATTCAAGATACAAGGGGATCACAAAAGATTAGTATCAGTTATCACCAAGTAAGGTTGGATCATGGACTCTACTGAGCAAGGCCGGGAGTAACTAGTCACACATGTTTGGCTACTGAGTTATGAAGTATTCATCGAGCAATTTGAACAAATAGTGGATGATAGCCAGTTGTGCATAATGATGTCATCACAGTTACTTTCATATCAAGCATTAATGGAAAAATATTATCAAAAGGAAAGAAATTGAATTCATTTTTCACCAAAATCTTAAAGTCTTGTTGTGATCAAGTGAATTGTAGAGTGATCAAACGATTTTGAGAGGAATTTGCAGTAGAAGTCTTTGAATTTTTTCATAACCTACTAAGTAGCCATGGCAACATCAAGCAACAATAGCAAGGCAAAGAAAGGGTCAAATGAGTTGAATGGAAACCACTAGATTTCAAACTTTTACCAGCAATTGCAAAAACCCTCAATCCAAATGGAGCACAATCGCAAATCCCTCCTAAGGTACTTCTCATTAACAATATCCAAACTCATTTTTAAGTGTACAATTCAAAAAATTGGAACCCTAGAGATGGATGATGCCCTAGGAAAATTGTGTGTGAATGGTGTTCTTAAACCCAAGCATAAGCACTTGGAAGATAAGGGTTTAACCCACATTCCCCACCTGCCCCAAAGTTTCCAAATCATATGGATCACATACATCCTAAGCCAAGTTCATAGTGGTCAATTATGGCTTGAGCAACCATTTTTTATCACTAAGAAGATAATTTATCACATGAAGACCAAGCTTGAAGATGATTGAGACTATTATTAACTTAAAAAATGCTACATTAGTAGCATAATTTGTATATTTGAAAGAAATGATAAGATGGAGCAAGGAACAAGAAAAAATCCAAGTAAGTTAAGCATAAAACAATGTTACCATGAGATAAGTAAAATCCATGAGCATACACCAAGATAGTTCAACAATGGAGACAAGGATTTATAAGGGGAAAGCAAAGAAAACCCCTTGTGAGTATTATGAATGAAGGGAAATGCCTAGAGAAGAGAGAGAGAGAGAGTGTTGGAGAAAAATAGCTCAATACAATAACATCAAAGTGATGTGTAGAGAAGAAAGAAAGAGGAGCATCTCTTTTAAAGAGATGAGAAAGGAGTTGCATGTGTTCGCATGTGTAACTCCCATTTCTATGAATGCCACATTCATAATAGGTGTGTGAAAAGTGTCAAGATCCTCTTAAGGAGGATAAACTAAATTCCTTAATAAAGGAATTATAAAAATGAGTTGTCCTCACATGTGGAATAAAGGACAAATAATGACATGTCCTCCACATGTGTACAATAGGACAAACTATATTTAGGGATCCTTAGAATATCTTAATTAAATACATCCAAGGGAAGATTAACCTTTCTAACAATATTGTACACATCTCAAGCCAGAAAGCCTTTTGAAGTATTTAAAAAAAATTTCCCTCCAAAGCCAAAGCTACTAAAACCCTAGGTCGAGTGGAGTTAGAGAAGAAAACCCTAGTCAAGTGGGATGGCAGAGGCATGAAAGTTAGTAGTGTAATAGATGTAGAACTAAAATTTTGAGTACATGTGATAGCACACAAGATATATAGTTCTAGTCATCTAAATAGTGTGTCAAGTGAAGTAGTAGGCTTGGCTTTCAAAGTCATGAAAAACAATCTATCATATGATCTTGCAGACTTATTATTGAGATAGTTCAACAAAAACATGGAAAGTATAAGGACATCTAAGAATGATCCTTGTAAATTTGGCTCATTGTTGACATATCTATTTTTCTATGTTCAAATTTTTTTCCCTTCTAAAGGTATAGTCATATGGAGAAAGGATGTGTTAGTTTTGTATTAGATTAATGAGTATATTGTAGAAATGGGTGAGAACTTTGTTAGCATGATGGATAAATACTTTGATGAGTTCAAGGAGAAAATGAATAATAGATTCATGATTCCCAAGAAATTCGTTGAAGATTACAAAGATGATGTTTGTTTCATGGTAGACAGTGACAAAGTCTAAATTTAGGCAGTGATTCCAAGAGTTGTATGGGTAAAACTTCTTCCCTATGAGGTGAACATTTATGAAGCAAAAGATGCAATTGAGGCCTTGATAAAAAAAAATTGTTGATCCAAAGGCACCACAGTTTGGAACATATGATGAGGCCAAGGCAAGAATAGAGCTTGAAATTAAGCTTCCACAAGCAGTTAACAAAGGCAAGAGGAGAATAGAAAAACTCAAAAAAAACACATCTCTTTTGTTGACCAAGGGTAAAGGAGAAGAAGAAAATGATGAAGCAGAGGATGAAGATGAATCATAAAAGGAAGAAGAGCCAGTGAAGAAGAAAGATAAGGTGATCATCACCAAGCCACCCAAGCCATCCACTGTAGTGTTTACTAGAAGATCCAGAAAGAAAGGTAGTGTAGTTGTGTTCAATAATCATCCTCTCACCTTATAGGAAAGACTAAAAAAAATGGAAGAAGGTGTAGGCATAACTAACTTCAAATCATTAAAGTATGAGACTAGGATAGAGGCTGAGAAGAAGTAGATTGAGGAATTGGTGCTAACCAAGATGGGTAAATGGAAGTATTCCCTTGATTAGATAGACTCTTAGATTTCTAATGATCTATTAGAGAGATTGAAGCCAAGATGGGACTCAACCATGCAAAAAGAAAGAGATATCTATGAACAAACCCTGAGGTAGTTGTTATCGAGCATTACCAATGTTGAGATGAAAGAGTCTATGAAGAAATATAAAGATAGAATGACTCTTAGATTCAATATTTGTTTAATTTTTTTAAAAGATGTAGAGCATGTAGTCAAGAATGCTATAGGGATGTGGAAGAATATTTATCACTTGCATCAAGCAAGTGTCTCTCTAGTAGAATTCAAAGTTGATGATAGTGATGATGAGTAAGAAGAAACAAACTTTGAGACAATACAGTTTGAAAATGAAGAAGTTGAAGAAGACAAAGAGGAAGAAGCTACCAAGGAAGTCAAAGAAGATGATGAAGAGATTGATCCTATGAAGATAGCAGAAATAGTCATTGCCTTGCTTCCTCATTCTCCAAGCAAATCAACATCTACATTGGAGTTAGCTTTAGCAAGTTTGATTGTGACCACAACAGATACATCAAATGTCCAATCACTCATTGCTCCCTCACAACTCAGCATATCACTAATGCAAGTGTCTACCACTTCATCTACCAAGCTACAACCTCCCTCCTCTTTAGTTCTCGAGTCAAGTTCATCAACAGTGACTACAACATGTTCTACGATTTTGTGTTCTTCAGTAGTAAGTACAGTTTTGAGTTATACAATTTTGGATTCTATAGTTTTTTTTTCTACAGCTTTGGATACTTCTATAAGTATATTAGTTTTGGATTCAATAAGCATTCTGGTCAATATTCCATCTATCAGTACTATATTAGTTTTTAGTGCTAGTCCTGCTATCTCTACTATTATTTTCATTTTAGATTCTAAGGCAATATGTATAAAGGCAATTGAACTCAAGGCTCAACCTTGTACAAGACTTTTGAGTGGAAAAGAGATGGAGGAAGATATTGAATTAGATGAGGAAATTGAGATTCCAAAGTGGGATTTTGATAATGCCACTATAGATGAAATGCAAATAGCTAGTCAACTCCTCCATAAGAAAGAAAAGCAAAAGAAGTTGAGAGGAAAGAGACATAGAATATGAAATCATAGAAAGTGCTAAGAATATTTTGACTAAGGTAATAGGTGTTGAAGTTGATAGTTCTCAACACATTTTATTTCAATTGGAAGAAGTAGTTTAGAAGTTTAATGAGGACTCTAGTGGTCAAGAAAAATTGATTGAGAAAGAAAAAAAAGATATTTGATAACAAAGTGCTTGAGCAGATTGCTCAACAAATTGCTATTCATCAATTGGAGCTTTCCTCAATTTTGACCAATCTTGAAAAATCCTACAGAAATGTAACATCACTTTTTGGAAAATTATGCAATATTACCGAGTTCACAAAAGAAATAAAGAGAAAACTGACAAAGATTGATGATGATTTGAAGGCTAGTGCACAACAGTTGAAACTTGACCCTGATTCTTGCTCTACACATCATATGAAAATCATATTCTTATCAGATATGCAAGGATAATTTTTGAGAGAAGAAGCAAGGATCCAGTCTTCACTGATAGATATTTAGAATATGATCCTTCCCATAATGGACACAATGCAGAAGCACATTGGCTATTCCAAAATATTGATCCATGACAACAACTTCTCAATTGTAGATCACATGATAGAACTCTCTGTAGAAGTTCAAATTGCTCTACATATGTGCAAAGTTTTGCAAGAAAATTTGGATAAGACTTTAGCACTCATACTTAAGGTACATTTTGAGTTTCTTTCTTATATTGGTGTCTCTATGTAAGTAAGTTTTGAACAAATATTTGGCATTATTGTAAAAAAGGATGAGAGACTGTGTGTGTGTATGTGTATGAAAATCATTATGTTGTACGGGGGAGAATCATACAAAGTAAAGTAAAGGAAAGTATATACTTACAAAGACAAATTTTTAAAAATCTCAAAAATAGTATTCCAGTACCGAGCTAGTATCACAGTGTAATGATGTATATAAGTTTTGGTTGATGAGTGTTTTTGTCACTAATGCCAAAGGGGGAGATTGTTGACATTAAGTCAAGCTTGTTATTAGTGACAAAACTTATTTAGATTATGTTTGCCTACTGAGCTCATTAAAGAATTTATAGTGTTTGCCATATAATTTAGTGGTTACCAAGCTTCACAGTTCCTACCGAGCATTCTAGTGATTACCAAGTAAATTCAATCAATGTGTAGTCCTATAGTTCTTACTAAGTAATTTAGTGGTTACCAAGATTCATAGTTTCTACTGAGTCATCAGTTCTTGTGAAGTGATAATCGTGTTAACCAAGTGATGAAATGATTAGTGTTTACCGAGTTCAGGCATGGTAAATGTGGAATTCAGTTTCTACCAAGTTGCACAGTATCTACCGAGTTGCCAACGTACACTGAGTTGGAGACTACTCTGAGATGATTAGTATGGAATGAGCTTCTACATCTACCAAATTCATCATGATGCTAAGTAATGACAATGGATCCGGTGTATTAGAACTTCACCAAGTTTCTCTTCAAAACTCAAGTTTCTTCATTTGAACCAACTTTGTAATATTGGTGTTAACTTGTATATTGGCCGACTTTGTAATTTTGTAAATTGGATTGATAAATATGTAATGTATTGTATCATATCCATATAGACAAATAGATAGATGTATGTATGCATGAATGAAAAGTGAGAATGAAGAATATAAGAAGCATGCGAATGTGAATCAGCAGCTAGTGTATTGTGAGGCCATTTCAACAAAGGAGCAGCAGAGTCATATCTATCACATAAATGATCAGTACTTCAAAGAATCTCTATCAACAAATCATTTGTAATTCGAAGATCTATTGTTTCATTCTAATAGGTGAACCAGTCCAAAATTCTCTAACAAGGTAGACTTAACAGTCTTTTGTCAAATCTCTTTACCGAGTGTATACTTGTATATTAGCAAATCCTCTAACAAGGTGGACCTAGAAGTCGTAATTGCTCCCAATAGGGATAATGTCAAAAGTGAATTTTGTAAGCCTTAAGAGGAAAACTTTATGTTGTAGTATTGAATTTTTGTGGGTATGGGTCACCAAATCATTATGTTCATGTGCTATGATTATTTATGTTTTCAATTTTTCATGCATGCAGTTGGAGTTGATTTCATGAATTAAATGATTACTGGATTATTGTAATTAAGATTTGAATAGGATAAAGCATTAGGGTTACTAATTCACCCCTCCCCTCTCAGTAACCTATGATAGTCTTGAATATTTCCAATATACAAAACTTCAATAAAAGTAGAACTACAATGTGCTTTTCCTGTGTTAAATAATCGACTTGCAAAAAAGTTCAGGAGCAACTTTGTAAAATTTGTGAAAGTAAGGAAAACTTGTTTTCAAGAAAGCCTTTGATGAAAGAAAGCAAGAAAAGAAATTCCATTTGCATATGTTTGAAAATCTGCAAAGCCAAAATACATAACATTTGATTTCATGATTTTTCAATAATATTATTTTTGGTTGTGTAGACTACTCAGAACTGCCCACTTTCAGAAAAATACCTTGACTATAGTACTCAACCATTCTTTAAAAAAAATGATCTATCATAATTGGAGTGCCACTTTTCTATTTTTTTTGGAGTGAAAAACTTATTGAGGCTAATGCATCATGCCAAATCTAAAAAGGCATCTAAGAAAATACAGATCAATGTGACCACATTGTTTTAGGCATCATGTTAAATAGTTCACTACCTTATCTATGCTTCCATATCTTGCATACATGTCTTTCCAAACATTTGCAATTATAATAGCTAACAAATATCTTTATTCTATTATGCTTTATCAAACTTCCATATCCTATCCAATGCATCCATTTTGAGATAGACATAGAGAATGTTGGAAAGGTAATATGCTATTACATCTTGCAAATATATCTATCAATAGACAAGTGGGAAGGGGTTCTATGGAGTGGGGCTGCAATTTTAATTTTGTAAGTTTTTTTTTTTTTTTTTTTTGGGGGTGGGGGGTGGGACTACAGAATTATTTGGAATCTTTTCTTGTAAAATAGGAAACCTACTTTTTAATGCCTCTAAATTTGCACAGGTGAAAATGTGGCAGAGCTAGAAATTACCCCACCATCCTAGGAAAATATTATGCCACATGTCAAAGATTTACACATTTTATTCCCACCAAAACTAAATAAATCTTGCTAAAAAACTAAATTTGGAAAGCTTCTTAAATTTAAGAATTGAAGCTTTAAGCTGAAACACATTATAAATTTCATAAGGCTCATACTTATGAGACTTTAAACATGCCATGCATGATCCTTAAAATATATTACAAGACTTAAAAAAAACTTAAGATACTTAGGAGACTTAGAACATGCCATGCCAGATCCCTCTTCCATCTTCTTCAATCTTTCTTGAAGTATAGGTGCAAACTTTTAAAAGCTGTCCTATTCTACTTCATCTTCACTTAACTTCAGCTTCTTTTTGCATTTGGATGCTCTTCTTGTAAATATTGTAGGGGTTGACTTAGTAGGTCTAGTTATGATAACCTTCCCCTTCTTCTTGGATGGCTATCCCTTCTCAAATTTAGATTCCTCTACTTCATCCTCTTAATCTTCTACATCATCTCCTTTTCCCTCAGTAATCATAAGAGAATTTGATGATTTTGCATTCTTGATCATCTTTTCTATCCTCTTTCTTCCTTTTCTTATTACTTGAGGTAGCTTGATCTTAAGCTCAATTATTTCCTTGGCTTCATCATAGGTTCCAAAATAGGTGGCTTTAGGATCCACGGGCTCATTCAGTAGAACTTCAATGATATACTTAGTGTCATCAATGTTAATCTCATATTCTAGAGGTTTAACCCATGCCACTCTTGGTCTATCTACTTGAATATATACTTTTTCATAGTCAACCATGAAACATATATCTTTCTCATTGTCTTCTACAAGCTTCATGGGTATCCTAAATCTACTTTTCATCTTTTCCTTGAATGACTCACAGTAATTATCCATGATGCTGCTAAAATTTTCACCCATTTTGATATGTACTTATTGATTTGGTATAAAACTAGAACAAATTTTCTCCATTTAATATATCCTTTGGAAGGGAAAAACTTCTGAACAAAGAAAACTAGACATGTTAAAAGAGAACTAAAATTACATGGGTTGTTCTTTGACACTCTGATGCTCTCCATTTTCTTGTTGAATTGTATTAGCAACAACTTAGCAAGGTCGAAAGACAAGTTGTTCTTCACAACCTTGTATGTTAGATCAACAACCTCATATGACATGTTGTTCAATTGGATAGAGCTATATATCTTGTGAACAATCACATGGATTCCAAACTTCAACTCATGTCTATTACACCACTAAGCTTCATGCCTCTTCCATCCCACTTGGCTAGACTTTGCTTTGTCAAAACAATTCTTGACCCAGGGTTTTAGTGGTCTTAGCTTTGTTCAACATTGACAATCTAGTGATTCTATAAGTCATCTTCTTTATCAGGATAGGGCGATCTAGCCACTACTGCCCATTGTGAATTCTACTCAGAATGAATCTAATCCACTTGACTTGAAAGTCATTCAGCATATGAAGAATATTTGTTAAGCCCTTTGTTTCCAAATGATTATGCTTAGGTTTGAGAATGCCATCCACACATAACTCATTGAATGCTTCGTCCATCTCTAGGGTTCCAAGTTCTTGAATAGAAAACTGATAGAATGAATGAATATCATGCACAAGAAGTACCGTGGGTGAAATTTGTGATTGCACACCAACTTGAATGTGGGAACCTTGCAATCCACTCCATGAACCAATATTTCTGATCCTTTCTTCACTTTTTTTCTCGAAAATGACATCACTTAGTAGGGTTTCAAAAATGGGAAAATCTTCAACAATAATTTTCTGAAATCACTCAAAAATGCTAAATTTTCTCTTCACTCTATGCTTTGATAATTTGTGGTGAAATAATGCATTTGATTTCTTCATTTTAAAAAATTTCCTCCTTTAAATCACCATTAATGATTTGTATGTATACTTTCTCAGTGACAAGATGTACTCAACTTAGTTTGGTCTTTAATGCGTAGAAGACACCTTTAACTTAGTAAGGTCTCCTAACTTGGTAGGAACTACCAACTTAGAGAACTTCAAAATTCGGTAACATTATCACCATTCAATCTAATCTTAGTACTCTATAGAGTCACCAACTCAGCATCTACATAATGAAATAATATGTAACCTAACCTTGCTTAGTAAGGTCTTGTGAACTAACCTTTCTTGGTGATCCTTTTGCATCTTGAATGCTAATATGGATCTTTCTACTTGCTAGCTAGAACTGATGTTAGACGACTTGTTCAAAATGATAGTTCTAGTGATCTCCATAGGGAATTAAGTCAAAATAACTATTTCACCCAACTCATTGACTTGGGTGTCATTCACTTCATGATTTTGTCTTGCATTCTCTAGAGAATCCAGTATCCATTGCTACCTCATTTGCTTTATGATATTGTCAACTTTGGATTTCTTTTCATCTTCAATTCTTCTTGTGTTCATATAGTTCTTTGCAAGATGTCCAACTTCTATACAAATAAAACATCTCTTTGTAGTATCTCTTTTTCTCATGTGATGTTTCACATAGTTTGCTCCAATGTGCCTAAATTCACCACAGTTGTGACATCTACACCATGTGTTGTAATCCCATCCAAATATTGCTTTCACAATTTGTTCTTCTAGGTTCCACTTCTTGATTTTTCATTGTAAATATTTATGTCATTATTTGTTACAATTGTGACACTTCAGACATAGGCTTCTCTGTGCATTCACTTGCTCTATGACCGTGCTTGTTACAACTATAACACTTTCTATTGAATTTTGGTTTACCATTGCTCTAACATTTGTTTGATGTATGACCTATATTACCACAATGATTGCAAGTAGACCTTTTTATTTTTCTTTTTAGCTCCTTGCTAAGATGATTCACCTTCTTTTGTATATCCTAATCTAGCTTTGTTTTTGTATCTATACTGACTTTTCTCACTCAATTGATTCATGTTTTCCTGAGATTTCATCATTCTTTCATTTGTTTTCTTTTCAATGCTAAGATCATTCTACTATCTTTCATTCTCTATCCTTAGATTGATAAGCTCTTGATTTGCATTATTGAGTTGATCAATAAAGTCTTCTTGTTGAAGGGATGGTTGTTGAATTTCATTTTCCTTTTCTTCTATCACTTCTTTGTCTTTGTCTTTTTCTTCCATGACTTCACATTATCTGACTGATTGGATTTCTTGCTCTCTTTTCAACATTATGAGTTCTTCTTGAAGATTGGTATTGGGTATGTGCAGGATCATGGTGTGCCAAAAAGTGGCAATTTGAAAAATATGTAGTTCTAAAATGCCTCAAAGAATTTCAAAACCTATTCCCACTTTTTTCCCACCCATCCTGATATTAAATGAAAACAATTAATACCTTTATAATTCCTACTATATCTTTCAATACCAACCTTATATGGTCATCTTTAAAACATCCCAAAAATGTGTTTTTGGCATGTTCTTATGTGTTTCTTACTTCAAGCATGTAGCTGACAACTTTTTTTAAACTAAAATTTGATGTAATGAAAAGGGTTTCTTAAGAATGTTCTTAGCTTTTCATAAATATAAGTTTTGTCAAATTACGAGTTCAGTAAGTAATTATTACTTATTTTCTAATGGAGTTAGCTACAAAGTGCTGATTGACATACTAGTTGAAAAATAGCTATAACTTTCAAACCGTATAAAATTTGTGAAATCCAAAAGATGTGTCACATTCTATGCTTCGACTAGTATAAGGGAAAAAAAAAAAACTTAATTTTGATTTTTTTTGAACTAGTTAAGGTGGTCAGACATGGGAGTTTTTCAATTCTGAAAATAGTATAGTAGAAAATTCATAATTAATTATTTATTTGGAATAAAAATTGCCAAAAATATGCATCACATCCAGGCATGAGTCTACTTTTTATATCTAAAATTATATTTAAAAATATTATCATTTGATTATGATTAAGGTGGTCAGACATACACCTACTTTTTATTTTTGCCCTAAAATTTTTGTATACTGCATTAAAATCCAAACTTTTGACCAATCAAATAATTTTTTCTCCAGATAAGGCCTTGTAGTTTAGAAACTAGATTCAATTTCCTACATATTTTTTTGTTACAACTTTTTGATGTAAATTCAAAAACCACTTTAAAATTATGTGTCAAGTTGACATAACCCCGATTTGCTGGTTTTTCACTGCCACTTATGGCCATAGTTTGGTACACCATGATCCTGCACATAACCTATTTTTATCCAATAAGTCTTTGATTTCTGCATCAACTTCATCTAAATTTCTCTATAGACATAAGTCTTCAATTGTAATTTCACTACAGAGATTGTTATCCATTTGTATTGCAAGATCTTTCCTTCTTTTCAATAACTGAGAGAGTTTCTTCTTTGCTTTCTTGAGTTGTGCAATGGCCAATTCCAAATCCAACTTTTCTTTCTCAATAGCCTTATCTAGCCTGTATACCTCCATTGCCTCTAATCTTATCTCAAGCTATTTAAACTTCTTCTATGAGAACCAGATGCTTTAATACCAATTTTTGAAAATATAAGGTAGGCTAGGTTATTGACAGAGGAGGGGTGAATCAGGAACCAACGAAACTTTATCTTACTTCACCAATTAATCCTTCATATATTATTCTGATCTAATTACATGCATGAAAGGATGAAAGCAATAAAACATTCATAACACTTTGACACAACATATGGTGACCCAGAAACATTCAAATTAGAAAGTAAAACTAGGGTGGGGATGATACCCATAAGCTTTAGTACTATAGTATAAAATTAACCTATTAAGGCTTATAATTGACTATTTTTGGTAATCTACTTTTTTAGGAGATATAAAGACTATGAGTTAAACCTTGTTAAAGGATTTACAAACATATAATGAAGTATGAACTCAGTTAAGAAATTTAGAAAAAGATTGTTAAGTCTACCCTGTTAAAGTATTTGACTGATGCACCTGTTAGGATGAATTAGTGGCTAATCTTTGATCTATAACTCTGATTTGTTGAATGTGATTCCTTCTATTACAATGATCACTTGATTGTGATAGATAAATCTTTATTCTCCCTTATACTACCTATAACCTTCCTTAATTCACACTTATCCACTTCTCATTGATACTCACATAATACTTGGATATGATACAATGTATTACATATATACCAATCCAATTCATTACCCTTTGGAGTTGGCTACAATACCAAATTTATCATAATTCACAAAGTTAGCCCAACTATTGTAACTTGGGGTTTGAAGACAAACTTAGTGATGTTTTGATACACGAAAAATACTGTCAATGCTAAGAAAAATTTGGCACTTAGTTGAAGTTGAAACTCAGTCCATACTAATCAATCTTCAAGTAGGTTGAACTTGGTCAGCACTGTGTGACTAAATGAAAACTGAAAAAATCAATAACAACTGAATCACTTGCTTGAGACTGCATAACTTGGTCAACACTAGATTCACTTCGTAAACCCTATGAGCTTGATAGACACTGTAGAGCTTGGTTAATACTATAGAGCATGGTTAATACTTGAGTCTCCATTGACTTCTAATGAATAGATTGGTAGACACTGCTATGCTCGGGCTATACTACATACTATCTCTAAAGCTTGATAGATGTTGTGTAGCTTGACATGAACTACATACTATCTATTTAGCTCAATAGTAACTAAGACATTTGATTAACACTATTGGATGAATGATAAGCTAAATAGCAACGGTAGAGCTTGGTAGCAATGCAACCATTTGACTAAGTGTTGAATCATTGGTAGAAAAATTGACCTTAATGTCAACTGTAAACATATGTAGAGGCTCAAGTGCATGAATATCCTTATGGAAGGCTTATCCTCAATGGAAAAAAGTTTTCCTAAGTGAAGAAGAAAAAATACAAATAATATATATAATAGAGGGCAAATAGTGGAGACTCTGGAGAAGAAAATGAACTAGCCACCAATATTATAATCAATTAATATTATAGGCAAAAAATAAAACAAAAAAGGGTTAATACTTGATAAAGGGTGCTCCCCTTAATACCATAAACACATTTTAGAAACAAACAAATAACAAAAATTTGCAAGAAAAAATATGGGCTTCTTATTATGCCACAAAGTAGAATTACAAAATTTTGAAATATAATATGCAAACCCACATGGGCACTGTCCTTACAATAATCTACAAGCTAGAGTTGTGAACTATCATCTAGAGCTGCCTAAACATCATAATGGGCCTCCCTTATCTAGGCAAATTTTCTTCACTCGAGAAGGTTTTAGATACTAACCCTAAATGTTGAGGCCAACAAAATCTCAATTAAAAATTATTTCCAATTTTTTTACATAGGGATGGCCATAAGTATGGTTTTTTAGGTACCCTAACTTATTGAGGTCATAACTTTTGTAGACAAGTTTTGATTTTCAATTATAAGTACTTTTGAAAATTGCCAACTCAAGTCCTAAACTACATAAATGAACTACAATGCTTGACATGCACAAATGCAATCCATCACAAGAAGTACCTTGTTCCAAAGCCTCTAAGGCCTTCAAATATGAGTTCAAAGGTTTTGTACCCAAAAATCACAATAACTTCTACTATATAGATGGTATGATGAAGCAACTCCACTAGTAGGCTGATATGACTAAGATGAACCTCCATCTATGAAATTAGAACATTCTAAGATCATATGACCCACTTACTAAAAATAGTAAGTTTCCATAAATAGTAACTGTGTACTAAAATAACCCTTATCAAAAATAACAAAATAGAAGTATTTTTGAGTGATGCAAAATTTCCCTTACACTTAGGATGCTCCTACATTAGACACTCGAAGTAATTTGAGAAGTGACCTTGTCATGTCTTAGTTGTTCAAATAAAACCAAGGTAATTAAGTCCTTCCCTTGTCATTCATGATGATTCCTCAATAGGTCATCCTTTTCACTTGATCATATATTCTTCATATCCCTTCTTCCTTGTACTTTATCCAACTTGGCTATCCAGTATGCCCTCAATCTCCTTTGTAGTTGAAGTAGCTATTGGAATACTCTACTACGCTTCTACAGCTTCATCTCCATCACCTCCTCCATGATACTTTATCAAATCTAAAATGTTGAATAGTGGTAAAATATTAAGTTCAACATATAACTTTACTTCATAAGCATTTCCATAACCATGTCTTTTTAGTATCTTGGATGGTCCAAACTTATTCATTTTCAGCTTATTATGTGTACCCACTAGAAATCTCTCTTTCGTAAAATAAACCACAACTTCATCTCCAACCTAAAATTTATTACACCTCATTTTCTCAAATTTCCTTAGCCTTGTACCATGTATTCATATTTATGATTTGTTTCCTCAGCTCTTATGGATGTTCTTCAAATGTTTAACAAAATCTCCAACTTCAACATTACTTATCTCTCCTTTATCCAACTACCTCAATTAAGAAGCATTTTTTGGGATTGCTTCCATTTACAATCTGCAATGGTGATTTACTAGTACTCCTATTGACATAAGTATTATATGAATATTCTACCTATGGTAAAATCATATCCCAACCATTTGACTTATCTCCAATCAAAAACTCAACAAGTTCCCCAAACTCTGATTCATCACCTCTACCTATCCATCAATTTGAGGATGATGTGATCAAAATTTCTTTGAATTTGACTTCAATTTATTCTGTAATGTATGTTGGAAATACCCAACAAACTTGATATCTTGATTTGAGACTATGCTCTTTGGCAAACCACGTAGTCTCACTACTTCTGTGAAAAATAACTCTACCACATAAACAACATCACTAGTCTTCTTACAGGGAATAAAATGTGTCATCTTTGGAAACCTATCAACCATTATAAATATTGAATCATGCCCCTACTAAGTCCTTGGTAAAAAAAGAATGAAGTCTATGCTGACATTCTCCCATGGCTTCTCTAGTACAGGTAATGACTGATACAACCCTGTATTGTTCTTCACTCCATTTTCTATTTGACATACTCAGAAACTCTGTACGAAATTCTTGACATCTCGTTGTAACCATGGCCATTAATAATTCCTAACAACTAAAGAAGTGGTCTAATATGTACCAAAGTGTCCAAAAAATCCTCCACTATCTTTCTCCTTGATGATATTATCTCTCATAGAAATTCTTGGAATGCAAAATCATTATTTTATTTGAACATCATACTATCCTAGACTATGAAATCTAACCACTTCATATTTTCAAGTGTAATAAGTTCTATACAAGCTTTCTAGGCTTCACCAAAATCAAGATCCTTTGGATGCAAATTGTTGAGTTCCTTGAACCCAATCACCTCAATCTACATTTTTGTCAATAAAATTTGTCTTTTTCTAAGAGCATGTGTAACTCTGTTAGACTTCCCACTCTTGTGTTTCAAAAAAAATGTATAATTTTGCAAAAAAATAACCAATTTCAAATGACTTTGTCTCAACTTTCCTTGACTATTCAAATGTTGTAAAAATTGATGATTAGTATACAAAACAAATTTCTTAGGAAGAAGATAGTTAAAATTTGGAAGTGCTAAATTAGGCTACTCTATAAGTTTTTGTTTTGATAGATTAAAACTACTATCTACTCCTAGAGCCCACTTAAATTCTTTCCTATCCTCTTTAATTATTTCAATCAAAGGTCCACAAACACTACTAAAACCTTTGATGAGATTTTTGTTAAAAACTAGCTAGTCAATGAAAATATTTTACCTCAGTCACATTCTTTGGAGTAGGCCATTCAAGGATAGCCTTCACTTTATCAGGTTCCATTTTTAGACCTTCCACTAAAACTACAAATCTTAGGTACACAAACTCCTTCACAAAACTACACTTGTACGAATTCATCAACAATTTTTCTTCACTCAAATAATCAAACAGCTTACTATCAAATGTTTCTCTGAGGTGTAACTAAAGATCAACATATCATCTAGGTAAATAATGACAAACTTACCAATAAACTCCTTCAGTACCTCATTCATGAGCCACATGAGTGTGCTCAGTTCATTGGTTAGCCCAAAAGGTATGACTAACCACTCATACAATCCTTCCCTTGTATTGAAGGTATCCTTCCTCCCATCTCCTTCTCTAATTCAAATCTAGTGGTGCCCACTCTTAAAATCTATCTTTGTGAAATACACAGTGCTGCTCAAATAGTCCTTAATATCATCCATCCATGGAAATGAAAGTCTATACTTGAATTGTGATTTTTTTGATAGCTCAAAAATATGTAAAAATATGTACACAACTCTAATCTACATTCTTCCTTGGTGCCAATACTACTATTACAACACATGGATTGAAACTCTCCTAAATCAATCCCTTCTATAATAACTCTTGCACTTCTCTATTCAACTCCTCACTTTCTATTGATGTCATTCTATGCATTGCCTTGTTTGGAAAACTAGCTCTTAGAATCAAGTTTTTCTAGTGACTAATTTTTCTTGCTAGAGATAATTGATTAGGTACATTATCAGATACAATACTTGGAAACCCTTCCAACAAATATTCAATTTTTGTATGTACGTCTTCCACTTCTTTACCATCTTATGGAATTACAAAAAACCACATATACTCACACCTCATATCCTCTAGGATCTTCTTTTCATCAACAAAACATACTCTAGAAACATTACATACCTTTTCATATATATCCTTCAAAGACTTCAACTTATGTTTCACTCCATCCTTTGTCAGAGTATATGTATTTTCATGCCAATCATGTATATCATGTCTATCAAACTATCATGTCCTACCTAGCAACATATGACATATGTCCATAGGTATGATATTAAAATGAACATGATCCTAGTAACTTCCAATCTTGAACTTCACTATGCACTTCTCATTGATCATGACCTTGTGGTCGTCATGTGTTTAGGAAAGAAGATATGGATGTGAGTGTTTTTGCCTCTTGAGATTTAACTTCATGACCATCTTTTATGACACCATATTGTTAGTGTTTCCACAATCACAACACTTATCTTCACACTTGCACCTAGTACAAAACAAGCTCATCCTTTAATCAACTTTATTCTTACCATTCAATAAGACTCTTCTATTAACTAGAACTTCTCTTCTTTCAACATCTTTAGAATGTGATGATTTCACATCTTTATCAACATGCACAACTCTGGTCTGACCTTTGATTCTCCTATGTTTCCTTCCTTGGGATTGGGAACATTCAAAGGCCCTATGTATAGTGGAAATAGCTTCCAAAAAAACCTCCTCTACCAAATCCTTGCTCTATTCTTCTTCCTCTCTGATCTTTCTTACCCTAATCATGGAAACTATTGGAATTGTTTCCCCTCTAGTTCTAACTACTACTTCTAGCCTCATCCTTCTTCTTTGGATCCTCATTTCAGCCTCCATAAGATTGTCTATTAGATCTTGCACCACAACCTCTACCACTATTCTTTTTGTCAAACTTCTTGTTCAACTTTTCATCAACTCTTATGAAAAATTGGTATGCCTCTTCAATACTATTCATTCTAACCAAACTTAATTTCTCCTAAATGATAGGCCTCAACCCATTGAGATAAAAGACAACTTTCTCCATGTAAACTTTTCCATGACCAATTTTGATGAGAACACAGTACAACTCTTGTGCATACTCTTGAATAGATCTTCCAAAATTGCTTCAACCCTTGCATTTTCTCTAGCAGATCAAGATCATAATCTATGGGAATGAATTTTAACTTTAATTTAGCTACCATTTGGTCTCATATTGTGATTGTGTCCTTCCCTCTTCATTTTTTTCCTATTGGATCTCTTGCCACTAGATCTTCAAATGACCTTGAGTTTGGCCTTACCAAATTTGACCCTATCAGGATCCTGAATATCTTCATACTCAAAGTATTGTTCTAATTTATTTTGATCCAATCGATCAATTCCTCTAGATTAAGATTTCCCAAAAAATTGGGAAAATCAAACTTAGGTCTTTTTCCAATTTTGGAGATGGCTCTAAAAAGCCTTTCTTCTTTTGGGTTAAGAGCTATCTCTTCTTCAACATTTTCTTCTTCTTCTTCTCTTTCATCCTCATTTTCATCTCTTATTACAAGATTCATCCCTTTGCACAATTGTTCTTCCAATGTTTGCATTTGTCTCTAAAGGTCTCTAAAGACCTGAAGTGTAACACCTATGACCCTTCCACCATGGTTTCTTCATTGATGCATTTTAATGCTTTCTCTAAAACCCTAGTACAAACTAGCTCACAATTGGTGATTTATATACATGCTTGGCCCAAACCATAATCCTCATTAAAACTATCTCATAGTCAGTGATCTATCTACACACTCAAGAACTCTTTCTTTGATACTTCTTGATGAAGGGTGCTCCCTTAATACCATAAACACATTGCAGAAACAAAGAAATAACATCAATTTTTGAGAACAAATATGAGTTTCTTATTATTTCTACAAATGCAAAATTACATAATTTTGAAATACAATATACAAACCCACATGGGTGCCTTCCTTACTGTAATCTCTTAGAGATAGTTGCAAAATATCATCTAAAGCTTCCTAGACATCACAATGGGCCTTCCTTATATGGGAGCTTTTCACTACTTGGGAAGGTTCTAGATACTAACCCTAACCCTTGAGGTTGAAAACACCCCAATGAAAAATTATTTTCTAATTTATGACATAGGGTTAGCCACAACTATGTTCTTTTAGGTACCCGAACTTCCTAAGGCCATAAATTTTGCATATGAGCTCTCATTTTCTATTATGAGTAGGCTCTTGAACTAAAATGATTGATATGTGCAAGCACTAGCCATCCCAAGCACGATATCATTCTAGAGCCTCTAAGGCCTTCAAATATGAGCTCAATAGTTTTGTACCCAAAAACTTCAATAACTTTTGCAATTCAGATGGTATGAGGATACAACTCCACTGGTGGACTAATATGACTAAGATGAATCCCAACCTTTGAAATTAGAACATTTAAAGATTGCATTACCCACTTACTAAAAATACTAGGTTTCCACAAACAGTAACTCTATACTAAAATAGTTCTATACTAAAAATATTAAGTTTTCACAAAATAGAAGTATTTTCTTATGATGCAAGATTTCCCTTATACTTAGGATGCTCCTGCATCAATACTAAGCATTATTATTAATTAGGAGGTAACATTACAATGAATTGATCGAATTCAATTATTACCACATGGATGAGAATTGAATGCATATTTTTTTTCAACTTAAACCACCTAAAAAAAATTGAACTTCTTACAAATTGATAGGGTTTTTTCTAAAATCTTCAATGGTCTAAAGGTGGTTTCAAAGAAGTGGAAGGGAAATAAGGACAAAACGATAGTCTTAAGAAATACAAGACAAAACCCATGACAATGATGATTTTCTTGATTCACATTGAAACAAATGGTATGAAAGAATCTATCAATCTCTATAACGAGAGTTTTTTTCATGAAGGTTTGGGGGTGGGCATGAAGAGGTTGGCTAGCATATCCACCCATTCAGAAATGTTGCATTGATAACTTAGATAAGCATTTCATTTCTAAAAACTCCCAAATGATTTTTTCTTGGTCACTAGTAATTGTGCTACAAAAATACATTAGATATTGTTCAATGAGTTTTTTATAATGGGAGGAACATTATTTTTTGTTAACGATTCAATTCCAAAATCTAACTAAAAAAAATTACTATTGAGGAAATACCCATCTAGGTTTTACTGTATAGTCTACTACTGCATGAATAATGTAATGAAGATTCTCTAAGGGCTATTGGGAATAAATTGGGAAAGTTCCTCAAGCTAATGAGACCAATAAGATGGAATTTTTTTAATAAACTAGAATATCCATTGAATGGAAAGCTCACCTACCTTGCCGCATAGAGTGGATATATGAACTAGTGCAAGGATATGGTGGCACTGTATAGAAGTCAAAGAAATAATAGAGCAATACAAGAAGTGCAAAGAATGGGGATATATTTTCAAAATAGTTTAGGGAAAAGAGGGAAAGGGATAGAGAGTAATGTAATGGAGGAAAGATTGGTGCCGATGGTTGAAGGTACCCCCCAAAAAGGTGGAAAAAACTTGACTCAAATAGATATATGTAATGTTGAGAGTCTAGATGCAAATGTTGGCGATTGGTTTTAAGAAAGGTGTTGTGATGTGGAGCCTAATCATACTCAAAGGTTATTTTTTCCCACTTTATTTAGCACAGCTCCCCCTAGATTATTACTATGAGGCTTTGGGGGCAGTGCCCCTTGCATGGTTCTAAGCAACACCCTCGAAAGCCCAAATGACTTTATTATTTTTAAAAGGCATCTGGTGCTATTTTTCTATTGGATGGCTCATTCCAAGCCTAATTTTGTAAGTGGTAAAATATTGTATAAAATGTATTAGCATTAGGGATTTCATAATGTATGATAATATTGTAGCTTCTTGTGGTGGTATTGAGCTGTAAAGGATTGCAAATTGTAATCACTAGATAATAATAATATGTCATTCACTATTTGGTAGATGTAGCCTAAGGATTGGGTGAACCACATTAAATCTTTGTGTCTTGTGCTCTCTTTTGTGTGATTTAATTTCTGGTATTGGTTATATTTGCATGTAATTGTTATTTTCTATCCATGGTTAATCCTAACAAAAGGGAGAATCCCAAGAATAAAAATGAGAAAAGATGTAAATATTCATCATTTTCCCAAATTAGTGGACGAGTAAAAGCATAGATCCATGTCACCATTTAGGATACCAAAACCTATTTTGGTCAAATTTCATTTCTCTATCAAAACTCAATTTTTTTCAAAAACTAAAAATACCCATTTATAGATCTTAGATTCAATATCATCATTATATAACTTTTTGAGTGTTTTGATTAGTTATAATATGTTATAATATCAAAATATTATAAGTTGATATTTTAACATTTCAGAAGATGCTCACTCAAAAAAGGAAATAAAATAGTAAATCACATTAAAAAAATTTTAAAAATATATTTATCTCTAGAGGAGAGAGTTCTCTTCTTGAATATGTAAATTCTTTTCAAGAAGGTGTAGATTTGATTGGAAAGTTTTGAAGGGAGGAAAAAATTGTTGGCTTCTAAGAAGGTCGAGCTTGAGTACTTATAACAAAGAAAGTATGCATCAAAAACAATTATTTCTTTTTTTTCCCCTAGCTATACATGTCATTTATAAGATATTTTCAAATCAAAACAAAAAAATATGATTTGCATTCTTTTTTTCAACAGGAACTACACCCTGTATTTTTTACAATTAAAAAAGGGACTTCAAAATAAAAGAAAATGAATGAATTCTTACTTTAAAAATTTATAAAAATGATAGGCACAAAATTCATCCAATTCTACACATTTCAACATCATCTTCAAATTCTAAACACAAATATCATTTTTTTTCATTAATGTTGAACTGTCGCTTTTTGATATCCCATTTCTTTATAATAGGTGACATAGGTTTGTGCTTTTACCCAAGACATCATGAAGATGTTGATCTTGCCTACCAAGTTGCCAGGCATTAGGGTCCCAAAGAGGATGATTATGACCTTCATCATAATGTTATGTGCCAAATTGTACATATAAAATTGTTATAGATTACAAAGCTTCAAAAATAATGGATGGTGCTCACTCTCTCCCATCTCCTAGTATGGATTTTTTTTTTATTGATATTCATATAGAACAAAATAATGAAATTGATGTAATTAAACTCAACCTCAATATTATCTCCTCACTAAATAGAGTATTAGCATAATACCTTTGAAGTTGATTTTCTTAACCGTGTGGTTAGGGTTTTCATTCATAAATATGGTTGAATAAATTAGTTGTCACCCAATTATAGAGGAAAGTTATAAAAATACCCACCATAGGGTGTGCCAATGATCTAGAGAAGAGGGATAGGGGTGTCCTCTAGAAGAGAACTATGAAAGTAGGTATGAGAGTGCAGTTCAAGAGAGAAGATTGCACCAAAGCATGGATGGAGAGGAAGATGTGTGCATTCTCAAGGTTACTAGAAGAAAATGAACCACTATGCAATAAAAAATGTTAGATAGGGGATTGGGGAGGAAGAGGATATTTGAAAAGATGAATAGTTTGTCAATTCTAGATGAAGAATAAAAAGGGAAAAAACTGTAAATATGAGAGGTAGGAAATCAAATAGATTTTTGGTTGGAATTGGCTAGCACCACAATTAGAAAAACAAAGCTATATCCTAGGAAGGGGACTTTTCTTCTCAAGGAGCCATGAAGGCCTTGATTTTGGAAGCCAGAGACTAGCCAAAGACTACAATGCCTATGACAAAAGACAACTGATCAAATAATGTCTTAATCAGGAGCAACTAGATTTTATATTATTGGAAGAAATTATATTAGGAAAATTAGAAATTGAGTATTTTCTTAGTAGGTGGCATGACTGGTAGGGTGTGCAGATTCTATTGATTCTTTCAATGAAATGGACTTGCTATGGAACCCTATAGTTAATGAGGGGAATGAAGGAATAAAGGTGTAAATTAGAATTTGATTGAGTTTTAGTTTCAAGGAAGTGGCAAGGATAATTTTCTCTTTAATATATATGTACTAATTGGCACAAATCATAAGAAGCTACAATGGGATGAGAGTAATCACTAGATAAAATTTTTGAGTCATATCTTACTAAATTTGGGGCTGATTTTGATGCCACAAAGGTGCTCTCTAATAAACACAGAGGATGTGTTAGATTAGGTTTTATTCAAACAAACTTTCAAACTTTTATTTTTAATAACAACATGGAGAGATTTGTCTAAGGTCTAGAATTTTAAACTAGACCAACAAAAGACAAGTTTTTTCTAATATTTTTGAGAAATTAGATTGTTTCTTTGTTGTGGGAAGTTGGAAGTCCCATATTTTCAATTTTGAATCACACATCATCCTCTATTTAGGTTCTAATAATTTCCTAGTGACCCTTTACTTTGAAGACAATGCTATGCCTATATTGTCCCATTTCAAATTTAAGTTCATATGGTACAAAGGATTTGTGGGTGGTGGAAATATTTTGCATTCCTTTAGGGATTTGGGTATGTGCAGGATCATGCTCAACCAAACTATGGCCTTAAGTGATAGTGAAAAATCAACAAATTAGGGTTATGTCAACTTGATGCATTATTTTAAAGTAGTTATGAACTATATATCAAAAAGTTGAATGAAAATAATCTATAGGAAATTGCATGTAGTTTGCAAACTTCTAAGCCTTATATGGAGAAAAGATTATTTGATTGGTCAAAATTTTTCCTTTTGATAAAGTACTAAATAGGTTTATGTCTAACCACCTTAATTAAAATCAAATGATAATATTTTTTAATATAGTGATAGATACCATAAGTAGACTCATGCTCAAATTTGATGCATATTTTTGGCTATTTTTCATTCCAAATAAATAATTAATTAATTAATATTTTCTACTATAACTTTATTATAATTAAAAAACTCTCATGTTTTACCACCTTAACTAATTGAAAAAAAAAAATTAAAAAATTATTTTTCTTATACTAGGTGAAGCATAGAATGTAACACAACTTTTGGATTTCAACAATGTTATATCTTCTGAAATTTATAGCAATTTTTCAATCAATATGTCAATCGACACTTTACAGACATCTTCCATTAGAAATTAACTAATAAATACTTATCAAACTCATAATTTGAGAATAATTATATCAATGGAATCTTAAGAGTGTTTCAAGGACCCCTAGGGACATATGTCATGATGGAATGGGTGAAGGGAGCTACAACCCCTTTCGACCCATATGATAGATTATAATATCTCCCAAAGGGTCCTAGGACCCTTAAGGACACATGTGAAATGTCCCTTTTCTGATTTTACATGATATTTCCAACCTTTAATCAGATCTTTAAGATCAAACAACTAATATCACAAAGATCCTCCAAATTTCTCAAGAAACCCCAAATCGGGTATGCCAGAAATTGTGCCAAAAGCTTCACAGCTTCACCAATTATTAATAAATCTGAAAGTGGACATTTTTACAAAAAATTCAGCAGCATAACAGTCTACAAAATTACATTTCTATATCCGTATAACTTTTACACAACAGTTCTCAAATGTAGGACAAAAACTATGCTCATCGGGCTCTCGAAATTAACACAAAAATGCCCGGAAACACCACACAACACTAATAAAATATATTAGAAGTTTAATCACATCACAATACATATATTCAGCTCTATTTTAACAGCTTAAAGTCTGAAATATAGAAGCAACCAAAACTGATATGAAATGCTCAACTGAAAACACCAAACTCATGCAAAAAACACACCCGAAAACCCACAAATCTACACTGTTCAGCACAAAGGCAAACTCTGTATGAGCATGCACATGGAATGGCTTCAAACTCCCATCCTTAGCCTTCCTAAAAACCTGCAAACTCCCATTCTTGGGTCTCCCTGGAAACCTGCAAACTCCCGTTCTTGGGTCTCCTTCTCCACAGGTTTGGCAGCCTCTGAAGAATAACAAAGAAATCAGCAAAATCAAGTTCTAGAATGTGTCCAAAATGCCTCCAAACCCCCTTAAAAGAGGGCATAAATGTAACTCACATCCAAAAGAGATTAACAAAACATATTTTAATAATAATTTTCATTTATTAGTCCAACGGTTTCCAAAGATTACCCCCCTTTTTTTGAAACTTCACTTTCTTGGGCCTGGCCTGCCTTAGCAAAGATTATTATTTTTTAATTATTTGAAAAGGGGACATGACAAGTCCTCCCCTCCCAAACATTTCTTGTCCTCAAGAAATGGCTGAACAATAAACCAATCAATCCACCTGGATCCCAAATGTAGTCATGAACTATACTACTACCAATTAACACAGGCTCCTGCAATATCCTCTGCAATATGACCAAGAGGAATCCATAATCAAACTGACAATTATAGCTCAACCAAACTCCGAAATCACAACTTCCATAGTTAGAAACCCATGAGAAACAAACTCTTAGAACATCAAAACCCAAGTAAAGTGGACTACCAACACAGTAAATACCATCAACGCATCCCACTGGCCTATATGGAATGTACAATCCAACACTGCAACAATGGTGAACCCTCTTGAATGAAACTGTACCAAGTATGGAGAATCCACACACTATACAACTCCTGCAGTCAACACAACTCTGCAAATCATCGGCCACTATCTCATAACCATAACTCCCATACACTGCTGATGGTGAAAAGACATTACAAGATAAAGAGTAAGAAATGGAATCCAAACCAAATTTGTCTGCCATCAACTCCTCAGCACAAGGATCAAATGCTAACTAATGTACATACCCTACAATATAATGTTGATAAAAAAAACCAACCTCAGTCAACAGCTCACCATGAAGAAGTGATACAACCCACTGTGACTGATCACCAGCTAAGTCAAGAGATGTCATAGCCAAAGGAGTAGAATCAATAACAACACCTGCTAAAGTATCACTCCAAAACTCTTGCTCTAAGTCATGTATTATCAACCTGTCAATTGCAGGACCTATCACCATGTCATGCCCATCACAACTCTCATCCCGAGGCATCAAACTATCCCATAACTGATGATAAGCACTAGGAACCAAAGTACATCTCTGTATCATCATCTCATCAACATGGTCATCAAAGGTAGATAGATGAGCATACCTCACAGTGTAATGCCGATAGAATGCATCAATCTCATTCAGTGGCTCAGACTGCAATCCAGATGTAACTAACTGCAATCGATCATTAACCAAGTTGGAACTGACTACTACCTCTGAAGACATTGCGAAGGGAGTAGTATTACTAGTAGGAACCATGCCAACTATCAGCTCACCAATGTCACACATGGTCTTTGATACAACATCTCTAGTCTTTGTGCCATTAGTACTAGAGGTCACCACCATGTCAGGCACACCACAAAAATTTGCTACAGCACCCAACTCAATTGAACTTGACTCTAGTGGGAATGAACCTGATAAGCCAATGTTAGTATCAAGGATGGATGCATCCCCATCTCCACTGTCTCTAACAATCTCGGCCATGGACATCCTCGGATCACCAAACACCATAGCTTGTGACTATATAGAATCAGGTAAAGACTGTAGTCACTCTAACTCCATGGTCACCTTAGCCAAATGAAACTGTGACTCCTTGAGAGCCAATTGTGTAATCTCAAGAATCTCAGAAGTCACCTCAAGTTGCTCAGTAAGATCACTCACCTCATCTTCCTTGGCCAACAATGCATCATATGCTGTACTGCCCCACTCCATAAGATAATCTCTGTCGGCTACCAACTGCATATAATTCTGTCTCAAAATCCGAATAGCCTCCCATAAAGAGTGGATCTCTGTCAAGGAAAGATAACTTCCTCCCTGCTCATCACTAGTAGGAGAACCCCATCCATAAACTGCTAACAACTGACGAGCAACATCAAAATGTTGGCAAGTGATAGCAATGTCTTGGTCACTAACTCTCAACTGATTAGACACATGATGGCACTGGCTTGACTGTCTCCTACAAACCTCCTCTGATGCACTGTCTGAAGGAGTGTCCTCAAAGTTACTAGTCTCTAGAGTATTACCATCCATATCCTATGAATCAAATCTAAAGCTCATATCAACATACGGAGTATCAAAAACATTAGCATTGCTGTCCAACTCCTCTATACCCAAGGAAACTAAGTCTTCAAAACTGCCCATTGCATCCTTCTGGATGTCATCAATGCCAATATGATCCTGGGACTCATCTATACACACTGCCAAATATGAAATATCATCAACACATTCCAGCAAGTATGGCCGACTGGATATATGAACAAAGCCCAACATTGGTGTATAAAAACTAATACCAACATCAGAAAAGATACTGGCACAAGAAAAGACAACACCATGTAATCTGCTAATCAAATCCATGATAGCACCCAAACAAACACTGCCACGAAAAAGTGTTAAAGATCTCCAGTCAACTGAATCCCAAATGCCAATATAACAATCTTGAGTCCATATCCGTAAACTATAATCAACTGGTAACTCAAGAAAACTCCTCACCTGAGTAATATGACCAATACCAACTAACTCCACATACCTGTCATGATGAGATAATGAAGTCACACTACTATCTTTGTTCACCTTCAGCTGGCTAGACAAATCATGTGAAGTACTACCAGCCTCAACCTCATGTGATGAAGCATCTAACTATGTCTAGTACTCTTTCTCAGAATAGTCATGAATGCTCAATGTCTGCTCATCTCTACCAGGCATCTCACCATCCTGAACAACAACATCCTCATAATCATCATCTGAACCCACTACACTGTAGTCACTGCCTATTGTAACTATACCATCCTGAATACCTGTGGCATCACCCTTTGATGACCTGTAAGCAATTATCTCAATTTGAGTATCAAGTTGACCATTACTATCAATCTGTGTAATATCCTTTCCCACCACCTCCTATGGCAGAGTAGAATCTGAGACCTCTACTTGGCTATCAACTAGTTTCTCAAACTCCTCATGCAAGTTCTTGGGAATTGTGTCATCTGTCCTGTGAGAAAATTTGCGAAATAGAAATCCAGTCAACTTATCCACCTTAGCTGGGTCAGATAACATGTCATTCATTATACGGTGGTGCTCAACCAACTGTTTAGACATGTCATGGCTTATTTTCATAATTTTATCTCGAATGTCTAAATAACCATCCTTTCTACTATTTTGACTCTGGCTATCAATTGTCCAAGATCGTTTCCTCTGAGACTCTGTACTATACCTGTCCATTCTGGATAAAGTAGAGTGTAACCCCAATAGGATATAACTTCTTCAAACACCAAGAACTAACATGAAAATTATTAGAAGTAGCATGCAACCATAGATTTGGACATGCAACTGATTAGAAGCAACATGCAACCACCAAATTATGACATGCAAGATCTGGGTAGTTGTCAAAACTGACATGAAAACTTCTACAACCACCAAATTCACCAAGAAATAACATGAAAATGATTAGAAGTAGCATGAAACCATAGATTTGGACATGCAACTGATTAGAAGCAACATGCAACCACCAAATTATGACATGCAAGATCTGGGTAGTTGTCAAAACTGACATGCAAGATCTGGGTACTTGTCAAAACTGAAATGCAAACTTCTACAACCACCAAATTCACCAAGAACTAACATGAAAATGATTTGAAGTAGCATGCAACCATAAATTTTGACATGCATCTGATTAGAAGCAACATGCAACCATAAATTATGACATGCAAGATTTGGGTAGTTCTCAAAACTGAAATGCAAGATCTGGGTAGTTGTCAAAACTGACCTGCAAACTTCTACAAACCCTCAGGCTGGAAAGATCATGGCTCTGATACCACTGAAATGTCCCTTTTCTAATTTTACATGATATTTCCAACCTTTAATCAGATCTTTAAGATCAAACAACTAATATCACAAAGATCCTCCAAATTTCTCAAGAAACCCCAAATCGGGTATGCCAGAAATTGTGCCAAAAGCTTCACAGCTTCACCAATTATTAATAAATCTGAAAGTGGACATTTTTACAAAAATTTCAGCAGCATAACAGTCTACAAAATGACATTTCTAGATCTGTATAACCTTTACAAAACAGTTCTCAAATGTAGGACAAAAACTATGCTCATCGGGCTCTTGAAATTAACACAAAAATGCCCGGAAACACCACACAACACTAATAAACTATCTCAGAAGTTTAATCACATCCCAATACATATATTCAGCTCTATTTTAACAGCTTAAAGTCTGAAATACAGCAGCAACCAAAACTGATATGAAATGCTCAACTGAAAACACCAAACTCATGCAAAAAACACACTCAAAAACCCACAAATCTACACTGTTCAGCACAAAGGCAAACTCTGTATGAGCATGCACATGGAATGGCTTCAAAATCCCATCCTTAGCCTTCCTAGAAACCTGCAAACTCCCATTCTTGGGTCTCCCTGGAAACCTACAAACTCCCATTCTTGGGTCTCCTTCTCCACAGGTTTGGCAGCCTCTGAAGAATAACAAAGAAATCAGCAAAATCAAGTTCTGGAATGTGCCCAAAATGCCTCCAAACCCCTTTAAAAGAGGGCATAAATGTAACTCACATCCAAAAGAGGTTAATGAAACATATTTTAATAATAATTTTCATTTATTAGTCCAACGGTTTCCAAAGATTACCCCCCTTTTTCCGAAACTTCACTTTCTTGGGCCTGGCCTGCCTTAGCAAAGATTATTATTTTTTAATTATTTGAAAAGGGGACACGACAACATGTTGTGATGAAATTAGTCAAAGGGGCTCAAAGGTTAGCCCTATGATCCCCTTCGACCAATATGATTGATTAAAATATGTCCAAAAGGGGTCCTAGGACCCCTAGGGACACATGTTGTGATGAAATGGGTCAAAGGTGGTCATAGGCTAGCCTATGACCCCCTTTGAGCCACATGATTAATTAAAATTTGTCCCTAGGGGTCCTAGGACCCCTAGGGATATATGTCATGATGAAATGAGTTAAAGAGGGTTGTATGTTAGCCTACAACCCCTTTCAACCCATATGATCAATTACAATATGTCTCAAGGGGTCATTGGACCCCTAGGGACATATGCCATAATGAAATGGGTCAAAAGAGGTTGTAGGTTAGCCTACGACCCCCTTCGACCCATATGATTAATTACAAGATGACTCAAGGGGTCCTTGGACCCCTAGAGACATATGTCATGATGAAATGGGTCAAAGGAGATTTTAGGTAATCCCATGACCTCCTTTCGACCCATATGATCAATTATTGATTAGCCTATGATCCCCTTTCACCTATATGATCAATTACAATATGTCCCAAGGGGTCCTAGTACCCTGGGCACACATGTCATGATGAAATGGGTTGAAGGGTATTTTAGGTTAGCCTACAAGCCCCTTAGGCCCATATAATCAATTATATATGTCCCAAGGGGTCATAGAAACCCTAGGGACACATGTTGTGATCAAATGGGTCAAAGGGGGGCGTAAGTTAGCCTTGAAGCCCTTTTGACCCATATGATCAATTACAATATGTCTATAGGGATCCTAAGACCCCTAAGGACATATTTCATTATGAAATGGGTTGTAGGTTAGCCTATGACCCCCTTCGACACATATGATTGATTACAATATGTCCCAAGGGGTCCTTGGACCGCTAGGGACATATGCTATGATGAAATGGGTCGAAGAGGGTCATAGGTTATCCTATGACCCCCTTTGACCCATATGATTGATTATAATATGTTTCTAGAGGTCCTAGGATCCCTAGGGATACATGTCATGATGAAACAGGTTGAAGGGGATGATAGGTTATCCTACAACCCCCTTTGATTTGTATTATTGATTACAATATGTCCCAAGGGGTCCTTAGAGCCCAAGGGACATATGTCATGATGATATGGGTTGAAGGGGTTGTAGGTAGCCTATGAAACCCTTTGACCCATATCATCATGACATATGTCCATTGGGGTCCTTAGCTTATCACCCCCTTTGACCCATATCATCATGAAATATGTCCCTAGGGGTCGAAGGACTCCTATGTCTCTCTTCGACCCGTATGATCGATTACAATATCTCCCAAGGGATCCTTGGACCCCTAAGGACATATTTCAAGATGAAATAGGTCAAAGGGTGTCATAGGTTTGCCTACAACCCAATTTGACCCATATGATCAATTACAATATGTCTCTTTAGTTCCCAAGACCCCTAGGGACACATGTTGTGATGAAATGAGTCGAAGGGGGTTGTAGGTTAGCCTATGATCCCCTACGACCCATATGATGGAATATAATATGTCCCTAGGGGTCCTAGGACTCCTATGGACACATGTCATGATGATATGGGTCAAAGGGGGTCATATGTTAGCCCATGACCCCCTTCGATGCATATAAATGATAATAATATGTCCCAAGAGGTCCTTGGATGCCTAGGAACATATGTCATGATAAAATGGGTAGAAAAAGTTTGTAGGTTAACCTACAACTCCGTTTGATCCATATGATTGATTAAAATGTCCATAGGGTACCTAGGGCCCCTAGGGACACATGTCATGATGAAATGGGTCAAAGTGGGTCATAGGTTAGACTATGACCCCTTCTACTCATATGATCTATCACAATACATCCACACATGTCCTTGGACCCCTAAGGAAATATGCCATGATAAATGGGTTGAAGGGGGTCATAGGTTAGCCTAAGACCTTCTTTCGACCCATATTTTTTATTACAATATGTCCCTAGGGGTCCTAGGACCCCTAGGGACACATGTCATGATGAAAAGGGATGAACGAGGTAGTATATGATCGATGACAATATTTCCCAAGGGGTCCTTGGACCCATAGGGACATATGTCATGATGAAATGTCTCAAAGGGGGTCGCAGGTTAGCCTATGACCCCCTTCAACCCATATGATTGACTATAATATCTCTATAGAGGTCCTAGGATCCCTAGGGACACGTGTCATGATGAAATGGTCGAAGGGTATTGTAGGTTAGCCTACAAACCCCTTCAACTCAAGTGATCAACTTTAATATGTCTGTAAGGGTCCTTAGACCCCTATGGACATATGTTGTGATGAAATGGGTTAAAGGGGGTCTTAGGTTATCCTACAAACCCCTTTGATGCATATGATTGATTACAATATGACCCCTAGTGACATATGATCAATTTTTTATGTCATTATAATTAATACTAATATATATATATATATATAAACTAAATGCAATTATAATAAATACATATATATGAAGTATATGTAATATATATATATATATATATATATATATATATATATGTGTGTGTGGTTATTGTTAGAGAAAAAGGTTAATTTAATTTCATTAATTAAATTACCTTTTCCCCCTTCTCAAGATTTCACTTTATGCACCTTTTACATTATGTACTTAATAATTAATTATTAATTATTAAATCACTTTTACCATTTAGGTTACTATTTTAGTTTTTGATCTCCTTTTATAAGGATCGATCTTTTGTAATAATCTACATCTTTTCTTTATCTGAGAATACAATTTGCATATTTTTAGAGCAAATCCTTGCCTCTTCTTATCTTTTTCTTCTTTGTGATAGATTTTCTACATTCAGGTATTCGAGGGCTTTGTGGATTTGATTTGCATATTTTCTCAAATCCTTCATGGTATGAAAGCCATATCTGTTGTCGCTTGTTTAATAGTTAAAGAAAAAGGAGAACGAGAGTTTTATAGATTAGATCTAAAGTTTTTTTTGGGTATTTTTTGTGAAAATAGGGAGGTCACTAATTTATGGAGTAGTTTGAGGCCAAATGGACTTCACAGATGGATTTAGAAGGCGTCAAAACCCCTATTTCCATATAAAGTTTGTCCATTTTGGATAACATTGATCTGGGAGGCAATTTTTTTTGTCAAGAAGCTCGTATGGCCTCTTGCACAAACTTCAAGGTGAAATTTTTAAAAAAAAATTAAAAAGAGATTGTAGGCTATTTTCCCACCCACCACCCCCTTTTCCTACTGGCAAAGCCTTTTCCCAATGTAGGCATCACTTCTTGGTGGTGCTGTGGCCTTTCCCAACCCCCGATGATCTTACCTAGTTATCTCTTTATGCTGCTGCAAGAATCTCCTCTTTCACTACTAGAATATCCTCTGCCACCACTAGATGTCTTCTTGCCACCATCATCCAAGACATTCCATCGCCACTGTACTCATGACCCTTCGCTACCATTGGGCCATCACTGCTCTATAGCCACTGCTACTCCTCTACCAATGGTTCCATCACTGTTCGGTCCCTCTATTTTCTTTACCCACATGATGTCACCAACACCTACCACCTGTTAGGTGCCATGTCAACACCTGCCATGTGTCAAGTGCCATGCCATCTCTTTTTGGGCCCACTACCACATAGCAAACTTTTTTTGCTACGACAACCAATAGGCAATCAATTTTAAAGTAGTAAAATGCTAACATCAACATGATGTCAGCACTACATCATCTCTCTTTCTTTCCCTTTAGGTCCAATTTTGATATACAATTGGTTTTTTAGCTATATCTTTAGCATATGAAGCTCTTTTTTTAATTTGAAAGTTGGTTCCAAGATGGAGACAATGGTGGAATTTTTTGGTTTTAATGCAGTTTAGTTTCCTATTTGGGCAATCAAAGCCAAGTGTTCATTTTTTCACTCTAGAGGGAAAATCTTGAGCATTCCAAATTCAATTTTTGAAAATGTTATATTTTTGGAAAGCTTGTTCAACACTCTTTCTAGAAATGCTAGTTTTTTTTCTAGATTCTGCTCCATGCTCTTTCTATCATTTTTTTTCTTTATTGCACTATGGTGAATATCATGGGTGCTTCAAGTCTGAGGATCATTATTGTGGCATGGGATTTTTTCTTTTGGGTTGTACTATCTATTTTAATAGCTCTTTTCCCTTTTTGATCATTGTTTATATTATTAATAAGCATGTTTAAGCAAACACACTGAGATAAAGTGCCACTCATTGCATTTTTAGGATCTTTTTCATCATTGTGACTTATTGTACTCATTCTACATTATAAAGTGCTATGGGGGATAGTTTTTTTCCTTTATTTACCTCTTCCTTTTTCAAGTGAGTGTCCCTTCCATGACATTAGTTGCATGATGTTTCAATAACATGTACCTTTATAGGTTTCTATACCTCTTCCTCACTCTCGATGTTCTTGGTTCTTTTTGTTTTGTAGGAGTTATTGGCCCACTTTCTAGTTGTATGTCACCTCACCCCTTGTTTGTATTAGGGGGGTTATTCTATTATTTCTCATGCTTCCTTGGTTCAATTGATCAACACTTCAAGCTTTGGTGTTTCATGCCATCTATATATTCACATTCTATTGTTTGCCTTTGTTTGCTTCCTGATTCAATGTAGAGTATAGTCTTCTCTACCTAGTTAGGTTCTATTTCAAAGGAGGTTCTATAGATCAGAATTTTCTTTTTAATAGATTTTTTTACTTCTTCATGCTTCATTGATGTTTCTTCATGATCACTCTTTATTCCTATTTTCTGGAACATTCCTTTAGTTGGAGGCTTCTACAGTCCTTCACTAGGTTCTCAACTATCTCTTTTTGGAGTAGAGTTTTTCCCACTAGGTTTTCTCTATTTCTTCATTTCATTGAGATTTATTTGTGATTGGGTACCTTATTAAGCCTTGTTTCTGAGACCCAAGTTTTCTTTCAGCATTGCATTATGGTTTCCTTGCTCTTTCTGCATTGTTTGTGACTACATTGTTGCTCATCTTAGGGGGGGGGGGGGGGGGGGTGTTAAAGAAAAAGGTTAATTGAATTTTATTAATTAAATTACCTTTTATCCCTTCTTAAGATTTCACTTTATGCACCTTTTGCATTCTCTATTTAATAATTGATTATTAATTATTAAATAGCTTTAACCTTTTAGGTTACCCTTTTGGGTTTCAATATTTTTTTATAAGGATTGATCTTTTGTAATAATCTATTTCTTTTCTTTATCTAATAATACAATTTGCATATTTTCAGAGCAAACACTTGCCTCTTCTTGTCTTTTTCTTCTCTGTGACAGGTTTTCTACATGCAAGTATTCGAGGGCTTCATGGATTTGATTTGTGTATTTGTTCAAATCCTTCAATTATACACACACACACACACACACACACACACACACACACATATATGATATAACTATTATATAATATAATATATACATAATAATATATAATAAATGGATATAATAATATATAATATATAATAAATACATTATATAATAATATATAATCAATAAATTATATATACTTATATAATTGTCTCCACTTGGTTTCCCTCAAGTTTTTGGGTGCAAATTTCTTGTACCAAATAACATATCAGGTACCTGATATGGGATCAAGTACCCAAATTATTTTACTAGTAGACTTTTACCAAAATATTCTGTCACTACAAACTCGACAATCAAATTTTCTTTTGGCTTTTTCATGAAGTTCAACAATCTTTTTTAAGACAAAACTTTATTTGGGGAACATTGTGTGAAAAGGTGGCTACAAAACTTGATAAGGTGTCTGGTATTGTCATCTAAATGGGGAGCAGTAGTCGTCAAAAGGATAAATGGAAAAGGAAGGTATTGAATGAAGATATTTCAACATATAGGGTAAGAGATAGGGTATGTTAAATATCAGTTGACAATGTATTGATCAAAGGTCAAATTATAGAGTCAAAAAATGAATATGTTTAGTTGGGGAATGAAAATGTACCAATTGATAATGACAATGAAGGGATTAAAAATTTGGAGAATGAAAATGTACCAATTCATAATATATATTCTAGGATTGACCATGTCAAAAATGAAAATGCACATGAACCTTACATATCTCATTATTTTAACTAAAATGAAGGTCCTAGAACACAAAAATAGTTAATGGAAATTGATGAAACTATTATTAATAATTTGGAAAGAAAAAATTCACAAAAAAATATTTAGTTATGGGCTTCAAAACTATATAAGATGTTTTTGGTAAACAAGTTAGTGGTGGAGCAATGCCAACTTTTATGGACTTATTAAAGATGCAAAATATGAGACCAATGCTTTCCAAATTGAAGATTTGTGTCAATAAGAAAATGGAAAGAAATACCATTATTATGAAGAATATTTTTAGTGCTCTACATAGCATTGGGAAAATAGTAGGGAGAAGGACAAGAGAGCTAGTTGAAGGGTTAGTACAACCTCTTTTGTAAGTCATCATTTGAGAAAGGGTAGATATATGAGACAAACTTGCATTGAATTGAGCCTAAATTGTACTACTTTGATAAGAGAGCTTACTATATGAGAGAGAATTGATGATCCTCTTCAAAATGATATGTGGGCTTTTTGTGGGAGACTTCCACATTTTGATAAGAAGCTAATTGATGATGTGAAGTAATAAATTACCCACTTTTGGCACTCTAGCTCAAGAGTCTCACCAAATGCCAAAGATGTGTTGAAGTCAAGAATTGACATTAGATACCACATGACACATCCTAAACATTATTTAGAGGTAAGTCAAACTATGTTATTCAAACAATTTACAGAGTGTCATGCAAGATTATATGTATCAAAAAGGGCTTTTGAATCGTTGAAGCCATTTTATTGTGCAGCACATAAGATTCAAAATACATGTTGTTGCAAATATCATGTGGAGTTTTCTATGTACCACAAACTATTATACTCCATCCATTCTACTTTGCATAGTAATGATATGTTGGAGAATTGTGGTGCTAGTAGGCTTCCAAAATCATCAAGAGACTTTCTAGATCTGATTTTTGTTTCTTTTATAGAAATGCTTGCTTAAATTAGAAGTGTTCAGAATATGGTGGTTTATTCAAGTTTATAACATGTTTCTATTTGGGGTGCAAACAAGATCTTGGAAGGACAATAGTAAAAAAAAGACTACATATAATGGTGAAATACACATTGAAGAGTGGAGTCAAGGGTTCTAGATGTGAATTGGTTGCAAAAGAAATCAGTGTGACTAATTTTATTTTAGATTTCAAGAAAAATATTTTCTACAAGTATGCAAGGCATAGTCATAGGTCTTAGTGGTTGGATCAAAAATTTAGAACTTTTAAGGATAATTTTCCTATTGGCACTATTATATCAGTTGTGGACTTTGAAAAGAGCTACACATTGCAACCCATAATTGAGACACAATATCAATATTAAAACTCCATTCATATTAATATTTTGTCCACATAACATATAGACATTCTCCTAATAGTGTGGAAGATTATTAGAGAGTACCATTTTTACATGAGTGATGATAGATCTCACTCTCATGAGTTTGTGCAACATTGCCTTGAGAATTATTTTGATTTCTTACAAGAGCATGATATTTCTATGGATAGACATATCATTTGGTTAGATAATTGCACATGTCAATTAAATAATGCTTGCATGTTTTATTGGTTGTGTAGGATGCATGTAGAAAGGGGGCACCTCATATTTGTAGTTTTTTTGAGTCTAGTCATGGGAAAGGGTAACATGATTGAGAAGAGGCATGTGTGAAGAGAGATTTAGTTAAGGAGCAACTCAAGATTTTAGGAGCTAAGCTTCTTAATGCCTACAACATTGTTGATTGGTGTAGTTCAAGGTTATCGCAAGGGGAGACTCTTGATTTAGTAGTACACAATTTCTTTTGGTTGATTGAGGAGGGGTCCATAGGTGATAGATCAAATTATGCTACTGTTAATGATTCTTCATAAATGCATTCATTCTAGAGTTTTGATTCTAGTACATGGACCTTTTGGACATGACAACTAGCTTTCTTTTGTCTTAGGTTTTTTTAGTGTGATTGGAATCACTATGAGTCTAGTGATTGGGTGGATAGATGGGCTCCACATTATCTTACTCCACTATCTCTCATACCCTCTATCATAAATGATGACATAGAAATTTTAGTTGAACATAACTATCTATCAGACCTTCTTCATCTAGGATAGGTCTTTGCATTGTTTGCACCATAAGGGAATGATGAGAAATCAAATTATAAGTTAGCATGTTGTGTAAGATGTAAAAAAAATCTTGCACAATCAATTATAGATGATAATGGATTCACATATCCTATTCGTTCAATTGTTGTTGCTAAAACATGGTTGCAAACATACATGCTTGGAAGGAATGGAATTCTAACATTTGAAGACTATAAAAAGCTCAAAATAATTCTCATATATTCATGTCTTATCATAGTAGCAAATGTGAATTTTTTGAAGCATAAATGAAGATTAAAAGTAAAACAAATTTTTGTTGATTTCAGATTGGTTTTGACAATTGAGCATCAACACACTTAAGCCATTTACTTAGTTCATGTTGAACTAGTAATACATGCCAAGAACAACATGCAAATATTAGACCATGCCAAGTTGCAACGAGTGCCAAGTAACTTAAGTGCTAAGAAAATAGACCATGCCGAGTGATTTAGGAGCCAAGTAAACAGTGGATGTCGAGTAATGCAGGTGCTAACTCAGAATAGAAATATAGTGCATGCCAAGCATCAGTGACTTCATATGCTAAGTGAGGCAGTTTGGAAATTTTTTTTGTAAGGTACAAATAACTATGTAAACAATGTGTTAGCCAACTTAAGGATAGATTACGATCTTTTGGAGATAAGGACAAATCTATACGTGGATTCCCTATGTAATTACATGCAGCTAATCAAAAAATGGGAAGGTTTAAGTGGTAACATGAATGAATCTCAACCATAGATTCATACCTAATCCTAAGTCTCCTAGTCTTCTTAATGAGGACAAAACCCTAAACTTCATATGAGTGTGTAAGGGATTGAGGGAGAAGTATAGAGAAGTTGCATTTGAAAACAAGAGCATTCATGGAGACTTAGAAGTTATGAAGAAAGAGTGAATTGTAGAATAAGTTAGAAAATAATAGAGGGTAGAGAGAATGATACAACATTGAGACATCTGAATGAGAAGGATCAAGAAGATAAATGTTTAGAGGTGATCTATCATCAGGAAATCAAGTGCCAATTGCAAGATCTATGCTGAGACATTTTAACAGGTGATTTCAGTTAAATATCTTAAGTAGAGTAGTCCTAATAGGGTGTATGAAATCCTTTAATAGGGTGCTTAATTAATTATAAGTTAAAGTTCTCTTACAAGGCACAGTTCTGACAGGGTGTTGAAACCCTTTAACAGAGTAAGACCTAAGAGTCTTTGTAAGCCTTTAACAGGGTAGACCTTTCACAAGGTAGATCATGATTCATGATCAAAACATTGTAACCTTAATTTGATACACTTTACAACTATAGTAGTGAATATTTGTGGGTGTCATCTCCACCCTAGTTTTACCTTCTCACTTGGAGGGTTTCTAGATAATCATATCTGGTGTTATGCATGTGATTTCTTACATGTTTATATTATTTAGATGCATATGCTTTACATTTTATTTCAGTTTACTTATGCATGTATACATGGTGAAAGTTCTATGGGTCCAAGGTCAAACTACTAATTCAATCCCCTCCCGCCAAAAAAAAGTTTACTCTTTCCACTTGTAATTCCAATAATTGGTATCAAAGCTTGAGTTATCAAAAGAAGAAGCTTTAAAAATTTGAGGAAAGATCTTAAAATGGAGTCTATAAGTTGGGAAAAACTATTGAAAATCAAGAGATTGAAATACATCTCATACTACATCAACTAAATGAGGCAAGAGAAGAACTAAAGAAATCCTTGAAGAGAAGGAAAGAAAGTGCTATTGTAGAGAATGACACACAATATAGAGAGATGGAAACTACAAAGCTATTTGCCAATGGTGACTCCAATGAATTTGATGCAACAATTGTAGATTTGATGGAAAAGAATAGAGTACAAGATTAGGAAATAAAAAATATCAAGTTAGAGAAAGAATCTCAAGCCATGATGCTATGTGAAGTAACTGAACAAAAGAAAAAAGATATGGAAGATAAGGCCATGATTAAAGAGGACAAAAAAAATTTAGCAAACATATTGGAAGAAAAGTCAATAGAGCTAACCAATCTCTCACATGCAATTGGATACTCTAAGTCAAATGATGAATGCTCATCATGAGTTAAATGTCAAGGACATTGAGATAACTACACTGAAGTTGCAAAATGGACAATTGCAAAGTGACCTAAAAAGAGAAAAAGAATTTGCTGAAAGTTTCAACAAGCCAAATGAAGCCATCATATACTTTAAGCAATTATTTAGATCTCCTAGATCCAACAATGATACATTAGGATTGGGCTTCACAAGCATTGAAAAAGGAGAATCATCCAAAGTTGCAAAAGAAAGGAACATTAAAGGTAAGAACTCCAAACCTACTTGTCATATTTGTGGTAAGAAAGGACATACTAGTAATGTGTGTAGAAGAAAGAATACAAATAAGAATATCAAGCCTAAGAACATCATTCATTATCATAAGTGCAAAAAGAAAGGTCATCAAGAACATGAATGTAGAACTAGGACCATGTATACACAAAGATTTGAAGAATATTGCTACAATTGTCAAAGGAATGGATATAGAGCTTTTGAATGCAGATCCAAATCCATGTGGTCATCAAACAAGCTAGGAAAGGTAAGAAACTATCAGAACTTTTATAATTGGAATTATAATACAAGATATAGATGTCACTATTGTCAAGAATATGGACATATTCCTAAGAATTGTATTAGGACACACTTCAGTGGTAACTACAAAAGGTGGTTGAGTCAAACCACACATTTTAGCTATTCAAAGACTGGTCACATCAGCAAGCATTTTCTAACTAGGTCAATGACACAAAGTTGTGAATTTGATAAAGGAAAAGGCAAGGCAGATGTTGAACACACCAAAGATGAGATGAACAAGACATGGAAAAAGAAAGATGCTTGGAACACATCAAATTAAGGGATCACTTCACCCAAAACCTCATCAAACTAGGCAATCAAGAGGCAAGTGGGACTAATATTCAAGTGTTATATCATACATTAGTTCCAAAGGAGATAGAAAAGACTACATTAGCATGAATAAAGATGCAAGATGTTGTTGTTGCTGAGCATGAAATGTTTCCCATGAAATGCTTAGTGGAATGTTAGTTGATGCTGAGTTGTCAAGACTAGCTAGTGAATGTCGAGCTCATAGTAGTTGTTGAGTGATGGAAATATCAAAGGATGCTAAGTGATCCTAAAATTGGTTGATGCCAACCTTAAAATTGCGTAAGCTCTCAAAATTAAATGCAAGGTTTTTGAAGGGTATATGATTGATTTTTTCTTATTACTCATTATTTTGAATTTGAGAAAGAGTGAGTAGAGAAAAGGTGATTCAGAAACCTATTCAAAGCATTTGCATAGATTTTGATATCAATCTCATACCACTTCTTCAGAGACCACAAGATATTTATCACAAACTGAGATATGTAGTTTTACTTTGCACAAACCCTAGTTTTAAAAATGGTGTCTAGTTCAAAAAAATGTTAAAGGGAGGGAAGTTTTAAATGTTCATCTTGTTAGAAATGAAGTCAAACAACCTATGTTTAAGGCCATTCTTGACATAGCTTACAAAAAGGATCCTTTTGGTGCTTTATCCATGATCTTGTCAAATGTAATAATGGTGCAAGATGTAAGGAGATGTTATAATTATAAAATTGGTACATTGGGGACTTAGAAATTAGGGAAGCATATGAGAGGTTATGTGAAAATGGTGCTTTGAAGGAGGAATACAAAACTATTGAGAAAAAGGGTTTAACATGTGCCCTAGATTTTCCTAGTGTATTTAAAACTAAATGGATTAGAATTGTGTTGAGCCAAATACATGATGGATCTTTATGGCTAGAGGGTGGATCAATTAAGATTATCAAAAGAATAATTCATAGGATTACTAGCTACCCAACCCTAGATCAGCCCAAGACTCTGAGGAGTGATACCAAGGAAGTAATAAAGAAAAATACTAAAGCAAAATGGAGTAAGAGAGGCATGACAATAGATACTATTACTGATCCATTGTTGAACTTTGTTGTAAGAATAATCTCACATAAATTCTATCAATCTAGTAGATTGAATAGTGTACCATGTATATCTATGGATGTTGGCTACAAGATTGTAAAGAAAGATCACACATATGATCTGGCAGAACTATAATTACAACAACTGATGGAGAACCTCAGAGCGATCAAGAAAACCAAGAGTGCTCAATGTAAGTTTGGTTCAATTCTAGTTTTCTTATTCTTTTATGTGCAGAATACATTTCCCTCCTTTGGTGCAGTTGGATGGAAGATCAACTAATCAGTTACAGTGTAGATTGGTGAATTTATGGAATGGATGGGAGACAGCTTTGAAACCATCATGACAAGTTATTTTGAGGATTTTAAGAAATCAATGAAAGAAAGGATGAGGATACCTATTTCCTTAGTTGAAAAACATTATGATGGTATATGTTTCCTTGTTGATGTTGATTAATTGCCACACCAAGGGTAAGATGGTTAAGACCACTTGGGTATGAAATTAATGTATATGGAGCTTCAATAGTCATCACTACACTAGTAGTAGAGGAAATTGATAAAAGTGCAAAAATATTTGGTAACTATGAGATTGTAAAATCAAAGATTACCATGGAATTGACAATTGCATCAGCCATTAAGAAGAAGGATAAGATAGTGAAGAAGCTTAAAGCTAAATTTGGTGAGGGTGTAGATGAGGAAGAGGAAGAAGATGAAGAAGATGAAGAGGAAGAACAAGAAAAAACTCAACCACCTCTTACATTGACCCAGGGATTGGAGAAGACAAGGAAGAGGAGGAAACTGAAGATTTTAGGGGAGAAGAAGATGAGGAAGCACCTACTCCTACCAAGCCAAAGAAAAGGAAGGCTAAGGTACAACTAGCAGCTAAGAAAAAGAAGATTGTCAAACCTAGCCAAGCCAAGTTGAGTGCACCTACCACTAGAGCTACCACATGTGCAATACTCAAAAGGCTAAGGAAAAATCCAAACAAACAGAGAAAGGAGGACAATAACCAAAAAGGCAAAGAAGAAATATGTGGCACAACTAGATTCAGATGAAGAAAGAATAGAATTAGATGATATAAGCCAATTCAAAGTAGTAAGTCATAATCCTCTCTCTAATCTTGAAAATTTGTGTGAAAATTCAAGAATAATGCAAACTTATCTGGTTATGGACATGTAAATTTTGATGATTTGAGCAAAGAGGATAAAAAGCAGGTGGAAGAAGCCCTATATGCAATGATGTCAAAACTTAAGACAACACCATTAGAGTTTGCCAATGCAGTACCCAAGAAACTATATGAATTAGTTGAGAAAAAATGACATTATTGTTTAAATTTGGAAAAACAAATAAGGGAAACCACTTTAGCCCAAGTAATGCCAGAATTCAAAAAAGGGTAGATTGCTAAGGCTTATAATAAATATGGAGTTAGGTTCACACCAAAATATAGAGCCTTTAGCATTCTTCAAAATGATATTGAAGATGTAGTGAAAAAGTCAACACAAATGTGGGAACTCATTTATGGTTGACCATTGTGAAACAAAGAGAAGCTAACCCTTTTGAGGGTAAAGATGATGATAAGGATGAAGATGACAAAGATGATGACAAGGAAATTGATGATAAGGAAGATAATAATATAGATAATACAATTGGTGAAGAATTAGAAAGGAAAAATGATGACAAGACAATAGCCGAGTAGCAGGAAGATGAACAAAGTGTTCAAGACACACAAGCATGAGTGTCATTTCTCCCCATGACATAGTCAAGTCTACTAAATCTATTAGTGTTAAGGATGTCTCAGATCTTTTAGCTCAGAAAATCAATCCCTTGATTGCAAAAGACTTGAAGAAGATATTGGATTAATATACACTGCAAGCTAAGCTATGTGATAATCCAATTTTGGTCAGTATAGATGAGCTCCAAAAGGTAGTAACTGATGTCATAAGGGACAAGGTGAATCCACAAGAACCATCTTCTATCATCCCTTTAGTTACTCAAGTAAAACCTTCGACTAAAAAAATAGTAGATACATCTACTAAGGTTGATACACTTGTTAAAATTGACATAGTTGAGCAGAAGCAGACTACAAAAGAAGAGAAAGACACTACTAGTGGACAACAAAAAATTGGATAGATAGATTCATCTCTACCTAAAGCACAAGGAAAAGGTTCTAGTCATGTCATTGTGATAGACAAGAGAAAATCTAAAGAGAGTGAGGAAACACCAAAAGTGAAGGAACAAGAGGGCATTCAAGCACTAGTAACCCTATCTACATCTAGCACTCCTTCTACACAAGCTCTTTAGAGGTCAAGCATAGAAGATATACCATTGCAAATCTCAGTGCTAGGCTCTAGCTCTTCAAAAGTTGAAAAGGTAGTTCATTATGGAGATGTCACTCTTGATGAAGAGTTTTTTATACCCAAGTTTGATTATGATACAATGACATTAGAAACAATAAGCATAGTATAGCAAGCCTTAGAGAGGAAAAATCATCAAGAAATGCTTAGGAGAGAACATAGGAAGAAGCAAGCACTTCAAGATATTAAGAACATATTTCTAGATGCATTTAGTTTGCCAACTCCTAAAGAGAGCTAGCCACTACTAGAAAAAATGTCAGATATAGTGGAAAAGGTCAATAATGAAGACATTGATACTAATGCTAAGCTCTTAGAGTGGCCTAAAAAGAAATTCCAAATCAAGGTAAATGAAAAGATATCTAGTGATATAACACTCACTCAAGTTGCATTCAAAAAAAAGGTTGAGGATGTGAAGAAGGTTCTTGAGAATATATTCTTATTGTACACCAAATTGTGTGATCCTACACTCTTCACCCAAGGGACTAGACATCATATTCTAAGCCTGGAGAGAAATCTCAACATATCAAGTGCAAGGTTACCTCAAAACCCTACTTAGAGGGAGAAGCATTTTAATACATTTCTTCAATCACAAAGTCAATTAATTGTATTAATAGTAGAAAAGGCTAGCATAATAGCTAAATTGACATGTATATAGGCATCCCTCACCCCACATATGGAGATACTTCACAAGGAGCTAGGTTATGCTGAGACTCTACTAAAGAAAGACTCCAATCTTTCTACTCTAGATGGCCTAGTACACCTTGCTATTGAGCTTGCAATCCAAATCAACTAATTGGATGTTGCATGTGAAAACTGGGATGTAGCTCTCAAGATAATATTGGAAGTCCACAAATCATTTTTGGACAAACACACTATACGTGTATAGCCCATTTGACATAAGTGTCAAAAGGGGGAGAATAAAGAAAGAGTATAGATATAACAATAAAATAACATGGGAGGGATATAAAATAAAGGGGGAGTATGAACAAAAGAAAAATAGAAAAGAAAGGGGGAGCATAATAGCAATGTTATATCATTGGGATGATATACATTTTTGGAGAGAAAGCAGCAAACAGATACATCATTGAGGAAGAAACAAAGCACAATGAAGAGATATTAGCTAAGGGAGGGAATGAAAGAGTATAAGTACATTGAAGTCAAATAGTACCAAAAGAGGCACACTTACTCAGAAAGGAGCACAAATTTTGGATATAGAACAGATATATTAACTTGGGTGGTGATCTAATTTAGGATCTATAAGATTATGACTTAATCCTAACAATTAGATTTAATTTCTCGATACTTGCAATAAATGCATGGTTATGTATCTTAAACCATTGAAATTACGAGAAGATTTATGCATTAAACACTTAAAATTAACAATGTGTTTAATAACATAAAATAAAGAACATAACTATAAAAAAATGAGAGAAATAAGAAAGAGATAGAAGAGACACAAACAATTTGATAACAAAGTTTGTCTAGTTAGGAATACGTCTCTGGGTCCACTTCTCAATTAAAGAACTGCTTTATTCATGTGACTAGACAAAACACGCCTTCTTACAACATCCAAGCTTTAGCCTTTATATTCTCTCTCTTTTGCACTTGAAGATAATAATTTTGTGTTGAGAATAATCTCTCACCTAAAAGCTCTCTCAAGAATTACAAAACTTCTCTAAATCCTCCTAGAAGCAAATTTTTCCTTCCAAGCTCTAATTGAAGAATGTCTTTACAAAAGGACTACACCCCTTTTTATACATGATTTTTATCCATCACCATAATTACATAGCCCAATTTGGAATAACAAAATAAACCCCTTAACTCCCTCATAACAAATTACATTTTCATTTAACCCCTTTAGCCTTTTTATTATTTTGGCCTTTACTAATTTTTGGGGTTAAAAGTTATAACAAGATAACAAAAACCCTTATTTTAAATAGTGGGTGGGCTGTTTGTTGTGGATATATAACAATTCTTCCTCTAAAACCAAATATACTATAAATAGCCCATTGGTGGGCCTTATTTTTAGGAGGGCAATGGTTGAGAGTTCAACTCCCATCAACTAATTCCTTTAATTCGAATTAAATAATCATTTGAATTTGAATTTGAATTTTTTCCCCTGTCTTTAATATTTTATGATGTCATGCTGATGTCATCAAAATCCACATTTTAATCTAAACTTCAAACCATCATAACTTTCACATTCGATCTCTGTATTTGATGAAAAGAACGTTGTTGGAAAGATTTCATTGTGCTCTTTATTTTGAAATCCATTGTTGACCACTTTCGAGATGGTTTGATTTTACCCCTTAGCTAGCCCTCTAGTTTGCCTATTGACTAGAACTTTGACCAAGCATAACTTTTTCATAAGAGCTCCTTTTCCACCCATTCAAGTTCTATCAGGTTCAGTTTTCTGTGCTCCTCACAATGATGTCATTTTTGAGAGATTTTGAGACTGTGGAATTTTTGGCCTTCTGGATCCACCTGGATTAGGTGGAGTTGTCAATTTTGAGGTATATAAGTTATTACATAATTTTTGAAAGTTTTAAAGTTTTGTATATAAGCCAAGTCATGGATATGCTATGTTTAAGAAGATTAAGATTGGTAATGATATTCAATTGTTTTTGACACTCATGTCAAAGGGGGAGATTGTTGGTCTCAGATTGGTTTTGACAAGTGAGTGTCAAAACACTTAAGTCATTTACTTAGTTCATGCAAAACTAGTAATACATGTCGAGCAAAACATATAAATATTAGACCATGCCGAGTTGCAATGAGTTTTGAGTCACTCATGTACCGAGTCACTCAAGTGCCAAGCAGCTAGACCATGCTAAGTGATTTAGGAGGTGAATAAACAATGGGTGCCAAGTAGTGTAGATGCTCAGTCAGAATACAAATATAGTGTATGCCAAGCATTAGTGACTTCATATGTTGAGTGACACAATTTGGAAAAATTTGTTTTTATTGGCACAAATAGCTATGTAAACCATTTGTGAGCCAACTTAAGGATAGATTACGATGTTTTGGAGATAAGGATAAATCTATATGCCGACTCCCTATATAATTACATGCAGCCAATTAGAAAATGGAAAGGTTTAAGTAGTAATATGAATGAATATCAGTCATAGATTCATACCTAACCCTAAGTCTCCTAGTCTTATTAAGTAGGACAAAACCCTAAACTTTATATGAGTGTGTAAGGAATTGAGGGAGAAGTATAGAGAAGTTTGCATGTGCAAACAAGAGCATTTATGGAGACTTAGAAGTTATGAAGAAAGAGTGAATAGAAAAATTAGTTAGAAAAGAATAGATGATAGAGAGAACAATATGACATTGAGAAATCTGATTGAGAAGGATCAAGAAGATAAGTTTTTAGAGGTGATTTGTCATCAGGAAAGCAAGTGCCAATTGCAGCATCTATGTTGAGATATTTTAATAGGTGATTTTAGTTAAATCTCTTAAGTAGAGTAGTCCTAAAAGGCTATATGAAATTCTTTAACATTGTGCTTAGTTGTAAGTTAAAGTCCTCTAACAAGGCACACTTATAATAGGGTGTTGAAATCCTTTAATAGGGTAAGACCTAACAGTCTTTGTAATCCTTTAATAGGGCAAACCTTTCATAGCGTAGATCATGATTCATGATCAAAAAATTATAACCTAAATTGGATACACTTTACAACTGTAGTAGTGAAGATTGTTGGGTGTCATCCCCACCCTAGTTTTACCTTCTCACTTGGAAGGTTTCTAGGTAATCATATTTAGTGTTATGTGTGTGATTACTTACATGTTTACATGATTTAAATGCATATGCTTTACATTTTATTTCAGTTTAATTATGCATGTATGAATGGTGAAAGTTTTTTGGGTCCAAGGTTGAAGTGTTGATTCATCCCCCCCCTAAGAAGTTTACTCTTTCCACTTGTAATTCAAACAATTTTTACTATTAGTAATGTTGATCACTTTTTCCCAAATTTTAGTTCATATCTTTTTTTCTTTAGGGTTTTGCAATCAAGTCAAGTGTCAGTGTCTTGAATTTGAGTCTACATTTCCAATAGGATGGCCTTCTTCTCATCATTCCTTTGAGGTAATTAGATGTGGGAAATAATATGAGTAATGAACCAGTCCAATGGAAAAGTGATTAGGTTTTGGAGGGTTTATTATGCATTTCCCTGATGAGAAGAAGGTTTGGATATTTTGCTGATTCATATTTCTTTATTCCTAATCATGTTGAAGACAAGGATTCATGTCGTGTAATATTTTTTCATGGAAGATATTGTAGATAATCAAAATAGAATGCAAGAGAAGAAAATAAATCATTAGAAATGCTGAAAGAACAATGGTTTATATTTAATCCATGCATATATGTTGCAAAGTTGACAAGTCAAATGGTTCAGAAGAATAAATCTAGATTTTTTATAAGGCTAGATCAATAGATGATGCTTTAATGATGGAAATATAAGTATTCAATAATGCATCTTGTTGACCATCTGACAAAAATAGATCTACGCTTGTTGCTATGTCGATATAAAAAGTTGCAAAAGGAATAGTCATGACAAGATAGCAACAAGATGACACCTGTCTATGGGAACCAATAGTTGAGAGCTCTTTTTAGTCATGTGCAATAATTAGGAAACACCAACAAGGATCATTAATCTCAAGACACATCCACAATAATTTATATATCAGTATAAAAGTTACAAAAAGATTAATCATGGTGATGTAGTGATAGAATGACATGTGTCCCTATGAGCCATTTCCTTTTGGAGCTGATATGGTTGGAAAATGAAGTGCCAAGTGTCTAAATTTGGTTGGTTTGATACAAAATAGAGCCAAGTTCTTAGAAAAGTCTTTTCACTATCGATCTTTGGACTAATCGATGGTTGTCACTATGTTGTTATAAAAAGTGGTATGACTGAAAATCGTGGAGACATAGTGACAAAGCAACACATGTCTTGATGGGTCAATCACATTTCATGAGACACAATAAGAACCTAGCCATGAAGCAAGGAAGATCAATTTCATATTCTCTAAGAAATGAAATTCTACCTATTTTCTAGAGTGTGCATACCTAGAAAGTGGATCCACATTGCAAAGTAAGCAAAGGGTTAATGTCTTTTAGCACCACTGTCAAATCAAAAGGAGATCAATTCTCATCATTATGTCACTATAAAAATTTGTAAGGTAAATAATCTTAGTGACATAATGATGATTTGACACATGTACCTAGGTGGACCTATGGAGAACATCATAAAGGAGATGGCTCAGTTTTAATCATGATCATTAGTTTAAGATCAATAAGTCAAAAATGTACTAACTGTTGGAATATGAACTACATAGGTTTGACACGAAATGACAAAAGATGAAGAAAATGACAATTTTCTACAAGATTCCTGATATTTTATAAAGCTAAATAGTCATTGGGTGTTTTTAGAAGTACCATGGATTCATAATCATCAATGGAAAAGATGACACGAGTTCATATTATTAGATAGCTTCATATTTTCTTTCTATTTTTTTATTGTTTCTCTACTAGAATTGAAGGATGAAAAAAAACTATAATGTAACCTCATTTAAAAATACAAAGGTTAGAAAACTTGATGTTGAATTGGTTTGTAATTCCATTTACCCTATTTTCTTGTCATGTTTTGTTGTCCATGCATAGATTAGTTCTAGATTAAGAGCTGAAAAGATAATCATATGTGATTTTGTGATAATCATATGGATTCCATTTCATTTTTGTAATAATAGTGAAGGTGATTCCATTTACTTTCTTCATGTATGGTTTTGTTTCTTCTCTTGTTAGTTTCATATCATGTTAGATAGTTTCATTGGGAATGAAATATACCTGTGTATGAATCTATTAGTTATTGGTTGGATTCCATTTCATTCAAGGTTGATAATGAAAGCAATTCTATTTTCCCTCATGTGCATATCTTCTTCATTCTTCTTTTGCATTTAGATGATAATCTACATTTAGAATAGAAGTAAGGGTTAGAAATGTCAAGATAATCTACTACACTCATTCCATTCAATGTGATAGGTTATTCAAATCAATCTTGCTTGAATTGTTTGTGCCTACAAACAATCTGGTTATCCTTTACTACTCTCAAGTTAAGAGCTTATAATGTCAAAAATTTTGATCTCATAAAAACATATTCATTGCATATCATTGAAAATCATAGGGAGCTATACCTAGTAATTTAGAGAGCAGTGATAGAATACATACACTGGCCCATTTGTTGGTAAATATCTTTTTGTCTCTCCAAAACATTAGGAATCACAGAGTCAGATTATACAATCTAATAGGAAAAATTGTTAACAAGGAATCACAAAACCCTATTGGAGACCCTAAAGAAGAGAGAGGACCCTACAGGAGCTCTCAATTAGGTATATTTACTTCTTATATTCTTTTTTTTTCATAATGATTTGATGAACCAATGATTATCTTGTTTAAATTGAATTAAATTATTATTATGTAGTCATAATATTGATTTTTTTATGATATTGTAATGTAGGTATGATGCAAAGCCCTCTATATTTATCTTCAAGGAATCTTAGTTCAACTCAAGGGATTCACAATAGGTAGGTACACCCTCAAGGAACCAAGAACACCTCAAAGATTCAACAAAGAACCCTGACATTATACACTAATAAATAGAACATCTACATTCACACAATCAGATTTCTATGTCTCATTACATTATTTATAACTTTCTTTCCTAAAATTTTCTTGCCAAACCCTTTGGAGGAATTGTTTTAAATTAGGAATAATAAAACATATTCAAAGATGATCCAAAAATAATAAATCCATTGCAACTTATAGTCTCTGCACTTAGACATATTTTCTCTATCATAAACTAGAAGTAAAACATCTAACCCTGCATAGGGCATCAAATAATATTTTCAAGACAAGTAAAAATAATACCAAACATTTTATGAATCTAGTTCTAAAAATATAAGCCATCAATTTTTTTGATTCATAATTCATTCTACAATAATATATCTTTGACTGTAACTCCAATAGAGATCTGTAAAAACCAATCTTCACTCAAACACACATAACATTTACAAATATGAATAAAAAATACCCAAACCAATTGGAAATGAAAACTAATTCATATAGATTTCCAATACATATATATTCAATTCTTGATTATTCATAGTATTCCTATACCAAACATTTCAATTTGACTATAGTTGGGCATCCTTAAATATAAAAATAACAACTTTTGCCAAAACTTGCATAACCTTTTCAAAACTTATTGAAATTAATCCAAACCAAATGAATGAAAAATAGGATTCATTAATTTATCTATCAATTACTAATTTATAGAGTTTATAAGCTATACATGGTTGTACAAGGCCTAGAAACAGAGACTAAATGCAAGAAACCAATCAAAATAACAAGTTTTGAATGCTCAAAATTTCCAAATTGATATCCTCCACTCTATCTCTCTCTCTACCTTTGAATGACCATTAAAATTTTTTTATAGTGGTTTTGGTATTTCACAACTTTCCAACCACTTTTTAAACCAACTTATTACATCCTGTTAGCCCTTTACAACATTATGCATTTGTTTTCACAACTTTTTGTGCACTTTATGCATTTTTCTATTACAAATTTTGTATAAGCCCAAACTAGATCACACCTATGACTCAAATGAATTTATATGGATAAATATAGTTCCATTCACATATTAAATGACCATTTTGACATTATTGATCATATTAAGACCTCCTCAGATAACTTTGACACCTTATTACAAATGGTTTTATTAGCCTTTACATCTTGACTCAAAGGACTCAAATAAATACTAAATGGACCACATTAATTCAACATATGACTTAATGACTCTAAAACTCTTTGTTCTCTTGAAATTTAGGTGGCTTTTCACCATGGTGCATCATGGAGAGTAGTTGTGCATGAAGATAAAAACCAAATAAGTAGTAGAATGAATAAAAATCTATTCTATTTTTGACACTACAATTTTTGGTAGTTGTGTATTGATGTAATAATGATGAAATAATTGAGATATTTTAAATATAAACTTGTTGATTTAATTTAAGAAAAAATGATATTTTCATTGGAAACAATTGATTAATTATGTATTTTCTTTCATGCTAGACAAAATATCACATCATTGCCATTCAATGTATACTAAGCTCACTCAAGCATTGAAGATAGTTTCTTGTGTCTACCAAACATTTTAGAGTTTTCCTAGCTTAGAAGTCAATATCTACATAGTTCACTCAGTTGTCAAAGGAAATTTTGTAGAAGTTGAGTGTTAACTAAGCTCACTCAGTTAAGGAAGGAAATGTTGGATGGAACTAGTGTTAACCGAGCTCACTTGGTTACCAAAGGAACTTTTTGAATATGCAGTGTTAACAAAGCTCACTTGGTTAACATAGAAAAATCACTTTACATTAGTATTTTCTGAGAAGTGTCGACTAACAAAGGATTTTCTTGTTTTGGCATATTGAGTTCAATTGAATTATTTGTTGGTTCTAGCCAATTGAGTAGATGAATATTAAGTATTCTAAATTGTATTTAGGCTAATTGTAAATGTGTGAGATATAAATATACGGTCAAGTTGAGGATTCAACTTGTGGAACATAATAGAAGATTTCATGATTCTTAGAGGAAGTGAATTAGAAGGAAAAGCAAGATATCCTTGTTGAGTTGCAAACATACATTTGATCAGGAAGGATCAAGTATACAAGCCAGAATTGAGATATGTAATTAGAAATTTAGTTGCATAAAAAAATAGATCATATCATTGTTACTTTCTAACCATTGTAGTAGTGATAAAAATCTCTTAACAGAGTTGGCTTAACAATTGTTTGTAAATCCTCTAACAAGGTGGCATATCTAGATTGAATTGTCTAAATACCTCTAATAATGCCACTCCTAATAGGGTGATTAAATATTATAATAGGGTCATACCTAACATTATGTTTTACAACCTTTAACATGGTTGGATCCTAACAAGGCTCACTTCAAAAAAAGTGAAAATCAATAACTAGTTGCAATTGGTGGTTTTTACCAATTGGGTTTCCACGTTAAATCTTGGTGTCAATTGTATTCATGCTATATATTTTTTGTGTATGAAACTACGCTAAGTGAGATTAATCATAGATAATAACTTAAATATTTTGATGTTAAAAATTTGCCAAGTTATTTTAGTGTTTACAGAGTTACAACTTTTGCTAGCATAAATCGAGTGTATGTGTGTTTGTTGAGTTACAACAAAATACAGTTTAATGAGATCTTTGATTTGTATTGACATCTAAGCGATTTGGGATTTATTTTAATGATAATTGATTCACCCATGCCCTCTCAATTACTCCTCTTATATTTCCAAAAATTGGTATTAGAGCTTCTTGGTGCTTGTAGAAAAGGTTTCAAGGACCTAAGATAAACATCAATATGTCTTATAGAAGTGAGATCCCAAAGTTGAACAAAGATAACTTTGTAGCATGATAGTAGCTTATGAAGTTACATATGGTAACCAAGAGTTATTTAGGTTTGAAATACTTAATTCTTACAAGGATCCTACTAGTACAATGTCTATAGAAGAAATTACTAAAAAGAAAAACCATAATATCATGATGATTGACATAGCATCAACTCTTAACTATGCTGAATTTGATGAAGTCAAAGGATGTGCTAATGCTCATGAAATGTAGGTCAAACTAAAGGATTTCTATAGAGGCAATGATAATGTCAAAAGAGCCAAGGAAGAAAGCTTGAGAGGTTAGTTTGATTAGATGAAAATGAGAGAGAATGAAAACATTGCAAAATATGTTAAAAGAATCAAAGCCAGTGTTAGTGCTATCAAAGCCTTGCAAGGAACAATTAAAGATGTAACAATGGTAAGCAAAGAAATCAGAAGCATTCTTCCTATCTATGCAATTAGAGTGTCTGCTATTCAAAACATGAGATGTGATCTGAATAACAATATAACTTTGAATGCACTAGTTGGAAGGTTGACAACATTTGAACTAGGTAACTATGATAATTATATTTTTAATTCTACCAACCTTGAGTCTACATTCGAAGCCAAGGTATCACTAAAGAAGAAATCCAAAAAGTCTAAAAGAAAAAAATATGAAAGTGAAGAGGAAGAAAATTCTTACAATGATCTTGAAGCCATTGAAGCATTACTTGCAAGAAGGTATCCCAAAGGCAAAGGTAAAATTCCTTTAATATATTTCTCTTGTGAAGAAGTTGGACACATTGCTAGAAGATGTCTAAACATAGAAGACAATGATGAAAAGAAGTACAAAAAGTTCAAAGGCAAGAAGGATTTCAAAAACTTCAAGAATTTCAAGGAATACAAGGACAAAGGTAAGAAATGTTATTTTATAGCTAAAGATTCAAATAGTAGTGAAGATGATGAAATGGTATATATTTCTGTAAAAGATGAATCTGATGATGAAGGAGATAAAATGACACTTATCTCTCATGTGAGAAAAAATGATAGATGGATTATTGATAGTGGCTACTTACATCATATGACTGGTGATAAAATAAATTTTAAACACATGAAATATTTTGATGGTGGTAGTTTGAGATTTGGAAACAATGAACCTTGTTGCATAAAGGGAAAATGTTACATCTCACTAACCAATCAATTTTAATGCGATAATTCTTATTAGGTTGAAGAACTAAAGAATAATCTATTGAGCGTGACATAGTTGAATAACATTGGATTCAAGGTAGAATTCATGAATGGGAAGGGAAAACTACTTGATGGAAAAGGAAATTTGGTTTGGTCTAGCAAACAGACAAAAGGTAATCTATTCTACCTAGATCTCAGTCAAAGTTCATGTTTTATTTCTCAAGTAGAAAAAAGCTAGTTATGGCACAATAGATTATGTCATGCAAAATTTGATAATCTAATCAAGATAAGAAAGAATAAAAGTGTAAGAGGTGTCTCTAGCCTGAGGAAACTTGATATGGGTCTATGCAAAAATTGTCAAATTGGTAAGATGGGAAAGACAAGTTTTAGAAGCAAGGACTATCATTCAGAAGAAGTCTTGGAGCTAGTTCATATAGAATTATGTGGACCTATTGGAATAGAGATTTATAGTGGAGATAAGTATTTCATTCTATTTTTGATGAATATTCTGGAATGATGACTAAAATTTATCTAAAAGAAAAAATCTGAAGCTTTTAAAAAATTTAAGTGGTATCTAGCAAGAGTAGAGAAGGAAATTGGAAAGAAGCTAAAATGTTTGAGATGAGACAAAGGTAGTGAATTCATCTCCAATGAATTCTACATTGAAAAAGGAATTAAGAGACAAGTATTGACCATTGATACACCTCAATCGAATGGTATAGTTGAAAGAAAGAATAGATCCATCATGGATTATGCAAGAACATTGATGATAGAAAAGAATGTTGTTATCAAATACTGGAAGGAAGTAATCAGTACTATAGTGCATACCTTGAATAGAGTATAGTTAAAGAAAGACTCAAATCAAAATCCTTATGAAATGTGGTATGGCTACAAACCTAATGTAAGTTACTTGAAAGTATTTGGTAGAAAATGTTATATCTTGATGGAACCTAGGAAAGGAAAATTCAATATCAAAGGTGATGAAGAAATATTCTTAGGATACTCATGTAGAAGTAAAGAATAAAAATGTTTGAATTTATCCACTCATAAAATCATAGAAAGTGCACATGTAAGAATAAAATCATAGAAAGTTAACATGTAAGAATTGATGAGTTTGTAGAAAAGAGTGAAGAAGAAAGAAACAAAGAACATGAGGATTACAAAAGATTTGTTTACTATGAAGTTGATACATTGCAAAATATGTTTGGAAGTTAGGAGGCCTTACCTCCCAAGTCCTCAAAATCTCCAAAAGCTACTAAGTTGCAACTAGTGCAACCCAAGTCACAGTTTGAAGATATCAAGCTAGTGATAGAGAAAACTAAGTCTGATGGACCTGATTCATAGAAAGTGGGACCCATGCTTGATATAGAAGATCATGAAGAGGTAAATGGATCTAAATACAAATCCAAAGTACCTATGTTAGATAGATATTTTAGAAGGCATCATGCACCTAATCAGATCATTAGAGGCAATTCAAATGGAACAATGATAAGAAACAAATTGAAAGGTACATGTTTTCTTGCTGAATTTTAACCTAGAAATATTAAAGATCCTTTGGATAATGAAAATTAGATTGAAGATATGAATGAAGAAATAGAATAGATAGAAAAGAATAAGACTTGGACTCTTATTCCTATACCCAAGGATAAAAATGTAACTGGCACAAAGTGGGTATATAGAAATAAGTTGAATGAAGATGGAAAATTTTAAAGAAACAAAGCAAGGTTAGTTTGTAAAGGTTTTTCTCAACAAGAAGGTATTGATTATGGTGAAAAAATTCCTCCTATTACAAGATTAGAAGGTGTTAGAACTTTATTAGCATATACAACACACAAAGGATTTCAAGTTTATCAAATGGATGTAAAATATGTATTCTTGAATAGAATTCTTCTTGAGGAAGTCTACATAGAGCAACTTGAAGGTTTTGTAGATCCTAGCAAAAGAGATATGGTCTACAAATTATAAAAAAGAATTGTACGGTCTTAAGCAAGCTCTGAGAGCTTGGTATGAAAGACTTAATAACTACTTGATTACTTGATAAAGATTGGTTTATAAAGAACAAATGATAATAGTAGTCTATACATCAAAGAAGGACCAATCAAGAAGATTGTGTTGGCATAAATATTTGTGGATGACACTTTATTTACAGAAAATGATGACTTATGCAAGGCGTTTTTAGAAGACATGAGTAAAGAATTTGAGATGTCTATGTTTGGAGAGATAAAATTCTTTGTTGGATTGCAAATCTAGTAAAAGAAAGATGGTATCTACATTACTCAATACAAATATATCAAGAAGATACTAGAGAAGTTTTGAATGGAATATTCAAGACTAGTTGGAACACCTATGTCCATTGGACATAAGATTTCCAAAATTGATGATTCCAAAGAAGTAAATTAGACCACATACATATCAATGTTTGAAAAATTGCAATATGTAGTACACACAAGTGTTAGTTTGAGGTGACTGACCAAGAAAGTACTGTACATGCTCCATAATTCCTTAGCTTAGGGTTAGCAATTATTTTCATTATGTGTGATGTGAAATTGCTTCCTGTAGTGGTATTAAGCTGTAAGGGATTACTTATTGTAATCAGGTTGTAATAATTAGATTGTAATACTATTGGACTTGTTGTTTGGTGGACGTAGCCTAGGGTTTAGGAAAACTACATGAAATATTATTTATTTTTGCATGTAAATGTAATTTTTGTTTGTGGTTTAATCCTAACAACAAGGCTTAATATTGCACTAGTAGTTAGTATGATGTCAAGACTCTTAGAAAATCTCAAAAGAAAATCACATGATGGCAATCAAGAAAATCATGAGGTATTTGAAATGTACTAAAGAATATGGTTTATGGAACAAAAAAGGAGGCAATCTAGATTTGAAAGCATTCACAGATGTTGATTGGGCAGGAAGTGTTGATAATAGAAAGAGCACTAGTGGTGGAGCATTCTTTTTTGGTAAAATAATAGTATCTTGGACAAAAAAGAAGAAGAATTATATTTCTCAGTCCATAGTAGAGGCAAAATATGTGGTAGTAATAGTTAATTTTTCAAATGTTGTTTGGTTCAAGAAACTACTACCAAGTATCAAGATAGAAATCAAGGATCCAGTGGTTATCTTCTATGATAACACCAGTATAATTAATATATCAAAGAATCTTGTAATGCATACCAAAACCAAACACATTGCTATAAAATATCATTTTTTGAGAGAATTGGTAGAAGATAAAGAAGTAAGGTTGGAATATGTGAATACTAAAGAGAAACTTGTAGATATATTCACTAAGCCATTACCTAAGGATGCATTTTTGTATCTAACAGGTAAGTTAGGGGTAATTCCCCCATCAAAAGCTCACTAAAATAAGTTTAGTGATGCATCAACCAAAGCATGTTGAAGATTAGTTAGTTGTTGTAGCATTGACAAAGTCACATTGCAAATGAATCAATACATGATGTACATTGATATTTATCGAGTATTGACTTTAGCCCGACATGTCAAAGAGGGAGAAGTTTACTCTCATACCTCACTAATTTTATAAAGAGGGAGAGTATATATTTCCAGAGATGTCATAGAGAAAGAACTTGGTCTGATATAAAATAAGGGAAGTTCTCTATCAGAAGTAGATATTGAAAACATAATTTTGCTGATAGAGGGAGAAACTAAAGGTAGAGGAAGTTTACACTGATAGAGGGAGTTCTCATGGATGATAATTATAAGGAAACTAAGGATATGTTCCTTACATATTCTCTCTCTAAAAATTTCATTGTATTATGACATGTTGTGTTGCCATCAATGCCAAAGAGGGAGATTGTTGGAAATGATTGATTGATTGTGTATTATCTTTGATGTTAAAAAAAATGTCATAACATTTCTAGTTAGTGTATGTCGATCTCACTCAAGCATTGAAGAAAATTTCCCATGTGTACTGAGCATTTCAGAGTTTTCCTAGTTTAGAAGTCAAAATCTACTAAGATCACTTGATCGTTAAAGGAAAGTTTGCAAAATTTGAGTGTTAGCTGAGCTCACTCAGTTAATGAAGGAAATGTTGGATGGAACTAGTGTTAATAGAGTTCACTTGATTACCAAATGAACTTTGAGAATATGCATTGTTAATCAAGTTCAGTTGGTTAACAAAAAATAAATCACTTTGAGTTAGTATCTATTGAGCAAGGTTGGCTAATGAAGAATTTTCTTGTTTTGGAATATTGAGCTCAATTGAATTGTTTGTTGGTTCTAGTTGACTAAGGAGATGGATATTAAGTTTTCTAAATTGTATTTAAACTGAATTCACAATGTGTAAGATATAAATATAAGGTCAAGTTAAGAATTGAATGTGTGGAATATAATAGAAGATTTGATGATTCTTAGAGGAATTAGAAGGATAAACAAAATATCCTTGTTGAGATGGAAAGATACATTTGATCTAGAAGAATCAAGTATACAAGACAAAATTGAGATATGTAATAAGAAATCTAGTTGCATCAAAAATAAAGTCATCTCATTGTTACTTTCTAACCATTGTAGTAGTGATCTAAATATTTTAATAGAGTTGTCTTAATAGCTATTTTTAAATCCTCTAACAAGGTGGCATTTCTAGATTGAATTGTCTAAAGACATCTAACAAGGCCACACCTAATAGGGTGATTAAATCCTCTAATAGGGTCATACCTAATAGTGTGTTTTGTAACCTTAAACAGGGTTGGCTCCTAACAAAGCTCACTTCATAAGAGTGAAAATTAGTAACTAGTTGTAATTGGTGGTTTTTCCCAAATTGGGTTTCCACATGAAATCTTGGTGTCAATTATGTTCATGCTATTTTCTTTATGTGTAAAAAATAAGTCAAGTAATATTAATCATAGATAATATCTTAAGTAGTTATTGAGTTATTGCAGTGGTTACAGAGTTACAACATTTGCTAGTGTAAGCCAAGTGCATGTGTGTTTATTGAGTTACAATGGAATATAGTTTAACCAGAGTTTTAATTTGTATTGACATCTAAAGGATCTAAGATTTATTTTAGTGGCAAATGATTCACCCCTCCCCTCTTAGTTACTCCTCTTATATTTCCAATAACTTTTACTTAATGTAATTAATGTGGACGGAGCTAAAAATTAATGATACTAACAAAATTTTCACTGTGCCTGATGTCAAAACTTGAGGGGGCCAAAAATAATAATTTTTACTTAATAATAACCCTAGACACACCCTTTTTTTGACGATGGAGAACCTACAACATTTATGGCCACTCTGTATCGAAGAGTCTCTAAGATTCTCTAAGTAGGTCTGGAGATCAATCTTCTGAGGGTCATAAAATAGAAATAATCAAGGCTATCCATAAAATGTATAGGATGATGATGTTGAGGTCTACAATAACCTCTCTCATTTTGGAGAGACTACATTCTATTTGGATTTGGCTCAATAATCTTGCCTGATGCAAAAACTTGTAGTGTGCCTCAGTTCATTGGTACATTACTCTGTAACCTTTTAAGCATTGATCATGGCATCAAATAATCAGCTTCATTAGATCCTTATGGGTGGGTGAACCTTGGTGACTCCCTTTTTCCAACCATGGAGAAACTACAACATTTGTGGCTACCCCATACCCAAGAGTCTCTAAGATACTCTAAGTGCATTTGGATATTAATCTTACAAGAGTTGTAACATAGATCTCATTAGGGCTATTAGTGAAACATTGAATGCTATAGGACAATGATGTTAAGCCATACAATAACCTCTCTCATTTTAGAGAGATCACATTCCATTTGGATTTGACATAACAATCTTGGCCAATACCAAAACTTGTAACATGCCTCATTTAACTAGTCCATTACTATGTAACTTTGAAAATGTTGATCATGGTATTAAATAATCAACTTTGTTAGCTCCATATGGGTGGGTGAACCCTAGTGACACCCTTTTTGTGACCATAAAGAACCTACAATGTTCATTGCCACCCCATACCAATGAGTCTCTAAGATGCTCGAAGTCTATTTGGAGATCGATCTATCAAGGGTTGTAAGTTAGCGCTCATGAGGGATATTAGTGAAATTTCAAATACTATAGGATGATGATGTTGAGGTCTACAATAAAATCTCTTAGTTTAGAGAGCTCACACTCTATTTGGATTGGTACATTGATCTTGCTTGATGCCAAAACTTGTAGTGTACCTCAATTCATTAGTGCATCACTACATAATTTTCAAACTACTAATTATGTCATCAAATAATTAGTAGTATTAGCTCCAAATGGGGGATGATCACTAGTGACACCCTTGGTTTTTTTTTTGGTCGGTAATAGAGATATTTTTATTAATATCAAAAAGGGATTACATCGATATCAAGGTCCTAGTGATTTAGACCATCTTTCAAAAATAAAACTTTACAACACAAAACACCACAATGACCTCTTTATAGGCTAGTTACAACATTTACATTAAAGCACACATGAAAGGACAACTTGCGCTCCAAAAGTGGATTTGCAACTGTCAAAACAACAACATACATCCAGAAAACACCTACGTCGCATATCCGCTACTACTCCATCTTGACGTCACCTGCTTATCGCCATAATTCTTCTTCATTTTATGCAGAGTAAGTGTTCAAAAACCTCCACATCAATCAAAAACAAAATGACCTCATCCTGCATCATCCTAGTTGTCATAGTGTTCTTCCCAAAAGATTTCCATCATATTTGGCCATGCATCTCTCTTCACATTCCACTTTGAAAAAAAAACTTTCCACTTCAAAACTTGCACTTAATTCTAGCTGAGCGCTTTCCTTTGGGATAGTCTAATGGCACTATCTTCCTATTCTACTCCTCCTTAAAATCCATAGTGGCACATTTTAAAGCATTCCACACCTGATGTCTCTCATTTATATAGGCTTCTTGGTCCTTAAAACCTCTTGGCCAATTTACAAAAGGCACAATTCCTTTCTCTATGCCCTCTTTTTCATCCGTGTAACCCTCAATGAAATCAAATGCCCACCCCTAGTGAGCCCATTCCAAAAGGGCATCCATATTCGGGATTAAGTCCTTCTCAAATAGCTCCTTCATCAACCATCCCACCACTAATTTGTGTTCAGCAATCTCCAAGCCCCAAGTCATTATCATGGCTGCAATATCTACTTGTAGCTTCCACCTGTGATCGGCTTCTTCGAATAATGGCCCCAACGTGGCTTGAAAAGTGTGGATGACTGCTTCAGTTGGGCAGTTAACCATTTTCTTAATCCTATAGTCTGCCACAGTTCCAAACAATGCTTTTTGTTGTTTTGTAGTTTCGAAGGTGAACAATGGCTCCATTTGAAAATGTTTGCTCACTCCTTAAACTCCCCCAAAAACTTTACTAGCATAAACCTATGACAACACATATTTATAAAAAGACTCCCAGTCTTGCCAGCTTTGATAATAAATGTTCCAAAAAACCATTTCCATCATCTTTATGAGGCCGCCCTTCATCAGCACGAGTTTGAATAACTCATTCATTAATTTTTGGATTTTCAATGATTTTATCCCCATTATCTAGCTATGATGCATCTAAACTCATCCTTTCCCTGGTCCTTTCATTGGTCAATAAATACATTTCCTCTCCAATGCTTAAATTCATATTCCTCAAACTATTTATATGTCTAATTATCAATTTATCATCATTTAATGAAATCACCCATTTGGATAAAAAATTTGCTTCTGCATTACCATCCCTTTTAATATGTGAAATTTTAAAATCTTCAAATTGGCTAATTTCATCAATAATTTGGTTTATTACCATTTCTTGATGCCATGCATTTACCTGCAATTTTGTTTTTGCTTGCACTACCAATAGTGAATCACCTTCCAGATGAAGTTTTTTTATTCCTTCTCTTTTTTGTTGGAGTTGAGGAAAGCCAACTCCGAAGATGCCCAAGATCACCTGCATGCGAGAACCTATCAAAGAGAAGCCAAAGAGAGGAAGAGCATGGAGCAAGGATAAAAATCCTAAACGGACATGAGAGACACCAAGAATGCAACCACAAGAAGAAATGTATTTACAATAAGAATTGATAATGTGATGATATGAAAATACAATGAGAAGAGCCCGCTTATAAAGAGCTCATGAAAGCTTGTAGAAGAAGTTGGAAGGTGTAAGAAGATAATATTAACAACTAGAAGGGAACAAACTCCCATGTTGTCAACAACTAACCACTACATGCATTAAATAAAAAATATTAAATAAATGCATTAACCTAAGTAAGCTTAAGTAAATAGAATAAATAATAAATAATTAATTATTTACTCTAACACCCCCCCTTAAGCGCAACTTAGGGAAATGCCTTAAGCTCACAAAACTAAGATGAATGCATAATGGGTCCCGGTAATGAGGCCATTTTAGGTACCCAAGTACAATGCAAGAAGATGCAACCCCTGAAAATGGGGAAAGAGAGAAAACCGCATGGGAAAAACCCTCCCCCAAAAAGAGGTAAGAACCTAGTGAAGAACTGAAGAAGCCTCCAACTAGGGAAATGTCCCCTAAAATAGGAACAAGGAGTGATCATGAAGAAGTAGCATCACTGAAGCATGAAGAGTCACAAAATTTTCAAACTGCTGATTAGAAGAACCTCCATGGAAGAAGAAGGCATGAACCAAGCATGTCTATATGGTAGATGATCCATCTCACCGAAATGCATAGGTAGCCAGCCACTGCAATTGCCTTGTATATAGGATCAACCACTAAATACATAGTTCACACTATCAAACCATCGAACCATGGATGCATTAGAACAACATCATAACCCCCCCTTAATGCAGATGGGGTGTGATGATAGGCAACTGAGAAGGTGGGCCAAAATCTCCTGCAAACGAATCAAGAATGAGGAGAGAGGGAAAGAGGTACAAACATCGATAAAGACACGATCTAACTAACTCTGTATGGGGCTAATGTCATGGAAGGGACACTCACTTGACAAAGGGAGAATGCCTAAAACATCAAACAAATAATCCCCCCCATGGTGCTTTATGAAAATAGTGCAAGTACAACTGACTCAAAGCAATGTTCGTGACCCCTGGAATGCAAAAGTGACACTTTATCTCAGTGTGAAATAAAAAATTTCTTCAAAATGATAGCTACTATGATTAGAACTGAAAATGAGCTGCAACAAAAGAAAGTACAGCCTAAAACAAGAGAACCCATGCCAAGAAAATGATCCTCGGGCCTAAAACACTCAAAATATTCACCATAGAGAAAAAATGCCAAAACTATGATAGAAAGAGTAGAGGCCAAAAAATAAGGAAGAGGACTACATTTTTGAAAAGATGACAGAACCAGCTTTCCAAAAATATAAAGTTTTCAAAAAAGGGGCATGGGACGCAAAAGATATGCATGTCGAATTCAAAAATAGGACTTTAGAATTCAACAGAAAAAATGGGCAATGAAAAAACATCAAAACCAAAAAATACATGCACCAAAGTCTCCATCTCAGAACCAACTTTCCAACACTTTTTTTGGATCGGAAAAATACCTCCGTATGCAAAAGTTACGGCCAAAAAACCACAAGTAGGTCCACAAGTGAATCAGGAGAGGTGTATGCAAGGGCTGATGCAACGCTGACCTCATGGTGATGTCACCAATTTAGGGCATTAAATTTGATGGCTAGAAAACCATCACCACAAAAAAGAGATTGACAAGATAGGGGTGATGTGGCGGGTCCACGTGGCAGTGTGCCACGTGGCACCTAGGCCATGTGTCACCCCTGCTGGCGTTGACTGGATGGCTGACAGGGCGAATGGCTATCAGAGCGGCACTAGCAATGGAGCGGAGGTTGCTGGCAGAGCTCTGAAGATGCATTGCTGGGAGGAGTGGCTTGCAGGTAGCAGAGGAGGCTGCGCTAAGCCCAGGCAGTGCTGCGCATTGCGACTGCTTCGCGGGTGGCGTGGTGGCGGCCCTGCGGTGGCGCGCGAGCACTGCTGTGGTGGTGCAGCCCGAATAATATTTTTTTATTTTTTTTGTTGAGATCGTTCATACAGTCTATACAAAAGGCCCTAAGATGAAATTTTTTTGCCTCCCAGAGCTCTGTCTCCAAATTCGACAAGTTTTATATGAATCCTGATTGCAAACGGTCTTTCGGATCCAATGGTGATGTTCATTTGGGCTAAAAGTGCTCTGAAAATATGATGATCCCCTAATTTGAAAAAAAATGCAAAAACAAACTAGGGTTTGTGACTCCAAATTGCGGCTTCAAAATTCTTCAACAAAGCTGCAGCAGGAAGGCTCTGATACCATGTTGGAGTTGAGGAAAGTCAACTTCGAAGATGCCTAAGATCATCTGCATGCGAGAACCTGTCAAAGAGAAGCCAAAGCAAGGAAGAGCATGGAGCAAGGATAAAAATCCTAAACGGACATGAGAGACACCAAGAATACAAACACAAGAAGAAATGTATTTACAAAAAGAATTGATAATGTGATGATATGAAAATACAATGAGAAGAGCCAACTTATAAAGAGCTCATGGAAGTTTGTAGAACAAGCTAGAAGGTGGTAGAAGATAAGATTGACAACTAGAAGGGAACAAACTCCCGTGTTGTCAACAACTAACCACTACATGCATTAAATACAAAATATTAAATAAATGCATTAACCTAAGTAAGCTTAAGTAAATAGAATAAATAATTAATAATTAATTATTTACTTTAACATTTTTTCTATTCTGACTGCTAATAAAGCTGCATTACATTCAACAATATTATTGGTTCCCCTGGATAATTTTTTTGTTCCCTATAAAAGGACTCTACCTCTATTATCTCATAAGATGACCCCAATCCTTGACAGTCCCGAGTTGCTACTAGCTGCCCCATCAAAATTTTCCTTCACCCAACCTTCATTTGGAGCTTTCCATTCAACTAGCTTCTCATCATATTTTTTCTTTTTTACAACAAGAGATCCTGATGGGGATTTAAATCTAATGCCTGGCCAAGATTTTTGTAGAATTCTATCATCATTAGTGTAGGGAAAAGCCATAGCTTGTCTATGTATTGCTGAAGTGCTCACTATTTCTTCAATAGCATTTATCACTCTATTTAAACATCTTCTCAATGTTTCTTTCTCTCCTCTGCATAATCTCCTATTACGTTCTTTCCAGAGTTCCCATAAAATAAGAGAAGGTGTAACTATCCAAACACTTGATAGTGTCGATTTTCTTTGTCCTCTAGGCCAACTATCCATCACCCCTTTAACACTATTTTCTCTAGGATCCTGCCATCCTAATTTGATTTGCACATAATCCCAACACTTTCTAGCATAGTGACATTGAACTAGGAGGTGATCAATGGTTTCTTCATGCTTTTCACATAGAGGGCATCTTGATGGACCATTAATTTCAATTCTCTTTAGTATTTTGGCTGTCAAAATCTTGCCTTTATATGCTAGCCATGTAAAAGCCCCTGCTTTAGGTAAATTATCTTTGTTCCAACACAAATCTTTAGATGTGAATTTATCCTCACTTTTCTCTGCCAGGATTACATAACCATGTTTTGCTGAGTATTTTCCTGATTTGGATCCACATCAAATTATTTTTTCCTAAGAAGGTGTAACCACTATACCTCTATTTTGAAAAATATCTTGCATTCAAGATGCCTATGCCTCTGTTAACTCCTCTTCAGGCACATCTTTCCATCTCCATTCCATACCCAATGGGCCATTTTTTCTTACCATATAGTCTGCTACTTGATTGCCCCATTTTCTTTTGAAGAAATCCTTTAAATCTACATTTTCCTCCTCCATATCTAAAACTTTATACCCATTCCATGAGTCCTCCCAAAATTTTGCAGTTAACCCATTTCCTATCCTCCAAGAAAAGTGTTTCATTATAGTCTCCCTGCATGATAGTAAAAATTTCCAAATTGCTGACCCTTTAGTGGGATTTTGAATGGTGAAAATTCTATGTGGAACATCTGAGTCAAGGTATTTTCCTTTCAAGATCCTAACCCAATATTACAGTGGATGCTCATATATGGACCAAACAAGTTTAGCTCCTAGAGCTTTATTCATAACTTCCCAGTTTCTGATGCTTGCCCCTCCTTCCTATTTTGGTTTACAAATCTTTTCCCATGCCAAGAGTGGGATTTTGTCTCCATCATTAGAGCCATTCCAAAATAACTTTCTCATTTTTTGTTCAACAATACGGATTACCTTTTTGGAGATACCCATACACAACATAGAGAACACATGCATTGTTGAGATGACCATTTGAAGCATTAAAATTATGCCAGCAAAGGATAACCATCTACCCTTCCATCCTTCCATTTTTTTTTGGCATTTATCTATTAAGCTATCCCAAAACTCAGACTTATTTCTACCTTCAAAGAGAGGAATTCCTAGATATTTATTTGGCAGTAGACCTAATCTCATTTGCAACAATCTACATATCCTAACACAGAGAATGTGAGGGGTATTAAAGAAAAAAATCTCTGATTTGTTCCAATTTATAAACTACCCTGAGATCCCGCCATAGATTTCTAAAGTTTCCTTCATAAATCTAGCCTCTACTATACTTGCTACCCCAGCTAAAAAGGTGTCATCCACAAATTGTAGATGGGTTAAGGCCTCCACCATTTCTGTTATCTTTATACCTTTCCATAAGCCTAGTTCCTTTTTCTTTAGAATGAGTCTCCCTAGAACTTTTGCCATTATAATGAATAAGAAAGGGGATAAAGGGTCACCTTGTCTTATTCCTTTTCCTTGTTCAAAGAAACCATGGGGGCTTCCATTAACAAGCACCGAGAACCGTGGAGTGATTAAACAACTCTCTACCTATTGTAACCAATCCTAAGTGAAACCAAACTTCTTGAGAACACTCAAAAGAAAGCTTCTATCAACCTCATCATAGGCCCTTTTGATGTCAAGTTTCACCATCATATTTTTTGGTTTAGAAGTCCTGACCGAATGCATTGCCTCATGTGCAACAACAACACCTTCAAATATAGATCTTCCTGGAAGGAAACCACTCTGTTCCTCTAATATAAGAGAACTCATAACCTATTTCAACCTATTAGCCATTACCTTTGAAATGATCTTATACACCATGTTACATAAGGATATCGGTCTGAAGTCTTCAAAGGTAGTTGGATTTTCCTTTTTTGGCACTAAGGTTATGAAAGTATTATTGAAATCTTTTAGAATGAAACCACCTTGTCTTGACTCCTCCACAACTGCCCAAATATCTTTTAGAAAGATGGAGTTTAATTTTTTTAAAACCATTGTTGGAAACCAATTTGGGCCTAGGGCTTTATCCCTTCCCAATCCACTTAAAGCTTCTTCCACTTCGCATTCCCAAATGGGTTCCATCAAGGCTATATTTTGTGCATTTGTTATAGTTTCTGGGATTACACTTAGAACCTCCTCCACTTCAGCTTGACTCTTATCCCTTTTTTGACCCCTATGTGAGAAGAAATTAACTACTTCTACATTGATCTCATCTCTATTTTGTAAAGTAGATCCATCATCTTTTTGAATCTCAAAAATTTTATTAGCTGCTCTTCGAATTTTGATAGAGTTATGAAATTTTTTTGTGTTTCTATCCCCCTCATGTAACCACACCTCTCTGGAATTCTACTTCCAATAAATTTCCTCTTTGCTTAAGCATTCCTCTAGTTCTTTTTTTAGCAACTTCTCCTCCCTAAAATCATCCTTAAACATTCCCTTTTCAATTACTTTGAGGCTCAAGTTTTTTAGTTTCTCTTCAATCTCCCCCTTTTTATTGAAGATATTCCTGAAATGTTCCTTGTTCCATATTTTCAATTGCTCCTTTAAATATTGTAGTTTTTTTTAAAAAATAAAAGCTTTATTTCCTTTTCTTAGAGGAGCATTTCTCCACCAATCAGCTATAAGGTCTACAAACCCTTTTGATTTCATCCACATCGCTTCAAATTTGAAAGGACACGTCTCTGGAGAATTTTCATCTTGAAACCATAAGTAGATGGGGAAATGATCTAAGCCTTGGTAAGGCAAGATTTTCGCTGAGCATGACTAGTCTATCTCTGCCCAGTTTTTAGCTACAAAATACCTATCCAACTTTTTTGCAATATTCATAAAACCCTCTCTTTTGTTTGTCCATGTAAAGTCACCTTTTTAAAACTGAACATCAATTAGACCATTATCATTGATGAAGTTACTGAAGTATTTCTGACTTTCAGAGATCCACCCTTTACCCCCTTTTTTATCACCAAGGTTCAGAATAGCATTAAAATCCCCTCCAAGAATGGCAACTTCTTTCCCTAAACCTTCCAGTCTTGTAGATAAAGATTTCCATAAAAGTATCTTCTGAACATTATTATTTGGTCCATAGATATTGTAGACTGAAAAGGAATAGTGAAGTTGTTTTACATATACTCTAAACCATTGCCAATTACAATCTAAGAAGAAATTAGTTACCTCTAGAACCTCTGGTCTCCAAAGCATAGCCATGCCTCTAGATGCTCCATTGGCACCTGACAGTAAGCACTCCCATCTTTTAAATTTTTTTTTGAATGTCATAAAGTCCTCCTCCTTAATCTTATTCTCTTGCAAAAGCACCAAGTCTAGGTTGGCTTGATCAAAGCATCTTTTGATCAAATGAATCTTGTCAGGGGCATTGCAGCCCATAACATTCCACGATAAGGTTTTCATATTGCCTAGGAAAAGGCTAAACCTTTTCCCAATCTGAGGATTTTGGATTGATTTGCATCATTCCCTGCTACCTCTAGCTTTAACTTGATAGGTTTAGGCCCTCTTTTCTTTCTGCTCCCTATATTGTGTTTCAACTTTTGAGAGTTGGTTTGTTCTAATGTTCTCTCATCTTGGATCCCTTTAATTTTGAATAGACCTAGATCATTCAAAGTGTCTTCATCATCCAGAGAATCTTGTGTTGACCCATCATCTTCCTTCAGACTGTTGGTGTTCATAGTGCCTTCAACAGAGTCATTTAAGTTCCTGGTATGGGACATCTCTATGTCCTTGAAATTTTCCATCACTTTTTCCTTAGGGGACATATGGCTCTATGTTTGCTACTCCAGTGTAGAGCATTTGGTGATTTCTACATCTTTCCCACTAGTCTTTTGCTGAGCATTCTTTCCATGGTCTTTTTCTAAAACAATCATTGGAGAGGAAACATTTTTACCTGGATTAGAGCTCAGACTCTCAGACTCCACTCTCGCATATCCACCATTGTTCTAAAGGGGTTTCCAGTACCTCCTGTGTTGAAAGATCTTTATTATTTTGAGGGTTTATATCACTATCACCATTTAAAACCTTATGAACTTCTAAACCATCTTGCATCATATCCTGATTTTCTATAGGATCCATATGAACGGGGGTTATAGGAATGTTGTCTTCTGTCTCTATTTGATCTTCCTGCTGTATATGAGCAATGTTAGTATGCTAATAGAAACCAAATTTAAATAAAGCTTCTACAAACTAAACAAAATTCATAAACTTCAAGATAGACTAAGATGAGCCCTCAATTGAGAATATGAGCCATTAATGGGCTCTCTCAATGAGAAGCTCTCTTGTTGAGTAGCTTTGTCTAAATAGATAGGATGTATGCTCAAGCTTATGCTTCAAAAAGGGCTTCAAATGGAGTTGGAATTTGGGTGTGAGTGTATGGTTTTGATGTAAAATGGCTTCTCAAAATGGAATTATGACTTTACTTCATGGATTGTGTTATTTTGCAAAGGGGAAGGATCCAATTTATAGGCAAGAGGCTTGAGGGATTGAGGGCTAAGATGCAAGGATGGGAAAAAGCTCATGGAGGGCTCAGATTGCATGAGAGGAGAGCACATGGATTGTGCTTCCTTACAGCCAATCAAGGAGTGACACATGTCACATGGTGAGAGGATGGAGGAAAGGGGAAGGATGAGTCAACAAAGGAGGCTCAAGGGATGAAATATTCATAAAGACCCTCATAATGACTTGTAAGAGCAATAAAAGGGCTTGGAAGAGTCATTTATGGCCTAGTGGGCTTCATAAAGTTTTATGGTTGAGATATTTTGAGGGTGATGAGAGCAATTTCGACTTGGACTTGATTAGGAAGGTTTTAAGCTTGCTTAGGCTTGTGCAAATGATTAGAGGATGGATTAGTATAGTTTAGGATTAGCTTAGGGATAGGCAAGTGGATGGCATTTAATGAGGGTGGGTGAAGGAGGAGATATTTGTTAACTTTGGCTTGGGTTAGTAAGTTTTAACCCATGTTTAGGGAATGTGACAAGGTTAGGAGGGGATTAGGATTAGGTTTAAAGACATCTTCTAGAAGAGTCTAGATTTTGGATGAGGATAAAGACTTTCTAGAATAGTCTAGAATTTCCTAGGATGAGGATGAAGATTTTCTAGAAGAGTCTAGAACTTCTTAGGATGAGGATAAATTAGATTTTTAGGAAATAAATAAAGTTTTATTTATTTCAAGGGTTTGGGTTGAGGAGATATTTATTAAATTTTTTTAAATAAACATGAGGATTAATATTTAATCTTAATTAAATATTTTGAGTTGGGATTAGGGGTAGGAAATGATGGGATTAGCCTTTAATCAAAATTAAAGAAGGATTAGAAGATTTTGGAAGAGATTAGAGTTTTTAAGGAAATTGGCCAAGTTTTGGGCAAAAAATAATTTTTTTATTTATTTTGGGTTTTTTGGTCAATTTATTAATTAAATAATTAATAAATAAGGAAATAATGTTTAAATAAGATTTAAATATTTTTGGGAGGGATTCCTTAATTAAATATTTTTAATTAAGATAAAGGGATTTAATGGCATAAAAATTAATTAAATAATTAATTAATAAATGATGATGTCATCAGGACTTTTTCAGAAAATAAAAATACTTTATTTTCTAAAGGTTTTTAGGTGTCTACATTTTGCCCCTCTTTGATGTGATGCCGCAAGTGGCATGGCATCAAAGATAAGAAAATAAGATGCCCAAGGCTAGAAGAGGGGAGAATGGACTATGAGATGCCCCCTCAAGAAGGTAGCGGGGAGCGAAAGTGAGGCTCGATGGCTTCTTGAAAAGTACAAAAATCTTGGATGAGCAAGGAAACTCAGATTGGCAAAGAGAAGGGGCTGAATTAGCTCAAACTCTCACTATGGGAGAATGATAAAGGAGAATCAGATGCAGAAGAGGAAGCAAGCTTAAGACTTTAGGGAAGGTGGAGGATGAAGGAGCAGAGTGTTATTAAAAGGAATCCAGGATAGGGAGATGGATGAGGGGATTATAAAGCTGATGCAACAGGATTTCAAAGAGTCAGATTGCTGGAAGATGGGTTTCGGAGATCCCTAGGACTAGGATTGTGGATCTCGAAAGATGAGGCTTGGTGGATTGATTTGGATTGGTGGATCCCTAAGACTAGGATTGTGGATCCCTAAAGCTAAGAGTGATGAGTTATTCAAAGAGATACTGATGCATAAGTTGGGGTAGGAGAGACGGATGCTGGATATGGATGGGAGATAATGGAGATGAAGGAAAACTATTGAAGCTTTTCGAGTGGGGGGATACTTCAAAGAGAAGTACCACCATGTAGTTGAGCACTAGATTTGCTATAGGACTATTGGTTAATTGCCAAGGTTACCAAGAACATCAAGGCCTTTTCACCAACCGTCCAAAGGACTGACAAACTAACTCAAAACAAACACGCAAGGATTGCCCCAGCATCACACATGAATCCTAGAGGAAGCAGTGTGGAAACGACACTAGAGAACCCACAAGCAGAAAAGAAAAAAAAATGAAAGACCTGATCAAGACCTTACACTCTAATTGCCCCATTCGTAGCATACCATGATATGGAAGATCGTGGCAACCTTGAGGAGGGAACAAGGAGATTGCTTGGAAAAGATACTTCAAGACCCAAAAGGGAAGATCCCAAATCAAAAGAAAGTGAAAATCCAAAAGAGAGCTGTTTGCCAATGAGATGGGTAGGACAAGGTACTAACGGACCAAGATCAGACATGAGGAAAGCTATATCCTGTAAGGACCTATCGAAGAGCACCGAAGCTAGTGGATTTTGATGAGTGATGCGTCTGGCAAGCTGAACTAAGAAAGATAACACTTTGGTGATAGGAAATCTAGCTAAAGGATGCGTTGGAATAGCTAATCAAGATGTGTGATGGGTGCAAGATGCTGATCAAGGATGAACTGACACGAACGTTGGATAGATACAATGGTACTACGCTAAAGAGGATGTACAAGTTGATGCACCAAGATATGTTACATATGTACAATTTTGTTCATGTTTTGGTTTTTTTGAGATGGAAATGTTTGTGAAGGATGGGATGTCTATAATAGGTGATAGGTGGATAGGTAGATGGTTTGCAAAAAGCTTAAGTGAAAATGGGGTTTTGTGTGTGCACGTGATAGTATACAAGCTAGGATACAAGATTATTTATAGGCTGGAATATGGTACAAACCTTGGACAAGATTCAGATAGACAAGGTATGGTACAAGATTTACAAGGTATAATACAAGCTTTGGTACAAGATTTACAAGCTGTACAAGAGGTATTTACAAGCTTCATCAGATTTTGGATATTTGGTTGGAACACCAAGGGAACAAGCAAGTGTGTCTTATGGGATTGTGGGTGAATGGATGAGGGATAGGATAGTGATAGATAATGGATTAGTCTTTAGTACACAAGGTGCCTAAATTACCAAGTTTTCACCAAGGTACCTATCCAAGGTGCTTGAATTGCCAAGTTTTCACCATTGGACGCTTATTTCTCTTTACTATTTTTTTCTTTTGTATTTTTCAAAAGCTGGGTATACCAAGGATCTTCAAACATAGAACTTCTTGAGATGAATGATGTTAGTAGGATCATTCAAGAGTTATCCTTTTAGTGTAGATAGCTGATAAGCTCCGAAGCCAAAGGAAGCAGTGATAACATAAGAACCAAGCCATGTAGGTTCAAACTTGCCTTTCTTTTCTCGATCTACTTGGACTTTCATGTTTTCTTTGAGGACCATGTCACCTGGCTGAAAGTGTCATGGAAGCATCTTCTTGTTGAAATTCCTTTTGAGATGAGTTTGATAGACTATGAGATGATCATAGGCTTGTTGTCACTTCTCATCTAAGAGATCTAGCTGGGTTAGTCGAGCTACTCTATATTCTTCATCTGATATTTGCCCTTGCAAAGATATGCGCAAGGAGGGAAGTTCAACCTCTATAGGTAGTACTACTTCAGCACCATAGACTAGGGAGTATGGAGTTGTGCTTGTGGATGTACAAAAGGAAGTTCGATAGGCCCATAGGGCTTGATTTATTTGTAGGTGCCAATCACGGCCGAAATCATTGACAACTTTCTTTAGGATTTTGAGGAGGGTTTTGTTAGTTGCCTCTGCCTGGCCGTTACCTTGTGGGAAATATGGGCTAGAAAAATGGTGATGGATGTGGAGGGAAGTGCATAATTCTTCCATGTTGAGATTTTTAAAGTTTCCTCCATGGTTGATGAAGATGGTGGAAGGGATACCGAAGCGGCAAACAATGTGGTACAAGATGAACTTGGAGACCTGAACTCCTGTAGCTGAGACTAGGGGGACTGCTTCCACCCATTTAGTGAAATAGTCTGTAGCTATTATTATCCATTTATGTCCATCAGATGAGAGGGGTGTGATAGTTCCAACTAGATCAAGGCCCCAACAAGCGAAAGGCCAAGGTGGTGCAATAGGCTGAAGATCTTGTGCCGGAGCATGCACAAGATTTGCGTGCTATTGACATGGGAGACACTTTCTGACAAAGTCACAGGAGTCTTCTTCAATGGTAGGCCAATAGTAGCCTTCTCTAAGGATTTGTCATGCTAAGACAATACCACTTGTGTGGGTACCGCAAAGTCCAGAGTGTACTTCCTTTAACACCATCGCGGCCTCGTTTTGGTCTAAACATCGAGAGAGAGTATCGTGATAACCCCAACGATATAGGGTATTGGCTATGATAACATAGCGAGATGATTTTCGGATGAGGTTTTGGCATTGGGTACGTGTGAGGTGAGGGGATATGATACCATCATTAAGGTAAGCATGAATCTCATGGTACCAAGGGGATTGGGGACCAACCAAGATACAAACACGGTTTGAACCCTCATTCGCATAGGTGGGTGTGAGGAGCTGCTCCACTAAAAACTCATACTGTGTAGCTGCTTGGGGAATTTCCAAGAGCGAGCCTATAGTAGCCATAGCATTTGCTGCTTTGTTCTATATTCGAGGCACTTGTGTAAACTGAAGCCTTGTAAAATGTTGGGTTAGCTGATCAACTAGCTCTTTGTAGGGTAATAGCTTTTCATCTTTGGTTTGATATTCATTTAGGGCTTGCTTGATGATGAGCTGAGAATCGCCAAATATTTGTAGCTCAACAATGTTCCATTCTGCAGCTATCTTTAATCTTGCTATGAGGGCCTCATATTCAGCTATATTGTTGGTGCTAGGGAATTGTAGCTTGAAGGCTTTTGGAATGTAATCTCCTTGAGGTGTGACCAACAATATTCCTGCCCTTGATCCATGAGATGTGTATGAGCCATCAAAATAAAGTTTCCATGGGGGTTTTTCTTCAATTAGACAGATATGCTCATCTAGAAATTCTGTGATCAATGGATAAGCATCTATTAGAGGTGCATTAGCTAGGTGATCTGCTATAGCTTGCCCTTTGATTGCCTTTTTGTCCACATACTAGATGTCAAATTCAGTAAGGAGCATAACCCATTTGGCCAAACGGCTTGTAAGTGCTATTCTGGAGAGCATATACTTGAGAGGGTCAATCTTGGAGACTAGTTGGATGGTATGACTTAGCATGTAATGGCGAAGCTTTTGAGTTGAAAAAACAACTGCCAAACAAGCTTTTTCCATAGGAGTGTAATTGATTTCATAAACAACTAGGGTTCTACTAATGTAGTAGATGGCTCTTTCTTTGCTGTAGTCATCAAGATGTGCTAGAAGTGCCCCTAGAGCAGTAGGTGTTGCTGATATGTACAAAATCAGGGGACGACCAAGAACTGGTGGAACCAAGATAGGGGGATTGATGAGATACTACTTGAGATGGTCAAAGCTGCGCTGACATAAAGGATCCCACTTGAAGTTCTCATCCTTCTTTAGTAAATGTGAAAATGGTGTACACTTATCTGCAAGTTGGGAGATGAAGCGCCGAATAGATTGAAGCTTTCCCTAAAGAGAACAAAGCTGTCACAATGTCTAGGGAGGAGGCATGTCTAAGATAGCCTTGACCTTCTTGGGGTCGATCTCTATACCTCGTTTAGAAACTATAAAGCCTAGAAGCTTGCCAGATGTGACCCCAAAGACACATTTCTTGGGATTCAGCATGAGATGATATTTAGCTAACCTATCAAAGACTTTCTCCAGGTCAGCAAGATGATCCATGAAGGTATGAGATTTGACCAAGATATCATCCACATAATCCTCCAAAATGCTATGGATGAGATCATGAAAGATGGTTGTCATAGCTCTTTGATAGGTAGCCCCAGCATTCTTTAGGCCAAAAGGCATCATGTTGTAGCAAAAGGTTCCCCAAGGGGTAGTGAATGATGTCTTATGCTGATCCTCTTCTGCAATCTTGATTTGATTATACCCAGAAAATCCATCCATGAGGGACAAAATTTCATGTCCAGCTGTAAGATCTACAATCATATCTATGTTGGGCAAGGGAAAATCATCTTTTGGACAAGCTTTGTTAAGATCTCTGAAATCAGTGCAGATTTTGATGTCACTAGAAGGTTTTGTGATGGGGACCATGTTGGAGATCCACTCTGAATAGTCAATAGGTTGGATAACCTTAGCAGCTAACATTCTTTCTAACTCAGCTTTGACCAGTAATGCCACCTTGGGGTGCATTTTTCTAAGCTTTTGTCTGATAGGCTTGATCTATGAATTGACTGCAAGATGATGAACTACAAGCTTTGGATCAAGCCCTGGCATGTCTTGATATGACCATGCAAATCGGCCAATGTTCTCTCTTAAGACCTCAAAGAGGAGATCAGCTTGGTCTTGTGATAGGGATGTAGCAATGTCAACAAGTCTAGGGATCTCTGAAGAACCGATGTTGATGTCCCTAGTATCCTCAATTAGAATAGAAGATATCTTTGGTTGATTATCATGAGGAGGTAATGCTAAATCCTCATGTTCTGCTTGTGGCTCTGGATGTTCTTACTGAGGGGTTCTCTTCACTACCTTAGCTAGTCTCAGATTCACCCTAGTTCCAGTTTTGGGTGTATCGGAACTATGTTGGGGATTTTCTCTCCAAAATACCCCTTGGGATCTAGCTTGTAGATATAGGCAGAATCTGGCTTTTTTTTCTTGTGAGGTGTTTCAGCTCCCATGAATCTCAGAAGTTCTTCCTTTGATGTGAACTCATCAATGTGTATGACACTTGGTTGGTCCCAATCTATGAGTTGTGGATGGGCAAGTGGTAGGTCAATGAGGTGGATGAATAGTTCTTGGAGAATAGAGTCTCGGAGGGAGATTTGGTCTAGGATATCGTCGTACGCTCTCTTTTCAACTTCCTCAGGAATATCTTCTATTTTGACAAGGTCACGGTCAATCTTCAAAAAAGCATGACCATTCTCATTGGTGCCCCCAGTTGTGGATATGCCAAAGCCAAGAACTAAATTTTTTTCCCACTTGTGTGCTTTGATGGGGCATTGCATGCCTGTTTCTTCTGGTCCTAGACCACCACCTTGATAGTTCCATTTGTCAATGATGAAATTATATTCTTGGGGGTACTTTTGGCTAAAGTGATCAAGGTGTGCTTGATTTCTTGGAGGTGCATCCTTATGTAGCCAATTGTTGATATCTGGAGTGAGCTCCTCATGAAGAGAGATTTTTGAGGATACAAAGGTTGTTGGGCCAAACTGTTAGTATCAAGGAGGTGGAATCTCCTTAGCTTTGTGATATGTCGATCGTCCATGGGCATGTGGATCAAGTGGGAGTGCCCCAAAAACAAATGCATCCGACAGACTATACTCTCCACAGCCCTTGTTATTGATCTTTACGGTAGACAAGGTAGAGGCGAGGATGGTTTCTGGGTCATTACAAGTGTGGGATGAGTTGGCGATGGATGTGTCGATATCCATTCCAGGGCAATGGTTTGTATATGAAGCTTCAACCGCATTGCAGTAAGCAAAGGGTTCTTGATCAGCATGGATGGTTACCTCAGTGCCTTGATGCAGAAATTTGACACACTGATGGTAAGTGGATGGAACGGCTTTCATGGCATGAATCCATGGGCGATCGAGGAGGATGTTGAATGGTAGGTTTAGATCAATAACATCGAAGAGTGTTTCTTGGATGACTGGCCCAACCTTGATTGGCAGCAAAATAGTTCCTTCTATGGTTCATTCCAAGTTGTCATAAGCTTTGATGGTGATAACCTCACTGATGATATTTGCCTCAGTATACCCAGCTTGTTTTATGAATTTTAGGGTGCAAATATTCAAGGCTGATCCATTATCTATCATTACTCTTTTCATGGCAAAATTGGATACCATGATGGCTATGCGAAGCAGAAGGGTGTGATCTGGCTCGACCATGGGTATGTCGGTGGGTTTGAACGATAGGACACATGAGGATGAACGGTGTCCAACAAGATTATGAAAATCAATAGCATTGATATCAGAAGGGACACGAGATTCTATGAGAGCACTATCAAGGATGTTCTTGTACACAGGACTAGTGCAAAGAAGGTCTAAAATGGAGATTTGGGCTAGCATGTTCCCAAGGTGTTCCAAGATATTGTACTGGCTTTTTGATGGAGCTACTGGTGCTGGTGAAATGGGTGGGCATCTGATGTTAAATTGGGCTCTTCGAGTGGTGACTGCACACTCATTGTTTGGTCCTTGGATATTGATAACATTGATAGAAGGCTCTTTTTTAGATAAACCTATAAGGCTACCATAGTCTATATAGGATGAAGTGAGGTAATTGTTCTTCCCATTCTATTGGTTTGGCTGACAGTTGTTGGTGTTGTTGTTGTTGGTTTGGATAGGTGCTTTTCCAGGATTTTGATTATTGTGAGGAGGAAAAGAATTTTGATAGATCTGTAAGCCTGCATTCGGAGAGGTTTGGGCACCAACAGTGATTTCCTTTCGATCAATGAGGTCCTACACATAGTCTTTCAGTTTCATGCATCTGAGGGTAGTGTGACCTTTTACCCTATGAAATTTGCAGTACTCATTGTCTTTGTACCATGCAGCTTTGGATTGGCTTGGGTCAATTTGCTGCGTAGGATGAAATCTGATGAGGTTTTCCTTGACTAATTTCTCAAAAATGACATCCAATGGCTCACCAAGGGGTGTATAGTTTCTAGGTGTAGGTTGGAATCCGGGCTTTTTCCCTGTAGCTACATTGATGGCATTAGCTTGATTGCTAGACCCTTGTAAGTTGGGTCTTGGATTATGGTTTTGATAGCTTTGGTTATTCTATTGTTGGTAGTTGATAGCTTGTTGATTGTTTGGTTGATATGGTGGGTTGGACTAGTTGTGAGAAGGACCAACAATATTCACATGTCTGGTGTTAGTGACGCCATCTGTTGCAACATGCTTGTTTTTGTTCCAATATCTAGACTTGTCATTGGAATGTGATTGATTTTGGTTGGCCTCTTTGTAAATCTTGACCACACCATCTTTAATGAGTCCTTGCTCAAGGATCATTCCTTTCTCTTTGATATCTTTATAGGTCTGCAAACAGTTCATGGTCATGTGGTGAGCCAAGCTGGGATGGGCATTATCAATAAACATTTTCACCACATGGCGCTCTGGCAAGGTGTAGGATATGTGGGTGGTAAGGGTTTGCATTCTTTGCAGGTATTCAGCAAGGCTTTCTCCACCTTTTTTCTTAGTGTGGACAAGGTCAACTATTGATAGCTCTGTTTCAACAAGATGGGCATATTGGGCTACGAATGCCTCAGATAATTCAGCAAAGTTTTTAATTTTGCCATAGGAGATTCTGTAAAACCATTCAAGAGCTGGTCCAGCCAAGCTTTTGGGAAAAAGGCTTAAGAGGAAGACATCATTGTATGCCATGTCCTGGCAGTGCATGTAAAATTCTTTGATATGTGTGACAGGGTCTCCTTTTCCTCTGAATTTGTCAAATTTGGGTACCTCAAAGTGTTTGGGAAATGGTGTCATGGTAATGGCTTTGTCAAATGGGTAAGGACACACATTCTCAAACTTGAATGTCTTTGGATCATTCCCTTCTTGGATGGCTTTCAGAGCTGTCTTCATTTTCTCCCATTCTGAATTGATAGGTGATGGTTGGGGTGCCCCCAATGTAGGAGTGCCTTGAGGTAGGTATGCGCTAGATGGGGCCACTGAATATGGATGGCTGTGAGGGATTTTTTGATAGGGATTGTACATTTTTTGGGCAGCTACATGGTGGATGACGGGTTGTTGAGGGGGATGTGGCGCATATTGCTGCATGTGCTATGAGGCTTGCTGTTGATATGGGATTTGAGGTTGGGATTGAGGAACATAAGCTGGCTGTGGGATAAATGGATTGCTTTGTGGAGGCAAGGTATAAGATGGTTGTGAAGCTTGGGGAAAGGATCGAGGGGCTTGTGGGGTTTGACCAATATTTGTGGGTTGTGCCCCCATTTGGGATGGTATCTGCAAATAATTGGTGGTTGGCTGGGGTGGTGGATTACCTCCTAGAAGTGGCATTGGAAAGTAGTTGGTAATTGGAGGTAATGGATTAGTTGGTGGTGGAGGCGGTGGGAATTGAAAGCTTGGGAATGGACTTGATGGGGTTTGATAGCTTTGTGGCTGGATTTGGAAGCTTGGTAGAGTAGTGGCAGGGGCTAGGGTCACTTGGGAGCTTGGTAGAAAATTGGTAGTAGCTTGTGGATTTGTGGCTAATGGTATTGAGCTCCCAAGACCTAATGGAAATGATGGGATTGTGCTTTGGGTTGTGGTGAACAAGCTGGGGGTAATGAAATCTTGATTACTTGGCCCCATGGGTGGCATCCTTGTTGTATATTGCTAAGGTTGGCAAAAGATGCTATCACTAATTTGGGAGATGGGTGGATTTTGAAGGCTAGGTTGGGAAGCAGCAATAGCAATAGTGAAGGGGGTGAACGGTGAGGTGTTTTGGGTAAAGGGGGTTTGGTGCGGAGAGGTATGAACCAAGGATGGAGTGGTGGTGGCTGGGTTGGGTTGCAGCATAGAGATTTCAACTTGGGTGGATGATGGTATGTTTGGGTCTGTTGGATCATATGGATTGTCTGAAGGCTCTTCTTTTGGCATATATTGAGGATAATTTGGATCATAAGAGCCTATGGGTGGTGGCAGCTGCCCAAACAATGGGTGAGATGGATCTGATAATGGAGGGGGTCTTCCAAAGTCAAAGGTTCCTACATTGTCCCATTCAAAAATTAGCCATGATTGTCTCTTTGTTCTTGTCTATAATGGCATTTACCAATACTGCATTTCCTGGTTGGTTCATGAAAGCTTCAATGTCAGTAGGTGATGGCATAGCTTTCTCCGGGCTAAAGGATGGCTAAGTGCTCAAGGGGGGTGAGGCTGTTCGATCCAAATGATAGGGCTCCATTGTTTCTTTCTTCTTCACTAAGCGAGTGATGGGTGGCATGAAAAATGCTCCTAGGGATGAGATGCAACAAATGCTGGTGGATGCAAAAGGGGGAAGGCTTTTCTATGCAAATGATTTCCTAGGTTGAGGCAAAGCTATATGACAAAACCTAAGGAGGATTGGTTTTGAGATTCTAACTTCAAAGATATGTTGCCAAAGCACAAAAGGTCTACTTTCCTATGTGCAAGCTTGGTCGTGATTGTGTCCACTTAAGGATAGACTGATGATCCTTTAGGAAGAACACGGGATTGACCACTTGTGGATCCCAACCTTTAGCTCAAGGTGATGAGGGATGACAAGTGACAAAGCTAGATTACTCTAGACAAAGCTCTGTCAAAGGGATAACCTTGGTGAGATTGGTGGATTTGAAAGATTTTAGGAATGGCAAACTTTTAGCAACGTGACAACAATTTTGAAAGCTTAGATGTACAGTTTTTGGATTGCTGGCTAGATGGTTTGATTCTAAATGAGATGGATGAGCTACTAATGCTTAAGGGGATAACCTAAGATTGTTGAATTTTCTACAAAGATGACTCTAAGGTGAAGCTTATCCAAGAAGGTGTGGAGAAACAAGGGTGTCTAATCATAGAAATCATGCCTAGTTGGTAAGGTATAAGCAGGATTAACTCCTGAATGTTGGCTAAATTTGATGTTGCACTCTAACCAGGCCTCTTGAAGTGCTTCGTCGGTAGCTTTGTCCTCTACTTTGTGGAGTTTGGCAATTCGTGGGCTTGGTGTTATTTCTTTTCTCTTGGCTGAAAGTTCTTGGTATGCTAGAGATGGTTTGAGTTTAACTTTGTTGAACTTTTGTTTGGGTTTGGGTTGCTCTGACATCAATTCCTGAATCTGCTTGGCTTTGAGAGATCTTGGTTGTTTTGCTTCAACTCCTTCAACTTCTGGAATAGGCAGTGACTACGCTAAGTATGCCCTAAGCTAGGATTGACCAAGTTTGGCAAACATTCATTCAACAAATAAAAGATCAAGCAATAGATAGAAACAACCAGATAGAAGTTTTTGATTCTCAGAAAGTGATACTTGTGCCAAGGAGTGTGTATGTTCTACAAATGTTTCAATCAGTCACATCAAACACATTAACATCTTAGATGGTTGTCTACAAGGCTGACAGTTGGTTTAGCTAAGGATTCCTCGATATACCCAAGGTATGTGAGGCCCAAATCCATAGATGAGACCAAAAAGATGTCACACAGCTGAGAGGAGCGGTAACCCACTTCTCCTCTTTCACTTCTCAAGGGTATAAAGTTCCTTGAGGCTTAGCCCAAGTGACAAAATCTTGATCCCAAGAGAGGTGTCTTTCGATTCACCTCCCGATTCTTATACTTTGCCAGAACGCTGGAGTTGAGGTCGTCCAAGGGGTGATGAAATCCCCAAGCAGGCCTCCTAAAAAGAAACAAGGTTTTGGATCCTAATCTTATGCACCCAAGATGGCCTCGAAAGACGACAAGGGGAGAGAAGACTTGGATGACCTTGGGCTAAAAAACACGCTTGTTCTTTTACCAATCGACTCTTATGTGTGCTAATCTAGACTTTGCAAGCACTCATGTTTAAGAGACAATGTTCAATTCCAACTTGAAGTGCCAAAAAAAGTAAATCGATCGAAGAATGCAAACAATAAGAAGAGTTAGGGTCAACAAAAGCAAACTCACGTGCCCAGAGGCCCTCCACGTCAAGTATCGATTAATTTTCTTTAAGGCATTCAAGATTGAGTGTGAGTTTGTTTTAAGCCCAAAACAAAAGTGTGTGAGATTCGATTTCAAGTGCGTGCCCGGAGGCTCTCCACGTCAATTTTTGTTCAATTTTAGTGCCCAAACTTGAAGTGTGATCGATTTAATCTAGAGTTTTGATCATTTAAAATTTTTGATAAAGTTAAAGCAAACATTCAAAGACCAAGTGAGTGAGTTAGATTGTGGAACATTTAACACCTTTTTCAAGTAGGCCCATCCCCATAAATGGCGCTAAGATTGCAACCAATGGTTAATATTTGATGGGTGATTAGAAAAGAGGTGAGTCCAAGGAACTACTCAAATTGATTTTTGCAAATTTGTATTTTAACTTAACAAAGTTTCTTAAATGTCCAAAAATCAAACTTTACCTAGATTGCATGTGGAAAAGAGATTTGTTTTGTTCAATTTTTAGAAGCTCCAAATGAAGTGTTTGATATTGCAATGGTTAATTGATCCTTGGCATTCAAGATTGGATTTGTTGTTTTAATCATGCATTCAAGAAAAAATTGATTTTAATCCATGGCATTCAAGAGTGATTTTACCAACATGCATTCAAAGACAAGTGGTTAAACATTCAAGTTTTTTCCTTTGAGCATTCAAGATTCAGATTTTGTGTGTTTTTTTAAGAAATTTGAAGTGCTTTGTTTTAACCTTAGATCATTCAAGATTGTTTTGGACTCAAAAGTGAAAATGACTCTTTGGACTTTGCTTTTCATTCAAGATTTTGTGTTCTAGATTGCATTTTTTAAGCCCAAAAATGATATTCCTAGATTGTTTTGATGCATGAAAAACCTAAGAAACATTCAAGATTTTGCAATAAAACATTTGTTTGGAACAAATAACAAAGCTTTTAGGAAAATTTTTGGCAACCATTTAGGACTCTTAGTTTTCATGAGATTTTTTTAAAGAACTTTAGTGTGCACTTAGTGTTGATTTTGAACCTTTTGAAATGGAAACTTGAAGTTCTTTTTAAATTCCCAAAAATGAAGTGTTCCTAATTTTGCATGAATGCATCTAAAACCTTGATGTTGCAAGGATGCAAATGATTAGATTGGTTTAGTTTCACTTGTTAAAATATTTTTTCTTTTTTGCAAATTTTTAATTTTTCAATGGATTTAAGTATGATTTGGGGGTTCATTTTAAGCACTAAAAAGAAGTGTGTATGATTTTGCTTCCTTAAAAAAAAAATGGCCAAGATCTCCAAGAAGAAGAAGAAGAAGAAGTAGATGGAATAAGAAGAATATAGACAAGAAGAGGAAGAATAATTTCAAGTTCTTTGGCCACCTATAAGCTTGAAAAATCTGCAAACACTATGAGATAGATTATGAGTTCCTTTGTCTTCTTCATGCTCATGTGGACCTACAAAACCAATTTATACAATCCTACCAATCACAAAAACAAGTAAAATTAGCCAAAATCAGCAAATGACATACAAAACTTGACTAAAAAAGCTAATGAAGATGACCCATGCGGGGTCCCACTGGGCGTGCCAAAATGTATATGAGCAATGTTAGTATGCTAATAGAAACCAAATTTAAATAAAGCTTCTACAAACTAAACAAAATTCATAAACTTCAAGATAGACTAAGATGAGCCATCAATTGAGAATATGAGCCATTAATGGGCTCTCTTAATGAGAATCTCTCTTGTTGAGTAGCTTTGTCTAAATAGATAGGATGTATGCTCAAGCTTATGCTTCAAAAAGGGCTTCAAATGGAGTTGGAATTTGGGTGTGAGTGTATGGTTTTGATGTAAAATGGCTTCTCAAAATGGCATTATGACTTTACTTCATGGATTGTGTTATTTTACAAAGGGGAAGGATCCAATTTATAGGCAAGAGGCTTGAAGGATTGAGGGCTAAGATGCAAGGATGGGAAAAAGCTCATGGAGGGCTCAGATTGCATGAGAGGAGAGCACATGGATTGTGCTTCCTTACAGCCAATCAAGGAGTGACACATGTCACATGGTGAGAGGATGGAGGAAAGGGGAAGGATGAGTCAACAAAGGAGGCTCAAGGGATAAAATCTTCATAAAGACCCTCATAATGACTTGTAAGAGCAATAAAAGGGCTTGGAAGAGACATTTATGGCCTAGTGGGCTTCATAAAGTTTTATGGTTGAGATATTTTGAGGGTGATGAGAGCAATTTCGACTTGGACTTGATTAGGAAGGTTTTAAGCTTGCTTAGACTTGTGCAAATGATTAGAGGATGGATTAGTATAGTTTAGGATTAGCTTAGGGATAGGCAAGTGGATGGCATTTAATGAGGGTGGGTGAAGGAGGAGATATTTGTTAACTTTGGCTTGGGTTAGTAAGTTTTAACCCATGTTTAGGGAATGTGACAAGGTTAGGAGGGGATTAGGATTAGGTTTAAAGACATCTTCTAGAAGAGTCTAGATTTTGGATGAGGATAAAGACTTTCTAGAATAGTCTAGAATTTCCTAGGATGAGGATGAAGACTTTCTAGAAGAGTCTAGAACTTCTTAGGATGAGGATAAATTAGATTTTTAGAAAATAAATAAAATTTTATTTATTTCAAGGGTTTGGGTTGAGGAGATATTTATTAAAAAAAATTTAATAAACATGAGGATTAATATTTAATCTTAATTAAATATTTTGAGTTGGGATTAGGGGTAGGAAATGATGGGATTAGCCTTTAATAAAAATTATAGAAGGATTAGAATATTTTGGAAGAGGTTAGTGGTTTTAAGGAAATTGGCCAAGTTTTGGGCAAAAAATAAATTTTTTATTTATTTTGGGTTTTTTGGTCAATTTATTAATTAAATAATTAATAAATAAGGAAATAATGTTTAAATAAGATTTAAACATTTTTGAGAGGGATTCCTTAATTAAATATTTTTAATTAAGATAAAGGGATTTAATGGCATAAAAATTAATTAATTAATTAATTAATTAATGATGATGTCATCAGGACTTTTTCAGAAAATAAAAATACTTTATTGAAAAAAAAGGAACATACTATTGACACCCTTGTTATTACCACAGAGAGTCTACAATGTTCACAATCACACCATAATGATGTGTCTCTAAGATGCTCTAAATGGGTTTGGAGATCAATCTTATAAGGCTTGTAACTCAGAGCTCATGATGAATATAAATGAAACATCAAATTCTATAGGATAGTGGTGTTGAGATCTAAAATAACCTCTTTATTTTAGAGATATCACATTTTTTTTGGATTTGGCATAACAATCTTGCTCGATCCCAAAACTTGTGGTGTGCCTCAATTCATTAGTGCATTATTGCACAACTTTGAAACCATTGATCATGGCATCAAATCATCAAATTTTTTAGCTTTGTATGAGTGGTTTAACCCTATTTAAACCCCTATTCTGACCATAAAGAAGCTACAACATTCATGACCACCCCATACCAAAGAGTCTCTAAGATGCTCTAAGTGTATTTTGAGATTGATCTTTTGAGGGTCGTAACTCAAAAATTGTGAGGGCTATTGGTGAAATGTAAAATACTATAAGATGGTGATACTAAGGTCTACAATAAACCTATTAGTTTTGAGAGATCACATTCCATTTGGATTTGGCACAACATTCTCGCCCAATGCCAATACTTGCAGTATGACTAAATTTAGTGGTGCATCACTACATAATTTTTAAACTATTGTTTGTGGCATCGAATCATCAGTTCCATTAGCTCCAAATGGGCAAGTGTATACTAGTGACACACTTTTTTTGACCACAAAGAGCATATAACATTTTCAACCACCCCAAACAAAAGTGTCTCTAAGATTCTCTAGGTGTGTTTGGAGATCAATATTGTGAGGGTCGTAACTCAGAGCTCATGAGGGCTATCAGTGAAACATTTAATGCTACAGGATAATGATGCCAAGGTCTAAAATAACATTTCTTGACTCATAGATATAACATTTTATTTGGTTTTGGAGCAACAATCTTGCTTGATGTCAAAACTTATAGTGTATGTCACTTCATTGGTGCATCATTGCCCTACTTTCAAATTGTTGATCATGGCATCAAATCATCAATATTTTTAGCTCTAGATAGATAGGGGAAACCTATAGGAAACACTATTTTAATCAAAGAGCTATAAATTTTGTGACCACTAAATATTGAAGCATCCCTAAGACCAAATTGACCATAAAGTTGGCTAATTGTAGACATCATTTCAATTTAAAGATATATGATATAGTTTAAAATTAAGCATTACATTAATTTTTGATAATAAAGGTTGATAAAATATTGTTCACAAATTTATGGAATATAACAAACATGATCAAAATGACTGATAATCCATAAACATGAACAAACAATACTATAATAAATTAAAATGTATATCCTTGTGCACATAAATGATACAAATATGTTTCAAAATAGATGTATCTATTGGAAATATAAGAGGAGTAACTAAGAGGGGAAGGGTGAATTAGTTACCACTAAAATAAATCTCAGATCCCTTACATGTCAGTACATAACATAGACTTCATTGAAATTACCAATGCTTGGTAAAAACACAGGCACTCTGTTAATGTTGAATATTTGTTGTAACTTGGAAAATGATTAACATGAAAATATATAATATAATATTTTTGATTAACCTTACTTAGCTTAGTTTCATACACATAAAATAAATAGCATGAATAAAAGTGACACCAATATTTTGGAAACCCAATTTGGGAAAAAGCACCAATTGCAACTAGTTACTAATTTTCACTCTTCTGAAGTGAGTCTTGTTAGGATTCAACCCTGTTAAAGGTTAAAAAACACACTATTAGGTGTGTCCCTATTAGAGGACTTAATCACCCTATTAGGAGTGGCCTTGTTAGAGGTCTTTAAAAACTTCAACCTAGAAATGCCACCTTGTTAGAGAATTTAAAAATAGCTATTAAGCCAACTCCATTAAGAGATTTAGATCACTACTAAAATGGTTAAAGAGTAACAATGAGATGACCTAATTTCTAATATAATTGACTTGTTGATTATATATCTCAATTCTAACTTGTATACTTGATCATTTCTGATCGAATGTATCTTTGCAACTCCACAAGGATATTATGCTTATCCTTCTGATACGCTTCTTCTAAGCATCTTCTATTCTTCCATTCACTTGCAAACATTTGACCCTCAACTTGACCTTACATTTATATCATACACATTACCAAGTCAGCTTGAATATAATTTAGAATAATTCATATCCATCTCCTCAATCGGCTAGAACAAAAAAAAAACTATTGAACTCAATATGCGAAAATAAGAAAATCCTTCATTAGCCAGCCTTGCTTGGTAGACACTAATTAGATATGATTTTCTTGTGTTAACCAAGTGAGCTCAATTAACACTATATTTTCACAAAGTTTTTTTGGTAACTAAGTGAGCTCGGTTAACATTGGTTTCATCCAATTTTTCCTTCCTTAACTGTCTGAGCTTAGTTAACACTCAACTTCTGTGCTCAGTTAACACTCAACTTCTGTGAACTTCTCATTGTTGCGTGAGTGAACTTGGTAGACACTATCTTCTAAACTTCACAAAATCTAGAATGCTCAGGTAACACAATAAACTATCTTCAATGGCTAAGTGAGCTCGACATACATTGACTAGTAAAGATATGACATTTTGTGTAACATCAAAGAAAATACATAATTAATCAATTATTTTCAACAATCTCCCTCATTGGCATTGATGAGAACACACCATGTCATATTACAATGGAATTTTAGAGAAAGAATAAAGTAAGGAACATATCCCTAGTCTCTTTCTAATTCTCATCCATGAGAACTCCCTCTATCAGTGTGGACTCCCTTTGCCTTTAGTTTCCATCATCATTAGTACCTTTTAAATACCTTATGGCTCTCTTGATTTCTATCATATGGTTTTCTTTAGTATTTTCTAATAATCTTATCCCCATACCAACTTCTTATGTAATATCAGGCCTTGTATGCACTACATATTACAATTTTCCTATCATTGATGTGTATGTGGTAAGATTTACCTCCTTGGAATCATTATGTTTTGAAAACTTATGTCTGGTAGACATAGGTGTTCCAACTAATCTTGAATCTTCCATTCAGAATTTCTTTAGTATCTCCTTGATATATTTGGATTGAGTAATGTACATGCCATCTTTCTTTTTCTGAATGTGTAATCCAACAAATAATTTTATCTCTCCAAACATGGACATCTCAAATTCTTTACTCGTCTCTTCTAAAAAAGGTTTGCACAAGTCATCATTTCTAGTAAATAATGTGTCATCCACAAGGATTTTTGCCAACACTATCCTTTTGGCTGGTCCTTGTTTGATATAAAGACTATTGTTATCATTTGTTCTTTGAAAAACAATCTTTATGATGTAGCTATGAAGTCTTTCATACCAAGATCTGGGAGCTTTCTTGAGACCATAAAATGCTTTGTGCAATTTACAAACCACATCCTTTTTGCTAGGATCCAAAAAATCTTTAGGTTGTTCTATGTAAGCTTCCTCTTGAAGAATTTCATTCAATAATGTAGATTTCACATCCATTTGATAAACTTTAAATCCTCTATGTGCAACATAAGCAAGTAAAGTTCTGACATCTTCTAATCTAGGAATAGGAGAAAATTTTTCACCATAATAGATATCTTCTTCTTGAGAATAAAATTTGCATATTAACCTTATTTTATTTTTGAAAAATTCTCCATCTTCATTCAACTTATTTATGAAAACCTACTTTGTGCCAATTACATTTTTATCCTTGGGTCTTGGAACAAGAGTCCAAGTCTTATTCCTCTCTATTTGTTATATCTTTTCATTCATAGCTTTAATCCAACTTTCATTATCCAAAACATCTTTCACTAATCTAGGTTCAAATTTAGTAAAAAAATGTGTACCTTTCAATTTGTTTCTTGTTATTATACCATAAAACTTGTCTCCAATGATCTAATCAAGTGCATGGTGCCTTTTGACATATCTTGCTAAAATAGGTACTTTGTATTTAGAGCTTGTTCTACTAGCCTCTCCATGATTTTATGTATCAAGCTTGCATCCCACTATCTGTGACTTGGGTCCATTACACTCAGTCTGCTCTAGAAAAAGCTCAGTAGCATCTCAGTGTGACTTGGGTTGTATTGGTTGAACTTGGTAGCATTTGGAGATTTGGGGACCAAGGAGATAATGTCTACTAACTTCCAACTGGATTTGTTAATGTATCAGGTTGATTGTCAACAAATTTTCTGTAATCCTCAAGTTTTTTTCCTACTCTTTTCTTTACTCTTTTTTGGAAACTCATCAATTCTTACATGTACACTTTCTATGATCTTATGAGTTGATAAACTCAAACATTTATATGCTTTACTTCTACAGGTGTATCCTAGAAATATGCCTTCATCACCTTTGACATCAAATTTACCTTTCCTAAACTCTTTCAGAATATAATATTTGCTACCAAATACATTCAAGTAACTTACATTAGGTTTGTAGCCATACCATAGTTCATAAGGAGTTTTATTAAAGTCTTTCTTCAGCCATACTCTGTTCAAGGTATGCACTGCAATATTAATTGCTTCCTTCTAGTATTTGATTGCAATACTCCTTTCCATTATTAAAGTTCTTGCACAATCCATGATGGATCTATTCCTTCTTTCAACTATACCATTATATTGTGGTGTACTAGGGGCTGATACTCATCTCTTAATTCACTTTTCAATACATAATTCATTGAACTCTTTGGAAATGAATTAACCACTTTGGTCTGACCTCAAACACTTCAACTTCTTTCCAATTTCATTCTCTACTCTTTCTAGATACCACTTAAAATTTTGAAATGCTTCAAATTTATCATTTAGATACATTATAGCCATCATTCTAGAATATTCATCAATACAAAGAATAAAATGCTTATCTCCATTGTAGCTCTCTATCCCAATAGGTCCACATAAGTCTATATGAACTAACTTCAAGACTACTTCAAAATGATAGTTCTTGCTTTTGTAACTTGTCTTGCCTATCTTTCCAATTTGAAAATTATTTGCATAGGAATACCTCTCACTCTTTTTTTCTTTCTTATCTTGATCAAATTATTAAAGTTCACATGACATAGCCTTTTATGCCATAACCAACTTTCCTTTACTTGAGCAATGAAATATGAACTTTCACTAAGATCTAGGTAGAATGGGTTATCTTTTATTTGTTTACCAGAACCAACTAGATTTCATTTTTCATCTAGCAGCTTGGCCTTCCCATTCATGAATTCTACCTTGAATCCATTGTTATTCAACTCTGCCACACTCAGTAGATTGTGCTTTATTCCTGTTGTGGTTTCACAATGCATGCCCTGTTTCTCCCTCTAGTAAGTTTTTTATTTTCTCAAACCCCTAGTCTAGGGCCTAGGTCATTTTTTGGGACTCTAGCTAGAGTCTGGATCAAGCCCTAGTCCTATCTAAAAAAACCTAGATCTTAGAAACTGAGAATTTTGGAGGAAAGGTGAGTTTTATATGCCAAGATGAACACTAGCACACTCAACACACATGCACACCTATCCAAGTGCACAAGTGCACTAATGCACTCCTATCTTCCTTTGGAGATGCACACCTACATGCATGTGCAATTGCACACCTCCAAAGGGTGCATGCCATTCTAGCCCTATAAAAGCTTAGGATCCCCCTTCCCTTCATTCTTCTTCCTTTAGCTTTCATGAAGTGCACATCTGCACCTTCAAAGGTGCACTAATCTCTACTACCCTACACACAAGGCACAAGTTACTCACATAAAGGTGCACATATGGGCACCTTTATTCAAAAAAACCTTAAGCACTAACAACTAACCTAAAAACTAACCTAAGGAAAATAGAAAGGTGCGCATGTATGCACCTCCCCAAGGTGTACACATGTGTACCTTTCTCACACAAGTTAAGAAACCTAAGGTAAGGTGCACACATGTGAACCTTGTCAAAGTGCACATGTGCCCACCATTTTTTGACCCTTAATACAAAACACAAAGTAAGGGTGCACATTTGTGCACCCCCATCAAGGTGCACACCCTTAGCCTTGTAAAACTACTTAGCCCCCCTCTTTGTAAATGAAATATGCATGTGCACACTTGAAAAGGGTGCACACCTATGTAAGTGTGCAACTATGCACTAAATAACCTTCCAAGGGCTATTTAGCTCACCTAGCACACCTATTAAGGTGCACAAGATGTGTTAAACTGCATACTAGAGCTAAAAAAGGGGGTTTTGAGTGGTTTTTCTAGGTTTTTGTGTTATGGGTGTGGTTTTTTAGTAATAAGGTTTGTTTAGGGTTTGACTTTCAATTTTTTTGACTACTATTTTTTATGCTTTGTGTACATAAAATGGATTCCTCATTTTCCTTACTTGTAGAGAAGATTTCTCCAAATCCAATTGTCTTCAAGTTTCAAGGTGCACTAAAGAAATCATTCTTTCAAAATGGACATTCAAAGATTAGAGATATTGAGTTGGGAAACATAAATTAGAATGTATTTTTGGTACTTTTCAATAAACCTAAAGAGATGTGTCAGATGGTGTCAGCACTTATCAGATTAGGGTTGGTCAATGCCACATCACATCCAACATTAGTACAATCTTTAGATCTTGTAATGGCATTGGTAGAAAACTATGTGTCATAAGAAAGAGTTGTCAAGAGTATCATAGGGGAGATCATCTTAGACCTAAGATTGAGAAACATTGAGGAAGTTTTCTATCTCCAAAAATCAATTAATATGTAAAGATCACCTATCATCAAGTAGAAAGATGGTATAGGGATAATGAAAAGAAGGCTATAGAGATCATACAATCATTATTTTTTATTGACAAGATACCCTTAGGATGAAGAGAAGGAAAGATAGATATGATTAGAGGATATATGAAGGATGACATTGGATATTCCATTATACTTTTGAATAGATTCATGGGCCTACTAATGGATGGGCATCTTAACATTTGGATGGTACATTTCATAGATACCATCAGAACAACCAAACTACTAATTGATTAGGCCACAATACTAAGTGAAAACTTAGATGAGCAGCTAGTAGGAGTCAAAGTTGACCCCAAGTTTTACATGACATCATACTTTTTGTATTTACTAGTAGTAAGGACAACTAATTATCTAGGACTATTCAAGAGGGGAAGCATATAGGATGCTAATGCATGGCGTTATGTTGTATACCCTCAACTAGTAAAGAAGAAGCTCTCAGACCAGAGCAAGGAATACTAGATAGTGAATGATGCCTTCATTTTTTAAATCATCTAATTCACAGAGAGTGATTATGACAAAAGGATGTCAGCAGAGGTAGCAGCAAGGACTATAGAAATTAGCATCTACTATATCTAGTTGAAGTCATTCACTTACCTAAGGGTAGCTAGTACAACTATGAATCTAAAGAAACTCCCAAGATATCCATCAGATAGGCTTATCTGATTAGAAATTATAAGATAACTCACATCTACATACGATAGAGTGAGGAAAAAACATAAGAAGACATGGGTATGGCACATTACCATAGGTCCTTTTGAAGTAAAAAAAAAGTAGGATATCATGACTTTTGATGTAGAATGGGCTCAATATCCCTTGGAGGATTACAACTCCCCTCACCCTTATTTTGATAATATCGACAAAGTACAACATCTAATAGGAAATAAATTTGTTCACGAAGATGCAGTAGAAGTTCATTAGATGAACACAATAGATGACTAAAACATCCAAATAAGAGATTATTATAGGATGACTCAATATCTGGCAAGAAGTTCCTTGAAAATAAAGGTCCCACTGAAGGCTTTCCAACAAGACACTCAAAATTTCTTAGATCCCTTGTACAATTGTGACAAGATATTTGATAGACCAATAATGAATGTGGAGATCGATAGGGATGGAAATGTAGATATAAACCATAGGGCTAGGCATATAATTCAGTTAACAAGGGACTAGATCAAGAAGCCTTTTAACCTTGAACCAATTCCATAGAGTATCACTTTCCAACCCACAACATGCCCAGTAAAGGGTAAAGGTGCTAGTACCAACATTCCCTACCCAATCTCCAGTTAGGCAAGAAATGGCATATAAACATGACAGGGATGTTGGGTACTTTAGGGTAGACAAAGGGAAAAATAAGAGGAAAATAGATATACAGGTTGAGCTTGAAGTAGAAGAACCTCAATGTCAAGAGGCAGCTCAAGCACTTGACAATCAAGAGCCTCAAAATGAAGAAGAAGCTCAAGCTCAGGATACTCAAAAAGTGCCTCTACTAGAATAAGAACAAGAGCAAGAACTAGAGTAGGAAGCACAAGAGGTGTCACCACCTATACAAGAGGAAGAAGCCTCTTCTTCACTAATAAGAAAGCTAGGGTTGGACCTACTATTAGAAGGACTAGAAGACACAAGATACAAAAAAGGGTTATATCTATTCCTCTAGTCCTAAAAATCATCTCCAAGGTGGATAAATAAGATGAAGAAGATGAATAAGACAACCTCACTTTGAATCAAAGGATAGGCTTGCTTAGGGCTTCCTAGGAAGAAAAAGGAGAAGCTCCACCTTTATGCCGCCATCTATTCCTAGGCAACCTATTGAAGTTACAACTTTAGAGGATGAGCAACAATAGTGGATGGATGAACAAGAGGGGCAGGGAAAAAATATTTTTAACATATCTAATTTTGACTTTATGCTAGTGGGAACTAAAATTGTGGGTGCTAAAATATGATCTACACCCACAAACTAACCTTTGGGAGAGGATTGGGAGAAAATGCCACCTCTACCACAAGGATCTCTAGGTACCTAACCACCATCATTTCAGGATTTTTCATTTTTGGACAAAGGCATAGCCACTCCTCTCCCTCTTGTTACCAAAGAAGAATGAGTAGGGCATGAAGAAGAGCTATAAGAAAGGCCAATTGATAAAGTATCAGAGGAAGGACAGATACCTGAAGAACCTTAGCGAACTTCTAAGGATACAAAGTTGAGGACTTTGGATACTACAAATATAGGGATACTAAATCTAGATCTCTCTCTAAAGGAGAAAAATCTAAAAATGATGGATAAGGGAAAAGGGATTATAGGGAAAACCTCCTCTTCAGCCAAATACATGTCTCTTATGGGAAATACACTAGCCTAGATGAAGAGGGAGGTTATAGTTCAAGAAAAGAGGTAGTTGAACCTGAATGAAAAAGAGAGCATGGATGTGCTAATGGAAGCCATCAAGAGACCTAAGCCACCTATGGGTTATGTGTAATAATTGACATACATAATGAAGAATAAAAATCAAGAGTTACTTGCTCATATAGTCATTCCTTCTCCACATGATAAGACTGAAGATTTGACTCCTAAGGAATATTAGATTAAAGAAGTCTGATTAGGAAAGCCCACAATATACACAGCTAAAGTAATGATCACTATGGTTTTCAAGGAGATGTTCAGGAATTTAGATGTAAATGAAAATTAATTGATAAAGCTACACACACACACACACAGAGAGAGAGAGAGAGAGAGAGAGAGAGAGAGAGAGAGAGCTTCTAAGAGGTCATCTGCATGGATTTGTAGGTCCATTGGATCAAAATCACCCAAATGTTACTCTCACTATGACACTAGAAAGGAGAGTAGCCAAGTTGATTTATTTGTTGCAGCATGTCAACAATGACATGATAGTATTGAGTAGAAAGGTGTAGAGATAATACATGTTAAATTGAACCTATGGAATAATGTTCACTCTAGTGTAGAGAAACTAATATCTATAGTACACTAGGATTTTGGGCTTATGGATGAGGTACATACCTAGGAAAAAGATCTTCAAGCACTCCAAACAATAGAAAGGTCAAAGATATTGTACACTCATGGAAGTGTATACAATAGATGAGATTGATAAGCATGATGATTGGACTAAAAAGATAGTTTCCAAAAATTAGGTCATGGAAGAACTTCATGAAGATATTCAAAAATTAAAAGGCCAGTCTCAAGAGAAAAGTTTGGATATAGATAGGTATTATGATGCTATTTCCCTTAAGAGTTTTGAAGATGATTTGAAGATGAAGCTCAAGTCAGTGCAAGTAGTGGTTGAAAATTTTGGAGGAACTTTTGAGGATTCTTTATCTAATGAAGATATTAGGCAAGCATTCAAGACTGATGAGGTATTTTTGAAACTTGATAGTAGAATTGATAATTTTGCAAAAATTTGAATGAATATCAGTAATTATTAGCAAACAACCAGGCATAAATATGAGGCTTTATATTTATAAAAACCTTCCCAAGTAATTGAGATTATAGAAAAATTCAAGAGAAAACATACAAACATCACTTTTGTATAAAAATGAAAAAAAACCAAAAGCTAGAAATTTAATTTTGACACTTGGTAAAAATTTGGATTTTTTGAACCTACCACCAAGGTGCACAAGGTGTGCAAGGTGCACTACTCCAAAGGTGCACTGATAGTTAATTTCCACTTCCAAATGTAGAACTTTCCATGCACTAGAAATGAATTCTAATGATAGTTGAACTCCTAAAAACATTCAAAGAAGGCTAAGCTTCCATTTTTAGAACCTCCAGTGTTTCCCAGATCCTCTTACAACTTCCTTCTTCTTATCTACTATGTTTTTCTTTGTTTTAAGACATGTAAAGGCTCATGCACCCATTAATTGATATAAACAATGGTGGAGTCATATTTAGCACCATTTGGATAGCCAGTTTGTACATAACTATATCTTTTTATTAGTTTTAAGCATATATTTGCATGAAGAGATCTCTCACTCTCAATAGAAATTGAGGAGATGATTTATTATCATTTTGAGAATGTAACATGTATTCCAGGCTATTATTTGGATGAAATAATATATTCTATTGATGCTCAATTTTTGAGTTTAGTTATTGTTGCTAGAGTGTGTTATTTTTGTGGATTCTTTTTCATGATAATAATGGAGCCAATAATTTTGTTGTGTTGATTTTATTGTGCTATATTCTAGTTCTAGTGTTTTCCATGTGTTGACAAATTCTAGTGACATAACAAGTTGGAGAATAGATCACCCTATTGTTCCTACATAGCTTCTTGTCTTGCATCAGCATACTTTCTATGGCCTAAAATTTTATAAGAAGTGAAACATCATTTGGTTTAACCAAATTCCCATTGATGATTGTATCAATGGATTTGAGGAAGTGATGCTCCTACTTTTATTAGTTTCCTACCTAATCTTTTCAATTATTTAACTCACAGATGTGTTGTTACCATGGTTTATGTCTATTGGGAATTTCCCTTTCATTTATTTACTTTCATCTCTCGTTACCTTATCTTCAATATTATTTTCTTTGCTAACCCTTGGTTAAATTAAGAATTCATATAGTTGCATTGTTAGATTACATTCATATAAAAAATAGGAAATATGAAAAACATATCTCTTTTGTGGTTAAATTTGAAACATCAGGTAGATTGAATATCTTATCTGAAATTGGTTTGAACTAGAAAAGGCCTCCTTATGAACAAATACATTTATCTTCAACTGAGAGGATTCCAGTAGGTCACAAGATCACCTAGAACCTTGGAGTTGATCCCAAATCAACTTTTCAAGAGAGGAATTCGAAAGGATTCCTAACATTAAGCATTGTGCAAAAGGACAGCCCAACAAGTCCTTCAACATGATAAGCATTATCACATATAAGTTCATTTATTAGTGAGATACAACCTTTTCCCTTTGTGCAACATGGTTCAATGTTTCAAATCTCACACTTTCACCATCATAATGTTCCATATGTTCAAAAAAAATTTTGTCACAAGTCATATGATGTGAGTAGCCACTATCAATAATCCATGTACCATGTTGGCTAACATGAGGGATAAGTGCCATTTTATCTCCTTGATCATTAGATTCATCTTTTACAATAATATAAACAATTTTATCAACTTCACTTCAATATGAATCGTTAGCCATAAAACTAGATTTCTTACCTTTGTCCTTGTAGTCCTTTAAGTTCTTTAAATCCATCCTACCTTTGTACTTGTTGTGCTTCTTTTCATCTTTTTCTTCTTTGTTTGAACATGTTGCAGCAATGTGTCCAACTTCTTCACAAGAGAAACAGATCAAAGGAATCTTACCTTTATACTTTCCTTTATGTTTGGGATACCTTCTTGCAAGAAATTTTTTAATCTCTTCAAGATCACTATTAGAACTATCTTCCTCTTCACTTTTCAAATTGTTTTCTTTAAGAATTTTTAGCTTTCTTCTTGAGTGATACCTTGGCTTCAAATGTAGACTCAAGATTGATAGAACTAGGAGTATAATTATCATATTTATCTAGTTCAAATGTAGTCAATCTTCCAACTAGAGCATCCAAAGTTATCTTCTAATTTTGATCACATATCATCTCTTGAATAGAAGACACTCTAACTGCATAGATAGGAAAAAGGGTTCTAAGTACCTTTCTTACCACTGTCACATCTTTAATTTTTCCTCTAGAGGCTTTGATGGCATCAACACTGGCTTTGGTTCTCTCAACATATTTTGTAATGTTTTCATCCTCTCTCATTTTCATATGATCTAAGTGGCCTCTGAAGCTTTCTGTCTTGGCTCTTTTTATATTATCATCACCTCCATAAATATCCTTTAGTTTGGTCCACATGTCATGAGTAGTAGTACATCCTTTGACCTCATCAAACTCATCATAGTTAAGAGCTAATTGAATGTCAATCATCATGACATTATAATTTTTCTTTTCAACAATCTCTTTCATAGTCAATGTTCCTGGTGGAACCTTGTAAGCATTTTCCAAGTATTTCAAACCTGAATTAATGATGTTTACCAAGTGCAACTTCATAAGTTCTTTCCATGCCTAGAAGTTATCTCTATTCATCTTGGGGATCTCTCTTCTGTAAGACATCCTGATCTTTAGATTAGGTCCTTGAAGCCTTATCTGTAAGCACCATGAAGTTCTAATACAAATTTTGGAAATATAGGAGTAGCTAGGAAGGGAGGGGTGAATTAGTTACCACTAAAATAAATCTTAGATCCCTTAGATATCAGTACATAACATAAAGTTCACTAAAATTATCGATGCTCAGTAAACACACATACACTTAGTTAATATTGAACATCTATTTTAACTTGACAAATGCTTAACATGCAAATCCCTAAGATATTATCTATTATTAACATTACTTAACTTAGTTTCATACACATAAAAGAAATATCATAAACAAAGGTGACACCAATATTTAACATGGAAACCCAATTTGGGAAAAACCACCAATTGCAACTAGTTACTAATTTTCACTCTTATAAAATGAGTCCTATTATGGGAGAACCCTATTAAATATTACAAAACACATTGACAGTGTGACCTTGTTAGTGGATATAATCACCCTATTAGTAGTGAGTTATTCTTGCATCTACTATACTGCAACTCCTAACAGGGTTGGAATTTCTTAACAGGGATTCAACGTCTCCTAATAGGGACTCCTATGTACTTAATGTGGTTTATAGACTCTTAATAGTGTCCATCCTCAAACAAAGAACATATATATTAGTATATCTTTGTAGGCATTATTCCCACTGGGGATTTCCCTTGGCCAAGGTATCCATGGTTAACAAAATATGGTGTTACGAGTTATCTTTGTGCATGGTTACTATTATTGTTCAGCATTACTTGTTTACTTTCTTATGTATGGTTCAAAGTAATAAATAATATCTAGTTGGTGACTAAATTTTGTATATTACTAATTCACCCCCCCCAATAATTCCTATTTCTAGCAATTGGTATTAGAGCCTAGTTACTCAGAAGAGCTTAACAACTTGAGTAAGATCCCTATGTATATGGAATAGTTGATGAATAACCTTGAAGAGGTACTTGAACAAATCGATCTCCTTACTGAAGAAAGTGATAAGCTAAAATATAGATATGAAGACTCCAAAGTATACATTAGACAAATGACAGACAAGACTAAACATCTCAAATCCAAGCCTGAATCTACTGATGATGATGATTATTCAAAATTGAGGACAAAGTAAAAAATCTTGAAGCACGAATTGAAGATTACCAATCTAAAGTTGAGCTTTGGGAGTGATCTTAGCAAAGTTGATTCTAATTTGAAAACTTAAAATTTAGATCTTAGAGCCAATCTAGAAAAGATGGCATTTGAGCTTGAAGCATTAAAATCAAATCATGAAGAACTTCAAAATTACAACACTATTGTGAAAGGTGAATTGACTCAAAGCAAAACACAACTTGAAAATCTTTATTCTAGCTGAGAAAAGCTTGATGATTCAATTTCAATACAAAGACCTACCTATGGTAAGACTAGTCTTGGTTATCTATTTAACATGTTTGCAAAGAAGCCTAAAAATAGATTAGATCTAAAAGGAAAAGATAAATCTAAAGATAAACCTAAAGAAGTTAGAAAAAGACATGGAAGCTAAGATATTGGACAAACCAAAGCAAGCCAAATCCCCTAAGGAAACTAAGTATGAATTTAGAGTTAAAGTGTTTTTCATGTAATGAAATAGGTCATATGAAAAAATATTGTACGAATAAGTCATTCAATCATGTTGCATATTTTTACTGTCATAAATGTCATGGTATGGGCCATAAAGAAATTGATTGTAGGAAACCTAATTATGTATATGATAGAAGTAATAGTAGAATGTCTAGAAATACTATTCCTATAGATAGAAAAAGATCTAATGAGAGGAAATTGAGAGAAGGAAGACCTTATGAAGAAAGAAGGCAAATTGTGTGTTGTAAGTGTAACAACTTTGGACACATAGATCAGAATTGACATGCACTTATTGATCAGTAGAATCCTAGAAGCCAAACCCCAGTATGTTAGTTATGAAATAACTTTGGACATACAAAAAAGTTTTTTAGAATGGATAGAAACTTTGGAGATAGAAGGCAAAATGGAAGAAACTTCAGAAATAGAAGGAACAATGGAAGAAACATCAGAAATGATAGAAAGAACCATGAAAGGAACTCATGAACTAGCAAAGATAATGAAGATCAAATAAATATAGCTAGTGAACTTTGAGAAGAACTTAATAAGGCATTTGTGAAGGGATTGAGTATTTCTAAAGAAAATTTAGATGGTGCAAAGATAGGAAAATTGAAGTCAGTAGTCGAATTTGATTCAACCAAGTTGAATTAATCTTGTTTACAACACTAGAATTTGAAACTTCATTTAGAGATCAAACTATAGCTAGTGAAGTTGGGAAAATGTGTATTAAGATTAGTTTAGACCATAGCTAAGCTCACTTGCAATTTGGACCTTAGCAAAAAAATTTATGAAGGAATTACGAGTTATCATTATAATATAGAAAGTTAATTCTATAGCAGAAGATGAAAACTATGTTTTTATAGAGAATTTGGTGGAACAAAGTTCCTTAGAGCATTACCATGATGCAAGAAATGTATGGCAAACCTCAGGTAGCATTTGAAGATCAAACAAAGATTTCGAGTAGATATTTGATTTCAAAATGTAATTGACAACTTTTTCATGTTTGCAAAGTATGTAATTGATGCAAGTTTGACTTGAATAAATAAAATGGAGTACAAACTTGATTACCACTTCATTGTAATTACATCAAAAGCATAGAGCACTCATAAGTGAGTTGATAAGACAATTTCAAACTAAACCCTATATCAGAAAGAGGTAGTTTGTCATTTCTCTATAGAATTTCTTCAATAAAGTTTATATTTGATAAGATAATGGATATTTCAGTAGTTCATAACATTGAGAATGAGGTGACACCAAAATTGAAGGTTATTTCCATGAAACCCATAGAAGGAAACTATAATTTAGCATTATCTATTACTCCTAATAACATAGTATATTTGGAAGACATAGGAAGTTTGAAACTATGGGGAGTGAGTATATGAAGAAAGATATGTAAATTGTTTTTAACAATGATATGTTAGTAAAGCCTAGATTTGAACATTTGAAAGATCTAGACCTATTGAAATATCACTTCTATCGAGAATTGGACAATGAAGAATGGACTCAAATCATACTAAGTAGAATTCATGATGGAAAATTTTTGATGAAAGATATTGTAGTTTACATTTCATCCAAATTTATCCATGAGGTAATTGGTCTTAGAAAACAAGGAAATATACCTATAGGTGAGAAACTAGTTAAGAAGAAGGTTGAGAGCTACACTAAGGTAGTTTATAATAGGAAGTCCATGGTGATTAACACCATTAAACAAGATGATGTAAGATTCCTAAGTAGAATCATTGCCTATTCAATTTGTGTGAGTTCTAAGATTGATGAATTATCAGTTGGATTCATCTATGCGACTACTAATTTTTTTGTTGAGAAAGAACAAGTTAAGCTAAGGGAAATTTTGACCTCCTCAAAAACTTAGACAAAATCAAAAGGACCAAGAATGGTGTATTTAAATTATAGTCATTAATCAATCATATATTATTTCATATACTTAAGAGACTTCCATACTTATTAGTTACAAATTATGAGTAGTGAGAGATGTGCCATGGAAATGATTATAGATGTATGCAGAAGACATCCAAAAGACAAAATCTTGGATAATAGAAATTTGATCATGAAAACATTTTAGAATGGGATGAAACAAAGATTCAGAATTACCCTTGGAATTGTAGAAAGATTAAAAACTGATATATGTGTTATGGTTGATATAGATTTAACTCATATTCAAGTAGTAGAACCTTAGGTAACATTCCTTATTCCTTTAGGTTATGAGTTAAGTGATTATGTAGCCATTAGATATATTGATCTATTATTGAACTTCGTAAAGTACCAGGCTGAGGACAAATTTGGGATATATGAAGAGATTATCTAGTTAGCTTATCAAGAATCCTTAGAGAATGCATCTCATAAAAAGCTTGAGACAATAATGAATAAATATCTAACTGAGGCCGGTATGACAAATAGTCAGTCACAGGCAATTAGGTAAACAATGAAACAAGGAATAATGTATGTGTAACCATTATCAGTTAGGCAACCATCTGGTGTGTCAATAGCATAAACACCTTCAAAAAAGAGCATTCAATATGCTACAGTATCAGGTGAACAACCATGTAAGCCAAAGAGAAAATATGAAATATTAGTAGAAGTTGTGACTACTGAGACTAAAAGAGTCAAGCAATAGGCTATTGGACCAAGAAAAAGATAGAATTCATTGTTGAAAATTGTTGAATCCAATGAAGAAGAAGAAGCATAGGAAGTAAAATAGGTAGAAAAGGTTACTGTTTCTAAATAGGCAGCAGGAAAAGCAAGGCAACCTTGGAAGTCAAAGATTGAGAAGATCAACTCAGCCATCACAAATGAAGGGAACTTTGTTTAGATGGACAAATTCTATGATTTATATAATGATATTGAGAAAGATGAGATTGATATCTCTACTATGAGATATATGATTTCTAAAAATCTAAAACTTGAGGATATTGATGGTACAGTAAATCATAAATTCTATGACAAACTTATAGAGAAGAAGGCACCAGCTTGGGAAGAATATATGGAACTTCAAAAGTCTATGTTAAGGAATATATGTAAAATAGATGATGAGGAAGAAGTCAAGAAATTGTCGAACAAGATGGTACCCTACTTGAGGAACAAGATGAGAATATTTCTATTTATGGTGGGTGATAAGAATACAATAAGGAGTGAAATAGTTACAACTATTAGTTAGATGATGACAGAGTCAAAGGAAGCACCTGCACCTAAAACTTTAGAAGTGTCAGTAAGTGGTGATACTATATAGATTGTCTAGGCCAATGCTACTATCAACATTGATGACACTAACCATTTTGAAAGTTTCAATCAACCTAAATCTCAAGCCAATGTCATTGAAGATCCATTGAAACAAATTGAAGAAGAAAAAAGGAAATTAGAGGTTGAAAAGAGAAAGATCAAAGAAGCCAAGAAGAAATTACTTCAAGAAGAAATGAAAAGGAGAGTAAAGAAAGAAACAAAGAAAAGAGTAGAGGAGTAAGAAAAGAAAGAGAAGGAAAGAAAAGAAAATGAGGAGAAAGAGAAAGAAGAGAGAAGAGCTAAGGAGGTAGCAAAGAAGAAGAAAAAGGAAGATGAAACTAAACCATCTAGTTCATCTACTCCACTTTCACTTTCTATCCTAGCAAGTGATGATGATGATCAAATTGACTTGATCCCATCTCTAACAAAACTGATTGGGAAGAACAAAAAAGTAAAGAGATTACAAAGAACCTTAATGGAGGTAACTAATAGATTACACAATGCTCTCATAGTCAAGCACATAGAGGCAGATCCCAAAAAGAGGGTACAAGTAGTGTTAAATTGTTTTGATGAGGAATTAAAAAATCTATTGAATGTTGTGGAATGCAAGGCTTAGATTTCTAATGATGCTAATCTATTTAGCACCATTTGTCAAAATATCAAGAATGATTTGCTAAGTCTTGATACTTGTATCAAGGAACTTTAGAGATGTCAACAAGATGGAAAGTTATTGTACATTAAGTGTACTTTATCTTATAAGTTGACCAAGGATTTTGACAGTAAGATTGAAGGAAAGCTGAGTGAGCTAGAAGCTCTAACAAGCCATATACATCAACCTTTCAACAAAGTTGATGACTTTGAAGGACAAGTGGTTGGTGTCCATAATGATATCAAGAAATTGTAACTTGAAAAAGATTTTTTTTTGTAGAGATTATTATAATTCAGAGAGTTAATTGCTCTGAAGATATCAACTATTGAGAGATAGTTGGAGGAATGTGTCAAAGCGAAGAACATCTATTCAAATAATGCAATCAGATTTCCACAATCCATGATTTATAATGTTTATTTTCTGGAATAGATTGTGTAGAGATTTTTCATCAACATTTCGAATCACACTACGTGATCCATCATCAGGAAGAGAGAGCAAGAGATGTCAAATTATGCAAGAGGCAGATTTAGCATCAAAGTTTCCAATCCCATGCTTCCAATCAGAGATGTCAATCCCATGCTTCCACCAAGCGGTCAAAGTTGTTCAATATCAAGGGGAGTGTATACTTTTTTTTTATCTCTAGTTTGTTCAATACTCTATAGTCCACACAAATTCAAAAAGTCCCTTCCTTCTTCCATTGAAACAAGATTGATGTAGCATAGGGTGATATGGATGGACAAAGATAACTAGCCTCAGCAAGATCTATCAACTGCTTCTTCAACTCAACCATCCTTGGTCCTGAAAGATAGTATGGTGCTTTCATAGGTGGTCTAGCTCCTTCCTCCAACTCAATCCAATGATCCACATGTCTTTCTTCAAATTTATTATACTCTGATCTCAATGCAACTGAGATTGCATCATATGACCTATGTGAAACTCTCACTTCTTTTGAAATTGCCAAGGACACATGGGTAAAAGGTTTGAACAGTCTCAAGGTAGGTTTTGATGATTGCATGAAGATGTTATCAGCTTAAGGTAGATGAATAGAGTTTTTGACAGTAGATGAACAATTTTGACAATTTTTTTTTTTGACATTCTAACCTTTGTCATTGATGTCAAAGGGGGAGAAGATGCATAAGAAAATTTTAAGTAAGGTAAGGTATAAAATCATATTGAAAGGGGGAGAATGTGTAAGATGGATTAGTTGTAAAAGATGATTAATGTATTGATATTGTAATATTTTGGACAAGTTTTTGATACTTAGCCAATTTTCCATGTTTCATTGCCATTAATGCCAACAGAGGAGATTTTTGACAATTGGATAATGGAGATATGTAATTGTTGTTTGGAAAACCATGATATACATGCTTGTAGAAAACTTTTTTAAAAAAGACACTTAGCTTTTGGTACATAGAAAATTGTGTAAGTATGAAATTGGTTTATAACAGTGTATTATTTTATATGTAAAATGTTTCTGACATTATATTATGACTAGAAACTTTAGATGGAGATAGTATGCATGTTGAAAATGATGCACATATAACCTTGGACATTAGTGCAGACAATACAAAAAATAGATATTTGTGTTTTACTAGTGAAACAAAACAACAAAATTAAAGGTAAAGGAATTATTACTTACCAATTAGAGACAACATCCTAAAAGTTCACTCTAAGTTGGAAAAGTGTGTTTTTCTCTTTCTTGACCCAATAATAATTTGTAAAAAGGCATGGTATTTATCCAAAGACTTCTTGTGAGTTTACTTGGAAAAGTTGTGAATGAATTTTTTAATGCGAATTACAAATGAAAACGTTTGTATCCTGTGAAGAGAAGTTTTTGAGAACCTAATTTTGTGATCCAAGTTTGAGTTGAGGTTAGAGATTAGTCAAGAAAGAAGTTACAACACCTATATACCTAAGGACTATTTACTTGTTCGGACAGTGAGCTCTTCTTGTATCTATTGTACTACAACTCCTAATAGGGTTGGAATCTCCTAACAGGGACTCCTATGTACTAAATGTGGTTTATAGACTCCTAATAGGGTCCATCCTCTAACAAGGAACATATATATTAGTATATCTTTGTGGGCATCAGAATGAGAAATTGAAAAATGACCTACAAAGGAAAATGAATTTGCTAAAAATTTCAATAAACCAAATGATGCCATCAAATACTTTGACCAATTATTGAGATCCCCTAGATCCAATAATGATATATCTAGATTGGGATACAAAAGCACTAAAGAAGGAGAATCATCCAAAAGTGCTAAAGAAAGGAGCAACAAAGGTAAGAACTCCAAACTTGCTTGTCATAATTGTGGTAAGAAAGGACATACTACTAATATGTGTAGGAGCAAGACTGTAAATCAAAATGTCAAGCATATGAGCATGGTTCACTATGATAAGTACAAAAAACAAGGTCATTAGGCATATGAATATAGAACTATGACCATGCACACAAAGGTTTGAAGGATATTGTTATATCTGTCTAGACCTTTTGAATGGGTATCCAAACCCATGAGGTCATTAGATAGACAAACAAAGGTAAAGAACAATTGAAACTCTTACAACTACGATTGTAATATAAGATATAGCTATCATTATTGTTACACATATGGACATGTACTTAAGAATTGTATTAGGACACACTTTAGAAGTGACTACAAAAGGTGGTTGAGTCAAACCACATGTTTTAGTTGTTTGAATATTGGTCACATCAATCGCTATTGTCCAACAAAGTCAAAGGCATCGAGTGTGAGTTCAATAATATTAAAGGAAAAGACAAGGAAGATATTGAAAATGTTAGAAATCAAATGAACAAGACATGGAAGAAAAAGGAAGATTGCTACATATCAACTGGAGAAGGGATCACTTCACCCAATGGGTTACGTGATCACAACTCATCAAACTATGCAATCAAGAGGTAGGTGGGACTAACATTCATAAGTTATATCATACATCAGTTCCAAAAGAATTCAGCACTAAAAAGTCTACATAGGCATGAATAAAGATGCAAGATATTATTAGGAATCAAAGAAAAATCTTTATGTTTTTCATGGTATTGCTAAGCATGAAAAGTTTCCTATGATTTCTGAGTGAAATTCTAGAGGATGCTAAGCTAATAGATTGGCTAGTTGATGCTGAGCTAGTAGACTGGCTAGTTGATGCTAAGCTCATAATGATTCCTGAACAATTGAAAAGACTAGTGGATGTTGAGTGAGCCTAAAATTGGTTGATATCAAGATTACAACTATGTAAGCACTCAACCTTAATTGGATTATTTCAAAAGGGTATTTCATCAATTTTTAGCTTATTTTACATCATTTCAAAATTGAGAAAGATCAAGGAGAGCTAAAGGCAATAAGGAAACTCATCAAAAGAATTTATAGAAGATTTGAACAATAATTAGACACCATTTTGTCATATCTTGCAAGCTATTTATCGTGTGTTGAGTTATGCTATTTCTATTTTCATAAACCCTAGTTTCACATAATGGAATCTAGTTCAAAGGGTGTAGAGTGTAAGAAGGTTTTGAATGCTCAACTAGTTAGTAATGAGGTCAAACAACCAATTTTCAAAGCCATACCTAATATTGCATATAGACAAGACTCCTCTAGTATGTTATCCATGATGCCACCAAATGTTTTAATGGTTGAAGATGTCAGAAAATATTACAACTTTAAGATTAAGAGTATTGGAGACATGGAGATCATAAAAGCATATGATAGACTATGTGAAAATAATGTATTAAAGGAAAAATTCAAAATTCTAGAGAAGAAAGGGTTAACTCATGCCCTAGATCTCCTAAATATTTTCAAAATTGAATGGATTATGATTTTATTGAGCAAAATTCATGATAGTTCACTTTGGTTAGAAAATGGGCCAATTAAAATCACCAAAAGAATAATCCATAGGGCAACAGGGTATCCAACCCTAGATTGTCCTAAGACTTTAAGGAGTGATTCAAAGGAGCTTATTGAGAAGAACATAGGGGCTATGTAGAATAAGAGAGGAATGACTATTGACACCATCATAGATCCATTGATAGAGTTTTTAGTACAGGTAATTGCACACAAGTTTTACCAATCAAGTAGATTGAACAGTGTGCCCTGTATTGTAGTGGATGTTATTATTGAGCATGACAAGTTTCCTATGATTTCTAAGTGAAATTCTAGAGGATGCCGAGCTAATAGATTTGCTAGTTGATGCTGAGCTAATAGACTAACTAGTTGATGTTGAGCTCATAATGATTCTTGAACAATTGAAAAGACTAGTAGATGTTGAGTGAGCCTAAAATTGGTTGATGCCAAGATTATAGCTATGTAAGCACTCAACCTTAATTGTAGTATTTGAAAAGGGTATTTCATCAATTTTTAGCTTATTTTACATCATTTCAAAATTGAGAAAGAGAAAGGAGAGCTAAAGGCAATAAGGGAACTCATCAAAAGAATTTATAGAAGATTTGAACAATAATTAGACACCATTTTGTCAGATCTTGCAAGGTATTTATCATGTGTCAAGTTACACTATTTCTATTTTCATAAAACCTAGTTTCACATAATGGAATCTAGTTCAAAGGGTGTAGAGTGTAAGGAGGTTTTGAATGCTCAACTAGTTAGTAATGAGGCCAAACAACTAATTTTCAAAGCCATACCTAATATTGCATATAAACAAGACCCCTCTAGTGTGTTATCCATGATACCACCAAAAGTTTTAATGGTTAAGATGTCATAAAATACTACAACTTTAAGATTGAGAGCGTTGGAGACATGGAGATCATAAAATCATATGATAGACTATGTGAAAATAGTGTGTTAAAGGAAGAATTCAAAATTGTAGAGAAGAAAGGGTTAACTCATGCCCTAGATTTCTTGAATGTTTTCAAAACTAAATGGATTATAATTTTATTGAGCAGAATTCATGATAGTTCACTTTGGTTAGAAATTGGCCTAATTAAAATCACCAAAAGAATAATCCATAGGGAAATAGGGTATCCAATCCTAGATTGTCCTAAGACTTTAAGGAGTTTTTAGTTCCATCATAGATCCATTGATAGAGTTTTTAGTAAGGGTAATTGCACACAAGTTTTACCAATCAAGAAGATTGAACAGTGTGCCCTATATTGTAGTGGATGTGGGTTACAAGATTATCAAGAAGAGTCATACATATGATCTTGCCAAGATACAACTACAAAATTTGATTGAAAACCTAGGAGCAATAAAGAAAACAAAGAGTTCTTAGTACAAATTTTGGTTCTATTTTGATACGTATTTTCTTTTATGTTCAAAATACATTTCCCACACTTGGCACCATGGCATGGAAAAAAAAAAGGTTATTGGTAGTCCAAATAAGTGTGTTCATTGAAAATTGGGAGAAAATTTTGAATCTATAATAACTAGTTACTTTGAGGACTTTAAGCAATCTATGAAGAAAAGATTTAGGATTCCAGTGTCAATAGTTCAAAAGCATTATGTTGATGTTTGTTTCCTAGTTGATGTTGATTATACTTTTGTTCAAGAAGGAAGTCCAAGGGAAAGATTGCTAAGGCCATTGGGATATGAAATAAATGTAGATGAGGCCTTTGTAGCCATAACTACATTACTTTCTTAAGATATAGATAAAAATGCTAAAGAAAATTATGAAATGACCAAATCTAAGATTAGTATGGAACTAAAGACTACCACTGTCATAAAGAAGAAGGAGAAGTTGGTGAAGAAGTTGAAGGAAAATTTTTGGTGAAGGTTCTGAGTAGAAAGAGGATGAAGAGGAAAAAGACATTCAGATGCAAGCACCACTTGAATTAATCCAAGAAATGGGGGAAGATTAGCAAGAAGAAGAGACAAAAATTACAAAAGTTGTTGAGGGAGAAGAAGCTGAGGAAGTACCTAATTCTACTAATCAAAAGAAGAGAAAAGCTAAGTTTCAACCAATGACAAGAACCATGAATAATGATAAACCAAGCTAGCCCAAACCTACAACACCTACCACAAGAGCTAGTGCACGTGTCACTACACAAAATGAAGAAGAAAAGATTCAACCTATAGAGAAAGAAGAAAGATAAAAGAAAAGAACAAGGAGAAAATACATTTCTCAAGCCAAATTTGATGAGGAAAGTACAAAATTAGATGACAATAGCCAATTCCAAGTGGTGAGTCACAATCTAACTTTAGATTTGGACAACCTATGTGAGAATAATAGTAAAAATGCATATTTTTTAGGATTTTCTCATATTGATTTTGATAACCTTGGAAAATTTGAGAAGAATCAAGTGGAGGAGGTAATATATGCCATGATGGAAAATTTTAAGAAAGCCCCACTAGGAATTGCAAACTCAATGTCTAAAAATTTATATGAAAGAGTTGAGAAAAAATGCCATTATTTTTTAAACCTAGAAAGGAAAATAAGGGAGACATCACTTGCACAAGTTATGCCCAAACTTACTAAGGAACAAATTGCTAAGGCTATGAAGAAATATGTAGTTAGATTTGTTCCAAAATATAGAACCTTCAACATATTGAAAAATAATATTGAAGATGTTGTGGAGAAGTCCACACCGATGTGGAAGGTTACATATGGATTAGATATAGTGAATAGGAGACTATAGAGGTTAAATATGATGAAGAAGATGACAACAATGAAGGGATAGTTGAGGGAGGTACAAAAGTGCATATAGATGACAAGGCAATAGTTGAGATAGAGTAGCAACAAGAATTGAGTGTACACGATACACAACTACTAGATGTCAACCCTCAACAAATAATAAGTGTAAATACTAAAAAAATAATAATAAATAATTTTTTTGATATCATTGCTCAGAACATCAACCCTCTAAGACAGGAGGATCTGAAAAAGATACTTGATCAATCTACACTACAAGCAAAATTGTGTGATAATCCTATATTAGTGAGTGTAGATGAAATATAAAAAACAATGACTGACACTACAAGGGAAGAGGTGAATACACAAGAACCACCTACCATCACCCCTCAAGTCACTAATGTACAACCTTTAGACAAAACACCATAAATTACATCAAAAAAGGATGATACAATTGAAGAAGATAAAGTGGAAATTCAAGCCACTATTGATACACAAAATCAAATAGGTTAGATCATTTCATCTGCACCTCTAGCACAAGTACAAGGTGCAATTCATGGCATTATGAAAGCTAAGGAAATTCCTAAAGAGACCAAGTTGTCACCCAAGATGAAGGAGAAAGCAACTATTCAAGCCCTAGTAACTTTACCAAAATATGGCACTCCTCCCAGTCACACTCTTTAGAAGCTGAGTGTAAACACAACATCATTGCAAATTTTAGTGTCAAGTCCAAGTACATGAAATGAAGAAGAGGTAATGCAATATGGAGATGTAAGACTAGATGAAGAGATTTTGTTACCAAAGTATGATTATGATGCAATGACAATTGAGCAAATGGGTATACTACAAGAAGCCCTAGCTAGAAAGAAGCATGAAGAACTGCTCAAAATGGATCATAGGTAGTAGAAATAATTTTTGGATATCAAGGACATCTTTCTAGATGCATTTAGTCTACCTACTCTAGATGAGACAAAGCCACTCATAAAACAACTGACAAATATAGTGGAAAAGGTAAGTGATGTAGACCTTTATACAAATGCAAAATTATTAGAATGGTTTAAAAAGAAATTTCAAAGAAAAGTGAATGAGAAAACATCATGTGACATAGTACTTACACAAGTTGCATTGGCAATTAAGGTAAAAAGTATGAAGAAGGTACTTAAGAACATTTTCTCACTGTAGAAAAAATTGTGCAACCCTACACTCTTCACACAAGAGACAAGGAATCACATCCTAAGCTTGGAGAGTAACATGCAGTCACTAGAAGCCAAATTACCCATGACTCTAGCTCAAAGTGAAAAAAAATATAGAGCTTTATTGCAAACACAGAGTCAGTTAGTAGCATTATCTATAGAAGAAGCCAACATAAGGGCCAAACTAATTAACATAAAAACCACTTTGACTCCTTACATGGAGATTTTTCCCAAGGAGTTAGGTTATGTAGAAACTCTTATGAAAAAAGACTCCAATATTTCTACATTAGACAACCTAGTCCACTTTCTTGCCAAGCTGGCCATCCAAATTAAGTCTTTAGATGTAGCACGTGAAAATTGGGATACAACTCTTAAGATTATACTAGAGGTCCATAAATCTTTCTTGGAAAAACATACTATTAGTGTGTAGCCCATTGATATTAGTGTATAGCCCATGGAGATAAAAAGAAAAAGGGGGAGAAAAGAAAAGGGGGACATAGTAAAGAAATAGTAAAAAGGAGAGAAAGAAAGCAAAAAAAGAACAATATAGACAACATGCAATGAAAGAGTATTAGTTGAAGCATAATTACTCACTAGGAGTACATTTTTTTAGTACAAAATAAAACCTATCAATTCAGGGGGAGATATCAATTTTGAGGTAATATTAAGGATATCAATGCATGACCAAATGTTTTTGACACTCTTGTCAAAGGGGGATATTGTTGATCTCAGATTGGTTTTGACAAGTGAGTGTTTATACACTTAAGTCATTTACTTAGTTCATGTTAAATAAGTAGTACATGTTGAGCACAAGATGTATAGGATAGTGCATGTTGAGTCCATAGTTAGTGTTGAGTTACTCATGTGCTGAGTCACTCAAGTGCTATGCAAATAGTGTAAGCCAAGTGATTCAAGAGTCGAGTTATTTAGGTGACAATTCATAGTATAGAAATCAATATATGCTGAGCATTAGAGACTTCAGATGTCGAGTAATATAGTTTTGACATAGTTGTTTGTAATGGCACAAACTACTATGTAAACCATTTTTGTGTCAACTTAAAGATTGAATTATGATTTTTTTGATAAGGATGAATCTTAAGTTGGAATCCCTATGAATTACATGCATCCAATTAGGTAAAGGGAAGGTTTTAGTGGAAAAATTGATGAATCATAGTTGTTGATTCATACCTAACCCTAAGTCACCTAAGTCTTCTTAAGGAGGACAAACCCTAAACTTCATATGTGCATAGAAGGAGTGAAGAGAGAACTTTTCATGTACAAATAGAGCATTCATGGTAACCAAGGAATTATGAAATTGCATTGTAGAATTAGTTAAAGGGGAACAGAGGAAGGGAATAATATATAGTAGAGAGACAACTAATCAAGAAGGATCAGGAATACATCAGTTTAGAGGTGATCTTTCATCAAGCAATAAAGTGTTAACTATAGGATCAATGTTGAGTCATTATAATAGGTGAATCAATTAAATCTCTTAACCAAGTAGTTCTAAGAGGCTATATTGAAATCCTTTAACAAGGCACACTTTCAATAGGGTGTTGAAATATTTTAGCAAGGTGAGACCTAATAATCTTTGTAAACCTTTAATAGGGTAGACCTTTCATAGGGTAGATCATGTTTCGTGATCAAATATTTTAACCTTCATTGGATACTGTAGTAGTGAATATTTGTGGATCTTATCCCCACCCCAATTTTACCTTCTCATTGGAGGGTTTCTAGGTAATCGTATATGGTTTCATTATGTGTGAATGCTTTTTTTTTGCATGATGTATATGCTTTACATGGTTTTTCAATTCACTTGTTGAATGTATGAGATGGATGTGTGGTGAATGTTTTATGGGTTAAAGTTTAAACTACCAATTCACCAAAAACCCACCCCCCCCCCCCCCCCCCAAAAGAAGTTTACTTTTCCTATTGTAATTCCAAAAAATTCTTCCAAACATGGATGCATTGCACAAAAAACATTGCACATGCTCAGCTATTTGTCTATGACAATAACTTCTCCATAGCTGATCACATGATGGAGCTATCAACAGAAGTTCAAATTTCATTACATGTAAGCAAGGTGTTAGAAGAAAATTGAGACAGGACAATGACATTAATCCTGAAGGTACACTTAGAATTCTTGTCACATTTTGGTATTAACATATAATATACACCTTTGGCATTTATGTCAGAAAAGGGGAGAAGTATAGATGAATGTATGTATGTATAAAGAGGGATAAGTATATGTAAACATATGTAAAATATATATATATATATATATATATATATATATATGGGGGAATAGTACTCCAGGTATATGCATGGGAGAAAAATATTGTATAGATAAGAAAAAAGCATCTTTACAAAAGAAATTTTGAAAAATCTAAAAAATAGAGTATGTTACCAAGTTGTAGACATAGAATGGAGTGTTTTTGACTTATAATTTTGAGTATTCAATTTATGGATGATAAGTATTTTTCAGACTAATACCAAAGGGATAGATTGTTTAAATTAAGTCAATTTTTCTATTGGTGACTCATATTTAGTCAATATATAGTTGCTACCAAGTTTCATAGTTACTATCAAGCTTTATAACCTATGTATTGTTTATGTTGAGTGTAGCAATGTTTACTGAGTTGTTTAGTGCAAGTGATGGAAACTCTAGTGTTAATTGAGTTCCATTGTGTTAACTGAGTTCCATATTATTAACTAAGTTAACCATGTTCTCTAATGTGTACCAAGCCAGTAGTATTAGCAATGTGAATCTAGTGTTGAGCGAGCCATGGAGTGTTAACTAAGTGATTCAATATAGACTGAGTTTTGCAGTGTTCACTAAGTCACACAATGCTAACCAAGTTCAAGATACTTGGAAGTGATCAGTATGAACCAAGCCTCTTCATCAATTGAGTTCCAAAGAATGCCAATTGTTGACAGTTCTTGCTGAGTATCCAAACATCACCGAGTTTGTCTTCAAAACCTAGGTTTAGTTGGGATGACTTTCTGGATTTTAGTGAAACTTGTATTACAGCTAACTAAAGTAATTTTTGATTTGGATTGGTATATATGTAATGCATTGTATCATATCCAAAAAAGGTATGTAAGCATATGATAAGAAAAAGTGTGAATTAAAAAAGGCTACGAGCATTTTAAGGGACAACAAAGTATTATCTATCACATCAAGGTGCATCAATCAAATCCTTTAGCAGGGTAGACTTAATAGTCTTTGATAAATCTCTTTACCAAGTGCATATTTCATTGTATTTCATGTAAATCCTTTGACAAGGTGGATCTCAAATAGGAAGGTCATAATAAGTGATCATTTGTAAGCCTTAATCGGCCAACTTTATGCTATAGTACTAAAGCTTGTAGATGTCATCCCCACCCTAGTTCTACTTTCTATTTTGGAAGGGTTCTAGGTCACCATATCTTGTGTTATATTGGTATGAATGTTTATTTTCTTTCATTCTTTGATGTGTACAATTAGATCAAAATATTGTATGAAGAATTAATTGGTGAAATAAGATTAAGTTTTATTGGTTCTTGATTCACCCCCTGCCCCTCTTAGTAACCTTACCTACCTCATATTTCCAACAAAAAATAGTGTTTAAGACAACTCTGTTAAGAGATTTACATCACTAATACAATGGTAAGATAGTGAAAATGAGATGACCTAATTTCTAATGTAATTGAATTGCTGATTATAGATATCAATTCTTGCTTGTATACTTGATCATTTCTGATCGAATGTATCTTTGTAGCTCCACAAGGATATTCTTTTTATCCTTCTAATTTTATTTTTCTAAGCATATTCTATAATTCCATTCACTTACACACATTCAATCCTTAACTTGACCTTACGTTTATATCATAGACACTGTTAACTCAACTTGAATATAACTTAGAATAATTAATATTCATCTCCTTAGCTGACTAGAACTGACAAACAAAAACTATTGAACTCAACATACCAAAACAAGAAAATGTTTCCTTAGCTAACCCTTCTTGGTAGACACTAACTTAGATATGATTTTCCTATGTTAACCAAGTGAACTCAGTTAACATAGGATTTTCACAAAGTTCCTTTAGTAAGTGAGTGAGCTTGGTTAACACTGGTTTCATCCAACTTTTCCTCCTTCTATCTTGACAACATGACAAGGTCTATAGAAAGGGGGAAAGCTATGAAGAAAGGGGGAGTACAATGTGACAATGTCTATAAATAGAAAAAAAGGTCAAGATAGAAGGTTGAATATGCAAGATATTAGTGAAAATTTAGTAGGTATCACCATTTTGGCTTAGTATCAAGATGGGCGAAAAAAATTCAGAGCAAATTTTGAAATGCTTTTAGACATTTTAAAACTCCATCTTTTTCATATCACCACTTTCTCGCATAGCATGATCTTGCACATACCCATCTTTGGCATTTTTTAAAAAGGTTTTCTAATTATTAATGAATGATTCAAATATTGGAATGTCAAGAAATTTGAAAACATTTTTATAGAGAAAAGAAAAATTAAGAAGGAATCGAACATAAGATGACATGACAAAGATTGTTGGACTTTGAATTTACTAAGAAGGTATTCCTTTTGGAATATTTTGAAGTGTTAGATCAAGAGGAGGTATATTGGAAACAAAAGTCAAGAGAAACATGTTTTAAAGATGGTGATAGGAATACCACATTTTTTCAGTGCTCATCTATGAAGGCTAGGAGATTTAAAGATAAGATATCTAAAACCAAAGGCTCAAAAGGAACTATACTAAAATATATAAATGATATCAAATAGGAGGAAATCAATTAATTTTCAATGTTCTTACAAGGTGGTTCTAACAATTATTTTTTGTGTTAGCTCCTAAGGATACGATCATTAATGCATGACCAAGTGTTTTTGACACTAATGTCAAAGGGGGAGATCGTTAATCTCATAATGATTTTGACAAGTGAGTTTCTATACACTTAAGTCATTTACTTAGTTCATGTTGAACAAGTAACATATGTCAAGAACAACATGTAATTTAGAACATGTCAAGTAAACAGTGAGTGTTGAGTCGCTCATGTGCCAAGTCATTCAAGTGTCGAGCAGATAGTATCTGTCAAGTGATTTAGGTGCTGAGAAAGTAGTGCATGTCAAGTCACTCAGATGTCAAGTGGAAACATTGAAGTCAAAATTAATGTCAAGCACTAGGGACTTTAGATGATGAGTAACATAGTTTTGACTTAGTTGTTTGTCTTGGCACAAACTACTATGTAAGCCATTTTTGAGCCAACTTAAGGATAGATTTACGATCTTTTGGTGACAAGAATGAATCTCAAGTGTTAATCCCTATGTATTACATGCATCCAATCAGGAAAAGGGGAGGTTTAAGTTAAATAAGGGTGAATCATATCCATTTATTCATACCTAATCCTAAGTCACCTAGGTCTTCTTAAGGAGGACAAACCCTAAATGTTCTAAGTAGAAGTAGAGATAAGGAGAGTTTGCACATGAAAATAAGACATTCATGGTGACCAAGGTATTGTGATTTGAGTTACATTGAAAAATAAATTAAAGGAGAATAGAAGAAGGAAACAATGGACAATGGAGAGACATCTGATCAGAAAGGATCAAGTACACATTGGTATAGAGGTGTTCTGACATCAAGCAATAGAGTGCTAATCAAAGGACCACTGCTAAGACATCCTAATAGGTGAATCATTTCAATCTCTTAATAGATTAGTCCTAATAGGCTATATTTCAATTTTCTAACAATGTGCTTGTTGGGACTCAAAACCGAAAGCCCGATTTTGAGTACCATTGAAAAATTTAAGGCCTTAAGTACTTTTTGATGCATGTGTACTTGACTATACTTGAGAATCCCATGAGGTGTTTAATGTTTCTAACACCATGCATCTAGTACATAAATGTGTTCCATGAAGATAAACTAGCATTTTGAGTCATTTCATGAATTCTTGTTTTGAGCAATTTCCAAATATGCATTTTTGCCTAAGTGTTAGACAATGATAGGAGGCCTTGTTTGTAATTGAATATTTTGCACCCAGTAATGTTTCATGACTCACCACTTTTGGAGTTTTTAGTATCCATACCAAAGAACCTATGTTTCATATTTTGAGTCATTTTGAATACATTTAAATAGGTTTTGAATCCCTCAAAGTTGGTCTTTTATTGATTTCACGTTGATGTGAATTGTTCTGAATTCTGGGAGGCCTTATTTGACCAGTTATAATTATGAACGAATTGAGAAAAATGAGAAAATTCATTTCATATTGCATTCTAGAGGTTAGAGATTTGCTACATTTCTATTTTGAGCTTATGATGAATCCTTTTGATCAGTTCTCAAAAGCAATTCCAAACGCAATTTGTAAAGTTTTACTAGTTTTATAAAGTGCAGATTGATCGGTACCCCTATTCGTGATGTGTCATATCTCCAAATCCATGATAGGTGAGATAAAATGGATTGTACCAATATTTTCTCCTCTAAAAATACTTCAAGTGTGCCAATTTTCAAGTTTTGATGAGTTTGTCTGCACACTTTCCCAGACCCATTCCATTTGCAAAAAACACCTTTATGTTGTTGTTTCCAGTCTTCAAATTTTGAGTAGCCTATCTTGACCATTCACCAAATGCACCCCATTATTTTTCATGAGACTTAATCATAGATTTATATTTTCCTCATGATAATGTACAAGTTACCTAGTTTTCATTTCCCCAAGCATTAGTTTGCCCATTTTTTGAAGCCAAAACAAAACACAATTTATTGTTTTTTGACATGTTTTCTTGTAGGCAGTTTTAAGAGGGAAACTTTGATAGTTAAAATATTTTGACTAAGAATTTTTTATTATAAAATATTCAATAGGGTAGGAGTATGTGGAGTGAAAAATTAGTATGTTCAATTTCAGAGCTTGGTTATCTATTTGGTGCTTGAATTTGTTTTCAGTCAGTATAAAGAAATTAATGGATCAGTTTGAGACATTAGGTGTTTGAAAATAAATTTTTTTTAATAGCCAGACCCACTTGGAGGCCTAGCTAACTTCATTAAGATGATAGGATGGGTTCAAAGATGTTTCATGATGAGTGTGGTTATTATACTACTTCAATGTAAAACATGTTTCTACACAAAAGTAAAGGGTAATATGGTATTACATTTGGTGATAATGAGAAAGCATCATTTATTAATATAGCAGGTGGTCATGGCCAATGTTTTATTTTGAAAAAGTGTTTTCTTTCTAGTCACAAGTTTCTAATTTACGGATTAAAGAAGATATTGTGAAAATAAATGGTAGTCTTCTTCCCATTTTGCTACATCAACAACATAGATGAATAGATAGTGATTAAGCTCTCATGTGGCATGTTATGCAATGCTTTTAGGAAAGAGCATTTTCATTTCAAGACACAATATTGCCTAAAGTTTCACCATTGCATATGGGGTGGAGAACTTTGACCTATAGTCCCCCCTCAAAGATCATATGGAAGGATAGGTAGGAATCCAAGTCCAATGGGCCACTATGATTCTTGAGGTTGGGATCTTCCAAAAAGTCTCTTAGTCTGCAATATCCCTCATGATTGTAGGTCTAAAGATCTTTGTTGACCATTTGGGTAGTTTGGCTCTATTAATGATAAATATCTTCCTAGAGATTACTACACTAGGTCATTGACATGCAGTAGCTTTTCGTCTAGTATGGAATTGTCCCTGGGGTGTGTTGAAAGAAGTTGTAGTGCATTAATTGCCATTTGATGTGGACCTGCCATTATTTTTTGTTAAGTTTATGCTTTTGTCAATTGTAGATGTGCTCTCTATCATGCTCATTAGTTGCATCAATTTTTTAAGGGACAAATTTGAGAGGTGAAAACTTAATATTTCATTATGCATGGGTAACAATTTTATTTCTCTAAGGTTGTATAGTTCGTATAGTGAAAGAGAGGTTTGAAGGCATCTACCTAGTTTTTGTTCAAAAGGTATGATGAATGGAGATAAGAGAAGTGAAGAAATAGTTTGAGCACACTATCAAAGTTAGTTATTTTGAAGTAAAAAATTCAAAGGATTTTGAGGTCATCTTATGATTGACCTAGCTATGTGTATTAAGTTGCATGGAAAGGGAGCCTCATGGATTTGGGTTTTTGTAGTACATGGAGCTAGTTGATGTAGCAGAAGCAAAGTATTACATGGATAGGTAGATGTTTCAAAGATGAGAAATAATAGTTTTCTTTGTAGAGGAAAGAAGGAAGAAACTAGATGACATGAGGAGGAAGAGTGCTTTGCAGCTCAACCAAGGAAATTGAGCACAAGCCTTCCTGTAATCCATGTCCCCAAATTTACGTTGCTACATACAATGTTGGAGCCTAAACAAGATTACTTTGATGATTACAACATGCAAGGAGTGTCCTTAAACAAGTAAGAGCATGAAATGAGAAATGGAGTAATGGAGGAACAACAAAATTAGTACCTATGAAGGAGAGAAACTTGAAGCTAAGAAGCATCTGTAGAGATTTGGAAGTAAATATAAGAGGAACATTCATGTGAAAATAATAGGGCATGAGCAGAGGTAAAATAGTTAAAAAAACATAGTCCCACATTGAGCAGGTATGATGGTCTTGTGTTATTTAAATACTTGAATACACAGTAGATTTAATGTCTCAAAGAGATGGCCCTTTTCAAAGCCACAACCTTATAGGGAGGGTCCCACCTGATGTGGATGACTAGTTTGCATGAATTGTAAATTTTGACCAAACACATTGATAGAGGAATTCTCTAGAAAAAGGGTCAAATTCTGGTGGTTGCCATGTTGCCACCATAAAATGGGAGGATTTTCTAGAAAGCAACATGGTGAACTCCCAAAAAACTAGAAATCTGGCAAGAAGTGTGGACCCACCAGGTGGTTAAGGTGACCAATAGCACGATGACAAGTGGTAGCATGTGGTATTTAGACTGATAAATCAAACAATGACGTGGCAATCTAAGATTAGAGGGCACCAAATCATGCCACGTGCTAGATCTAATGATAGTCGCTATGTCATTAAAGTTAAGTTGCTCAACCATTAACCACATGACATGGTGACCCAACCAACAAGTGACACCTAGCAATGAGTTGGTGTTAGTTGGTAGTGAGGTGGATGAGTCATAAATTGACACATGCAAAGGTTTTAGATGTGGCATGCTTCTTGAGGTGTTGATGTGGCAGAAAAAGGACATGTGTTGCAATGTTATTATGTTGTGATGACATGGTAGAATGTTGACTAGGATAGGGACATAGTGATTGATGACATGGCATGATGGAATTGTGAAGTAGGTGGCCAATGAGATGATGCCACATGGCACCTAGATGGCAAGGATCAAATGAAAAAGTTGCAGTCAACCAATCAAGACTTGACACATGGAAGGGTAGTCAACAAGGTTTGACCTAGATGGATTTTTGGAGGGAAATTCAAAATTTAATTAATATTTTAATTTTTAATATTCTTTCAAAAATTTGCGTGCCTATTCATTTTAAATAAAGTTACAGTTAAACCTATAGTTCAAACTTTGTAAAATGATTAATTTTTTGCAAATATGTTACTTGAAGCCTAGCAAGAGCCCGATTTTCAAATCAAGATTCTAGGAGTTCCTAATAAGAAAATATAGGCATATTATATATCGACAGAACTAGGAGAAGATGAACTTTCTGATTTTGGAAAAAAAAAATTGCATAGGAAGTCACTAGTTCAAGTTATAGGTAGAAATGTAAAATTTGGGCCTTCTTAGTGAAATTGGTGAAAATTGAAAATACAGTTACATACATGGTAAAAACACATGGTAAAATGTCTGTTTTGTTAATTTTGAGAATATATGCCATTCTCAATAATTTGACTCCAATTTTCAATTATGATGGATATTTGTTTTTCCAGTTGGGCTGAATTTCAGGATTGAAGTTGGAGTCATGATTGAAGAATCAAAGCTTTCGTGAAATGAAAATATCGATAGGTTAGGATTGAATTCTTTCATTCTATATATGTATCTTTCTCTCTTTCATTTAAGGTTAAAAAAAGTTACAGAAAAGTTAAGAGTTGGAAATTGAAGCAAAAATGGATCTAGAATTGATAAAATCTGAATGGAAAGATCTGGGTGTGCTAGTTCTAGACCATGAAGCTATGATTTGGCTATGATACCCACTTTCCATCTCATCAATTTCTTATTCCCACCATTTTCTCTCTTGTATGATAGCATATGTTTAGTGTATAGTTTGGTTTATTAGGTATCTTGTGAGTCAATTTTATGCATTTTCATGTATTATTTCAAGGAAATCAATACAAAGAACAACAAGTGTTGAGTTTTATTTTAGATCTTGTCTCCTTTATTAGTGATTTGCAATGTTTTATGATCTTTGATAAAAGAGTCTAGGTCATAGTCGTAGTCCCTTAAGGTTGTATGTTGTTTCATTGTTGCTTATAATTCAATGAGTTATGTAAATGCTTCAAGGAAATCAAGAGGGTTGCTAGTTTATTGAGGAGGATATCAAATAAGAATGAGATTTAGATTGAACATTGATATCCAATTTACAAGGTAAATGGATAGATCTAGAGTCTTAGCATAGCATGTGTGTTTTAGATATCCAAAATGCATGAGAGAGATTTTGTGAATTTTCCCAATAGATGAGGCACTGACCAACTATAGCATCATTAGCTTGTTTTCTATACTTGGTTTTCATCTACTTTCCCCACCCACATAAAATCAAATCAAACTCAAATCATCTTTATATTTTATGTTTGAAGAGCTAGATTAGGATGCCCTCACTCAACTTATGAATTGCATTGTCTTGCACTTAGCTATTGTAGATCTATGTTATTGCATAATTTAATAGGAGAAATAAGCATTTCATCTAATGTTAATAGATTCAAGAATATGTTTAGCACTAGTACCATATAAATTGAATCTAAGGTCCACCCACCTAGGTTTTGCAAAGCCTAAAGTAGAAGAAGGATCTAGCCTTATAGTTGGCCTGGTGTTTGAAAAGACATGTTAAGGTTGGGAGTTAGCTACCTCTAGAAATCTCTTGTTCTCATTGTGGTAATTTGAAACATGTGTTTTTTTGAAACACCAATAGTGCTTACTTTATTGTGAGTTAAAGTCCTTTAATTAGGCACACTTCTAATAAGGTATTAAAATACTTTAACATGGTAAGACTTAAAAATCTTTGTAAGCTTTTAATAGGGCAAACCTTTCATGGGGTAGATCATGTTTCATGATCAAATATTGTAACCTTTATTGGATAGACTTTATTATTGTTGTAGTGAAGATTTGTGAGTGTCATCCCCACCCCAGTTTTACTTGCTCATTGGAGGGTTTCTAGGTAATCATGTCCTATGTCATACATGTGTGAATGCTTATTTGTTTACATACTTTAGATGTATATGATTTATATGGTATTTCAAATTACTTATTAAATTGTGAGATGGATGTATGGTCAATATTTCTATGAGTGAAAGTTCGAAGTACTGATTCACCCCCCTCTCAAAGTTTACCTTTCCTATTGTAATTTCAAAAATTAGTACCAGAGCTTTATCCTTTGAAACTAAAGCTTTACAACTCTGAGGAAAGATCTTGGAAATGGAAGTCTACAAGTTGGGAAAGATTATTGAGAACTAGGAGACTAAAATACAACTCATTCTACATCATGAAGCAAAAGGAGGTCTAAAGAAATCATTGAGAAAAAAGAAGGAAAATGATAGTGAGGAGAATGAAACACAATACCAAGAGATGGACACTACTAAACTATTTGCAATTAGAAACTCCAATGAATTTCATGTAGCAATTGTTAGAGAAAACAGTTAATTTAATTTCATTTATTAAATTACCCTTGCTCCCTTCTTAAGATTTCACTTTATGCATTTTTTGCTTTCTCTATTTAATAATTAATTAGTAATTATTAAATATATTTTACCATTAGGTTACCTTTAGTAACTTATTAGCTTACCCTTTTCAGGTTTTCATCTCCTTTTATAAGGATTGATCTCTTTGTAATTTTTAATCTCTTCTTCATCTGAATATACAATTTTTGTCTTTTTAGAGCAAACCCTTGCCTCTTCTTGTCTTTTTCTTCCTTGTGATAGGTTTCCTAATTGCAGGTACTCGAGGGCTTTGTGGATTTGATTTTCATATTTATTAAAATTCTTCATGGTATTAGAGCCAGATCTATTGTAGCTTGTTTAGTATTTGGAGAAAATAAAGAAAAAGATTTTAATGGATTAGATCTAGAGTTTTTTAGATATTTCATGAGAAAAATAGGGGGGTCACTAATTTTTGGAGTAGCTTGAGGCTAAGAAAACTTCATAGATGGATCCAAAACGCGTCAAAACCCCTATTTCCATATAAAGTTTGTCCATTTTGGACAACGTTGATCCTGGAGGCAGTTTTTTTTTTCTTAGAAGGTCGTATGGCCTCCTACATGCATTACGAGACATTTATTCAAAAAAAATTAAAAATAAAATAAAAGATGGATCATTGTCATTTTTATGGTGAGTAGAACCAATTTTTGTTGCCAGTTTTCTATTTCTCCAATCGCGGCTACATTTTTTGGTGCACAAAGGTTTGTGGCAACATTTTCTCAGCATGGGCTTGTCTTTCTAGTCACCATTGACAAGGTTTTCTAGGTGCTAAAATTTTTTTCCCAGTAGCCACCAATATCTATTTCCTAGTCATTGATTCATTTGGTTTTTGATGAGTGTTTCCCATCCACTACTTTTTTTTGGCACCCTTTTCAACCACTGACAAGACTTTCCACCAGTTTTTGCCACTACTCTAGTGTCACAACCACCATCTACTACTCAAGGTGTTTCCTTCACCTCCATTGTGCCCCTATGGCTATTCCCTCTCCTTGCTAATATGGTACTTCTAGATCCTGCCATGTGGCACCAGTGCCATGTTGGCACCTACCATGTGGCAGTGCTAGATCTGCATATTTTAGGGTCCACTACCACATGGATGCCACATGGAATTTCCATGTGGTAGTATTTTTTTGCTACAACAGTGCCCAGGTTGTCAAGTTTAGGCTAGTGAAATGTTGATGTTAGCATTGCATCAATGCCCCCTATAAGCCCTTCAGGTCCTTTTTTAACCTACTATTGGTTTTTTGGCTGTAACTTGAGCATACACATATTTTTTTTGATCTAAAAAATGCATCAAAAAGTTGGTTCCAAGATAGAGAGATTGGTCTAGGAGGTTTTTGGTTTTGATGTAGTTTCATTTCCTATTTTGGTAGTCAAAGCTAGATGTTCAATTTTTCACTTCAAAGGGCATATCTTGAGCATCCCATCTCATTTTTTGAAAATGTTATATTTTTGGAAAGTTGGTTCTGTCCTCTTTTTAGGAATGCTATAATTTCTTTGAGATTCTGCTCCATGCTCTTTCTATCATATTTTTTGCATTTTTGCACTATGGTGGATATTTTGGGTGTTTTAGGTCCACAGATCATTTTCATGGCATGGGATCTCTTCATTTGGGTTGTACTATCTATTGTATTAGCTCTTTGCCCTTTCTGATCATTGATGTTATCTTTTGTAAGCATTTTTAATGCAAATACATTGAGATAAAGTGTCACTCCTTGTTTTTTAGGATCTTTGTCATCATTGTAATTTATTGTACTCTCACTACATTATAAAGTGCCATGGGCGGTCAGTAGTTTCCCTTATAGTGCCCTCTTCCTTTGTCAATTGATTTTTCCTTCCACAACATTAGCCTCATGATGTGTCAATGACATGTACCTTTATAGGTGTCTGTACCTCTTCCTCACTCTCGATGTTCTTGGTTCTTTCTATTTTGTAGGAGATTTTTGGCCCACTTTCTTAGTTGGTTGTCACCTTACCCTCATTTGCATTGGGGGGGTTCAATTATTTCTAATGCTTCCTTGGTTCATTGGAGTGAGCTGTGTATTTAGTATTTGATCCTATGTACTAGGTAATTACAATGGCTAGATACCTATGCATTTTGGTGAGATAGATCATCTACCATATAGATATTGTTCTTTTCATTCCTACTTTGGTTGTAGCCTTCCTTGGTTCATTGATCAACTCTATAGACTTTGGTGTTTCATGCCATCCGTATTTTTGTGTTCATTTGTTTGCCTTTATTTTCCTCCTGATTCGATGTAGATTACAGTCCTCCCTACCTAGTCAGCTTTTATTTCAAAGGAGGTTCTACAGATCAGTAGTTTCCATTTGACAAAGTTTGTGGCTTCTTCATGATTCAATCATTTTCTTCATGATCACTCTTTGTTCCTATTTTCTAGAACATTCCCCTAGTTGGAGGCTTATGCAGTACTTCACTAGGATTTCAGCTATCTCTTTTTGGAGTAGATTTTTTCCCACTAGGTTTTCTCTATTTCTTCATTTTATAGAGATTTTGTTGTGATTGGGTACCTCATTAGGCCTTTTTGCTAGGACCCAATTTTTCTTTCAGCATTGTACTATAGTTTTCTTTCTCTTTCTGCATTTATTGTAACTACATTATTTCTCATCTTAATGCAGGGTGTTAGAGAAAAAGGTTAATTTAATTTCATATTTGATCAAATACTTCAATAGCTTTAGATCTAATAGAAAAGAACAAAATTCTAGCTGAAGAGATTAAAAATCTTAAGATAGAGCAAGAATCACAAGCTATATTACTATTTGAGGTGACCAAATAGAAAAAGAAAGGTATGGAAGACAAAGCCATGATTGAAGATGAAAAAAGAGTTTTGACCAAAAAACTAGAAGAGAAATCATTAGAAATAAATAAGATTGCTCACATGCAATTGGAAATAATGAATCAAGTCATGGTTGCTTACCAGGAAATAAATAGTAAAGACATTGAGATCACAACACTAAAGTTGTAGAATGAACACTTAAGCAATGATCTAAAAAGAGAAAGGGAGTTTACTGATAGTTCTAGCAAACTTGATAAAGTCATCAAGTACTTTGAACAATTGATGAGATCCCCTAGATCTAACAATGATACATATGGAATGGGATACACTAGTACTAATGAAGGAGAATCACCCAAAAGTGCTGAAGAAAGAAGCAACAAAGGTAAGAATCCAAACCTGCTTGTCATAATTGTGGTAAGATAGGACATACTACTAATGTTTGTAGGAGTAAGATAGTAAATCAAAATGTTAAGCAAAAGAACATGGGTCACTACCATAAGTGCAACAAAAAAGGTCATCAAGCACATGAATCTAAAACAAAGACCATGAACACTCAAAGATTTGAAGGATACTGTGATAACTCTCAGAAGTATGGACATAGAGCTTTTGAGTGCAGATCCAAACCCAAGTGGTCATTAAACAAGGAGACAAAGGTAAAAACAATGGTAACTTTTATAATTGGGATTATAATATAAGGTATAATTGTCGCTACTATCATGAGTATGGACACATTATTGAAAATTGTATCAAATTTTTTTATAGAAGTGGTTACAAAAGGTGGTTGAGTCAAACCACATGTTTTAGCTATTTGAAGACTAGCCACAGAAGTAGATATTGTCCAACAAGGTGAAAGGCACCAAGTTGTGAGTTCAAAAAAGGAAAAGGAAAGGAAGATGTTGAGAATGATAGAAATGAGATGAAAAGGACATGGAAGAGAAAGGAAGATTGCAACACATCAAGTGTAGATGGGATCACTTCATCCAATGGGTCAGATGATCACACCTCATCTAATTAAGAAATCAAAAGGTATATGGGATTGATATTTAAAAGAAATAAAATACATCAATTAAAAGGATTTAGTTTTGAAAATATTACATATTCATGAATAAAGATGCAAATTTCTGTTAGGAATCAAGAATAAATCCTTAAGTTTTGTCAATTTTCATGTAACTATCAAGTGTGAAAAGTTTCATATGGTTTCCAAGTGAAATGCTAGTAGATTTCAAGCTAGAAAAGGATGTTAGTAAAGACCAAGTTGATAGTGGTTTTTGAGCATATGGATGCAAAGTGACCCATAAATTCAATTGAAGTCGAGCTTATAACTATCTAAGAACTTAGCATTAAATGCAGTAGTTTAAGGGCTATTTGATCAAATTATACTCATTTAGCATCATCAAAATTTGAAGAAGAGTACAAAGAGCTAAAGGAGATCTAGATAATTTTATCTAATCATTTGTAGGAGATTTAAAAGGTTATTTGACATCATTCTAGCAGGATTCACAAGGTATTTATAATGTGCTAAGCTATGTAGTTTTAAATTTCACAAGCCCTAGTTTTAAATTTGCAATTGATAAATAATGAAATCAAACAACATACTTTTAAGACTATCCCAGATATATCTTATAAATAAGATCTCTTAGGTGCATTATCCATGATACCACCATAAGTATTGATGAATCAAGATGTTAGAAATTGTTGCACATGGAAAATTGGAAGCAGAAGTAACATGGAAATAAGGGAAACATATGAAAAATTATGTGAGAATGGAGTTGGTAAACTAAATGCATCTAGGAAAATCTCTTTGATGTCAATCAAAGCTTGCTTTTTCCTATGCTCCCTTCTAAGAAGTTATTGATTTTTCTTCTTTGCTAGGGCCTCTTGTAATATACACATCTGCTCAATTGTGATTGCTGCATAATTAAATTTAGGCAATACAATCTCTTCATCTAGGCTAACATCTCTATAAGTAGTTACCTCTTCTACCTTAGATGAGCTAGGACTTAGCCTTGAGAATTGTACTGGTGTAGCATCTATTTTTGGCCTCTGAAGAGATTGACTGGAAGGAGTATCATATTCTAGTAATGTCACTAGTGCTTAAATAGCTACCAGCTCCTTTGACTTAGGTATCAAAATTGACTCTTCAATCTTGTCCTTTTCTTCGTCTATAGTTCTAGTTTCACCTTGATCTTGTACTCAAGGTACAAATGCATCTACCTAACCTATTTGGCCTTGAGTGCCATCATTTTTTGGTGTTTCGATCTTATCTTATCCAACCGTCTCATCTTTTTCTTTTTTAGTTTTTGGTACACTCGCTGAGACTGGAGTGTCTTGCGTATGTGTACTAAAAGTGAAACTTACTATCTCCTTCCTTTGATATACCACTATAGGTTGTGAAGGTTGTACACTTGTGACTTGAGGAGTGATTATATATGTTTCTTATGTTTTCACTTCCTCCCCTATAGTTATTGTTTTTGTCTTCTAAATTTCATGTACACTCACTAGTATAGGGTTGTCACATAGTTTGGCCTAGAGAGTGGACTAGACAAGTATCCTTATCATCCTCTATAAGGGGATTGATGTTCTAAGAAATAGTCTTAGAAACATCCTTTACTTTGACAATTTCAATATTTGCACTTGTCTCCTATAGAGGGTTGGCACTAGGCATTTGTGTATCTTGTACAATCTATTCGGTTTGCCACTCCTCCTCAATTGATGCCTAGTTTTTAATATACATATATGTGGCTCCCTCAACTATGCCTTATTTAGTGTCATCTTCTTCATCCTCTCTTACCTCAATAGGTGTTTGGTTAGCTTCTCTAGATGTTCATAGTCAATATGTTAACTTTCACATTTGTTTGGATTTTTGTACAACATCCTCTATGTTGTTTTGTAATATGTTGAATGCCCTATATTTTGTCACAAATCTTACAACATAATTCTTAATGACTTTAGACATTTAATCCTTAATATGTTTTGGCATAACTAGAGCAAGGGTTGTCTCACTAATTTTTTTTTTTTTAGTGTCTAAATAATAATGCCAATTTTGCTCAACTCTATTGTACAAACTTTTAGTTATGGAGTTGGAAAGTTCTAAAGGATCCATTTTGAATATAGCCATCATGGCATATGCCACCTCTTCAACTTGGTTCTTCTCAATCTTCCTAAGATTATCAAAATCAATGTGAGAGGATCTTGAGAAATCAACATTGTTCCTGATGTTCTCATATAAATTGTTTAAATCTAAAGAGGGATTGTGACTTACTATTTGAAATTTGTTTTGGTCATCTAATTCAATGTTCTCTTCATCAGATTCAACTTAAGCAACATACTTCCTCCTTGGTCTCTTTTGAATTTCAACTTTCTTCTCATTAAGCTTGGCTATTTCATTAGCCTTTTGTGTAGTGAATCTAGTGTTAGCCCTTGTGGTAGGTGTTATAGGCTTGGGAAAATTAGGTTTAGTAACCTTTCACTACTTGTTTCTTTGCTTTCCTCTTTTTCTCAGTAGTTATAGGTGCTTAATTGGCTTCTTCTTCCTTGACACCTTCTGCATTTTCTACTTCATCTTCTTGCTAGTCTTCTCCCTGACCTTGTGTCAATGCCAATGGTGCTTAAGCTTATGTTTCCTCTTCTTCTTCATCATCTTCCTCTTCTTCTTCTTGGGCTCCTTCACCAACTCTTTCTTTTAGTTTCTTTACCATTTTTTACTTCTTCCTGATCACTGAAGCACTCTTCAATTCCATTGTTATCTTTGATTTGGCCAAGTTGTAATTTCCAAATATTGTGGCTTCTTTATACACTTCTTCTACAAGTAATGATGTTATTGTTGTAGAGGCCTCATCAAAATTTATTTCATAACCTAATGGCCTTAGCCATCTCACCTAGGAATGGCTTCTTCAACATATGTGAAATTAGTATCAACTAGAAAGCAAACATCATCAACATGTTTCTCCACTAGTGAGACTAGTATCCTTAGCCTTTTCTTCATAGGTTGTTTGAAACCTTCAAAATAACTTGACATGATAGATTCAAATTTATCACCTACTTGCTCAATAAATTCACCTGTTCGAACTGCAATAGGTCTATTCACCTTCCATGAAACCTTACCAAATATAGGAAATGTATTCTACACATAAAAGAAAATACATAGAAGGGTAGATCTGAATTTACACTGTGAACTTTTGGTCTTCCTCATAGCTCCCAAATTCTCAATCAATTATTGTAATTGCAACTTAGCAAGATCATAACTATGGTCCTTCTTTACAATTTTGTAACCCATATCAACTACAATGTAGGGTACACTATTTAATTTGCTAGATTGATAAAACTTGTGTGCTATGACCCTGACTGCAAAAGCTATTAGAGGATCTATGATAGTATAAATTGTCATTCATTTTTTATTCCACACAGCCACTATTTTATTTTCTATTATTTTCTTTGCTTCACTTGTCATCGTCTTGGACTGATCTAGGGTTGGATACCCTATCACTCTGTGAGAAATCTTATTAGTGATTTTTACTAGCCCAATTTCTAGCCATACAAAGTTATCATGAATTCTACTCAAAAAAAAAAAATTATCCATTGTGTCTTGAATATGTTGGGGAAACCTAGGACATGATTTAACCCTTTTTTCTCAACAAATTTAAACTTTTTCTTTAATGATCCATTTTGACACAATTTTTTATTTGTTTCCCTAATTTCCATATCACCTATGCTTCCAATTTTTCATGTGTAACAATTTACAACATCTTGAATCATCAAGACTTGTGGTGGTATAATGGATAATGCACTGGAGGGATCCTATTTATAAGCTATATCTAGGATATCCCTAAAAGTAGACCATTTTATTTCATTACTTATTAATTGTGCATTTAAAACTCTTTATCCTCTACACCTTTGGCTACTGAAGAATTAGATGCCATGACATGAAACTAGGGTTTGCAAAATTTGCATAGCTCAATACATGATAAATACCTTGTGAATCCTATTGGAATGATGTCAAATAACCTTTTAAATCTCTTACAAACACTCAGATCAAATTATCTACATCACCTTTAGATCTTCATTCTCTTCTTCAAATTTGAATGATGTTAAATGAGAAAAATTGATCAAATAGCTGTTAAAAACTTACATTTAGTGCTAAATGCTTACATAGTTGTATGCTCGACTTCAATTGAACTTCTAGCTCACTCAACATCCATATGTTTTTCCATCTTCTTAGCAACCACTATGAGATTAGTCTTTACTAACAACCTTTGCTAGCTCAACATCTACTAACATTTCACTTGGCAACCAACGATATGAAACTTTTCATTTGAAACTATCATCAAACTCCTTTTCCCTTTTTAGATCATTGCTCAATTGTTCATTCTACAACTTTAGTGTTGTGATCTCAATGTCTTTACTATTTATTTCATGATTAGCAACCATGACTTGATTCATTGTTTCCAATTGCATGTGAGCAATCTTATTTATTTCTAATGATTTCTCTTCTAGTCTATTGGTCAAAACTCTTTTGTCATCTTCAATCATGACTTTGTCTTCCATAGCTTTATTTTTCTATTCTATCACCTCACATAGTGATATGGCTTGTGATTCTTTCTCTATCATAAGATTTTTGATCTCTTGAGCTAGAATTCTATTCTTTTCCATTATATATACAACTGCTGCATCAAATTCATTGGAGTTTCCATTTGCAAATAGTTTAATAGTGTTCATCTCTTGGTATTATGTGTCATTCTCCTCAATAGTAATTTCCTTCTTCTCGATGATTTCTTTAGATCTTCTCTTGCTTCATTCATATGATGTAGAATGAGTTGTACTTGTAAGGAAACTCAAGTGTGGAAATAATTTCCTACACTAATCCCTTAAAGAAATTATTGTGCAAATTCCTATTAAATTGTTACAATTATAGATTTGATACTATGTAAACAATAATATTACTATCAACCATGGATACAAAAAATAGATAGAGAAATAAAATACATAAACACAAAGATATGCCAATGGAGAAAAACCTTTTGGTAAAATAACCCCACCACTCCAAAACCTACACAATGTATTATTTTCAACACGAAAGGTTACAACACACTTATAGTGCAAGTTCTTTCAAGACACAAAAGACCAATCCGATAGCAACATACAATACCAACAATACACTTTCTCTCTCTCCTATCTACAACCCTAAAAATACCTATATCACATGCTTTCCCTTTTAGGGAAACTTGCAAAGAACAACCATATATGCTCATGAGTTGGAGACTTGAGTGTATAGTATTCAATGATCAATTGCCATATGTCTTTGTGTCTTCACCCATAATCAAATCCTCCATAGATAGCTCTTACATGTCATAGGAATCTGTCATAACTATTTCAGCCATGGTCTCCTTACACTCAATTCAAGATGCTGACACATACCAGTGGATTGACACATAAACATGCCAACTAGACATGTACACTCACACTTAATTAAATTATTTGCAAAAAATACACTTATAAAACAAATAATAAGAATAGGAATTATCCAAGGTTGAGAAAACTTATTCCTAATAGTATTTCAATCTCCTAGTTCTCAATAGTATTTCCCAACTTGTAGACTTCCATTTTCAAGATATTTTCTCAAAGTTGCAAAGCTTTACTTTTAGAGGACAAAGCTCTAATAAAAATTGTTGGAATTACAATGGGGGGGGGGGGGGGGTGGGTGAATTAGTGCTTCAAACTTTTACTCATAGAAACATTCACCATACATCCATCTCACAATTTAACAAGTAAATTGAAATACCATATAAAGTATGTACATCTAAAGTAGGTAAACAAGTAAGCATTAACACATTTATGACACAAGATATAATTACCTAGAAACCCTCCAATGAGAAGGTAGAACTAGGGTGAGGATGAAACCCACAAATCTTTACTACTGTAGTAATAAAGTGTATCCAATAAAGGTATAATGTTTTATCATGAAACATGATCTACCCTATGAAAGGTCTTGTCAGACTACTGTCTTGAAAAGCCAAATTGAGATCAACTCTAAGGTTCTGGGTGATCTTGTGACCTACTAGAATTTTCTTAGTTGAAGATAAATGTATTTTTTCAGAGGCCTTTCCTGGTTCTAAATTTTTTTGATAAGATGTAGAATCTGCTTCCTATCTCAAAAGAATAAAACACACAAAAAGAAATATATATTTTTTATTTTTTTATTTTCTAATGAATGTAATCTAACAATGCAACTATATGAATTCCTAAATTAACCCAAGTCTTTGTAAAGGAAAATAACAAAGATAGGGTAACAAGAAGTTTAAGAAATAACATGAAAAGTAAATTACTAATAGGCATAAACTACAGAAGCAACATGTCTACAAACTAGGCCTTTGTAAAGATCAGTAGGTAACCAATGAAAGTAGGAGAAATGCTTCCTTAATTTAACTAATGCAATTGTTGATGGAAATTTAGTAATCATAAGATGTTTCACTTTTCATCAAATTACAAGGCCATAGAAAGTGTGCTCATGCAAGACAAAATGCTATGCAAGAATAATGAAGATGATCTCTTCTCAAACTAAGTATGTTAGTAGAATTTTAGACCCATAGAAAGCACCAGAATTAAAAGATCTCACAATTAAAATAATGCAATAAAACTATTGGCTCAATTACATTCTATGAACATATATTCACCAAATATAACACACTTAGGCAAGTATCACCACACTCCAAATGTAAGCACCAAAAGCATGTATTATTGCATCAAAATAACATCTCAGAATAAATATTACATTCCTCAATTTATAGGAAATATTCTCCTCAATTTGTACTAAGAGTGAGAGGTCTCTTTATGCAAACATATGCTTCTCAACTAATAAAAAAAATATATTTATGTATAAACTAACTCTCTAACTGGTGCTTAGTAGGACTCCATCTATATTTATAACATTAAATGCATGCATGATCCTTTACATGTCTTTAAAAAAAAAGCATGAGAAAATAAGAAGAAGAAAGCCATTAGATGACGTACGAGTGTCTAGAAGTACCAAATATAGAAGCTCCATGTTCACTAGGTGTCTATAGGAGTAAAAATGCCATTAGAATGCATTTTTGATGCATGGAAAACTCTAAATTTAGAACTAGCATTTAACTATCGACACACCTCTAACTTCTTCCAAAACTTTCAACACATCTCTAAAAAAGTGCATATAGGAAGCAATGAACCTAGTGCACTTGCACACCTTGGAAGTATGTGCAAAAAATACAAAATTTCCAAGTGTCAAAATAGAAATTCTAGCTTATTGGTTTTGTTCCCCTTCATAGTAGAGCTAAGTCTAGGTATTTGCTCTTGAATTTCTCAATAATTTCAGTGACGTGAGCTGCATCTAGAAAATGTAAAGGTTCATATTTGTCCTTCACTTTCTGCCTATAATTGCCCACCTTGATGTAAGTCTTTACAAAATCTCCCAGTTCACATCCAAGTCTAATAGTGCTTCTTTAGTCCTGAATGCTTGTCTAATATCATCATCATTAGAAGCTTCTTCAAAAGTCTTCCAAAATTGTTAAACAACTACTTCTATATTCATCAATTTGTCCCTTGAATCATCTTCAAAAATATCTAAGCATGCATCACTATAATGTTTCTCTAGCTCCAAAATTTGCTCTTAGGTTTGATGCTTGAGCTTAAGAATATTTGTATGTAATGTCTCCATTACTTTATTGCCAACTACAATCTTCTCTATCCAAGCATCAATTTTATCTTACTCCTCTACTGTATATACCTCTATTAGAATTTAATATCTTTGACCCTTGATCAACTATAGTCCTTTTAGGTCCTTAACCCAGGTATGTACTTCATCCATTAAACTAAAATCATGGTTCAAAATGGCCACTAACTTATCTACATTATCTTGCATATGGTTTAGCAACTCAATATTTCCTTGTTGGTTCACTGTCACGAGGAGAGTATAAATTTGTGATTTATGGTTCATGATGAATAACCAGACACATTTGGTGAGTGGTCAAAGTGGGCTACTTGGAATTTGTAGACTAAAAACAATGTCAAAGAGATACTTTTTGCAAATGGAATTGACCTGGGAAAGTGTGCAAATAGACTCTTCAAAACATAAAAATTGGCACACTTGAAGTATTTTTAGAGTAGAAAATTGGTACAATTCATTCAATCTCATCTATGATGGATTTTGAGATATAACATCACAATCAGGGGTATTGATCAATCAGCTCCTTTTGACACTACTTAAGTGTTAGAAATTGCATTTGGAATCACATTTGAAAATTGATCAAATGGATTTTTCATAAGCTCAAAATTAAAAAATAGCATGTCTCTGACCTCTAGAATGCAACGCAAAAGGAATTTTATCATTTTAGTCAATTGGACCAAAGTTATAACAAGTCAAATAGGGCTTCCCAGAATTCAAAATAAATTGCATCAGCATGACACAATAAATGACCAACTTTGAGGGATCCAAAACCTAGTCAAACGGGTTCAAAATGACTTGAAATCTGAAACATAAGCTCTCTATTATGGACACTAAATACTACCATAGTGGTGATTCATGAAACATAACTAGATGTGAGATATTCAATTTCAAACAAGGCCTCCTATCATTTGACACTTATGATTTGGGCATTGCTCAAAATGATAATTTAAATTCACAAAACACATAGGCATATTGAATACATGGTGTTAGAAACATCAAACACCTCATTAACCTCAAATGGATAGCTAGGTAGATGTGCATTTAAAAGCATTTATGGGGCTTGATTTTTCAATGGTACTCAAAATTGGGGCTTCAATTTTGAGTCCCAACACTCCCTCAGATGATGGCTTTCAAATTTTGGGTTTTCAAGTGTGGACCCAAATTTGACCAAATACATTAGGCAAAAGCCTAGAATAGACTCAGACCCCAAACCAAGGATCTGAAAAGCTAAAAAATAAAGTAGGGTGTCCCCATTTCTAGGAAAAATAGGGTGTGTGTTGTGAAACCACAACAAATCTTCCCTATTTAAAAGCTTACAAAGACTGTTAGGTCTTACCCTATTAAAGGATTTCAACACCCTATTAGAAGTGTGCCTGATTAAAGGACTTTAACTCATAATTAAGTAAGCACTTTGTTGGAGGATTTCAATATAGCCTACTAAGACTACTCTATTAAGAGATTTAATTTATTCACCTATTAGAATGTCTTCGCAATGATCCTAAGATTAGCACTCTATTGCTTGATGTTAGGTCACCTCTATATTGATGTGTACTTGATCCTTTTTGATCAGATGTCTCTCTATTGTTCACTATTTCCTTACTTTATTATATTTTAATTGATTCTGCAATGTAACTCAAATCATAATACCTTGGTCACCATGAATATCTTGTTTGCACATGCAAACTTTCCTTCTCTCTGCTTCTACTTAGAACATTTAGGTTTTTTCCTCCTTAAGAAGACCTAGGTGACTTAGGATTATGTATGGATCAATAGTTGTGATTCACCCATATTGTCACTTAAACCTCTACTTTTCCTTACTAGATGCATGCAATACATAGGGATTCACACTTAGATTTGTTCTTATCAACAAAATATCATAAATCAATCCTTAAGTTAGCTCAAAAATTATTTACATAGTATTTTATGCCAATACAAACAACTATATCAAAACTATGTTACTCGACATCTGAAATACCTAGTGCTCAGCACTAACTGTGACTTCAATGTTGTCACTTGACACCTGAGTGAATCAGCATGCATTGCTTGCTTGACACCTAAATCACTTAGTACATACTATCTACTTAGCACTTGCATGACTCAACACATGAGTGACTTGACACTACCTATTTACTTGGCATGCTCTCACTTACATGTTATGCTTAACATATGTTGCTTGTTTGACATAAACTAAGGAAATGACTTAAGTGTATAGACACTCACTTGTCAAAACCAATCTGAGATTAAGAGTTTGGATGAAGAGTTTTATGTACTTATCCCAACCTTATGTCCAAATGAAGAATGGTTTCCTTCTTAAGCCAATGAGTGAGAAATAGGTAAAAATAACCCTTTCATATGGGGAGTGATAGGGCTTTTAGGTCATATTTATTTCCAATAAATTTCTTTAAAAAAATGTGGAATACTATCAAACTTTACCTTGCTATTATTGTTGAGGTATCTAGGTCTAAACCTTATACATACACGAAAAACAACATCACTTTCACTACCCACATTTCTAGGAAATAGGTCCAAAAGCCTTTTGAAAATTTTCAACCAATCACATTATGTAATGCCACCTCTAAAATGACCACCAAGGTCATATAAAATTGGTTGAAATCACTCCTACCTCATTTTATATATAAAGGTAAAAGTTGGTTTGTTCTAGGGAGATCTATTATGGAGGGCATCATCATTGCACATGAGGTTATTCATCTTGTGAGAAGTGCCAATAAAATTATAATGTTAGTCAAACTAGATATAAAAAAATCCACAAACATGTAAATCAGTCCTTTATGTTACATACTTTTGAATTATTTTGTGTTTGATGAGCATTAGAACACTTGGGGAATTGCATTTCCACAACAAGATTCCTAATCCTTTTTAATTTTATTCCATTGAGTTTGTTTTGAATGCACTAGAGGCAATAGATAGAGTGACTCATTATCTCTGACACTTTTCATTATCAAAATATAATTTCATAGGAGAGTCAACAAAAAAATGCATTTGGAAGGTGACTCATTATCTTTGACACTTACAATCCATTGATAACACATCCTCATTGGTGAATCTACAATTTGAGAAGAAACATATGTAAAGGATACATTTTATATGTACTATGTTATTTTTAGGCAATCGATATAATAGAAAAAAAAATGTGACTTCTATTACAAGCTAGGGTTTTTGTTGCACCAAAGAGTTGACAAGTCACTACTTGATATAATCACTAGACTTATATAACATATGAGGAGGTTAAAAAATGTCACAAATCCTAAAGGGAAATGATTTTGATTGTTCTAACAATATCACCTTAATATTACTTGAGCAAATTCAAACCTATGACCAATCTCTAATATTAATTATTAGAAATAGATAATACTGGGGAGAGGGGTGAATCAATATTGTAGCGCTTTTACAACATTTAATTATTTCCAAAATTAACCATAAGAAACCTCAAATGAATAAACTAAAAAGTAAAGTACATAACAATAAGAAACTCATAACACCATTTTTATAAGGAAACCTTGGCCAAGGGAATACCCTCGTGGGGATGGTACACCAACACCAATGCACTAATATGAAAGTTCTTTGTTAGGAGATTTGAATTTGTTAGGAGCCTTTACATATATTTAGTACATGATTCCTTGTAAGAGTACTAGACCTCATTTAGAGGTCTTAACCATGTTAGGAGTTGTATTATAAATGAGCTCACCACTTTCACAAAGATATATATCTATATAACAAGTAATATATACAATACCAAAATGATTGTACTGATATTTTGTATATCAAATTAGTCCTTTGTAGATCTCACATCTATTTTTTTCCACACAAAACCTAATCACATCTAACAATCAAAATAACATCATACATAACTTTTTCATAACACATGCATACACACATGATAATTTACATCATCAAATTGTCTTTATTATATACCACTTCTAATTATACTTGTCTAATCGGCCTTGGAGATGAAATATGTGAAAAATCATCCAAAATTTATTACCAAAACTTGCTAACCAAGGTTTAACATCTAGGATTTCATCCCTACATTTCCGAGTAATTTAATTAACAAGGAAATTCAATTTCTTAGACCAAAATGTTTGGTCTCTGCCTCTTATCCTAAACTTTGCAATATATTCATGCCTTCACAAAGTGACCAAACCATATACTAACTATAATATTAAGTCTGGTAAAAATAGCCACATCATTTATAAATTTCATTATATCAATATCCAAATTGTGGCCAGTAATATTAATCCAATGAAGCTAGCTAATTAAAATAATAATTTTGTTGACAAACTTACTATACTATACTTAGGCAATTTTTTCATCAAATTTAAATTAAAACTAAATATTAGTCCAAGTGGTCATACCTATAGACCTTGTCATGTTGTACTCCCCCTTTATTCATACTTTTCTCCCCTTATCATCGATATGTAATTTAATTTTTCTTTGATATAACCCCCCATTTGACATCAATGACAAAGATACACTATGTATATGTCAAAAACTCAATGCACCGAAAGCTTTGTATAAACCTTAGAATATCTAAAATGCTCTTGGTACAAGTAATGTTTCACCTAAGATTGATTTTGTTGGTTCCCCAATAAAATGGATGATGTAGTACTAGCACATTCATATAAATTCTAAGGAGAATGGAAACTCTAATGCTCAAATTATAGGAAGGACTAGACCAAATGACAAGGATAAATCCTTCTACACTTGAGGCTTTGCAAGACCTAGTGGGGTGGACCTTGGATTCACACAATATAACCAGTGCTAAACATATTCTTAAATCTACTAAAAAGATCATCTCATAACAAGGTCATTGGTTAGTCAACTGAATAACTCGATAACAAAGGATTGGAAATCCTTTCACATTGACTCTATGTTTCAACATAATCATGTGTTTTTCCTAAGAATAACATATTGTCCTCATTTTATTTCATCAAATTGGGAGCATTAGCTTCAGAGGGCAGATACAAAGTATATGCTATGATTCCTCTTTAAGTTATTACTATTAAAATAAAAAAGAAATGTTGAAGGAAACTAAGCTAGGAACTAAAACAACATCTTGTCTTAAAGCTTAGAGTAATCCTATAGACAATAAATCTATCTATGTACCTATGCTGTAGGAACAATTCAATGATTCTATTATCAATGGCTATAGGAACAACATAAGTCTACTTTACAAAAAAACAAACAAGGAAATAAAATATATTCTAACAAAGAAGTTCACTCACCAAGTGGGCCCGTTGGATGAGTGAACATAAAAGACGATCAAGATAGAAGGTGGAAACTTGAACATTATATTCTATTCAATCATAGTAAGAGGTTACATCTAAACACAATATTGCATACTGCTGATTTGAAAAAAAAAATCTATTCTATTTCCCTTCCAGAAAAAAGCTCGCTTCAAAGCTACAACAGGCATTATTTAAATGAAAGATACAACAACTTCATACTTCTACGATCACTCCATCAATGGGGATCAATTACAAATTATAAAGTTTACAATAGAAATATCATTAACTAAATTTTAACTCCTCCAAGAATATAGAAGGCTAAAGAAGCTATATTCATGCACTACCATAATAGAAATCACACAATAATCTTCTTGTTGTAGTGATTCATCAATCTAGTCAACTTTGACTTAGCATTGAAATGTTCACTTTGAATATGCACAGGAAGTTCCTATAAAACATTGAATGCAACAAATTCCACATAAACATATATATAATCATATCATCATCAATGCTATAAAAGGTATTACTGTTCAAAATATCAAAATATCAATCTTTGCAAATCTTATGGCTAAAGAAAGGAACCTACGCAAACATAGCATGGATGAGAAAATATTTATTAGCATGTAATGTTCCTTCATTAAACCATAGAAGTCCATAGATTTAAGAAAAAACAACATATATAAATAATCTATACTTCAATCTTTATGTCTTAACATATAGATAATATATTCATAAAAACATAAGTTCTTTTTCTTAAACCATAGAGTCATAAAATGTTTCTACAAGATAATTGTCTAAAAACAAGATAAAAGGTTATCAAAATAATGGCCTTTTAGAGGCTCATCATCCCCCCCAGCTAATCTATTGCTCATCCTAGTAATCATGAAGTTCCTGATCCAAGCTTGCACTCTCCTATCACTAGGTGTCCTTTCACTTGGATCTTCCTTCACATAATTGAAGTAACCATAATTTTTATTGAGCCTCTTCTAGCACCAAATTTTAGTAGTCATGTCATGATCTTATACATTTTCATTGCTACTAGTAGTGGCTACTAGAGAACTCGGGGCTAATACCTTAATGGTAACCAATGTTTGCATTGATTTCTCCCCACGTCTATACCAAGGAATCTTAATTGTAGCAAGAGTCAAGTTTTTTGGAGAGTGGGGTTCTCTTATTTTTAGATCATGTAGCATTCTAACCCATCACTGCCTTGAGGCAATGATTCCTATCTCAAAATTCTAAGATAAGTGATGTTTCTAGTCTGTAAAGGCTCATTCTTTGATAGTACTTAGCTTATCAAGTCCTATAGGATTGCCCAAAATAGAAATCCAATCCATATATATTCCTCTAGAATGTTGAGCTTTTAGTCTCATGAACAAGGATGTTGTCATTTCATTCTCCCAATATGGTGTATTTTGATGTTCTCTACTTATTTCATTCCATATCCATGATATTACTACTCTTAACTGCACATCCCCTACATATAGGATTGGGTTCCATTTACTGTCATTAGGCACTGCCAAATTGTGAAGATACAATTCACATAGTAAAATTTTCAAAGCCATGGGAACAAATCAAAATGCATCATAAAACTCATGTGGCATAGAGATAGAGGGATTAAGACCTTCCACAATTATAGTCAATTTATAGTTTACAAATTTTTCTTTAAGAAGAAAAGCATATATTGGCAATGGTTACCTACATTCTATTAACTTAGGAATCAATCCTATGATCTGCTCAATTCTTCTCTTTAGGACATCATTTTGATATGAACTTTGTTTCAACTAGTAACTCTTCTCATGAATAACATGCTTTAATTTTTCTTTCTCCAATTTCTATTGAGCTATCTCCCATAATAGTTGTTGGAACAAATTAATTCCCACATAAAAAGGTGTAGACAAATTGAGTGGTGGTAATGGCTCATGATTAAAGAGGTCTATCCATTCAAGTGCCATATGAGGATTTTTTGACACTCTATAGTGTGGACCACTCTCCTTTTCTTATGACAATAGTTGTCTCCACATTTTCTTTCCTACTAGATTCAATGGCTACTATAGCTAATATGTCTAACCCTTCTTGATCTAGTTTTTATAGTACTTCCTTAATAATTTCAATTCTAAATTTTGGGTAATTCTTCAAAGGGAGTTCTAAAAATTTTGCACTAATATCTTGCATATTAGGGTTTCCTCAATTTTTTTAGATATTTCACACTCACAAGACTCCTTATCAATGTTGATAAGCACAAAATCAACACTACAATCAGCTTCCAGTTGTAGATTCTAGGTTTTTCTCTCATTTTCACTTGCTTGAGTTTGTTGTAATTTTTCCTCCAAAGAGGACTCCTTTTCATATTTAGAAAGCTTAGGGGTAACTATGGGAATAAAGGCTTCAAGAACCCTACTCTTGGAAAATCTCATACTTCACCTTATTGGTGGTGTTGTCAAGCAGGATTCTTTCATTTCCTCTTGCTTACAGGTATTTCCACCATAGGCACTTCAGGAGGCTTTTCTAGACTTTCCTCCTCTTGAGAGTATAGAGGTTCATTAAGGTTACTCTCCTCACTTGGTTTTTGTTCTAATACTTTTATTCTAGGTTCCAAAGCTTTAACTTTATTTTCTCAATGGGAGACCTATTTTTAGCAAATGATGGGTCCCTAGGAGCATTGGAAACTTCTACATGTTTGCTTCTCTTTTTGTTAACAATGGAGGATTCAAATTTGTAAATTTTCTTCTTAGTTGGTCTAGGACTAGAGGGAGAGGCTTTAGGAGCATTTTCAGCTCTAGGGATAACTTTACAACAACTAGTGGATGTTCCTTCCCTTCATCCAGCTAGGCTCTACCTCTTTTAACTATAAGAACTCCTCCCCTGACCCAATTTCTTGCTTATTCAATTACCCTTCTATGATTAATTTTATTAAGAAATGGTGAGAGAAAGACTAATTTTTCATGACTGCATATGAGAATATTTCTTCTTAACAATATTAAAAAAGAAATTTGGATAGTTTACCTATCTACTATAATGCCATAGGTGAGCCAATATTTTGAAATGTAGGGCATGCAAGTATTTGTAACATCCCTCACACATGAAGTACCAGGTGATAAACACAACTGGTTGAATAAACTCCATTAGCAAGGATAACTTAGAAGTACCTTATTTCTTATCAATGTCTAGTGGAGCATCTTGGTGTATACTAAATTTGTCCCTAGCTATCTTTAGGTCAAACTCTTTCTCCCAATTTTTGCCTTCCTAGGGCAAGTTAGTAACCTCAGCTACTACCTCCTTTAAAAGCTCAATTATTAGACCTTTAACCACTACAACACCATCCTTTAAGGTGCTCATGAATTGAAGAGCTACCTCTTCATCAAATCCTTTAAAACTAAGATAATAATCCAACCATCCCCTTCTTCTAAACATTTCACAACTGACTGGATCACTCAAAAGAACTCGATAATCAATAGGCTTGTTCCTCTATATAGCTCCACCCATGGTTAAATTTAACTAAATTGTGGAAAAACTATGATGTTTCAAAGTTGTTGAATCAAGGTTTACAATATTACAACACTAGCCTTGATTATTTCAAAAAAATGATGTATACATGGAGAGTTTAATGCACAATATCTCATAATATCATACTTGTATCAAATTTCATAATTTGTACTCATGTATAGGTTTGTCACCCAAACACATTGCAAACCATCATTAAAAGTGAAGTAACTACTTCTAATGTCCTTAATTTCATAGTGACATAATCGTGGAAGGACAAGTCACCAACATGTGATATTAAGTATACAATTATTTCCAATCATCTCAATGAACTTTTGAAGTTACATGCAATTTGAAATTGATTTTAAAAGAAAAATTTTAATATTTCCTTGCACCCAAATAAAGAAAGGCATGGGTCCTACTAGACTAGGATATGCAAGAGTGAATTATTATAAACAATACCAAATCCTAACAATGCATGAATAAAATAAAATAAAACACATGCAAAGTTATGCGGTAGGTACCTAGTAACTATTGTAGGAAAGATGTTCTCAAAAAGATCATCAAAATTGATAGAGTGATGGGATGGCATGGTAAGATGGAAGAGAGAGAAGTTGAAGTGGAATGGATGTGGAGAAAATACTTTGAAAAAGAAAATTTTTATTATGAATGCCATGAATGAAGTCTAGAAGTATTAGGAGTCAAGGTAGGAGACCAAGATTCATTGGCTACAAGAATGGAAATGTCCTCATTATGTTGGAATTACTATAGGAACTCTTCATGGCTAACTGGTTTATTGTAAAGATTGAGGCAATGCCCATTGAAAAGTAGTTTAAAGTAAACAAGATCAATAGTAGATAGCTAAACTGCATCATTTGGAAATATGACAACAATCTCATATGGTCCTAACCAGTGTGTTTGGAACTTCCTTGGGTTATGCTAGTACTTTGATTCATAAAGGAGTGCCCAATCTCCTACAATAAACATTTTCTATTTGATAAACATGTCACGCCACTATTTTCTCTAGTGTTGAATAAGCTTAGTATTTTCAATGTAGATTTCCTCCATTCATCAAGACTATTTAAACTCAAGATTTGGTCTTGTTGGGAAATATTGAGCTCTATCTTAAGCTCCAAGGAAGTCTTCAATGTTTTATATTCAAATTCTATTGGCATTACTTATGACTTACCATAAACAAGCTCGAAGGGAGTAAAACTAGTTATGGACTTCCAGGTGGTTTTATAAGCCTAGAGAGCTTCAGGAAGGCGTGTGGTCCAATCATTCCTATGGAGTGATATAGTCTTGGTGAGAATGGATTCCAACTCCCTATTAGTAACTTCTACTTGACCATTAGCCCAAGGATGATAAGGTGATGATTTACCATGGTTGGTAGTATACTCCTTAATAACAACAGCTATCAAATTTGATGTAAATTGAGCTCCTTGATCAGATGTCAATTTACTAGGAACACCAAACCATGTAAAGATGTATTCATAGAAAAAAATGTACACATTGATATCCCTTGGGTGTTTCATGGGTTTAGCCTCTACCCATTTGGTTATGTAGTCAATGCACACTAGAATGTAGGATTTGCCTTGTGAAGTAGGTTCAATGGGTCCTACAAAGTCAATCCCCCATTTCTTGAAAGGTGTGATAGCTACTTGAGGCTACAAGAACATTTCATCTAATTTAGTGGGTCTTCCCATTCTTTGACATTTGTCACATTTCTTCGTATATCTAGTTGCATTCTTTTGTAAGCTTGATCAATAATACTCAGTTTTCAAGATTTAAAAGGTTATTCTTTTGGCTCCAAAATGACCTCCACAAGACTCATCATGGCATGCCTTCAAGAAATCATATGTTTCATCCTCTCTTATACACCTATGCATGACTTGATTAGGTCTAGTATTGAACATAAATCCAACAATGCATGAATAATTAAAATTATTTTCAACTAGTAACTTTCTTTCTTGGACAGAGAAGTGAATTGACATTTTACTTGTAGTGAGGTAGTTTTTAATATATGCATACCATGGGTTTTGTGCAAACAATAGAAAAAGGTGCTCATGTAGAAAACCATCATCAATTATTGTAGGATCATCATGGACATGTAACCGAGAGAGAAATTTGACTACCACATTGGCCTTACCAGGTTTATCACCTATGGTGAGTTTGAATTCTTGCATGAGAAATAACCATTGAGCCAATCTTCCTGAAATTACAGGTTTTTTCACCAAATATTTTATAACAGAATGGTCAATGTGAACAAATATTTCATATCTAGTCAAGTAGTGACCTAATTATTGACGGTATAGATGACTACAATTAATTCCTGTTTAATGACTATGAAATTGAATTATGCACCTTACGAATTCTTACTAATGAAATAAATGGTATGTTTGATAGAGTCTACTTTCTATCCTAGCACAACACCAATAGCATAGTTTCAAGAATCTATATGAATGTCAAAAGGTAGGCCCCAATTGAGTCCTCTCAAAATAGGCACTATAGTAAGAACTTCCTTAAGCTACAGGAAAAATGTTGCATAGTAAGAGTCCCAAGAAAATTTAAAATCTTTTTCGAGAAGGTTGTAGAGAGAGGTTGTAAGTTGACTAAATTTTTTAATAAACCTTCCATAATATCCAACATGTCTTAAAAGACTATGAACATCATTTGGCTTCTCTAGTGTAGGCAAGGTACTAATGACTTCAATCTTTGCTAGATCTACTTGGATGCCTTCAAATGAAATGAAATGGCCTAGCACTACCCCTTCCTGCATCATCATAAAATATTTATCACAATTTATGGAAAGGTTATAGTTCTAACATCTTTTAAGTACCATTTATAAACTTTATTTTTCTTCTTAAAAAGTAGAACCATAAAAATTAAAATCATCCATATTGATCTCCATACAATCAATAAATATATCTAAAAAGATACTAATGACAACTCATTGAAAGGTGGCTAGGACATTGCACAAGCCAAAAGGTAGAACTGAGTAGGAAAATGTTTCCCATGGGCTGGTACAAGTTATTTTTTCTTGATCTTCTAGGGATATTTGAATCTAATTGTAACCACTAAAACCATCCAAAAAAGTAAAATAATTTTTACCAGCTAGGTTATCAATAACTTGGTCTATAAATGGTAATGAAAAATGGTCCTTTCTAATGGCCGAATTGAGCTCCATATAATCTATACAAACTTGCCATTTTCCTCCCTTCTTGGGTAATGTGACTAGGGGTGAGACCCATTGGCTATCAGAGATGGGGTATATAAAACTAGCACTTAATAGTTTCTACAATTCATTCTTAACCATATTTTTAAGACAAGGTTAACTCTTCTTGAAGGCTACAAAATAGGTTTGAAGTCAGGGCTGATATAAATCTTGTGAGTCTAGAGCATAGGATCTAATCCTTTCATGTCCATGTAATCCCAAGCAAATGTGCTTTGATTCTCCTCTAGTAACTACAACATAGCTTTCTGTTGAGAGGGTGATAAGGCATTGTATACATTTAGTTCCTTGCCTAGATCAATTTCTATCTTATTAACTTTATCTGCCATAAATAATTGGGTAATAGGAGAAGAGTCCATCTCATGAGGTAATAATGAATGGAGAAACTATGAAGCTTATAAAGTTATGGTGAATTCAAGGAAGGTACAATGGCTTCTAAGATACATTTAGCTTGAGGACACATTGGATATTTTGTTCCATATTCATTCAAAATAATGGATGAAATTTTTTTATTGTCTTCTTGAGTAGCTATAAATGACTCTCTACCTATCATCATCAACTGATGGATAAAATTGACTTCTAGATCATCATCACCCAAGTTTTCCCGAATTACTTAGTCATCTAGTAACAATGTTTGAAAAGGGGAGTATAGATTTAGGTTCTTGGTATGAATACCATTAGATATTGCAATCTTCCTAGAGCAGAAAGCTATATAAGCATCTATTGTGGCCAACCATGGTCTTCCTAAAATTAAATTATATCCTCTGATATTAGCCTTTGGGGAGAGCACAACAAAATCAACTTGGATACTCCTAGGAATTTAAGGTGACTATAACATCTTCTATCATTGCATCTAGTTTAATGGTAGAGCTATTAGCAAGTTGAAGGATGGTCGGTCTCTCTTCGAGGCCACTGATATGCAGTTGAGACGATAACTCCTTTGTCATGACATTAATCGATGCTCCTAGGTCAACCAAATAATTTTGAACTTGGATCCCATGAATAGTGACTATAACTTCTAGACTCCCAAGGTCAGAGTATTTAGGTGTAGTTAATTTCTCCAACATTAAGTCAGACAACTGTCCTAGGACATGAATGGTTTTTGGATCTTTCTTCTTCCCTCCTAGTTTCCTAATGCATGCTTCCTTAATATATTTAATATAGGTAGGGACTTCTTTAATAGCATCCATCAATGGTATTTTTACTGTCATCTACTTTAGCTAATCAAGCAAATCAATGATGGCTTGGTTCTCTGTGGGCTGGCCTTGTTCTATCAACCTATGAGGAAATGGAGTTTCTTTGGTTGTAGGAGAGATCTTCTAATTTGAATCATCTGTATGCTCATTCAGAGGATATTCAACTTCAATTATTATAGGTTTTTATGTTGATCTCATATTGGTTTTGACTAGTGAGCATCTATACACTTAAATCATTTTACTTTGTTCATGTCAAACAAGTAGTTTATGCCAAGTACAACATGTATATAATAGTGTATGTTGAGTCCATAGTGAGTGCCAAGCCACTCATGTGCTGAGTAACTCAAGTGTTGAGTAGATAATGTATGCCAAATGATATAGACATTGAGTCACAATATAGAGACTAATATATGTCGAGCATCAAATACTTCAAATGTCGAGTAAGACAATTTTGACATATCTTTTTGTAATGGCACAAACAACTATGTAAACAATTTTAACCTGACTTAAAGATTGAATTACAATATTTTGGAGATAATGATGAATCTTGATTTGGAATCCCTATGAATTGCATGCAGCCAATTAGAGAAAGGGAAGGATTAAGTGACAAAATGGATGAATCATAGCCGTTGTTTCATACCTAACTATAAGTCACCTAAGTCTTCTTAAGGATGACAAACCCTAAACTATCTAGGAAGTGAAGAAGGTCTACAGGAGTCAAGAGAGAAGTTTTCATGCACAAACATAGCATTCATGGTGGCTAAGGAGTTATGGTCTAAGATTATATTGCTAAACTAGTTAAAGGAAAATAGAGGAAGAAGATAACATACAACAAAGAGACATCTGATCGAGAAGGATTGAGAATAAATTAGTTTAGAGGCGATCAGTCATTAGACAATCAAGTGTTAACCACAAGATCAATGTTGAATCATTCTAGTAGGTGGATCAATTAAATATCTTAACATATTATTCCTAATAGGTTGTATTGAAATCCTTTAGCAAGGTGATTACTTAATTGTGAGTTAAAGTTCTTTAACAAGGGACACTTTTAATAGGGTGTTGAAATCCTTTAATAGGGTGAGACCTAATAGTTATTGTAAGTCTTTAACAGGATAGACCTTTCATAGGGTAGATCATATTTCATGATCAAACATTGTAACCTTCATTGGATACACTTTATTACCATAGTAGTGAAGGTTTATGGGTGTCATCCCCACCCCATTTTTACCTTCTCATTGGAGGGTTTGTAAGTAATCATATCTAGTGTCATATATGTGTGAATGTTTAGTTGTTTTCATGATTTAGAAGTGAATGCTTTACATGGTATTTCAGTTTACTTATTGAATGTATGAGATGGATGTGTGATGAACATCTTCAGGATGAAATCTTAAACTACTAATTCACCCACCCCACCGCCCTCCCCCTCCCCCCCCTTAGAAGTTTACATTTCCTATTGTAATTACAAAAATTAGTATTAGAGAATTGTTCTCTAAAGAAAATAAATTGTAGCTTTGAGGAAATATCTTGAATTGGAAGTCTACAAGTTGGGAAAGATCATTGAGAATTGGGGAATTGAAATACAACTTATTCTACATCAACTGGATGAAGCAAGAGAAGAACTAAAGAAATTTTTGAAGAGAATGAAGGAAATTTCCATTGATGAGAATGACACACAATAAAGAGAAATGGACACTACTAATCTATTTGGTAATGAAGACTCTATAGAAGTTGAGAAAACCAACTTCATAATTTGCCAAGAACACCTACATGCAAAATAACATATTGCTAGAAGGAAACCAAAGAGGAAAAAACCAAGTTTGGAAATCTTAGTAGAGTGAGAGAAAAATGTATTCCAAGATGTAAAAAAAAATAATTAAAAGAGTTCAACCTTAAAATGTGAATGAAACCCTAAAAAGGGAAAAAAGCTAGGTTGTGCGTTATAATTAATATAGAGTATTAATTATATGTACCTGAGAGAAAGCTTAAGTAAAATAGAGTAATATATAACTTAATTAATTAAATCAAAGTGATATAATTAATAAGTGTAAATAGATAATTACTCTAACACCCCCCTTAAGAAAAGCTCAAGAGGTAAGCTAACCTAGCACAACTATGAAAGCAAGAAAATGGGTCCTGACAGCAAGGCCTAATCAAGTACCCAAAACAAGGAAATCTTTGTAAACTAGAGAAATAGAGAAAACCCAATGGGAAAAAGTCTACTCCATGAAGAGATAGAACACACATGCTCAAAAAACATGAAGGAAGGAAGGTCTTAATAAGACCCCCCCAAGGACAAATTTTGTAACCCCAAGCATAGAACACAACTGAAGATAGCATGGGGATGTAAAAGGTTTGGTGAAGATGTCAACAACCTACACATCAATGGGAATATACTCCAAAGAGAGAACACCATCTTGAATCTACTGATGGACAAAATTAATATGAAGCTCAATGTTTTTAGTACACTGATGCTCCTTCAGGTTGCAGGAAATGTGAATAACACTCTGATTATTGCACCACAAAATAGTGGGATGATAAGGAGGAAAATTAAACTCAGTCATCAACTAAAAAAGCCATAAAACCTCCTAACTAGCATGCACTACTACTTTATACTCAGAATCTATAGATGAAAGTGTGTGAGCATTCTACTTCTTGCATGACCATGTGATAGGACTAGAGCCAGACAATAGACAAAGCTAGAAATAGACTTCTGATCATCAACATCACTAGCCCAATCTGAGTCAATGAAGCCAATAAAGTTAGGAGTCCCTAATGTGTAATTAATTCCATACATAAGTGTGCCTTGAATGCATCTCAAAATATTCTTGGTAGCTTTCCAATGACTCCGATGAGGTGCATGTGAAAATTGAGAGACAAGACCAATCACAAAGGAGAGATCAAGATGAGTATGTGTTAGGTACAAAAAATTGCCAACCAACTGTTAATACATTGTAGGATCCACTAAAGGCAAAGTGAAAGAGGTAGACAAGTTAACACTTGACTAAAAAGGTGTGGGAGTAGGCTTGTAATCAAGTATGTCAAAGTGTCAAAGCCTATCAAGAGCATACTTCTACTAGTAAAAAAAGATCCTAGCAGAGGATTGAACAATCTATAGACCAAGAAAGTAGTATAACAAACCAAGATTAGTCATCTAAAAATATTCCATCAATGAGCATTGAACATCCTAAATCATAGAGGATGAGCTATCTGTGAGGAGAAGATCATCAACATATAGCAAAAGGATCAAAACCTCACCTTGAAGATGCTAAATTTATAATGTAGGATTATAATGGTAGTGTATGAAGCCTGTAGAAAGTAGAAAGGAGTTCATCTTCTCATACTAAGCCCAAGAGGCTTGTTTGAGAACATACAATGAGCATCAAAGTCTAAAAACCAATGAGGAATCCTATACAAATACCTAAGGCTACTCCATGTAAATCTCCCCAATAAGATCATTGTGCAAGAATGCAATCTTCACATCCATCTAAAAAATGGACCATCCCTAAGAAGATATGAGGGATAAGACAACATGAATAGAGTTCATCTTGGTGATAGGGGAAAATGTCTTAGTGTAATCAATACCCTCAACCTATCAAAAAACCTTCGCAATAAGACATGCCTTGTACTTATCAATAGAACCATCAATAATAAAATTAGTATGATATAACCATTTTCATTGCACTAGCTTTCTTTCCTTAGGAAGAGAACAAATATCCCAAGTATTATTCTTCATTAAAGAAGAATACTCCTCCTCCATGACACTGTCCCACTCAGTATGTCCTATCGCTGCTCTGGAGGCAAGGTATCTATTGTAGGAAGGCTCTCATCAAACTGGACATCCCATCAAAATAGGGCCTCTCTAAAATTAGGATCAAACAACCTATATGCCTTAACATCCTTGGAGTAGCCAACAAAAATGAGGCATCATCTCTTCCACTCCATTGCTCTCCTCTGAGCATCGAGTACAAATGCCCATGCTTCACTACCAAAAACTCAGAATGAAGATACATTAGGCTTAAAATAAGACCAAGCCTCCTTAAGATTCATATGCCAAATGGACTTGTGAGGCATTTGATTCTAAAAATAGTTGCCACAATTAACTGCCTCTACCCAAAAAGATGAATCCATGGACCTAGACTGTATCATGCAATTAGCCATCACTTGAAGTGTTTTGTTCTTTCTCCCTACCATAAAATTTTGTTGAGGGGTTTAGGGTACTAAAAATTGATGTTGAAGACCATGTTCAGAGCAAAAATCCCTAAAATCTTGGTTCACATACTCCCCCCCATTATCTATACATATCCACAGAATAGAAAGAACAAATTATTTCTCCACAAATATCTTGAAGACTCAAAATGAATCAAAGACATCAGGCTTGTACTTCAAAAATTTAGCATATACCTAACACTAGAAAAAGAAGGAGTGGGAAATAACATGAGTTCACTATGAATTAACCCAATGGTGCCAAAGTATGAGTAGCTCGTCCATGAGGAAAAAGATCCCTATGTTGTTTTCCAAGAGCACAACCCTAACAAACACCATTAGTGCAAGAAATTTGGGGAATCCCAAGAATAAGTGTTTATGTGCTCATCTTTTAAAGATATCTATAATTGAAATGGCCCAAATGGTCATGCCAAAGTCTACTCACTAAATTTGCATGTGTTACAAGATAGGAACCTATGCCATCAGAAGACTCAAATCCATAAAATTTGTATAGGTGAGTTGTAGAGTCAACACTCCTAGTATCCACTATCAAATTAGAATTAGGTAAGTCCTAAATAACCACATCATGTGGTGAGAATTCAAATATATTACCAAAGATAGAGTGGAAAATTTGATAAATTGAGGATAGGTTTGTTGAGATGTCAGGGAGAAAAAGAAAATCCTGAAGAGAACCCCTAGCTAATACAACAAAAATAAAACCCAAAATTAAAAGATGTGATAAGTTCCCAAAAGGAATCTATGAAGTAGCACAAGGAGCAAGTGAAGTGACCAACTATTAAGTGTGAGTCATATGGTGAGAGGCACCAAAATCAAGAATCTAGGTGGGCCCAAAAGTCAATGCTCATATAGTAAGAGCATGACCTTTCCCTACAGTAGGGATGAAGATTGAGGAATAGAAATGTGATGCTCTTACATGGTTTTCTCTAAAGCCTCCAAACATTTCCAACACCTAGAAATGGGGTGTCCATCCTTTCCACAAAAATTACAGGTCTCAACTGATTTCGTCTTAGTCTTGGAGGAAGACTCAGTAGAATTAGAAGAAGATTTACCCTTGGAAGGGTTAGCTGGAGGTTTTGAATTAGTTTTTTGTGAATATTTCTTTGGCTTTGCTTTCAATTTTGGTTTCCCTTGTAAAGAATGAGCAACCAATGCTTGGCTAGAAGAGCCAAAAGAATCCATCTATTGGATCTTTCCCTATTCCCATGTCAACCAATCATAGAATGTCCCAAAAGAATGCATGACATGTCTATTGCCCAAAGAATAGATAGTGGAGTAGAAAGTGGAAGAAAAGATTTGATTCTATCCTCTCAACTTTGAGAGTATCAAAAAAATACATTCATTATCTATCTTGGTTACTCTAACAGAATCTAATGAATTTGATGCAATAGTTGTAGATCTAGTGGAAAAGAACAAAGTCCAAGATGAAGAAATTAGGAATCTCAAGTTGGAGCAAGAATCACAAGCTATACTACTATGTGAAGTAATTGAACAAAAGAAGAAAGCTACAGAAGATAAAGCCATGATTTAAGAGGACAAAAGAATTTTGACCAACAAACTAGAAGAGAAATCATCAGAGCTAACTAATATTTGCAACATGCTATTGGATACTTTGAGTCAAATGATGAATACCAACAATGAATTGAATGTCAAGGACATTGAGATAACAACATTGAAACTGAAAAATGATCAATTGAAGAGTGACCTAAAAAGGAAAAAGGATTTTTTGAAAGTTCCAATACACCTAATGAAGCCATCAAATACTTTGAGCAATTATTGAGATCCTCAAGATCCAATAATGATACATCAGGACTAGGATACAGAAGTACTAAAGAAGGAGAATCATCCAAAAGTGTTGAAGAAAGGAATAAACAAGGTAAGAACTCTAAACCTACTTGTCATAATTGTAGTAAGAAAGGACATACTACTAATGTGTATAGGAGCAGAACTAAAAATCAAAATGTCAAGAATAAAAGTATGGTTCAATATCATAAGTGAAACAAACAAGGTCATCAAGCACATTAATGTAGAACTATGACCATGCACATGCAAAGATTTGAAGGATATTGTTACAACTATAAGAAGTATGGACATAGAGCTTTTGAGTACAGATCCAAACCCATGTGGTCATCAAATAGAAAAAAAAAAGGTAAGAAACAATAACAACTCTTATTACTGAGATTATAATACAAGGTTTAGCTATCATTATTGTCAAGAATATGGACATGTTTCTAAAAATTGTATTAGAACACACTTTAGAGGTGACTACAAAAGGTGGTTGAGTCAAACCACATGTTTTAGCTATTTGAAGATTGGTCATATCATTTGTTATTGTCCAACAAGGTCAAAGGCACCAAGTTGTGAGTTTGACAAAGGCAAAGGCAAGGCAAATGTTAAAAATGTCAAAAATGAAATGAGCAAGACATGAAAGAAAAAGGATTATTGCAACACATCAAATGGAGAAGGGATCACTTCACCCAATGGGTCAAGTGATCACATCTCATCAAGCTAAGTAATCAAGAGGTATGTGGGACTGATATTTATAAGATATAACATACATTAGTTTCAAAAGAATTTAGTACTAAAAAGTCTAGATGAGCATGAATAGAGATGCAAGATGTTATTAGGAATCAAAGACAATTCTTTAAGTTTTTCATGTTACTGCCAAGCATGAAAAGTTTCCCATGAGTTGTATGTCAACTATTATAGGATTTCGAGCTAACAATATGAATAGCTGATACCAAGCTCATAATGATTGTTGAATGAATAAAATGCTAATGTATGTCGAGTGAGCTTGAAATTGATTGATGCTAAGCTTACAGTTGTGTAAGAACTCAACATTTATTGTAGGGTTTCAAAAGGGTAGTTGATCATTTTTCAGCTCATTGTTTATCATTTTGAAATTGAGAAAGAGCAAGGATAGTAAGTGATGATTAGGAAATTCATCAAAAGAGATTGCAGAGAGATTTGAGCAGTGATTCAACACCATTTTGTCAAATCTTGCAAGGTATTTATCAAGTGCTGAGTTATGCTATTTATTTTTTTGAAAACCCTAGTTTTGCATAATTGCATATAGTTCAAAGAATTTTGAGGGAAAAGAGGTTTTGAATGTTCAATTGGTTAGTAATGAGGTTAAACAACTAATATTAAAAGCTATACCTAGTATTTCTTACAAAAAAGACCCCTATGGTGCATTATCCATGATACCACTAAAAGTTTTAATGGTTCAAGATGTTAGGAAATGTTACAATTTAAAAATTTGAAGTATAGGTGATATGGAGATCAATAAAGCATATGATAGAATTTTTTAGAATGGTGTGTTAAGCGAAGAATAAAAATTGTGGAAAAGAAAGGGTTAACTCATGCCCTAGATGTCCTAAATGTGTTCAAAACCGAATGGAATAGAAATGTTTTAAGAAAAATTCATGACAATTGACTTTAGTTAGATAAAGACCTATCAAAATTACCAAAAGGATAATCCATAGGGTAATAGGGTATCCAACCCTAGATCAACCTAAGACTTTGAGGAATGATTAAAAATAGGTCATTGAGAAGAATACAAGAGCCGTGTGGAATAAGAGAGGAATGACTATTGATACCATCACAAATCCATTAATAGAATTTTTATTAAGGGTTACTAGACCTAAGTTTTACCAATCCAACAGATTAAATAGTGTGCCCTATATTGTAGTAGATGTTGGTTACAAGATTGTAAAGAAAGATCACACATATGATGTTGTAGAGATACAATTACAACTTGTTGAAGACCTAGGAGCAATAAGAAAGACACAGAGTACTCAGTAAAAATTTGGTTTTATTTTGATATGTATTTTCTTTTATGTTCAAAATACTTTTCCTACATTTGGAACAGTTGCATGGAAGAAAAATAGGCTAGTGGCATTACAAATAGGTGACTTCATTGAACAATTGGGTGAGAACATTGAGTCTATAATGAAAAGCTACTTTGAGGACTTTAAGAAATCAATGAAGAAAAGATTGAGAATCCTAGTATCACTAGTGGAAAAACATTATGATGACATTTATTTCTTAGTGGATGCTGATTACACTTTTATTTAGGAAGCAACTCCAAGGGTAAGATGGTTCAGGCCATTAGGATATGAAGTCAATGTAGATGAGGACTCTGCAACTATTAAATCTTTACTTGTAGAAAAAATTGATAAAAATGCAATGGAATTTGGAAAATATGAGATAGAAAAATCTAAAATTATCATGGAACTAAAGACTACCTCTATTATAAAGAAGAAGAAGTTGGTGAAGAAATTGAAAGCTAAATTTGGTGAAGGTGCCAAGTAGAAAGAGGATGAAGAGGAAGAAGACTCTTAGACACAAGTACCACCTACACTAACTCAAGGAATGGGAGAAGATCAGCTAGAGGAAGAGACTAAAGTTGCTAAAGGTGCCAAGGGAGAAGAATTTGAGGAAGCAACCACTCCCATAGATCAAAAGAAGATAAAGGCTAAAGCCCAGCCCATGACAAAAGCCAAGAAAATTACAAAAGCAAGCCAACCTAAACCAATTGCACCTACTATAAGGTCTAGTGTACATGTCACTACACAAAAGGAAAAGGAGAAAGCCAAATCAATAGAGTAGGAAGGAGGAGTGTAGAAAAGACTGAGGAGGAAATAAATTACACAAGCTGAATCAAATGACAATATCCAATTCAAAGTATTGAGTCACAACCCATTATCTAATTTAGAAAATCTTTGTGAAAATAGTAAGAATAGTGTAGATAACCTTGGTAAAGTTGAAAAGAATCAAGTGAAGGAGGACATATATGCCATGATGGAAAATTTTAAGAAAGCCCCACTAGATATTGCTAACTCTATGTCTAAAATCTTATATAAGAGAGTTGACCAAAATGGGCATTATTGTTTAAACCTAGAAAGATAAATAAGAGAAACATCACATGCACAAGTTATGCGTAAGCTCAGTAAGGCAAAAAATTCTAAGGCTGTGAAGAAATATGAAGTGAGATTTGTTCCAAAATATAGAGCATTCAGCATACTACCAAACAATATTGAAGATATTGTGAGAAAGTCTACACAAATGAGGAAAGTCACATATGTACTAGCAACAATAAAGGCAGGTGAACAAGAGCCTATAAAGGTCAAAGATGATGAAGAAGATGATAAAAATGAAGACATTATTGAGGGAGATATAGAAATGAAAGTGGATGAACAAGCAACAAATTAGGTAGAGTAGTAAGAAGAATAGAGTGTACAAAATACACAACAGCCAGATGTTAGCCCTCAACATGTAACAAGTGTAAATACTGAAATAGTAATAGTTAAGGATGTTTCTTTATCACACTGCTCAAAACATCAATCCCCTTACAAAAATAGATTTGACAAAGATACTTGATCAGTCTACACTATAGGCCAAATTATGTGATAATCTTGTATTGGTGAGTGTAGATGAGATACAAAAGTTAATGATTGATACTACAAGGAAAGAGGTGAATACAAAAGAACCACCTGAACCTACTATCACCCCTGAAGTCACTAATGTATAGCCTTTAGATAAAATACTTGAAGCTACATTAGAAAGGTTGATATAGTTGGAAAGGAAAAAGTAGAAACCCAAGCCACTATAGAAACATAGAGTGAAATAGGTCAAATAGACTTATCTAAACCTCTAGCATAAATATAAGGTGCATCTCAAGGAATTGTGGAAGCAAAGGACAAGCCTAAAGATACTAAGATGACACCAAAGGTGAAGGAGCAACTAGCAATTTAATCCTTGGTAACTTTACCAAAATCTAACACTCCTTCTAGTCACACTATTTAGAAGTTGAGCGCAGATGAAATACCATTACAAATCTTACTTTCGAGTCTAAGTTCATCAAAAGATGAAGAAGTGATACAATATGGATATGTGAGCCTTGATGATACAACTATGTAAACCATTTTAAAGCTGACTTAAATATTGAATTACGATATTTTGGAGATAAGGATGAATCTTAATTTGGAATCCCTATGAATTACATGCAACCAATTAGAAAAAGGGAAGGATTAAGTAGAAAAATGGATGAATCACAACCATTGATTCATACCTAACCCTAAGTCACCTAAATCTTCTTAAGGAGGACAAACCCTAAACTATCTATGAAATGAAGAAGGTATATAAAGGAGTGAAAAAAGAAGTTTACATGCATAAAATAAAAATTCATGGTGGCTAAGGAGCTATGATCTAAGATTATATTTCAAATTAGTTAAAGGAGAATAGAGGAAGAAGATAGCATATAGCAAAGAGATTTTGATCAAGAAGGATCAAGAATACATTAGTTTAGATATGATTTGTCATCAGCCATTCAAGTGCTAACCACAAGATCAAAGTTGAATCATTCTAGTAGGTGAATTAGTTAAATCTCTTAATAGAGTAGTCCTAACAGACTACATTGAAATCCTTTAGTAGGGTTCTTACTTAATTGTGAGTTAAATTCCTTTAATAAGGCACACTTTTAATAGGGTGTTGAAATACTTTAATAGGGTGAGACCTAATAGTCTTCGTAAGCCTTTAATAGGGTAGATCATGTCTCATGATAAAATATTGTAACCTTCATTAGATACACTTTATTAATGCATTAGTGAAGATTTGTGTGTGTCATCCCCACCCCAATTTTACCTTCTCATTGGAGGGTTTCTGGGTAATCATATATGGTGTCTTATGTGTGTGAATGTTTACTTATTTTCATGATTTAGAAGTACATGCTTTACATAGTATTTCAATTTACTTATGGAATGTATGAGATGGATGTATGGTGAATATCTTAAGGGTCAAAGTTTAAACTTCTATCTCACCCCACCCCCCACCCCCCTACCCTAGCTATTTACCTTTCCTATTGTAATTCCAACATTTTGGGGTGTAGGAAGAGTGGTGCCTAACCCTAAGTGATTATCAGTCAATGGGATGGCATATCTTTGGATTAGGATTACGTTGAACTAATAGTTCGGTCTACTTGGAAGGTGTATTAGTGGCTACAAGAGGAGGCATTAGAGCTTGTTGTTGAGGTGGTGGCAATAGGGTTGGCTTACTAGATTGGGTATTTCAATTTTGAGGTTGCAACTAATCCTGTTGAGGTTGCTATCAACCCTATTGAGGTTGTTTCCAACCTTGTTGAGGTTGTTGCCAACTATGATTTCCACCAAAACTAGTATTTTGAAATTTTTTCCATTGATTATTATTATTATAACTTTGAAGAGGTTTTTGTGGCATACCTTGTCTTTGAGAAACATGAAGTACCTCTCCATTTTCATCAATGGCTTTGAATTTGATTGGCATTGGTTGTGTCTCCACACTTGCAACTAACTTACATCTACAATTCTTTTTCTTTTCAATGTGGATAGTATTTAGTCAACATGGCATCATCTTCATCTTTCTTTTTTGGGCTTGCATGGTGTCTAGCTAAATGGCTACATTGTCAATAGTGTCTTGCTTGAAATCTGATAGAAAAGTAGATAATTCCATCTTGGATAGTCCTGAACGGCCATTGGACTTATGTGATAGATCTTTGAGTCCCCTACCTTTCTTCACAATAGCTCTAGAATAATTTAGGCATATACTCTATATATCAATCCAAGTCTTTTGAGTGATATCCCCTCTTACCATAAGGTCTAGAGCTTCAATGCTTCCCTAATTTACACCTCTTAGATAAAGATGTTTCTTTGATTCCTCATTCAATTGATGCTATGTATTTCACTGTAGATTGAACATGAACTAGGAAACATAGTCTTCCAAGGTTTCATCATCCTTTTGGGACATTTTGAAAATGTAATCCTCTTTTAAATATCAACCCCTGCAGTATTCCTTATACTTTGTGAGAAATAAATTTCTCATTGCAGGACAATCTACTATAGCATTGACACCCAACTCCATGAACCATTTTAGAGTAGCTTCTTTGAGGGTAGAAGAAAACAACTTTAGTTTGTGGGCATCAATTGTATAGTCATAACTTCTACATAGTATGTAAAACTCAAAGAGAAAGGTTTCAAGGTCTTTAGTGATCAAGCCATAAAACTTGGGAAGTGTAGTAGCAGGTATGTTCTTCAAATTTTGGTTACCTTGCTAAGGAGGGATAAGAAAAGGAAATATTGGTTGAGGCTGAGGCTAAGCCATTCCTCGAGGTGGTACTAGCAATGGTGCTTGATAGATGACAAGATAAAGTGGATTTTCTTTGTATTCAGGTTCAAGAAAGAGATCATTCAGATGCAAGGATTTATTAGAGGATGAGAGTATTGGTTCTTGAGTAGCAACAAATGGACTTTCAAAAGGTTCTTCTTCAGTCTTGCTATGAGGTTCTTCAGGTTCAAGATTGAAAATATCTTCCTAAATATTACAGGGAAGAAATCTCCCAAAGGTGTCTCTTCTTCTATACATGCAAAATAATGCAAAATCTAATCTAACATAATGACTTCAGGGTTCAATTAGATTAACTCCATCCTCGATAATGGAACCAAAAATGGTTAGTCAACTAAATACCTTAGTAACAAAGGATTGAACATCCTTTCACATTGACTCTATGATTAGATAGAATCATGTGTTTTTTCTAAGAATAATATACTCATTTCATTTTATTTTGTCAACCTGGGAGCATAATCTTGAGAGGGTGGCTACAAAGTATATGCTATGATTCCTCTTTAAGTTATTACAACTAAAATAGAAAAGAAATGTTGAAGGAAACTAAGCTAGGAACTGAAATGAAATCTTGTCTTAAAGCTTAGAGTAATGTTGCAAATAGTAAATCTATCTATGCACCTATGTTGCAGGAATAGTTCAATAATTCTACTATCAATGGTTACAAGAACAACAAATGTCTACTTTGCAAATAAACAAACAAGGAAATAAAATATATTCTAACAAAGTAGTTCACACTCCAAGTGGGCCTCCTTGGATGAGTGGATAGAAAAGACGGTGAAGATAGAAGGTGGAAACTTGAACTTTGTATTATATTCAATCATAGTAAGAGATTAAATCTGAACATAAGATTACACACTACTAATTTGAACAAATAATCTATTTTATTTCCCTTTCAGCAAAAAATCTAATTTCAAAGCTAATCAGGCATTATTTAAAGGAAAGCTACAAAAAATTCCTACTTCTACAATCACTCCATCAATGAGGATCAATTATAGATCATAAAGTTTACAAAAATAAATATTATTAACTATATTAAATAACCCCTCCAAGAATATAGTAAGTTTAGGAAGCTATATTCATGCACTGTCATAATTGAAATCATATAATAATTTACTTGTTGTGGTGATTCACCAATTTGGTCAAATTCAACTTAGCATTGAAATGTTGACTTTGAATGTGTGTTGCAAGTACCTACAAAACATTGAATGCAACAACTTCCACATACACATATATTCATTTCATCATCAATGTTAGAAAAGGTATTAATGTTCAAATTATCACTCTTTGCAAATCCTATGGCTACAGGAAGGAACCTACCTAAACATAGCATGGATGAGAAAATATTTATTAGCATGTAATATTCCTTCATTAAACCATAGAAGTCAATAGACTCAAGCAAACATAACATATCTAAACAATCTATACTTCAATCTTCATGTCTTAACATATAGATAATATATTAATAAAAGCATAAGTTCTTTTGCTTAAACCATGGAGTCATAAAATGTTTCTACAAGGTAGTTTTCTAATAACAAGATAAAACATTCTCAAAATAATGGACTTTTAAAGGCTCACCAGTCATCAAATTTGAAGAGATTTTCTAAATGATGACTAATCACCCACTAAAGTCACATCTTCAAGGAGCATAAGATGTAGAACCTCTTAAGACTTAAAACATGAAAAGGAAATGAATATTTGATTTAAATTTTATTGTAAGAACCATGGATGAAACTGTTAGAAATGTAAGAGAGTAACTGAGAGGGGAGGGGTGAATCAATTACCAAAAAAAAAAATCCTTGTCCCTTAGATGTCAATATAAACTTCCACTAAACATGCAATAATAAATAGCTCGATTAACACTAGAATATTACTGATCCTCGACTAACAAAGAAAGATTAAGATTTATTAGTGTATTTTATTTTTTAGTAAATTAATTTAGAAACATAAAACATAATAAAATAACATGAATACATATGACACCAAGGTTTAACATGGAAACCCAATTTGGGAAAAACCACCTTGCAACTAATTACTATAATTTTCACTCTTCTAAAGTGAGCCCTATTAGGATCCAACCTTGTTAAAGGTTACAAAATATACTATTAAGTATGACCCTATTATAGAATTTATATTTTCCTATTAGGAATGGCCTTGTTAGAGGTCTTTAAATAGTTCAATCTTGAAATGTCACCTTGTTAGAGGATTTATAAAATGACCGTTAACTCTATTAAAAGATTTCTTTACTACTACAATGGTTAGAAAGAAAAAATAATTTGACCTAATTTGTGAAGAAACTTTATTTTTAGATTTAGATCTCTATTTTAGCTTGACCTGTGGATCCTTCTGTTTGCACTCAAAATTGTAGGCTTGATTTTGAGTACCATTGAAAAAATCAAGTCCTTAAATGCTTTTTAATGCATGTGTACCCAACTATCCTTTTGAGGCTTTTAAGGTGTTTAATGCTTCTAACACCTTCCATTCAGAATATCCACTTGTTCCATGAAGTTAAACTGACATTCCAAGCTATTTCATGAAGTCTTGTTTTGAGCAATTGTCATTTCTACATTTTTTCTGAAGTGTCAAATAGCAACAGGAGCTTGTGTTTGCAATTGAATATCTTGTACCCAGTTATGTTTCACGACTCACCACTTTGGGAGTATTTAGTGTCCATATCAAAGAGCTTATATTTCATATTTTGAGTTTTTTTGAATCCATTTGACTAGGATTTGAACCCATCAAATTTGGTCATTTACTGATGTCATGCTGATGTGAATTGTTCAGAATTCTAGAAAGCCCTGTTTGATGAGTTATAAATTTTGACTAGTTGACCCAAATGAGAAAATTTCTTTTGCATTGCATTTTAGAGGTCAAATACTTTCTATGTTTCAAATTTGAGCTTATGAAAAATCTATTTGATCAATTTCCAAACACAATTTCGAATGCAACTTTTAACTTTTCACTAGTGTCAGAAGGAGTAGATTGATCAATACCCCTGTTTGTGACATCATATCTCTGAATCCATGATAGGTGAGATTGAATGGATTGTACCACTATTTTTTACACTAAAAATACTTCATGTGTGCCAATTTTTATATCTTGACAAATCCTTCTATCCACTTTCCCAGGTCCATTCCATTTGGCAAAAATGCTTCTCTGCCATTGTTTCCAATCTGCAAATTTGAGTAGCCCACTTTGACTGCTTGCCATTTGTGCCCAGTTATTCATCATGAGAAAAAATCATAGATCCATATTCTCCTTGTGATAGTGAACTAATGTCCCAGTTTTCTTGCCCAAAAGTGTCAGTTTGCCCAGTTTTCAGAGCCAAATCTGAATGCAATTTAGTGTTTTCTGACATGTTTTCTTGCAAGCAGTTATGAGAGGTCAACTTTGAAAATTGATATATTTTGACTAAGAATTCATAATGAGATGAAATTCAAAAAGGTAGGAGCCTGATCAGGTGTTCTAGTCAATTTTAAGGCCAATCAAAGGACCTCATGGCATGAAATTGACAAGTTGCAAAAAGAGGTGAATTAGAGTTTCAAATGTTGATCCAGGGGTCAAATTTGATTTGGATTTGTATCAGATGACTAATGGAACTACTTGATAGTTTAGTTTTTTGAAAACAATTTTTTTTTAGCTAGACCCACTTTAGGGCCCAGCTACTTCTGTCAAACTATAAAGATGGTTGTAGGAGATTCATAGCTTGATTGAGAATGATTTAATCTTAATAGTGATAGCATAAGTATTTGAGTGTTCAAATTCATCAAAAATTTGGCTCATATCTAATACAACTTGTGGAGGATTCTCAATTCATGTCACAAAAGCAATTTTAAATCAAACCCTTGCAGGAAGTTTAGAACTATTAACAACTGAGTATGAATACTATTTTATGAATAAATTATGAAGGGAAATTTACTAAAAGTTGTTTTTTTTCAGTGGACTAGTGTGCCTGAGAATAAAAACAAAGGAAATTCATTATTCCATAGAATTTTGTTAAACCTTCGCCTAGCAATGCTTGTAATGAAGTTACAATGTTTTCTTCATGGGATTTATATTTGAACCTTAATGGTAATCATGGACGTCAATATTCATAATCCAAGGTGGTCAAATATAGACCTGGAAAGAATCATGCTATAGAATGATGTAATTAGTTTAGAAAAGGGAGGCCTCTCTTTTTCTAATATGATAGTGAGTGTAAGAATGGGTTTTAAAAGATGAGAAGAGGCCCCCATGGAGATGACTCTAAAGGAGATAATTCATTCATTCATGCCCCTATCCCTCGATTAGAGGAAGAATGAGAACAACCCATGACTTCGTAATTTGAAGAAAGTACTGAAAAGGAAGACCCACATATGGACAGGGCATCCATGTTGAATGTGGGTATAGAAATTAACAAAACAACCAGTTGCAAAGAGGAACATGCAGCCATAAAACTAGCTCCACATCCAAGTAGCCCATGAAAGAAGGGAACTCTGTCGATGTTCTACCTTTTTATATATGAGCTATTTAAATGTATGAGTGTCTTTGTTAAGAAAATTAGCTCCTCTTTCAGATTGTGGGTAGATCAAAAAGCCCTTTTGGGCTGGTGCATAGTAACAACTTGAATTTATATCCAGAAGTCAAATTTCAATGTTTGTCCATGATGACTTGTAGAAGTCAAAGAGATCATGATAGAGAGAGAGATGCTATCTGGGGTGCCAAAGTAGGGGGAGTATTGGAAGACGCTGATGTTTTGAAGCCTTAAAAAAATAGAGGAGTATCCCATGATAAGACAAAGTTGTAGGCTAAAAGAAGTTCAAACCAAGAAAATTGATGCCAAAGAGATCTTGAAAGAAACCATTGGAAAGACTATAAAAAATCACAACACATATAGAACAAAGCTGTTAATGCCAAGAATAGAGCCAGTGGTCAAAGGCAAAGCACTCATGCCATACAAAAAGGATAAAACCACAACATAAAGGAGACAGTCCATGCAACTAGAAATAGTATTAGTAAAAGCCACTTGAGAGAGGCAAAAATTCCCATGCCATAAGAAAGACCCTATGCCAAGAGGGAAGCATATGCAGTGTGTGGAGAGAATAAAGCCATTGTTCTAAAAAAAGGCTGCCAATACCAATGCTTAAGAGGATTTTGCTGTTGAAAATAAGAGAGGTCGCCCACACAAGATTGAAGCTATAGGTTTAAATGAGGACACCAAGACCATGTGAATAGAAGACACATCACACAATGAAAGGTTAGAGTAGCTAGAGGGATCCACGCATAGGATGTAGTGGTCACATATGAAGAGGTAATGTTCAGCAGCAAGGTTCTCATAATCCCTTAGTCCCACATTGGGGACATGATGGTTTTTTATATTGTTTAAATACTTTTCAACATGCATTATTAAATGTCTTAAAGAGAAGAGCTTTTGTGAAAGCCAAGCTCGTGTGGTGGACCCAAATGTGGATGGTAGCTAGTAGGTTGACAAGTAATATTTTGAACAAGCACGCAAGTTGAGGCCGCTAGGAAATGTTGCTAAAAAACTAGGAATATCACCAAAAAAGGGGAAGATTTTTGGTGTTGCTATGTTGCCACTGAAGAATAGTGAGATTTCCAACATGCGACATGGTGACCTATCAAACAATCTAAAATCTAGCTAGTGACCCACTAGAAAACTAAAAATCTAGAAAGGAGTTAAGAAAGTACCATGGGTCCCGCTTGCAAATCTAACAATGAATCAAAATGTGATAAGTGGTAGCCAAGCAGTGGGAATAGAACCACTCAACAATGATGTGGAGTTCCAGACCAACTGCAAGGTGCCATGTGGCATGGATTTTGAGGAAGGCTATGATGTGGCAAGAAGATATCTTAGATGCACCAGATTGTGCCATGTGGCAAATCTGATGGATGTCATTATATCACAAAGATGAAGTTGCTCAATAGATAACATAGAAACATAGTGACACAATGGAAAGTTGACATGTGGCAGTGACATGGCAGCAAGGTGGACCAGTCTGACGGTGACACATGGTAGAGGTTCCTGATGTGGCAGAGGGTGACATGTGTCACAAGGTTACTATGTCACTGATGACATGGTAGATGCTAACTAGGATAGTGACATAGTGACCATGGCATGGCATGATGAGGTGGCATGCTAACATGGTAGTGAGAAGACCAATACGATGCTAATACATGGCACCTAGATGGTAGGGACTGATGGCGAAGTAGAAACGAGCCCATCACATGATGACATGTAGCACTTTGGTCAAATAGAGTTGACCCAAAATGGAAGATAATGGCAAAAAAAAATATTTTTAAATGTCATTTTTGAATGTCTTCCCTAGAATCACATGCAGGTTAGGTTTTAAATAAATTGGAGATTATTCTATAGTTTTTTCTATTGAAAAAGGATAAATTTTTGCAATTTTAAATGCTATGCGAAACCATGAATAGTGGCTTGAACTTTAGAGGTGCGTAACTAGGGAAATTTTTATCTAAAATGGATGCTCCAATATATCATCAAAACATGGAGAAGATGAGCTATCTATTTGTGAATTTTGTTTCTACACAGGATATCACTGGTGTGCGTTATAGGGAGTTCTATGTTTTCAATCAAATCCTCAGTTTTAGACAATGATTTCATCAATGTAGTTATAGAATTCAATTGGGATGCATTTGATATGCTTTGTTGGCTCAGTTTGTTCAAAATTTGATGCACAATGATGTGTTTTGCTTTCTTTTTGATGGAGCTTCTTAGAATTTTTTTCTTTTTCAATCAGCTATGATTTCCATCAAAATATTTGAGATACTTTATTGCTTGGGAGGCAAAGGATTGGATTTTGCAGTTGAGGAAGAGATTAGAAAGATGCTTTTAATTCGTTGAGAAGGTTTTCAAAGTGGACAGATGTCAGTGGCATAAAAAATTTGGGAATTCACTTCTTGTTATATCTTTCTTTCTTTCATCCATGGTAAAGGTTGGAAAATATTGGAAAGTTTCTCTAGAATGAAGACATTTAGTAGAATTGGCCCTAGAATTGATGAAGTTTGAATGAATAATCTGGGATGTGCTTGTTCTAGACCATGAAGATTTTTCTTTGGCTATGACACCCCCTTCCCATCCCATCAGTTTCTCATTCCCACCTTTTAATTTTTCTCTTGTATGATAAGATTTTTTGGTTGAATAGTATGGTTTATTAGGTTCTTTATGAGTTAATTTTGTGCATTTTTATGTATTATTTCAAGGAAATCAATACAAAGAACAACAAATGTTGAGTTTTAGTTTAAATCTTGTCTCCTTTCTTAGTGAATTGTGATGTTTTATGATCTTTGAACAAAGAGCCTAGATCATAGTTGTAGTCCCTTAAGGCTGTATGTTGCTTCATTGTTGATTTTGATTCAAAGAATTATATAAATGCTTTAGGTAAATCAATAGGGTTGCAGGTTTATTGAGGAGGATATCAAGTAAGAATGATATTTAGATTGAACATTGATATCGAATTTACAAGGTAAATGGATAGATTTGGAGTTTGGGCATAAGATATGTGTTCCAGATATCCAAAATGCATGAGGGAGATTTGTGAATTTCCCAATGGATGAGGCACTGATTTGTTATAGGATCATAAGTTTGTTGTTCATACCTAGTTTTCATCCACTTTCCCCACCCACATAAAATCAAATCAAATTCAAATCATCTTTAAATTTTATGTTGAAGAGCTAGAATAGTCTAACCCTCACTTAGCTTGTGCATTTCATAGAGTTGTAATTTGCTACTACACTTCTTTGTTACTACATAGGTTATTAGGAGATATAAGGGTTAAATCTGATTTGATAGATTGAGGAGTATGTTTTTGCATTGGTACCATATGAATTGAATATGAGGTCCACTTGCCTAGGTTTTGCAGAGCTTGAAGTGAAGAAGGGTCAAGCCTTATAGTTGGCCGAGTGTCCAAAATGATATGTTAAAGATGGGAGTTAGCTACCTTTAGATGTACCATATTCTCATCAGGGTAATTGAAAACCTATAACATTTTAAAACACCAACACCTTCTTAATCAGATGTTTCTTTGCAACTTATCTTTCACACTTTCCTTCTCTTCCTTTTTACTCTCTCTCACATATCCATCTTTCTCATATTCTACTGCTTACATTTTTTCCTCTCAACTTGAACTTTCTTATATAATATAAGCTATGATAATTCAGCTTGAATAACCTTTCAAAACATCAATAAACATCCAAATACTCAACCTCAATTAATTAAATATTTGACAATTACATTTTTCTATCACTCTGTCAACACTAGGACTAAAGACTTGGTTGACACTATGAATTCTTCATTATCAAACCACTCAGTCCATATTGGTCTCCTTTGATGTGTGACCACTCAGTCAATATTGCAAGAAAGAATACTCTCATTAACCAATATCTTGGTTACTACTAGAAAGTCTTCTTTACCCAACTACTCGGTTAATACTGACATTTGTATAAACATCAATGAAAATTTACAATTGAAGAATTGTTTCCAAAAAACTCTCTCTTTGGTATTGATGGCAACACAACATGTCAGTATAATCTAATTGAAGTATGAGAAATAAGATAATATCCTTAGTTTCATTCTAATTCTCATCTATACTAACTACCTCTAAGATTCTGCTTGGATTCGTCTCTATTGCTTTCCTGTCAATGTTCTTCTATCATTTTCTCCCTCTTAACTATACATTCCATCATCTAAATATGAAGACTCTCCCTCTTTCTCATATATGCTAAACTTTCTTCAATCTTCCATGTTACTCTTCCATGTTGACATTAAAATCTCCCTCTTTGAGATCAATTGCCAAAGGATGCAGACATCTAAAATTATAATGTACCTTTTGTATTGATTCAGATGAATATGCACTACATTTAACTACATCAACTTGATTGATCTTAAATGGATTATGGTTGATTCCATACTATCTTTTTCTTTTAGTGAGCATTAGATAGGGGAATAATCCCTAGTTTACCTCTTGGATTTATAAATGCATCATTAGGTAAAAATTTAGTAAATATATCTACTATCTCCTCCTTGGTGCTCACATATTCCAATATCACCTCTTTTTCTTGAACCAGTTCCCTTAGGAAATTATATTTGATTGCAATGTGTTTTGTCTTTGTGTGCATCACTAGATTCTTGGATATATTGATTGCAATTACATTATCACAATATGTCACCATTGGTTCCTTGATTTCTTCCTTCATTCCTAACATCAATTGTGTGATCCACATTATGTTAGAATAATTAATTACTACAATATTGTACTTTTCTTCTTCTATGGATTGAGAAATGTAATTCTTCTTCTTGCTTGTCCAAGAAACTAGCCTCTTTCCAAGAAAGAATGCTCCTCCACTAGTGCTTTTCTTTTCATCAATGCTTTCTACCCAATCTACATCAGTAAAGGAAAAGATTTCTTTCTTTATTATACCTTGACCCATATTCTTTAGTTCCTTTTAGATATCTCAATTTTTTTTGACTGTCGTTATGTGATTTTCTTTAGGGTTAGTAGAAAATCTTGCAACTATGCCAACTACCAATGCAATAATAGGTCTAGTGTGAATCACATATTGAAGTTTCTCAATCATTGATATGTAAGTAGCCTAATTTACCTCCTTTGATTCATTATTATTTGAGAGCTTATGTCCAGTAGAAATAGGTGTTCCAACTAGTTTGTAATCTTCCATTTCAAATACTTTCAATATTTCCTTGATGTATTTTGATTGAGTGATGTATATTCCATCCTACTAGAATGAATGTTGATGATACTACATTGGGGGAGTATCCTAACCATTAGAGAGTATTGATATATTGCATTCATGACTGCATTTGTCATTGATGTCAACATAGTATTAATTCTATTGAGATTGGAAGAATAATGTTAGTAATCTTAGAGTGCATAGGAGCTAAGGAAGTTTCAAATGATGTGTAGTAGAGGATATGTTCTTGAGGTTGTCTTGATGACATGGTTTCAAGGTATCCACTTGTTTTACTAGAAGTAGTATAGTTTTAGAGATTTGGAAAATAGAGTTCTGATGATCTATAACTATCTTTCATCTAAGAAGTAATGAAGGTGGTACACAGATAACAGTGATATAGGATGATTGTGTGGTGACACCAGCATGTGCACAAAATGTAACTTCACATGTGTAAATTTTTTTATATATTATGAGCTAACATTGTTGTTGTAATTATAAATTAATTAATTATCTTATTTTAATTAATTGGAAAAGCCTCAAGGCTAACTTAAGGAATTATTATGAAGATATGGTATAAAGGAAAGTTGTTTTCTTTATTTGTAATGAGAGATCTAGAAGAAGAAGATCAAGTGGATACATAGTCTAAGAAGGAGAAAAATGCTTACTGAATGCATGTAAGTAAGCCAAGGGAATATTGAATGCATAGTATGAGATATAGTTACAAGATCTAAAGGAGCATAATTTCTATTGACAAGACAGAGAGAGAGGAAGAAGTACATTTCAATTCTATTATTCTACAAGGAATAATACAAAGATCATTTGGATAGTGGGTTCTTTGATCTTAATCTTGAAGTTGTTTGGGTGGTGGGTGTAGTTTCCTTCCACAACTCCTAACAAGGTTTATCCTCTAAAAAGGAATATTTATATTAGTACATCATCTTGTGGGTACCATCCCCACCGAGGTTTTCCCTCTGATCAAGGGTTTCCCTAGTTAACATATCTGGTGTTAATTGTGTAAAAATATATTATTGTAGTTTTATTTTATATTACTCACATGGTTAAGTTTTTTTAAGGTTAATGTTTGTGGTGATAGTTGGATAACTGATTCATGTACCCCACCTCTTAGTTATATCGGTGGACTGTATATTTTGTCAATTGGTATTAGAGCATCAGGTCATTGAAGATAAAGCTTAATAGCTTTGTGAGATTAGTGGCGAGTTATTTCAAAAAGAATAGTCCTAAGTATAATGGAGGAAACTTTGTCACCCACAATATGGACCTTCTTGGTGAGAGATTAGAATTGTGTACAGAATTGAACATTGAGCTTTTGTATAGAGGCACAAGTAAAGATAGATCAAGATTTGAAGAAGACATTAAGATAAAGGAAGGTATTGATCTACTTATAAAAAGGAAGCCAAAAGGTATGGAAATTTTTTCTTCTTGGACATGTAAATAGTTTGGTTATTTTTTATCCTATTATTCTAAAAGAATAACAAAATATAGAAGAGGTTTCTTTCTGATGAAGATGAAGAATTTAAAGAAAGTATGGAATTATTATTGAATTATTGTGATGATAAGGGTAATGATCTTAAATTGGTTGAGAAAGAGGAAGTATTAGAAGAGATAACCTTGGTAACTATTATTGATGATTGTGAAGAAGAAGAAAATTATGGAATTGTTTGAAGAAATGTGGAAGTTGTTTTTGAGACTAACAATGAGTTGCAAAATGGGAATTAGATTGAAGAACATAGATTTGAACCTAGAGAAGAGATAAGAGTTAAGATATCAACTCATACTTCTAGTTGAAACATGACAAAGAATCACCATCCATAATAGATAATTAGAAGCAATGATAAAGGTGTGATGACAAGGAATAGAGTAAATGAGAAATTGTTTCTAATTTCTCAAGTGGAACCTAAGAGCATAAATGAGACATGTAAGGATGATCACTAGATGAAAGCTATGAAAGACGAACTAGATCATATTGTGAAGAATGAGACATGGGAAATTGTTCCTAGACCTAAAGACAAGAATGTGATAGGAACCAAATGGGTATTAATAAATAAGAAGATTGAGCAAGGAGAAGTCATGAGAAATAAGGCCAGACTTGTTTACAAAGGATACTCACAACAAGAAGGCATAGATTATGAAGAAACCTATGTACACATGAAAAGAATGGAAGTAGTAAGGATGTTCTTGGCTTATGCAGCAAGGAAGAATTTCAAGGTTTATTAGATGGATGTCAATCATCTTTTTTTAATGGAGAACTTGAAGAAGAAGTCTACATTGAGAAACTTGATGGATTCCTTCTTACAAAAGATAAAGATTTTGTATGCAGATTAAAGAAAGCACCTAGAACCTGGTATGAAAGGTTGGACATGTATTTATCAAAGGTACAATAGATGGTAATTTTTATTTAAGAAAAAATAATGATGGTCTATTTATCATTGTAATATTTTTGGATGATATAATATTTGGAGGAAATGATGAAGAAAGTGACAAGTTTTGTGAAGAGATGAAAAATGAATTTGAAATGAGCATGATAGAAAAAATGAAGTTTTTCCCAGAATTGCAAATTATACAAAACAAAGATGGGATTTTTCTTTCAAAAAATAAATACCTAAAAGATTTATTGAAAATATTTGTCTTGAAAAATTGTAAATTTATTGGTACACCCATGATAACTATTCACAAGTTATCTAGTAAATATGAGACACCTATAGTTGGGAAGAAGAAGTATAGATCTATGATTAGAGGATTGTAATATTTAACTCACACCAGACCAGATATAGAAAATGTAGTTAGGATTGTAGCAAGATTTCAAGATGATCCTAAAGAGTATCATTATGTAGTAGTAAAAAGGATATTCAGGTATTTGAAGGGTACATCTGATTATGGAATATGGTATGATAGATCAAGTGATTTCACCTTGTATGCATATACTAATGTAGATTGGGAAGGAAGTATAAATGATAGAAAGAGCACCAATGGTGTAGCATTATTTCTTGAAGGAAATTTGGTTTATTAGTTGAGCAAGAAACAAGACTGTATATCTCAGAGTAGAGTTGAGGCAGAGTATGTTACAACAACAAATAACTATAATCAAGTTATATGGATGAAAAAAATGTTGAAGGATATTGGAATTGAGTTTACATAACCTATTATCATTTATTGTAATAACACAAGTACAATAAGTATGTCTAAGAATCCAATATTGCATTATAAGACAAAGCTCATATCCATAAAGTATCATGTTTTGAGAGAGCAAGTAGTAGACAAAGAGCTAAGGCTAGAGTATGTAAGTACTAAATATTAGATTGCAAACATCTTTACAAATCCTTTATGTAATTACCTAAGAGGTACACTAGGGATTATACCCCTATCAACTTCAGAGTAGTTGATGCAAAGAGTGCATTAGTCTAGTGGTACAAAGTACTATGGTTAGATTGGACTGAATGTTGATGCTTCCTGTATCGGGGAGTATCTGATATGTACTAAGTCATAGAGGACTCTAGGTATTTGGTATTGAATAGTGTCTTTGGACATTCAAGCTAGTTGATGATTTGAAGTGGCTGATTAGAAATTGGTATGTAACAGTTGGTATTGTGATGGACACCTTTGACATTGATGTCAATGGGGGAGAAAATGTACATTAAAAACATATTGAGTGAATGTAAATAAGTAATAGGAAGATAAGCACTTTTTGAGATGGAAATGGGGGAGAGTTATATCTTTAGGGAGATTTTAAAAAGATTCATGTATGTGCACAAAAGAATAGGTAAGTGCACAGAATGAAGTGTAAGTGCATGTAGATGCAACTAGAAAGTATTGTAAGTTGTTTACTCTAAACAACTATTGCCGATCCTAAAAGAAAAAAAATGGTACAACATTTCAAAAGGTTTCAGATTGATAAAGAGGATTTGAGAAGATGACAACAACAATGTACAATTTGATATTCTTGGAACTTAGTTTTTCTTCATCTATGTTTCCATCAATGACAAAGGAAGATATTGCTAGCAGGAATGCTTATAATACTACATTGGGGTAGTATCCTAAGCATTGGAGAGTATTGATATGTTGCATTCGTGATTGTATTTGTCATTAATGTTAACATAGCACTAAGTCTATTATGACTCAAAGAATAGCAATCATTAATCTTAGTATGCATAGGATAAAAGGAAGTTTTAGATGATGCATAGTGGATGACATGTTCCTAAGGTTGTCTTGAAGATGCGGTTTATAAGACTAAGTCTAATTTGATGTTGTATAGAAGTTACACTTGTTTTACTAGAAGTAGTGCATAAATAGAACATTAGAAAATTGAGTTCTCATGATCTATCACTATCTTTCATCTGAGATGTAATGAAGGTGATGTGTAGAGAAAAATGATAGAGTATGCTTGTGTGGTGACACCAGTGTATGAAAGATGTGCTTTTACACATGTAAAGTTTTTTATAGACCATGAGTTGATAGTGTTGTTGTAATTTTAAATTAATTAATTATCTTGTTTTAATTAATTAGGAAAGCCTCAAGGCCGACTCAAGGAATTATTATGAAGATATGGTATAAAGAAAAAATGTTTTCTTTATTTGTGATGTGATATCTAGAAGAAGAATATCAAGTGGATGCATAGTACAAGAAGGAGCATAATGCTTACTAAATGTGTGTAAGTGATTCAAGGGATCATTGGATGTACAGTATGAGATCTAGTTACAAGATCTGAAGGAGAAGAAGTCTAGTTGATAGGAAAGAGACAAAGGAAGAAGTGCATTTTATTTTTATTATTCTATAAGGAATAATATGGAGGTCATTTGGATAGTGGGTTCTTTGATCTTAACCTTCAATTTGTTTGGGCAATGGGTCTAGCTATTTTCCACAACTCCTAATAGGGTTGGCACAACTCCTAACAGAGATTCAAAGTCTCCTAATAGGGACTCATATATACTAAATGTTGTAATAGACTCCTAATAGATTCTATTATCTAACAAGGAATATCGATATTAGTACATCATCTTATGGGTACCATCTCCACTAGGGTTTTCCCTCTGATCAAGGGTTTCCCTAGCTAACATATCTCATGTTAATTGTGTATAAGTATCTTATTGTGGTTTCAATTTATATTACTCACATGGTTAAGTTTTTTAAGGTTAATGTTTGTAATGATAGTTGGATAAGTGATTCACCTCCTACCCCTCAGTCATATTAGTGGACTATATATTCCTACACATCCTTCATCTGATGAACTTGTAGATGCACAAAGAATTTAATTTCTCCAAACATAAACATTTAAAATTATTTTCTCATTACTTCAACAAATGACTTGGATAAAATTTCATGTCCACCAAATATGACATCATCCACAAATATTTTTGATAGAAATATCTTGTCCTATGGTCCTTAATGTACAAATTTATATTATCATTTGTCTTCTCAAAACCATTTTTTACCAGATATCCATGCAGTCTTTCACAACATGCTCTAGGAGCTTCCTTTAATCTATATTAAGTTTTATAAAGTTTACAAACCATGTTTCTCTGGCATGGATCAGTGAAATTGCTAGGTTTTTCAATGTAGACTTCTTCTTCTAAGACTCCATTAAAGAAAGCTAATTTAACATCTATCTAATACACTTTGAACCACTTTTGTGTTGCATATGCTAGAAGTATTTTGACTACTCAAGTCTTGCAACAAGGGAAAATGTTTCCCCATAATCAGTACCTTCTTCTTGAGGATAACCTTTGCATACTAGTCTTTCCTTGTTTCTTGTTACTTCTTCTTTCTCATTCAACTTATTTTTGGATATCCATTTTGTACTAGTCAGATTCTTATCCTTGGGTCTAGGAACAAGAGACTAAGTTTTATTCTTCTCTATTTAATCAATCTCTTCATTCATAGTTTATATCTAATTTTCATTTTCTAAAACATCTTTTATAGATCTAGGCTCAAATTCACTAAGAAAAGATGTACCATTTAGTTTGTTTTTTGTTAGTATTCCTTCGATCTCTCCACCAATTTTTTTTTTAGGTGCATGATAAATTTTGACATATTTGACTAGTCTTGGTTCTTTCTTTCTTTTCTCTAAATTTAGCTCACTTGGTTCTCCAAGATCTCCATCCTTTTTCTCAAGATCCTTTAGCTAATCTAGCTATAACTCAGGTGCCTCTAACTATGACTTAGGTTGAACCACCTTGGGTTGCAACTTGAGTTGAATTATATATGACTTGGGTACCTTTTTCTATAACTCGGGATGAACTGACAATGAATTGTTTGGTACATTTGGTTGTTGATTGGCTTCAACCTTCTGAGGTAAAGTCTTAGGTTCTTCTTCATAAAAGATGTAATTTTTGTAATTTTTAGGCTTTTTTCTTCTTTATTCTTTAATTATTTCTAAAAACTCATTAATCTTTACATGGGCACTTTCTATGACTTTGTAAGTAGTAAGATTCAGAAATTTGTATGCCTTACTTTTATTAGAGTACCCTAGGAATATCCCTTCATCAAATTTTGAATCAAGCTCTCATTTCATTACATCTTTTAAGATATACCATTTACTTCCAAATACTCTAAGATAACAAACATTGGGTTTGTAACCATACCATAATTCATAAGGTATTTTGTTTGTACCTTTCTTCAACTAAACTTAGTTTAGTGTATGAACTGCTATACTAATTTCTTATCTACAGTATTTTGGTGCAACATTCTTCTCTGTCATTAGTGTTCTTGCACATTCCATGATGGATTTTTTCCTTCTTTTTTCTATTCCATTTTTCTCTAGAGTTCTAGGTGCTGATAACTATATTTTGATCCCTCTTTCATTGCAGAACTCATTGAATTCAATTGAAGCAAATTCTCTACCTCTATCTGATCTTAGGCATTTTAGATTGTTTCCTATTTCTTCTCAACTCTAGCCAAATAGAATATTTTTTTTTTAAAAGCATCTAGCTTATCCTTCTAAAATATTAAAATCATCATTCTAGAATAATCATCAATAAATAACATGAAATATATATCTCTATAGTAGCTTTCCACACCTATTGGCCCACAAAGATCTATGTGAAATAGTTCTAAAACTACTTCAAAATTGTAGGACTTACTTTTGAAACTTATTTTACTCATTTTACCAATTTGACATTGTTTGCACATACCCATCTTGGGTTTCTTTAGATAAGTTATGCCTCTTCCTCTATTGTTCTTGCCTATGGTGATTAGGTTATCAAAGTTAACATGACACATTCTTTTATGCCATAGCAAAATTTCCTCTGATTGAGCTAACAAACATGTACTTTTAGTGAGATTCAGGTAAAAAAAATTTCCCTTTGTCTGATAGCTAGTTCCAACTAGTTTTCCTTTTCTATCCAATAGTTTATCTTTACCTATATTGTTCAACTATACTACACTGGGTAGATTATCTCTTAATATTTCAACCATATAGGAAATCTCACATTTTATTTCATCAATTAATGCTATGATTCCTTTTCTCTTTATATAACAGGGTTCATTATTTCCAAATCTAACACTTCCATCATCATAATGTTCCAAATGTTAAAATTTTATTTTATCACCAGTCATGTGATGAGAAAAACCAATATCCATTATCCATGTATCATTTTTGAAAACATGAGAGATAAGTTCCATCTTTTCATTTTCCTCATCATCACATTCATCTTTAACAATAATATAGACTACTTCATCTTCATCATTATCGCTATCAAAATCTTTTGTAATGTAGCATCATTTCTTACTATTGACTTTGTAGTCCTTATAGATTTTTGAGTCTTTCTTGTCTTTGAAATTTTTGAACCTTTTATCATCTAATATTCCTTATTTGGACACCTTGAAAAAATGTGACAAACTTTTTCACATAAGAAATAAATCAATGGAATTTTATCTCTGAATTGTCCTTTTCATTTTGCTGTTGTTTTTGCTGGAAGAGCTCTAGCGGCTTGAATATCTTCATCTGATTCTTCTTCTTCTTCACTATTGTTGTCCCACTTTTGTTTTCTACTTTATTGGCAAACATGAGTTCTATGTGTTTAGATGAAGTTAGTTTTATTCCCGTGAATGTTTGAGTCTAGGTCTAGATTCCTAAACCCTAGGTGGTCTTTATCATATTTTCCCCAAACATACACTCTATCTACAATGCTAGGTGGGTTGTTGTTTTTTTATTGTAATTTTTTCAGTAAGTATAGTACCCAATCCAATAGAGACCAATTTTCACTCATTTTCGATAAAGCATACTCACTATTTCATTCCCATGCTCTTGAAAGGTTTCTAAAATTCATAGGTCTTTACAATACTAGCAATGTGGAAATCTACCACTATGATTTTAGTAAGAATTAGTGGTCAAGTGAAGCCACTTCACGTCATATCAATGGTTGATACAATAAACATTGGTGGAAAACCTTATGTTGCCTTCTCCACTATGGGTTTTCAACCCATGAAGGTTTTCAATGCAAGGAGGTCTGAGTTTTAAGTTTTGAACAAGTGTTATTGTGGTTGGGTACTTAATGTCTTAGGAAGCATATTTAGATCTATTGGAAGATTTTTAAGGGGTTGGTAGGATTTGGAAATGATACTTATAATAATGCATCTTGGATCAAGCCAAAATTGGCCTAGAATGAGGGTTTGATTATTAGGTAACTTGATGGTTGTTTTTCCTCATAAAAATGGTGGATTTAGTCTATTGGAAACATTTTGGGAGAAATGGAATGGAATTTATGAATTGAGCCTTTGAATTTTGCATAGATGCTTTGTAAAACAAGCTTGATTAGGCTCTCAAACCTATTATTAGGCCACAAAATTTGCATCTAGGTCTATTCACCTCTAAATCTCCACATTCGATGACCATCCTCACTATTAATCACTATATTCAAGTCCCCAATTTTCTCAATATGTTAGGAAATAGAAATACAAATTACGAGTATAGTAAAATAAGTATGCACATTGCTAAAAGTGAAATTGCACCATCTTTGTATTTAAAAATAAACCTTAGGTTATTTTATGATAGTTCATTAAAAAAGAAAGAGCTTATCAAAATTAGAGATTGAAATAAGTTAGATCTAAAATCTAGGATAATCCAAAGTTGAAACAAAAATATTAGCTTAACGTCTAGGATCCCAATGCCACAAAATAACACCACCACCTACACCTTTTCTATATCATAGAAATGGGGGATATATAACACAAATCTTATTTTCCTACTATAAAAATTGGGTAAAATTTGGCCCAAACCATTAGGAAAAGCATATATGTTTTTATGTACAAAAAGCTATTTCAAATAATGAACACACTATAGCATCCCTTCAAGACATTTAGAAAAGAAGTATATAATATAGTAATCAATAGCCATACTCTAGAAATCCAGAGCATGCAATAACATAATATGTGCTTATATTGTTATAATTCTACCTAATGACACAAAATGAAATCATGTATTATGTTATAGAATGACTTCATAATACTTAGTACTCAAGAGATCCAGTTGACATGATCGTAGAACCTAGATTATGGGAGTGCTATCTAGTTACATATTCCTTAGAATGACTATTTGTCTATTGTTGGGTGGGAATTGAGCTTAGTAGCTCCAACCCTTCCTAAATCATCTTCTATATTTCTAAAGGTCTAAGTATTTTAATGAGCCAAACATTGTTCACAAACTCCCTAGCACATGCAATGTCAAATTTCAATATATTAATAAAGTACTAGAGTTTAACTAATTAAATTAGATAATGGAAAATGATAATTTAAAGTTGGCAAGCAAAATTTGATCAAATTTCAACATTAATAAACTATTAGGCTTGACTAATTGAGAATGATGAAAAGCACAACTCAATTAACCAAATGTATCTCGATTTAGCATTTAATAGGTGTTAGGATAACATACTCCCAAGGATCATCTCCAAGGAGAAGTGCATCATTCTCCTTATCAACAAATAAAAGCTGCTAGCTTGATCTTATAGGGTCCTCAAGCTGGCCTTATAGCCCAAACATGTAGGCAAGTTCACTTTGCAATTCTAGAAAATTGTTGAAAAGTGTGAAATTCAAAGATCTTCCAACTGTCCCTTGTTTTTATACCTATCAAACCACCAATAGTTTTCTTATAGTTCATTACATAAAAGTAATCATTATGATAAATGAGATATAGAATGACAAGAGTAAGAAATCACCTTTGTGAAGGTTCTTGTAGGTGGATTCATCTATCCCAAATCCTTTGTAGAAGACATAAATCCACTTTCTTCCAAATAACTAGATAAACCCATGTTTTAATTCAGTGGAAAATCTAAACTAGATGCACATGTAGGTGGATTGAAGTGTTAAAGTTGATGAAAGATCAAACCCACAACTCCCAAGAATCACCTGCATGAAAACACCTATCATAGAAGAGAGAAGTAAAAAGCTATGGAGGTTGGAAATCCTAGATCCATAGATGAGACATTCTTGATGAGTAAAAGAAGAGATTGCTATTATCAAAAGTCAATGAATAAAATTACAAAGAGATCAATCCTTATAAAAGGAGATCAAAACTCAAAAGGGTAAGCTAAAAAATGACAAAGGTTAACCTAAATGGTAAAAGCTATTTAATAATTACTCATTAATTATTAAATTGAGAATTCAAAAAGTGCATAAAGAGAAATATTAAGAAGGGAAAAAAGGTAATTTAATTAATTAAATTAAATTAACCTTTTTCTCTAACACCCCCCCTTAAGATGAGAAACAATGCAGTTACAAACAATGTACAAAGAGAAAGGAAACTACAATGGAATGTTGAAAGTAAACTTGGGTCCCGAGAACAAGGCCTGATGAGGTACCCAATCACAACCAAATCTCTATCAAACAAAGAAATAGAGAAAACCCAATGGGAAAAACTCTACTCCAAAAAGAAACAGTTGAAAACCTAGTGAAGGATTGCAAAAGCCTCCAACTAGAGGAATGTTCCAAAAAATAGGAACAAAGAGTGATCATGAAGAAAACCACTGAAGCATGTAGAAGTTGTAAACTCTATCAAAAAGAAACTATTGATCTATAGAACCTCCTCTAAAATAGAACCTGACTAGGTAGAGAAGACTATAATTTTCATTGAATCAGGAGGCATACAAAGGCCAATAACTAAACTCAAAAATATAGATGGGATAAAACATCAAAGCCCAAAGAGATGGTCAATCAAACCAAGGAAGCATGAGAAACTATTGATCTATAGAACCTCTTTTAAAATAGAACCTAACCAGGTAGAGAAGACTATAATTTGCATCAAATTAGGAGGAAAACAAAGGAAAACAACTAAACTCAAAAATATAGATGGCATGAAACACCAAAGCTTGAAGAGTTGATCAATTGAACCAAGGAAGCATGAGAAACAATAGAAGAAGCCCCCCTAATCTAGACAAGGGTGAGGTGATAGGCAGCTAAGAAAGTGGCCCAATATATCCTATAAAAAAAAAGAACCAAGAATATTGAGAGCGAGGAAGAGGTACAGACACCTATAAAATCATGTATCATTGACACATCATGGAGCTAATGTCGTGGAAGGGACACTCACTTGAAAAAGGAAGAGGACACTAAAAGGAAAACAACTATCCCCCCATGGCACTTTATAATGTAGTGTGAGTACAATAAGTCAAAATGTAGAAAAGATCTTGATAATGCAAGGAGTGGCACTTTATCACAGTGTGTTTGCATAAATATGTTTACAAATGGTATTAGCAATGATCAAAAAGGGAAAAGAGCTATTACAATAGATAGTACAACCCAAAAGAAGATATCCCATCCCACAAAAATGACCCCTAGACCTAAAACACCCAAGATATCCACCATAGTGCAATAAAGAAAAAAACATAACATAAAGACCTTGAAGTAGATTCTAGAAGACAAACTAGCATATCTAGAAAGGGAATTGAACCAACTTTCCAAAAAATAACGTTTTCAAAAAATGAAGATGGGATGCTCAAGATATGCCATCCAGAGTGAAAAATTGAATATCTAGCTTTAACTTCATAAATAGGAAACCAAATAACATCAAAAGTCACCTATGCCATCATGATGGGCTTGGAAACAACTTTTCAATGATATAAGATTCATCAAAAAATACCTTTGTATGACAAAGATACGACCAAAAAACCAAAGACAAATTTTTAAGAGAAAACAAATAATAGAAATGATGATTTGAAAGTCGTCAAGTTTCAGCTCCAAAAATGATGACATCACACCTATGACTATTAGACCTATTGTGTTAGTACTTTGCTGATGATAACACTATGCAACATCCTTTCCACTTTTAATATATTTTTTAAATAAAAACAAAAGAAAGCATGGAAGTGCTTTTTGAAACTTTTATTTTTATTTTTTAAAAAGCATGCGTTTCTTTTTTGTAAAAGTGTTTTCTTCCTTTTTTATGATTTAAAATTTATTTTCTTAGTAAAATAAATAAATCATCACCTCATGAAGTGTGCCCAAATTTGAGAGCAATTTTTTTGCCTCAAATTTCAATTGTGTCCAAATTAGAAAATTTTATATAGAAATAGGGGTTTTTGGGTGCTATTAATCCAATGATGAGGTCTGTTTGGGCTCAAAATGCATCGAAAAATGACCCCCCAGATCCAATACAAAATAACTCTAAAAATTGAAACCCTCTGAAAAAAAAACACAAATCTAAAAGCCAAGCCAAACTTCTCATAAATAGAACAGGGGCATGAAGTTCTGGAATTCTAATACCATGTTGAAATTAATGAAAAATCAACCTCACAACTCCCATAAATCACCTACATGATGAAACACCTATCATAGAAGGGAGAAGCAAAAAGCTATGGAGGCTATTAATCCTAGACCCATAGATGAGATATTCTTGATGAGAAAAAAAAGATATTGCTATTATCAAAAGTGAATGAATAAAATTACAAAGATATCAATCCTTATAAAAGGAGATCAAAACTCAAAAGGGCAACCTAAAAATTTACAAAGGGTAACCTGAAAGGTAAAAGCTATTTAATAATTATTAATTAATTATTAAATAGAGAATGCAAATAGTGCATAAAGATAAATCTTAAGAAGGGAGAAAAGGTAATTTAATTAATGAAATTAAACTAACCTTTTTCTGTAACATGAAGAAATTAGAAATATTAAATGGCATCTTCACCTTAGCCCTCAAGTTTGACAATGTGCTTGGAACATTCAGAGATAGTGAGTCTATATTGATGCCAAACGTAAGATTAGTTTGAGAATTGGGATGTAGTCCATCCTTCTCTGAAGGGTAGTCTTTTGACAAAAAATGAGGCAATGACATAGAAGTTGTGGGAATATGTGACTATCCTAAGGATTTAGTTTGAGTTGTAATACATTAACCTCCAGATGGAAGAGGGGCTTCAACTTGTCCACCTGAAAGGGAGGCTACCAAATTATTTGATAACTACTTTTGGACCCATGAACTAGAAGCAAGCTAACATTCTCTAGAAATATAAGGTGTTGGGCTTCTAGCAGGTTGTTGCACTACAGGTTAGTTCTGAGTGGTTCTAGGAAAATTCAAATAATGATAACTTTCTTCTGTAGTCAAAGAGCTCAATATATTTTGAAGAGGAGACATTCCTGAAGTTGTAATAGATGAAGAGAAATTTCTATTAGCATGTGTAGATACTGATGGTGAACACATGGACCAAGGAAACTAAGTGGTGATGACAATTGAGATGACAAAAGCTATTACAAAGCACCACCAACATTTGGAATTTGAAAGACTACTAGCACTATTGTTGCTCAGACAAATATTGTTGTTGATTGCTAAAAGAATGTTGCATCTTGTGCTACAAAAATTTTTGTGGAGATGAGCTTTTCTATAAGTATTGCTATAGAAGATGGCTTTGACGTAACTATTCTTGTAAATTCTGAGCCTGCTACTAAAGGATATGTTGTTGATGTGGTTGTTGATGTTAAAAAACCTACCTTGGTATTTGTGGACTTGCTCTACACTGAAACTATTGAGATGGTTGTTGTTGTTGTTTTTGAAAATATAATAGTTTTTTTGAGGGATCAACACTCCTCATTTCATAAAGTGCTATTGTAGCCATTTTCTATTAAACATCTAATTACACCCCTCGTATAGAAGAATAAAATCTCTATTGCATCAAAGGATTCACACTCATTCTTGGGAAATTTGATGCCTAAAAAGTGTGCTCTATATTATATCCCTACATCCACATAAAAGGTGTATTCATGCAACTATCATCTTACCTAATACCTAAACTTCTTAGAAACCTCCTTTATCAAAGCATGCCCAATAATTCAAAAATTGTGTTGCATTTATTACTCTTAACTACTAATTTTTTTTGGAAAATGAAACATAAAAAATCACATACAATAGCTTAGAAAAAATTACTTGTTTAAATATGAATAATGAAATGATTTCATCTTCATCTTGGCAACATATAGTGCCTATCATATGTTATAGCAGTTCATAGTTCATATTCTCCACTAAGTGGACATATCCATTATACCATTATAATAGTTGCAATAGAGGAAAAATGCATATTCAATTAGGGTTTAAATACACTTTTCCATTTTAGTGTTAGTTGTCACTCTAAGAATGAATTCATTGTTGGAATATTCAAATATGGAAAGAGTACTTATGAGAGGGGGGGGGGGGGGGGGGGGGGGGTGAATCAGAAGTACCACACTTTGACCAATAAAAACTTTTAAGTGAAAGTAAATTGCATGCATGTAAATACATTAAGTAAACATGAAACTAAACACATGCATCAATAACACCTAACACTGGAATTTGGTAACCTCGAAACCCTCCAGGAATAAGAAGGTAAAACTGGGGTGGGGATGATACCCACAAAAATTACTGCAGCAATATTGTTCAACCACTTCTGATGGTCTGCCCTGTTAAAGGCTTTACACTGTATCAATAGTGACCTGGTTAGAGGATTTACACACACTTAACATGAAGTGTCACCCTATTAAAGGATTTAATCACCTATTCAAAGGATCTATGAAATAGCTGTTAAGCTAACCTATCACCATAGGATTTTCATTCTAATACAATGGCTAGAAAGTATTAGGTGTAATGAACCTGATAGTTTACAATCCTTGATTACTGAATGTAGGCTTTGTTCCACTTTGTCTAATCTTGATCCTTTGTGATCTGACAACTTTCACTTCTGAAAATAGATTTCCTTTTCATACCCTCATCCATCCACTCATTATCATATATATTTACAAATGAAATTTCATCTTCCTTATAAAGAAATTTAAGGATTTAGGGTTAGGTATGGATCTACGATCCATATTCAATCTTCATTTTCGGCTTATTGTTTGCACTTCTTCTATTGGTTGCATGTAGATTGCATAGGAAGGATAAAAGATTTGATCTTATCATTAAATCCTTTGAGATTTACCTCATGTCGGCAGTAAAAATGATTTACATCATAATATGTGTAAGTACAGATTCCTATGCTGATATCCTGAGTTACATGACTCTTGAAGCATTCTTGATGCTCGGCACATGTTGTTTCCTAGATTACTTGGCACTTACACCAAAACTGTATCACTCGGCACTTTATGCTACTCGGCACTTGATATCACTCAGCATCTATTCTTCACTCGGCATCTAAACTTTGCTCGGCATCTAAACTTTACTCGACATCTAACCTTTACTTGGAATCTAAACTTTATTCGGCACCTGATCTTTACTTGGCATCTGAAAGTTTCTCGGCACCTAAATACCTTCCTAACTTGGCTTATGTTGTGGCTCAGCTTACATGGTGTACTCGACTTACATGGAGTATGTGATTAAGTGTGTTGGCACTCAATTGTCAAAAACCATTATGAGGGTAGCAATCTCCCCCTTTGACATGAGTGACAAAAACACTTAACTGACCTTATGAGTACATTAACTAATCTATTTGGTATATACAAAGTGTTAAAGAAAACTTGATCAAAATTTGTACTTTGCAATATATACCTCAAAAATGTTGTAACTCCCCCTGAGTGAGTTGATTGTGCCATGTCTATATATCATTGCTCATTTTCTTATCTTTTCTCCCCCATTCCATATCTGTATAACTCCCCCTGTTATTAACTCTTTTCTGCCCCTTTTTGACACTTATGTCAAAGAATTTTTAACGGTTAAGACCATATTTAGCCAAAAATGTGTTATTCACCTCCATAATCATTCTTAGAGCTGCATCCCAATTGTTCAAAGCAATTTCCAATGACTTATGGTGGATAGCAGTCTTGGCAGAAAGATGAATAAGTCCATCCATTGTAGAAAGATTTGGATCTTTCTTGAGTATATTTTCAGCATATACTTTCTCTTTATGGAGTATCTCTAAATGTGGGGTAATGGAGGATTGGAGTTGTATTACTTTGGCCTTAATATTAGCCTCATCTGCTGTTAAGACCGCTATTTCTTTGTGAGTGTGAAGTGATTGAGCAAAATGTTTCTCACTTTGAGCTGGATCACTTGGTAGCTACATGCTTGAAATGTTTAAATTTATTTCCAAGCTTAGTATCTTTTGGCTTGTTTCTTGTGTGAAGTATGATAAATCACACAACTTTCTGTACAATGAGAATATATTCTCAAGTAACTTTTTCACTTTGTCAATGAGCTTTGCCAATTCAACTTGTGAAAGTGCAATTTGACTTGATATTTTCTCATTCACTTTCCCTTGAAATTTTCTTTCTAACCATTCCGTAAGTTTTGCATTAGTTTCTAGGTCTTCATTTGTCACCTAGTCAAAAATATCTGTTAGTTGCTCTGTGATATGCTTTGATTCATCCGATGATTGCAAACTAAAGGAATCCATAAAGATGTCCTTAATCTCATATAGTGTTTGCTTTTGTTTATACTCCTTCCTGAGTATCTCTTGCCTTTTCCTCCTATTTAGTGCTTCCTACACCTCATTGATTTGATCAATGGTTATTGATTTTGAGTCATAGCTTGGTATGACTATCTCCTCATCTATTGCAGGGTCTCCATAGTGAAGTACCCTTGCCACTCTAGTAGTACTTGATGTTGGTATGGATATCTATAATGGCTGGTGTGAAGGAGTTCTCAAGGTAGGAAAATTTATTAATGTTTGAATTGCCTCCTGTACTTTAGGTGTTTTTACTATTTCCTCCTCCTTCTGCCTACCATGATCAATTATTGTTATCTGTGGAAGTGCACCTTGTGTTCGTGCTGTAGGATCAGATGTAATAGTCTGTCCTATTTGTTCTATTCCTTTTTCTATAGCTGCACTTTGCTTTTGTCTTGCAGCATCAACTATACATGTTGGTATTTCAAATTGACTACTAGTAGTTGTGATAGAAGGTGGTTCTTGTGTATTCACCTTATCTTTAACTATACCTTCTACTAGTTTTTGCAACTCATCCAAACTGAACAAAACTAGATCTGAACATAATATTGCTTGTTGTTTTGATTGATCAAGAATTCTTTTCAGATCTTCTTTAGTTAATGGATTGATATTCTGATCAGAAGTATCAGTAACATCAACAATAGTTACAGTGTTTGCAGGTGAGATCGATGCTTAAGGAGGGCTAGGGGGTAGCAATTGTGTGTCTTGCACACTCTGATCTGGTTGCTGCTCTTGCTCAACTATTGCCATTTCATCCTATTTTTGTGTCTCTTCCTCCTCTCCATCTTTCTTTTCTTCTTCCTTCTTCTCTTCTTCTTCCTTCTTGTCATCTTCTTCCTTCTTTTCTTCTTCCACTTTCTTCTCTTCTTCCCGTTTTTCTACTACTGTCTTCTCTTCTCTTCTTTTTCTCCTCTCTTCTATTGGAACAACAACTTCTTCCTTGTATTCTTCTTCAAGAAGATCTTCAACCTTTTTGTATAGATTCTTCCATGATTTCATTGTTCTTTGAACAATTTCTTCTATCCTATTTTGAAGTATACAGAATTCCCTGTATTTGGGTGTAAACCTATTATTATGCCTTTTGACTACATTCTTTACTTGTTCCTTAGTCAAATCCGGCAATATACTGGATAGGGTTGATTCCCTCATCTCTTTCTCCATTTTAAAACAAAAATGCCATCCGTCTTCTATAACTTTTGATAGCTCCTTTGGCAATTGACCATCTAGTTCAAGTGGAGTGTACTTGAACTATGCCATCATTCCATACACTATTTCTTCTATCTTATTTTGTTCTTCTTTTGTAAATTTACTAAAATCAACTTTATTTAAATTATTCAAGTCACCACTTGCAATCTTTTTACATAGGATATCAATTGATGAATTGCTTACCTTTTCTGTTTGCTCTTCTTCATCAGTGTCAGGTTGAGCCACATACCTTCTTCTTTTCCTCGGCTCTTCCTATGATTCCTTGACTTGTTTCTTCTTGGTAGCTTTCTCTTTAGCCTTTTGAGTAGAGGCTCTTGTTGATGCTCATGTTTTTGGCTTTTGAGGTAATGAAGTGGCACCTTTCTTTGATCTGGGCTTGGCTGGAGACTGTTCTGTTGCCTTTCTCTTCTTTGGCTTGGCTTCAATTGGTGCTTCCTTGGCTTCTTCTTCCTTTTCACCTTCCTCCTTTTCTTCTCCAAGACCTTCGGTTAGTTCCATTGGCCCTTGTTCCTGATCACCTCATCATCACTGTCATCCTCTTCTTCTTCTGTCTCAGCCTCAATTTCTTTGCCAAATTTCTTCTTAATTTTCTTTAGTAATTTGTCTTTCTTCTTCAATGTAGAAGCAATTTTTAATTCCATGTTTATTTTTGATCTTACCACATCATAAGTGCCAAAATGTGGTGCATTTTTATCTGCTTCCTCTGCCAATAATGTAGTTATTGTTGCTGATGCTTCATCAATATTAATTTCGTATCCAAATGTCCTTAGCCATCTTACCCTTGGTATTACTGCTTGAATGTAAGTGAAATCTATGTCAACTAAGAAACATATGTCATTAGTATGTTTTTCTACTAAGGATGCTGGTATTCTTGATCTTTGCTTCATGGATTTCTTAAAATCCTCAAAATAGCTTGTCATCAAGGTATCAAAATTTTCTCCCATTTGCTCTATATATTCATTAATTTGTGCAATGATGGTTCTATCATTCCTCCATGCTACTTTACCAAAAGAAGGAAATTCATTTTGTACATAAAAGAATATGCAAAATAGGATTGCTCCAAATTTGCATTGTGTGCCCTTTGTTTTTCTTAAGGCAGCTAGGTTTTCATTGATCTATTGCAATTGCAGTTCTACAAGATCATAGGTATGATCCTTTTTCACCAATTTGTAACCTACATCTACTGCAATGCATGGTACACTGTTGAGTCTACTGGATTGATAGAATTTGTGAGCAATGACTCTAACAACAAATTCTACTAGTGGATCCTATATGGTATGTATTGTCATTCCTCTTTTGTTCCATTGTGCACCGGTATTTCTTTCAATGACCTCCTTTGATTCACTTCTTAGGGTTTTGTACCAATCTAGGGTTGGGTACCCTGTTACTCTATGTACAATTTCCTTTGTCAAATTGATGGGCATATCTTCTAACCATAATTTTCCACCATGGATTTTGCCCAGCACAAGGCTAATCCATTTTTTTTTGAACATGGTGGGAAAATTTAAAACTCGGGTCAAACCCTTTCTTTCAATGATTTTAAATTCTTCTTTCAGTACTCCATCTACACATAGTTTATCATAAGCTTTTCTAATTCCCATGTCTCCTAGAGCTCCTATCTTGCAATTGTAACATTTCCTCACATCTTGAACCATTACAACTTTTGGGGGAATGTGGGAGAGAGCTCCAGCTGGGTCATTTTTGTAGGCAACTTTGGGAATAGGATGGAAATCAGGTTGCTTTACTTCATTAGAGACTAACTATACTTCAAAAGACTCTTTGACCTAGGTTTTCTTCGAACTTGATGCCATTTTTGTGAACTAGGGTTTATAAAGAAAATGTATATGAAACTACGTAGCTCAACACAAACAAAAATACCTTTAGATCGATGAAAAATGTGTTGAGTGAGGTTGCAATCTACTTGAAACATTGGATTCTTGCTGTGAAGTCGCTCAGCTCTCTTTCTTCTCCTTTGCTTCTTGATCGTGATGTGAAAGACTGATTGAAATCATGATAATATACCCTAATTTCATCACATTAAATGCTCAACTGCCAACTTGACTTTTGAAGAAATTTTAACCTAACTCGGCATCCACTACATTCCCTCTTTACTCAGCTTCCATTAGAGTTATCCAACTCGGCATCAGTTATTAGCTCAGTCGCTGTTGGGAGCTCAGCATCTATTTGAGTTTAACTCGGTATCCAAAGGCAGCTCGGCATCAACATTTAGTTTTGTCTTGACATCTTGTTTCATGTAGATTTATACCTTGCTTTAGCTTCTTTGTCTTGGGACTGATGTATGATATAGCTTTGTATATCAGTCCTGTGTACTTCTCATGCCTAGTTTGATGAAGTGTGATCACTTGACCCATTGGATGAAGTGATCCCTCCACTTGATGTGTTGTACTCTTCCTTATTTTTCCAAGTCTTACTCATTTTCTCCCTTATCTTTTCGACATCAACCTTTTCTTTTCCCTTATTTTCTTCAGTCTTGGGTGTCTTTGATCTTGTAGGATAGTTTCTGCTGATATGACTAGTTTTCAGACAACTGAAACATGTAGTTTGATTCAACCATCTTTTATAGTTCCCTCTAAAATGTGTTCTCATGCAGTTCTATGGTATATGTCCATGTTCTTCACAATAATGACAACTGTACCTAGTATTGTAATCCCAATGATGATGACTTTCATTCCCTTCTATTTTTGCTGGTTGATTTGATGTCCACATATGTTTTGATATGCATTCAAATGCCCTATGTCCATACTTTTTGCAATTATAACAATTTCCATCAAATCTCTGAGTCCTTGTAACATTGGATCTGCAATCTTGTGTCATATGACCTTGCATGTTGCACTTGTGATAGAAACTCTTACTTTTGGATGTGTTTGACTGATTGAATCTTCTACTCCTGCACACATTAGCTGTATGCCCCTTCTTATTACAGTATTGACAAGTGGGTTTCAAATTCTTACCTTTTTCACTTCTTTCTTCAGCACTTTTTGATGATTCTCCAGCTTTAGTGCTATTGTAACCTAGTCCTGATGTATCATGGGCAGATTTTGGAGATTTCAGCAACTGTTCAAAATATTTGATGGCTTCACTTGACTTGTTGAGATTCTCTGCCACCTATTTTTCTTTGTTCAATTCATTCTGCATTTGTTTATTTTGCATCTTCAAAGTAGAGATCTCAATATCTTTCACATTGAGTTCATGATGAAGGTTCATCATTTGAGCAAGTGCATCCATTTGCATGTTTGAGATCCTTGTCAATTCAGTACATTTTTCTTCAAGTCTGTTTGCAAGATTTCTTTTGTCATTTTCCATCATGACTTTATCTTCAACTGCTTTTTTCTTTTTTTTAGTGATTTCACATATCATTATGGCCTATGATTCATGTTCCATCTTGAGAGATCATATCTCCTCTGCTTGAATTTTGTTTTTCTCCATCAATTCTGCTATTGCTACATCAAACTCTTTGGTATCTCTATTGGAAAATATGTTGGTAGTATCAATCTCCTTGTAGTGTATATCATTCTCAGCTATGGCCAAATCCTTCCTCTTTTTTAATGAGTTTCTCAACTTGTTTCTAAATTCCTCCAAGCTATGCAAAGCAAGTTGCACATCTATCACCTGATTTTCAATGATCTTTCCAAGTTTGAAAGCTTCCATCTTTAGATCTTTTCCTTCAAGCTGTTAGGCTTTCCCTTGTGAGAACCTGTACGCTCTGATACCAATTGTTGAAATATTCAAATATGGAAAGAGTACTTATGAGAGGGGGGGTGAATCAAAAGTACCACACTTTAACCAATAAAAACTTTTAAGTGAAAGTAAATTGCATGCATGTAAATACATTAAGTAAACATGAAACTAAACACATGCATCAATAACACCTGACACTGGAATTTGGTAACCCAAAAACCCTCCAGGAATAAGAAGGTAAAACTGGGGTGGGGATGATACCCACAAAAATTACTGCAACAATATTGTTCAACCACTTCTGATGGTCTGCCCTGTTAAAGGCTTTACACTGTATCAATAGTGACTTGGTTAGAGGATTTACAAACACTTAACATGAAGTGTCACCCTGTTAAAGGATTTAATCACCTATTTTAAGGATCTATGAAATAGCTATTAAGCTAACCTATCACCATAGGATTTTCATTCTAATACAATGGCTGGAAAGTATTAGGTATAATGACCCTGATAGTTTATAATCCTTGATGGCTGAATGCAAGCTCTGTTTCACTTTGTCTGATCTTGATCCTTTATGATCTAATAACTTTCACTTCTCAAAATAGATTTCCTTTTCATACCCTCGTCCATCCACTCATTATCATATATATATATAAATGAAATTTTTTCTTCCTTATAAAGATATTTGAGGATTTAGGGTTAGGTATGGATCTACGATCCATATTCAATCTTCATTTTTGGCTTATTGTTTGCACTTCTTCTATTGGTTGCATGCCTTTATCATTTTTGTTATTGGCTGCATGTAGATTGCATAGGAAGGATAAAATATTTGATCTTATCATTAAATCCTTTGAGATTTACCTCATGTTGGCTGTAAAAATGATTTACATCATAATATGTGCAAGTACAGATTCCTATGTTGATATCCTAAGTTACTCGGCTCCTGAAGCATTCCTGATGCTCGGCACATGTTGTTTCCTAGATTACTCAGCACTTACACAAAATTGTATCACTCGGCACTTTATGCTACTTAGTACTTGATATAAATTGGCATCTGTTCTTCACTCAACATCTAAACTTTTCTCGGCATCTAAACTTTACTCAGCATCTAAACTTTACTCGGCATCTAAACATTACTCAGCATCTAAACTTTACTCGATACCTGATCTTTACTCGGCATCTAAAAGTTGCTCAGCACCTGAAGATCACTCGGCACCTGAATACCTTCCTGACTCGACTTATGTTGTGGCTCGGATTACATGGTGTACTTGGCTTAGATGGAGTATGTGATTAAGTGTGTTGGCACTCAATTGTCAAAAACCATTATGAGGGTAATAGTCATTAGTACTTCTTGATATTGTTTTCAGTGTCTTAAACCTCTCTTATTGATGACTTGAAAACTTCACTTTTCTTTTACAACTACCTACTGTGTTACTAAAGTTTAGCTAAAAATGTTGTCCTTAAAATAATAATTTTCTTGACATCTTGCTTCTATTTGATCAATATCTGACTGTCTCATGCATCCTTAAATGCATATTTTTAGGACATTTATATGATCTATTATGTATGGTGCTTCCAAAATTTGAGAGTCTCACACACATGTGCAGACCATCAATGATTGTGTTGGTGATTTAGATGTGAAAAACCATATTGAAAATAGGACTAAGATATTCAATTAACACCAGAGATTCCTATCCTTTTAACAAAATGTATTGCCATATTATTTTCCCAAGCAGAGTCACCATTTTTTTGGTGTTTTAAAATGTTATAGGTTTTAAATTACCCCAATGAGAATATGACACATCTAGGGGCAGCTAACTCCCATCTTCAACACATCATTTCAAACACTAGGCCAACTATAAGGCTTGATCCTTCTTCACTTCAGGCTCTACACAACCTAGGCAGGTTAACCTTGAGGTTTTGATGTATGGTACAAGTGCAATTTAGACATAAATCTGACCCTATTTACTATAGATGAAAACCCTTATATCTTCTAATGACTTATGTAGTAACAAAGAAGTGTAGTAGCACATTGCAACTCTATGAAATGTACAAGCCGGGTGAGGGTTAAATTGTTCTTGCTCTTCAACATAAAATGTAAAGATGATTTGAATTTGATTTGATTTTATGTGGGTGGGGAGAGTGGATGAAAACTAGGTATGAACAACAAACTTATGATCCTATAATAGATCAGTTCCTCATCTATTGGGCAATTCATGAATATCCCTTATGCATTCTAGATATCTAAAACACATATCTTATGCCAAGACTCCAGATCTATCCATTTACCTTGTAAATTGGATATGAATGTTCGATCTACATCTCATTCTTACCTGATATCCTCCTCAATAAATGTACAACCCTATTGATGTCCTTGCACCATTTACATAATTCCTTGAATTACAAGCAATGATGAAGTAACATATAGCCTTAAGGGACTGTAACTATGATCTAGGCTCTTTGTTCAAAGATCATAAAACATCACAACTCACTAAGAAAGGAGACAAGATTGAAATTGAAACTCAACATTTGCTATTCCTTGTATTGATTTCCTTGAAATAATACATAAAAATGCATGAAATTAACTCATAAAGAACCTAATAAACTAGACTATACAATGAAAAAATGCTATCATACAAGAGAGAAAATGGCCAATCCTAGATCTTCCATTCAGATTTCATCAATTCTAGGGTCAATTCTGCTAAATGTCTTCATTCTAGAGAAACTTTCCAAAATTCCAACCCTTACAAAAGAGAAGAAGAAAGGAAGCAATTCTTGGATCTGCTATGCAACTGACATGTGTCCACTTAGAATTCCCACTCTTTGCCATGAAAAGACTCTCTCTAGTCTCTCTCTCCCATGGGTGAATCAAAATCCTTTCATTTTACCTCTCAAAGGCATCAAATATCACAAAAACTTGATGAGAAATGTGACTAATTTTGATACCAAAGTGAACTCACAGTAAAAATGAGAAATCAATTAAAAATGACCTCAAGAAGCCAATATAGTCTTTTCCAAAAAAAAAATTCCAGATTCATGCTTCAAAAAGTCTTCAAATCTATCCTTTAAAAAATTCTGATGATCCATGATGAAAAAAACCCATTTTCCTAAGAATGCCCCAAAATTTATAAATTGGCTTATAGCGTGAACTGGTGAGAACCTATGCAAAAACTAACCTAAGAAATGAAAAATTCAGATTGTTATGATTCCAACAGTATATTGGAGCACCCATTTTAGATTTAAAAAACCCTAGTTATGGCCATTTGAAGTTCAAACCTCTGTTTACAAGTTTGCACATTCTCAAGTATGAACTTGAATTTTTTTTTGAAAAACCTATAGTTTAAACCATAGAAATTCATTATTTTAAAACTAAATTTTTCAATATTTAAGATGAACGTGCAAAGCAGGATATAATTTCAAATTTAGAACTCCTTTTCCTTCTTAGACCACTTGAACGACACCACGTGTCACTTTTTTACTAGTTTCAACTATTCAACTTGTGCAACATGTTGCATTCTGACTTGCTTTGATCTCGAGTGGGACCCACTTACACTCTGCCAATTTTTTAATTTTTCCAGCAAGTCACCATTTTTCTTGCCAAAAATTTTCCATCTTCTTAGTGGCAAAAAGGTGACCACATCCTTTACTACCATGTATCATCACCACCTCAGTGCCACTTGGCTCCACATGTCACTGCCACTTCGTGGTTGCTATGTCACTATAAGTATTGCATCACCAACTTCTATTGGCAACATAACAATGACCAAATGATCATCCAAGTGTTGTGATCTCATGTACTAGATTCCATGTCAGCATTTCTATGGCAGTGTCTTTCTTCAAAATTGTATCTTTGAATACATCCATCTGGCTGATTGGGATTCTCTCTTGTGGTCTTAACTTTCAAAATGTCATTGTCTTTTGCACAATTTATAATAGAGGCATTGGATTATTTAAACAACTATTATTCCTCACCACAAAAAATGTGGGACAAATGTTTGAAATTGTTTCTACACTTGCTCATAGCATCTAGTGCCTACGATCCTCTTTTATGGTGTCTAACCTTTCTTTCAAAGAACAAATGGCATGAGCCTTCTATGTTTCTATCTTGCTAAATGCATGGGGTTTCTCCTTATCAATTTCCTACTACAGATTCACACAGGTCTCCTGCTCATCACATGTGGACTTATTTCTTTTTAACTTGCTAGCGACTTCTCTTATTTATAATACACGTCATTTGGCATAAATATCATGTGATTGAAACTAGAGCCTCTTGTAGCCATCACTACATCAGGAGCACCAAAGGCAACACTGATATGGTACTCCATCATTTGATTAAAGAAATCACCAATTCAACCATCTCTGATTGTTATGTGCTGGTTATTTCCTTTTGTAGCATTGTTTATGGGTGGGGGGCAGAGATAGAAGAGGGCTTTCCATTTCTTCCATGAAACCCCCATGATAGTGTGCACATTTGACCTCCTCCTCTACTCCTGGTAGGGGAGCTACCATTGTATTACATTGATGGCACAAGTATCTTTTCCCTTCTCCCCTATCTACCATTATTTCTTTCTCTAGAAACCCCCAAATTTGAATGCTTGCCCAAAATTTTTGATGGTATGATTTTGTTCTTTGTCACTCTGTTCAATGCCACTTTAAAAGTTTTCCCACCATCATCTAATTTTCCATTCATGATCCAAGTTTCCTTTAATGGTATCTGTGATTTCATTAATCAATCACACATGGAATTTGCATCTCTAGACAAAATAGGTATGGTATCAGATATATCCACTTTGTTTGGATTATTTCCATCAGATTTTAAGTCTGGATTCTCAATATCAAAACTACCAAAGTCACCAGTATTGTAGAGTGTCCTCTACATCTTTTGCCTCATACAAACTCTTCATAGATGACTTATTTCTTCATTCACATCAATAATAACCACTTCCATTCTTGTGCCAACATATTCTCTTAACACTGAGAAATCATTAAGAGGTACATTAAGCAATTCAAGTTTGGGAAGATGTCCTCTTAGTCCCTAAATTTGTGAGATAAGGCCATGAATACCCATTACTTCCAACTAAAGTGAGATCACTATCTCAAGGGATGATTTTGCAATGGGATTGACAATCCTAATTGTGTTTAACAAGTGCATGGAGATAAATTTAAATACATTGCCATAATCAATATACTCTAAAATACAGGTACCTACAAATTCATCAAATGACATTCCTTCCTTGGTTTGCATAGTAAAATGAAGCATCTTCAAGATAGCTTCATTTTTCTCAATACACACTACATCAACTTTAGAATGTTCAAATTGTCATTTAGAAAATTTGAACCCTTTACATTATGATGCAAAACACCATAGACAAAACACCATGCACATGTTGAGGGTCAAGCTAGTATAATAATCATTGGATATAGCCCTTCACCTTGGGTTCATTGAAATTTATAAAATGACATGCAAGAAATCTAATGAGGTTATGATCCACATATTCAAAAATCAAGATACAGACTGTAAGACATCTTTGATATAACTGAACTCTCTAATCGCACCAAACAGTATGAAAAATTTAACTTATTTTCTTCATACACGAAACATGAGAGCTCACATGTGTCTTATTTGATTCCACTAATCATGTGTACACATCTTGAAAACCAACCTTGATGCCTTATTAATCTGGTATAACTAGTCAGTCCCTAAAGTGGGTTCGAGTAAAAAAATTTTGCTTTCATACATCTAAACTACCAAACTAATCCATTGACTCTCTAGTACTGATTTGAAGACAAATTCTAGCATTGAAAACGAATTTGAAGTTTATTTTACATCTTTTTGTAAACTATGAATTTGGTGCTAGGAGGTCCCTTGATTGACCTTAAAAATTGATCTAAACCTCTAACCAAGCTCTAAAAACTGCCACATTGATTCTTAGTTCTGCACTTTTAAACCCTGCCAAATCTCATCTCATGAAAAATTCTCAATCAAAAGATATTCATTGTCAAAGTTGACTTCTCATAACTGCCGGTAAGAAAATATGTCAGAAAGCAATAAAACACCATCAGATTTGGCTTCAAAAACTAGGCAAACTAACACTTGGGGCCACAAAAATTGGGGTGTTAGTTCACTGTCATGATGAGAGTATAAATTTGGGATTTGAGCTCATGAAAAATAACTAGGCACAAATGGAAAGCGGTCAAAGTGGGTTACTCTAATTTTGCAGACTGGAAACAATGGCATAAAACATTTTTTACAAATAGAATTGACCTAAGAAAGTGTGCAAACAGATTTGTCAAGATGTGAAAATTTTCATACTTAAAGTATTTTTAGAGTACAATGCAGTGGTACAATCCATTCAATCTCACCTATCACAAATTTTGGAATATAACATCACAAATAGGGGTTTCGATGAATCTACAAATGCTAACACTAGTTAAAAGCTTGAAATTACATTTGGAATCATGTTTGAAAACTGATCAAATGGATTTATAATAAGATCAAACTTGAAAAATAATAGGTCTCTAACCTCTAAAATGAAATGAAATAGGAATTTGATCATTTTGGTCAATTGGGTCAAAATTACAACTCATCAAATAGGGCTTCCCAGAATTTTGAACTAATTGTATCAGCATGACAATAACAAATGACCAACTTTGATGGGTTCAAAATCTAGTCAAATGGATTTGAAATAGCTCAAAATTTGAAATATAGGTTCTTTGGTATAGAGACTAAACATTCCCAAAGTTTCAAGTCATGACACATTACTAGGTGTGAGATATTCACTTGCAAACATGGCCTCATGTCCTTGTTTGACACTCAGGTGGAAATGCAGATTTGGAGATTGCTTAAAATAGGGCTTCATGAAATGACTTAAAATGGAAATTTAACTTCATGAAACACTTAGATGCATTGAATGAAATTTGTTAGAAACATTAAACACCTCATAGGGTTCAAAAGTAAATCTAGGTACATAAGCATCAAAAAGCATTTATAGGACTTAATTTCTTCAATGGTGCTCAAAATTAGGGCTACAATTTTGAGCATCACTAGTGGCTATGTCTGGGGATGAATGTCCCTTATGGGCATGGAAAGGATTTAGATATTTGGAAGAAGTAGACCAATCACAACAACTTCTCTTGAATAGCTTTATTAAAAGTAGGGAAACAACTACTCCTACTATGTACAAGCAATGGCTTCAGGCCATCGAAAAGTTTTCAAAACTCCTTTTCTCTATCATAAATCTATTTTTCATTCCTTTCATCATGAGATAAACTTAAAATTTCATCTATATTTTCTTCACCACACACATCAACATTCGCAATTAGCTCATTAGGCAAAACAAAAGTATCATCATCACTTTCATAGTATGTATGAAAACTCAACAAAACTTTAACCTCTTGCTCACTATGAAAGATAAAAAAACATGCTCATGAGTACCAACATCAAACTGAAACTCATTCCTACTAACTAATTCATGCATTCTTTCTATCAAAAACACAAAGTTCTCATATTCAACTTCATTCAATGAGTTACATGAATCAGATGGTAACTCACCTTGTGCATTCAAATATAAAGAAAATGTAAAATCTGATTTCTCCTCATTTGCAATATTAGTACTCCATAAATCAAATTGAGCATACATTGCATTTTCTTCACATTCCAACAAATAATTAGATACCAACTCACAAGAATCGTCATGAAATTGTATGTTCCCAATATGCTAATCTATATCAATTTCTTCCTCAAATAACTCACTAGAATGAACTAATTCATTACTATTTATTTTCTCATCACATGAGCAATTTGAATATATCTCATCCTCATGAAAACAAGAAAACCATGAACCAGCAATAGATCTTATCCCTATACCTTTCTTTTCAACATGGAAGTCGTCATGTGTATTAATGTATGAACTACCATCACATACACCTCCGAAACTTGACATAGCATATTCTAAAATTGTATCTTCTTCAACTTCAAATTTAGGGGAAATGACTTCATCATATGGAAATGAAAAATGTGGAAAAACACAAGCATCCTTAGATATATTAGCATACCTTTCAAAATCATGAGCCAACAAATCAAAAAAATTCATTAACACTTAACAAGACTTCACTACTAATTTATTTTCCTTGGCTATGATCATTATTTGGATAGCTTGACACATTTGTAATAGTAGACTTATTAGTAATACATTGTGAAAAAATAGAATTATGATCATCCCATACATCTTCTTCTTTAGACAATACCTCAAAAATCGACATCCTAACACATTCACATTCATCACTAGAAGGAAGACTATTATTGCTATTACACTTTTCCTCTTCTTTATACTCATCATCATAAAAAGATGTATCCACATCATGCACATCATCAAACTGCTGATAACTATCCTCTGATTCATAAAGTTGAGACTCTTTATATTCAATATCACTTTCAATGGACTCATTGCATTCATTTTTATTTGCAGCATATTCATTTCTACTATCATCAGATTTATTAGTACTCAAAGAACTTTCAATTTCTATGATAAAATCTTGGAATTCAATAATATTTTCTAACCTTGACTTGGCTGACTAATCAACTGAATGCAGCATAAAAAATTCTAAGAGCACCATTAGCCATGAAGAATCCTCTAGTCTAAAGGACTCATCAAGATTCATGACTACTAATTTAAACTTCATGTAAGTTTAAAATCCATTAAGACTCATAATATTACCAATTTTATTTCTTATGCCAATGATGGTCTTATTATGAATTTCTCTTTTTAGCCAAGAAATATTTGTACAAATAATTTCAAGAGCTGGCACATCATTTTCAGACCTAGATTCGGATTCCATCTCTTGAAATTTTAAACTCCTACATCTATTTTCTTAGTGCTGATATCACTAGATGGAGGCAACCATTTCTACCATTCAACTTTCATCAATGACAAAGATATGAAAATTGAAAACACATTTATGTGTTGCTATCCGAAACCTCAGATCTACTAATTGGCATGGGTGCAAATATGAAATTCTTCACACCATCTATAGAAATCTTTGTAGAGCTGCCACCTCCTTAAAGAGAAAATGAAATCACAACAATGACTCACCTTTTGAGATCCATTACTTTAGTAGATACAAACAAACACATAAACCATTTATCAAGAACTGATACTTCCACTTTTCAAAAAAACTAGATTTTCCCACAAATACTGAAAGATTCTGATAATAAAACAAACCATGCACTAGCATAGAGATTGAGACTAGAGTCACCACTCACACTTGGTGAGAAAAAATTTGAAACAATTTACCACTTGTAAATCTCATATTAACAACTTGTAGAAGATCTATACAACCTCCTAGAAATTTCAACTTTAAACATACTCTGAAATATAAATATTTTTTTACTGAATCTACCTCTAACAAGGTATGTTGGAATGTACCAAACCAATCTCCTATTTAGTGCTGGAAAATCCACTTGATGGAGAAACTTTGTAAAGCTTACTTTCATGGAAATAAAAACACATGAAAATGTAAATACCTTTCAATACTAATGCTTGCAACTACTTCAATGCTTCAAATAATAGTAGATTTAGATCTTATGTGGATTTAGTAACACTTGCACTACGTCTCACCTAATTCTTTCACCCATTGTCAAGGACTTGAGATGAATTCTTCAAATCTTTTTTCCAATTGTTGCATCCTTCAGAATGCCTTCACATTTTTGAAGCACTGGTGTAGAGAAATAAATTTGAGTCACCACTCACTTAGTGAGAAAGATTTACCAAAATTGCAAAACATAACAAGATATTCCAAAACTTACAATAGGTATTTGCAAACTTTATACAAAAATGTGGGAATTTCACACTCTTGGAAAAGTGAAAGAATATGACATTAACTCTAAATTTTGATAGCAACTTATCAATATGGAAAATGACTTTGATATTACAAATTATTCAATTCAATCAAACTACTACTTTCAATGAATAAGGACATTGGGGAACATGAAACTTCAGCAAGGAAATAAGAAACACCTCTTGTTATATATTTTCTATATCCAATTCTTTTCATGCAAGAGATTTTGGTTCGTTATGTATGCACATCCCCAACAGATTCACCATTTTGTTGGTGACTCAAATGGGCAAAAAAATACTAAAAATATGACTGAGATATTCAATTAACACCAGTGATTCTTGTCCTTTTAACAAAATGTATTGCCATCTTATTTTTGCCAGCAGAGTCACCATTTTCTTGGTGTTTTAAAACATTATATGTTTTAAATTACCCTAATGAGAATGTGACACATCTAGGGGTAGATAACTCCCATCTTCAACACATAATTTTAGACATCGGGCCAACTATAAGGCTTGATCCTTCTTCACTTCAGGATCTGCACGACCTAGGTGGGTTAACCTTGAGGTTCTAATGTATGGTACCATTGCAATTTAGACATAAATTTGAACCTATTTACTATAGATGCCTTATATCTCCTAATGACTTATGTAGTAACAAAGAAGTGCAATAGCACATTGTAACTCTATGATATGCACAAGCTAAGTGAGGGTTAAATTGTTCTAGCTCTTCAACATAAAATGTAAAGATGATTTTAATTTGATTTGATTTTATGTGGGTTAGAAAAGTGGATGAAAACTAGGTATGAACAAAAAACTTATGATCCTATAATAGATTAGTGCCTCATCCATTGGGCAATTCATGAATATCCCTCATGCATTTTAGATATCTAGAACACATATCTTATGCCAAGACTCCAGATCTATCCATTTACCTTGTAAATTGGATATCAGTGTTTGATCTAAATCTCATTCTTACCTAATATCCTCCTCAATATACCTGCAACCCTGTTGATTTCCCTGAAGCATTTACATAATTCCTTGAATTATAAGCAACAACAAAGCAACATCCAACCTTAATGGACTGCAACTATGATCTAGCCTCTTTGTTCAAAGATCATAAAACATCATAGCTCACTAAGAAAGGAGACAAGATTTAAACTGAAACTCAACATTTTTTGTTCCTTGTATTGATTTCCTTGAAATAATACATAAAAATGCATGAAATTAACCTATAAAGAACCTAATAAACTAGACTATACAATGAAATAATGTTGTCACACAAGAGAGAAAACGGTGGGAATGAGAAACTAATGGGATGGGAAGGGGGTATCACAGCCAAAGCAAAGCTTCATGGTCTGGAACCAAGACATCCCAGATCTTCCATTCAGATTTCATCAATTCCAAGGCCAATTCTACTAAATGTCTTCATTCCAAAGAAACTTTTAAAAATTCCAACCCTTACAAAAGAGAAGAAGAAAGTATAAATAGAAAGGAAGCAATTCCTGTATCTGTTATGCAACTCACATGTGTCCACTCAAAATTCCCTCTCTTTGAGATGAAAAGACTCTCTCTAATCTCTCTCTGCCATGGGTGAATCAAAATCTTTTCATTTTACCTCTCAAAGGCATCAAATATGTTGGAAATAGAGATGGAGTAACTAAGAGGGGAGGGCTGAATTAGTTACTACAAAAATAAATCCACAGATCCTTAGATGTCTTAAAATATACTTACTGTTGATACTCGGTAACCACACAAATAAATGTAGAAACTTGATAGATGTTCTTGTTAACTTATTAAGCATTTAAAGTGATTAACATGCATGCATAAAAAAATAACATGAACACAAGAGACATCAGATTTAATGTGGAAACCCAATTTGAGAAAAACCACCAAGTAACTAGTTACCAATTTTCACTCTTCTGAAGTGAGCCCTGTTAGGAGCCAACCCTATTAAAGGTTACAAAACACACTGTTAGGTGTGACCCTGTTAGATAATTTAATCACCTTTTTAGAACTAGCCTTGTCAGAGGTCTTTAAAACAATTCAATTGAATTGTCACCTTGTTAGAGGATTTGCAAAATGGCTGTCAAACCAACTTTGTTAAGATATTTTGAATCACTGTTACAATGATTAGAAAGCAAAAATGAAGTGATCTGAAATATATGCAAATTATCTTTGCTAAATACAGATCTCTATTCTGCTTCACTAGATCCTCACTAATCAAATACAACTTTTCAACTTTGTAAGCATATCTAATCCTTCTTCAACATTCGCTCATTCCATATCCATACATTTGCACACTTATGCATACACACTCTCTTCTTTTTGAATTCACAACTTGACCTTTCATATATACCTTATAGATTGTCAAGTCAACTCAATTACAAGTTACAAAAACTGAAAAAACATTAAATCAGTTGGTTGTAGATATTGCACAAAACATTTTAAACTTGATTCTTTAGAACCATAAAATTCTTTGTTGCCTGACCCAGCTCGGTGACCACTGCTCTAGAATGGTTTCCCCAGTGTTAACCAAGTGAAGCTTGATAAACACTACAAACCTTGAAACTTCTTTCAAAAATCAAGTTAACTTGGTAAACACTGACCTTCCTTCATTTATCGAGTGAGCTCGATAAAAGCTAACTTTCCTTTGCTTGCCGAGTGAGCTCGGTAAAAGCTAACTTTCCTTCACTTACCGTGTGAGCTCGGTAAAAGCTAACTTTCTCTTCGCTTACCAAGTGAGCTCAATAAAAGCTAACTCTCTCTTTGCTTACCGAGTGAGCTCAATAAAAGCTAACTTTCTCTTTGTTAACCTTGGGAGCTCGGTTAACATTAACTTTTTGCTACAAAATCCTTTGATGCCCAAGTGAGCTCGATAAGAGCTAACTTTCTGTGTAATGTTCAGGAACGATTGGTAGTCACTATAAATTGGTTTGCTAACCATTTGAGCTCGGTAGACTCTGTCTAATGATTGATATGACATTTGTGTAACATCAAAGACAATACACAATTAACAATTGTATCCAACAATCTCCCTCTTTGGCATTGATGGCAACACAACATGTCATAGCAGAAATGAAATTTGAAAACAAGTCTTTCACTTATATGGCAACATAATATGTCAATATAATAATTCTCCCTCTAAGATGGAAAACTCTCCCTCTTACAGTAATCTCCTTCTATGAAGAAATTGCATAGAAAATTCTTTATATTTTGAACAAATTTTAGAGAGATATGATAGTGAAACTCTCCCTCTTTGACAACACATGCCAAAGACAACTTAACTCGAGTGAATTTTAGTGTACCTTTAGTACTGATTCATATGCAATATTTCCTGGTTATGTTGCATCAACTAATAGATCTTCAATTTGGTATGAGTTGATGCATCACTAAAACTTTATTTTAGTGAACTTTAGATAGGGGAGTGACCCCTAACTTACCTCTTAGATACAAGAATGCATCCTTAGGTAATGGTTTTTTGAATATGTCAGAAATTTGTTCCTTTGTATGAACATATTCCAATCTAATTTCCTTATCTTGCACCAATTCTCTTACAAAATGATATTTTATTACAATGTGCTTGGTTTTAGAATGCATCACTAGATTCTTATATATGTTGATTGCACTTGTATTATCACAGAATATAACAATTGGTTCTTTGATTTCCATCTTTATGCCTTCCAACAACTATTTAAACCAAACAATGCTAGAATAGTTTACTATTGCAGCAACATACTCTGCCTCTATTGTTGATTTGAGATGTACAATTCTGCTTTTTGCTTGTCCAAGAAACCAACCTTTTTCTAGGAAAGAATGCACCTCCACTTGTACTTTTTCGATCATCAAGATTTCCTGCCCAATCAACATCAGCAAACACTTTTAAATCCAAATTTTCTCCAAACTTATACCATAAACCATACTCTTCAGTTCCTTTCAAATATCTCATTATTCTTTTGATTGCCATCATGTGATTTTCTCTTGGTTTTGTTGAAAATCTTGCTACAAAACCAACTGCAAGGGCAATATCTGGCCTAGTATGAACTACATACTGCAACTTTCCAATCATAGATCTATATAGTGTTTGATCTACTTCTTTTAAATCATCTTCCTTGGTAAGTTTTGATCTGGTACACATAGGAGTCCCAACTGGTTTACAATCTTCCATTCCAAACTTTTTCAATATCTCCTTGATGTACTTTGATTGAGTGATGTAGATACCATTTTTATTCTATTGAATTCGAAGACCAACAAAGAATTTGATCTCACCAAACATAGACATTTCAAATTCCTTGTTCATTTGTTCTGAGAATTCTTTGCACAGATCATCATTTCCTGTGAAAATAGTATCATCTACAAATATTTTTGTCAAGACAATCTTATTATCTGGTCTTTCCTTAATATACAAGCTATTGTTATCATTAGTTCTTTGAATACCAATCTGAATAAGATAGTTATGCAATCTTTCATACCATGCTCTAGGGGCTTGTTTCAAACTATACAATGCCTTGTGTAATTTGCAGACCATGTTCTTCTTATTTGCATCAACAAAACCTTTAGGTTGTTCAATGTAAACCTCTTCATCCAGTATACCATTGAGGAATGCTGACTTGACATCCATCTGATAAAGTTTGAATCCTTTGTGAGCAACATATGCTAGCAAGGTTCTGACTCCTTCCAATCTTGCAATAGGAGCAAAAGTTTCTCCATAGTCTATTCCTTCTTCTTGACCATATCCTTTGCATACTAGTCTAGCTTTGTTTCTTGATACCTTACCATCTTCATCCAACTTGTTTCTGAATACCCACTTAGTTCCAATCACATTTTTGTCTTTGGGTCTGGGTACAAGAGTCCATGTCTTTTTTTTCTCTATCTGCACTATCTCTTCATTCATAGCCTCAATCCAACTATCATTTTTCAATGCATCTTTGATATTTCTAGGTTCAAAATCAGCAAGTAAACAAGTACCTTTCAACTTATTCCTTGTCATGGTTCCTTCAGATTTATCTCCAATGATCTGATCTACTGAATGATGTCTCCTGACATACTTAGCTAATATAGGTTCCTTGCCTTTTGAATGGATTTCATTATTATCTTCTTGCATTTCAACTTCAGGCTTTGTCTGTTCTAGCTCGATAGATATTTTCTTGGTAGAAGTTTGTTCGGTAGATACTGGCTCGGTAGACACTTGCTCGGTAGACACTAAATTTAACTTAGTTTGATGTGGCTTGGTTTGAACTTCCTGTAACTTGGTTACAGATGACTCGGGAGTAGAAGTTTCTTGATTCTCTAATGTAATTGGTACTGTATTAGGTTCACTGAAGACAAACCTTTTATAATCTTCTGGTTCCCTTTTGCTTTCTTCTTCAGTCCTTTCTGCAAACTCACCAACTTTCACATGTGCACTTTCTATGATTTTGTGAGTAGACAAGTTTAAACATCTATATGTCTTACTTTTGCATGAGTATCGAAAGAATATACCTTCATCACCTTTTACATCAAATTTTCCTTTTCTAGATTCTTTCAAAATGTAACATTTACTTCCAAATACTTTAAGGTAACTTACATTAGGTTTATAGCCATACCATAACTCATAGGGGGTTTTGAATGAGTCTTTCTTTAGCTATACTCGGTTCAAGGTATAAATTGCAGTGCTGATAGCTTCCTTCCAATATTTGATAGAAATGCTCTTTTCAATCATTAAAGTTCTTGCACAATCCATGATGGATCTGTTTCTTCTTTCAGCTATTCCATTTTGTTGGGGTGTTCGAAGGGCTGATACCTATCTTTTGATTCCTCTTTCAATGCAAAAGTTATTAAACTCATGTGAAATGAATTCTCCACCTCTGTCTGACCTCAAGCATTTTAATCTTTTCCCTTTTTCCTTTTCTACTCTGGCCAAATATCATTTGAACTTTTCAAATGCTTCTGATTTATTTCTTAGATACATGACTATCATCATTCTTGAGTAATCATCAACAAAAAGAATGAAGATCTTTTCTCCAGTATAGCTTTCAATTCCAATGGGTCTACATAAATCAATATGCACAATTTCTAATATATCTTCAGACTGATAGTTTTTACTTTTAAAGCTAGTCTTTCCCATCTTTCCAATCTGACAATTTTTGCATAGACCAACTTCAGGTTTCTTTATATTAAGAATGCCTCTTACTTTCCTAAATTTCCTTATCTTTACCAAATTATCAAAATTTACATGACACAGCCTTTTATGCCATAACCAACTTTCTTCAACTTGACCAATGAAACATGAACATTTACCTAGTTCAAGATAGAACAAGTTACCTTTAGTTTGAGTACCTGATCCAATCAGCTTTCCTTTGACATCCAATAGTCTTGCTTTACCATGCATAAATTCTACTTTGAATCCATTATTGAGTAGTTGTGCCACACTTAAAAAATTATGCTTTAGTCCTTCTACCCAATTGGAATTATCACATATAAGTTCTTTGGTTAGAGAGATTATCCCTCTTCCTTTTATACAACAAGGTTCATTGTTACCAAATCTTACACTGCCACCATTATAGTCCTCAAAGTATTCAAACTTAATTTTTTCGCCAGTCGTGTGATCAGAACAACCACTATCTATGATCCATGTATCATTTTTTCTCATATGAGAAATGAGTGCCATTTCCTCATCATTATCAGATTCATCTTTCATAGTAATGTAGACAATCTCATTTTCTTCTTCATCATTAGAATCATTGGAATCTTTAGCCATAAAACATGTTTTCTTACCTTTATCCTTCAATGATCTGAAGTCTTTCTTGCCATTCCATTTGTCATCTTTCTTCTCATCTTTATTCTGCTTGTTTGGACACCTAGCAGCAATATGACCAACTTCTTCACATGAAAAATAGATTAGAGGTACTTTTCCTTTGTATTTTCCTTTGCCTCTAGAATACTTCCTTGCTAAAAGGGCTTCCATTACTTCAAGATCACTGTTTGAACTTTGGTCTGATTCATCTTCACTTTCTGACTGAGATTTCTTTTTGCCTTTCTCTTTGAGTGAAAGTTTGGCTTCAAATGTTGATTCAATGTTCTTGGAAGCTGGAACATAGTTATCAAAGTTGTCCAATTCAAATGCAGTCAATCTTCCAACTATAGCCTCTAGATTTATCTTGTGATTTTCTTCACATCTTCTTTCTTGAATTGCAGAAACTCTGATTGCATAAATGGGAGGTAGAGTTTTGAGAACTTTACTTATAACTGTCTCTTCACTGATATCTCCTCCAGAAGCTTTGATTGCACTGACACATTCTTTAACTCTTTCAACATATTTGGCAATGTTTTCATCCTCTCTCATTCTCATTTGATCAAATTGTCCTCTTAGACTTTCTGCTTTGGCTCTTCTAACATTATCATCTCCTCCATAGATCTCTTTCAGCTTTTTCCACATTTCAAAAGCAAATTTGCAGTCCTAGATATCATCAAATTCTTCATAACTCAGAGTAGATGCTATATCTATCATCATAATGTTGTGAGTCTTCTTTTTAGCAATATCATTGACAAATAGTGTACCAGTTGGTTCTACATATTTTTCATCAAGGTACTTCAGTCCTGTATCACCAATGGATGCTAGGTGAAGTCTCATCAGTTCTTGCGATGCTGAGAAGTTATTTCTGTTAAGTCTTGGGATTTCCCTTTTGTAAGACATCCTAATCTTTGGCTTAGATCCTTGAAATCTTATCTTATAAGCACCAAAAGCTATGATACCAATTGTTAGAAATAGAGATGGAGTAACTGAGAGGGGAGGGGTGAATTAGTTACTACAAAAATAAATTCATAGATCCTTAGATGTCTTAAAATATAGTTGTTGCTGATACTCGGTAACCACACAAATAAATGAAGAAACTTGATAGATGTTCTTGTTAACTTATTAAGCATTCAAAGTGATTAACATGCATGCATAAAGAAATAACATGAACAAAAGAGACACCATATTTAATGTGGAAACCCAATTTGGGAAAAACCACCAAGTAATTAGTTACCAATTTTCACTCTTCTGAAGTGAGCCCTATTAGGAGCCAACCCTATTAAAGGTTACAAAACACACTATTAGGTGTGACCCTGTTAGAGGATTTATCACCTTTTTAGAAGTGGCCTTTTTAGAGGTCTTTAAAATAATTTAACTGAATTGTCACCTTGTTATGAGATTTGCAAAATGGCTATCAAACCAACTCTGTTAAGAGATTTTAAATCACTATTATAATGATTAGAAAGCAACAATGAAGTGATCTGAAATATATGCAACTTAACTTTGCTGAATACAGATCTCTATTCTACTTCACTAGATCCTCATTGATCAAATACAACTTTTCAGCTTCATAAGCATATCTAATCCTTCTTCAACATTCGCTCATTCCATATCCATACATTCGCACACTTATGCATACACACTCTCTTCTTTTTGAATTCACAACTTGACCTTTCATATATACCTTACAGATTGTCAAGTCGGCTCAATTACAAGTTACAACAACTAAAAAAACATTAAATCAGTCAGCTGTAGATATTGCACAAAACATTTTAAACTTGATTCTTTAGAACCATAAAAATGTTTGCTGCCCGACCCAACTCAGTGACCGCTGCTCCAAAATGGTTTCCCCAGTGTTAACCCAGTGAATCTTGGTAAACACTGCAAACCTTGCAACTTCTTTCGAAGACCGAGTTAACTCGGTAAATACTGACCTTCCTTCATTTATCGAGTGAGCTCGATAAAAGCTAACTTTCCTTCGCTTGTTGAGTAAGCTCGATAAAAGCTAACTTTCCTTCGCTTGCCAAGTGAGCTCGATAAAAGCTAACTTTCCTTCGCTTACTGAGTGAGCTCAGTAAAAGCTAACTTTCTCTTTGCTTATCGAGTGAGCTCGGTAAAAGCTAACTTTCTCTTCACTTACCGAGTGAGCTCGATAAAAGTTAACTTTCTCTTTGTTAACCTTGGGAGCTCGGTTAACGTTAAATTTTTGCTACAAAATCCTTTGATGCTCGAGTGAGCTCGGTAAGAGCTAACTTTTTGTATAATATTCAGGAATGCTTGGTAGTCACTATAAATTGCTTTGCTAACCATCTGAGCTCAGTAGACTCTGTCTGATGACTAATATGACATTTGTGTAACATCAAAGACAATACACAATTAATAATTGTATCCAACAAAATATCTCAAAAATTTTATGAGAATCATAACTAATTTTGATACCAAATTGAACTCACGATAAAAATGAGAAATCAGTTAAAAATGACCTCAAGAAGCCAATATAGTTTTTTCCAAAAAAAATTTCCACATTCATGCTTCAAAAAGTCTTCAAATTTGTCCTTTAACCAATTTTGATGATCCATGATGAAAAACACCCATTTTGTTCAAAACGCCTCAAAATTTACAAATTGGCTGATAGCATGAACTAGTGAGCACCTGTGCAAAAACCAACCTTTGAAATGGAAAATTCAAATTAATATGATTCCAACATTATATTGGAGCACCTGTTTTAGATAAAAATAACCTCAGTTATGGCCATTTGAAGATCAGGCCTCTATTCATAGGTTTGCACATTCTCAAGAATGAATTTGAAAAATCTTTTAAAAAAACCTATAGTTTAAACTATAGAAATTCATTATTTTGAAACTAAATTTTTCAATATTTGAGATGAACATGCAAAAAGGGATATAATTTCAAATTTAGAACTCATTTTCCTCCTTAGACCACTTGAACGGTGACACATGTCACTTTTTCACTAGTTTTGACTATTCAACCTATGCCACATGTCACATTTTGACTGGCTCTAATCTTCAACGGGACCCATTTACACTCTACCAATTTTCTTTTTTTTTTGGTAAGTCGCCATGTCCCTTGCCAAAAATTTTCCATTTTTCTAGTGGCAACATGGTAACCACATCCTTTGTTGCCATGTGTTGTCGCCACCTCAACACCACTTGGCTCCACGTGTCACTACCACCTAGTGGTCACTATGTCGCTGTAAGTATCATGTGAGCAACCTCTATTGGAAACATAGAGATGGCTACATGATCATCCACATGTCATGATCTCGTGTACTGGATTCCTTGTTAGCATTTCTTTGGTAGTGTGTTCATTCAAAATTGTATCTTTGACTATGTCCATCTAGTTGACTAGGACCCTCCACCCATGGTCTTAACTTTCAAAATTCCACTGTCTTTTGGACAAGTTATAATAAAGGCATTGGATTATTTGAACAACTATTGTTCCTCACCATAGTAAATGTGGGACAAATTTTTGAAACTATTTCTACGCTTGCTCATGGCATGTAGTGCCTGCAATCCTCTTTTGTGGTATCTAACCTTTCTTTCAAAGAACAAATTGTGTGAGGCTTTTGTATTTCTATCTTGCTAAATGTGTGGGGCTTCTCCTTATCAACCACCTAATATAGATTCCAATGGGTCTCCTCCTCATCACATGTGGACTTATTTCTTTTTAACTTGTCAACGACTTCTCTTATGTATAACACATGTTGCCTAGCATAAACATCATGTGATTGAAACCAGAGCCTCCTGTAGCCATCACTGCATTGGGAGCACCAAAGATAGCACCAATATGGTGCTCCATCATCTGATTAAAGAAGTCACCAATTTGACCATCTTTGATTGTTTTGTGTAGATTATTTCCTTTTGCAGCGCCATTTATGGGTGGGGACAGAGATGGAAGAGGGTTTTCTATTTCTTCCTTGAAACTGCCATGACACTATGCACATTTGACCTCCTCCTCTACTCCTAGTAGGGGAGATACCATTGTATTACACTGATGGCACCAGTATCTTTGCCCTTCTCCCTTGTCTGCCATTATTTCTTTCTCTAGAAACCCCCAAATTCAAACACTTGCCCAAAATTTTTGATGGTATGATTTCATTCTCTGTCACTCTATTCAATCCCACTTCAAAAGTTTTGCCACCGTCATCCAATTTTCCATTCATGATGCAAGTTTCCTTTAATGGTATTTTTTATTGCATTAATGAATCACACATGGCATTTGCATCACCAGACAAAATAGTTGTGGTATCAGATACGTCCACTTTGTCTACGTTATTTCCATCAGATTTTAACTCTAGATTCTCAATGTCAGAACTGCCAAAGCCACCAATACTGTAGAGTGTCCTCTACATCTTCTGCCTCATACAAACTCTTCATTTTATTTACAGTTCTTTCACTAACTACTAGATGACTTATTTCTTCATTCACATCAATAATAACCACTTCCATCCTTGTGCCAACATATTCTCTTAACACTTAGAAATCATGAAGAGGTACATTAAGCAATTTAGGTCTAGGAAGATGTCCTCTTAGCCCCTCAATTCATGAGATAAGGTCATGAATACCCATTGCATCCAATTGAAGTGTGATCACTATTTCAAGGGAGGATTTTGCAATGGGATTGACAATCCTGATTGTATTTAACAAGTGCATGGAGACAAACTTCAATACATTGCCATAATCAATATACTCTAAAATATAGGCACCTACAAATTCATCAAATGACATTCCTTGCTTGGTCTACATAGTAAAATGAAGCATCTTCAAGACAACTTCACCGTTCTCAATACACATTGCATGATCTTTAGAATGTTCAAATTGTCATTAGAAAATTTGAACCCTTTACATTATGATGCAAAACACCATAGATAAAATACCATGGGCATGATGAGGATCAAGCCAGCATAATAATCATTGGATATAGCCCTTCACCTAGGGTTCATTGAAATTTATAAAATGACAAGCAAAAAAACTAATGAGGTTATGATCCACATATTCAAAAATCAAGATACAAACCGTAAGACATCTTTGATGTAACCGAACTCTCCATTCACACCAAAAAATATGAAAACTTTAACTTATTTCCTTCGTACATGAAACATGAGAGCTCACATATGTCTTATTTGATTCCACTAATCATGTGTACACATCTTGAAAACCAACCTTGATGCCTTATTAATCTAGTATAACTAGTCAGGCCCCAAAGTGTGTCCAACTAAAAAAATTTTGCTTTTATACAGCTAAATTGCCAAACTAATCTATTGATCCTCTAGTACTGATTCAAAAACAAATTCAAGCATTGAAAATGAATTTGAAGCTCATTTTACATCCTTCTGCAAACTAGGTATTTGGTGCTAGGAGGTCCCTTGACTAACCTTAAAAATTGATCTGAACCTCTAATTGACCTCTGAAAATTGGCACACTAATTCCCTATTTTGCACTTTTGAACCCTGCTGAATCTTGTCTCATGAAAAAATCTTAGTCAATAGATATTCGCTGTCAAAGTTGACCTCTTAGAACTTCCTACAAGAAAATATGTTAGAAAGCAATAAAACACATTTGGATTTGGCTTCAAAAATTAGGCAAACCGATACTTTGGGGCATGAAAATTGGGGCGTTGGTTCACTGTCATGAGGAGAGTATAAATCTGGGATTTTAGCTCATGATGAATAACTGGGCACAAATGGCAAGTAGTTAAAGTGGGTTACTCAGATTTTGCAGACTGGAAACAATGGCATAAAACCTTTTTTGTAAACAAAATTAACCTGGGAAAGTGTGCAAACGGATTCATCAAGATGTGAAAATTGGCATACTTAAATTATTTTTAGATTACAATGTAGTGGTATAATCCATTTGATCTCACTTATCATATATTTTGAAATATAACATCACAAACATGGGTTCCAACAAATTTGCAAAAGCTCACACCATTAAAACGCTAGAAATTGCATTTGGAATTGTGTTTGAAAACTGATCAAATGGATTTTTCATAAGCTCAAACTTGAAACATAACAAGTCTCTAACCTCTAAAATGTAATGCAATAATAATTTCATCATTTTGGTTGACTGGATCAAAATTACAACTCATAAAATAAGTCTTCCCAGAATTTTGAACTAATTGTATCAGCATGACAATAACAAATGACCAACTTTTAGGGGTTCAAAACCTAGTAAAAAAGACTCAAAATGACTCAAAATCAGAAATATAGGTTCTTTGGTATTGATATTAAACATTTCTAAAGTGGAAAGTCATGAAACATTACTAGGTGTGAGATATTCACTTGCAAACATGGCCTCTTATCGCTATTTAACACTTAGGTGAAAATGCAGATTTGGAGATTGCTTAAAACAAGGCTTCACAAAATGACTCAGAATGGTGATTTAACTTCATGGAAGACTTAGACGCACTAAATAAAATGTATTAGAAACATTAAACATCTCATAGGACTCAAAAGTATAGCCAGGTACATAAGGATCAAAAATCATTTATAGGAATTAATTTCTTCAATGGTGCTCAAAATCAGGACTACAATTTTGAGTGTCAACAAATTGTACATTTAAAAATGTATCACAAAACTACCTTAAAAGTGGATAAAAATAGAATAGTCAATTAAAATTTCCTTGTGTACCTAAGAAGATAAAATTAATCAATCCTTAGACTCAAATTTTAAAGATCAGAAGAAAAGTTTATAATATGCAAAGTCTTTCCTTAAGAAAGTCTATCGTTATTGCCTTAGAATGCTTCAACAAGAGAAATGGCTGAAATAATGAGTATTTTATAAGATGTGTAGATCATCAAAAAGTGAAAACTTATTAAGAAATATATAATATAAACTACCTACAATTATGTATAAATATGTATAAAACATAAAACTAATAATGAATGTAACTTACAACATGTGCCTAAGGAAAGCAAGTTTCATCAATACATGAGAATGTTGTAATGTACAAAGTCTTCCATGAAGAAAGTTTGTGCCTATTCCCTAAATATGCTTTCAACAGTGTAGTAGTTTACCAAACAATGGTTTCTTATCTAATAATTTATTTATCAACAATAAAAAAGCATGAAGACATTTGTGAGTGTAATAAAAAAATTGATTGAACATTAAAGATCATGATGATGCCCAAAAAAAACTATAGTCATCTCTTCCAAAATTATGTCATCATGTGTGTGCAATGTGCATGCATGCACACTTAGACAAGGTAAATTTTTTGATGAGAGGCGACTACAGTTGCTTCATGCATCATAATTTTCTCCAATATTTACTCATCACTTTTATTGCACTAATCCATACCTATTTTTTTTTTATGGTTATATTAAACGTCCATTCTTTGATTAAAGAAACCATATATATCCATCATGATGCTAAAAACTAACTAACAAACTATGTGTGTGTGTGTGTGTGTGTGTGTGTGTGTGTGTGTGTGTGTGTGTGTGTGTGTGTGTGTGTGTGTGTGTGGTATCTTTCTCTTTGTTACTATAGGGGAAACCCCTACTATCCATAGCCTAGTTCTAAGAGAGCATTAGATTTTGGTTTGTACATGTATATAAAGATATATAAACACACTAGGTGTATAAATTGTGAAAGACCATTGGATTTTGTTTACTACATCATTATGATCTTCAGTAATCATTTAACATTCTTATTTCTCTGACTCTATGGATTAACATATATACTATGCAACTTAACACCAATAAGAAACATAAATTTCTTCTCGTTCACACCCTAACTACTGTGCACTCTTAACTTGCTCAGACTAGGTAAGTGAAATAAATTGATTTCTATTCACATCCTAGCTACTATATGTTCTCAATGTGTTTATATCGGGATCTCAATGATCAAAAGAAAAAAATGTGTTAGCATTTGTGTTCTATTTCTAAAAATTTAGCAAAATAAGCTAATATATCACCTTAGACATTACACTACAGTACCAATGCTCTAAGATATATTTATTGGAGATCCTTCCCAAAGATGGTTTATATTCAAATTTTGTTAAATTTGATGCCTATATGAATCTAAAATTTAGAGATCGGCTTCTTGCCCTCTAAGTTCTACAATTCACATGTATCTAGATTCTAATGAGAAACTAGAGAGGTCATCATGCTCAAGCTTGCTACCTATTTTTAAAAATTTTACTACCTATATTGCCTAGCCTCAATTTGGCAACAAACATCTTAATATTAAAAAAATTTGGGTTCTACTTTTCTGACCAGATCCTAGTTTACATCTATTTAAAATTTTAAAATATTTGGTTGTATTTCTCAAGGTAATCTCTCTCATTCAATTCTCATAACATTGCCAACAATATTATTTTGAACACATTTTTTTACTCTATCCTTCCAATACTTTCACTTTCACACCCCACCTTCCTCCTTTTGAATGCTCCTCAAATAGATGTCATAACCAAAACATATGATGCATTCCTTCATCTATTATGCTTGATGGATGCCAATACCTTGTTCCAAATATTCCATGTGGGAACAAGCAAGAGATTGACTTTACACCAACCAATTAAGGTTCATGTTTAATGGTATGCAATATGGAGTATCAAGTGATAACAGTTCATGTTTAGTGGTATGCAATTTGATGTATCCATCAATTACATTGTCATGTCTTTGATAGAGGTCACTAAGCCCTTAATGTTCATACATATAGGCCTTATTTCCTTGTACTTACATATGAATTAGGCATAAGCCTAAAACTTGGCCTTTAGGGTGTATACATAATTTTAATCTTTCAACCATGCCTTACAAATCCATAAATACAAATTTTTAGGAATAATAGAACCAGATAAACAATTTGAAACAATTAACAATTACGTAAAGAATCAAGACTCAATGGTACAATGTAATTCAAGGGCCAAGTGAGTCAAGTTTCTTACAAGGCCAATCAAGATTGGAATCATGTATAATAATGAGAAACCATTCCTCACTATCTTCAAATAGAACTATGCATGGTTTGAATCTTTCCAACATAGAAAAAATAAACCAAACAAAAAAGTCCAGCATCCCTCCTTATACAAACCCAAATGCTCCAAATCTTCAAAAAATTTCAAATTAATCAATAGCTTTTATAGGATTAATGTCACATCTCTATGACAACTTTATATGTGTTTCATTCCTTTAGTTTAGATGATTAAGTTATGAGCAATTGCCTATGAATTCCTTGGAGGTATTTTTTACTTAATTTTGAACGTTACCATACATCAATTAGACACATTATTCTGTTAGTAAACTCTAGGTTCATGTTTTAACCTGTACATCTAAACACATGATAACATAAATCAAAGAAGTTTTTTTTTTTTAACTCTATACATAGCTTTCTAATCCTCTACTAGGATTCTTACAAATTTTCAAATATTCTAGCTTCTTGTTTCTATCCATATATCATGGACCATTTCAAGACAATGGAGAAATTTGAGTGACATTTTGATATAAATAATAAAATAACCATTCTTTAAATATATCAAATGTTGAAACTTCTTGTAAGTTCTGTGTTTAGAAGCTTTTAAAACAAAATGAGCTCTATTCATTGTCATGAGAGATGGGTTTATGTAAACCACTACTCATGATATATGGGTCAATGAGTTTGACTCAAAAACTACATAGTTAAATCCCGATAGCAATATCACAACTTGACTTGCTATGGAAAATATCTCATACTTATCTATTTACTTTTTGAAACAAAAAGGGTTAATAAGTGATATATCTATGAGATGGATCTCCTATAACCATAATTATTGCTTCCCACTATTATCAATGGATGTTAGAAAACAATTATAACTTATCTCTACAACTATTTTCCATTTTTTTTATAACCTTAATAATCTAGTTATATATTTCACTACAACAAAAAATGTAAGAGAACTCCATTTAGATATCCACCATTTCGAAATACTTTTTCTAGGAAATATCTTGGTCAAGATGCCTCTAAAATGCTTTTCAAAGTAACTTGGTTTACTAATTTTAGTATCCACCATTACACATATGATGCAACTTGATTTGGCTAGTTCAGTGCTTGTAGGAACTATGCCATGAAATGTACACTTTTCTATTCATGAAATATTATAATATTATATTAGATTACCCTATTGTGGTTCAATAAATATGGTGTCTAATTTTTTTTAAAGTTGTGAGATTTGATAATTAGAAAATTGGATTGAAACATAAGAAAAAAATTAATTAAAATTTTGTTCCATGCCACAAGTAGTATCTATAGCTACATTTAATGGAGGTGGTATACTAAATGTTATTCCATATTTTGTCACTATTGATGGTACATTTTGGGCTTTCTCAAAAAAAAAAATTTACTAGTTTTCTCAACTAAGATCTTTGAAGTGTTAATGCCATCCAAACAATTTCTATAGTTCCACTATTTTTATTGGGGAACTTTAGTGGGAGGAAGAGTTGCATTAACTTCTTTTATAGATCTACCTTCAAGTAAGTGCTACGGAATTATGGCCAAAATATATTTTCATTTACTTCACAACATCTTGCAACATAGCCACTATATGAGTAAAAGGGTCCAAAAAGAAGATATAATTAGAATAGCATAAGAAAAATCCATTACCCTACATATAGTTAATGATAGTCCAATATAGAAAATATTACAGCAAGGTATTGCTAATTTCATGTATGTCAAAGAAGTAGTGATATTACTCTGATAAATTTGAGACAAAAACTAATGACCTATACCAAGAACAAGGATAAATTATCTTTGGGATCACAAGGAATATGTGTGGTGATGCATAAAGCATCATATCATGTTTGGTAAGATTGGAGTGATGGAAAACTGTCACAATATGATAATTACAAGTAAGTTTAATTAGTTGATTGGATACAAGTTAGAAAATAATTCTTGGATAGAAAGGGGAAGAGAGAACAAATCCTAGGGTCAATAAAGTCTAGAAACTCAAGGGTAACATGAAACTGATTACACATGAAAGCACTATAAAAGGACCACTAGTTTGTGAAAGCTATGGAGGAGAACTTGTTTAGTAGTGGGTAGGTAAGTATATTTAGATTTTGTTGAACATCAATCAATCAATTGACTTGATCACTATAAGTGGAGGTTGCATAGACCTCAACATTTTTCATTTGAAAGGGTGTGCATCTCTTGGACCCTAGTACTATCATCAGTATAAATTCTAGGATAGGTTTGGTGAGTTTGTAACCTCAACTTTTAGATTTGGATGAGACTTTCAAGTCTTATCCATCAGACTAAGGAGTTTATGATTTTTTAAAGGAAATGTGGTACAAGCTTTGATTTATTTGCTGTATTTACTTTCCTTTTAAAAGTCTTGAATTATTTCATGCCCTCTTTTGAAGTGGTTGTAGATAGAAAATAGAGAGTAGCATGTCATGTCATGTGTACCTCCATGTCACATGCACTTTGCCACTGCACACACCATGTCATGTGAATCTTGCATGCACCTGCTGCCTTCACAAAACCCTCAAATGCAAAGTATAAGGGGTGCACTATTGCACACCTACTTTGGTGCACAATTGTGCACCCCAAATATAGACCCCTGCTACTTTAAAATAATTATGCATTGCATGCGCACCTTTTTACTTTTAAAATTTTTGTTAAAAAGGAGGATTGGATTTTTTTCATACTTTTAGTTTTTAGGTTTTCTTGATTTCATACTAACCATTCTTGATTTTTTTTGAACTACTCGCATCTTCATTTTTTCATGCAGATATTATGGAATCCTCATCTAGTGAGAAGATGGAACCCAAGCCAATGGTTTTCAAATTCCAAGGGGTCCCATCCAAGTCAAGATTCCAAGATAACTACACAAAGATAAACGACACTGATTTGGGACACATAGACTTGGGAGAATTTTTGAGAATCTACAACAAGCCTACAAAGAGATCAACTCTGGTATCTACTTTGATCTAATTAGGGTTAGTGAGCACAACTTTGCACCCAATGTCAATACAATTAGCCAAGTTAATCATGACATTCGCACAACACTTTTTTCCTAAGGAAAGGGTCGTGAAGAGTGTCATAGGAGAATTTTTAGTGGACCTTCGACTTGACAATATTGCAAGGTTATTTCATCTCCTAAGGTAGGTCAATTCATAAGACTCTTTTATGAGGTAGCAAAGAGGTGGTATAGAGAGCACCTAAAAGAGGTGACAAGTATCATTCAATCATCATATATTATTGAAAAGACTCCAATAGGCAAGGTGATAGGGAAGGTGGACATGAAAAGGGGATATATGAAAGAGGATATTGGCTACTCTATCATTCTTTTGAGAAGAGTCATGGGTCTACTAGTAGCTAGGAACCTCAACATTTTTATGGTCAATTTCATTGGGAAAATCAAGATATCAAAGATGTCACTTGACTAGGCCACCACATTAAGTGAGAACTTGTGTGAACAATTGGGGGTAGTCAAGGATAAGAAGAAATTTTGTATGACTTCATACATAGTATATCTACTAGCAGCAAGGGCCACAAATTATCCTAGACTGTATAAAAGAGGAAACATGCAAGATCCCAATGCTTGACCTTATATCGTCTACTCTCAATTGGTGAGGAAGAAGCTCTAAGCATAGAGCAAGGAATACATGATTGTGAATGATGTATTCATTTTTGCAATCATCTAATTTATTGAGGGAAATTATGTGAAAAGATTATCTGATGATGCAATTGCATAAATAACATATCTTAGGGCCTACTACATCTAGTTTAAAACATTCACATATCTATAGGTTGTTGGTGCTTTTGTCAACCTTAAGAAGCTCCCTAGATATCTAAGTGATAAACTGGTGTTATTGAAAATTGCACAACAGATTGAGTCTATGTATGATAGGGAAATGAGATAGTGAAGAACATGTTGGACATGGCTCCTAGTCCTAGGACCATATCAGGTAAAGAGGAAGCAAGATATTCCATCTTTTGAGTGGGAGTGGGAACATTATCCCCCTTAGGAGTACAACTCTCCCTAGCCATATTTTGATAACATTGGGACAGTGGAGAGTCTGGCGGACAAAGAATTCTACCATTAGGAGGCCATTGAGAACCACTGGATGAATGTAACAAATAACTATGATGTCCATATTAGGAACTATTGTAGGATGAATTTATATCTTGTACAAAAGGCTCTCAAAATAAGAATTCTAGAGGAGATACTATAGCAAGATTTGGGGAGCTACTAGACCCCCTATTCAACTCGGACAAGATTGGAGAGATACCTATAATGAACATTGAGGTTAAAAGGGAGAAGGGTGATGATATTAATTATTAGGTGAGGCATGTAATCAAAATGACAAAGGATTGGATCAAGAAACCCTTTCAACTTGATCCAATACTTGATATTGTGATATTTCATGCACAAGCCTGCTCAAAGAAAGGTAGAGGAAAGAAAGTTACAATTCCTACCTTTGTGGCTTAGTCTCCCATTAGGCCAAAAACAATATACCAACTTGACTACCCAGTTGGATACTATCACCCTCCAAAGAGGAAAGGAAAGAACAAGAGGAAAAGAAGCTCTCCTTGAAGGGTTAATATAGAAGAGGTTCAAGTGCAAGCACCTCCCCAATAGAAAGAAGAAAATGTACAAGGGTCAAAGGATATTGGAGCTGCTCAAGTATAGGTGGACCCTCGATTGCCTCTGTTTGTTCTTGACCAGTTTGACGAGGAAGAAATCCAATAGGTTTCTATCCCTCCTCCACAACTAGAACTGGCATCCCCTTCTACCTCCATGAAATAAAAAAGGATTAAGATCTATATGAAGAAGAGGCAAAGGGTGACTAAAAGAATGATGCCTTGCCCATCTATCCTTGGAACTATTCCTAAGGGAGAAGAGGAGGAAGAGGAGGAAGATGAAGAGGAAGATGTACCTTTCCAAGGAAGAACCTAGCTAGCCAGAGCTATAGAAAAATAGTGAAGAAGAATTTCTACAATAACATCACCATCCACCCTAGAGGAACTCTTGGAAGTCCCTTCAAAAGAAGAAGAAGTATAATAATAGGTGGATGAGAAAAGTGAATAGGGTGATGACATTCAAAATGTTAGATTTTGATTTTATGCCTATGGGAACATTATTAGTTGAGGATAAGATTAGAGATACCCCTATAGGTGAACCCCAACTAGAAGACTAGATACAGATGCTACCAAATTCACAGGGTCCTGATCTTACTCCCCCATCTCCATCACAAGTCATGGTGGTAGATAAAGGCTTAGTTACGCCTCCACCCCAAAGTTCAAAAGAAAAATAGCTTCAAAAGGAATCTTCACAAGAGGAGCAGCCATGGAAAATAACGATCGATGAAGTGCCAAAGGAACACTAGTACATTTAACCCCAAATTTCTACCTTAAATTTCAACCATCAAATATAAATTGCTTGGTTGGTCACATTATAAAGGAAACTTTTTTTTTTAATAATGCTCGTGTTCGTCTCAATTGTGACCAACATAGCAGCATGAAGATTTAAAAAAAGTGAAAAATTAGTTGAGCATTTCACTTGAGTGCCATATCAGTTGAGTATTTCACTTGAGATGAGAATTTTTTAGCATCATTTATAGATAGTTTGAGGATTTCTAGCATTCTGCATCCTTCAAGCATTTAACATTGGAGCATTTGGAAACCTTGTGAGCAACGTAACCTTAGAATTCCTTCAAGTGCCATTTCTAGGAATCAAGAAAATCAAGTAAGCATTCAAAATAGAAAAGAAAGGATTTTATTTTGAATGAAGATACATTCTATGAAGTACTCCAATCTTGATATTCTTTATTCATATTTTTGGTTTTCTTATCAAATTATGACCGGTATCCTTAGAGAAAAATAAAATATATTTCTTTGAATTATTTGTTGAAAGTTTCTTGTTTTGGCCAATATTACAGCCCTAAACTTGAATTGTTAGCTGTCATTTGAGCATACACAAATTCATCTAGCTTCATGTCACAACTGGTGAATAGGTGAATAGGTGAGTTGAAAAATAGAAAAACTTTTTCTATTTTTCAAGGATGGGAATGGGTAGTTTTCTAAGCAACAAAATTTGAAAAATAATTTGAATATTTACATTGTTCTTTTCATCTTTGATTGGGGGAATTAACAATCTAGTAGGTCTATAATAGGTTTAAAACTCAGATAACTTTACCTATTCCCAAAAAACTTGGTAAAGTAAAAGTATTTTAGAATAGCCTTTTCCAAGTACCTTAACATAACCAAACCTTACTATAGACTTCTTTGGACTAGGTCTGACTGTCTACACAATGTGACCTTTAAGTAGCATAAAATCCCATCAATTAACAGAGCATGCTCACTCTTCTCTCATCCTTATCACTCCAAACTCTCAGCAGAGTCATATAATGGCCGAATATGACTAAATCCCAAAGGGTTAAGACTCAATCCACCAAAAACCCCCAAAACCCCAATTTATGACTTCCAAACCCTCAATCTAAGGGTTTCTCAAATCCATTATATCTGATCAATTCCAAGAACAACTAATAGTTGTTTCTCTTTTAGATGGTTCAAACCATAAAATAGGTTCTTCCTTCAGACCAAAACTCTATTGTTGCTCTGTACCCACGAATTCCTTCTAGGAAACCTACACTATTTCATAACAATCAACCAATGCTACATTTTCCTCTGCAATTAAAAGGTTAGAAGATAATTATACATGTTAGAAATGCACAACCCATGAAGCCTGGGCCCATAGAATTCATGGGATGGCCATAATGCAATAGGCCTTAGGACTCGTTACAAGATAACTAATAGAATCAACACTTGTTTATTTGCACCAAGCGTACACACTTCTCTAAATGAAGTGAAGTTCATTCAATAATGATTAAAATGGAATCAGTAAGCCTTTCTAATTCATAGATATGTCAATCCAAACAATGAAGAGCTCAACAAATCAATGAAATAGCAAAATGAGGATTTTATTGCTCACTATTTTTATCAGTCATTATAGCCAAATCTCTTCCATACAATAGATGCATTTATGCTTGAATAGCCTTCCCCAAACTATCACAACCAACTCTTAATGGTTGGAGGCTTAGTTTAAGCCTAAAGACACCCTAAACACTAATTCCCTCCAAATACCTTTATAGCCATTTGTTTTTAAATATTTGAATTTTAAATAATAAAAATGGTTTCAAATTTATATTTAACCCTTATTCTAATACATAGTCCTATCCCCTACCCATTTTAAACTTCTTGTAAACATAACTTAGGTTTGGACAACATTAGTCCAATACAAACAAATTCTTGGTCCTTTAAGGAAATTACAAGTATGATTTTCAGTCCTTTTAGGACATTACAACATAAACTCATCTGATTACATTGTTTGCTTATGAAAACCATTATAGCTTTTAATTCTAGTCCATTTGTATTGCTTGGATATCTCCTTGTCCTACTCATTCCTCTAGTCTTCTTGGTATGTTTTGGTGTCTTCATAGGATGATCTCGGTGCCCCTGCACCACTAATTAGGCCTCCAAATTTTCCATTTTGAAAATATTTCAAAAAAAACTCAAGAAGATACCATTTAGGTTATGGTTTTAGAGAGCTTGAATATTTTCAAGGTTTTAGTTCTTTAACCCCTCCATGCAACTCATTCCTATAAAATAGCCTACTTACAAGGGTTTTAAGACTTTACTTGTTGACAAGCCTTACAAGGATTCAAAAGGAACACAAAAAAATTCAAATCCTTCTTAGTTCTTGGAAACTATACCTTTAGATATTTCTATACATACTCCAATCCTTTATTGGCACAAACCAATTAAACTACTCCTCTATCCAAACCCTATAGCCATCAAGTCACCTTGTCAGGTATGCCTAAATCTAGTGATTATGATTTCCTTGATTTCCTCTAGGGATCGATTCCAAAAATAGAAGACCATTTCATATTGATCCCAAGTTATTTATAGGCCCCTAATAGATTCCTAAAGGTTGTTGTGTTCCAACAATTAGGAATCAAATTAGAGCAATTTCTATGATAACTACTAATGTAGAGGAAGGGTGGTTGGTATTAAATACACAATAAAAGTTGTAAACTTAAGAGACTTAGATACTTGTGCCTATCAATAGCTTCAAATTCTTCAAGGAATTAGCTTGTTTAAGTCTATCACAATATTCTTGGATGTTGACTTGGTTCTTAAATACCCAATTAACTGGTACATGGATCTTTAAGACTCTAAGAAAATACCATACTTGTATAAATTTGGCTCAAATGCACAATACCCTACCTATCAGTCCTACTACATGCTTGGAATGGGGACAAATTTGGTTTTCCTCAAAATCTTTGACAATCTAAAGACACTTCCTAATACCCTTTTAAAAGATTTTTATAACATAGCAAAGGATTGTATATGGTTACCATAGACCAATAGGATTATACATAACTGCACCCCACATCTAAGAATGACAACTCATCAATTTAATAATGGACATCACACCTACTATCCTTATCTCTCCAAACTCACACCAGAGTCATGAGATGACTACAAATGATAAAATTTCATAAATGATTAACCTCTTGGGCCTTGCAACACCACATTCCTTGAATCTTGACTCAAATCTGATTTGACTAGAGTTCCCTCAAACTCTTGCCCCCACACACAAATTCAATATGTTATATGTTTTTCCAACATAGGATTCACTCCACATTTAGGCAGCATATTCCCTACTATATACAGCTTTCAATTCCAATAAATCTTCAACCTGTGATCACTTTTGCACCCCACAAAACTACATATGCATTGTTAGTAGATTATAATACATGTTAACAATTTCATCCCATGTAGGTTAGGCCTCTATGTTCATGGGATGATCCTCATTCTACCTAAGGTGTTACTGCAATAGAAAATTGAAATCAAGAGTAACTATTTTAGGTCAAGACTGGTATGACAAAAAGCCTATAATTTTATGAAATGTACCAATAAAACATAATAGTTCATGCATAAAACCTTGTCAAAGTCTTTTGAATATAAACCAATCAATTGGAGATCCAAAGTAATGGAAATCAATTACAAAGAATAGAGTTTTCTTATTGCTATCTTTCTCCTCTATCCGTACACCCGATTGTCTCTCTTATAACAGAGACTCAAAACAAAAAAAATATAGAAATGCCTAAAACTAACTCAAAACCAATACAACTATCATCCGTAAGTTGAATGGTTTCATTTTAAAACAGAAAAAATTCAACCTAATGTCAACATATATTTTATGGAATCCCTTTTTAAAAAAAAGACCATTAACAAAATTTTGATCTTTTAAGATCACTAACATTCTTAGACTCTAAACACTACAATGTTATTTGTGCTTAGACAATGATAGTCCATTAGAATTTAATTTAGTCCTATTAAGGACATTACAAATATTTGAATCATCATATTAGTCTAATTCTTATAACTTGCCAATTAATTCTTGATTTCCTCTAGTTGTCATTGTGGTCTTCATAAGGTGCACCATTGGCTTGGTTGTGTGTGGGGCTCCTACACCAACTACTCTACCTAAGCTAGTGAACTAGCCAAGAGGAAAAAATTTATTTACAACTACCAAGACATAAAATAGGAACTTAATTAATGCACTAAGAAATTACTTGGAATGATTCATCAAACCATGTAATCAAACCACTCATTTCAATCCATTAGAATATAGACTTTTGAGTTGCAAGATCATTGTGATAGTTTTCTAATGTAACATTTTGTTTTATTAGTCAATATTTCATACACTGTGAACTCCAACCCCTCAAAATGATTTTAAATGAGCTTATATAACTCTATTGTCCAAGTACCGACTTTCTTCATTGATCCCCAATGTGAGGCCTCATCCTGGCCCATCATAGCATGGATATTTTATTTACATTTTGGATATTTAGGATCTAGATAATTTGATAGTTGTTTGAGACTTAATAGACTATGGATTATTTTCTTTATGCACTTTGATACTTAGTAGTGGTTTACATTATCATATGCACTTAGAACCTATTATTGTATAGGAAATGTTTGAAAATATATGGATGCAATTTTATGAATTGATATTATTAGAATTTTGATGTGATGCTAAACGTTAAATTTTATTATGGATAGATGTCAATTTGATTATGATGCTTTATGTGATGAATGATTATGATATTCAGAGAAGTGGTTATGATGATTTATGATACACTAATAAATGATAAATTGATATTGATATGCACATAGATGTTACTCTGACAGCTCATGTTATGTAGATTTGTTATTCTAATATCTTGGATGATTTAAATGGGAATAAATAGGAAAATTTACTTGAATTATGGTTATCACTATACACATGTATGTTATACATGTTATATGACTCGTTGGAATACTTGGAATACTGATGCTCGAGTTTATTGTGCAGGAAGTGGAAACATGGAAAATTCTTGGGGAAACAAGTTCCAAACTCTGTGAACATAGTTTAACCAAGGTGAATCTTTGGAAGATTCAAAAGCCTCATTTTGAAAGTAATTTTCTTCATAATTGCATGGTTTCTTGCTTTCTTGTGAATATGTTTAATCATAACCTAGGTGCATTAAGGGCATGACAAAGAAAATGTAATGTATTTTTATGTGTGTCACATCACACTTGTATGGTCTATGTGTTTATGACATGTCACCTATAGTGTTGGTCTCAAGATTACTCAATCTTCGTCCTCTTCCTTCTTTTCAAATCAATGCTTGTGTACACCCATTTGACAGAAAGTGTTTGGCTGGGTCACATCAAGTTGGAATTCGAATTCAAACTTGCCAAGGAGTTTAGGGGCTCTAAATGGGATCCTAAGGTGTTATTTTATTATTAAAAAGCCACCCTAATGGTAGTATAGTAGGTTAGGGGCCTAAATTTAATTATTTTAATGTCTCCCTAGCTTTGGGAATCCCTTAAACAAAGTCAACTTGTACCAATTCGAAATTTGAGTTTTTTCTATGATAGAACCCTCTCAACCCCACTTGGTCAACCTTCTTAGTTTGGAGGAGCAACAATGTAAGATAGGGAGGCTTGATTTTTCTTACTAAAAAGGGTTAGTTGAGAGTCTTTTAAGGGGGGAAGTGACAAGTTAGTGGATTGTTCACCCACTCTCTAATTCCAGAGACAACTAAGTTTTGGAGGGAGATTAAGGGAGCTCTACTACAACTATCCTTACCCTAGCTTGGACCAAGGTTGGTGACTCAAACATATTCTTTTATTATTTTCTTTAGTATGGATAAGAAAATTTTCAAGTGTGAAGTGTCATCTATGGATTATGCATTGCATTGTGAACCTTGTGTTGTGAGCTTTGTCATTGTGTTGTGGAGAAGTGAATGTGTCTTGTGCTCTTGGAGATTTTTTTTTTCTATTTTTTTTGCTTGCTTGTTCTTCATTTGTTCTGTTGTTCTTGTTTCTTGTTTGAATGTAAGTGTTGATTGTGATTAAGGGTGTGAAGGCTTCACTCACCCATGGGAGGGATGAGAAGCCTTGGGTGAAGGGCATAAGTTGGGCTTGACAATGCAGTTGAGAAAGATTACCTCATGGTGAGGGTATTATCATGGAGTATGGGTTCCATTATGGCCATAAATCTTGTTGTTTTGGGAGGTATAAGGATTTTTTGGGATGAGGAGGAGGTGATTTATTTTGAAGGCCTTGAGAGGAAAAATTTATTGGCAATATGTTATTGATGTTGTTATAATATCTCCTCTTTGAAGAGCCCACCTTCACCCAATGTTTTATGATTCCAATGGTGAATCATTGTACAAACCATGGGAGGGTGTTGATTGTGTTTGTGTTGTGTTTTCATGAAAAAATTTGTGAAGTATGTGTGTAATCCATTTGGTTCTTGTTTTCCCTGCTCGATAGGTGGCTTCATGGAAGCCGAGGTTGGGAGGTGAGCCTCCATGGTTCCTATTTTGTGTGTTTTGTGCAAGTTGTAAGGATTCATGCCAAGAAGTTTTAGGGTTTCACCCTTGTCAAGTGAGAAGTTCCAAATGGGTAAAGATAGCTCAATGTTTATGTTATCTCAATGTACATAATTTGAGAGTCTCTTGTGTTGCTCAAATATGATGTAAAAAGGGTGTGCTTTGTTACTATATGAGCAAGAGGAAAGGTGTATTGTAAATGTTGTACACATATGTTTCATTGTGAAGTAATGATCATTTTGAGTCATATGTGTAATGGAACCATGGTTATGAGTTGCAGATTTACATTGGTATCATTGTTATCATTTGGTAAATGTGAAGAAAATTTAGGGAATGTATACACCTTGCTAATAAAACAATATTTATTGTAAATTTTATTGATGAAATATGCATTGATATCCATTCTCTTGTCCTACTTGCACATTCATTTTTAGTGGAAATGTTATTTATAAGAAACTCTTTTATGTTCAATTGATATGTTATGAGGAAAGTTTGTATGTAGATGGCTAATAGTTAGAAATATTTCATAGATAAAGGATTACCACTGGTTGTAAATGTACAAATTAAAACTTAGTTGAATTCATATAATTTCTGTGAGCACCCAATAATGTTGAAGAGAAAGTGGTTTTGTTGATTGCGTGAATATCATTTCTTTTAGTTTCCAAGCTTAATACACTTCTAAGTAGATGAGCCATCAACTCAACCCCATGATAGGTTGGAATGAAGATTTCTTGTAAGAGAAAACATATAATGCAAATCTACAAGACATGTTGTTGTAGGTCTGCATTTTCCTCTCTGGAAAATGTATGGGGAAGGAAAATAAATCCTTCCCAAATACAGAGCAATAAAATATTAGTAGTATATTCTCTAGATTCTAGGTTGTCCAATAAAAATGAAGTAGCTTATATATATATATATATATATATATATATATATATATATATATATATATATATATATATATATATATATATATATATATATATATATATATATATATATATATATATATCCATCCTTGACAAACTTTCTTAGCAATACCTATCCTAAGTGACAGTAAGGTACCCATTGGGTCATGTGACCCCTAAGTCACATCTACATCTTAACTAAAAATTTAACAATTAATAATAATAATAATAAAAATAAAAGTCACATAATACCCGTGACCTTTATAACATAGGATAAACCTTGAAACTGCCCATGACAAGACATGGGACAAGCGCCAAGAACCAAGCGGTCTTTTATACAATGGAAATTTTAAAAAAACTAGATAAACATAAAATAGGTTTGAAATTCCATAAAAGAGGTGCCATATGCTGATAAAGTTTAGGCATATTAATGTTTGCTAAAACCCATGGAAAAGTGATAGTCGAACAAGCAACAACCTCCCATGAAAAGTGTTAATGACTTGGGCATAGGAACTCGATGGGACAGGTGGTCTCCCTTTTAACGCCATCCTTTAGGAAGAGTATGATGATGTATAAAGGGAACTTTGTTATGGCTGACACATGTCAAACATCCTTTTCACTTTGAAAACTTCCCCATTTCCTTGGAGTTTGGCACTTGGTAAGAGTATGCCACCATGTTAATGATGGGAACTCCTAGCTAGGCATCCACTTAGGATATGGTCATTGGGAAGGGTGTAGAGGTAAGTAAGCTTGGGTTTAAATGTGTATTTTATATGAGTTGAGTTCTAAATTCATTGGGAGTAGGTAAGTTGTTTTGGCATAGCATATTTTATGTGTTAAGTGTTAAATGAATCAGGAGTGAAGTAAATTATAATGGGGTAGACTTTTAGGATGTCAATGAAAATAAAGAAAATAAAATTGTGTTAATATTGTGCTATTATTATTAGTATTTAATGAACAAAATAAAATTGTATTATGATGACAACATTTTAATATATAAATACACTAAATCAATTAATAGTACAACAATGGGATTTAATAAACATGATTAAAAGCTAGTAAATTACGATAGCCAAGGACTATTTTGTTGATGATACTAGGGTACTCCTTAATTAATTGATATACCCTATGTCATCAGGAAACCTGCATATATTATATAGTAATAAGGCTAGCAAATGAAAAATATATAACTCAATAATTACAATAAACCATATAATTGACTGATATTAACCCAGTGTTCTAGATGGTCAAATTTGTAAGGATTAAGTCGAAATGAAGAGACTATAATAACAATAAAAAAGGAAAATGAATTAAGGATTATTAAATAATTAGGTGTGTTATTTAGCGGATCATTTTAAATTGTATTTCATAAGTATGAAAATTTATAGCTTTTATAATTAATCACATCATAACCAAATAAATAATAGAAGGGCCAAATAGAAGGGTGTCAAGTAGATAGGGTCAAAGTTGGGTAAAGTATATTATTCTCCTCATAAAATAAATAAGTAAATAAAAATAAATAAATAGTACGGTATGAACCATCTTGTAAGTCAAGTGCAATTGAACCATTATAAACATTACCCATGTTCATAACTTTACCACTACTATGGAACTTGAATTTGCATGCATTTCTAGGATCTTAAGAAAAGATTGGTACATGAAGGCTCATTCAACCAGGTATCTTGGTCATGAATAGAGCAAGCCATTCCATATACTAACTTTATTATTCTGTGGAGATATACTTGTTACCCAGACAATACAACACTCTATAGAGGTTCATAACTAGTATAGATTAGTTTTCAAAAAAAAGTGGTTGTGTTTGCCTATTAAATTTGGGCATGACACCCAACCATTTCTTGGTGACTTTCTAATATTTCTATCAAAGTTATCATTGACAATTTTTGTAAATTTTTCACTTTGATGACTTGGAAAGTCATGATCACTCCTAAAGGGTTGAGTTTGGTTTCAATAACATATCTAACTATTTTGACACCCCTCCTACTCATTTTTTAGTCAAAGAAAAAATTTGACGCATTGTGACAAACCTAAGAAACTATTGCAATAACATGCCAACCTTGACAACTTCTCATCAATCATTTTTAGTTGATTTCTCATCACACTTAAATTTTAGATCATGATTGTTATCAATATCAAAGAACTTAAATTTTAGATCATTTCTACCAAGGCTATATTATTAGTTGAACCAAAATCTACAATAACTTTGCAGACCTTACAACTCACCTTGTAGAGAGTTCTAAATAATGTCTTTCTTTGGGGAGGTTCTTTCTCTGCGATAGTCTTTTGCAGGGTTCCATTGAAAATTAGAGACTCTCCTCTCTCTGGATCAGCATTTCCTCTAGCTCCTTGGTCACTTTGTGCATCCTCCTCTTGAGCCAAATGGACTCTCCTATTCCCTTCTTGGCTACTACTACCCATTTTCTTAGGAAGCACGTGTATGTAGCAAGTGCAATATGTAGAGGTAGCATTATGGAAGGTCAAGTAGGTACTTGTTTCTTTTCATTTTTTATATTTCTTTATCTCATTATCAATCTATCTCTCTATCTATACTTATTTCTATCTATCTCACTTTAGTATTCATTTCTATATGTGTCTTCCTCTTACTACTCCATCTATAGGTTGCAAACAAATCATCCTTCTTCCACCAATGAGTCATTCCATTCAAGAAAGATCATGTCTGATGATATCAACACACAAAAAAATAGGGAGACAATTGCTAGACTATGGTCTAACTTAATAAGAAAAGGTGATGGAAAATGTTATTTTCCTTGCAAAATTTGTAAGGGCTTAAAGACTTGAAGATATCTAATCAAAATAGCTAAGGAACATTGTAGGCAACATGATCACATTGAAGGGGGAAATGAATATCGTCCATTCGTATGTATTTTAATAGTTTATAAATTTCATAAGACATGATTTGATGATGACATCATGATAATGGATAATATAAGGTCATCATTTTCATATAGGTCAACATCCCTGAGTTTCATGTTATGGACCATGACAATTCAAAGAATGTGGATTTCCAAATGAGGGAACATGGAGGTGTGAATATTGAAGTAGAAGGTAATGATACCATGGAAGAAGACCATGATGATGAAGATCATAATGATCAAGATGATGATGATGATGATGTTGATGTAGAGCTTGATGTACCTATACTTGAGAAGGCACACGATTCCCTATATGAAGGCTTCGAAACAACTCTTCTTGTTGTTGTATTGTTGATGGTGAACTTGAAGGTTATGAATGGTTTATCCAATGTAGAAATGACATGTATGTTAAGGTATGCTATCTTCTTTCATTATTTTACTCGTAGTTTCCTTACAATTAACATTGGGTTCATGTAGCAATTAATATTCTTTAAATTAAAAAATTATGTTTTTGGTTGTAGGTTGATAGGTGAGTGTTTGTTACCACCATCAAACATTCTACCTCACTTGTACCGAGAATTATCTGCCATCATGAAAGATATTGGAATGGAGTATCAAACAATACATGCATGTTTGAACGATCATATTATATATCATAAACAACATGAATTTGGAACACAATGCCCTTTTTGTCATATTAGTAGATATCAATCAGATTGATTAACAAAAAAGGTGTCTCACAAGGTTCTTCGGTATATTCCCATTATTCCATGTCTGCAACAATTATTCAGGTGCAATAGCTTGGCACAATTTATGGATTACCATGCATGCAATAGAATTCAAGATGACATTATGTGAATGCCTATAGATGGTTCAACATTTAAGAAAATAGAGGAAAAATAGCCACACTTTAAAGAAGAACCTTGTAATCTCAAGCTTTCATTGGCAGCAAACAGTGTCAATCCTTTTGGAGAGATGAGATCTACTTAATCGGTGTGGCCCATTTTTGTTATCAACAATAACATACCTCCTTGCTTATCCATAAAGAGAGAGCACATAATGTTGACAATGATTGTTCTAGGTATTCTTATATTTAATAGTCATGTAAATTAATTTATTATTACTAATCCATCAAATTGGTCATAATAATTATGTAATATTTTTGTTCATTCAATTAGGTAAGTACCAAGTTAAAGATATCAATGCATATATTGAACCCCTTATCGATGAGTTGATGGTGTTATGAAATGGGTTACTATGTATGACATCTGTAGACTAATAGGACAAAGAAAACTTCAATTTCATGCAATGCTTGTATGGACAATACATGATGCCCGTAGGCTAACACATTTTTGTGGTATGTTCTCTTCTTAACACTTGTTTTTTGGTATGTTATAGTGAAAACACAAGATTAAAACATTTAATCTAATTATACATGATCTTGTAGGTCTTTAAACAAAGGGAAAATTTGCATGTCCAGTTTGTGGTCCAAAGACGAAATCTCATCATTCAAAAAGTTTAAGAAAGCAGGTGTTCGATGAGAATAGACACTTTCTACATAAAATTCATAAGTACAAAATAATTGAAAAACATCTTTTTAATGGGAAAGAAGAGACTATGTCAAAGCCATAGAGAATGACACCTTGCCTATGGAAGTTGATATATAATAAAATAAATTGTCAAGGTAATGTCATTCCATCTGATGGTTTTTGTTTCAAATTTATATTTTGATATTGTGTTTTGTTTACTGATGACGTAATTGATGCTTGTGAAGGTTGTCAAGGCATCAATGGCCAACTTCCAAAATGACTAAAAATTTATCCTACATAATTTACTAGGTTGCCATACTATGAGCAACTCACAATTGTGCATTTGTTTGATTCTATGCATATTGGAAAGAATGTAATAGAGACATTATGGAAAATATTAGATGGAAGGTGTGACAAAGACCAAATTGTCAAAACTTGTAGTGACATTGAAAAATCCAACCATGCAATGAAAAAATATATTTGATCAAATAACAATGGAGACTAGATTGATACAAGTGCCCTTAGTTTTTCATTGTTAGAGCAGTAGAGCAATGCTATCAAACATGTCATAAAAAAATACGATTTCCCATAGGATTTTTTGCAAACATAAACAATCTCATATCAAAGAAAAGTGAATTTGGGCTAGGGTTGAAAACACACGATTGGCATACATTTATTAAGGTAATTCATGTTATTTTGTATTCACTATATACTTGTATACTACATGTAGTTTTAATTGCATTCTTTTATAAAATATTGACAAGATCATTTTACAAATATTGCAGTACGTTCTACCTCTATCTCTCCCACACCACTTCACCAACAATGTCAAATAGGTTATATAAGATCTTGGAAAATAAATGAGGTGGTTGTCATCTAAAGAAGTCAATAAAGAAGATATAAAATATTGGAAGAGAAAAATTCCTCTTCTTATGTGTGAAATGCAAAAGTGTCTACCTCCAGGTTTTTTCAATGCACAAGAATACTACCTCATACATCAAGTTGTGGAGATTGAATTGTATGGACCTGTATGAACTAGGTCAATGTGGATGGTTGAGAGGCACTTGAAATTTTTGAAAGGCTTGATTTGACAGAGAGCACATCCTGAGGGTTCTATGGTGGAGGGATATATGGTATACCAAACCATGGTGTACATTAGTGAATATCTTCCTAAGTTTGCAGCAAAGATCCATGTAGATCATTTTTGGGATCCCAACTCAATTAATAAATTCAAAGGGAAGTACTTGATGGACAAAGGTACATCGAGGAAAGTGAGAGGTAAATCTAAGATATTATTGTAGTTAATTAATTCTTATAAATCTTCAATATAAGTTATTTATAATTGCTGTATTTATTTGATACAGCTGGTCAAGAGTGGGATGTAATACATTTGTATATTGTGAACAATCTTGATGGGATGATGGTATGGATTGAATGATATCAAAAAAATGGTTTCTCATTAACATGGGAAGTTGTTGCTTTATTGGTTATAGAAGCTCATCATAATAGAGATTCCAATGTTATGTCGATGGTAGTTGATCTGGTAAAGGGTTTAAGAGGTGGAGAGGTATGTAGAAATTTATTAATGATCATAACTTGATGTATGTTTCATATCAACTCATGATGCAAATAATTTACACATGCTTTGAAAATTGTAGATCAAGCACCACAAAGATATGTACTATAATGGCCACAAATTTTGCATTAAAAAGTTGGATGACATAGAAAACCTGTGATTCTAGGATAACAATAGTTTTTGAGGTTAGTAATATATCATCTAGAAATGACATACATCCTCAATAATCACACAATCAATACTATGGCATCTTGGATGATATGATTGAGTGCGACTTTAACTCTTTCAAAGTAGTTATATTCATTGTCAAATGGTATAGGTTATGACTAAATCAAAATGATCCAGATAGAATGGTTATTCAACATGATAATGGATTTACAATGATTAATACAAGTTCATTTGAGCTAGTTGGAGATGAGCCCTATGTTCTTCCAAGCCAATGTGAGCAAGTGTTTTACTCAAAGGTTCCACATAAATAGGGTTGGTCAATTGTTGTTAGACATGATCCAAGAGGAAGGCTAATAAAATATAATGTCATGAAAGAAGAGGATATTGAAGATGATGAAGAAGTAGATGATGAAGATCAAGATGATGGTGATGATGATGATGGTGATGGTGATGATCATGATGGTGGTGGTGGTGGTGATGGTGATGATGGCAATAATGATGATGATGATGGCAATGATGATGGAAATGATGATGGTGATGATGGAGATGATGATGGTGTTGATGTTGATGATGTCAATGATGATGATGATGATGATTATGATGATGATGATGAGGAGGAGGAGGAGGAGGATGAAGATGAAGATAATTAGTGACATAATTGAAATGATCAATGAAATGATTGACATGATTTATTGCTTTCAATTGTAATGATTACATATTTATTGTGTTCAATTCTAATGATTACAACATATGTTATTGATAATTACAATGAATGTTTATATTGTGCCTGATTATCAACCTTTTTCCAAATAGGCAATTGACTATAGACATCATCACCCCTTCTTTTGACAATCTTGCATTCCATATATAAGGTAAATTTGTTCATGTTTACAATGTTGCATATTGTTCATGTTGTCTTCTAAGTTATTTGTAGCATACGCATATCATGTATTTTTGAGCTAAATTAAGATAAATAATTAACATATGCAAGAAATTTGATTACACATTTATTTTTTTCAATTCTAATGATTACAACATATGTTATTTATAATTACCAATGTTTATATTGTGTCTAATTATCACCCTTTTTACAAGCAGACAATTGACTACAAACAACGTCACCCCTTCTATTGACGATCTTGCATTCCATATATAAGGTAAATTTGTTCATTTTTATGATGTTGCACATTGTTCATGTTATCTTCTAAATTATATGTAGCATACGTGTATCATTTAATTTTTGGCTAACTTAAGATAAATGATTAACATATGTAGGAAATTTGACCCCTTTGCCATGGATTATGCATAGTTAAATGGATCAGTAGGTATAAGTCAATAAATAGACATAATTTTCTTATATTCTTCTTGTTTATCATTGAGCATGTATGTTATAAATAAACATATTATATAATCATATAATGTATATATAGACAAAGAAGGTCTGTATAGAAATATAATTGTATAATCACTTTCAACTTACTACATTTTATATCTCTAATGTATAGACAAAGAAGAACTATACGTATGAGTCACAGTTTGATTATTTACATATATATATTATTTAAATATTATCAAATTTATATTTGATGGATTGTAGGACCCACCAAATAGGTACTTGTCAAATCTATCTACATCGAATGAGGGAAATGAGAAAATGGTAGATGAAAGCTCTACATGTAGTAGGGCTAAAATAGGGAGATCAACCAGATCTCAAAAGATTAGAAAAAAAATGATAAATGCATGCAATTTTTCCTTGATAATGGGGGGTCATGTTCTTATGATGATGAGACCAAAGGCAACATCAAGGTGCCCTTTTAGTATAGACACATTGAGAAAGAATTGGTACCCAATGAGCTACCTCCAATTAACACCAATTTTTGTGTTAATGAGAGGATATATCACATTGATCCATTCTCATTACATGGTTTGGGCCTATTTTCCATGGATGGGATAAAGGTATGTTACAACAGACTTATCAAATTATTCATGTATGTCGATCTATGTTACAATTACAATGATTGGATGCAGATTGTTCAATATAAAAAAAGTATGCGTAGGTATGCACTATCAACTAATTATACAATGGAAAGAAAATGGTCAAAGTAAAAGATTTTCTATATACATTGATGGGAGACCAAAAGCATTAGGTAATATTGTAGGTTTTATAAATAGTATGCAACCTTCCTCAACTAGTAAGCAACCCAATTGCATATTTGAGGCATGTGAGGGGAATGAAATTTTTGTTTGTGCAATAAAATCAATAAGTGTAGGGGAAGAACTACTAATAGATTACCATTTAAATTGTATAGATAAAAACAAAGTTACTATCATGAAGGTTGTAAGTACTATATACCATTTTGTTAATAAGTTTTTTTTTTCTCTGTCTATTACTTTCAGTTAGCTAAAAGTTTTATGTTTAATCTTTGTGACAAGATGATATGGATCCCACACATGATAAAGGCCACGAGGATGCTACTCCCACCTATTCTTCTGCAAGGGTAAACCTTATTGAAATTGTAAAAATTAGATAGTTGAAAAATTTTACATTATTATGTTATTTTATTTGCAATTTTTGAGTTTTTATGATAGTTTTACTGATATCCCTCTCACAATTTGATGTTCAGGATAAGGGAAAAGCACCTGCAGTAAGTACAGAGCCAATAGCTACCCCTTCTGATGATGATATTGTAGAAACACCTAATGTAAGAATTATTTTGAAGAAAATAAAATTTAGAAATAATGAGAATTTTTGATGAAGCAAATATTCCATCCAAGGAGATAATGAAGAGGCTATCTAATTTGAGATTGCAAGCTCATTGTTATGAAGTAAGCAGTAATGAATCTTTAGTTATAATAAAAGTTCAATAAAGATTTATATTTTATAATCTTTTATGTTTTGAAGTAAAATATGCAATATGTGTTCTTGTTACAAGATTTTTTGGCAACTGATCTAGAACCTGGTCAAGGATAATGTAGTGAGGCTGGTACTAGCAAAGCTCTAATTTCCACTGGTAAAATAATCTTTTAGTTGACAAGTTACAAGGAATTTTTTATTTTTAACATTTAGAAACTTCTTAAGTTAACTCTTACTTTTATTATTTCAGAATGTCTTTGCAAACAATGTATTGTTCAGGTCATCAAGTGCAGGAGACTCATAGGAGGTTGACGGACATCCATATGAGATTGTTTACTCCAATATCAACAATAAGGGGACATCCAGCTGGTAAATCTTTGTTTTTCTATATTTGGTTTTATGTTAATTATGAGTTGATAATTTGTACTTTGATCTTGGGTGCATCGCATAGTGGATTGTTTTTTTAGTGGTAGGAGATGCACTATCTACTATGCTAGATACAAATCATAGTCCATGTATTGGTGATAATTCACCATCATTTCCTAGAGCTACCTATGTTTCTAGCATGGGAGCTATGCAGACGTTGTTGTTGATTGACAATGATGAATCGATGCCTTTAAAATTTCCTAAGATTTCAGGTACTTTAAATAATTATTTTTATATTGTAATATGCATTTACCTATTCATAAGAAGCTTTGAATTGATTATCCCATGACATTTTTTTTTTAGGAAATGATAAATTTTATAAGAAGCTTTATGACCCCACACTACAAACATTTAGGCCCACCATACATACAAGGTGGAACATAATAAGTGAACTAAATTTTATCCCTTTTTTTTATTCATATTATTAATTGGTGCAACATTTTTCCTTTCATTCAGGTCTTTTCTTTTACTAGCTATATCTAACAATTTTGTGTTTTTTCTTAAAAGGTGGAACTTGCAAGATAGAAAATTAAAAGATCAACTCACCAAAGATTTAGAGCATGATTTTGGTATTAATATTTTTTATCATAAGAAAATGTTACAAAAAGCTTGCAAACATCTTAAGGTTGTGAGGGACTCATATAGAAAAAGTCTCGTACTAAACCTAAAGCATGAGCGTCCTCTCTTTATTGTAGTGAGGGAATGGAATAAGTTCATTTTGGATGCAAAGGAGAAAGGGGATGGTCAAAGAGAAATTACACCAACAAATGTGAGAAGGTATGCAATAGTATTAACTACTAGTACATTAATGTAATAATGCACTAATTAGTATTGATCTTTATATCTATATCATCTAACATATTTCAAACTTTACATAGGTTGCAGGACACATCAAAGGCAACAAAGGCTAGGCTGGAAAAGATTGGGCAGCATAGACTTGGCTCTAGGGGATATTCTAAAATCAAAGCATGAGTTGTAAGTAGCAATAAATGAATTGCAAAGAAAAATTATTTATAAAATACAAATAATTTTGTTAATTAATAAAAAAATGTAGGGCATTGATTTTAATCTAGAGGCCATGGAAGAACACAAAAGTATTGCCTTCAAGAAAGGCTATGCAATCATGGTTGAATGCCTATGACAATATTCCATTGCCCCAACTAAATAGTCTCCTACATCATGTGCACAGGTAAATATGCCAAAAAATATATTGGAAATTGAATACTAGAGCAACAATCTATTTGATAATAATGTTCATGACATTGCAATGCAACCTGTTAATCATGACACAGATCATACACCACATCATGAAGCCCCTAATGTACATTGTACTATCCATGGAGGTGCTCATTTTCTATTTAAAACTAATTATGTAATTATTAATATAATTTAACATCTTTAATTGAACCTGGTGTAACCTTTTTGTGTATATTTTAGAGGATATATAATCATGTCGTGCTAAATGAATGCTGGAGGATGTCAGAGTGATCAGTAGGTAGATCATGTCGCACATTTAGGTAAAGAAAATATATGTTTTGTTCTTTTAAATTAATTTTTTGATTTATATTTCTTTTACTTAAGTAAAAACTCATAATTCACTAATACAAAATGGTGTAAATTTAACTCATGAAGTACTTGTTATTGCAATGGACTCCCCTTTATTGCAGTGGCCTAATATTCCTGAATAGATGAGGAGGAGACATGCATTGCAATTAGAACTAGTAGAGGAGGGGGATGACAAGGACATTGATATTCCTCTTAGAAATTTCATGAAAAGAAAAAACAACAAAAAATCCAAAAAGAAATGATTGTTGTGTGTTAATGAATTTTATGTGTTAATGACTTATTCATGAATGTTGTGTGTTAATGAATTTTGTGTTAATGAATTATTCATGAATGACTTACTCATGAATGTTGCATGTTAATGAATTTTGTGTTAATAAATTATTCATGAATGTTGTGCGTTAATGAATTTTATGTGTTAGTGAATGTTATCATGTGATTATAATGAATGAATGTTATTAAATGTTAATGGGGAATTTAGAGTGATGTTGGGGGGTGGGGGAGGGGGAGGGACAAATGAGCTCCACCTTCATCTGGTTGGCCTTGTTTGTCATGTTTTAATATTGCGTAGTTTTTTTCTTAAGTCAAAGTATTCTTTTATAATAAGAACATAATTTATGACCATTTTAGTAACTATTCTAACATCGCTTTATGAAAAATCCTATTTTGGCAAACATGGCGATAAGTGGTGTTGTCTATTCCTTGGGAGATTGGATTGCACAGGTTTGTATCTCAAAATCATTTGCATGTGGTAGAAATGCATACTTACAACCATTTCATTTTACATTTAAAAACATTGATGATACTCTAGACACAAAATAATGCTCATGCTATTGACTTGACAGTGCTATGAAGGAAAACCAATTTTTGAATTTGAATGAACCTATATGTTCAGATCTAGTCTCCTTAGATTTAGTCTTCATGGTTCTTTGTCTCATTATTACTATCATCCTATTGAGGTAACACCTTTGCCTTCTTTCTTATCTCTTATAGTTCATACTTGTTTAATTTGAATAATTCTTGAGTTCCTTGCAAAAAGGGTATGACAAACAAATATGGTTATATAGGCTCTGTTTCCTTTACTTGAACTTGATTTTATGATTGATCATTTGATATTTTATTATTTTGATGTTGAACTTGAAGCATATGATGCTACAATGGTATGATCATGATGCTATGATTACAAATTTATAGTGTTTTTTTTGTTTATATGTTATTATGCAACATTCTAATTTGGATTCATGCTTATAGCCTATATCCATTCATAATGTTTCTCCAAATCATCCCTTTGTTGCTAAATCTTTGCTATAAATTTGTCTACCATCTTTGATTGAGAGTATGGAGATAAGTAAGATCAAGGTTCATGAACTTCTAGAGCTTACTTTCTCCATGTGGACCTTGTGTGAGTAGACATGCAAAATTTGAAGAAGGATTTAGATGAGCTATACTCTAAACTGATGCCAATCTAAAGTAGATATTTGGCTATGATATCATGACAACCAAAACTCCTTGGTGTAGGCACTATTTTCATTGCACCACTTTGGAACAGGTAGAAATAATGCTGACACACCTTTTAGACCATAGTTGACAACAATGAAAAGTTTGACATTAATGGCAACCCAACATACATATTTTCATCAATACCCCCCTTAGTCATTTATGACAACACTTGTGGACTCTTCAAATTATCATATATTCCCCCCTTGACATCAACGAAAAAGGGTGTCCTCTAAAACATTGTATGGACTTTGTGTTACCACACATTACTCCTTGTAATATGAGAAGTCATATCTATAACTAGACCCACATATCCTTCTTTTTAATTCATGACTTCAATATTTACATTAGCTTCCCCTATCCCTATCGATTCCCCCTTAGGGAATCCAAAAAATGAATGCAATAGAAATCAAAATTGTATTCCTCATTTACCAGTGTATATACAGATCCAAAAATGTCTTACCACCAAAGTTGGGTCTTATACATCAAGTAATATGTCATTATACTATATCTTCAACAATCCAAAAGTAGATTCCCATGAGGAAGCACCTATTGTTTTGTAGAGGTTACAAGACTGATATATACCAATTTTGGTGTCGCTCTTTTAGCATTGGCATCAAATGCACTCCACAAACTATGAAAATGGCCATAGAATGAGTGGAATCCATCTGGAAAGGTGATGCTCTTAATTTGGAAAGAATTTATGTGTGCTTCTTAGAAAATTGTCTTTTAAGTGACTAAGACAGTGATCTTCTCTACAGTCTACTACAATCTTCAACCACAAATGTGGTAGCTAGATAGTAGGATTGTGATGACTAATGATATCGGTACTATGAATCCAAGAGAAGTTAATGCTTGCATAGCTTTTTCTAAGAATGATTCCTATGTAATGTCTACCTCTAGTGGAAAGGTCTCCTTGTTCAATATGATGACATTCAAGGTGCATCTTTTGAAAATATGTTCCTCTTCAACATGACTATTGAGCTGGTCAATTTAGAAGTTATAGTATTACTTGGGTTCCTTATCGAGTTTTTTGTTTCCTTTTTGAAACCAAAGTTTTGAGAAAATATTCTATGGCATGCTTGGTAATGAGTTTTTATAGTAGCTTATGACTACCTTCATGGAACCTCCTCCTATAGCTAATTTTTTAGCTTTTCACCCTTAGGATAATAACATCATTGCAATTGGGATGGAAGATTCAACAATCTAGATATACAATGTCAGAGTAGATGAGGTGTGATCAATGAGTCTCTTTCTTGCTTACTCATTTAGTTCATCATTAAAAATGAAGACTTCTAACTTGTGTCTTTTCAAAACTTGTTTAAACTAACCAAGTAAAAATGAAGCTTAAAGGCCACCAAAAGAAAATTGCAGGCTTCACATTTTCACACACTTTCAATGTATTGGTATCTTCTGGGGCTAATGCCTGGTTTTTCTTCTTTTTGTATATCCATTTCCATCTCATTTTCTACATTCACATTTTTATAGATTAAAATTAGTAAATGTTTGTCCAATGTTTTGGCAGCTCTATTTCTAGAGCATTGATAGATGGGAGAAGCGAAAGTCAAATTTTTTACAAGTTTAGATATGAACATCATCAACACCGGTTGGGGATACAAGAGTACAGTTCCATAATGATCAAGTTCACTTGTTGGTTGTCCATGAGAGCCATCTTACTATTTATGATGCTTCTAAGTTTGACCATTTGCATTATGTAAGTCTTTGTCATCAATTTAGAATTCAAATTTAGTAAGTGGTAATGATATAAGCTACATTCTCTATATAAGTGAAAATACTTATCACATTTGTTTGTACTGCAATGAACACCTCATGATTCTCTATATGCTCCCATTTCAAGTGTGGTATATTCATGCAAAAACCTTCTCATAGTTGCAAGCTACTATGATGATGTTGTTGGAGTATTTGATGTAAAGAGCTTGAGGCCATGCTATTGTATTGTACCTTCTACATATTTAGCTTCAGGCATGAATAGGTAAGTTGAACCAGGTAGGAAAAAGTTATGTTATGTATGGATAGATGAATCCCCAAGTATTTTATGATTTAACTCAAAATGTATCATTTGATTATTCATGTAGTGTCTATCCTCTAGTAATTGCATCTCATCCATCTAACTCAAATCAGTTCACTCTAGGAATGACTAACAGAGGAGTTCATGTCATTGAGCCTTCAAAATCAGAAGGAAAGTGGGGTGTGGAACCTCCTCCAGATAATGGTACCATTGGATCAAATCCAACATTAAGAAATCAAGGTTTAAAACCAGCTCCAAGGTAGTTCATCATATTATAACATGGCAAATGGTACCTTGTACTACTTTTTTATGTATATCATTTACCTATTTGCAACTCCACAATCAATATTGACAGTTTCTTTCCCTCACCCTGCTCCTTTCGATATATCAGTCTTGTAACCTATATATATATATATATATATATATATATATATATATATATATATATATATATATATATATATATATCTTCAAGAGAATTGTGCTTCTTTGTGGATAAGTTTGAGCTTTTAGAGAAAATCATTCACTTATGAACATTCCATCAAAGATTATGTATACTAAGGATATGGCTTTTCTAGCTATTAAGTGGAAGTTTCACATTTTTTGAACATTCAAATAACTTTGCTTTTATTGATGTAGTTGAACTATGAGTGCCTTTTGTGTCCTTGAAAAATTGTAAGCTTTCAATTTTTGTGAAGCCATTATGGACGCAAGTGAACTACAACTAGTGAGGTGTCAATTTTAAGGAAATTTTTGTTTCTATAGTACAGTTCAATTGCTAGAAATATTTCATCTAGAGGTGTCAATTGATAGATTGTTAACTTTTCATGTCATTTTATACTTTGGTTGGGTAGTTCTCCTTGCATTTTTAAATCTTGCTACAGTCTTTAGCCTAATGACAGTTTGGTATTACATCTAGGGTGATAACATAGTTGAGTTAAAACTTTGCATTAAAGAAAACATCAAGGGATAATATTTGAATTGTGGAAATTTGTAAATTATGTTGGTTTTAGACATAGTTAGATCCTAAGTAGCTTCCCTCTATAATTTGAAGAATTATCATACTATTTTTTTTTTGTTTTGTTATGAAAGTGAAAAATCAAAACTCTATTATTTTTTGGCAAGTTTGTTGGAGACAAGACACAAGAAATTGTGATTCCAAGAAAAAAAATCTTATGTGGACTATGCATAACACTTCTGGTACAAAAGTCTCTAATGCCCTGAAACATTTTCATTCATGAATGAGGCCAAGGTTGAAAAAACTGAGACTAGGCTAGCCAAGATCTTCCTAGAATCTGCCTTGAGTTGATCCTTTAAAAATACCACTTGAGCTTCTAGCTCCTTAGTAATCTTTGTTATCCATATGTATGACATTATTTTTCTTTTATTCTATCCACAAAGTTACTATGTTCCAAACTTGGTGGTAGGAAAGAACTAATAGGTGTATGCATGAATTTGTGGGCCTCTGAACCTCACACACACTCCAACATGGTCCTTACCTATAGATTCATCCTAGAATGAACATGGAATAGTTCATCCAAGAGGTCTGATAGTGTGACCCATTGCCTTCTAAGTTGAAGTATTTTGCCCATTTGTGCTCTTAGAGTTGAGATGGAAGAAACCAAACCTTTCTAGAATGAAGGATTTAAATGTAACTATATGATTATGCAAATTAATCTATATGTTATGCAAGCACTAAACTAAGAAGTTATAAAATAAATTAAGCTACATGTATGCATTGTTTAATCTAAATGATACTAAGATATTAAGAAAATGCACATATAAAGCTATGAAAGTGGGTATTCAATATGAAAACAATTCAATAGCATGAAAATTCAACCTCCTTAATGAGGAATTATGAGTCCCTTAAATAGAATCCAAGAATGAATCAATGGCTAGGATCAATGTTCATGAATGATTAGGATTAGATAGAAGATCCAGTTAAGATGGAAACTTCCTTGTGCAAGTGAAGTGAACTATTTCAAATCTGAGTGTGACAAGTAGTTAACTAAACTTCTCATAAGTGTGAGAACAAGTTAACTAGATTGATTCTAATTTCGAGAAGTAGTTCACTCAGAATTTCCATTTTAGAACTAAAGAGAGGATTTTGAAGATATTACTTAATTTAATAGGTGAGATATGACCTCACAAATACCTTTTTTAATTAATTGAATAATCTAATTCATTTAATTAAGGTGGGCTTGATAATAAATTAAATATTTTAATTCCCTAGTACATTAGCCTTATGATATGATCTAATTTAATTAAAGTGTAAACACTTCAATATTAAATCAAATATTAATCAGATAGGTTCAATGTGACTAATTCGAGTCAATACTCTTAGGAATTAAATAAATAACATGATTAATGTAGATTTAGGGTTTTTTGCATTTGAAAATTAACTCAAGTAGCGAGTAGTAGAATAAGAATTGCCTAATGACATGGGACTTAGGATTGATTGAAATAGACCAGAATTGGTGATCATGGCAATGAGCCAATTTTGGGGTATTACATTTTTACCCTCTTTGAATGAATGTGCAAGTACCATGTTCAATTCAAAGAAAATTATAAAGTGGGATGCATAGATCAGAAAATAAGATTGGTTCTGAAGTTGATGTTATGGAGACCAATTGGTGAGCTTATAAGTACCATCTCCAGAATAGAGCTTAATTCTAAGTAATCCAAGTAGAACACTTAGATACCTAAATCAATAAGCATTTAAAAGGTTTTCTTCATAATGAAGTTTAGCCTTTAAGGATCTAGATAGAGCATCTAGATACTCAAGATTGATAACATTTAAAAGACTATCCCTAAAATGGAGCTTAATATATAAGGATCCAATCATAACACCTAGATACCTGAAATTGATAGCATTTAAAATATTATCTCCGAAATGGAGTTTAACCTTTAAGGATCCAGATAGAACATCTAGATGCCCAAAATTGATAGCATTTAAAAGATTATCTCTAGAATGGAATTTAACCTTTAAGGGTCCAAATAGAACATCTAGATACCTAAAATTGATAGTAGATAGCAAGATTGAATTATGAGTCATAGAATCATCCCCAAAACAAGGATTGATCTTTAGGAGTTGAGGTTTAGATTGTCCCGATACTTGTCCATAGAACTCTTTATAAGATGTGATAGATGAAAAAGATGCCAAAAAAGAGGGGAATAAGATGCCATGAGTGATGAGATGCCCCAAGTGATGAGGACATAAGATGGGAACAAGATGCCCCTGAGCAATAAAGATTTAGATTGATTTGGAATTCTAGTTCAATGATGTAATCATCCTGCCCCCTCAGGAGAAAAATTGAAAGATGACACACTAGAAATATGATGTAAAGTAGTAGATAAAGATATGTAGAAGAAATTAGAGATTCAACAAAATGTAGAAGGGATCAGAATGATCTAAAGAAATATAGAAAAGATTAGAACAATCTGAAAAAATATAGAAAAGGTCAAAATGATATGAAGAAATAGAAAAGATTAGAATGATCAAAAGAAATTTGGAAGTCAATCCAAAGTGATTTTGAGGTCCAAAAGACCAAGTTTGACCACAAACCAAAATTGACCACAGTTGACTTTTCTAAATTTTTTTTTGAAAATATAAAGAATGTTGAGTTGAAAAGATTCCAAGGATCACAAAGTATCAAAATAATGTGGTTTGCACAAGCATTTGATCATGTCAGTCCCAAAATTTTAAAACGTGTTTTTGTGTTGCTTAGGTGTGTTAGATTTTAAATTTGATCTCAAAAATGGGTTTAGAATGGTCAAATTAGCATGGGGGGGTGATTTTTGCACAAATCAGAACACTTTGGAAAATTAGGTCAAACCCTATATAAGGACTCAAGGGGTCATTTTCAAATCATTTGAACCTTTTGTCTTTAGTGAATAGGAGCTCTAAGAGGAAGATGGTAGTCAATGTGAGATTTCATCATTTTGAGCACTCTCAACAACACAACTAGCTAATGGACTATGGACCACTAGGGAGTAGTCAATGACCTTTTTTCTTGCTTTCATTTTCATGCATTTTGAGGTTACTTATTACATTTTAAGCATGTTTTAGGAGGTTAGCAATCAGTTTCCACATGGGACTATCCTTTCTCACAAGAAGCCAATCTCTTCTTGTGCAAAGATTCACCAATCCGGTATTTGGTCATGCATGTTAGTGGGAATTCTTGTGTGGGAGATACTCACTTCTCGCATGAGAAGTGCAGGAATTTGGGGAAACTTTGGTCAGGTTGTCGTCGATTTTTACGCGAGAATGTCTTTCTTTGCATGAGGAATTGATTTCTAAGGTGAAGATGCATAATCTCACACAAATAAATGAATTCTTGCATGAGGAAATGAATCTTTGCATGAAAATTTGGTATAGCGTGTGAATAAAAACTTGCATTTTTCATGTTTTAGCTTCAATTTTTCATTCATTTTGTTTTCATTTTAACTTTTCCATGTGAGTACTAACTATTTGTGCATTTTTGTTGTTCGTGTGTGTAGGAGGTATTCAGTGATGTCACATTTAGATCACATTATCTATCATATGGAGCTCTGTTGCAGAGCCTAGATGGTGCAGACATGGCCCACACTGATAGATTGGGTCTCACTTCTCTATGCTAGATCCTAGCAGGGCTAGTTAATTACAACTTGTTGAAAACCTTGGTGGAGTGTTTTCATTTAGAGAAAAAAACCTTCCACCTACCCTAGGGAGAGATGACCATCAGCCTTGAGGACATCTACATGATTCTTTAGATACCCTTCTATGGGTCAAGAGTGGCCTATGACACGGTGACCTGGGTAGGTATAGAGGCATTGTTTGCCATCTTCCAGAGATAGCTAGTGATAGGATGAGCCATCACCTGGGATGAGCTCATTCATACATATGGCCAGATGCATAGGTTGGCCTCAGTTTTGGGTATTTTTATTAGTTGCTTCCTAGTACCAAATAGAGGACAACAAGGGTTAAAATGCAGATGGGGGGTCATGCTGCAGTGGATGCTTGATTCTCCTGAATAGTTCAAATGGGGCTAGTGCATGCTAGCACATATGTTCAATGAGATGCATATAATTGTGTATCATGAGTGGAAGAGCATGGCTACTAGAGTTTATGTTCTTTATATCTAGTCATGGGAGCACCTACCTACTACACAACCCATTTTTTAGGATGCACACAAGCCTATAGAGCCATACATATGTAGATATAGGGGGAAAATTACCCAAGCAAGCCTAGGTAAGATAGATCATTGGAGGACCCATCTCGATGACTTGGCCTTCATGTTAAGGTGGCCCTAGCAAGAGATAGAGGATTGGGACGACACTCCTAGGGAGCTAGGTTGGATATTCTACTCATGGCTACTGGTGGGCAAGATCACACAGATCATTGAGTGGTTTGTTATCACATGGGTTTGGGGCAGTATGAGAGGCCACGGGTTGTTTCCCAGGAGTATTTTGCCTATGCAAGGGTAGCCCAGGACCTAATGCGAGGATGGCCAATGAGATTAGATGTTGGGAGATCTATGATTGATGTGTGCAACCTAGTTGCAGCATAGTGGGATTACCTTCTAGAGGTATCAAATGAAGGGGTGATGTCTGCATATCAGGCATATCTCATTAGTCACCCCTTCCCACACTTCATAGATCCCCTAGGGGGAGCACCATAGGTTCTCCAATAGATGCCAATATGGTAGCAGTAGCCACCATAGTAGTAGCAGCCATAGGGTCCACTGCCACAAGTGAGATAGACGATCAAATAGGTAAAGATCCTCCCATGTTAGATGGTGTCAAATCCAGGTGCTAGTGGTAGTGGTGGAGAGTAGAGTCAGTGATAGAGGCCCAGGGTGGAGGAGCAGGCATCCATAGAGTAGGCACCTAAGATGCTTGATGAGGAGATGTAGGAATAGCCTGCCATAGGACCTTAGGATGCTCTATGATGATATAGAGAGCAGATCTACCAAGCCTCTTGACAAATTAGAGAGTTGCAGATATAGGTGGCCATTAGGGATGCATGGATCTTTGAGTGAGATAAGGACATTTAGAGGTTACAGGATCAAGTGTAGGCTGTCGAGCAGAGGGCAGAGGTGTTGCAGGATGAAGTCCAATTACATATGGTCTAAGAGGCCTACTATTTTTTAGCATACTCAATAGCGGTGCCCGATGAGGCTCAGTAGATGCCTCATTTCTCATAGTATGCACGAGACTTTGGAGGTGCATGCCCATCTTCAAGACCAGACATGCTGCCCACTGCTCCTCCTCATGCTAGAGGTGATGGTGTGGGTTAGAGCTAGGCATATGATACTCATAGCACCAATTTTGATTTTGGCTATGTATTGATTGGTGTGCTAGCACCATTTTGTATCATTTTTGATCGATAGCAGTTGAGTAGCACTAATTTTTTTATATTGACACATTCTTCATGAAATATATGAGGTTTCGAGCTGAGTAGCATTGTGTTCATGTCGTTGTCATTGGCTATCTTTGTGTGTACTTCTAATATACATGAGATTTTTATATGATGATTATGAGATGCAAAATGTGATTTTGTATTTAAATTTCTCATGTGGATGGGATAGATGTATGGATGTAATGCATATAGAAATGAACTGACATCTCATGAAGTGTTGTATGTTTTTTCTTGACAGTGATAGGCATCCCCTCGAGGAGAGTATGAATATAAACCAAAGAACCAAATGCTTGTGCAGTCATGGAGAATCTTGATACATTTGAAGAGATCCAAAATCCCCCATTACGAAGGATGAAAATAGAGTTGCAATTGAATCACATGCTTATGCAGGTGAAGTATGTAATGCAAGACTATGCTAAATGCAATCCTAGGTCTGGTTACCAAGTCTTAACAATTCGTCATCACTGAGCATAGGACAAAATCCCATATGTCAGACAATTCCCACTAACATTGCAATCATCGGAATATGAATAGGACATATTTTATAAGTTTTTCAGGATTAAATGTAAGCATTCAAGGCATAGGAAGCTAGAATGACTAGAACATTTGTCCCTATTATTGTAGCAAGTTATTATAAGTATTAGAAAATAAATGTTAGTGTGACTAGAATGGTGCTTGCATGGCAGATACACCAAAGACACAAAAGATCCATCTTATGCTAAGTAGTTAGTAAGTATTATGTCCACAATGACCCTTGCATTCATAACCTAAGACAAAAGTGTGCTAGGTATACTCATAGTGACCCATACGTTCACTTAAAATTTTGAGTATTAGTATGTACTATAGCATGAAGAGTTCATGCCAATAGATAAGGAGAAGAACCAACATTATTAATTTATCCATATAAAAGGAGTTGAGGTACATACGGCCATCCAATATGAGATGGAGTCTCTTATAGTGGACACCCCTTTTATATGAATGTTTTAACTTATTGGAACTAAACCACAAACAAAAAGAAAAGAAAAGATCATGCCCCTAGTCATTACTTCTCTAGTCAAAAATGATAGCATCGAGTTGCTTGAGGAGACATGATAAAGAAAAAAAAAACAAACAAAGAGAATGCTCAGCATATCCAAAAAAGTATATCATTTTGAGTTCAATATTTTTCATGGGATTGATGTCAAGTGGTAGTGTCTAAAACATGGATGAAAGAAATCTCTTTAGTAGGGTGACAATAGTAGGAAGACACAGTCAAAATGACTGATGAATGAGGTTAAGGGATTCTTTGAGGTGAAGAACCTAAGAGGATTAAGCGACAGTAGACAGACATAGGTAGAATGATTGGTGACTGAAGCAAGAGAGATCTTCCATAAAGGAATCTGGAAATATGACCCAAGAAATAATAGGCAGACATAGCTGAAACAATTGGTGACTATTGCAAAAGAGATTCTATGAGGAGAATCTCAAAAAGAGTGATAGTAGGTAGACATAGTGAGGAGCACTAGTGACTATCATGAAAGAGATTCTATGAGGAGAATCTCAAAAAGAGTGACACTAAAGTGGAATGCCCTCGAGTTGTGACAAGACTCAATCCATGGGTACATGAGTGGAAAGTGGGAAAAGCAATAAAGGAACTATACAGATAGCCAGAAGATGTGCTACAAGATGAAGCATTGGGAACAAGAGGTACCTGTTTACTAGGTTTTCACCTTCTTGGCAGGGGTTTCATTTTTTTGCTACCATGATGCCTATTTCCAAGTTTTGACTAATGGCACTTTTCTTGTTTTTCAATTTTTTTGGATTTTTCCTTTTCTAATTTTTTTTTGTATTTTTTGGATTTTTCAATTTCTTTTGGTGTTACCAAGGCTCCTATTGCTAGGTTTTCACTAGGGTAACAATTATTTTTAGGACTTTTTCCTATTTTTTGGTTATTTTCAAGACATATAGATATGCACAAAGAGATGTTGAGATCAAATCAACTATAAAATTGGTTCAGGTGGAGAGTGTTAATAGGTTCTTTGAGCACTTCTCCCTTAGCTATGGAAAGCTAGTAAGCACTCGATCCATATACTACAATAATGATACAAGGATGAGCTAGTTTAGTTCAAACATCCCCTTTTGGACTCTTTGTTGTTGATTCTTAGGGTTCTCTCTCAGGACGAGATCACCCAGCTGGAAGTCACATGGCCTAACTTTCTGATTGTAGCTTCTCAACATTTGTTATCGATAAGCTCATAGATGATCACACTCCACTTGTTGACATTCATCTAGTAACACTAGCTCTTGAAGCTGAGCTATCTTGTAATATTCATCAATAATAAGGTCTTTCATAGAAATTCTTAAGGTAGGAATTTTGACCTCTATTGGAAGCACAACTTCCACTCCACAAACCAAAGCAAAGGGTGTTGTACCCATTGGAGTCTTGATGCTTGTCCTATATGCCCACAAGGCTAGACTAATCTGGAGGTGCCAGTCCCTCCCAAATTTTTAGACTATACAATGGAGAATCTTGAGGATTGCCTTATTAGATGCCTTAGCCTGGCCCTTACCCTAGGGTAATGGATGGAAGACCAATATTGTGTGATTTTGAATCATTTGCATAGTTCTTTGAGGTCTTCATTTTTGAACTGTCCTCCATTGTTAGTAATGATTGAGGACAGTACACCATACCTAGAGATGATGTAATTTGTGATAAAGAGAGCTACAGTTTTTCCATTGGTGATTGTGAGAGGTACTGCCTCTACCCACTTCGTGAAGTAGTCTATAGCTGCGATGATGAACTTATGTCCATTTGAAGAGGTTGGTTGAATCTTACCACCAAGTTAAAGGCCCATTGTTTAAATGAACATGTTGTAGTAGAAGGAATCAGCTTCCTAGCTAGAGTGTGGATTAGATTCCCATGGAGTTGAAACTGCTTGCAGGACCTAGCATATTTGATAGCTTCTTGCATACTTGATAGCTTCTTGCTCCATTCTAGGCCAATAGTAACCAGCTCTAATGAGTTTTTGAACTAGTGTCAAGCTATTTGAGTGTGATCCACAAATGCCCTCATGAATGTCAATTAATGTGCATTTGGACTCTTTAGGTTCTAGGCATTTAAGGAGTGTTCTGTTGAGACCTCTCCTATAAAAGTCATCAGCAATAATGAGATACCATGAAGTATTACAAATAATGTAATGTTTCTCATCCCAAGTCAAACCTTTTGGAATGGTTTGATTACAAAGATAGGAATATATGTGGTGGTAGTGGGATTAGTCTTGTCCTATAATAGAAAAGATCATCCTAGAATCAGGGGTGTCATAGGCTGGGTAGTGTAATGCTTGCACCAAGAACTCATGTCGGAGATCATTTTCAGGCATCTATAGCAAGAAGGCCAAAGTAGCCATAGCATCAGCTACTTTATTATCTGCTCAAGGAATCTACTAGAAGGTGATGTGTGCAAAATACTTTTTCAAGTCATCAACCATGCATTTGTAAGGAACTAATTTCTCATCCTTTGTTTGATATACATCATTAATCTAGTTGATTACAAGCTGAGAGTATCCAAAGATGTCTAATTGATCCACTCTCCATTCAGCAACAATTTTCATGCCATTGATCAAAGCCTTGTATTTAGAAATGTTATTTCTACAAGGGAACAAAAACTTATATGCTTTGGGAAATTAATATCTTTGTGGTCTTATGAAGAGTAATCTGGCACTAGATCCCTGTTGTGTGAAGGATCCATTGAAGAACATGACCCATGTTTGATGTGTGAGAGTCAAAATGGACTCATCAAGGAAATCAATGTTCATCGGTAGGAGACTCTGCATAAGGGCATGCACTAGCTGGTCTACAATCTCTTGTCCTTTGATGTCTTTTCATTCAACATAGTGGATGTCAAATTCATTGAGTATCATGACTCATTTAGCCAATCTTCCTATGAGAGCTGCCTTACTGAGCAAGTACTTTAGTAGATCTAGCTAAGAGCCACGTAGTGTGGACAAGCATGTAATGTCTCAACTTATGGGAAGCAAAGACAACTACCAAGAAATCTTTCTCAATGATGTTATAGTTTCTCTCATAAGAGATTAGTGTGTGACTCAAGTAGTAAATAGCTCTCTCCTTGTTATTATTGTCCTCTTGAGCTAATAGAATTCCCAAAGATGTTCCAATTGCTAAAATGTGCAAAATTAAAGGCTTCCCATAGATAGGAGGCATCAAGATTAGTGGATTGGCAAGATATTGTTTGATCTATGTTTAGCTTTGCTCACAATCTTGACTCCAGTTAAATATCACACCCTTATGTAAAGTTTTTGTGAAGGGTTGTGATCTATCCACCAACTATGAGATGAACCTACAAATAGATTGGAGCCTTCCTTGTAGACCTCTCATCTAGCTGATATTTTGAGGGGGAGGCATATTTTTAATTGCTTGAACTTTTGCTAGATCCACCTCAAATCCTTTTGTAGACACGATCTATCCCAGTAATTTTCTTGGTGTGACACCAAATGCACATTTCTTAAGATTGAGCCAAAGATTGAATTTTTCCATGTGATCTAAGATGGGTCCCAAATCTTGTAGATGAGTATTTTATTTTGCACTTTTGACCAAGGTATCATCCATGTAGTCCTCCATGGTTTTATGCATCATGTCATGGAAGATTATAGTTACTACTCTTTGATAGGTCACACCAACATTTTTCAAGCCAAATGGCATTACATTCTAGCAGAAGGTTCCCCATGCACATGTAAAAGTAGTCTTCTCCTTATCTTCTAGCACAATTTTTATTTGATTGTAACCAAAAAACCCATCCATTAGTGAGTACATCTCATAGCCTACGGTTATGTCCACTATCATATCAATGTTGGGAAGTGTAAAATTGTCCTTAGGACATGATAAGTTGAGATCATGGAAGTCAATACAAACTCTGATAAATTTATTTTTCTTAGAGACTAGAACAATGTTGGATATCCATTTGGCATAATCAATTGCACAAATGAATCCTGCTTTCAAAAGTTTCTCTAGTTCTTCTTTGACAAGCAATGCAACATGAGGATGCATTTTATGAAGTTTCTGTTTAACTGGTTTGATGCCTAGTGTGATGGATAGGTGATGCATGATAAGATTAGGATCGAGTCCTGGCATGTCAAAATATGTCATAGAAAAAAATTTCTTCATCTCTTGGAAAAAAGAAATGAACTCTTCCTTTTCTTTGGGAGATAGTGACTATGCCAGATGTATCATGTAAGGATGTTCTTCTGTACCTAGGTTGATTGTCTATGTTGGCTCTATCAACACTAATGATCTCTCTTGAAAGTGACTTGGAAATGAATCAAATATCTCATTTGTGAGCACCTCAGAGAGGTTTTCACCCATGGATACATCTTTTGTTTTTACTTTTTTGGGTTCTGACAATATGAAAAAGTGGTTTTCACATCAGACCTTTTGTATTTTTTCTTTTTAATTGTATGATTGAGATATTTGATGTTAGCTTCAATCATGTTGATGCTCTATTCATTGGTGGAAGACGTTATGGGTTCAACAGTGTTTAGGTAGCAAGAAAGAGCATAGTCATTCTGAAATTTGGGGATTTCACTAGATGCATTAGGGTTCGAGTCTATAAGCTCAAGATGCATGAGTGAAAGAGTAGTGATAGGTTTGATTGAATTCATAGTATATTCATTAATTACTTGGACGAGAAATTTGAGAACTATGGTGACTTCATCCATAAAGTGTGTTCGAATACCTTTGAGTACTAACATTAGCAATTGATGACTCTAGGATACTAGTTGGATCAGACCCATCTAACGTAACCCTAGACATTTCACCCACTTCAATTTGGTTTTTATAAACATAAAATTGGTCAATGTCTTTATTAGTAGTCACTTCTAAAAGAGAGTCAAACTCATATTGTTTGAATTAGTGCTACATGGAAAGAGACTATAGAACTCCCCAACAATGATAGGGACATACTCACCTTCATCATCTGGGTTCTTACATAGGTACTCAATATGCAATGACTGATTAGACTCTCCCTTTTCTAAATGAGCTTTGGGTTGATTAGTATTTTCCTTGGAAGAATCATTAGTATCATCCATAATGCTAACACGTGGGACAAAGTCATCTAGCTTGGCAAAGAATTTAGAAAGATCATGAGGAATAGGATAAGGACAAGGATCCTCATCGTCAGATTGTTTCTCTTGAGTATCTAACTTGACTTGTGATTCATTTCTAGATGAATTCTTAGGTTTTGGTATGAATTTGTTAGCTCCCAAGTAGAAGGGAACCTTCTTAAAGCCTAGGCCAGTTGTATCATTGTTTCTTCGAGCTATTACCTTGATGGGATCAATTAGGCTATTGTTATTGCACCCGATAGGGCCAATTCCCTTGTAACCAAAATGCTTCATGAGCCTAAGACCAAGCCCATATTTCTTAGGAGTGATTTCTCAAGCTTGCTCTATTAAGTCTACTAGAGTCTCTTCTCTGTAAAGCCATGTAGCAATGGCTCTATTTTCACTTTCATCCTTTAGGGGAACTATAGCCTTGACAAAAGTACCATTATACTTTATTTGAGGTGTCAGCACAAATAGCTTCTTTTCCTCTGAGGGTCTCCCATAATGATGAGGAGACTCTAGAAGAGATGTAAATTACAAAACTAGTTCAATATGATACTCTCCCATGCTAGTTTCTTTTAGTTTGAATGACTACTAAATTTTTTTCAGCCTTTTGTCATGATAATCAGTGGATTCCCAATTAGCAAGGACAAAATATTTAGTAGCTTTGAGAATATTATAGGTGTAGCTAGTAGTGGCAAGAATAGTAACTTTGGAGCCATGAAATAGAAATTTGATGCAATGGTGATATGTGGATGGCAGAAAGGGCATCTCATGTATCCATAGCCATCCTAGCATAATGTTATAGGGCAAAGGAATGTCAAGTACTTGACAAGTGACATCCCTTTCTACAGAACCAATGCTAATGGGTAAGACCACAAGACCTAGAGACTTTCATTCAAATTCATCATAGGCTTTGATAGTGATCTTGCATCAAGGATCAATAGAGTCCTTAGAGTAATTCAATTGTCTGAGAAAAGTAGTAGAGACACTATTTAGGCCAGTACCATTATTGATGAGTACCTGACGCACACATGTCTGATGTATCATGACCTCAATGTGTAGAGGTTGATTGTGCATGTGACTCAGTGAGTTAACATCCTCCTTAGAGAAGGACATAAAATAAGGTGAGGTTAGATGACCTACCATAAATTGAAATTGCTCAAGATCAAGATCTTGAGGAACATTTTCCTCAATGCCGACTTTGTCTAGAATCTACCTATGAGCATGCAAGATTTTAACCAGCTCAAAGATGGAGATTTGAGCATTAGTTCATTTCAGTTGATTGAGAACACTATAGTTGGTTGTTGTTGAATTTGTTGTGAGTTTTGCACCTTTTCCAGATAGACTAGCAAGGGCTTTTTCTTTATGTTGTTTAGGATTAAGAGTAGAAAGCGCGAGGCCTTTGAAAACCAACTTGGCATGAGAATACATGATAGCATTAGCATAGTGTTGTGAAGGTGTTTTGTCTATTGTGTTGGAAGTAGGGCCTCTCAAGATAAATGGTGTCTTAGGTTTATTGTTATCTTGTAATTATGGTAATGATGTCACAACATTCAGAATCCATAGGTTCAACCATGTTAATCACATTGTCATCATCAGAATATGCATAGTTGATCTTGTTTTTGGGCTTTGGTTTTGAACTCTCTCCTTTTTCATAAGCTAGGAAAGGCTCTTTGAAGGCCTTGTGATCTAAGTTCTTGATATGTCCATCTACCACAAGTTCACCAGCATCAATCATGTCCTAGACTTTGTGGTGCAAGTTTATGCAATTGCTAGTTTTGTGCCCCTTATTTTGGTGATACTCATAGAATGAGGTTTCATTCCACCATGGTGGGCATGGTTGCAGATCATAGGGGTGAGGGTTGTCTAGTGGTGAAATAAGCTTGTGCTATAACAATGTTTTGTAAACCACATCCAAAGGTTCACCCAGGGGTGTATACACTCACTTGGGGCATGTGGCCCATGAGTTTCTCAATTTGTTCCTAGACATCTTGTTGTTAGGAGGAGGCTTCTTAGCATTTTTGGCCACATTGAGACCATCTGTGACATTAAATGCCACCTTAGCAGGTTTGGGAGTGACATTTTCTACAACTCGATCATGCACAATTTCTCACTTCTTGTTGACATACTTTATTTTGTCTTTGTTTGAGGTAGAGCCTTGTTTTGTGTCCTTCTAAAGAGTAAGTTCACCCTTTTTGACCATAAATTCTTTGATGTGGATAGCCTATGTGATCATGTCTTCAAAGATATATAAACCTTGAAGTTGGACTCTATACCCAAAATCAGGTAGGAGATTATCAGTGAAAATGTCAAGCTTTTCCATTTCTGGAATTTTGTGTGAATATTTAGTGTAAAGTTGTCTCTATCTCTAGATGAATGTGAGGAGTGGCACCCCAACTTTTTCCTTAAGGTTACATAGATCTCGAATATTGGTAGGGTGTTGAATGTTATGAGAATACTGTTGGACAAACAAGTTGGCAATTTTGTCAAACATATTGATACCAGGAGGCAAGTGTGAGAACCACTCCAAAGCTTGACCACCTAGACTTCTTAGGAATAAATACATGAGATATGTTTGGTTATGCATAAATTCCATGGATAATACACCAAATTCTCGCAAGTGATCTTGGGGATCAATGTTTCTAAAGTATTTATCATACTTAGGTAGTTCTACTCCTCTTGGGAAAGGAGGCATGTCTATGCTCTTGTCAAATGGAAATGGACAAAGAGCATCTAAGGTGTATATTTTAGCGGGTTTGTCTTTCTCTTGCATCTTCTGAGCCAATTGATCTTGCATAATTTTTACTTTCTTTTGGATTTTGGAAGTCTCAATTTTTTCTTCAGGCATGATGATGGTTTCTACATTGAAATGAGAGGGTAGCTTAGCTCCCTCTTGGGAAAGTTGGAGAAAGTACCTTTCTTTCTCTTCATTGAGTAGAATTCCCATGACCTTTTGAAAGTTTTTGTCTCTTTGACATTTTTCTATGTGTTCAAGAAGTATTTCCACCTCTTCCTATTCCTCATTGGTGTCATGGTCTTTCTCTTTGTCATTCCTAGGTGGTTCTTAATGTTTGTTGTGACTACCATGTTCAAATTCACAATCATTCATTGTAGAAACATGTTTAGTTTTGGTACATTGTGATTAGAAGGGTCCTTTGAAAATGAATTCCAACATTTTGTTTGGAGATATGGGACCTCTACTAGTCTCAGGATCATCTTGATACAAAGGGTTCCTGGTTTGTTGCAAGTTTATGAAAAATGTTCATTGGACTCGAGGTGACCTGATGAGTGAGGGAGATCATGAATATGCATCACTAGATGAACTAGATATAGACCATGTAACAAAAGGAAGGTGACCTTTTCCATGATTATGACCCCTAGCATGACCTTGCCTAAGTCTAAGAGGATAAAATACATTGTCGCTCCTTGTTGCGATAGTCATAGACAAGGACAAGAAGCAAGAACCTAGACAAGGACCACACTAGAACTTAGTCTCAATAGGACAAGATAAGAATGTTGTATACTAAGACATGAAAATTCTAATTTTAAGGCTAGGATAGCCAAAGATTATGACTATTGTAACGCAGAGTATGACAAGCACTACAAAATGAGAATCAAGACAACTAAAGAATGGATCACAAATCTTCAGCTAAGCTAAATTTGTTTGGAGACCATTTATAGACAGAGAAGGGACAACTCAATGTAGGAAACAAACTAGAAACAGATCATAGATTGCTCAAATAAGAAAATTTTATAGTTTTAGAACAAGGTCTCATGCAAAGATCCTCTACAAGGCACATGAGAAAGTACACTGGGAGACGCAAAATCTTAGAACAATAATTTAAACTCATGCAAAGAGTTGCTCCAAGTCACATGAAGAAGTGATAGGTTCAACAAAGACACTTGGAAAGATCTTGCATGGGCATATGCAAGTTCTCATGCGAAGATCTGAACTAGCTTGCACGAAAAGGTGAGTTCTCATGGGAAGAAATGTAAAGGACCATATTGACAATAGAGTTAGATTTCAGAGAGATTTTCAATATTTTTGGATGTTTCCAAATATATTGTGGGTTTTTTGGATAGATAATAAGTAGATTGTAGGGTTTATTTTTAGACTTGTGGAAGTGGTGTTGTGTTTCAAATAAGATAGTGTTTTCAATAGGACACAGGAAGCAAGAAGTAGTTGAATACAATCCAACTGAGGGCAATGCAACTCAAATGGATAGGAGAGTCTTGACTTTTAGTTTGTTTAAGTAGGTTTGGACATGTTTAGGACTGGATAACAAATACACTTTATCCCTATAAATAGAAAATGATAGAGAAGGCAAAACCTTTGTCCCACATCTTATGCACATGCATGCACCTCATACAGTTGTGTCACCCCCTAGAGGGTGCCCATATTTTTGGTGTATTCAAAGGAATCAATAGTATACACTAAATGAGCACCATTGTGGCAGTGGACAAGTGCATATACCACCTTCAAACATCTAGTATCATGCCTATGGTGAGTTCTACAAGAGATATTCTTCCCCCTCCTTGCACAAAGATTATGCCTCCTTTTAGAGGTGAACCAGGTAGCTTCTAACTAAGAGGTTTTTACTTGACTTCCATTTGAATTAATCCCCAATGGCTCTATAAGAAAAGTTGAGACTAGTATCCCACACTAGCATCTGAGAGTGCACAAACTTGCTTAGTAAAATTGGGACTGGCATCGGCCAGTGCAATAGACAAAGTTTCCCCTTGATAAGTGATATCAAGAATGAAGGGAAAGAAATTAATCCAGCTTTGGAGTCGTTCACTCTACAAAGTATCTTGATTATAGTGATTTGGAATCTCTAGCAAAAGGAGTGTGTATACTTGGGTCATTACAAGAGGTTGGATCACTCTGGCAAGCCCTCTAAAGGTTGACTTGGACTGGTGGTTCGAACATAAGGGTCAAAGTTCCTAATTTCCCTCAAGGGGATAGAGCATACTCCTCTACCTTACTTTCTCACCCAAACACATAGAATAGATTAATTATTGACTTAGCTTAATCAATCTAGACTTATTCTTCCTAAATATTTTGATTCCCTTGAAAGGAAACCATCATTTCATCATAGAAAAGAATTAGCACTAGAGAACCACTAAGTTGCTTGCCTTCTTTAGAATGTTTTCTTTCAGAAGCATCTAGGTTTCTGAGTCACCCTTGGTCATGACCTCCAAGTGGTGTAGAGCATAATCCCCTATTCTTCTATCTTGCACCCTAGGAAGTTCACAAGCCCTAATTAGACTATGTTTTAAAAGAAAGAAAGAAAACACATTGTTTTATGGGTTTTAAGATCCGATCTATGACAAAAGTATCTTCAACAAGCATCCAGGAAAAATAGTAAGTTCATGTTTGAATGGTTTATGTAAAGGAGTCTTCATCAAACATCTTGTAGAAATTCATTAAGCTACAGGAAACCAAAAAACAAAACAATAATGCTTCAAAGGAAAACATGTTAGTAAAAGTTAATGAACAACATGCTGAAAATAACAAAATGAACCTTGTTATTTCAGAATTTTGCGTGAAATTTTGTCCAGGACTATGCGAGATCATTCACCAACCCACACAAAAAAATAATGTATCACATGAAGACTTGCACAATAAGGCACTTTTTCACATGAGAAAGTGCAGAGATTAGGGCAAGACCTTCAAATCTTCATGTGAGAATGAAATTTATTGCACAAGAATTCAGAAAATTGTACAGAATAGTATGGACAAAGTGATAAAAATAATAGAAATTAATGCAAATGAGGCCAGAAAACTATTTCTTGGGCCCTATAGTGGGTGCCAAAAATGTATGCATGAATTCGTGGGCCTCTGAACCTCACACACACTCCAATGTGGTCCTTACTTGCAGATTCATCCTGGAATGAACATGGGATAGTTCATCCAAGAGGTTCGACAGTGTGACCTGTTGCCTTCTAACTAGAAGGATTTTGCCAGTTTATGCTCTTAGAGTTGAGATACAAGCAACTAGACATTTCTAGAATGAAGGATTTAAATGCAAATATATGATTATGCAAATTAATCTATATGTTATGCAAGCATTAATCTAAGAAGTAATAAGAGAAATTAAGCTACATGTATGCATTGTTTAATCTAAATGATACTAAGATATTAAGCAAAAGGAAATATAAAGCTATGAAAGTGGGTATTCAATACAACAAAAATTCAATAGCATGAAAATTCAACCTCCTTAATGAGGAATTATGAGTCCCTTAAATAGAATACAGGAGTGAATTAATGGCCAAGATCAATCTTGATGGACGATTAGGATTAGATAGAAGATTCAGTTAAGATGGAAACTTCTTTGAGTAGGTGAAATGAACTATTTCAAATCTGAGTGTGATAAGTAGTTAACTAAACTTTTCATAAGTGTGAGAGCAAGTTAACTAGATTGATTCTAATTTTGAGGAGTAGTTCACTCAAAATTTCCATTAGAAACTGAAGAGTGGATTTTGCAGATATTATTTAATTTAATAGGTGAGATATGACCTCACAAATACCTTTTTTATTTAATTGAATAATATAATTCAATTAATTTAAGTGGGCATAACATTAAATTAAATATTTTAATTCCTTGGAACATTAGCCTTAGGATATGATTTAATTTAATTAAAGTGTAAACACTTATATATTAAATCAAATATTAATTAGATAGGTTTAATGTGAATAATCCAAGTCAATACTCTTAGGAATTAAATAAATAACATGATTAATGCAGATTTAGGGTTTTCTGCATTTGACAATTAAGTCAAGTAGCAAGTAGCAGAATAAGAATTGCCTAATGACATAGGACTTAGGATTGATTGAAATAGACCAGAATTGGTGATCATGGCAACGAGCCAATTTTTGGGTATTACAATAGGCTCAGTGATTGATTACATTTTAATATTATGTCATGGATGCTCTTGCCAAGGAATTGATGAACAAGAAGCCAAATAAGGGGTTATAGTTATATGCACGCTCTTATGATGATGTGATTGGGACTATAAGTTTTTTATTCACATTTATCTATTTGCAAAATAGAGATTAGTTAGTGTTATTGGCTTTCATTCCTAATAAATAATTCTTTCCTAATTTTATTTTTCCTTGTAGTCTTCACAAGAAATGGTGTCTCAAGAACCAAAATTTAGATGGGTTGTGCCAATTATTGCAAAGGCTTTGCTCTCATAAGAGCTTTCTAAACTGCACAAAATTTGATTCTAAAACATAATTTCTTGACAGAGACTCAGGATATCATGCACATTTCTTCCTCCTTCCCATTATTTTTTATGAAATAAATCATGTGATGAACAAAATAATGGTCTGGAGGTAGAAATGTGCACATACTGTAAGTCTCATGCACTAAACAATTATGCTTTAGAATCAAATTTTGTGCAGTTTAGAAGGCTCCTATGAGAGCGAAGCTTTTCCAATAATTGGCATAGCCCATCTAAATTTCTACCAAGTGTTGGTCTCAATTTATATGAACATGTCTTCCCTTTGTTGTTGAATGTAAGGTATGATCATATAAAATTAAGGTGTCTTGGTTGCAATTTCAATGATGATTAGTCAATTTTGTTGTCCATGGCATGGCACCACCATAGAAGATTGACAAGATCTTCGTCGCAATTTCAATGATGGTTGGTCATTTTTACCATCAAAGGTTTGACCAGTGATGGACACAAATGAGGATATAAGAGTTCAAGCTGGACTTAGGAAATTGACCTTTTTAAAGTCGATAAGTCAACCTTTTTAAAGTCAAAATTTTGACACATAATGACTATGATGGAAAATTGACTAAAAAAGATTGACAATAGGTTTAGTCATCTATTCGACCAACTCTAGTCAAAATTTTGACCTTTTCTTGTCAAAATTTAGGGCCAAATTTACTAGTGGAAGGACAAATGGTTGAATATTCTCAACCAGCCTCCCAAGACACTGAGGTGCAAGCTATAAGGTCCATAAAGACCAAGGCCATAGAAGAAGAACCCTCACAAAGGGAAACAACTTCAAGGAGGAGTGATAAGGGAAAGGAGATAGCAGAACATACTCCTTCATCCTTGAGAGGTAGGTACATATCCCAAGGTGGCTTAGGAAATAAATAATGAGGAGCATAAAGCCACAATTTTATGCTAATAAGGAAGACATTTTTGACTTGGATGAGATCTTAAACAAACTTGAGTCTCCATTACATGAGGCAAGACCATTGGCATTTGTCAATAATACATGGGATCAGGATTTGTTCACTCAAGTGGTTGTCCCTCCTAATGATGCAGATGTAGAAAGCCTCAATCCTTAAGATTATCAAATCAAAGAGGTTATTCTTGGAAAGCCCACATGGGATATAGCCTAATTGATGGTAACCATGGGGATAAAAGAAGCTTTCAGGAACATGGAACAGGAAGAGCTCAAACTCGAAACACTTCAAAGGAAAAATGAGATCCTTAAAGGATATCTAGCTAAAGTGGTTAGTCCTCTAGATCTTGAGCACCTCGAGAAGACATTGAACACTATACTTAGAGAAGGGGAACTGTGCATGTAGACCCATCTTTGAAAGCCTGTTAACAATGGTGAGAAAGTTTTGAAGAGAAGGACATTTTAATTATCTAGGGGAACCTAAAGTTACTACAAGCTACACACAAGAATGTGAATAAAATGGTGGTGATTTTGAAGTAGGATATCAGTATACTAGATGAAATAAGGGCCTGGAGTAAGGACTTATAAGTTTTGCAAGCCATAAAGAGGCAAAGGTATAGGATTTTGGTAGATTTTTACACAATAGAGGAATTAGATTTGATTGATGATTGGATACAGAACATTGTGGATAGCAATAAAATAATGGAAATATTACATGCGAAGATTCATAGGCTCAAGGACCGAGCTCGAGAGAAAATTTTGGAACTAGAGAGGCATTATAGCAATGCATGTTTAGATTATTTTGAAGATGAGGAATGAGAGATGTTGTTTCATATAGAAGTAGCAGTGGAGAATTTTAAGAATATTTTTGAAGAAGCTACTACTGATGAAGATATCTGACAGGTTTTTAGAACAAAAGAAGTCTTGTTAGAATTGGATACCAAACTTAGGAATTTTGCTGAGACTCGAATAGAGATAGAAAATTATAGGCAGAAGGTCAAATATAAATATGAGGTTCTAGATTTATTGTATGTGGAAAAATTTACTGAGATCATAGTGAAATTCAAGGGCAAACATCCAAACATAGCTCTTGAATGAAGGGGAACAAAACCCAGAAGACAGAATTTCAATTTTGACACTTTGTAAAATTTTAAGATTTTTGGCCCTGTTGAGGTCTGTAGGTGCATAATTTCACAACTCCATAGGTTTTTAGGTGCACATTTCTAGAGGTGCACTAAAAATTAACTACTAGTTCCAAAAATAGAGCTTTACATACATCAGAAACACATTTTGGTGGCAATTTAACTCTGACAGATGCCTAGTGAAGGATCAGCTTCCATTTTAAGCACTTCCAGACACTTCCACTTCCACTGAAAGCTTTGTCATTCTTTCTCCTCCCATAATTATTATTTTTTAACATGTAAAGGCTCATGCATCTAATTAATGAATAAAAAATGGATGGAGTCCTGCTTAGCACCAGTATGATTGTTAGTTTGTTTTATTGAACTAAAAACATTTCATTGCATGAATATATCTCTCACTCTCAAAACAAATTGAGGAGACAATTTCTTATAAATAATCCATTGCAATATGTAACTGGCACTATTGTTATTTTGCAATAAAATTATGCTATTGGTGGTTGCATTTGGAGTGTAAGGATTCTTGCCAAAATGTGTCATTGTTTTGTGAATTTATGTTCATGGAATTGTGATTGAGCCAAAGGTTTATTGCTTTTTTTCCAGTTGTGTGATTCATTATTTTTGGTGTTTGCTATGATTTTAACAAATTCCATTGATGTAACTAGCTTGAGAAGAAATCACCAAATTGTGCCTGCATAACTCTTTGTCTTGTATGAGTGCACTTTCTGTGGAATTGGGATTTGATGAAGAGCGAAACATCATACAATTACTAAGTTTCTTATCGATGATTGCATTAGTGGAATTGAGGATGTATTGCTCCTACTTTCATTGGTTACCCACCAATTTATTTGAAAGCTTAACTCACAGACATGTTGTTCTTTTTAGCTTATGTCCATTAGGATTTCAATTTCATGATTATTTTCTTTAAAGTTCTTGTTATTTTCTTTATTAACCCCATTGTTAGAATAGGATTTCATTTTAGTTGTATTGTTAGATTGTATTCATAAAAAACATAAAAAATACAAAAACATAGTTCTTTTTGCATGTTTTATTTTGAAGTAGAGTGTAGATTCTTCATCTCACCCAAAATCAAAATGAACCAGCAAAGGCCTCCTCATAAACAATCGCATTTACCTTTAACTAAGTGGATTATAGTAGGTCACAAGATCACTCAAAATCTTAGAGTTGATCCTCAGATTAGCTTCTCAAGAGAGGAGTTCATGAGAATTCCTGTTGTTTAGCATTGTGCATAATGACAGCTCAACGGAAGTTTCATTTCTAGCACTTCTAGACACTTCCACTTCTACTGAAGGCTTTCTCATTCTTTCTCTTTTCATAATTCTTTTTTTTTTAAATGTAATGGCTCATTCATCCAATTAATGAATAGAAAATGGATGGAGTCCTACATAGAACCAGTAAGATTTTTAGTTTGTACATATAATTAGTTTATTTTATTAAATTAAAAGCATTTTATTGCATGAAGATATCTCTCACTCTCAACACAAATTGAGGAGATGATTTCTTATGAATACTCCATTGTAATATGTAATTAGGGCCATTGTTATTTTGCAATAAAATTATGCTTTTGGTGCTTGCATTTGGAGTGTAGTGATTCTTGCCTAAATGTGTCATTGTTCTGTGAATTTATGTTCATGGAATTGTGATTGAGCCAAAGGTTTATTGCTGTGTTTCTAGTTGTATGATTCATTAGTTCTAGTGTTTTCTACTATTTCAACGAATTCTACTGACATAACTAGCTTGAGAAGAAATCATCAAATTGTGCCTACATAACTCTTTGTATCGTATGAGCACACTTTTTGTGGCCTTGCAATTTGATGAAGAGTGAAACATCATACAATTACTAAGTTTCTCACTGATGATTATAGTAGTGGAATTGAGGAAGCATTGCTCCTACTTTCATTGGTTATCCACCAATTTTTTTGAAAGCTTAACTTGCAAACATGTTCTTTGTAGCTTATGTCTATTAGGATTTCAATTTCATGATTATTTTCTTTAAAGTTCTTGTTATTTTCTTTATTAACCCCTTTGTTGGAATAGGATTTCATTTTAGTTGCATTGTTAGATTGTATTCATAGAAAACATAAAAAAATACAAAAAAATGTAGTTCTTTTTGCATATTTTATTTTGAAGCAGAGTGTAGATTATTCATCTCATCCAAGATCAAAATGAACCAGCAAAGGCCTCCTCATGAATAATCACATTTATCTTTAACTGAGTGAATTCTAGTAGGTCGCAAAATCAATCGAAACCTTGGAGTTGATCCTTGGATTAGCTTTTCAAGAGAGGAGTTTGTGAGAATTCCTACCATTTAGCATTGTGCATAATGACAACTCAATAACAAGCTACATGAAAATGCAAAGGTGTACTTGCACTAGAGAAACTATAACATAGGATTTTGTGTTCATCATTCATAAGAGAATGCAAAGGAACTTATTTTCATCATTGGGCCATTATTAATGGACATTAGAAAGTCACACAATCATCACTAGTCACAAGCGCAACTATGAAGATATGAATCTGATTTATATCATATTAGAATGTGGAAAGATTGTAACATAAGAATCAAATATATAAAGGTCAAGATGACTCTAGTGTTAGCTTACCCAATTTAATGTAGCAAAACCATGCTCACACTAAGGCATAGATGCTTGGAGGACCATAAGAATGGTTGTGCAAAAATAGTCAAGATGATGCCTCAAATCTCCTAAGTGTTTCAAGGGGAGAACAAGAAACACTCTAGAGTTTTAAGAGCACACCCACAAGAAAAAAGAAAAAAAATATGCCATACCACAAGTCCTCTAGCTATGCATACCAAAGAGATTCATTAGACAAGGACACTCAACAAAAAATAATAATAGCCAGCACACAAAGAAAAGATCATGACATAACACAAGCGTTAAGTATTTTTGTTTTAAAAATTTAAGTGTGTTAACTGATATTGAGTTCAGAGGATAAGGATCAAATTCTTTCAAGTCGGTAAGATCACATGAAAAAACTAGGTAAGACCAAAGTAATAAGTGTTGAAAAATACTTGATGTTAGGGGTTGTATTGAAAAATATAGTTGGGATGGTGTTGAAAAAAAAACCATTTGCAAGGTGTCTTAAAGTCTAACACATCCAAGAGACAAAAGTTAACACTATAGTGCCCCAAAGACAAAGACAAAGACCAATTTCAAACCAAGAAAACAAGGACAAGGAATGATGGAGAAAGGCTAAGTGTCGAGGTCATGTGCTAAGAAATAAGGATGCAAAGGCTTCAAGTAGCACCCATTTCTAGGTTTTCACCACTTGGATCTTATTGTAATTTTTTAATTTTTCTTTGTACTTTTGGAATATATAATTTTTTTGGAGATACATCAAAGTGCCTATTGCTAGGTTTTCACTAAGATGATCATTTTTTAGGACATTTTCTGATTTTTAGAATTTTTGACAATATATCATTTTTGAATTTTTAAAATATAACATTTTTTTAATTCTTTTGAAATATATGATTTTTTTGGATTTTTGAAATATAGCAATTTTTTTGGATTTTTGAAATATATCATTTTGTTTAAATATATCATTTTTTTAGCTTTTTTCAAGATCAATAAATATATACAAAGGATTCAATACATCAAAGTGCCTATTGCTAGGTTTTCACTAAGATGATCATTTTTTAGGACATTTTCTAATTTTTAGAAATTTTTACAATATATCATTTTTGGATTTTTTAAATATATCATTTTTAATTTTATTTTTGAAATATATCATTTTTTTGGATCTTTGAAATATATCATTTTTAAAATTTTTTTTGAAATATATCATTTTTTTGGATTTTTGAAATATATCATTTTTTTGGGATTTTTGAAATATATCATTTTTTTTTGGATTTTTGAAATATATATATTGAGATTTTGAAATATATCATTTTTTTTTAAATATAACATTTTTTTGGCTTTTTTTAGGATCAATAAATATATACAAAGGATTCCTTCAGATAGAACGGGCATCAAATGCCAAGCAAGATCATATTGTGTAGTCCCAATATCTAGCAAGATGGATGACAAGAGGGATTAGCAAGCTGGTGGAAGAGATGGAAGACAAGAATAAAAGAGAGTGAAGAGAAGAAATCCTCAAGGGAAAACTCCTCAAGAGTACCGAGGCGAGGGAAAATTTTTCATGTAAAGTACATTTGGAAAAGCAATGAAAAGTCAACATAGGATAAGTCACAAAAGCATAATGCAAAAAAAGGAAAGGATACAGTCCAAAGTAGTAGAAATGTCAAGAGGCTTCATAGAATCACGTTTCACTCTTTTAAAGTTAGATCAAGACCAAATGGGAAATTGATAGCAAAAGGTTAGAATGAATGGATGAAAATAGATATGAAGGCTAAACATGAAAGGAATGAAAGAAAGGTCATCGTAAGATAGCTCACAAGATAGCCAAATGTTTGTGTATAGGTCAACATTGTCAAGATCAAAGCGAGTCAACGAAATGGATGAAAGATGTAGAAGAAATATACATGATGCCTAATTGCTAGGTTTTCATCATGATACTTATCCTAGGTGCCACAAGGGAGTGGTTTTCACCATAAGAAAAATTTATTTCTCTTTAATTTTGCTACCAAGGTGCCTGTTTACTAGGTTCTCACCAAAGCACACTATCAATTTTTTCATTTTCTTTTTCTCTCCTTTTTTTGAATTATTTTGGACTAAGGCAAGACTTTTAGATAATGCTCCTTGAAATGATAAACCATGGTAAGCCAAGGATTCACAATGATATGCTCAAAATACTGATAGGGTAAGGAAGATGGAAGAGAAAAATAGAGGATAAGCTTTTATGCAAAGCAAGTGAGGTTGGAAGATAGGAGGAATAGGAAAATGAAGAAAAAAGATAGAAGGTAGAAGGATAGTGAATGGAAGGATTGTGAAAGGGTAGACAAAAAGGAAGTAAAGATCAATGTCAAAACACACCTTGAAGGGTGGCGAGAGGATGGAAGAAACATAAATGAAGGAATAGATGAAGGAATATGGTGAATGGATAGAAGAGGTTCAAGTTTAGGTGCATGGAATGGAAGAATTCTTTTGGAAGAAGATGAAGTGGAAGTCTTTGGAAGCTTGAATGTCAACTTCACTTGTTGCTGAACATTAGACTCTTTCAAGAGAGACTTTGGAATCCATATAGTCATGGGATTTTCATTTCTTTTTGATAATTTAGACAGAATATCTTCAATGATGGATTTTAGAACCCATACTTATTTTTTACTTCTCTTCTTAGATATCTCTTTTGACTTTATGACCCTAAGTCAATTACAAGATACATGGTGATATTCTTTTTAATATGGATTCTTGAATTTTTTCTTTTTCTTGTATTGAAGATTCAAATTACTTCCCAAAGACTTGGGACTTGTGGAAGAAGAAGTGGGATATGACTGGTTTAGATGGGTGGGTGGATGAAAAGGATTCAAGGATATGCATCTATGTTGATCGTGAGGAAAGATAGGAGATGGAGGGAGGTAAGGACCCAAGATGGATGACAAATTAGGAAAATTAGGAGGAAAAAATGAAGGGACATAAGGAACCAAGATGGAAGGAAGATACAAAGCCCTTGGTATTGGTGGAGGATGTCCTAGGATGGATGTAGAATATGAGAAAGGATAATAAATAAGTCTATCAACATCTATATGAAAACTAAGGACATCAACATCTTTAGAGTGAGTATTAGGATTTTCAACAGGATCATGATAATGTTAAATAGGTGAAACTTTTTTGATAGGATTGTTTGGAGCTTGAAAAGACTTGGGAAGAGTAGAAAGTGGAAGCAAACATGTTCTGGTAGAACAAGAAAATGGAATACTTTAATGTTGACAACTTTCTTTGTATATAATATGCATAGAAATTTGTTCACAATTTTTAGTAAGCTCGAGGGAAAAAGTGGAAGTAGTGTCTTAATCATACTTAGGAGGTGGATAAGACATAGGATATGGAAGAGTGGCATATCAAAGGAGATGAAGGGGTGCTTGATCTTGATCTTTCTTGACATTTTTATCTTTATCCTTTTGGAAGTCCTCTTGACATGGAGCCACTTCTAAGGAAAAGGGAGAATATGAGGTTTGCATGATAGGATCTTGAGGAGATAGTGAATGGCTAGTTGAAGTGAGAATAGTAGGAATAGCATCACATGAATTTTGAGAATCTTTAGTCTTAGTATCATGAAAAAGGTTTACAACCAAGTGTAGATTAGCTTGAGTTTCTCATAGAGGTAGCCTTTGAGGATACACATAATTAGTGCAAAAATCATTAGGCTCTTTGTTTGAAGGAGGTATTTAGGATAGCTTTGAAGTTTTAAGAAATTTTTGAGTGTGAGAATAAGTGGAGGTATCAAGGAAATCATCACTTGACATAGGTTCATCAACATGATCTTACTCAAGAGAGGCATCTTCATTACATAAGCCATTAGAAATTTCAACATCAATGATTCCATCATCAATAAGATCTTGAATTTTACATTTCAATGTAATACAATCTTTAGTTTTATGACCTTTATTTATATGTTAACTATAGTAGTGATCATTTTTTACACAAAAGTATGCACCCTTGCCTAAGGAACTACTTCTCAGGCAACCTTGTGTAACATGGAAACAACCTCCAAGTGTGGGACTTGCACTCTGAGGCTGAATCTCTAGAGAAGGTTGGCTTTCTTACTATCAGGATGTAGCTACACTACCACTTGAGAGGAAAATGGAGAAGGAATGCATAAAATTAAATTTCTGAAGGGAAAAGGGTTTGATGCACCAGATAGAAATAATAGTTACAACTTTATCTATAGCTATAAAAAACATGAACAAATTACCTATATACATAGATCTTGGCTCAAATATACTCTTTTAGAATTCACATGAAGGTAAAACTAATCAAATATTGCAAGCAAATGAATTCACATGACAACATTAGCAGGGTACACATGATATGAAAACATGAAAGATTTTTTTTTAAAAATCCATATAAGGTATAAAATGCACAATATATTAGACTAGCAAGATGAGGTAGAAGCTAAGGTTTTTATTCATGAAAGGAAAAAAATTAAAGAGCATAATGCTACTACAAAAAAAAATGGATAAGAACCTAGAAAAAGTATTTACAACTTGCCTTTATAGATCAAGCATAACTTAAATCTAGACTTGAAGTTTGAACCCGAACAAGATGGAGTCAAGTTCTAGAGAGCAATAAATGAATGTTAGGCTAAAATTTGATCTTGAAATCAACTTGCTATAGTGAAGTTATAGGAAGGGAAAAAAAAAATGCACCCAACCATAAGAAATCAAATCCCATGAGATTTTATCATTAAAATCATTAATGAGGCATGGAGATGCATAGATGTCATACAAAACAATGCCAAAAAAATATCGTTCGATATTAAAGAATAATCCTTATAACGTGACATGGCTACAACAAATAAATTTGCACCACTGTCAAAAAATGTTGGATGGGATAACATGCAATGTTAACTCACCATGAAAATCATAGTGCTGACCCACGTGGAATAAATCTGATTTGCCCCCAATAAGATGAACCATCAATGTAGATATTCATTTTGAAATAAATGGCCCAAATGCTATGAAAATATCCTCAACAAGTGAATAAATCCCAACTGTAGATGCATATCTTATTCATTCTTCAACGGACTATTGAGATGCACTCATAAAAATCCAAGATGCTTCCAGATCCAACATCCATTGTATCTTCACAAGAGCAAAGGGCATCATCCAAAAATATGAGAACCGTCTAATTAAAAGCAACCTAGCATAGGAAAGATCTGCTACATGGCATGAAACTATTGGTAGACACATTTCTTGAATGTTCTATTGAAGAGGTAGCAACAATTTTGTGATTTCATGGAAGCAAAAAGGTAAGCCTTCTGAAATAGAAAATTTTGCTATTTCGAAAAGAGAAACAAAGTTATTCTTCGAAATGGAAAAAATGTTTAACACAAAATTTTAACCCCCAATAGAAAATGCATGTTAACCTACAACTCAAAACATGAAGGAAAATGAGCCAACTTGTCCAATGAACAAACTAAACTAGCTCGATCAATGAAGGAACTAAGCCAACTCTGCTCATGAAGAGATCAAGTTAACACAAGATGTTAACCCAACCAAAAAGCATGTTAGCCCACATCAAAGAATCCAACCCATTGAAAATATCTCTTATTTATTATTGATGATGGGTAGAATGGGGGGCAAAAATGGCCAATAATCATCTCTCCACCATGGAGGTTTTACCCTAGGTTCATAGGGTGTAGATTTGTATGGTAAAGTAATTATCTTGTTTCTAACTAAGGTCTCAAGCACCATGTTATATGAAAATCCTAAAGGAGTAAACGTTCTCTCAAAAGTACATCTAGGACCATTTTTTTCATTATCATCTTGGTCAAAGATAGGTTCATCATGAAATTCTCAAAGGAGTTATTACTCATTTTCTCTCTCAAGAGGTCTTTGGATCTAGAAGATGAAGACAATTAATGTCTTTGATTAGAAGATGTAGACCTTAAAGAAGATGATTCATATAATTATGTAACCTTCTCCTGTAATGATTTTTCAAATTCAAATTTCATTCCCATTATGTACTTAGTGAGATAAAAATAAGTAGGATCATTTGTCTCTTCTATTTTCAACAAGGCTTGTCTCTCCAACTCTAGGAGTTTAAATTTCTCTTCATTTGTAGCTTGTTCATCTAGGAAGGCTTTCTTTTCATGCTCAATTTTCTTAAGTCTTTGGTGAGTTCAAATTAAGGGTAATTTATTAAAAACAACTTGAGGTCACTTTCCTTGATTTACTTGATATCCTTTTGTAACTAGCATGAAAGAAAAAGTACTAGTTGATAGGACAACCCTAAGAAATTTTAGTACCAAACTAGGATAGTAAAAGAACTCACTTATCCAAAAGAGAAATGATAAGATAGAAGTTTTGCAATAGACATAAACCAACACTCCCATATAAGTGCCCACTACTTTGGGAGAATACCATCATATGGATTAGGAGGAAGATTTACCAAAATTATAATCAATAAAAATTTAATTTGAATTTACCCAAATTATAATTACTAAGACTCTCCAAGAATGCTATCAAAGAATCCAAAGGTTTAACTTCTCAACAAGAAAAATTTCAAACTTACTGACTCCAAGCAAGGTCACTTCTAAAATCAAATATTACTAATTTAAGAGGTCAAAACACAATAATACAAAGTGCAAACAAGATTTCAAAAGTGGGGTAAGTGACCTAATTTAACCCAGATAAACCAAGGAGGACTTAAAATGATAGGATAAAAAATTGATAAAGATTTCAACTTGGAAACTTAGTTTTCTTGTTTTTTTTAATTGACCAACTAGCTGCATCAATATATTTTTATCATAAATTAGGCACACAAGACAAAAAATTGGGAGTTCAACCAAACATCTACAAGCAATGGGCAAGGGACAAAACAAGAGTAGTGTCTTAGTATGAATCTAATCCCTAGAACCACTAGTGTGTATGTTCTCAAAATATTTTCCAATCACATACATAGTCCTAGAAAAGAAATTTTGGGTTGCACTATGGTTCTTAGTAATGGTCAACTCTACAACTCTTGCAATCTTAAGTGGGCAAAATCCAATCCTAGTGCATCAGGGTTTTGACACATTCTAAGAATTTTCTCAATTAGAGATGTTGAGGAAATCTAATAGTGCAAAAAAAGACTACACCCATAGAGATTTATTCCAAAATGATATTTATATAGCAAGTGTTGCTGCCATGATGAAAGTGGCTACTACCACTTAAGGTTTCATCCATTTTTTACCCAATAAAGGGAGTGTCCACTATGCTTAACCCTCTCTAATCAATGAAGACTCACAAAATTGGACCACATGGGGACTTAGTTAGGATTCAAGGGTTCCAAGTTTCTAATGTGCCCAAAAGGGAACATAGCATACTCCTCTAGCCTCTTCACCACACCAAAATATAGCAAACAGATTTATTGACATGCGAATTTGAAATCACTTCACTAAGGTTTGGAAATCCAACAATACTCACCATCAATCTCAAGAGAGAAAGTACCAGCAAATGTTGAAGACAAACGAAGCAAAATAATGAAATAATATCAAATCCTTCCCTATCTACAAAGGGGTCTATTGTCAAGAAGAGCTTTTCATGTAAGGAAAGAAAATGAATCCCACTATCTCAAGATAACCACAAATAGTGTTCATAGTGCCTAATTACTATGTCAAACATGTATGCAAGAAAGCAAATCTAGGTCCAATTTTAGAGCATCAATCAAAATGTGAATTATGAAAGCATGTAAAATACTCAAGCTAAACACATGAGAGGTTCACTTTTAATTTAAAATTTTATATAGATGTATAAGAATAACTCAAATCCAAAAAAATGTGTGCGTATGACTCCATTGATCTAATGAACCAAGCAAGGCTACAAGCAAACAACAAGCAAAGGAATACAAGATAGATATGACTTATGCAAACCTTAGGGTTAGATCTCAAAATTTGAATGTTAGGAGTAATAATAACCAACAAATAATCCAAATGAAAACTCACATCATGCATTGAACAATATGAAAATTAAATGCGAGTTAATCATTAAATGCCTTTTTTTAATTTTGATTTTTGAACTAATCAACAAGATTGGACCTATATGGCTTGAATTTGGACCAAAACCTCTAAATAAAGAAAATAGACACCTATGAAAAAATAGAAACCTTTCAAAAAAATTTGGAATATTAGAAATATATTTTCATTTGTGCTCTAGGGACCCATTTTGTCAAAATAGACTAGATTTTGTAAATTGTGTGTTTGAGCTCTCATATGATTTGTTGTTAGAATTCTTTAGAATAACTTAGGAGGGGGGGTAGGTGAATCAATTATTCAATTTCCATACATACAAATAAAAATATTCTCTTAGGTTAGTGAACCCATAAAATATTCATATCTATGCATGCATCCAAGCTTATCACTAAAACTTGTAGGTTACTGTTAAATCAAATTGTAGAAATCTAAACATGAAATATGAAAGATTCATAAACACACATGACACAATGATTTAATGTGGAAACCCAATTTGGGAAAAACTACCACTAACATGCTACTCCTTTTCACTCTTTTGAAGTGATGCCCCATGAAAGGCCGACCCTATTAAAGGTTACAAAACACACTATTAAATGTGACCTATTTAAGAGATTTAAATCACACTATTAGAAGTGAGCCTTGTTACAGGACTTTAGGCCATTCACTTTGAATGCCACCTAGTTAAAGGATTTTCGGATGACTATTAGGTCAACCTTAATCCAAAAGATTTTCCCCTAAACTGATACAATTGAAAGAGAGTAATAGTAGATCTTTGATCTAATACAATTTACAACTTATTTTGCAGACTACAAAAAATTGTTCGGTACTCAATTTTTCTTGATTTTCATAATTTTTAGTTTTGACAGCTTGTTCACCCTTCAAGCATATATCTCCTTAAGCCTTCTTGCTTAGCATGCCAATGCAATCACTTTTATGGTCACTTGATAAAATAGAGTCCTTGACTTCCTATCTTCTTTCTTTTCTCTATTCTTTCCTTATCTTTCTGACCTTATCCTCTCTCTACTTCATGACCAAACATTCTTATAAATAGGAAATTAAGATACTTTTCCATTTTCCATCATCCATTTTAGGGTTTAGATGGATTAGGTAGGATACAATGTATCTACCTCATATTCCATCTTTCTTCTAGAGACTTCTTCTAGAATCCTTTTGAATTTTCCTAACAATGGTTTACCTCAAATTCTATGCCACAAGCTCATAAACCTTATCTTCCACATGGTTCATAGACTTCAAAAAAATAGAGTTCTCAATTTAGATTTGGAAAATCTTTGATCTTTCTAATAATGTAGCAGCTTGGCATTATCAATCTTCTGATGCTCAGAACATACTATGTTGCTCCTCATCAACTATGGATTCACTCGTCTTCAACTAAAGTTTACTGATGCTTGGCACATACTATTTTTCTTAGCATCAACTATTTTACTTGACATACACTAGAATTTTCTTTTACTTAGCTCCAACTGATTTTCTGCTTAGCTTGTACTAACTTTACTTGATACCTACTATCAATTCGGTCAAGCTTGGCAAACAATCTTTGTGCAACTTCTTCTTCTAAAATTTCTAAGTGTAACTAGTCTTTGTAACCTTAAGTAGGTTTTCAATACATTATTTCATCATTGTCATAACTAATCCTTGTACTTCATTACATAATCATAATTTAACATTTCCTCTAGTTGCTATTGTTACATCTTATTGATCAAATTCTCTTCAGCAATCAACTAAGTGATAGTACTTGAATCTTATATGAAATTGTCTTATTAGCAAATAGTGGGTTTGACATCAGTGACAAAAAAATGATTAAAATACATTTTCTACTTCAATAATCTCCCTCTTTCAATAATCTCTTTCAGCAATGATCTTTTCAATTAGATCTCAACAGGTATAAAATCAAAAAAAAGAAACATCCCTATTTATAATTTAGAGACCTTTTGAAAAATGTAGAATTTTATAAACAATTAGCTAATTTGCACCCAAAAACTATTTTTCATGAAATATAAAGAAAAAATTATGAAAAATACAAATTACTTCAGAAAATCTAAATTTTTAACCAAATTCATCCTTGATATATTGTGAACTTACAAAACAAATTTCAACAATCTCCCTCTTTCAATAATCTCTTTCAGTAATGATATTTTCAATTAGATCTCAACAATCTCCCTCTTTGGCATTGATGGCAAACCAAACTATTCAACCAAGTCACCTAAGTGGTAAAACACTTTGTTTGACCAAGCTAACTAAGTTAGAATAGTAGGACAATAACAAAAAGAAAACTGGTATCAAAATTTCTTCCTCTATCAGCAACTTCCATCTTTTGATTAGGTTGCAAAAATTCTTTCTTATAACTCCCTCTGAGTTCCTTCTTATATTTCCCTCCTTCTATGTAGATTAGGATTTATCCCTTTGATGATGATCTTCCTGGCTCTCTAATCAATGTTTTGATCAATTTCTCCCTCTTTGTTCTAACTTGACTCTTGATATCTTTCTCTTAACTTTCTCACTTTTTGATCACTTTCTCCCTTTCTGATTAGCAGATCAATTTAGGACTTTTTTCTTTTTATCTCTTGCACTTGATTAGTAAAACTCTTCATTTTCTGATGATTAGTTTAATTTTATTTCTCCCTCTTTGACCATAATGCCAAAGACATCATCTTTTCATCTTAACATGCAGATATAGAACTTTTCTCCCTTTGTCACCTTGCTTGTGACTGAATTAGAATTTCAATAGTTTGATTAGTTCAGGTAGCACCTAAAGTGAGATCCTCTACATCAATTTGTGACATTTGGAAATCAACTTGTTTAATGTAGGGAAGTTCTCATGTTACTTAGATAGCTTTTGATAGGGGTATCACCCCTAATTTACCTCTTAGATATTCATGTGCATCCTTAGCTAATGATTTTGTGAAGATATCAGCAATTTGTTCCTTTGTGTTGACATACTCCATCTTCACCTCTTTATCTTGAACTAGCTCTCTCAAGTAATGATACCTGATTGCAATGTGTTTTTTCTTAGTGTGCATCACTAGATTCTTTGATATATTAATAGCAATTGTGTAATCACAAAAAAAATAATTCATTCTATTATTTCTTCCCTCTTTCCCTTAAGTAGCTTCTTTATCCATACAATGTTTGTGTTGTTTATAGCAGCAACAACATTTTCAGCGTCAGTGGTAGATTGTGAGGTACAACTTTGTTTCTTACTAGTCCTTGTAGCTAGTCTGTTGCCTAAGAAAAGTGCTCCTCCACTGGTGTTGGTTTTGTCATCTATGTTTGTAGCCTAGTCAGCACTAATGTAGGCTTTTAAGTCAAGCCTTTCATTCTTCTTGTAGTATAGGCCAAACTCTTCTATTCCTTTTAAGTATCACAATATTCTTTTTACAACCATTAAATGATTCTCCCTAGGATTTGTAGAGAATCTTACAACTATTCATGTGGATAATGCAATATCAGGTTTTCTATGTAGAATATATTGCAACTTGCCAATCATAAACCTATAAAATGTTTTATTTACTTCAGTTGAATCATCATTCTTTGATATTTTGTGTCCTGTTCTCATAGGTGTACTTACTAGTTTGGAATCTTCTAATCCAAAAGTTTTAAATATCTCTTTGATGTACTTTGACTAAGTGATAGATATACCATACTTCATCTAATATAATTGCAATCCCACAAAGAATTTGATCTCTTTAAACATTGACATTTCAAATTCATGTTTCATGTAATTTGCAAAATCCTTACATAAAGCATCTTGTCATCCAAATATTATATCATCAACAAAAATTTCATATAACAGAATACCTTTACCTTTTTTATGTTTTTATGTATAGATTGTTGTTATCATTAGTTCTTTCAAATCAAATATTTACAAGATACTTATGAAGTTTTTAATATCATGCTTTTGGTGCTTGTTTCAAACCATAAAAAGCTTTGTGTAGTCTATGTACCATATTCTTATTGTTATTATCAACAAATCCTTCTAGTTGTTCTATGTAGACTTATTCTTCTAGTATGCCATTCAAAAATGTAGATTTAACATCCATCTAATAAACTTTGAATCCTTTATATGCAACATAAGCAAGTAGAGTTCTTACTCCTTCCGATCTTGCAATAGGAGAAAATGTTTCTCCATAGTCAATTCCTTCCTCTTGTGCATATCCTTTGCAAACTAGTCTTACTTTGTTCCTTGTGATTTCTCCATTTTCATCTAGCTTATTCCTAAATACCCACTTGGTACTAACCACATTTTTGTCTTCTAGTTGGGAACTAGACTCCAAGTTTTGTTTTTCTCTATCTGTTCAATCTCTTCTTCCATGGCTTTGCACCAGTCATCATCTTCTAAAGCATCTTTTATTGATTTGGACTCCTTCATGCTTAACTAATATGATTCACTTCCTAATCTATTTCTTGTCATTGGACTAGCATCTTTGTTTCCAATGATTTGATCAGCAAGATGATGTCTTCTGACATATTTAGACAATCTTGGCTTAGTTCTTGTTTCTTTAGTTTGTCTTTTAGCTTCAGAGTCACTATGTATATTTCTGTCAGGTATCTTAGCATCTCTTTCATGTACACTAACCTCAGAATCAAAATGTGTAGTTCCTTCATTTTGTAACTCGGCATCTGAATGCAATTTAGTTCTTGAATTCAATTTAGCATTCACAAGATTGGACTCGATAGTTACTAAAATAATTTGTTGGTTTCCAACTTGATTTGTAACTTCTTCTTCAGTAGGCATTCCTTCATAGAAGTATACAAATGATTTGTATTCTTCTAATTTTTTCATAGGTTCAACATCATGTATTTCTGTATATTCATCAAAATTCACATTTGCACTTTCCACAATTTTGTTAGTGTTAGCATTCAAACACTTTTATGCTTTACTTCTTGTGGAGTAGTCAAGAAATATACCTTCTTCACTTTTTGCATCAAGCTTTCCATTCCTAACATCTTTAAGAATGTAACATTTTCTTCCAAATACCTTAAAGTATTTTACATTGGGTGAGTATCCATACCATAGTTCAAAAGGTGTTGAATGAGTACATTTCTTGATTTGCACATGGTTTAGGGTATAGAAAATTGTACTTATAGCTTCTTTCGAGTATTTTAGAGCAACATTATTGTCCATTATGAGTGTTCTAGCACAATCCATTATTGACCTGTTTCTACTTTTAGCAATTTCATTTTGTGGAGGGGTCTTGGGAGCAGATGTCTGTCTTTTGATTCCTTTTTCACTACAGAGCATTTCAAACTCATTTGATGTGAATTCTTCTCCTCTATCTGATCTCAAACATTTCGTACTTTTACCTATTTCTTTTTCAACTCTTGCTAAGAACCACTTAAACATTTGAATAGAATCATATTTTTGTTTTAGAAACATGAATGTCATCATTCTAGAATAATCATCTATAAATAAAATTATGTACTTGTCTCCCTTGTAGCTTTGCACTTCAATTGGTCCACACAAGTCAATATGAACAATCTCTAGTATCTCTATAGAGGTATAAGTTTTGCTTTTGAAATTTGACTTTGTTATTTTGCCTAGCCAACATTGTTTACATATCACATTATTAGTCTTTTTCAACTTGGGAAAACCTCTAACTTTCTTCATGTTACTGATACTAATCAAGTTATCAAACTTAACATGACAAAACCTTTTGTGTCATGGCCATACATCATTAGATTTCACAACAAGACAAGTAGCATCCTCTATATCAAGGTAAAATATATTGCTTCTAGTTTGATCTCCTTTTCCTATCAATTTTCCATTTGTGTCATATATCTTAGCAATCTTGTTTCCAAATTCAAATTTTCATCCCAAATTGTTTAGTTGTGACACACTCAATAGATTATAATTTAGTGCTTCAACATAGTAAGCATTGTCACATGAGATTTTATCTGTAAGTTTGATGGAACCTTTTCCTTTTATCAGACATGGAGCACCATTACCAAATCTAACTCTATTTCTATCATAATAGTTTAAGGTAAAAAATTTACTTTTATCTCCTATCATGTGATGTGAGCATCCACTCTCAATGATCCATCTATCATTTTTCTTCACACAAGTCACTAGAGCAGTTGCCTCATCTTCACCAAATTCATCTTTAGTTACAGCATAAAATACTTCATCATCATGTTCATTAGAATCATCCTCTTTAGTAATGTATCATTTCTTGCCTTTGTCTTTGAAATCTTTGCTTTTTTCATTTATTTTTCCTTTGTACTTATCACTTCCTCTATAAATTTTTTTCCTAGACATCTAGCAGCAATATGACCAATCTTATTGCAATTAAAACAAACAATAGGTAACTTAATTTTGAACTTTCCTTTTCCTCTATGAAATCTTCTTGCCAGTAGTGCTTCTAGTTGTTCAACGTCTTCTTCATCTTTATCACTATCATTGGACTCATGTTTTGTCTTTCTTTTCTTCTTCTACTTCTCTCATCAGAATCTTTCAATAACAACTTAGCCTTGAAAGTAGATTCAAGACTCTCTATTTTGTAATTGTCAAAGTTAGATAGCTCAAAAGTAGTGAGTCTACCTACCAGACTTTCAAGAGTTAGATTATTTTCTAGAGTACATCTCAATTCTTAGATTGCAGAAACTCTAATAGCATTGACAGGCAGTAGTGTTCTTAAGACTTTGCTTAAAATAGTATCATCATCTATATGACCAGTAGCTCCTTTTATTGTACTAACAACTTCTTTTATTCTAACAACATATTGAGCAATTTTATCACCTTCTTCCATTCTCATGTCATCAAATTTACCTCTTAGGCTCTTAGATTTGGCTCTTTGAATATTTGTATCTCCTCCATAGATGGTGTGCAATGCATACCACATTTTCTTTGAAGTGTCACATCCTTTGATGTTTTCAAACTCTACGTAGCTTAGCACAGAGACAATATCCAACATTGTCTAATTGTGTTCTTTCTTCTTCTTCATATCTTCAACAGTTGGTACTCCAGTAGGATCAACATGTTCATCTAAGATGGTAGATTGCCTATGATCTCCTATTCCTCCAAGATGCATCTTCATTAGACTTTTTCATGCCGGAAAGTTGTCTTTGTTAAGCTTATGTACTTCTCTTTTGGACATCTTGATATTTGTGCTTCTAGTACCTTCAAACTAGTCCTCTTGAGTAGATGGCTCTAATACCAATTGTTAGAAATCTTTAGAATAACTGGGGGGGGGGGGTTGGTCGTGTGGGTGAATTAGTTGTTCAAGGTGAAGATGTACAAATAAAAAATTTCTTTTAGCTTAGTGAACCCATAAAAAATTCATATATGTGCATGCATCCAAGATTACCACTAAAACTTGCAGGTTACTGTTAAATCAAATTGTAGAAATGTAAACATGAAATATGAAAGATTCACCAACACACTTGACATAATGATTTAATGTGGAAACCCAATTTGGAAAAAACCACTAGTAACATGCTACTCCTTTTCACTCTTCTGAAGTGATGCTATGTGAAAGGCCAACCCTATTAAAAGTTACATCATACACTATTAAATGTGACCTGGTTAAGAGATTTTAATCACCCTATTAGAAGTGAGCCTTGTTAGAGGACTTTATGCCATTCACTTGGAATGTCATCTAGTTAAAGGATTTTCAAAGGATTGTTAGGTCAACCTTAATCCAAAGTATTTTACCCTGAAATGATATAATTTTTAGAGAGTAACAATAGAGCTTTGACATGATACAACTTACAACTTATCTTGCAGATTACAGATTATCATTGTTTAGTCCTCAATTCTCCTTAGCTTTCATACTTTTTGGTTCTGACAACTTGTTCATCCTTCAAGCATATATCTCCTTAAGCCTTCTTGCTTAGCATGCTAATGCAATCACCTTCCTAGTCACTTGATGAATCAAAGTCCTTGACTTCCTATCTTCTTTCTTTTCTCTATTCTTTCCTTGTCTTTCTGCCCTTCTCCTCTCTCTAATTCATGACCAAACATTCCTATAAATAGAAAATTAAGATACTTTTCCATTTTCCACCATCCATTTTAGGGTTTAGATAGTTTAGGTAGGATACAAAGTATCTACCTCATATTCCATCTTTCCTCTAGAGACTTCTTCTAGAATCCATTTGAATTTGCTAAAAGGGTTTCACCTCAAATTATATGCCACCAACTCATCAACCTTATCTTCCACCTAGTTCATAGACTTCAAGAAAATAGACATGTTAGCTCAGATTAGGCAAATCTTTGATCTCTCAAATAATGCAGTATCTTGGCATTATCAATCTTCTTATGTCTGACACATACTGTGTTGCTCAGTATCAATTGTGAATTCACTCAACTTTAAATAAAGTTTACTGATGCTCGTCACATATTGTGGGGTAAAAGCACAAACCTGTATCACCATTTTATAATGGAAAAGGCTAACAAAAGTATAACTGTTCATCTTCAATGACATAAAAATGGTAGTATTATTTAGAATTTGATAATTAAGTAAACTAATAAAATGTGTAGAAATGAATGAATTTTAAGATTAATTTGGAATACAAATTGATATATTTTCCAAATTTTTAAAGACAATTTTTTACTTGCTGAAAAATATTAAAAATTAGGGGTCTAGTTCCCACCACAAAATAATGTGAGAAATCAACTTATTTCCCTTTGATCTTAGATTATGTTATAGATCACATATATAGGTAGAACATTAGAAATAAAAATTGGCCTTAGACCTATATTTTATCTTTACTAACAATTCAAAATTTACTCATCTGAAATTGATAATTTTCATCTCCCACCACATTTTTGAAAACAGATCTTTTCTAACCAAAAGAAATTTTATACATTCTTGAAGAGGACTCTCTCCTCTAGAATTTCATGTGATTTTTTTATTTTTTTGATATAATTTAATATTTTTTCCTTTTTCAAACTTGACATCTTCTCAAGTGTTAAAATGTGTACTTGTAGAATTCTTTAATTACAATATCCTATATCTAATTAAAACACTATAAACTCTATATGAAAATATTCTTGACTTTGAACTCTATAAAATGGTGTTTATATGTTATTAAAAAAATATCATAAGAAATAGTAAGAGTTATTGAAAAGTTAGTTTTCTGAAATAATTTCATTTCTTTAGTAATTAGTTACAAACTAGTATAAAACATGCATTTAGTTGACATTTCAAATTGGAAAAGTGTGAGACCATATATAACTTATCTAGAGTGAATTTGTCTAGACCATATGTTTGAACAAACTTATTTTTAGATAGAAATAATCAAATTTAGTCATTCTCATAAGTCAGCCTGAAAGGTGACACATCTTTGTACTTTTACCTTGTGTTGCTCAGCATCAACTATTCTACTTAGCATACACTAGAATTTTCTTTTACTCAGCTCCAATTGATTTTTTGCTCAGTTTGTACTAACTTGGCTTGGTACCTACTATCAATTTGATCAAGCTTGGCAAACAATCTTTATACAACTTCTTCTTCTAAAGTTTCTAAGTGTAACCAATCTTTGTAACCTTAAGTAGGTTATTAATACATTATTTCATCATTGTCTTAACTGATCCTTGTACTTCATTACATAATCATAACTCAACCTTTCCTTTAGATGCTATTATTACATCTTATTGATCAAATCCTCTTCATCAATCAACTAAGTGATAGTACTTGAATCTTATAAGAAATTGTCTTACCAACAAATAGCAAGTTTGACATCAGTGACAAAATAATGATTGAAACACATTTTTTGCTTCAACAATCTCCCTTTTTCAATAATCTCTTTCAACAATGATCTTTTCAATCAAATCTCAATAGGTATAGAATAAAATAAAAATAAACATCCCTATTTATAATTTAGAGACCTTTCAAAAAATATTGACTTTTCAAACAATTAGCTAATTTCTACTCAAAAACTATTTTTCATAAAATATAAAGAAAAACTTATAAAAAATACAAATTATTTCAGAAAATATGAATTTTTAACCAAATCATCCCTAATATATTGTCAACCTACAAAACAAATTTCAAACAAAAAAAAGTCAGTTGGGAGATATGATCAGATCTTTAAGATCTAGTGTTTTTCGTCTCCAAACAAATCCACACAAGGGGGTTAGCTCCAAAAATAGCTAAAAACAACATGTAAAGGTGGGTTTCCCTACAATGGGCACCAAAAATGTGTGCTAAAATGTTGACACACTTCTATGAGTCATTATATCTAAAATATCTCAAGAATGAGATCTCAAATGATGACTCATAACTCTCTAGTCATGGAGTGCAAGGATTTATAATGGAAGCCCTTAGTTGACCTAGTTTGTGCCCATGCAAGTACACCATAAAATGAGAGATTCAAAGAAAAAAACAAAATTGCTAGTCTCCATGATTATCAAATATGCATGCAAATGAAGATGCAAGCTTTAATCTAAATGATAACAATGTAAAGCAATCCAAGAAAGGAAATCTAATCTATGAAAAGAAATAAGAATGCAAGAATATGCAATGTCTCATTTTAGGACATTTTCTAATTTTCGCTAATTTGTATAAATTTCATAATATTTTCATCTGATATCCCTTTTCACTCTTTGATATTTGACGTGTCTGTGTGTGTGGGTGGGTGGGTGTGTGGGTGTGTCTGTGTGTGTTTGAAAGAGTCACATTCTTTCCTAATAATAATAATAATAATAATATTATTATTATTATTAAAATTAGTAAGGTTAGTTATATTATATTAATAATAATCTTAATAAGGTTAGTTACATTAATGTCATAAACTATATTATAAAGAATATTATTTTAATAATATATCAAGTATATATTATTATATTATAATACATTTATTAATATAGCATTTTTATATTAAAATATATATTAACCATATTATTATTATTTATTATATTAGATCATTATTATTATTATTATATGATATATATGATATTATAATATAATATTACTTTACAAAATAATTGTATCTCTTTATTAATTGGATACTAACTAGTATAAAACATGCATTTAATATACATTTTCAATTCAAAAAGTGTGATACCATGTATAAATTAGGTAGAATAAATTTATCAAAGATCATATGTTTGAACAAAATTGAGTTTTAGATACAAATACTCAAATTCAATCATTCTGATAAGTTAGCCTGAAAGGTGACATAGCTTTGTACTTTTACCTTGCAACATGATTCTTACGATACATATGATGCATGGATTCAAACTTGTAATGGTTTTCTTTATCCATCATTTGGTTCTATTTATTTTCTGGTTGAACTTTGTGGTAAAATTGTCAACACTACCTTTGTTGTTGTTCCTACTTATGATCAATTTCAAGTTAAGCTTAATTTTCCTTGGTTAAATGCCATGCATGTTGTTGCTTCTACAATTCATAAGTGTCTTAAATTCATTCATGATGAAGAAGTGAAGAAAATTAACCATAGTTTATATCAACCTTCTAGGCCTAGGGATTGTGCTACACTTGAATTCTTTTGGCCTTCAATACCTAATTCATGTCCTTCTCTACCTCATAATATTTTATACTCATATCAATCCTATAAGCATTGCAAGATTCTCCAGTTAAGCATGCCTATAATGGATCTTAATCATTGTCTTTTTGCCACACCTTCCATACCTCCTTTATCTATGGATTTTGGTTCTATTAATCAAGCTCCTACTATTGCTTGTTAGTCTCTTGAGAATCCTATTAATTCTCCTATAAAATATGTGAAGGATCTGGTAGTTGTTCCTCCTATTTCTCAACATATTTCAAACAAGACAAAACCTAATTGATCTTCTAATGAATGTTCTAAGAAGTATCATGCTCGAGCTAAAGCTCGTACTTCTATTATTCAAAGTTCTTTACCTTCTTCTGATCAATCTATGCATGATGAATTAGAAGAATTTAATGTTACTAATGAGGTTAAGATGCAAGATTATGATGATTCTATTCATATCTTAGATCCTATTTTGATTAAT